>CM054058.1:81358713-83758713 GCA_028641055.1 Alopecurus myosuroides
TCCGCTCACTGGGAAGTCCTCCGTCACTTAAGTTAACAGCTTCTTTTGGAAGAGTATCTTCATCAGGAGTCTTCCTTCAGAGTTTTTTCTTGCTTCCAAGGGTGACGTCCCAATGGTCACAACAACTCTTTTTTTTTTTTTTTTTTTTTGGTGTGACGGGCAGGGACCTCCTCCATAACTGGCTCGTCATCCTTGACATTCAGTGTTCAGTCACCAACGGAGAGTGGTCCCTCGATATAGTAAATACGGAGTACATGTCACCCAGGATTAGATATTGCCTTTGGACACGTGGAAGTACAAGTATAGGGTACAAAATAGAGCTTCACAAAAAGAAATAGACCTTCTCGTGGGTGGCATCCTCTTTGTCTTCCTCCTCGATCGCAACTCTCACCGCTAACACCAACATCTACCCCTCCCTTCTTCATCAGAGCTAAATCAGTCCTTTGCAGCTTCTCAACCATTAATAAGTTACTAGTAGATTTTATACTCCTCTTCTTTTGTTGCTTGTCGCATATCAAGTATTGTTATTTGCGTAACTACTTTTTGCACATCAGTTTTTAGGAATGTATTTTTTTTGTTATCACTAGGTATATATGTACTTCTGCAGCTTCGTCAACTGTGAGAAATGTCAATTTCTACTTTGCTGCCTTCTTCTAACTCCCGCTCTTTATATCATCCTTACGAGATATGCAAATAACCGCAAGTTGACAAGCTCCAACTAGATAATCAAGATTGTAGTCTCTAGGATAAGAATTGCGTCCCTTTCAATTTACAAAACCTGAGTAGTTATCGCTCTCATGCACGAAAGGAAGAATGTAGTTCAGTGTGGCTCAGCTCTCAAAAGAAACTCCAGGTACTCCTTGTTGTTCAGCATGGTTAGAGTATCTGAAACAAAATAGTAGAAATTCTACGAAAATATGACTATTGGGTCTTGCTACGCGTGCTCCCCCAGGTTGGCCACCATGGGCCCCGAGCCTCTGCCCACCTTTCTGATGGCCTGCAAGTGTCCATGGTAATCGAAACACAATTGGCTGAAAGTATTGTGACTCGCTGATATGTTGAATCTAAGGGAGCCAAAGGAAGGTAAATATCAGCCCTGCAACAACATTACGCACGAATCAAAACCGTTGTTTGGAAATAATTTATCGGTTGCTATGATTAAACTAAATAAGAGTGTAAAGTATTCTACGAGCAAGATGGTAAAACCCGCAATGGAAAGAGACCAAAGGCGTTCTTGAGTGTTCCAAATTTATTGCCACTAATGTTGAACATAATTATGAAGCATAAATAAATATTCAGTCGCTATAATATGAATATGTGCAACGTGACGGCAGATCCAATAAAGAGAGACGCGTTCTAAATCCATAGTTAGGCTTCACACACAACCACTATTATCCCTCAAGGCATCCACCAGTACGAAAATAATTAATGGTCTCTCTGTGGATGCAGCTTAAGAGCATCTGTAGCCGATCCCTTAGAAATGGTTAGAGGAGGAAAAAATATTCAGTTTTGTCCTCTAACATGCACCTAACGGAGCCCTTATAATGCTTAGATGAGAAAAATTATAAGCATCGCCCTTATATTTGGCCGAGGTCTCTCAAATATACTCGACTGCCAAGAAAAACATTAGGGCTCCCGCCGAGTCGCTCCACTTCCCGTTGCCACTGTCCACTCTGCTCGCCTCCGCCACCAATCGATTGCCTAGATTTCGGCTAGGATGGAACAAGAGCTCGCCGAGTTGACCCCCCCCCCCCCCCCCATGCACTCTTGCTGGCGTTACGCCATCAGAATCGTCCAAAAGGGCCCACCAGCACCGAGGAAGAGGTTTGGGGCAAAAGGCGTGGTGCAGTCCGCCGGAGCAGCGGCCACCAAGGCCAAAAGGGCGCTAGAAAGGCCTCAGAGGCCACGATGACTGCTGGCCGCCCTCCCGTTGCCCCGTCTGGCGCCAAGATGGCGAGGAAGCGGACGGCGGACATGAAGGTACTCCAAGAGCAAGATGCATTGAATAAGAAAATGACGTTGGCAACCACAACTATTCCTCGTTCGATGGCTCGTACTCCCTCTCCGTCCAACCCCACTCGTCCCCATACGGCCAGTTCGACTATTGTACACGCCGACGATAGACATGCCCACCAAGTGCTTGATGAAATGCCCGAGAGGTAAGAATTATCGGTGACTTCAATTCGGCCGCTGAATTGCGAAGGCGTAACTTGTAGTTTTCGTTGAATGTAGTACATCTACGATGGACGTTGCCGACTTCATGTGCCAATTGGTTTCTATCGGCGCTGCCGGCCTCGATGATCTCAATTACGATTATATGGACCCGTCATTTTCCGAGGAGGAAGAAGAGGTGGCCGAAGAGGTTGAAGATCCTGTTGCCACCAATGAATCACATGGAAGTACCAAGAGATGTCGTACTCAAAACTATTGCGCCAAAGAGAATGTTGCATTGTGCCTAGTGTGGTTGAATGTTTCACTAGATTCCTCCATTGGAACATATCAAATGAAAGGATCGGTTTTGCGGTAGGATTGAGGAGTATTATTGCAACACCACCGTCATCCCTTCCAACAACACTCAAGGCTCTCTTGGTCATCGTTTGGGGAACTATCCAAGAGAAATGCAATCAGTGGTCTGGTTGTGCTGATCAAGTGCACCTCGCACCACCTAGTGGGGTGCTTATCACGGAGTATGAGCCTATCATCCAAGAGCTTTACAGGGAACCCAACAAAAGGGCTAGCGGAAAAGCGTTTGCTTTGCACCATTGCTACAAATAATTGGCAAGAGAGGAGAAGTGGACTCATTGAAACCACGATACCACACCCAAGAGACATTAGATTAGCATTTCCATTGATGTCAATGATGAGGAGGATGAAGATCTTAAAAAGAGTCCGAAAGGGCAAAAGATTGCAACAAAGATGAAAAAAGAGGAGGTGTCAACGCCTACAAGGATGAGCTTACTACCATGATTGAAACCAAGAAAGCTTTGGTGGCCTAAAACAAGCAAGAGAAGGGGGCAAGGTGGAGAGAGCTCAAAGCCTTGGAGGATGAGAAGTGGAGGTCGAAGTTGGTGTCTGAAGCGAAAAGGCCTGCAACAAGAAAATAAGGTCGTGGATCATGCTATCATGTTCATAGACCCAAACTAGACGGATGTAATGGCAAAAAGGTATTGGGAGCTCACTCGCGGTGAGATCATGGCCAGAGCCGAGGCCTCTCATGGTGGTGATGGCCATGGTGGTGGTGATGGTGGGGGTCATCATATAGGTGGTAATGATGGTGGTGCTGATTTCATGAGTGGTGATGATTTCCCTCGCGTTTGAGTAGTTTGTTAGTGCATTTGGTAGGGAGTTGGTCCACAACATAGACATGGTATGTTGTGGTTATTTTAGTCAAACTTGATCGATGATGCTGCCTTTTGGATGAACTCTGTGCATGTTTATTTAAATTGTCCGATCGGATGAACTTTATGAATGACTAATATTTAGTTAACGTGTATGCTGAATTTAAATTATTTGACTGATTTATGAAATGTCGTTGAATTTTTTGAGATGTATGTAGAAGGTAAAAAAGTGCGGGGTAAAACTTGGAGGAGTTAAATATAGAAGATCGGTTAGGAACCGTCAACCTTTAGATACTCAAATGAGTTAAGAAAATATGAAGGTTTTTTTTTCTCTCTGAGGGATAAGAGACCGGCTAGAGATGCTTAACACACATGGGTCTCTGTTAATCTCTTAGCTACGGTGATATAATGTGCACTATCGTGCTGATCGACCTCAGGGAAGGAATAGCGTTGACAAACCTATGCCAGGCCAGACACTATCAATTCTAGATCTGTGTGCGTGAGTTAAATTGTGTCGTGCGCATTAACGAATTTTTTTTTTGAACGGGGGTAGGGCCTAGAAGGCCCCGAGATCTTCCATTAATCCTGCCGACAGAGTTCACTTACAAAGAGGGCCTTGCCAAAAAAAGAAATAGCAAAAAGGCCCTTGGCTTTTACAGTAGGGACCTAAGAATAAAGAAAGAAAAGCAATCTCGTCCTCGAGCTCCCCTCGCTCCTGCTCCACCGGACTCGAACCACCGCCGACAACGACCAACCGGAGTGCAACCGGGGACATGACCACTTGGCGCACCACGGCGGGAGCCAACCGCGTCGAAGCGAGAATGCCTCCATACTTGGAGGTTGATGAAACCCTTGTGCCTGCCACATCGCGGCGGCGACCAAGGCGGGAGCAGCCGCCCTTTGGCGAAGAAGTCGACGACGAACTCGTCGTCGAGGATGCGCTCCCAAGAGTGGCACATGCACAGAAAAAGCAGCTAACCGCTGCGTTGAAGCTCGATGTAGGTGCCACCAGTAGATCACCCCGCGTATACTCCAGCCTCGGCAAAGCTCGAAACCCCTTCTCCATCTCTAGACTTTCTACCACCAAGGCAGCAATGCCAGAAGAGAAGCGTCGTCGAGCGCGCAGGCCTTCAGATTCGAACCCATCGAGCTTATTATGACTGCCCCACCATTCTCAACCTGCAGCTCCGCCATCCCCCATGAATCGCAGAGAGCAAGCAGAAAAGCAGAGTCTCTGCCGCCGCTCGGAGACGGGCAGAGCAAAGAGCAGAGAGGCATAGCGCCAATCGTCAAGAAGGACAGAAGCAAACCTAGAGATGTAACTACTCTACTGCTGTACAGCTCGGGCCGACACTCTATTCCATCACTTGGCCAACCAGCGTAAGCGCCGGCGGCAAGCGAGGCCTGAGACGGTGGAGCAGAGACGACTCTCAAGGGGAGAGAAGAGAGGAGAGCCTTCGAGAGAGGTATCGGAGGCTACTTGAGATACTACGTACCTTGGTCCAAGGACACACACACACCGACAAATTTGCTGTGCTGGCGTCATTCACTGCTAGAGGAGACGCTCTCAATTACTAGTACACTATACTGGCTTTCACTTTGTCCTTTGCCATAAAGCGATTCCCAAGTTTAGGAAACATATTTACTGTGGCGAAGGATTGCCCCAAATTTAGGTTGGGCGAGTATATCACTGTTTATTTACCATTGGGTGGGGGGCAATTGCCCCCATCCCTCATGGTAAGATGAGAAAAATATTTAACATAAATTTTTAAAAGAGTAAGCTAGTTATAAGTTGATCTGGTGGTCCGTCACTAGACTGCCCTACTTTGCCCTAATGGGATCTCACCAAGTTAGTTTACAAGTTGACATTAATTTCAGCTTTGCGCAAATTGGATAGCTGTCCAACCGACTATACTAGATTTCACTTCTGCCTTTGTTGTTAAGCATTGATCCAATTTCACACATGTGAAATCCCAAGTTTGTAAGATGGAGGGAAACATCCAACGAGGCAGAATAAGAGCTCCACCATCTAGGCCCTCCTTGTGACCATCCATCGCGTTTTGGAAATGTTCCAGTGTCCTCTTATAAATAAGATATAATTGTATTTTTAGTATTCACTTAGGATACCAAATGAAATACTTTAAATAAAAAATTTAACGAGGATTTTCTTTGAAATATATACTTGAGCCTAGAAAATTTGTTATCTTAATCAAAAAGCAAAGAGGTGCCCTCCTCCCTCCCTCCCTCCCTCACCTTGCTGTCTCCGGGGGATGCCATCGAGCGAAGACCAGGCGGCTGACAGTGGCAACGGGGATTTCTGCTTGCTTGGTGGTGGAAGCTCGCGGTGTGAAAGCTCGGATCCTTTGTTGCATGGTGGGGCGACTCCTACATCGTTATGACCTCCGTGCAACTTCTGACGGTTCACCTTCAACATATATAGGCGTGGTGGCAGCCCATGGTCCTCATTTTGCGAGCTCTCATTGTTGGAGGTGCTGGCTCGCCTTATTTGGGTACCTATGATCGGATCTACTTTTCTGCATTTGTGGGGCTTCCACCATGGCTGGGGGATACATGTCTTGACGTTGGGGTGGTTGTCCCGTGGCGGTGTGCGCGAGAGGTTGGTTCAGGCTCGTCTGTTTGTGCAGAAACACGACGAGGGAGGAGGTGGCTCTCGCGCGAAGGTCATGTGTATTGCATCGAAGCGTGCATATCGCCATGGGTTTCAGGAGGTCTGCATTCCTCTTTTTGAAAAAAAATAGTTTTCTCTACGATCCATATTAGTTGTCACTGAATCAGATGTATCTAGATACGTTTTAGCGATAGATACATCTTATTCAGCAAAAATTAATAGTGATCGGAGGGAGTACTAAAGATAGTTAATGATTGCACTTTTGTCCCATGTTGAAAAAACTTGTTCCAAAGTGGCAGATTCATCGAAGTGGACATTATTTGATCATAGATCTCCAAAAATTGACAAACCAAAGAATTAGGGTTTACAATTTGAGTAGATTTGTGGTTTGCAAAGTAAAAAAAGTTTATATAACAGAGAGGAAATTGAAAATGATTACCAGTACAACCGAGAGTTCATATGCCTCAACAATCCTAAGCGAAGTTGAACTTCGATCGTCCGCCAATACATGCAATTTACACCGTGTGGTTATTCAAAAATTCAATTTTTGCTCCACTTGTGCTTCTTTTCGCTGCCTCACTTTGCACCGACTATTAATTAATTAAAGTTATTCTTTTTTGGTGCACTATACTCACTTTAAAGGAGTCATTGCAGAAGATGTTGCGGCCATGCTTTGCATGCTTACTGAAGAAGTGCTACAGAAATTCTACAATCATCTTGCATTTTTACTAGTACCACTTAACATCGTCAATGAGGGAGTGAGAGCACGAGGCAGTTCAAGCTAAGGTTTCTTCCTAACTTTGATGTACTAATCCAACCTTCGATTTGTCGACTAGAGTTAGAGTGAACCATACATTTCTCTGATCCGATCGATGTTTAAGTCTCTTGCACCCATCAACCTGAAATCCTATATCCTATCTATCTATCTATCTATCTATCTATCTATCTATCTATCTATCTATCTATCTATCTATCTATCCTTTTTATAAGAGGAAACCCCACTAAGTAGTCATTTAATTTGTCTATCTTGACATGCAGCATAGCCACATCATCCCATAACCATAGCCGTACGATAATCATCTCCACCCGTTCATTCTGCTGGCCCAACTCAACAAATCACCCACCCGAGCGAAAAACTTGTCAGGTCCGATGCATGCTCTATTGCCTGGCATATCTTTTAATAGTGTCAATTAATTCTAACTGTTAGACACGTTACTGAAGCCGAGGGGGCACCGCTGTTAATAAGTTTTATCGGCAATCGCCGGAGTTTTCTTCGGTCGGGGCGTATTGTGCGACTCCGCCGACGTCGCCCGGGCGAGATCTAGTTAGCTCGATAAGTTTGAAGATAGAGAAGCGTGCGAGGAAGGTCTTGGCGCAGCGATCGGCGGCGCGCACAATGCAGGTATGGTCTCCCTTACCATCTCAATCTAATCGTTTGCAGACGGCTGGAGGAGCGGCGAGGATCAAGATACCAGTGATGTCCCCGTCCACTTTCCTGGAGGATGGGGATGGCATTAAGGGATGGACAGTGGTTCAGCGACGACGTAGGCACTCGCAGGAATCGGGTGAGGAGTGGTCTCATCGGCGAACTCCGGCGAGGCATGGAGATCGAGCGGGATGCCAGGTGAGGTCCGTTTCAAATTCAAAATCACGTTCGCCTTCATCGCCTGGATGGAAGGTGCGGTATCAGCGGACGTTGGGCCCGCTTGAGTTATTTTCGGATTTGACTCCGATCGGTTGCGATCGTCAGGCAAATTGTGGGTCCACATATCGTATCGTTAATTTGCCTTACCCTAATTCGCTCGGACGCGGGTTAAGACGAATCTTGGGTTATGTTTGGAAGAGGTAAGCCGCCGGCTCTTCGTATCTTCGAGGTGTGCGGTGGGAGACTACCATGGCGGATCGTGATGGTGGACGTGGAGTTCACCCGCAGCATGGCTATGGCAGGGTGCTGTATCCTCCCGCTGGAGGAGTTGGTGCCAACTTTGGAAAGGGCGGTCCTAGCGGACACGCCGGTCGTGCGGATGGGGGCGCTGGGGGGGCAGGACGGTGGCCATGACGCTCGTGTGGGTCGACAGGGGCAGTTCAACTTCAATGCGCCAGCGAATGACGTCCAACGCAGACCTCAATATGGTGGTTTCCATGGCGGACGCGGGAGACAGCGGTATGAGAACCAAGGAAGGGGTTTCCCACGGTCTCGTGGTGGTGGTTTTGGCTATGGCACTGGTAGGTTTCAGAGGGGTGGATACCAAGTAAATCGGGTCGCGCCGGTGGTGCATAATCAGGTTGTGGTGGCACGTGGAGTCGTTGGTAATCAGCACGCGGGGACAGCTGCAGTGGCTGCTGCACCGAGGGCTGCTGTGCCGATTGTTGCTCCTCCTGTCAGCTCGGTTCCGGCGGTGGTTGCGCCACTGCCTGTGATTGCTCAGGCTACATCAGTGGGTGTGGTGAGTTCGACAAGGCCGATTGTTACCTCGAATCAGTTGTTTGAAGCATTGAAAGGAAAAGCGGTGGACAAACAGAGATGTTTCAGGTGTGGGCTATCGGGGCACCACCTGGGGGATTGTACGACGCCCGTTTGTGTTATGTGTGAAGGGCGAGTGCATACGACGGGTCCGTGTCATTTGTTGGCTGCACCGAAACCTGCTCTTATTCAATATGGGTTTGCCCATGAAGATTTGATGTCTTTTGCTATGCAATGCACTGATGCTTACAAGCCTAAGTTACTGAACCATCGTCTCGCTTCGTTAGTGGTTCACGGGGGAGATATGTCGATACCGCAGATTATTACTCAACTCAAAAGACTTGTACCTAGAGATTTTCAGCGGGAAGTTTCTCAAGTTGGGCACAATGTGTTCAAAGTGCAGTTTCCGTCGAGGCTAGAGCTAGAGAGGTTACAGGTGTTCGGTACCTTCTGTGTGCTTCGAAGTGCTTGTAGGATGACGGTTGGGACGTGGTCGAAGAAAATCGAACCTATGGATACGTTGCCGTGCCTTTTGGGTTAGGGTCTCCGGAATCCCGGAGGATCATATTGGAGATTATCTCGCACTCTGGTCTGTTGGTTTCTGTTGGGGAAGCCTCTGAGGATTGATATGGATTTCACTAGAGAGAATAAGGTGTTACGTATTCTAGTAGGGTGCTTGAATTACACCAAAATTCCTCTCACATTTCCATTATTTATTAAAGATGGAATTTATGGACTGTCGTTTGAGGTGGAAGGGGAAGAAAAGCCTACGGGGGATGTGGAGATGGCTGAATCTAGGAGGGATGATAATGATAAAGATGATGAAGATGGTCTAGCAGATGATTTTCAAGATGCTTTGGCTAAGGAGGCGAGTCTAAAGAAGACCAGGGGAAAGGATCTAATGTCGATTCGGGTGTTGATCCGATGATTGAACAAGGGGGGTCAGGGGGTGCTGCATCTTCGCAGCAAGGTGTGTCCACTACGCAAGGTGGGCTGATTTTTTCTCCTTTGATGAAAAACTGCTTTCGGCAGGCTAGGGAAGAATTACGTAAGCTGTTTGTGCCATATGGAGGTGCTACTGTTGTAGCTGACGAAGAGGATGGGGGCTCGACTGGTGTTTCCCTTACTGTTGAGAAGGATGGAAATAATTTACAGAACCCATCTGAACATGTGCATGTGAAGGACGCTACGGATGTTTTGAGGAGCAAGTTTGAGTCTGATGCTGGTGGAAAGGAGGGTTCGAGTGCTGCTGTGGTGGCTGATTTCACGGATGCTAGGTTTGGCTTTGGGAGTGGTGGATCGGATGGGGATGCCCATGGTGTTCTGTCAGCTGTGGAGCTCTCGGGTGCACTGTCTGGTGTTGATCGGGTTGTGGTACTGGATGGGGTGGCAGATGCCGATGCTGATCAGTCCGTGGCGGTACAGGTTGCTGCGGATTCACCTATTGTGAGGAGAGTTTTCGGTGGCTCGGTCACACCTGCCAGGGAAGCTGATGGGATAGAGGCTGAGGGCTCGAATGCACATGTACAGACTAGCCGTGGAGTTGGCCGTACGCTGCATTTCGAGCAAGAGGAGCATGGTTCGTGGGAAACTCCAGGAAAGATAAACAGAGAGGATTTGGTGGCGTTTGGGGGGATTGCGGACCCTAATACTGATGGACGTCGCTCTAGTGCGAGGATCCGGGCTCAACCTAATGCTGATATGCCCATTCAGGAGAGGGTTGTACTTCGTGCGTCTCAGCGTGATGACATGCTTGGAGGTATGACTACCAAACCGGTGCTCTCTTTTACATCAATGCCTAATGAATTAATTATTTATAGAGCTTCCAAGTTAGGTATTTCTTTGGGTAGCAACAGCGTAGAGGAACATGCTACTGTGTCTTTGATTAAACAAACAGAGGAGTCTAGGAAGTTGGTTACTTTATGTAATAATTTAAATCAGGATAATCAGGATTATGCACGTAGTTTGGTTATGCGTAGAGCATCTAACTTGTGCGATGATGATAATCTCGAGTGCGAGGAGGCTGGGGGAATACATTGGATATTCCGGTCTCAAAACAGATTAAGACAAGAGCACCTAAGACAGTTGTGTCTTCAGGGTGCAATCTGAGAAGGAGTACTAGATTGAAAATTAATAGATAATATTTTAAAATGAGAGGTTTTATTTGGAATTCGAATGGTTTAGGTGATACTGCGAAACATTTGGCGATCAATGAGATGGTAAGAGAAAATAATATAGACTTCCTTGCCTTATTGGAGACAGGGAGATCAAATTTTCTAACCAATTTTTAAATCACTTGGTTGGGGGGGGGGGGCTGATTTTACTTGGTATTGTTTGCCTCCACATGGACGCTCTGGTGGGATTCTAGCTGGTTTTAACCCAGTGTCTATTGAGGTACAAAGGGTTATTGCAGGAGATTTATGTGTCAAGTTTCATGTTAGATCTAAGGAGGATCGTTTTCTTTGGGCATTTGTGGTGGTTTATGGAGCTGCCCAGGATGATAAAAAGCCTGACTTCCTAGTAGAATTGGTTCGTGTGTGTGAGGGGGAGTCCTTGCCTATGTTGATAGGAGGGGAATTTAATATCATTAGAAGAGAAGAAGAAGAAAATAATGACAACTTTAATCCAAGATGGCCTTTTATTTTTAATGCGATTATTGAGAGCTTAGATTTAAAAGACCTAGAGATGTCCGGGCGGCAATACACTTGGGTTAGTAGACATCCTACTCCGGTGTATGAGAAGCTGGATAGGTTTCTAGCCAGTGTTGACTCGGAGCAGAAATACCCCTTGGTTTCGGTACGGGCTCTAACTAGAACTGAATCGGATCATGCCCCTTTGTTTATTGATTCAGGGTCACCAGCTCATGTGGGTAATACGTCGGTATTTTCTTTTGAGCTGGCTTGGTTACGGAGAGAAGGTTTTTTTGATATGATTAAAACTCAGTGGGAATCAGTTAATTTAGAATCCACTTCTATTGAGAAGTGGCAAAATAAAATTAGACATCTTCGTAGCTATCTGAGAGGATGGGCCAAGAATATTAGTGGTGAGTATAAGAAACAGCGAGATCGATTGATGCTTCTTATAAATGAGCTTGATTTGAAAGCTGAGTCCTCGCCTTTAAGTGAGGAGGAAAGAGAATCAAAGAAGCAGGCTGATGCTTTTTTGAATAAGCGACGTAGAGAGGAAGAGTCCAAGTGGGCTCAATGGGCAAAAGTGAGACATGTCCAAGAGGGAGGAAATGACACTAGATATTTTCACCTTATAGCTAATGGGAAACATCGTAAGAAGAATTTTTTTCAGTCGGAACAAGAGGAGGGAACAATTGTTGGTCAGGACAATCTAAAAGTTTACATTTCAGAATATTATAAAAAGTTGTTTGGGGTGTCGACTCCAACTTCTGTTTCGTTGATTGAGTCTTTCTTTGAGGATATGCCTGAGGTTTCCCAGACAGAGAATGATCTTTTAACTTCTCATTTCACTGAGGAGGAGGTGTTTTCTGCCATTTCTCAGATGGAGCATAATAAGGCACCAGGCCCAGATGGGTTTCCAGCTGAATTTTATCAGCATTTCTGGGAGATTATTAAGGTTGACTTGATGGCCTTGTTTAAACAACTGCATGAGGGAACGCTACCCATGTTCAAGTTGAACTTTGGTGTCATTACTTTGTTGCCTAAGAAGGAGGATGCGTGAAGGATTGAGCACTATCGTCCGATTTGTCTTCTTAATGTGAGTTTTAAGATTTTCACTAAGACAGGCACTAATAGGGTTACTTCTTTAGCGCAAAAGATTATTAGACCTTCCCAGTCAGCTTTCCTTCCTGGGAGAAATATTTTGGAGGGTGTGGTGGTGCTTCATGAAACCATTCATGAGCTTCATAGGAAGAAAATGGATGGTGTTATTTTTAAAATTGATTTTGAAAAAGCGTATGATAAGGTTAATTGGGCCTTCCTACAACAGACTCTGCGTATGGAAGGGTTTAATTCACAATGATGTGATTGGGTAGCTCGTTTTGTACAAAGGGGGAGTGTTGGAGTGCGTGTTAATGATGACATTGGTCATTATTTTCAGACCTTCAAAGGGTTGAGGCAAGGAGATCCTCTCTCCTATACTGTTTAATCTGGTAGCAGATATGTTGGCTGTTCTTACTGATAGAGCAAAAGAAGACAACCAAATTGGAGGTCTCATGAACCATCTAGTGGATGAGGGCATTTCAATCTTACAATACGCTGATGATACTATCCTCTTTCTGGAGGATGACTCTGAAAAAGCTGTCAACATGAAATTGATCTTGTCCATGTTCGAACAACTATCTGGCTTGAAAATAAATTTCCATAAGAGTGAGATATTTTGCTTTGACAGAGCATCTGGAAAAGTGGATGAGTACCGACACCTTTTTGGATGTGAAGTTGGAACTCTACCTTTCATGTATCTAGGTATTCCTATCCATCATAGGAAACTGTTCAATAAGGAGTGGAAGGTCCTTGAGGATCGATTCGAGAACAAATTGAGTTCTTGGATTGGCAAATTACTATCATCTGGTGATAGGTTGGTACTGATTAATTCTGTTCTCACTAGTCTCCCTATGTTCTTATTATCCTTTTTTGAAATTCCCATTGGGGTTCGCAAAAGACTGGATTTATTTAGGTCACATTTCTTTTGGCGGAGTGATACTGTTAAAAAGAAATATAGACTCACAAAGTGGAATATTGTGTGCCGACCTAAGGACCAAGGTGGACTTGGGATAGAGGTTTTCGAGATTAAAAACAAATGTCTTTTAAGTAAATGGATGTTTAAGATTTTATCTGAAGATGGGGTGTGGCACGAGCTACTCTCAAATAAATACTTACGTGATAAAACTCTAGCCCAGGTAGAGGCTAAACCTACTGATTCTCCTTTTTGGAAAGGGATTATGGGGGTTAAAAAGGAATTTTTTTGATCATGTACAGTTTAAGCTGGGAAATGGAGAGGGTATTAGGTTCTGGGAAGATTCGTGGTTGGGGAACTCGCCTTTCGTTGTACAGTTCCCATCTTTGTTTGCAATTGTGCGACAAAAAAATATCCTAGTATCCTAGGTTTTAGGACATGGTCCTTTGAATATTCAGTTTAGAAGGACTCTTGTGGGAGTTAAGTGGGAAGCTTGGTTAGTTTTGGTTCAGAAACTCATGGGAGTGTCTCTTTCTGATGAACAGGACACGGTTATTTGGAGGTTAACTACCTCTGGCCCTTTTTGTGTTAAATCTCTATACGTTGATCTAATGCATGGGAATGTTAGATTTCTTCATAATTATTTGTGGAAGATAAAAGTGCCCCTTAAGATTAAGATTTTTATGTGGTTTTTATCCAGGAAGGAATTGCTGACTAAAGATAACTTGGCCAAAAGAAAACGGGTTGGGTGTACGAAGTGTGTCTTTTGTGGTGTGGAAGAGTCCGTAGAACACCTTTTTATATCATGTGATTTCGCTAAAAAGATTTGGCGGTTGGTTCACTTTACTTTCAGCATATCACCACCGTTAGGCGTTGCGAATATGTTTGGTAATTGGCTATTTGGGGTAGATAAGAGAACTAAGTCTTTCATATGCATAGGTGTATGTGCTTTGTTATGGGAAATTTGGAATTATCGGAATGGAATAATATTTAAGAATGAGAAAGCTGGAAATTTCTTGTAGGTTGTTCATCTGGCTACGCACTGAATTCAGACTTGGGCATGGCTACTACCCGAGGACCAACGCGGACTTTTGGATTCCGTATGCACTCGTTTGATGGCGGTCGTTCGGGCTATCTTCAGCATGGGCGGCTGGTTGCTCACTAGGCGCCTTGAATACGCTTAGTATTTTCGTTTTCATACATTGCGATTTGTCTGTGGCATGCGTGCCCTTGAGGTTGATGACTGAGTGTTGGTCTTGTATACTGTTACCTGAGGATTATTGTTTAATAAAAGCCGTATGCATCAAAGCGATGCAGAGGCCGGGTTTTTCCTTTTCAAAAAAAAAACTGAGCTTCCCACGTCCCTTCACTTCCCCTCTAAACCCTGATATTTCTTCGCACCTCACAACCAAACATTCATGCTGCCAAGTGCCAACACCGTCCAGTCCCATCCTTATAGCGACAATTCCATTTCCTTTGCTGTTGCGTAAATATTTGGGCCCAACAATTGTAGGCCCAAATAGCAAATGCTGAAATCTCAAATTGACCCATGTGTACAAGCAAGTGGTGGGAGTGGGAAGATTAGTCCCACATTGGAAGTTGGAGGAGCTGCACAGCATCTTAGACTGCTCACAATGGGAGTAACATAGGTGGTAACATAAGTGCCACGTAGGCAAAATAAGATGATGTGGCACTCATTTAATGAGGAAAGAGATGCTAGTGGTATCATAGGTAGATATATACCGTAGCATAACGGATTCCAAGACAAGATGTGTCTATAGCCTAATAAATAGACTAGTATATGATACTACAAATATGTTACTACCCATTGTGGGAGTAGTAACATAGACTAGTATCATATGCATGATACTAGTGTATGATACTCCTCATTGTGACTAGTGTTATAAGGTGGAGTGTTATAGGGATTGTATGTGAGTGAGAAGAAGAGAGCCTCTCGCGCACTCCTCCTCTTCCTCCGCCGCTCGCTCGTCTCGACTCGACTCGACACGACACGACAAGTCGCGATCGCGTTTCGTCAATCGAGGCTCGAGTCGAGATAACCGCACTATAAAAGACGCACGCCGTGGGCGCTGTACACACACCGAAACCAATCAAGGTTTGTCACACCTCGTTCCTTGCGCCGCCACCGTAGTCTACTCCATCCCGAGCGCCGGCGTCCACCGGCGAACGGGAGAGCAGGTCTCCAGAACCAGTCGTCTTTGTGATCCTGTACGGGAGAAGGCGAATTAGATTTTTGGGAAGCGCTTCGCGCGACTGCTCGCTGCTTCCACGACGGCTCGTCTGCCTAGCAAGTCAGGCGGTGCTGCGTACCGCCGTCTCAAGCGTCATCTACTCCGACCCGTCATCGCCAACGTTGTCATCAACAACGTTCCTACAAACAATCGGTACGGAATCTGTATTCTGATCTGTCTGTTTACCATGTCTACTGTTTGCATGTTTAGAGAGATCGCGTTGCTATTCACTACAAGAAATATGTTGATACATGACCCTCAATTTTTGTCACCGAATGGTCACATGCATTCATTCATGACCCCTTTTTGACCAAAAATTGAAAGTCACATACCGAGCGTCTTATTCGATCATCAACGACCATTTTAATGGAATTGTCATATAGCCTTGTATGACCAACCAATTATTTTGGTCATGGGATGTCCTGCCATAGCCACGTCAGATCCTACGTGGCCAATACTACGTGGCAAAATCATGACCAAATAAGAAAGTCATATATCAGATTCAGCCCAGTCCATATTGCTCCTCTACACAGGCTAAGCCCAACAATTCAGCCCATTTAATTTTTTTTTCTATCTGATTTTTCGCTGAATGGGCCTCTGGGACCAATATATTTTTTGTCCTGGCCTCCTTACAATCCTGGTAATTTTTCGATTTTGGCCTTTTATAGATAAATTTCGATTGGGGCCTTTTAGGGTCCATTACTGTTTGTGCCTGGCATCATCAGGTTATATTTCATTTGCAGTAACAGTATTTCTTATCCAGCAAATCACCACATGCAACATATCAATAAAAGCACATATCTCAGTAGACAATATATCCATTTCACAGCGCACAATATAGCATCTCACAGGATATAACTTATCTCCCAGAGCATTACATAACATTACAAGGTTCACACACGACGGGTTGCAAAACAAAACACTAGTTCACAGGTTCATAGATGACGCATCTGCAAAAACTAGCCAACATTTTTCTTCCGCCTTCTTAAGGAAGCATTTCCACAAACACAAATGGCATTTGATAGGAAGACCCACAAACACTTCTGCAACTTCTGGTAGCAATACTGCAGAACAAAACATACATTTTGTCAACCGAAAGTAAAACTGATGATTGCTGTCATATACCCGTCTAGTAGCTAATAGGCCACTACAGAAAACTATTACCATCGCACAGGACCAGAATCATCAGGTCGTAGAAGCTCTAGATCATCAGCTCCTTTGCCGGTCATCAACATCTTTGCCAATCAAGCTTGGAATCATCAGGCAAGAAACTGGTCCTGCTGAATTTCAAAGAATCATCAGAAGAAGAAACAACACATCTAGCTCAGCAACAGAATTTCAAAGAATGGAGATAAACATTCCACCGGTGGAACAATTCTATCTAGACCTTAACATGAAAAATCCTGAAGAAGAGGAACTCATAATACATGAATTAAGAGGAAACAAATAAACATGAAGAAGAGGAAGCCGTTCAACCTGAAGAAGAGCAGACGTCAGCCTGACAGGCACACTTGTTTTGACAGATCACAGAAGCAAGCAGACAAGTTTAAGTTGTTGAAAATTACTGCAACACATGCAAAGCAGAGACACCACCAGGCCTACTGAATCCATGATACATTGTCATCTAACTAGAGAAACATACTCTACTTTTACTCCATAGTGTACTGACTGATTTTTAGTTAATCTAGCACGACACGACACAACATAGGCTGAAACAAATGCAGCGGAAACAAATGAAATACTCCATATAAACTCAAGCAGTGCAAGTTAGACTAGCAAGCACTCCTACTGACAAGTTTGTTACTTCTACTCAGAGATTTTCTTACTTTTATTCAGAAAATTTCATATTAGAGAGAATATTTTCTTGCTCTTAGATCATAAATGAAGTGGAGAAAAAGAAATGAAGTGGAACTACACCTAATAGTGAAGCGGTGCATTGAATTACAGTACCTACTGGAGTCCTCATATATAGGTACACTAGTGAAGTGGTGCACCTACTGTGAGTCAATGCGAAAAGCTTCTGTGAGGACTCCAAATTTGAGGAAACTTCGCCCAAACAAAAAAAAAGATTATCATGTACTCCAGTAGGTATAGCTCCCCATCAACAAATTTCCAAGAAACTTCACCCTAAGAAAGAGCATGGATTAGAAAGATTGATAATTAAAGGACGATTGAGGTAAGAGGTCTGCATACGCTAGAAGTAGCCATCCAACACTACATAGCAGTAAAAATCATGAATTACAGAGAAATCAAACAGTTACAGTCTAATGCTGCATGAATTACTCAAGCAAGAGTACAAGCAATTGCAAACAATATTCTAGTTAAAGCCCTAAACCTCTTCATGCAATTGCAAACAAGCGGACGGTCTACCAAGATACTATACCAGGCGCAATGATGGTTTTCAATGTTTTCAAATGGAGTACGGTTGTTCACTAATGGGAGAAGTATAGCATTGTTCAGCTGTGATAAACCTAAATATCACAGGAGTATATATACAAGCACTAAAGATTACAGGAGTGTTGGCCACTAAAAAACAGCAAGCATAATGAAGGAGTAAAAACACATAGCATTTGAAATTTCACCAAATGATGTCAACCAATCAAGCAAGGAATATTGCAGGACTATTGACCATATAATGCATATAAAACTTGAGGACAAGGATGGGAAGGGGGAGAGAGACCTTATTGTGCAGCTGCAAGTTGGGGCCGGAGCCGTGGACGACAGCTGCAGCTCGGGGAGGTGGTCGCGCCAGGCAGCATCTTCTTGCCTCCAGCGGACGGGGGAGGAGCTCGATCTACAGCGGAAGCATGCCACCGCTGCTGCTTGGGTCGTCCCAAGCGCATCTGGAGGAAGCCCAGGAACGATCTGTTTCCTCTGTCTCGCCAGCACAAACCGCAGCTGCACGAACAAGACGAACGAACCCGTGGTGGTGGAGGATCCATCGGTGGTCGTCCCTGTGGTGGGAAAACAGAGCATCGGAGAGAGGGATCTGGGGATTCGGAAAGAAAGGGGTTAGAGAAGACCTTCACGTGTGCCAGAGGAGAGGAATCGAACGCGGATCTGGAGGGCCAGGGAGGTCGAGGGTGTTGTAGTTGTGGAAGCTGCGGTCGATGGCGGATAGAGATCGAGGGCATGGTCCTCGTGGCGGATGCGGTCGACGGCAGCATCCTGGTGGTAGTCCTTGTTCCTCCCATTGGTGTTGGCTGCCGCCGCGGACGCGGCTCGGCGGAATCGCTCGGGGCGCCGGTTCTCTGAAGAAATCCCCTTGAAGTCGAATGTGAGCAGGGGAAATAGAGATCTTGGCGGCGAAAATCATAGGCGAGGTTTGGAGGAGAGGCGTGGCTTGGAACAGAGGGGCGACGGCTGTGGTCGATGGGGTTTGGTGGGCGGCGGCTTTGGTCGATGGGATCTGAGGGGCGGCGGCTGTGGTCGATGGTAGGAACTAGGAAGAGAGGGGAATGTTAGGGTTGCCCGCTTCCAGTTTCCAGTTTTTCCCTCCACGAAATAAGATCCATCGTGCGCAGTTCACGCAACAGCCGCTGCAGCAGGGACCCACCTGTTCTGAACCCCACCGAACAGTGCCAATTTACGTCAACTAGAAGTAATAATGAGAGAATTTTCAATATGTTAAAAATAACTCATTTTCTCTATATTATCAAAAAACATCAGTACCTATAATTAATAATTGACAGTTCTCTTTTTGGTGGGAAATTAATATTGCCATTTATTAATATTGCCATTAATAATGAGAGAACTTTCAATATGTTAAAAATAACTCATTTTCTCTATATTATCAAAAAGCATCAGTACCTATAATTAATAATTGACAGTTCTCTTTTTGGTGGGAAATTAATATTGCCATTTATAAATTGGCAATTTCCAATTGGTTTGTAATGATGTGAATTACATGTAATTCCGATAAATAGGGATAAATACATTTATAAATCATAAGCAACACAAAAAAATCATCTTCCGAGTGACAAAAATAGTTTCTTTTATGAAGCACCTACCAAAAAATGTTGATAAAAGAAATTTTCATTTTTCTTCATATAAAAACATCATTTTCCATTTTCGGAGTGTCAAAAATGGTTTTTTTGTGAAACCCATACACAAAATATGACACAAAATTGTACAAAGTAAAATTATAAAGCTATTATACCATATTTGATCTACAAATAACAAAATTGCATCCTCTAAAAAGATTCATACATGCCTCTTTCGAAAAAAACAAATTTCTGCCGATTCCGCTGAAACCGGGCCAAATTTGAACTACAGGTGCCTCGTAGTTTTCTCTTTATTTTTTGCAAAAATCATTTTTAGGTAGCCAAGTACCTATTTCAACATAGATACACCAAGAGTTGATCAAGATTCAACACCTAGGTGAGAACGGTCATGTCCCCCGTTTTGACCGTTTTCCTAAACCGGCGTAGAAAATTCCAGAAAATTCAAAAAAACTCGAAACGATGCAAGATCTTCGCGTGATGTTGTTATATATGACCTAGTATCCACCAAAAATAATAAACTTGGAATACGACAGTTTGGTGGAAAATGTGTTCACAGAAATGAGCTATCTCGTACGAAGATTCATGGCTTTCGGGCCAAATGACGGATGTTTTGGCCACATCCATGGCATAGTTTGTTTAAATTTGACCATATTCCACAAAAAGATGCATGTTGGTACAACTAACAATGTTCACGAAGAAAGTTTTATTTTTCGTTGAATAAAAATACCATTTTCCATTCCCGGAGTGTCAAAACTGGGTTTTTTTTTAAGCACATACACAAAATATGTTGCCAAAATGTACAAAGTAAAATTCTAAATATATTATGTCATATTTGATCTACAAATAACAAATTTACTACCTCTCAATAGCTCAAAATACACCTCTTTCGAAAAAGACAAGTTTCAGCCGATTCAGCTGAAACCGGGCCAAATTTGAACTACAGGTGCCTCATAGTTTGCTCATGATTTTTTGTAAAAATCATTTTTAGGTACCCAAGTACCAATTTCAACATAGATACACAAAGAGTTCATAAAGATTTAACACCTAGGTACGAACGGACATGTCCCCCGTTTTGACCGTTTTACGAAACTGGCTTAGAAAATTTCAGAAAATTCAAAAAAACTCGAAACGATGCAAGATCTTCATGTGGTGTCATTATATATGTCCTAGTATCCACCAAAAATAATAAACTTGGAATACGACAATTTGGTTGAAAATGTGTTCATAGAAATGAGCTATCTCGTACGAAGATTCATGGCTTTCGGGCGAAATGACGGATGTTATGGCCACATCCATGGCATAGTTTGTTTAAATGTGACCATATTCCACACAAAGATGCATATTGGTACAACTAACAATGTTGACGAAGAAAGTTTTATTTTTCGTTGAATAAAAATACTATTTTCTATTTTCGGGGTGTCAAAACTGGTTTTTTAAGCACATACATAAAATATGTTGCAAAAATGTACAAAGTAAAATTCTAAAAATATTATGTCATATTTGATCTACAAATAACAAATTTACTACCTATTAATAGCTCAAAATACACCTCTTTTGAAAAAGATAAATTTCTGCCGATTCCGCTGAAACCGGGCCAAATTTGAACTACAGGTGACTTGTAGTTTTCTTTTTATTTTTTGCAAAAATCATTTTTAGGTACACAAGTAGCTATTTCAGCATAGATACACCAATAGTTCATCAAGATTCAACATCTAGGTACGAACGGTCATGTCCCCCGTTTTGACCGTTTTCCGAAACCGACATAAAAGGTTGAAAACATGTTTAAAAAAATGGATAACTTTCGCAATGTGTCATCATATGTGACCTAGTAACCATAAAAAATAATAAAATTGGAATAATTTTAAAACCTTGCATTTTTCATTTCGCATTTGAATTTAAAAGAGTAATCAAAAAATTTAATTAAGAATCTTCACAACCCTATACGAAGCAATATATAAAGCTTGGGTGTATTTTTATTTTTATTTTGACTTAAAATGTTCCTTAATAGTCTATAATAATAGAAGAAATATTTTTAAAAAATGAAAACTTATTTGTTGAAATTGGAGTTCTAAACCAAAAGTTATAAAAGAAGACAAAAAAATGGTAAAGGAGAAAACTAAAAACCCTGCCAAGCCGGCCGGCCCAGCGAGCAGCGTGGCTAACTCCTGCCTCCGCGACAGGCCCATCCAAGGAGCGCCGAGATTCCTCCCTGCGCGGCCGGCCCAGCCCAGCAGCCTAGGTAGAAGTATAATATTTAAAACAGTTCAATGTCATACTCTCACCGAAGCGATCTCGTGATCTTCTGGTAGGCGCGGCGCGTGCAGCGCGCGAGGGCGTGGGTTCGAGCCCACGCCCCGCCCAATATTTTCTCTATTTTCACTTTGGTGCGTTCCGGTGGGTTCCACGTGACTGCATGGCACCGATGAGGGGTGGGTTCCACGTGACTGCATGGCAACCTCCTGCATGCTTGCATGGCTTGCTTTAATGTGACAGCTCAGCACTACGGGAGCCAAATGAGACAACTAGGACGACACATAAGCAAAAAATGATGAGGTGGCGGAATGTATTACAATGATATCGTATTATGACCAATTCGTCTAATGAAATCATGACTTTTCTCACCAAAATTGTCATTATGTTCTCTATTTTGGACCCTTCCAAATAGCTAACGACCAGTTGGTTTGAAATAGTCATAGCAATATGACCAATTCATCCACGGTCATTATAAAAGGGTCATGTATCAACATATTTCTTGTAGCGATTAATCATGTTGTCTGCTGCATCTAGTATGTTCGAGTTTCACATGTTAATAGCTGTTTTTGTCATGATTTATATTCTAAAATTAATCGTGGGAACTATGCCTAATTATTCAACAGGTGTTGCGGTCCTCATATCAGTGTGCACCTTCGTTTTTCTTTGTTCTGTGTATATATACGAATTGAAGAATCATGTTTAGATGATTTCAGTTCAATCCATGTATTTTTTCCATGTCAGGTTGGCGAGTTCAGCGCAAAAAAAAAGTGGCGAGTCAGCTCCTGAATTCCTCCGCTCTCTCATGCTTTCGGTAATGGACTGTGCAAGATTTCCTTTGTTATACATATTTCGGTAATACTGTCACTTGAACACCAAATGTTTCTTACACTTTTGCACCAGTCAAATGTATGGCGAATAAAAAAAGAAGTCTAGTTCTAAAAAAGGATCCAAAAACTACTACTTCTCTGTACAACTATGTATATAAATTATGCATGCTTGTTTTACTTACTTGATTTGAGTATACAAGTTAATTTGTAATACCTTGCCCATATTTAGGCCGTTTGGAATAATTGTCCACTACGGGAGAAACATTAAATGCCGACGGGGATCCCATACACCGACGGCCAAATATCGGGGCCGTCGGCGTATGCCAGAAAAGCCAGCGGAAAATGAAAAAAAAAATGCGATACGCCGACGGCAACCCCGTCGGCCTATCCTTTTTTTTGCTCTCTCTCACCATTTTGAGCATAACATTTGCATTCTAACACGGATTTCGACGTTCTTTAGCTCGTTTTGAAAAGGAGAAACATATCTACATCATCATGCATATTATTGAAGCTACATTCTTAAAACAAAATCATGAGCAAGAACGGAACAAACAAGAAAGAGTTAACGCTACCTGGTGTAGACCTATAAGTTGGGTTTTTCTCCAGCGGGGCTAGAGATTGAATATTGAGAAACTCTTGGTGTATCTATGATGAAATAGGTATTTGTGTACCTAAAAGTTATTTTTTCCAAAAATCATGGGCAAACTATGAGGTACCTGTAGTTCAAATTTGTCCAGTTTCCACCGGAATCGGCAGAAACTTGTGTTTTTCAAAAGAGGTGGATGGAAACTTTTTAATATGAAACAAATTGGTTATTTGTGAATATAACATGGTCTAGTATTTTATAAAATTATATGTCTCAAGTTTTGCAACATATTTATGGTAGGTCCTTCACAAAAAAACCCATTTTTTACACTTGGAAAATAGAAAATGGTTTTTTGCTTCGATGAAAAGGAAAACTTCCTCCATCAACATTGTCCGTGCTTCCAAGATTCATGTTTGTGTGGAATATGAGAACATTTAAACAAACTATGCCATGGATATGACCATAACACTCGTCATTTGGTCTGAAACCCTGGAATGTTCGGAGGAGATAGCTTATTTTTGTGAACACATTTTCAACACAACTGTCGTATTCCAAGTTTATTATTTTTGGTGTACACTAGGACCTATATAATGACACCACGCGAAGGTCTCACATCATTTTGGGTTGTTTTGAATTTTTTTGAATTTTCTAAGCCGGTTTAAGGAAAAAGTCAAGGCGGCGGGCATGACTGTTCGTAGCTAGGGGTTGAATATTGAGAAACTCTTGGTGCATCTATGATGAAATAGGTACTTGTGTACTTCAAAATGATTTTTGCCAAAAGTCATGAGCAAACTATGAGGTAACTGTAGTTCAAATTTGACCAGTTTCCAACAGAATCGGCAGAAACTTGTGTTTTTCAAAAGAGGTGGATGGAAACCTTTTCATATGAAACAAATTGGTTATTTGTGCATCTAACATGGTCTAGTATTTTAAAAAGTTTTTATGTCTCAAGTTTTGCAAAATATTTATGGTAGGTCTTTCACAAAAAAACCCATTTTTTACACTCGGAAAATAGAAAATGGTTTTTTTCTTCGGTGAAAAGGAAAACTTCCTCCGTCAACATTGTCCGTGCTTCCAAGATGCATCGTTGTGTGGAATATGGGAACATTTAAACAAACTATGCCATGGATATGACCATAACACTCGTCATTTGGCCCGAAACCCTGGAATGTTCGGAGGAGATAGCTTATTTTTGTGAACACATTTTCAACACAACTATCATATACCAAGTTTATTGTTTTTGGTGTATACTAGGACCTATATAATGACACCACGCGAAGGTCTCGCATCATTTTGGGTCGTTTTGAATTTTTTGGAATTTTCTAAGCTGGTTTAAGGAAAAAGTCAAGGCGGCGGGCATGACTGTTCGTAGCTAGGGGTTGAATATTGAGAAACTCTTGGTGTATATACGTTGAAATAGGTACTTGTGTACCTAAAAATAATTTTTGCCGAAAATCGTGAGCAAACTATGAGGTACCTGTAGTTCAAATTTGACCAGTTTCCAGCGGAATCGGCAGAAAGTTGTGTTTTTCAAAAAAGGTGGATGGAAACCTTTTCATATGAAACAAATTGGTTATTTGTGTATCTAATATGGTCTAGTATTTTCAAAAATTATATGTCTCAAGTTTTGCAACATATTTATGGTAGGTCCTTCACAAAAAAACCCATTTTTACACTCGGAAAATAGAAAATGGTTTTTTGCTTCGATGAAAAGGAAAACTTCCTCCGTCAACATTGTCCGAGCTTACAAGATGCATGTTTGTGTGTAATATGGGAACATTTAAACAAACTATGCCATGTATATGACCATAACACTCGTCATTTGACCCGAAACCCTGGAATGTTCAGAGTAGATGGCTTATTTTTGTGAACATATTTTCAACACAATTGTCGTATTCCAAGTTTATTATATTTGGTGTATACTAGGACCTACATAATGACACCAGGCGAAGGTCTCGCATCATTTTGGGTTGTTTTGAATTTTTTGGAATTTTCTAAGCCGGTTTAAGAAAAAAGTCAAGGCGGCGGGCATGACTGTTCGTAGCTAGGGGTTGAATATTGAGAAACTCTTGGTGTATCTATGTTTAAATAGGTACTGGTGTACCTAACAATGATTTTCGCCAAAAAATCATGAGCAAACTATGAGGTGCCTGTAGTTCAAATTTAACCAGTTTCCACCGGAATCGGCAGAAACTTGTGTTTTTCAAAATAGGTGGATGGAAACCTTTTCATATGAAACAAATTGGTTATTTGTGCATATAAAATGGTCTAGTATTTTAAAAAATTGTATGTCTCAAGTTTTGCAACATATTTATGGTAGGTCCTTCACAAAAAAAACCATTTTTTACACTCGGAAAATAGAAAATGGTTTTTTGCTTCGATGAAAAGGAAAACTTCCTCCGTCAATATTGTCCGTGCTTCCAAGATGCATGTTTGTGTGTAATATGGGAACATTTAAACAAACTATGCCATGGATATGACCATAACACTCGTCATTTGACCCGAAACTCTGGAATGTTCGGAGGAGATAGCTTATTTTTGTGAACACATTTTCAACACAATTATCGTATTCCAAGTTTATTATTTTTGGTGTATACTAGGACCTATATAATGACACCACGCAAAGGTCTCACATAATTTTGGGCTATTTTGAATTTTTTGGAATTTTCTAAGCCGGTTTAAGGAAAAAGTCAAGGCGGCGGGCATGACTGTTCGTATCTAGGGGTTGAATATTGAGAAACTCTTGGTGTATCTATGTTGAAATAGGTACTTGTGTACTTCAAAATGATTTTTGCCAAAAGTCATGAGCAAACTATGAGGTACCTGTAGTTCAAATTTGACCAGTTTCCAACGGAATCGGCAGAAACTTGTGTTTTTCAAAAGAGGTGGATGGAAACCTTTTCATATGAAACAAATTGGTTATTTGTCCATATAACATGGTCTAGTATTTTCAAAAATTATAGCTCTAAAGTTTTGCAACATATTTATGGTAGGTCCTTCACAAAAAAACCCTTTTTTACACTCAGAAAATAGAAAATGGTTTTTTGCTTCAATGAAAAGGAAAACTTCCTTCATCAACATTGTCCGTGCTTCCAAGATGCATGTTTGTGTGGAGTATGGGAACATTTAAACAAACTATGCCATAGATATGACCATAACACTCGTTATTTGGCCCGAAACCCTGGAATGTTCGGAGGAGATAGCTTATTTTTGAGAACACATTTTCAACACAACTGTCGTATTCCAAGTTTACTATTTTTGGTGTATACTAGGACCTATATAATGACACCACGCGAAGGTATCGCATCATTTTGGGTTGTTTTGAATTTTTTGGAATTTTCTAAGCCGGTTTAAGGAAAAAGTCAAGGCGGCAGACATGACTGTTCGTAGCTAGGGTTTGAATACTGAGAAACTCTTGGTGTATCTATGTTTAAATAGGTACTTGTGTACCTAAAAATAATTTTTACCAAAATTCATGAGCAAATTATGAGGTACCTTTAGTTCAAATTTGACCAGTTTCCACCGAAATCGGCAAAAACTTGTGTTTTTCAAAAGAGGTGGATGGAAACCTTTTCATATGAAACAAATTGGTTATTTGTGCATCTAACATGGTCTAATATTTTCAAAAATTATAGCTATCAAGTTTTGCAACATATTTATGGTAGGTCCTTCACAAAAAAACCCTTTTTTACACTCGGAAAATAGAAAATGATTTTTTTGCTTCAATGAAAAGGAAAAAAGTCTTATATATGATGGAAAATATTATATGGATGTCATATTTTAATTTCTCTCATTTTTCTAATCGATATAGACATATTATTTGTCAAATTTCGATTTACGGATTTATATATATGAATTATTCAATATTAAATAGAAAAGGCAAACATGTTAATTATTATTTAAATTCAAGATTATTTGAATTCAGTTTTATTATTAGTTATTATATTTTATTTAAATAATTGTTTGAATTCACAAAATAAAAGAGTGTGACATGATGGTCCAAGGGTTAAGGTTAACATGATTGATTGGATAATATTATCAACAACACATCCGTTGTTTCTAGGTAGATCACAGGGAAGGAACTACGAAGTTAAGCGTGCTGGGCCTGGAGCAATCTCATGATGGGTGACCGACCGAAAAAAATTCAAAAAAAAATTTGAAAAAAAAAATTAAAATAATTGCGTGCCTATACGCCGACGGGGCTCCCCGTTGGCCTAAACGAGATACGCCGACGGTGCGCAATACGCCGACGGGGAAGCCGCTACGCCGACGGACGTAGAGACCGACGGTGATACGCCGACGGCCACCGTCGGCCACTACATATGCCGACGGGATTGGGGATTCGCCGACGGGCTGCCACCGTCGGCGTAGTGACTGCCTCCCGTAGTGGTCTACTCTAACTATGGCTACCTTTTTCAGCTTGCAGATTGCATATCAAAGGGAAAGATAAAACACAATACACATCATTCCCACTCATATGTTGATTCCCACGAGTTTTTTCCAATTAAATAGATATTCCTTCTTTCGAACCCTGTACATACAAGCTCAACTGGTTGGGTGCAGATCAGATGATGAAAGCTGTATCCTACCATTTTCCGCTTGCAAATTGCACATCAAAGGGGAAGATGAAACACAATGCTTCATTCCCAGTGTTATGTCGATTCCCATGAGTTTTTTTTTTCAAATGAGCAGATACTCAGATAGTCGGGTGCAGATCAGATGAGTTTTTTCCAATTAAATAGATATTCCTTCTTTCGAACCCTGTACATACAAGCTCAACTGGTCGGGTGCAGATCAGATGATGAAAGATACATACTTGATAAAATAAAGTCAGAGCGTCAGGTTTTGGAATAACACACCCTGCAACAATATTTCTGTACTTTTATTTCAATTTTTTGCACTCTTTTAATCATGTCAAAGTCAATGCAACATTTATTTAGATATTTCAAGTTTAGTTTATCATCATCCGTTGGGTTGGTATACAATATGTGCTGACAGTTTTAGGTTTGAAGATTAATTTCTAATTATTTTGTTTCTATATGATTGACAAATAATGTATATCCAACATTATATTTTCTAGATTTTGTGCAAGTAGACAAAAAAATTCCAGCTACTTATTTGTGAAGCCGCAAGCGATTCTATATTAGCAACACTTCAACGTTGCACATACTACTGTTATCCTTTCTACCACAAATCCCTTCCGTCTGCAACGAACTGTTTTGTATTCCCACCACTTCTTCTAAAATATTGTCCTGAATTATATTCTTTGTTCTAAAGACGACCATAATTGCTTTAATAAATACAACTTTATATGGAGGATTTGATATGTTATATCTCTTACCCACATGCAATTCCTATTTATGTACACACAAATTTACGTTTTCCATGCAATTATGCATATATCAATATCAACTTTTAGAAATTTCAACTGATGGAGGTTGTGATTAACGAGGAAGAATATTCAGATGATTTTCATTTATTTTAGTAATGTATTTTATTTATCTTACAACAATTTCCGCTGCAACGCGCGGGGTATCGTCTAGTATAACTATTTCTCTAGACATGTAGCTATGCCACATCATCATTTTTTTTGTCACTTTCATTTTAATTGGCAAGATTAGAGTTAAGACGCCACTATCAGTTCACAATTTACCTTTACTGCTGCCTTCTCACTTCCCTACTTCCATTTCTCCTTCATCTTCTTTTTACATGTCTTTGCCCCTTTCTTCCAGCGACCACTCCCATTCACCGAGACAGGCTGATAGCCATGCCTTCTCTTCTTGAAACCACACCACGACATCACAGGTTTGTGTGGCTTGCTCCTGGCACAGCTGCCATGCACGCATGGTCTTGGACGGTTTAGCAATCCATTGGTTTCGTCTTCATCACCTTCTCTATGTGTACCTCTAAGTTCCAGTATAAAACAAATTTCTTATCTGCTTTTTGGATCTGCCAATTCCTTCGAGGGTTGCTTTTAAGTTCCATCGCAGATTAGACTGGTCAGATCTGGTGGTCCGTCACTAAAGCCATGCTCCAAAATAGGGAAAACATCAATATCTTTCTCTTCGAGATTGCAAGAATTGATCCGATTGCAACTTTTCACCGTAATTAGCAAAGACAAGAGCCAGGGAGAGTTTCTCTTCCTAATTAATGTGGTTTTGTATGATTGGAGTAATTTAAATCTTCATTATTACTCATGGATTACTAGCTGGGTCGCGGATAAAACATCCAGCCTTTTTTTCTTAGACTAGTCACAATGGGGAGTATCATATACTAGTATCATGCATATGATACTAGTCTATGTTACCACTTCCACAATGCATAGTAACATATTTGTGGTATCATATACTAGTGTATTTATTAGCTTATAGACTCATCTTGTCTTGGAAAGCGTTATGTTACGGTATCTACCTATGATACCACTAACACCTCTCTCCTCATTAAATGAGTGCCACATCATCTTTTTTGCTTATGTGGCACTTATGATACCACCTATGTTACTCTCATTGTGGCTAGTCTTAGTGATTAAATGAGGTGCACACCGCCCCAATCTGTTACAATGCCTAAGAATTGCACGAACTCTGCAGTTGTAACAAATCTGTAAGTTGAAGGTCTAGCTTTAAAAAAAAAACGAAGCTCTAGCGTCATGCTTTATGTCTGACACTATGCATAGTTATTTTATTCTATATATACATCATATTTTAATTGCAGGTATCATCCACAGAAAAGAGCCGGCTAAGATATAATTTCGACCAATCGAATACCTTTTATTTTTGCTACCTTGTAGCATTACCATTATTTTATATTTACTTTCTTGTGCCTTCCAAAATGTTACTCATGCAGGATATTACTCTTGAGAACACACATGGCATTGAAATATGCATTTATCAAAAGGCTGATGTAAGTCTACTGTGACTTATTTGCAATGGTGTATCCTGTCTGGTTTATGTCTATGTCAAATATGGGGAACTTCCACTAGTGGAAAACGGGGCTTTTGCTCGGTGGCGAGCACCCATTTCGCCCCGGCTCGGCCACCAACCGGTGCAAAAGGCTGCAGGGGTGGGGCCGGGGCGAGCAGTGCGCGTGGTGGGGGGCGGGGGTCGCCCGCGACGAGCAGGGCGCGTCGTGGGGTTTTTTTGGCCCCGGTTGAAGCCACCAACCGGGGCAAAATACCCCCACCAAGATGGTCAGCAAAGTTCTTTCTTTATTTCTATATTGCCCTTTAGTTAATAATTTCAATTTTATTAAAAAAAACTAACCAAATAGATGGAAAATGAAAATTAATAGAATTATTTTTTTCTTCAAATCCACAAAATTTCCCTTTTTTTATAAACACTGTCATGCCAGCCCTCTCCACTCCTCATGCCCAATGGCGGAACCAGGAATTAAGATTAAGGGGGTGGGCAAAGATGGTAATCATTCATTGGGGGGGGGAGGGGGCAAATGTGCTAGTATTCACTAAAAAATGTTTCTAATCGGGCTTATACATCTAAAAATTAGCTTGATGCCCCATGCATGGGGGGGAGGGGCAAGGCCCCTGCTGGTCCCCCTAGTTCCGCCACTGCTCATGCCACTCACTTTTTGGTGTGGTGTGCTCACTTGTTTTCCCCTCATATGCACAAGAGGTGTTCGATGAAATGCCCGAGAGCATAATGTCATCTGAGCTCCCAGAAAACAAACATATAATATTGCTAGACTATTGTGTAATAATGTATCAAACCTGCATGGTTTATGTATTTGGATTAGTCCACCTCTGTTTTCCACATGTTTTGTATCAACATCACTGTCGGGCGTGTGAACTGGAGTATTTGTAGATATATAGAACAAAACAAACGGTGTCGCCAGCATACAACCCGACTGTGGCTCCTGAGTGCATATATATATATATATATATATATGCATATCAAATGCACGATCGGACGTATGCCGGCGAATCCGGATGATTTGTAGTCGGTCGATGAACTGAATGATGTATCAAACCGTTTGTCAAACCTTAAATGGGGGATGTAGAACAAGACAATCGATATCGCCAGCATACAGCCCCACCGGGGCTCCAGAGTGCATATATGCATATCAAATCCACGGTAGGACATATGCTGGCGAATCCGGATGATTTGTACTCGGTGGATGAACTTAATGATGTATGAAAGGACTTCGAGAGGTGGGCTATATATAGGGTCCTCTGACTCACAAAGTCTTGTGCTAGGGTTTCGATCCAACTGTTAAGAAGCGCTCGAAAGAAACACCCCTGATCCAACAGCTCACAAGCGCTCGAAACAAACACACCGTACCCCTAATCGAATGGCTCACAAGAGCTCGAAAGAAACACACCCCTGATCCAACGACTTACAAGCGCTTGAAAAAACACACGATCCGTGTGCTTCTTTGTGATTGGTCCCAACAAAACCGTAACCCTTTAGTCCCGGTTGGTAAAACGGGCAGGGACTAAAGGGTCTGTTTCTTATCACTATATATATGTATGCACTGCCACCAGTGGCATAAACACATATAAACTCACCACTCTTCCATCGCTTCTACTGTACCCACTCTAACCTTCCTGCAGGCGGAGGCACTTTCCGTCTCGAACTACCCCTGCCCGCCCGGCTACAGCGTCCTCGCCGGTTGGATGTTGAGCGCCGGAGGAGTGTCGGTCCCTCCTGTTCCTCAAGGTGTGGCGCGTCGGACGGCCATCACGAACCACTACTACCACGAGCTCACGTCGGAGCAACGGAGGAATCCTAGTTGGAATCCTGGCTACTACCATACTTGGGACGCCTTCTTCATTAATCGGCGTGAGAGTGCGCTCGCCAGGTACGAGGAGAACGGCCCGCCTCCTTCGAACTTCAACGAGGCCGGTCGTCAGCTGTGGTGGGGCGGCGGATGGACTCTTCAGAACGTCATGAACTACATCAGGGCCGGCGATAACCCCCGCCTGCGCTACCCTCATGCCCAGTCCTGGGTCGTGATCCTCTGAGGGAGTCCAGAGCACCGTCCGACGATAGTGACAACGACGGCGGCGACTACGACGACTACGAGTCGGAATACTAGAGGCCTAGGCAGGAGTATGATTAGCAGATCAGATCCATTCTTGCCATTATATATTGCCTGGTTTATCTAGATCTATGCTCTCCGTTTAGGTTTAGATACACTCTTGCCATTATGTACTGCCTTGTTTATCTATCCATATGTACCGGCCTCCTCCCTAATGTTAGCTCTTGTGAGTCGTTGGATCAGGAGTGTATTTTCTTTCTAGCGTATGAATCCCACCAATCAGGAAGAATCACATGGAAAACATAAAACAGAAAGCAGAAAATAGACGCGCTAGCGCGCCCCAGTTCACTGGAATACAAATTCTTTTATTAAAAACATAAAACAGACGAACACTACTCCTCGTCGTCGTCATCGTCGGGGAACTCGTCGGTGACCTCCTCCTAGTCGTCATCGTTGGCGAACTCGTCGGTGACCTCCTCGTTGTCGTCGGAGGTGCACGATATTGTGTCCGAGATAGGCCCCCACCTCGGATCGTTGGAGGCCCAGACTTTGCCGGCGTGGTCGGCCCGGCGGAGCTCCAAATTCGAAACCATTCATGTTGAAAGTTTGTTCAAACTGAAAGTTTCTTCAAATTCAAAACCATTCATAAACTAGGGTTTTTTTAAATGTTTGAAAATTCAAAAATTGTTACCAGTTTAAATAGTTAGAATAATTATTTTTTTAAATAAAAAATGTATTGGAGATGTTTACGCAAGTTTCAACACTTTTCATATTGAAAGTTTCTCCAAATTCGAAACCATTCATAAACTAGGTTTTTTAAAATGTTTGAAAATTTAAAAATTGTTACTAGTTTAAATAGTTAGAATAATTATTTTTTAAAACAGAAAATATATTGGAAATGTTTACGCAATTTTAAACACTTTTCATATTGAAAGTTTCTCCAAATTCAAAATCATTTGAAATCTATTTGAAAAAGTATTTAAAATAGTATTTGAAAGTGGCAGGGAAAAAATGGCGGCAGGGGGGAAATGAAATTTTTTGTATTTTACCCCCGTTGGTGCCATCAACCGGGGCAAAAGGGGGGAGGTGCGCGTGCAAGCGAGGGCCCAACTCCCCCTTTTGCCCCGGTTGGTGGCACCAGCCGGGGTAAAAGACCCCCTTTTTGCCCCGGTTGGTGGTACCAACCGGGGAAAAAGGCCTCAACCTCCGCCCGGGGCAAACCATCAGAAGACGCTAAGTCCCCGACGACGAAATCCAGAGCGACGCCGTCAAGCTGCCCGTTTTCGCCGTCGGGAATCCTCATCGCGCTCGTGCCCTCGCCGCGCCCGTGCCCGTGCTCCTCGCCACCACCGCGTGCCCGTGCCCGTGCTCCCGCCGCCGGGAACCTCGCCGCCGGTTCGTCGCCCCCGAGACCTCGCCGTTGTGCCACCTCCGGCCTCCTCGAGGTGAACGGGAGGAGCTCCACCGCGCGCCCCCACCGGCCGACCGAGAGATTTTTTTTTTGTGTTTATGTTTTTTTACTGTTAATCTTTTTTACTATTAGTATTTTTAGCGATAGTTTTTTTACGGTTAGTTGTTATTAGTTGTTAGTTGTTATTAGTTGATAGTATTTTTTAGTGTTAGTTGTTATTAGTTGTTAATATTTGCTAAATCCAAAACATCGAGCACATGTAATCACCGAAAACATGAGTGAGAGAAACATTAGGGAACTGAGGGGAACAGATAGGGAAACAATAGTGACGACGACGGCGGCGACTACCACGACTACGAGTCGGAGTACTATAGGCCTAGGCAGTAGTATGACTAGCATATCAGATCCAGGCTTGCCGAGTAAACTTGCGACTCGAACGGGGCATAACAGATGTAGCATTCCAGATTATCCATATCATGTGTGAAAACATTGCAGATCTCTTCCTCTTCTTCTTCCTTGGATGGCGTCTAAATCCCACCAACCAAGAAGAAGAGGAAGAGATCTACAATGTTTTCACACATGATATGGATAATCTGGAATGCTACATCTGTTATGCCCCGTTCGAGTCGCAAGTTTACTCGGCAAGACTGGATCTGATCTGCCAGTCATACTCCTGCCTAGGCCTATAGTACTCCGACTCGTAGTCGTCGTAATCGCCGCCGTCGTCGGCACTATCGTCGGACGGTGCTCTGGACTCACTCGGAGGATCAGGGCGCCTGGACTGGGTCTGGGCTGCTCTCCTCGTACCTGGCGAGCGCACTCTCACGTCGATTAATGAAGAAGGCGTCCCAAGTAGGGCGGTAGTCGGGAAAGGATGAAGATGAGGGTTTCAGTTGGAACTAAGGAACGTCACGTATGTTAGTGAGATCAGAACTGAGTCGCACCGTTTGGTACATATACGAAATGGTGATATTTTTCATATCCCCGTCCGGGGTTATGAAGAATGGCCCCATTATGTATGTGCACGAAATGGTCCAACTTTGTTCGGATCTCACAAACACTTACGTATGTTAGTGAGATCAGAACTGAGTTGCACCGTTTGGTACATATACGTAATGGTGATATTTTTCATAGCCCCGTCCGGGGTTATGAAGAATGTCCCCATTATGTATGTGCACGAAATGGTCCAACTTTGTTCGGTCTCACAAACACTTACGTATGTGATTTTGTTTAGTTTCAACGAAGTTCAGAAACCCTTGTCTTCATCCTTCCCCGCATCGCCGTCACGTATACTACCTCGTAACAAGCACAAAATATGAAGGGCCAACTTGATTTCGGAGAATGGCGGAAGTAATGTGTTCCTTTGTGTTTAACTTTCACCACCTCCTGTAGTACCTCTTAACAGCAACAAGATGGAATATTGTTTTCACTAGTATGCGTACTGTTTTGATGATTGTTTAGTGGAATATTATTTTTCCAAGAGAATTTATAATTTACTAAAGTATTTTATCTTCCATTTGTATTAGTTGAGCTATGGACGGCAGATAGGGTGAAGAACAGGTGTTCGCGAAAATAAAAGAAAGTACACTCCCCGGTGGACCCAATGACGGTGGAGGTGAAGACGACGGCTCGCAGTACCTGAATGAATCAGGCCAGGGAATGGAGGAAGAAGAGCAATTGCAAGGACCGGATGTGGAACCGGAGAAAAGCAGTGATGAACAAGCCTTAGTGAAGGCCGTGGAACCTACTGCATCGACATCGTCTACCAAGAGGTCGAAACGAGGCCTGGCTCAAGAGATGAGCTTGAAAGAGCATCTGCTAATCGAGAAAGTCTATCGATCCGGCGAACCTTCTTGGCCCATCAAGACAACAACTAAGTTTACATGCCAATGTGGAGTTATTGTTAGGGACATGATCCCGGTAAGTATTGAAGAATGGAATGAGTCAACAAAGGATGAAGACGATCCCGACCGTCTGGCAGTTTCTTTTGTCTCAGACCGGTCGAAACAAGCTCTGTTCGACAAGCTGATGAACCATTTTAGTCTCCCAGAATGTGATCCCTCTAAGACACAAAAGGCAATGCGCGACGCGGTGATTCACTGGGCTCTGAAGAAGATGGCTGAGGCTTTCAATGCTTACAAGAAAAGATTATAAAAGTAATATCAGAAGAAAAAAGAAGTCCCAAAATTCGAGGGGCCGCTTGAGAAGAAGAAGGCACACTGGCCAGCATTTCTGGCGTACAAGGAATCAGAAAAGGGGAAGAGAAGGTCAGCCAAGAATGCGGCAAATGCGGCGAGGAAGGTATATCACCATAAGATGGTCTCTTTTGGTGATGAAGTGAACCTGTTGCACGCTTGGCTTATTTATTTATCCAGTCTTTGAACAAACTACACGAGAAAAAAAATGTACATTAAATTAGTCGCTCCTGAAGAATATTCAATCATCTTAGGGAGTAGTGTATTTAGCAGTTACATATCTGCAGCAAGCATGTTGTAATAGTTTAATAAGCTTGTTTCCTGTTTCCTTTTAGTACCCTTCCAGTATTTTATTAAGAGCATGACTGATTGCCATTTGGGCATTTCTTGGATATTTATTGTAGTCATTGAGCTACATGATCATTAATAACTCATCATATCCTCAGCTGATGACTTGTATTTTTCTCAGTTCAAAAATGCCTTTATGTTAAACTTCTGTAAGACCATGCCATGATCTGAGTGTTGCCAAATAAATGCTTTATACTGTTAGTAGTATGACCGACTAAACATATTTCTTCTGTTTCGCGAGCAGCAAGCATAGAGTAATAGAAAACGACGAAGCTAAGGCTTCATACTGGGTTGCAGACTAGAAAATTCAATTTGTTGGCTTACCTATTCTGATTAGAGAGTAGCGATATTGATGGTCCTTGAATAGTTTGGCACTCGAAAGATCTTCGTTGGACTGATCAATTATTTAGTACAGTACGTGGATCTTCCTATTTGTAGTTGCAGTTTTGTTCGAATGCCTCGCTAGTTGGCTGACAGCTCTATTTTGCGTCATACTGTTATGGAGAGACTGTAGAATGGTTAAGAATCATCCCATTCCTTGCAAATTTTTGGTTTTAGTATCTTGTATCTTGTTATTAATTGTTTTCTGGTTAGCTAGTGCTTGGTCACTCGTAATATTGTGTTGTTTACTGTTACATAAGTTGTCTTCTGAAATCAGAATGTTAGCACTTTTGTACGTTTAAAATCTTGTGAGTTGTACCTCTCTTTTTCTAAAGAAATGCATGTCTGTGTTCATGTTTGAAGAGTTGTGGTTTTGATTATCATTATAATGTAGCCGATTATATATTCTTCTGTGAAAGCAAAACTTAATCTCAATTTTATCTCTTCATCTTTCTTATCTACTGAAGTTAACTGGTAGCACAATGAAAGCGCCATCACTACTTGTTCAGTGCTTCCCTAGCTTGCTTCGAAGCAAGCCCACTAGTTTTGTGCCGGTTGTCTCGGAGAGGGATCTTCATCTACCATCACCAGCTGTAGAAATAAAACCATCAAAGGTAATACTTTTTTTATCCGTCATACATGGACAAACAGCTATGCTACTTGTGTCTACAGAGGGCCTTCTGACCCTTAGATAATTATTTTTATGGATAGAGAAATAAAGTGCGTCCAGAATCTTTTTCAAAGTGCTTAGCCGTATAAATATGCTGGATAGAAGGTCGATGCCTAAGGTATTGAGGTTTTCAAGGTGACATGCTCATGCAATTTCTTAGTATTCTGGCTGGCACTAAATTTTGTGTGGTTCTGCTAGCAATTGCTCATGTATTAAAGTTGTTATTAATTATAAATTTCAATGCATGATTTTATTTGTTGTGTTTCAAGGGAAGGTCAGTGTAGCGGATATGAGAGCATTTTTTCCTTCAGAAGTACCACCACCAAAGCATGATGTTAAGTTCGCAGTCTCATATGGAACATTTCCTCTATGAATGCGCTTTTCAAAAAAAATTACTTATTCCCGCTTTTCTTTTCTCAGGGAGTCTCAAATACTGGGAGAGTTCCACTACTCTTGTGAACATTATTAAAAATGAGATCTGTGACGGGCAGCTAAGCTTCAGGGACTTGTGCATTCTTGTGGGCAGTATGGAATTGTCGCAATGATGCAATTTTTAACAGGGTGCATAATATTCACTTTTTGCAGATGGTACACAAGGCTACTTATTGGATTTCTGCTTGGTCGCTCCTTCTGCCACAGGACCAGCGCCAGTTTATGGAGGTTGGATGCAACCGGTTGTTGGCTTTAGTCCGGGTCATCCTTACCTCCAACGGGTGGCAGCATGATCTCAGAATTTGCGCGTCGTAGTGGACTATGGTCCTTTTCATGTTCTTTTTCTTTCCATAAGAATGTTATAGTGATGCCACTTGCCTTGTAATACTCTTTATGTTTATGTTAATAAAAGCCGTATGCATCTACCCGATGCAGAGGCTGGGGCTTTGCCTCCTTTTCCAAAAAAAAAAGCTAAGCTTCAGGGGCAAGCAAGTTCTGGAGGTAACTTAACATTTGTAAATTTTATTTGAATGGTGCTCTGTACCTTTTACTAGGTGTATGGCCCTGCTCTTATTTCAAAATTTTGGAGACTGCGTGTCTTTGCCTTTTGGGGATTAACCGCTTGCTTAAATTCCACTTCGGGGTGCATCTATAGTTCACTTCCAGGACAGAAATGCAGAAACAATACGATGGAGAACAATGCTGAACGTGCTTGCAACTCTTGAGCAGGCTCGGGACAGGTAGAACAGACCATCGGAGAGCCATGTTACACCATCTCGACAGACTTTAGCATTTCTATGCTGGGGAGTGGGATGAGCTCCCTACAATTGGCACACAAGGCCATCATCTTCTTGTACGACGTCCAACAGTCAATGTAGCAATTTCAAATTGAGTTCGAAGCTGCGAGCGGTAATCACTATCACTACCTCACAGTAACTATACATGGCAAGCGGTTTTTGTTTGAGGAATCAAATGGGGCCATAGTGTGTCAAAGCCGCTATGAAATATGGGATCACATGGCATGGGCCATTGTTAGGTAGGATCTGTCATTGTCTTCATCTGTCATTCTCTTGGATTTGCTAGATGCATACCTAATTGTCGATTGTTGGAGATGTAAGTTACTATCCGTATTGGATATGGAGTAGTACTCCAATCCAATATGTATACCCTCTGTACGCCACCCTAGGGGCTTTTCCTAGGCCTTATTAACACGTACCCAATCGCCCGAAAGGGTATGATCGTTCCCCACAAAAATCCACATGGTATCGAGAGCCTCTCTTCCTCCCTTCTAGCTGCCGCCACCGCTGGTCTCATCTCCGACCGCTGCTGCTTCCCCACAACTCCGGTGATTGTCGGCCTCCCTTCAAACACTCAATACCCGCCCTCCCTCTTCCCTTCTCCATTCTACCTCCAACACCACGTCCTTTCTCCAAAAACCCTAGCTACATCGAAACACAGTAGACATCCGCATAAACCCTAGAACTAGCCCTCCTCTCTCAATGGCGTCCTCCTCCTCCAACTACGTCATCGGATCGCCTCCTGCCACCAAGTGGACTCATGAAAATTTTATGTCATGGAAAGCACAAGGCCTCCCCTCTCTTCGTAGTGCTCGGGTCATGCCCCTTCTTGAGGGTGTCGACGTTGCGCCGCCGGAATTCTTGGAGTCTGTTGAAGAAAACCAGAAGAAGACCTCTATACCGAATCCAGCTTTTGATACCTGGGTCACTCGAGATCAACATGTGGTTAGCTTCTTGGTGAATTCTCTCTCTGATGATATACTTCCGCATACATACGGTCTCGAACACGCTGCTGAGGTGTGGGCTGCTATCACAAATCTGTTCTCTACCCAGTCAAAGGACAGAGTTTCATCATTGTGTGGTGCGCTCACAAACACCAAAAATCCGGATATGACCGCTCAATAGTTTATCTTTAAGATGATAGGTGAAAGAGCATGGTTCCCCCATGTGTGGTTTTGGTAATTGATGACAATCACTATGGACTAATGGTTGCATTGAGCTATACTTGTAGAGTTTGTCCATAGGCAATGCATGATGTCCATGTGTTGGATTCAAGATAATCAAGTGGCGACCAAAGTGTTATTCATGTGAATATCCCAAGTTTGGTCATGAGAAAGTTGAGGATATTGTAAGTATGTATTGAAGAAGAATATTGTGTAAACATTCATCTTTACCTTCAAGACATCATTATTATGAAGAGAGAAGAAAAGATACAAGGTTGATCAGGGCAAAGTGCTAAGCGATGGTTAATATTGATCAACTCACAAAGCAAGAAGATGTACCATGTGGGATCATGGTATGGTAAGTAATTATTCATATAGATTTGTGTTCTAATCCATTATATGTGTGTGTGGTATATCTATGCGGGGTTAGTTATCTTTCGATGGGCTTGCATCAAAAGGAAGATTTCATATAGTCCATGGTGGATGATGTCAAGTTGTGGTCGTCATCAAGTTCGAGAAGTGCAAGTTCAAGGGGATCATATCGAAGAGATCACATGCTTGAAGATTTCCACTCTTTTGGAGATAATGTCCAAGTGAACATATACCTAAAAGAGCCTCTACCATAGTGGCGTATGGGGGAGAAATCTATGTGTCTTCACCGAGCAAAGCGAAATCAGGAAAGGTGTTCCATCTTGAGGAGGTCAAGATTTTCATCATCTAGCTCAAGTGGAATGCTCAAGGCAAAGGTATGATCTTGATAGGTTTTGTATATTACCGGTCTCATAGCATTAGGAGGGAGACCGGGTTATAGGATAGATAACCGTACTATCAAGAGGGGCTCTCATATTAGCAACTTGATCGCATCACTCGGAGAGAGTTCAAACCTTTCCATACTTGGCATCATCTTTCTTGGTTCTTATTTGTGTTTTCTCCATGTTTGGTTTTATAGCTTGTCATGTGTTTCAATACAAGCTCAAGTTCAGCAAAAACAGGTTTCGCATGAAAAACTTATTGCGTTTTTGATATTGGAGGTTTTACTGATTGTTCCTTTATAGAGAGGTCAAACCTTTCACCATTTGGTTTTATCCTCCAATGATGGACTATGATGTTTCTCTGCATGATCTTATAATGCTCATCGTTGCGAGTTCAACGAGCCCAAGATCATCGAATACGGAGTCCGAAGGCGAAAGATATCGCGATCTTAGTGTAGGTGTTTTTCGGGAAACAGTTTGGCCGGCCGGGCCGGGCTCTAGGCCGGGCTGCTCGGGTGGGTGGCCAGCCTACGCGCAGGGTGACCAGCCCAGGCCGGCTCCCAGGCTGGGAAACGCAGAGAGGCCAGCCCAGGCCGGCTCCAGGCCGGGAAATACAGAGAGGCCAACCTAGGCGGGGCTCCAGGCTGGGCGGTTCTGTTAGGTGGCCGGCCTGGAGGTCGGCCAGACCGGCTCGGAGGCTGGGGACGCGCAGAATGCCCCCAACGGGCTGATTTGGGGGCCTATATAAGGGGTCTTCTTCCCCAATGGTTTCCCACCTTTTAGGCACGTTTTCCCCCACCATTGTTGACATTTTGGAGCTTGCTCTCTCTATTCCTCCATGATTGTTGCCTCCAATTAGTGGGAAAAGAGAGAGGAGATCTAGATCTACTATTCCACCAATCCATCTCTCCTCTTAGTGAGGGGAAAGTCTTTGGATCTAGATCTTGTGGATTCATTTGTTGAGTTCTTCCTTGTTCTTCCTCTCTTCTCCCCCATAGCATTTGTTGCTTTGGTGGGATTTGAGAGTGAAGGATTTGAGCACTTCTTGTGTTCTTGCCATTGCATAGGTTGCATCGGTTTGAGTTCTCTACGAGGATTCGTTCGAGTGAAAGGTTGAGAAGTGTGTTACTCTTGGGTTCTTGGAGTGCCCTTGAGCTTGTCCTCTTGGGTACTTGGAGTTCCCTAGACGGTTGTTGTTGTCTCGGAGTTTTGGTAGCTCCGGACCTTGTTGTCCCGGAGTTTTGGTGGCTCGGGAGCTTGTTGCTATCTCGGAGTTTTGGTGGCTCGCGGGATATTGTTGGGAGCCTCCAATTGAGTTGTGGAGATTGCCCCAACCTTGTACGGGATCGGTGACCACCCTCAAAGGTCCCATAGTGGATCGTGGCACTCTGCATTGGTTGAGGCACGAGCAGAATAAGGTGAGCCATTGGGCGCTTGGAGTCATTGTGACTCCACACCTCTCCAACGGAGATTAGCTTCCATTGGGAAGTGAACTTCTGCATAAATCATCGTCTCCTTGTCTCTTGTTTATTTCTATACCCGATCTCTTTACTTATGCAATTTACTTTGTGATAGCCATCGAGCTTGAAGTAACATATCTTGCTATCACATAGTTGCTTGAATTGTTTAGCATAAGTTGTTGGTGCACATAGGTGAACCTAGCTTGTTTAGGTTTTGGCTTGATAAATTAAACGCTAGTTTTATTACGCATTTATTCAAGCCTTAACCGTAATTATTTTTAAATGCCTATTCAGCCCCCCTCTAGGCGACATCCGTGTCCTTTCAATAGGCTATGCTTCTGAGTTCGCTGCGGCGGGCAAACGTGTGGATGATGATGAGCTTAAGGATTACATCCTCAATGGACTTGATGGCACCTACAATCCGCTTGTTGCATCTATCAATGTGGTTCCCTCTACCACACTTAACTACCTTTGCTCTCAGCTCATGTCTTATGAATACCGTGAGAACAAGTTAGTTGCCTCTGGCCAAGGAACATCTACCTTCACCTCATCTGTCAATGCAGCCCCTCGTCGCCCCCCAAACACATATGGTACCGCACCCCCAAAACCTCCCCTCTTTCCAACACCACCGCAAGACTATCCTATGCCAAGACCACCGCAGCCCTACCATCCCCCTCCCCCACCTCCCTACCATCCACCGTACCAACCATACACAGCCCCGCCACCCTCCTACTATCCACCCCCTCCAATGCCTTACTACCAGCCGACACCACCATCATACTACCCACCACCACGTCCCATACACCCCACTCAAAACTATAACCCTCGGCCTCCTAGCCGTCCCATCCAGCTAGCCAAAAAAGATCAGGGTCATCGCCCTAAAGGGGGGCCTGGTAAGCATGACCGTGTCGCCACTCCTTGGCAGGAAGGAGTACTCTGCTGGTGAGTGTTGGTGGCGCTACGGTGATGATAATGATGATGATGACCCGCCACCTGAGAACAAAGCTGCATATGGAGTTGATACAAATTGGTATGTACACACTGGTGCTACAAATCATGTTACTGGACATCTAAATAAACTTCAGGTGCATGAATATTATCATGGGCGTGATTAAGTTCACAATGCTAGTGGACAAGGTATGGATATTGCACACATTGGTCATTCAGTTTTGTACACCCCTAGTAGTTCTATTCAACTTCACATATCTTGCATGTCCCTAGTTCTTCCATGAATTTGCTCTCCGCTCATAAAATTGCTCTTGATAATAATGCTTTCATTGCGATTCATCCTTTCTTTTTCTTGATAAAGGACCAGGCAACGCAGCAAGTCATGTTTAGAGGTCCTTGTCATGGTGGCCTATATCCCATTGTTCCTGTGTCAACGGGGTCTTCTTCCATGCAAGCACTGGTCACCATCAAGCCTTCATCCTCCATGTGGCATCGTCGTTTAGGTCATCCATCTTAGTTTATTGTTCAGCAAATTCTTAGGAAAAATAATCTTCCGTATACTCCAGAAATAAATTCTTACATATGTGATTCATGCCAACTAGCAAAGATCCATCAGTTTCCCTATAGTATCTCTACCAGTGTGTCCACAGTTCCCTTGGAACAGATATTTTCTGATGTATGGGGTCCTTCTTCTCCTTCTGCTAGCAAACATGTCTATTATGTAAGCTTCATTGATGATTTTAGCAAGTTTACATGGATTTATTTGCTCAAAAAGCGTTCAGATGTGTACCAAGTCTTCCTTAATTTTCAGTAGTATGTTGAGCGAAAAATTTAATCACAAAATCATTACTATGCAAACTGATTGGGGTGGTGAATGTGAAAAACTCCATGGTTTCTTTCAAAAAGTTGGCATCACTCATCATGTGTCTTGTCCGCATGCTCATCAACAAAACGGGTCTGCTGAACGCAAACACCGTCACATTGTTGAAGTAGGTCTTGCACTTCTTGCTGATGCTTCTATGCCATTGAAATATTCGGATGATCCGTTACTCACAGCCACGTTTCTTATCAATTTACTTCCTTCCAAGGTCCTAAACTTTAACACCCCTACACATAAACTTCTTGGCATTGTTCCTAACTATGACTCTCTTCTTGTTTTTGGTTGTGCTTGTTGGCCCAACTTACGTCCCTATAATAAGCACAAACTTTCCTTCCGCTCGAAACGGTGTGCTTTTCTTGGGTACAGTCCCCTTCATAAAGGAGTCAAGTATCTAGATATCACCATTGGTCGTGTCTATATATCACGAGATGTAGTATTTGATGAGAATCTTTTTCCTTTTGATGCACTTCATCCCAATGCAGGTCGTCGCTTAAGAGAGGAAATTCTGTTACTTCCCACAGAAACATCATCCGTAACATCTAATGATAGGGGTGTGCATACTAATGATCGTTGTCTGCAGATTGTTCCTGTTGTTACACCTGTACAGGACACAACTGCTGAAGAAAATTCGGAAGAAAGTGGTGAAATCAGTGGTCAAAATGATGCGTCTAGTGAAGATTTAACATCTGGACAAAATGGTGCTGAAAACGAGGCAGATTTGGAGGCAGAATCTGCCTCGGATCCTTCCCTGTCAGCGTCAGCGGCCGGAATGACCGCGCAACGCTCGGTGCACCGGTCTGGTCGGGGGCACAGTTCCCAGGGACCCGCCAACCCATCTTCTACTGCCACGTCGCGCCGTCTGCATGTCGACAATGATCACCTCGAGCAGGCCAATGATTACCCCGAGCAGGGCTCGCCAGACTCGGCGCAGTCTGCCGCGGCGGATGCGTCGGACAGTGAGCGCAATGATTGCTCCTCACCTCTGTCCCCGACAATGCTGTATCCCCCTGCGGCAGCTCACCACACCCGTCTCGCCACCTGTCAGCGCCAGCAGCAGTGATGCGGACACAGCTGACGCTGCTGCTTCTGATCACGTGCGCATCCCAGGATCTTCTGTGGACACTACCGATTCTTCTCAAGCTGCTGTTCCAAGACTTCAAACTCGTCTACATAAAGGTATCAAAAATCCTACAAAATATATCGATGGGACAGTTCCATACAAAAATAATTTTGTACTGTTTGCATCCATAGGAGAACCTCAAAATTGCAAGGAAGCTCTTACAGACAAAAATTGGACGACTGCCATGCAAGATGAATATGATGCTCTTATGGCCAACAAAACTTGGCATTTAGTACCACCTACTTCCAACAAAAATATCATTGATTGCAAGTGGTTTTACAGGATCAAGAAACATGCTGATGGTTCCATTGAGAGGTACAAAGCTCGCTTAGTTGCAAAGAGATTCAAACAAAGGTATGACATTGACTATGAGGACACTTTCAGTCATGTTGTTAAAGCAGCCACTATCAGAATTGTTCTTTCTACCTCAGTTTCCAATGGTTGGAGCTTAAGGGAGCTAGATGTAAAGAATGCATTCTTACATGGTGTTCTGAAGGAAGAAGTGTACATGAAACAACCACTAGGTTTTGAGTCTTCCGCTAATCCAAATTATATATGCAGCCTTGACAAAGCTATATTTGGATTAAAACAGGCACCTCGTGCATGGTACTCTCGTCTCAGCTCAAAGTTGCACACTCTTGGATTTGTTCCATCCAAAGCAGATACATCATTGTTTCTTTTTGAACAGTTAGGGGTTACTATGTTTTTTTTTATTTATGTTGATGATATTATTGTCACTAGTTCTTCGGATACATCAATTTCAGCTCTTCTATAGAATTTAAGTGCGTACTTTGCATTAAAGGATCTTGGTGATCTTCATTTCTTCTTGGGACTTGAAGTACACAGAGGAGCAGATAGTCTACTTTTATATCAAGAAAAATATGTCAATGATCTTCTTGCTCGTGTTGGTATGACTGATTGCACATCATGTCCTACTCCTCTCTCCAGCAGTGATACTTTATCTCTTCATACTGGTTCTCCGCTTGGGCCTGAGGACAGTACTAGTTACACAAGTGTTGTTGGTGCTCTTCAGTATTTGACATTAACTAGACCGGATTTGTCTTTCTCTGTTAATAAGGTTTGCCAGTTTCTACATGCACCAACAACTGTCCATTGGATAGCTGTGAAGAGGATTTTACGCTACATTAATGGTACTCGCACGTTTGGTCTCACTTTTCAGAATCTCCTTCTACACTTCTCAGTGCCTTTTAAGATGCAGATTGGGCAGTTGATATGGATGACAGAAGATCTACTGGAGGATTTGCCATCTTTTTTGGGTCCAATCTAGTATCATGGAGTGCGAGAAAATAGCCTACAGTATCACGCTCTAGCACTGAAGCAGAATACAAAGCCTTACCAAATGCAACTGCTGAATTGATATGGGTTGAGGCGCTAGTACGAGAGCTTGGTGTTCAGATAAAAGAGAAGCCATGTCTATGGTGTGACAATCTTGGTGCTACGTTCCTGTCAGCAAATCCGGTGTTTCATGCTCGCACTAAACACATCGAGATAGATTTTTACTTTGTCCGTGAACGAGTTGCAAATAAACAATTTGATGTAAGATATATATCTAGTAAGGATCAGATAGCTGATGGGTTTACTAAAACATTATGTACAAAGAAACTTGAGAAATTCCGCCGTAATCTCAACCTTTGCAAGGTTTAGATTAAGGGGGGTGTTGGAGATGTAAGTTACTATCCGTATTGGATATGGATTAGTTTTCCAATCCAATACGTATACCCTCTGTACGCCACCCTAGGGGCTTTTCGTAGGCCTTATTAACACGTACCCGATCGCCCGAAAGGGTACGATCGTTCCCCACGAAAATCCACATCGATAACCTGGGAAAACTTATTCATGTGGAGCCGCTTGGTACCATTTTTCTTGAAAGCTTATATCACTTGTGTATATAGTTGTTTAAGTAGATACTCATGTACTGCTTGTTGGTTCCTGCTTCAGGTTCAGTATAGATTAAACTGTTGCGGGTTCCCAAAATTTCTAATGGAAGAAATAATTAAATTGTCGCTGGTTCTAGAAAGACTTAAACTAGGCTACTAGAGACCAAAATATCATATAGAGCAGAACAACGTTAATCCATGAGCTTTAGTGCCTTCTTGTGTTGACACTATTAGGCATGTCATGCAATCCACTTGTACTCCTGATTATTTGAATGTACTCCTTGTTTATTTATTTTCCACAAATGTTCTTGCCTGTACCAAATTAGAACCACACTCTACTAACTATATAGAGAAAATTCTGAAAATTGGCACTCGTCAGTGTCAAATTAAGATGTGTTTTGACCAATCCATACCATATATTTTAAATTTATAATTCAACTTGTACTCATGTTAATGATCTGCAATTAATTACTCATTGGAGTATGTTGTCAATATGAAATTAATTACTCATTGGGGTATATTGTCAATCTGAAATTAATTACTGAAATTTTCTTGGACTGCCACTTGGCCTCCATTTAGTTTAAAATGTCTGAAATTATTTTAGGAGTAAATCTGAATTACAGTTCTCTTGCAGGTCTCACAAATTTGAAGGAACTGCATACATATTCTTTTGGAATTACAGATCTGGGTGTTGAGGTAAAAAGTGGATGAATGATCCAAATAAGTAATTCTTCAATGTGGATGACCAGGGCTGGGCACCAGTATCCTTGATAGATGACTTTAAAGAGGTCAGTTTGCAGGTTCTACGGGTTGCTTTGTTGCTATAATCAGCAATCTAATAAGAAAATTTTCAACAGCCAAATAAGAAATTCTTCAATAACCTCTGAATGGCCTGGTCACTTTGAGTTATTTGATTACCTCTCGGAGAAGAGACAAAGATTTGGCCTATAGAAGTTTCGATCCATGTAAACTGAATTCTAGGATAGCCATTTTGCTGTTAATTGGACCAAATTACTGCTGTGATTGATAAATTTTATGCTATTGTTCACAGTTATATGGCTTCCCCTTGCCCCTTCCCATGTTTATAGTATGAAATTGGTGAATCTATCATAGCTTTATCTGCATTTCTTGCTCGGCAGCCTCTAACGTGCAAGATTGTGGCTCATACTATGTTGTGTGTATGCATCCGTCTCGGATAGAACAGAGTTATCACTGATCATGTATAGTACGTGTGATGATATGTGATTTGGTGTGATGGTTGAATCATGTTTAATCTACATATTGTTACTATAGTTATGATTTAATGAGCAATTTATGTTTTAATGCAATTTCGAAAGAACAAATAGCTGTTAAGAATGCCATTTTGGAAAATGCCGATAACTGAATTAGTGGCACTTTGCCAAAGTGCCAGTAATTGAATCCGGGGCATTTTACAAATGTGCCACTAATATTTTTTGGCGGCACTTTGGTAAAGTGCCACTAACTGAATTGAGGGCACTTTGCCAAAGTACCACTAGTAGTTTTAGTGATACTTTGGCAAAGTGCCCACGATCAACCGGGACACTTTGTCAAAGTGCCACTAAAAGGTTTTAGAGACACTAAGTACATATTTATTGGAATTTAAAAGTGCCCCTAAATATCTATCGTGCTATACTGATTAGCTTTTACGGTATGACAGACTGCCGCTTGTCTTGTAATGTCACGCTAATTCTGGACGAAACAACTTAGTATTCTTTACATGTGTGCCTCGTATCACACACTTGAGAACACAAGTCACGGTCGGTCCTTGATGACTATCTTTACTATTAAATTGGAGTTGGTCTACGTTGGCCCCCCGTCATGCTATGGTCTGCCATTCGATCGATCCCTATCGATAAAAATGGCAATGTACGATTAATGTCGTTTACTTCCATTTCCAGCCTATATCAATATCATTAGCAATCAGCAATCAATACGAATGGTTACAGGTCAACCGTAGCATTTCCTTTCCTGTATAGCCAAATCGTCTGCCTTTTTCCTTCGACGACGTGCGAGCACCACATAGGCCAAGCCCAACACAACCCCACGCCTCGAGACCTAGATATAATTTCCGCATGGCCGCCGTCCTAGCTACTGATCTCCGCACATTGTTCCATGTTCTCTCCCACAGCCAGCATGCCTGCTGGCGCCGTCCCGTGGGAGCCTGCCCGTCGCGCCGAGTGAGCCTAATCGCCGCTGTGGTGCGGGGCTGCTCTCTGCAGCCGCTCCATGCGAGCCGGCCACGCTGCACGCCGCCACGAGAGGATGCCCGCACGCATGCGCTTCACCCACCTGTCCCAGGTCGACGTCTTCCCTGCAGTTGGACGACAGGATCCTGCAGCTCGATTACAGCTTAGTGGGATCAAAGCTCACCCCCTACATGACTACCCAATCCAGCGGTGCTATGCCAATCTTTTCCATGTACTTCTCTTTTTTTGTGTATGTGCGTGTTAGCTATTGTATGCATCTTAAACAATTTAGGTTTGTACAATGAATGTGGATCAAAATTTCACGAAACTGAACACATCTCTGTTAGTGGTCAAGCGAGGCGTGAAACTGGCGTGAATGGCATATTTCCCGTGAAAAGGTAAAATAAGATCAATACATAATCAAGGCATTGGGATGTCCCCTCCAATAGATGATTACTCCTAAAAAGCAGCAATTAAGAAAAAATAAGGAGGAAGAATGCCGCTGTCTTATAGTATCTTCTTTTCCCCTGTCAAACTAAAGTTGTGTAATCTTCATAGAAAGTAACACAGGTGTAGAGTTAAGGACCATGCAGAAGCTTTCTTTGACTCTTCTGATTAAGGTCTTTAGGAAAAGTAAGACTTCATTTTGAGAAGCTAATTTGTGATATTTACCATTCAAAAAATGTATGTAAAAATGTCATTATAACAATTTATTCCCATGTTTGCTTGCCACAGCAAGGTGAAGTGCCATCAAGCGTAAATGGCCACTTGAATCTCTTCGACCAAAACTTCAGGTATCTATACTACCGCTCATCAGATGCAAACAGTTTTTTTTTTCTTAGTGTAACGTGTGTTTGAAAGATCTGTGCTTCTTAACTTGTAAAATATAAATGGATATCAGATTTAGCTTAGCTTTGCAAATTTGATTGTGGGGACTAGGGATTCAGCCATGCTGCACCGAGTATCCTACCAGAAACTCATTGATTGATACCATATCTGTCATCAGTAAATAAATATATTAATGAGGAAGAAAACTTGCAATACTATAGTGTGCCAAGTTCATCTTAACTTTATCGTTTCCCAATCAACTTTCAGCCTACTCATTGCAATACTATGCCCGGAAATCTTTGTACGTATCTGCGGACAATGATGGTATTTCTTATCTTTGTATCCTAATACGTGAACTCATTGTAATTTGTATTTTTAATGTAGTCCCGGCCTCACACAAAATTGTTTTCTTTTTCTATAGAGAGACCGAGTTATTCTAATGAGAATTTGATCCAGGACGATCCAATTGAGAACAAGAACAACAATAAGTACACCCCATGATTTTGATATGCATACATGGTAAATCAGGTTTTTGTTGTCCTCGTGCCAAAATTGGAACAAAGGATTGCATCAATCTTGACCGATAGTATTCATCGTTGAGACTTTATGCCCTCGAACACATGACATCAGGTTGTTTTAAAGCCTTAGACAATATGCATATATATTTGGAGGGTCAGCTATGATCGATTTCTCATATGGGAACAAATCATATGTTGGCTGCTTTGTTCTTTTGAGCAATAGGAGTTAATCACCCATATGCCTTTCTAGACTGATGCAGTTGAAGCTTGCAATCAGATCCAGAAGACTAACCCCTCTAATCGATGGTTCTGCTGGTCCTTCCCAAGGTAGGCAGGCTTATATGGTAAGTGCCTATGTTCTGGATGATGTGCGAGGAGATTAGAGTGCACGCTTGGGGAATGGAATTTGGAGAGACGATTGTAGAACGCCATCGTCTCCACTTTCATGATTTAGTTTGTTCATGTTTGCTATTTTCTTTGTTTTCAAGTGGTTACTTTCGTTTTCTCAGCTCAGCTTGCAGTTACAGTTTTGATTTATCAGATTTATGAGTTAGCCGAATTGTCCAAATTTATATCATCCAATTTATTTATAATCGAACTCCACAAAAATGTTTCGTTAGTTACAATGTTCTCATTCTTTCACCTCTTACATTTATCTGGTCTGGAGACAGGAGCCAATCATCAAGATGCCTTTCGTAGGCTGATACAAATGGAGTTTGCAATCATTTACTTTTTAGATGCTCGCAATCAGATCCAAAGGACTAATGAAACTATAGCTGTCAAATTGATCAAAGCAGGTACAACAACACATTAGGCTTAAAAATTTAAGATGCATATATCAACACTTATTTCACATACACTTTGTGTTGTTTAGGAACATGTTTGTTTTGCATGTGTGTTTTAGTTTTGTCCCAAGACTATGTGCTTTGTCTGCATAAACATTAGTTAGTGTTTGCTGCCAAGTTAGTCTGTTATTAGAGGATATCGTTTTGTGGATTCATTTGGTTACTATTGGGGGATGTCTACATCGTCCCTCCTATCTGAACACGTTGAAATGGTCGAATATTTCAAAAATGCTTATTTGTAATTGCAGAATTAATGTATTATATCTCATAGTTGAAATGGTTGAATATTTACTTGGCCTAAAAAAAAATATCTAGGTGCTGATACAAAACTGATATTCTTGCTTCTATATGTGCCTATATGTGGTTTCCTCTAGCCTGCATTTCGATTTTTACCACTTTGTGGCTGGCAATTTATCCTGGAAAGATCCTCTGTTGTTGGTTCCTTGTGCAAAACTTGTTGTGTCATTTTCGAAGACGTTTGTGAAGGAAGGAGTTTTTCATGTTGTAGAGCAACTTGTATGACTAGAAATGTCAAATCCAATGCCATTTCAAGTATCACCATGGGAAAAGGATATTGATTCTGTTGCACATCCTTCAAGAAGCAGCCGCCATCACTGTAGGATTCCTGATCAATACCGTATTCCCTGGATGAATGCTTAGCTATAGGATTCCTGATCAATACGGTATTCCCTGGAAAAGGGTTTACACACCGTTAGGGATATGTCAATTGCTTAGCTATAGCAATGGGACTGAATAGTAAAACGATATGCTTATGACTTTTTAGATAATGCATGCTTCTCTCGAATGTCCAGTTCCTTTGGACAAAATAATTGTAGCGATTTTCTTAAAATGGTCTAACAATAGAAATCGCAAACACAACAAATCTTGGTGGTGTTTATAAAATTGAATGAACTTTATTATAAAAAAAATCCATTTATTTTACCGTTGCAACACAAATGTGGAGGCGTGGAGACACTCTATTTATGGATACATGCTGAGACAAATGTGGAGTCAATCGCGTGGAGCCGACTCTACTCAATTCGCATGTGAAGCCGAGCAACAAGACCAAGGTTAAGCTTATGCGATCTTGGGCAATTAATATTGTTGTTTTTAATCACCCAGAAAATTGTTGCTTCTATGCATATGATGTCAATTTATAGTTTTTAATCGAATTAAAATTTAGCAAGTGTTTTTTGCAATATTATTTATCTATATCTCTTTTCTATATAAATTATATTGTGTGTAGCAAAAAAATTGAGGACCCGTGGCAACGCACCGGCATTCAACTAGTATGTATAAAGTTAAACATGCATGTCTTTGGCTGGTCTTTTGCTGCAAAAATACTTTTGTGCATTTTTGGCAAGATAGTTGGGCGATTTGCAATTAACCACTTGCATGTGGGCAGCTAAAACAAGGATCAGCCAAATGCAAATTTGCACAACTGAACAACCTCTGTCCTCCCTTTGGTTTTGTCTTTCTTTTAGGCAGGAAACTTCGAAGGACACGGCCAAACAATATAAGTATGATAGAGTAAAAAACATATATTAGTGTTTAATTAGAATAATGTGTGGGCCCGGGGGGGGGGGGGGGATTGCCCCATCCCCTATGGTAAGATGTAAAAACTATTAATAATTTTGCAAACATGAATATGCAAGATTCAGTTGTTCAAAATAGTTAACTTTATAAACATCGTCAAAATTCAATTGAAGTGGCCTCAATCACAAATTACTTAAATGTCATTAAGTTAGACTGAATTAAAGGATAAAATGAATTCATGGTCACTGAGTTGGATTGATTTCTCGTACTTGAAACAATCTTTATCTAAAAAAAATTAAAGTTTAAAATAGCTGCCTATTGCATTTAGCTGAGGATATGAAAGGCTATAGCGGGCTAATTCATTTAGCATTTTCCGAGAAGGAAAATTTTAGTCATATTTTGACTCAAATGTGATTCAAGGTACAACTCATTCAACTTTTCAACGCAAACAAGTATTAAACTATTCAACACATAAGTTTAATCCGACCAAATCGCAAAGACATTTAGAAAACAAAATGACAAAAAGAAGAAGAGAAGAAAAAATCAGAACATAGGAAGTTTAGCGGCTAAATTAGGGGTTATTTAGGGGCTAAATAGGGCTATAACCGGCTATTATCGGGGTTTTTTTTTCATTTAGCCTACAAATTAGATAGCCTTAGCCGGAGGTCTCCCAAAGGCTATAGCCTAGCTATATCCGACTATTTAAAACTCTGGAAAGAATATATATTAGCAGAGTGTCATATAGATTTATAATCATGTATGTTTTCCAATATATTCGATTTTGCATTAAAAACCTAAAAGAATCTCTACAGCAACAGCGCATAAACTATCTAGCGAACTTTATGGATTTAAGACAATATATCTTGTGCACTTTTGCATACTATTATGCGTGTCAGGAAATTTCAATAACTACGTAATTTTAATAGAGATAGAGACACAAAATCTATTGAAATTAACCTCACTGTCCCATTCCCGCGCGGGCGAACAGGGGAAATCCTAGTTTTCCGCCACCTCTAGTCCCTACCCTCCTTGCTCTCTCCTACGCCGCCGCTAGTGCGGCCCGACGGGCGTTGCCCGTGCGCTGCGGGTGTCGGCGACAACGGCCTCCTCTTCCCCACGCGTAGGGCCAGGCGGTGCGGAGGCGGTGCGGCACAAGGCGTCCTGCGGCGGTGCGCCCTCGACCGGCCGATGGTCCGAAGGGGTCGGGTGGTCATCGTGGCAACAAAGCTGACCCTTGGCTGATAGGAGCTGTGGGTGTCCGAGGTGGCCGACAGTGCCCTCCCGGCCCAGATCTGGGTTCTGGGCTCCATTTGGGCCTTGGAGGGCCACCTTAGACGCGGTGGGGGCTCTCCTGGTCGACAGAGGTACATGTGCTCATGCCGGGGGTGGTGGCGTGCCTGGTGCAGTTTGGCGGCAGGGACTTTACGGGACCACTCGCGGCCAGGCTAAGCCAGTGAGGGCCTGGTGTGTCCCCAATGCTGCATCCGGTCAGCTACCGCAGTGGAGGTCCTTCCTTCATGCGTGCTACTGTACTGCCACCCCTCCACGGAGTTCCTTCTTATCGGTCCTCCGACTTCGCGACGTCGATCACGGGGAGACGGTTGCGGTGATTGCAAGACCGTGGTGGCTCGTGCCGGTGGATGGAAAGCTTGATGGAGTGCTTCTGAATGCCACGAGGCGTGGTTTTTTTTTGGGCTCGGGAGAAATCCCTATCGTCTCGACACCGACACGGCGACGCCTACGGGTGTGGCCTTCCTTCATGAAGGGCGTCGGGTGTACCCCTTCCCTACCCAGTAGCGTAGCGGGGGGTACCCTAGAACGTGCACGAGGATAACCCTGGGATCGGTTGGGCAGCAGCGTCGTCATCGTCGATCACCTTCTTGGAGTTGTTGCTTGGTATGCGACGTTTCGGGGTGCGGTGGTGAGTCATCTTTGTTTTTGTCGCTCCGCCATTGTCGGCGTTTTATTCTTTTCCTTTTCTTTTCTATATTTTTTTTGTCTTATCTTGTGCTGTTTGCCCTAGTAATATTATCGCTTTGTGTCGGTCGGTTGCTATAATAATATAGCGGGGCAAAAGCCTATTTCAAGAACTACTTTTTAAAAAGAGGGAGAGACATAAATTGCTTAACAATTGGTATTGGTACTTACAGTACATAAATACACACCTTTTCAGCTTCTATCTACTTGCCGTAAACGCATGAACATATACCTCTGCAAAAAAAAAAAAAAAAAACGCATTTACCTATATCACCTGCCCGAATTTTTAAAGAGAAGTCGCCGTGTAGCTTCCCTGGCCATGTGGTACTAATAATAACTAGCAGGTGCGGTGCGGCGGTGCGAACCTAACAAACTCCAACACAGCGGAAATACATCAAGGTTTAGGTATACGAGGGGCAAAATCCCCAGCTCACGTCCGCGTCTCTGTCCCGACGCCGCCTGCCTTCCTGCTCCGCCACGCATCAGAGCGCGTCTGCTCAAGGGAAAGAGCTAGAGCCATGCCTCGCCGAGGCAGGAGGCTCCCGGAGGAGATCGCCATCTGGGAGATCCTTGTCCGTCTCCCCGCAAAATCCCTCCTCCGCTGCCGTGCCGTTTGCCGCCTGTGGCGCCACGCCACCTCTGCCCGTGACTTTCTCCTCGCCCACCACGCCCGCCAGCCCTGCCTCCCCATCGTCTCAGGTGAACTCGTCGCCGGTTCTGAGCACGTCGGCGCCCGCTACGAGGACTTCCTCACCTTCGATCACCGGGCCGCCAACGCCAAGCTCCAACCAGTCGCCCGGCTTGACTATTTCTTCAATCTCGAGGCCTCATGTGACGGCCTCCTCGTGCTCTCCCAACGTGGCCCAACTGGCACCACCAGCTTCTCTATATGCAACCCGGCCACCCGTGAGCACGCTCCCCTTAGGCAGCTCAGTTCTTCCAGTGTATTGGGACTGTACATGCACCGTCCTACCGGTGAGTACCGGTTGTTACTTCACCAAAAGACCGAAGGATCTCTGCAGCCTAATGGTAAAATTGGCTGTTATGTCTTCCCGTTGTGCTCCGGCCAGCCACCGAGGTACATTCAGGCCATGAGGCCCACTGCAGCGACATGGTTGCGCTTGAACACACCTGCCCTGGTCCGTGATAGCCTTCATTGGTTCCCAGTGCAACATAAGAGCAAAGGCAGACTGGTGTTGGTATTTGACACCACAACCGAGTTGTTCCGGCGGATGTTTGCTCCAGTTGTCGGCCCCAAGTCAAATGTCTTTGAGATGGATGGTACCCTTGGCATCTATAGCTATAACGATGGCGATGGCGAGAAAGTTGTTGATATATGGGTTTTGCAGAACTACGAAAGCGAGGCTTGGTCCTACAAGTACAACGTCAAAGTGCCGGTCACAGAAATCAGGAGGCGGTTCGGAGGGTGGAGTGACCCTTGGTATCGCAGCATTGTGTCGGTGGATGGTGACGTCCTCTTGCTGCTCAGTCATGGCGGGACTATGTTTTACGTCAACACTAATGGCGAATTGGTTGACAGCTTCCATCGCGATGGCCAACGCATCTATGTTTGGGACATTCGGCTCAAGCAAACTCTTGTTCCACATAATTTTCTCACGGCACTTGAAGGTTATGTTGTGAATGCTTCGCCTTTTCTCTGATGGCTGTTGAGTGAGGTGGTTCCTCTCAGCGTCCTAGTTGTCATATTCTCATGAGCCTAGTTGTCACGTCATTTCGGGCTGACTTTGCTTTATTTTACTTATATAGTGGTTTACAGTAGTACTCAAATAGTTAGCAGTCCATAGTGTATACGCCTTATGCCCTTATTCGTTAAGCTGAGGAATGAATTGCTTTTATTTTATTTATTTACTGCTTCTTCTTAGTATCGTACTCCCAACTGCTAGCAATCTATATTCTCATGTCCCTTGAAATGAATAAATTGTTTTATCTTCTTATATAGTGGTCTTCTTAATAGTCATCATGATGAGAAGAGGGAGGATTTCCTCTTTGTTGACTTGCAAGCTGCATCTAATTTTTAAAAGATGGTTGGAAAACTACTCGTTAACTTCAGTGATTGCATCACAAGTCAATTTATCAATGAAAAAGCCAGTTATAATTAAAATTTCTTCTTCATTCAGCTGCATATTGGTTAGGTTATAGACACTAATAAGCTCATCGTTATGGCGAGAATTGAACATGCTTAGATTGCGGCTATTAAGGCGAAAGAGATCTATGAGGGGACCCTTGCGTGTGAGGTCGGGGGTCCCGTCATCGGGGATCTCGGTGCAGGCGGCATCGGACCCGAGTGGGGACCGTAATGATCCACCTAGTGGTACGGAGGTCGTCGCCACGGCTGCTCAGGCGGGGCGACCGCGTGGGCGACCTCCCAAGACCCCCAAAGCTCCGTCCCGGCCCTCGACCTCTGGTAGGGCCCGATCTGTCCCCCGTAAGGGGACAACCCCAGACACGGTTTCCCAATGAATCTCCCTATACGAGCTTTCATTTGGAACATGAGGGGGTTCGGACGTGATGGCTCGTCGAAACAACTGAGCGAGTACATGCGTCGGGACGATGTGGACATTGTTGGGATTCAAGAGACGATTAGACAAGACTTCTCCATCCACGAACTTCACCGCCTTAGTCCCTTCAAGTTTGCCTGGCAATGGCTACCGGCGACTGGACACTCAGGCGGGATCCTCCTTGGGGCCAAGGAGGATACCTTTGAGGTCGACGACATGGATCGCGGGGAATTCTTCGTAAGCATGCTGCTTACCCATAGACGCACCTCCCTATAGTGGGAGGTTATTATCGTCTATGGCCCTGCGGACCACAGTAGGTCGGACGCTTTCCTTGCCGAATTACGGGACAAAGTGGAGCGTTGCTCCACCCCGGTAGTTATTGCCGGGGACTTTAACCTCATAAGGTCCCCGGATGACAAGAGCTCGGCAAACGTGGATTCCCGGAGAATTGAGCTCTTCAACGACTGCATCGCGGACCTAGCTCTGAAGGAAATCAGGCGAGTAGGAGCGAGGTACACCTGGACTAATAACCGTACAGACCCGATCCGGAGCGTGCTGGATCGAGTCTTGGTCTCCGTCGACTGGGAGATGGCCTACCCCTTGTGCTCATTGCGAGCACTAACTAGAGTGGGGTCGGACCACACCCCTCTCCTGTTGTCTTCGGGGGGCTCCGTCCCTCCGAGACTGAACCGATTCCACTTCGAGAATTTCTGGTTGGAGATTCTAGGCTTCGTGGAGGCGGTTCAGACGAGGTGGATGTTTGACGAGGCCCACCCTCCGCGTTTGTTTAACGCGGTGGATGTCTGGCATCACTGTGCCCAGATGTCCCGCAAATTTATGCGGGGTTGGGGTGCTAACGTGGGCGCGGAGGTCAAAAAGCGTAAGGCTTCTCTTTTGAGTGAGATCCAGGATCTTGACCGTACCTCTGATGCCATGGGCCTCACAGCGGATGAGTGGCTACATAGGTATGCACTCGAAGACTCCCTTATGGAGATTTATAAGGGGGAGGAAATTTTCTGGCGTCAGCGGAGTCGCCAGAACTGGACCCTTAGGGGCGAGGCGAATACGGCATATTTCCATGCTATCGCCAATGGGCGTCGCCGGAAATGCTCTATCCCCTGCCTCTGGGCGGCTGATCGTCTCTTGGAGGAGCCGAGAGAGATCTCCTCCCATATATACTCCTTTTATAAGGAGTTATTTACTGCAGGCCCGCGCCTGGGGATTTCGCTTGATCCGGACCTATGGCCAGCGAGGGCATGTGTCTCGGATGCGGAAAACACGGCGCTGACGCTCCCCTTTCTTGAGGAGGAGATCACCCGCACCGTTATGGCTATGAAGGCCAAATCGGCCCCAGGGCCGGATGGTCTTCCGGTTACCTTCTTCCAGAACTTCTGGGAGACTATTAAGGCGGTCATCATGCCGATGTTCCAAGAATTCTACATTGGGACCTTGGTGATGTCGCGCCTCAACTTTGGTGTGGTGACCCTGATCCCCAAGGTTGTGGGGGCTTCAGATATTCGCCAATTTCGACCAATTACAGTCCTCAACGTTATACATAGAATATTCGCCAAAGTGTGTGCTACGAGACTGGCTCCTATTTTGGAGCGCCTCACACACCCCTATCAGTTTGCTTTCCTGAAGGGCCGGTTTATCCATGACGGGATTTTGGCCCTTCACGAAATCATTCATGAGGTGAAGGTCCGCCGGCAGAAGGGAGTGTTCCTTAAGCTGGATTTCCAGAAAGCCTATGACCGCCTGGATTGGTCCTTCCTCCGTTTAGTATTGGAACGGAGAGTGCTAGATAACCGGATGATCTGCTGGATTATGCAACTGGTCATGAGCGGGAATACCGCCATCAACATTAACAGGGAAGTGGGCCCCTATTTTAGACCCACGTGTGGGGTGAGACAAGGGGACCCTATTTCACCCCTTCTCTTCAACGCGGCCGTGGATGTCCTCGCGGAGGTGTTGGAGCGTGCCAAAGCTTCGGGGCACATTACTGGTGTAGTGGGTCACCTGATCCCAGGCGGGGGGGGGGGGGGTAACCCATCTACAGTATGCGGATGACACCATGATCATGGTGGAAGGCTCGGAGCGGGATATTGCTAATCTTAAATTCCTCCTCCTTTGCTTTGAAGCCATGTCAGGCCTGAAGATCAACTTTGATAAAAGCGAAGTCGTGATCTTGGGCTACTCGCTTGAGGACCAGCAGCGGATTGCGGATAACCTGAATTGCAGGCTGGCGCAATTCCCTATCACTTATCTGGGTGTGCCCACTCGTGACTCCCGGATCCTCATCAAGGATCTTGACCCGCTAGTTGAGCGGGTCAAAACTAGGGCTGAGCCCTGGCAGGGGAGGTTCACATCCAAGGGGAGCAAGACCATTCTTATTGGCTCCTGCCTGTCTAGCCTTCCCATGTATATGATGGGGCTCTACCTGCTCCCGGAGGGCATCCACGCCAAGTTTGATAAAGAACTGTCCCGCTTCTTCTGGCAGGACGCGAAGGGTCACCAGAAATACCATATGGTGAAGTGGGCAGATATTTGCGCCCCCAAGGAATTTGGGGGCATAGGGATTTTGGCTTCCCGCCAGATGAATAAAGCCCTGATGCTAAAATGGGTCTGGCGAATCTTGCGAGAAGATGGGGGCCTTTGGTTACAACTGATCAAGGCCAAATATCTCCGAGGCTGCCCCATTTTGGCATGTGAAAGAAAGGAAGGCTCACAATTCTGGCGGGCCCTCCAGGCCATCAAACACGAGATTCGTAGGGGGATCTCCTTTTCCGTAGGCGACGGACGAGGGATCCTCTTCTGGCTTGACCCTTGGCTAGGGCCACGGCCCCTGCGTTTCGAGTTCCCGGAACTCTTTGCGATCTGTGCGGATCCGTCTATCTTGGTGGCGGGGGCGTTCACGCAGGGATCCTGGAATATTGGATTTCGTCGCACATTCGGTCCGAGGGAGGCAGATCAATGGGACAGCCTACTCGCTGCCCTCCCTCGAACATTAGCAACTGAGCCGGACTCGACCAAGTGGTCCCTTGCTTCATCGGGCACTTTCACGGTCGGGTCGGCTTATTGGGCCCTATTTAGTGGCCCCGAGACGGCGTGGGCGTCACACCTTTGGAAGGCGCCAATGCCTTTGAAAATTAAGATATTCACCTGGCAACTTCTTCGAGACCGCCTCCCCTCGGGGGTGGAGGTGCTTAAGAGATTTGGTCCGGGAGATGGGGTTTGTCCCCTCTGTGCGGTTCTGGAGACCGGATCGCACATTCTGTTTTATTGTCCCGCAGCTCGCTTCATGTGGAACTTCATGGCGGAGGCGCTAGGGCCCGAGTGGCGAGCCCTAGACTTCAGCGAGTTCCTGGAAGTGCAGGCGAACCGTAGCGGGAGGAGGAGGCGCCTCTTCTGGTTACTGTTCGCTGCGATGACCTGGACCTTATGGACTATTCGTAACAAGATGGTTATCGAGCGAGTCTTTCTTAGGCGTGCCTCTGACTCGGTGTTTAAATTCTTGGCTTTTCTGCAGCAGTGGAATCCGCTATGTAGGCAGCGGGACTTGGAGAGGTTGGATGGCGCGATTCAGGCACTCGTGACGGCGGCTCGCCGCATCTGTTCCACTTCCAGCCGCTGAGCAGCGCTTCTTTTTGTATGTTGTTCCTTTCGTTGGGCATTGTTGTGCTGTTGCCCCAGCAAACTTTTTCGTCTGTCCTTTCGTTTTCGTCTGTGGTTCCGAACTTGTTGTATGACTGGTGGTTGCTTTATTTATAAAGCGGGGCGTAAAGCCTGTTTCGTCGAACATGCTTATATTTTTCTTGTTTCGAGGAATTCTATTTTTTGTACTCCCTCCGTCTCAAATTAACTTTCACAAAGTTAGACAAAACTGGATGTATCTAATACTAAATTATGTCTAGTTACATCTATTTTTGTCAATCTTTGTGACACTTAATTTGAGACGCAGGGAGTATAAAAAGACTAGTATAGGAATGCCTTTTTATGCTTCCATCTTGCCACCGTGTTTTTCCTGTTGCATTGTTTAGAATGATCTCATTTTGTTTCACTTTACCTGCTTACCATGTTAAGGGGTTAGTTCTTCATGTGATGTTTGGTCGTACACAAGTTCTAGAAACAAAACTCTTTCTCTAACAGGGACAGCACCGTACGAATTGTGTGGCAGTATGTTTGTAGGAAGTAAGCACTCTGGTCATTTGTTACCGGCTTAGTAATATGTCAAGCACTCCGATTTTTTTTTTTTTTTTTTTACTAATGAGCACAAAAATGGTCTTGCTCTGGTCCTAGATTCTGTACATCTCTCAAGTAGGACAACATCAGGCCAATTGTGTGACAGTACAGGCTGTACAGCTGTACAAGTAAGTTGAAAGTCACTTGATCATTTGCTTCAGAATGTAGAAGTGGGTTGTAAAGTAAGTTCATCGTCCAGATAATTTGATCATTTGCTTCAGAATGTAGAATTAGGCTTGTAATGTGATATAATAAGCACACAGAATGTTTGCCATGCAGTCTGAATGAAGATAGCAGGGCACGTATGTGAAATCAATACACTCTCATAGTTCAGAAATCGACACGAGCCAGGGTTAACAATGCAGAAAAATGTACTGTTTTTTCCTCGAGAGAACAACAAAGGATATATATATTTTGAACCACGCTTGATACTTTGGTGACTGGATATCATGTTCCCTTTTTTGCAAAACCGTGGAATCCGGACAATTGTTTGATCATAGGAAAGAGATGTAGATGTTTTTGTAATGAGTCATACATACCATCACATGCATGCCCTGCTAGCTGCATTCAGACTGCTGTATTCTCTCAGCTTTATTATCATCTTTCCAGCCTACAGAACAGAAGCAAAAAAATATTGTTTCAGGCCAGAGGGTTTTTCTGAAATAAACATGATCTTTGATAACGAACGATATAAGCTCCACTGTTTAGTCTGGATTGTCAAACATGCATACACACAAAATTTCTCACACCAATTCAACGCTGTACTAATGTAGTGTCGAAATTTCTAAAAGTATTATCATGGAATAACTTCATTATGGCCGTTTTAAAAGTAATCACTTGGCTGCATGCAGCCATGGGTTGTCCAAAGTCAGACAGATTTACACATTCAGACTGAATCTAAATCCAGCTAGATTTTCTAGTTTTCTCAAGTTGTATTTGAAACTCAAGTGATTTAGAACAATTTAACCAGAAACATGTGGGTCATACCAAAATCTACCCAGGCTAGCTTTGTAAGATGATGTCCAGCTAGCAACACCAAGGAGCAGGACATGTTAAGAACCTTTTGTTCTTTCGCCATACATGAACATATATAAACATATAGAAACATGTTAGTTTGGAAGAGTTTCTTCATCAGGAGTCTCCTTCGAAGTTAACAGTTCTTTTTTTTTCTTCGACATCATTCAACCGAGCACAACAACTGAAATCATTCCTGGGGGATATCTCTAATACAGGAAACTCGTCTGGCGCATCAGTGTTGGGGACACTATTTCACAGTTGCTGCAGAGTAGGATGAGGTGCATCAAGAGGGACAACTCTCATTTTATTTTCCTCATTTGCTGCCACGTTCCTGTGCATTGGCGGTGGCACACCCTTGCAACGCTGCACCCTTGGAGGCGCCGCGGTCCTCGGTGCTTTGATCGCCGAGCGACACGGTGGTCCAATCCTGCTCCTCTTGGTGGCTGGTCGTTCTGCGCAAGGCTTTGGTTCTCGATGTTGTTGGTGTTGCGGTGGTCTGGGGTCCGTCCCCACTCGTGCATGTGCGCCAGCGTTGTCACCACCGCTTTCGAATAGTTCTGACCGTGGCCTTGGTTGTTGGCCTCCGCTCGGCGTTGTGATGCCCGGCATCCTATCCTTCACTGTTCGACGTCTTCTGGAGGCTCTGGTCTTTTCCTCTGCTTTCCTCTCTATTCTCGAGCTCTGCGCCTGTTGCCGAGGTTTCTTCGCTGGTGATCCGTCCCTGCCCCTCTTGGTGGCTGGCCCTTTTATGCATGGGTTTGGTGTTTGGCGTAGTGTAGCCCTTCTTTTTTGTTTTAGCTTGACCTTGCTCTGCTTTGTAAGAGGTTCTCCTCAACACATTATATCGTGTGGCCGATTGGTTTTATTAATTTAAAATCAAGCTTTATAACTTTTTATCCAAAAAAAATAAATAGAACCAACAATGTTTAATTACAAATGGAAATGGTCCCTCTGTTTAGTAAACTAGATGATCCCCCGCACGTTGTTGCGGGACAAAATGTTAAAATTATTATTTTATTATGTAAATGAATCTTCCCAAATATTTAGCAAAATTAGAAAATAAATTAATTATCATTATACATGCCTGCAGAGGAACAAAATAATTAAGATTATTATCAGAGAAAAATGGAAATACATTAACTATCCGGATGAAATGGAAAAGGAAAAAAAATATGATTGATTGAAATGGGCAGCACCTACGAAACATATGTTGTACAGATTGTAGAAGAAAATATGTGGGCAGAGTTAAGGAATGTAATTCCAAGCGAAGGTCAACATGCACTTCCATTTGTAGGGATTTTCATGAGGTTTCGGCTTCCGGTAAAGAACTGTGTTGAGATAATAGAAAATAGGAATATGTAGGTATTTACATATTGTTACCTGAGCCATCTCCTTTCTTTCCATTCGGATAAAACACTGCACTCTTTATTTTATTTCAACCATGTTGTTGTTTTTTCGCGGGGAAAACTATACTGATTTTAACACCCTGTGAGAGTTCGTAGAGAGGGGAGAGAACGATCGTTGCCCAGGGGGTCGATCGGTTGCCTGTTAATAAAGCTAGGAAAAGCCCCTAGCGTGGCAATTACATGGACTACGTATAGGAGTCGGTCTCCTTCTCCTATACGTACAGAAACAACTCTAACCCCCCCCCCTTAATCTAAACCTTGCAAGGGTTTAGATTACGACAAAATTCCTCAAGTTTCTTTGTACATAAAGTTTTGGTAAAACCATCTGCTATCTGATCCTTACTAGATATGAGCCTAACATCAAGTTGTTTATTCGCAACACGCTCACGAACAAAGTAAAAATCAATCTCGATGTGTTAGGTCCGAGCATGGAACACTGATTTGCTGAAAGATACGTAGCACCAAGATTATCACACCAAAGACAAGGTCTCTCCTGAAGTGAGACACCAAGTTCACGAACAAGAGCCTCTACCCATATCAACTCAGCCGTTGCATTAGCTAATGCCTTGTATTCAGCTTCAGTACTGGAACGCGAGACAGTGGGTTGTTTTCGAGCACTCCAAGATACAAGATTAGGTCCAAAGAAAATAGCAAAACCTCAAGTGGGCCTTCTATCATCCATATCACCTGTCCAATCTGCATCTGAAAAAGCGCTCAAAAGTGTAGAGGTAGATTTTTGAAAAGTGAGACCAATTGTACATGTACCATTGATATATCGTAAGATCCTTTTAATTGTTGTCCAATGCTCAGTCGTGGGAGCATGAAGAAACTAACACACCTTGTTAACAGAGAAAGACAAATCTGGTCTTGTCAAAGTTAAATACTGAAGAGCACCAACAACACTTCTGTAACTAGAAATATCCTCAGGTCCAAGAGGGGAACCAGTATGAAGTGACAAAGGATCAGTAGTGGAAAGAGGTGTAGGGCATGGAGTGCAGTCAGTCATACCAACACGAGCAAGAAGATCATTGACATATTTTTCTTGACTGAGTAATAAACTATTTGAGCGTCTGTGTACCTCAAGACCCAAGAAGAAATGAAGATCACCAAGATATTTGAGAGCAAAATCAGTCCTTAAGTTGTTCAACAAGGCCGAAATAGCATCATCGGAAGAGCTGGTGCCAATAATATCATCAACATAAATCAACAGAAACATGGTAATACCTGACTTGGAAAATAAGAACAGTGATGTATCAGCCTTGGAGGGAACAAAACCAAGAGCATGAAGCTTGGAGCTAAGTCGAGAATACCATGCTCTAGGTGCATGTTTCAGTCCATAAATTGCTTTGTAAAGTTTGCATATGTAATTTGGATTAGCGGAAGACTCAAAACCTGGTGGCTGTTTCATATACACTTCTTCCTCCAGAACACCATGTAAGAACGCGTTCTTGACATCTAGCTGCCTGAGACTCCAACCATTAGAAACTGATAGAGAAAGAACAATTCTGATAGTTGCGGCCTTGACAACAGGACTAAATGTGTCCTCATAGTCAATACCATATATCTGCTTAAATCCTTTAGCAACCAAGCGTGCTTTGTATCTGTCAATAGATCCATCCGCATGTTTTTTTACTCGATAAACCCATTTGCAGTCAATAATATTTCTGTTTTTGCTAGGAGGTACAAGATGCCACGTGATGTTAGCAAGAAGTGCATCATATTCATCTTGCATTGCATCCCTCCACTTATTGTCCATAAGTGCTTCCTTTAAATTTTGAGGCTCTCCTGTAGATGTAAACAAAACAAAATTCTTTTTGTAAGGAACCGTACCATCTGTGTATTTTCTGGGTTTGACGATCCCTTTTTGTAGACGTGTTTTTGGAGCTGGTTCAGGTGATGCCACAGAAGATCCTGGCGTGGCAGTTGCCTCCCGTCCAGCAGTCGTGGAAGAAGCCACAACATTTTCCGCACCAAATGCAGCGTCATCCGGGTCAAGGTCACCAGCACCTGAGGGGACAGATGGCGGGTCAGGAGAGGTGGGCTCCTCCGTAGCCGACAGCCTGGTCGGTGACGCAGAGCGCGCACGCGACGGCACAGACCGCGTCTGCGCGTTGTCTGGGAACGGCGACCAAGGCTGACGTGCATGCAGTCTGCTGCATGCAGAGGAATCCCGAGGCGACGTGGCGGGAGATGAATGGTGCGGGCCGGTCTGCTCCAGCGACGCGGAATTCCGAGGAGGAGAACCTGACAGCACCGGATCCAACGCAGATTCGGCCGAATCTGCGTGGTTTTCAGCAGAATTTTGTCCAAATGCATAGTTTTCACTAGATTGTTCATTTTGGCCACTCGGTGCATCATCTCCTCCCTGCCTGCAATTTCCCTTCCTCCAAAATCCCAAAACCCTAGCTACACCAGAAACCTCACAACCCTAGCTACACTCGAAACCCCACAACCCTATACAGAACCAAAAACACAAAATCCCCACCCTCCCGATCCCATGGCGTCATCATCCTCAACATCTTCGGTGCTCGGTTCACCACCTGCGACCAAGCTCACCCGAGAAAATTATCTCTCGTGGAAAGCTCAGGTCCTCCCTGCGCTTCGAGGTGCTCGTGTGATGTCCCTTCTTGCGGGTACAGAAGTCGCACCTCCTGAGTTCATAGACTCCCTTGATGAAAATCAGAAGAAGGTCTCCGTGGCTAACCCGGCGTTTGATACTTGGATATTGCGAGATCAACAAGTTGTGGGTTATCTTGTAAACTCTCTTTCAGATGATATACTTGCTCACACGTATGGCCTTGAGCATGCCGCTGAGATTTGGGAGGTCATCAACAACATATTCTCGACACAATCCAAGGCCCGTGTTTCCTCGCTACGTGGTGCTCTCACCAACACCAAGAAATTAGACATGACTGCTCAACAATACATATCCAAGATGAAAGGGTTTGCCTCTGAACTTGCCGCCGCGGGAAAACGTGTTGATGATGATGAGCTCAAGGACTATATTCTCAATGGTCTTGATGGTACCTTTAATCCGCTTGTTGGTTCTATCAATGCGGTTCCTTCTACTACACTCAATGATTTATGCTCTCAGTTGTTGTCATATGAGTATCGTGATAATATGCTGGTTGCTTCTGGTCAGGGTACTGGCACTTTTACATCATCAGTTAATGCTACTCCTCGTCGACCTCCTCATACCTATGGTACATCTCAGCCCAAACCTCCTATTTTACCATTACCTACCCCATCGGCCTACACACCACCCACACCAACCTATAATCCACCTCCACCGCAGCCATACCTATGCCTCCACATCCATACAACCAGCCACCACAACCCTATTACCCTATACCACCCGCACACCACTATCCGAACTACCCTATGCCTGTAACACATGGGGTGTTCCCCCTAAGCAGAAAGTTGGTTGCTTTCCGTTTGCTTTGCATCACATGCATCATATGCATTGCATCCTGTTCTCAAAACTACTCAAAATCCAAAACCAATTTAAACTTTCAAAACATGTCTAAAATTTCCAATTAAAAGTTGCAACCTAAACACCTCAACTTGTTTTCAAATAGTTTGAAGTTGATTTATTCAAATTGCTTGTTAATAAAAAAATTCCCTTTTGTTAAAACCCTAATGGTAAATTCGAATAACAAATTCAAATCAAATCCATCCATACCTGGCATATTCCAATTGTGGTTTAAAAATTAAAATCTTGCACATATTTAAATTCAATAAGTCTCATAATTGTTGAGTTTATGGAAATTGTTAAGAAATCAAATCCTTATGAATCCTATTTAAAATTCAAATAGCCATTTTAAAATCTTTGGCCATTTCAAATTCTTGGAAATAGTGTTAACATAACTTTAATCTTGCTGTTAGTTGTTTCATTAGAAAAGTTATTCATAAAATAAAGAATCAAAACCGTTCTATTTATCTCTCTCTCTCTTTCATCTCTTACAAAAAAAAGAGAAAGGAATATAAAAAGGACAAGGTGAGCTGTGGGAGACAGGCCAGCCCACACGGCCAGCCACCTAACCACAGCCCTTTCCCCCTCTCACCCCAGCCCACCACTCCAGCCCATCTCCCCTCCCCTTTTCCGGCCCACTTCATCTTCTTCCTCGTACGGACGCAGAGAAGGACAAGTTCCTGTCGCTGTCACCGAGCTCCCCCACCTCAACTGCTCCCGAGCCCCTACAAAACCACCGAGCCGTGCCCTAACCCTAAGCCCCCCTCTCTTCTCCATGCCGCCGCCACCAGCTTCCTCTCCTCCTCCTCTGTACCTTCTCCCACTACATCACCGAGGGACATGGCCGCTACGGGATCATCACGGTGACGCCATGGTCACCGCGTGGTTCCTCCGTTTCGGGGAATGGAAACATCACCTCTTCAGCGCCAAGATCGCCGAAGCAATCCCAGCCAGGTGCCGCTCTAGCTCGCCGCCCTTTTCCTCTGTCATCGTCGAGTTACTGTTTCTTTTCCGGTGGTTCAGTTCCGTCAGAAGCCCCAACGCGCAGAGAGGCAGTACGTGTTCGTTCTTGCCCGAGATGCATCACCGATCTCGTAGCAGCGTAGCGGTACGCTTCGTCGTGCTCACGCTGAGAGAAACATGGATCGATCCCTTCCCAACGCGAGGCCTTTATTTTTGTTCTGCCGCTTCCTGTAGATGAAAGCCTGCAGCTTTGTTCCGTCTAAAAATTCAGCTAAACTCGATGTTCACCTTTTCTTCAGACAGCCTAGTAGTGTATCACAACTCCCATCGTAGCCCAGTGGCTTGGCATCCCTGCGCGCGCCGCGAGGGCAGGGGATCGAGTCCCCGCTCGCGCGATTTGCCCACCCCTTTTTACTCCGCTACGCCGCACTGCGGGCCCCACAAGTCATTGACCCCCTGCGCCACCTCACTGCGCACCCACGCCACTGTGGCGCCACGCTGGCCTAGGCCCACTGTCAGCCAGCGTGGTTGGCTCTGCCACTGTAAAAAGCCATGTCCCATTTCTTTTAAATAGAAATTTAAACCTAAATATTGAATAATTAATATCTTCTTCATTATAACTCCAAATTGCACAAACAAAATATGTATCCCAATCAGAAAATCATGAACTTTTCAAATATGTATTTTTTTTACTGTTTTGAACATTCCAAATATTTTCAAAAGGTCAAATTCAAATAACTCTTATGAATTTGATTAAATCCATAACAAATTCAAGTATATTTCAAATGGCCCATATAAAATATGTCTTCCAACCAAAATTTCATGCTCTTTCCAAATATAACATTTGTTTTCTGTTTTGGATAAATAAAATTAATGCAATTACTTAATGCTTTAATTAAATCATTTAAATGGTGAAATTCATAACTAATTCAATATTAATTCAAATGTCACATATGAAATATGTTTTCCATGCCAAATTGAACCACCTTTCCAAATATAAACTTGGTTTCATGTTTTGAACAATTAAAAGTGGTTAAATAATTTAAACCTTTTTTAAAATCATTTAAAATTACTAAATTAATAACTTGGTCAAATTAAATTCTTTTTGGACATATAAAATATGTTTTCAAACCAGAAAAGAATAAACTTTTCAAATATGAATTTCATTTAATGTTTTGAACAAATAAAAATTCAAATAAATTCCTAACTGAATTAAATTCATTAAAATCTTGTTTAAACTTGTTTAATTCCTAATTAATTCATCTTAATTCCTTTTTCAATAATTGAAACATGTATTTCCATCTAAAATTTGGTGTTCTTTCCACATATAAATTTTGTTATCTGTTTTGAACAATTAAAATGGGTGAAAACAACAAATGCTTGTGTAACTCCTTTAAGAAGCAAATTTTCATAACTTAATAAATAAATTTCCAAACTTGGTATACTTCATATCAAATTGAATCTATTGTTGTTTTCTTATTGTTTTCATCATCCAGGCATCATTCTAATAAACTTTCACATGATGGTTATTTGTAGATCATTTAATTCCACATTAATTCATGGACTTTTCCATATGCAATCCAAATTGCATATGGGCCCATTTAAATATGATTATTATGTCAACTAGTTTATCTTGATGCATCTTTAAACTTGTCATGCATCCATATCTTGATCATGCTGGATCTTCTGCCGTAGTAGTAATTGTTGCATCCGGTGTTTGTTCGAGGTTCGTTGCTTCTTCCCGGATAGGACGTTGAGATGATGTGAGCAACGACAAGTTCTTCGGATGTACCTCTACTTGCTGGATTCCAGGCAAGTATACTCACTTGCTGCCAAATGGCTGCCTTTCATCACTTGTTACCGATTCTTTCCGTTGTTCTTATTCTAGCCTGTTGATTCGATGCTTGTGTCTCGATCCTATTATATGTTTACCTTGCAGCCATGATATAGCCTTTCCTTCCACTTCCTATTAACTGTTGTTTGTTTACCCTGTTGGCCCTCGTGTCGTAGTTGCATGCGTAGTGTTGCTTGCGCTCAAGTCTTGTTGTCCGTCTTATCACCTGTTTAGTTTGATAGTTGGGTTTCAATTCAATCAACAACATGTTAATGTTTTGGGTAATAATAATTTGATGATAAGGCACCGGCAGGAGGCCCGGCGTGGTTTTGAGGCCTGCTAGTGTCGACCCTAATTAGGAAAAGGGTCTTGTCTACTGATCCATGATGAGCGCACTAACCGCATGTGGGAAGCGAGTATGGGTGCCCCCCTCAATTTGATTCGATTCGCATCTCGTCCAAATGGCCTCATTTAGTTCGGGTTTTCCATTTGCCGCATGCATATGATTTTGCGAACCCAGGCCAGGGTGGAACTTTTGTAGTCGGCATTTAGGAAGACACGTTCTTAGAGTGCTATGAGGGTCCCCTTTTCTTCGTGGGGCTTGATTAGCCATGCGCTCAATTGCACGGGGTTCTTTGGGCCTGATGCGAAGAAGAGTTGGGTTGTGTTGAGTACCTCGCTTGGTGGGTTTGATCACCGTCTGGCGGGATATTCTTACTTGTACGGCCAAATTGGTGCATCCCTGCAGGGTTAAATCTTCTCGAGAAGCCGTGTTTTCCGCGGTTATGGATGACTTGGTGAAAGTACTGGCTAACAAGTACTCAGAATAACTTACACCTAACTAATGATAATTTGACTAGTAATAGTCTTATTGACACAATAACTTGAACCATCATTAATCCAACAGTGTGAGTTATCCTTGGGTTGCTTCCTTAGTAGGGGGTAACATTGGATGGGTTTGTTTGGGTGGTTAGTACTAGTTGGTTACGATACGCTATCTTATCCCCCTCTTTTAGCCGGATGTTGTAGCGAGTCTCTGTAGTTAGTTAGTGCAGCCCGCTGCCGCTTCTTTGCAATAATCCTTTCCTTTCCGTTGAACCCAAAGTATTTGTATCTTGTGATGACTGGTTACGCCGGTATCTTGTGAGTATGGTTTATCCACTTGCCAGTACTTAACCGTACTGACCCACGAATCCGTTTTCGTGGCTGCATATTCAACATTGCAGTCAACAGGTTTGAAGTCTGACGACGTTAGCTTGGGAATCCCTCCGGCTTGGCCTGGGCAGGGATTGGACACTCTCGGTTATCTTCAGGACTCTTAGTCCAATTTGTATCTTGTCCGTAGCCGGACACTATGCTGTTTCCTCCGCTGTTATTTGGATCTTTGTATTGTATCAGTTATATCCTTGACTCATTTGAGTCTTATTGTATATATCTTTTCTGTTGTTGTTGTGGATTATTCGTGAACTGTTGTAATGTTATCACAAGTGGCAACCTGGAATCGGTTATTATGTGGATTTTGGCGGGAATGCTGAAATCTGCATAGTGCCCGATCTCGGGGCGTCACAAATGGTATCAGAGCCTTGGTTCCGATTCCCGATATTGTTTCGATACGAATGGTTATCGAAGCAACGGGTCCGCAAAGCCTGTAGGATAACCTCGCTAACGGTCGTTGTTTCTAGAGTGTCAAAAACTATTTCTGCTAAACTATTTTGGAAACATCTCAATAGGATTCTTGTTTTCTCCTTATCTCTATTCTATTTCCCCTCCCATCTTATTTGTTTTGGAGTCTTCCCCCTTGTCTATCTTTCAAAGTGTTAGGATCCTACGTGGGTGGACGTTTTCTGAGCCTTTAACCTGATAGGTTCGATCATCGGAAGATTCCTGGTGGAAGAACATCGACGTCACTCCGAGCAAGAATCTCTTGTTAGTGGTGTCGAGGAGATCAACTAGAAGCATGAAGAATCGATAGTTGAACTTCTTTCCCCTCCCGGGTTAGCAGGTGGATTGCGAGGGCGCAATCCCTTGTTAGTGGTGTCGTCTGTAACACCTGGGGTGTTCCCCCTAAGCAGAAAGTTGGTTGCTTTCCTTTTGCTTTGCATCACATGCATCATATGCATTGCATCCTGTTCTCAAAACCACTCAAAATCCAAAACCAATTTAAACTTTCAAAACATGTCTAAAATTTCCAATTAAAAGTTGCAACCTAAACACCTCAACTTGTTTTCAAATAGTTTGAAGTTGATTTATTCAAATTGCTTGTTAATAAAAAAATTCCCTTTTGTTAAAACCCTAATGGTAAATTCAAATAACAAATTCAAATCAAATCCATCCATACCTGGCATATTCCAATTGTGGTTTAATAATTAAAATCTTGCACATATTTAAATTCAATAAGTCTCATAATTGTTGAGTTTATGGAATAAAATTGTTGAGAAATTAAATCCTTATGAATCCTATTTAAAATTCAAATAGCCATTTTAAAATCTTTGGCCATTTCAAATTCTTGGAAATAGTGTTAACATAACTTCAATCTTGCTATTAGTTGTTTCATTAGAAAAGTTATTCATAAAATAAAGAATCAAAACCTTTCTATTTATCTCTCTCTCTCTTTCATCTCTTACAAAAAAAAAAGAGAAAGGAAAATAAAAAGGACAAGGTGAGCTGTGGGAGACAGGCCAGCCCACACGGCCAGCCACCTAACCACAGCCCTTTCCCCCTCTCACCCCAGCCCACCACTCCAGCCCATCTCCCCTCCCCTTTTCCGGCCCACTTCATCTTCTTCCTCGTACGGACGCAGAGAAGGACAAGTTCCTGTCGCTGTCACCGAGCTCCCCCACCTCAGCTGCTCCCGAGCCCCTACAAAACCACCGAGCCGTGCCCTAACCTTAAGCCCCCCTCTCTTCTCCACGCCGCCGCCACCAGCTTCCCCTCCTCCTCCTCTGTACCTTCTCCCACTACATCACCGAGGGACATGGCCGCTACGGGATCATCACGGTGACGCCATGGTCACCGCGTGGTTCCTCTGTTTCGGGGAATGGAAACATCACCTCTTCAGCACCAAGATCGCCGAAGCAATCCCAGCCAGGTGCCGCTCTAGCTCGCCGCCCTTTTCCTCTGTCATCGTCGAGTTACTGTTTCTTTTCCGGTGGTTCAGTTCCGTCAGAAGCCCCAACGCGCAGAGAGGCAGTACGTGTTCGTTCTTGCCCGAGATGCATCACCGATCTCGTAGCAGCGTAGTGGTAGGCTTCGTCGTGCTCACGCTGAGAGAAACATGGATCGATCCCTTCCCAACGCGAGGCCTTTATTTTTGTTCTGCCGCTTCCTGTAGATGAAAGCCTGCAGCTTTGTTCCGTCTAAAAATTCAGCTAAACTCGATGTTCACCTTTTCTTCAGACAGCCTAGTAGTGTATCACAACTCCCATCGTAGCCCAGTGTCTTGGCATCCCTGCGCGCGCCGCGAGGGCAGGGGATCGAGTCCCCGCTCGCGCGATTTGCCCACCCCTTTTTACTCCGCTACGCCGTACTGCGGGCCCCGCACGTCATTGACCCCCTGCGCCACCTCACTGCGCACCCACGCCACTGTGGCGCCACGCTGGCCTAGGCCCACTGTCAGCCAGCGTGGTTGGCTCTGCCACTGTAAAAATCCCTGTCCCATTTCTTTTAAATAGAAATTTAAACCTAAATATTGAATAATTAATATCTTCTTCATTATAACTCCAAATTGCACAAACAAAATATGTATCCCAATCATAAAATCATGAACTTTTCAAATATGTAGTGGGCCTTCTATCATCCATATCACCTGCCCAATCTGCATCTGAAAAAGCGCTCAAAAGTGTAGAGGTAGATTTGTGAAAAGTGATACCAATTGTACGTGTACCATTGATATATCGTAAGATCCTTTTAACTGTTGTCCAATGCTCAGTGGTGGGAGCATGAAGAAACTAACACACCTTGTTAACAGAGAAAGACAAATCTGGTCTTGTCAAAGTTAAATACTGAAGAGCACCAACAACACTTCTGTAACTAGAAATATCCTCAGGTCCAAGAGGGGAACCAGTATGAAGTGACAAAGGATCAGTAGTGGAAAGAGGTGTAGGGCATGGAGTGCAGTCAGTCATACCAACACGAGCAAGAAGATCATTGACATATTTTTCTTGACTGAGTAATAAACTATTTGAGCGTCTGTGTACCTCAAGACCCAAGAAGAAATGAAGATCACCAAGATATTTGAGAGCAAAATCAGTCCTTAAGTTGTTCAACAAGGCCGAAATAGCATCATCTGAAGAGCTGGTGACAATAATATCATCAACACAAATCAACAGAAACATGGTAATACATGACTTGGAAAATAAGAACAGTGATGTATCAGCCTTGGAGGGAACAAAACCAAGAGCATGAAGCTTGGAGCTAAGTCGAGAATACCATGCTCTAGGTGCATGTTTCAGTCCATAAATTGCTTTGTAAAGTTTGCATATGTAATTTGGATTAGCGGAAGACTCAAAACCTGGTGGCTGTTTCATATACACTTCTTCCTCCAGAACACCATGTAAGAACGCGTTCTTGACATCTAGCTGCCTGAGACTCTAACCATTAGAAATTGATAGAGAAAGAACAATTCTGATAGTTGCGGCCTTGACAACAGGACTAAATGTGTCCTCATAGTCAATACCATATATCTGCTTAAATCCTTTAGCAACCAAGCGTGCTTTGTATCTGTCAATAGATCCATCCGCATGTTTTTTTACTCGATAAACCCATTTGCAGTCAATAATATTTCTGTTTTTGCTACGAGGTACAAGATGCCACGTGATGTTAGCAATAAGTGCATCATATTCATCTTGCATTGCATCCCTCCACTTATTGTCCATAAGTGCTTCCTTTAAATTTTGAGGCTCTCCTGTAGATGTAAACAAAACAAAATTCTTTTTGTAAGGAACCGTACCATCTGTGTATTTTCTGGGTTTGACGATCCCTTTTTGTAGACGTGTTTTTGGAGCTGGTTCAGGTGATGCCACAGAAGATCCTGGTGTGGCAGTTGCCTCCCGTCCAGCAGTCGTGGAAGAAGCCACAACATTTTCCGCACCAAATGCAGCGTCATCCGCGTCAAGGTCACCAGCACCTGAGGGGACAGATGGCGGGTCAGGAGAGGTGGGCTCCTCCGTAGCCGACAGCCTGGTCGGTGACGCAGAGCGCGCACGCGACGGCACAGACCGCGTCTGCGCGTTGTCTGGGAACGGCGACCAAGGCTGACGCGCATGCAGTCTGCTGCATGCAGAGGAATCCCGAGGCGACGTGGCGGGAGATGAATGGTGCGGGCCGGTCTGCTCCAGCGACGCGGAATTCCGAGGAGGAGAACCTGACAGCACCGGATCCAACGCAGATTCGGCCGAATCTCCGTGGTTTTCAGCAGAATTTTGTCAAAATGCATAGTTTTCACTAGATTGTTCATTTTGGACACTCGGTGCATCATCTCCTCCCTGCCTGCAATTTCCCTTCCTCCAAAATCCCAAAACCCTAGCTACACCAGAAACCTCACAACCCTAGCTACACTCGAAACCCCACAACCCTATACAGAACCAAAAACACAAAATCCCCACCCTCCCGATCCCATGGCGTCATCATCCTCAACATCTTCGGTGCTCGGTTCACCACCTGCGACCAAGCTCACCCGAGAAAATTATCTCTCGTGGAAAGCTCAGGTCCTCCCGGCGTTTCGAGGTGCTCGTGTGATGTCCCTTCTTGCGGGTACAGAAGTCGCACCTCCTGAGTTCATAGACTCCCTTGATGAAAATCAGAAGAAGGTCTCTGTGGCTAACCCGGCGTTTGATACTTGGATATTGCGAGATCAACAAGTTGTGAGTTATCTTGTAAACTCTCTTTCAGATGATATACTTGCTCACACGTATGGCCTTGAGCATGCCGCTGAGATTTGGGAGGTCATCAACAACATATTCTCGACACAATCCAAGGCCCGTGTTTCCTCGCTACGTGGTGCTCTCACCAACACCAAGAAATTAGACATGACTGCTCAGCAATACATATCCAAGATGAAAGGGTTTGCCTCTGAACTTGCCGCCGCGGGAAAACGTGTTGATGATGATGAGCTCAAGGACTATATTCTCAATGGTCTTGATGGTACCTTTAATCCGCTTGTTGCTTCTATCAATGCGGTTCCTTCTACTACACTCAATGATTTATGCTCTCAGTTGTTGTCATATGAGTATCGTGAGAATATGCTGGTTGCTTCTGGTCAGGGTACTGGCACTTTTACATCATCAGTTAATGCTGCTCCTCGTCGACCTCCTCATACCTATGGTACATCTCAGCCCAAACCTCCTATTTTACCATTACCTACCCCATCGGCCTACACACCACCCACACCAACCTATAATCCACCTCCACCGCAGCCATACCCTATGCCTCCACATCCATACAACCAGCCACCACAACCCTATTACCCTATACCACCCGCACACCACTATCCGAACTACCCTATGCCCTATTATCCGCCACACCCTACCCCATACTATCAACCTCCCCGACCTAGCCCGCCGCCCTATCAACCACGTCCCACTCCTCCATGTCCCACACAACAAGTCAAACAGGATCCACCTCGTCGCCCTAAGGGAGGTCGGGGCAAACGTGATCGGGTTGCTACTCCCTGGCAGGAGGGAGTGTTTTGTCAGATTTGCAAAAAGGAGGGACATGCAGCTGGTGATTGTTGGTGGCGTTATGGTGATGATAATGATGATGATTATACTACACATGACACCAAAGGGGCATATGGAGTTGATACCAACTGGTATGTAGACACTGGTGCCACAAATCATGTTACAGAAACAACTCTAACACACCCAACCAGTGCAAGTGTGCAACAGTCTCAAGAATCAAGTTCTTGTTTTATGAAGTAGGTGCTTCTGCAATAAAAAACCCAGAGATTAAGCAGTCTGAGGAAAGCCCCGACTCGACCATCAGTTGCTCCCGGGACTACAGCATGCCTCCCACTCCAGTCTGTCATATGATGAAGAATGGGGAACCACACAAGAATTTGATAAGGATTTAGAGATAACTCGAGTTGTGCGAACGGGTGCTACTTTAGTAGACACCTTTCACTAACAAACGGAGACTGTCGGAGAGAAGAGTCCAAGCTGATAATCGCTCTGTAGGATGAAAGTCCATCAAAATTCTGCTACCAAATTACAAATTGTGATATCGTTGCAGATGGCACGTTGCCAGTCCGAACTGAAGGAGAGCGAAAAGGACGACCTTGGAGATCTGTTCAGCAACAGTGTAAAATTGTGCCAATTTCGCATTCGTACGCCTAGCGCCTGTCCACAGATGTCTGATGTCTCTTCTTATTGTAGCAGACCACGATGTAGATACCAAGAAACGCGTTGAGGCAGCGTTCCTCTTGCTCCTCATCACCATTACGACCACTTTAGATATAGTCTGCAGTGGCTGATTACGTAGATCAGTAGGTTCGAAAGAACGATGTAGAAGACAAAATGTTTACCTTGTAGTGAGAGAAACGGACAGTGGCGTTGGTGGGCGGAGCGACGGATGTGCACTGTGCGGACGAAGAAACGACGACGTGAAGGGGAATCAAGTCTCAAGGCGTGGTCGTTGTTGGCACTGCTGTTGTTGCCGTCATAGCTCTCTTCCTAGCCTTCTATACCAGTTGAACGGAGGAGTAGGAATTAGAAGAAGAAGAAGCAGACAGCCAGGCGGTGCAGGCGTTACCGCTGGCCAGCGCTAATTTATGGCACGATTGGAGCAGTGGGAAGATAAAGGCAATGAGATGGTGGATATAGATAGAGGCCGATGAAATTATACATCGTCGATTGGTAAAATAAGAAAATATAGGTAGACCCAGCTAATGATGTGTGGACATATTTAGAGGTTAGTGAGGATGAAGTGGACCAATTAGATGCTTGATGAGCAGGTTAGTGAGGATAAGTGGACCAATTAGATGCTTGATGAGCTGGATACCTTGCATGTCGAGAGAAATCCACTTAGTGGGTTGCAGCCATTTAGATATTGTAGATACGATTCTTTCATGCTTTGATGTTACTTTACTTTTTCTTCGTAATGGAGGTTCTACCCTCGGCCTCTCCATCAAAATGATGCACGCAGCCGGTTTTTTATTAGTAATAAAAGCGAACGACAAAGCCTTACAAAAAGTTACAAGGATAACCAAAAACTACCTGCCGGACGAACATCGTCAGATCTACAAAATCTTGATGAAGGGGGGTGGTCATTGTCGGAACCACATACCCCGACCTAACACACCAATGCGCATCATCTAATCCGGTTGCTTCCACCAAACCGTCCGATGAAGAACTGGGAGCACATAACTGGTCTAGTATGCCCGCAGTATACGCCGATGTGCATACTCGGAAGGCGCTTCCGCCGACATCCGCAAAGCCATCTTCTGGAGAGATCAATGCTGAAACCTTGCCCGGCCTGCCATCGACGCCGCCATGGCGCCAAACAACCCCACCTTTTTTGCACGCGTCCATCGCGGAAACTCCACGGCTCCATGCCGCCAAGATGAAACACCACACCACCAACAAACCCTCTCCAGGCAGCCTGTGTTCCAAAAAGATGCCCTCATGGGGGTAAACGAAACCGAGGTGTCTCCATCATTTGATCTGGATATACCGGATCAGGAGACGGGTGACTAGCGGCGGCGACTCCTTCAAGAAGTTGACGAAACACATGGGTGCCGCAATCGTCGGCCTGAACCCGCCTTGCACCGGCCGCCGTCCTCCCGCGCGCCTCAGCCTGAGCCAAGCCGCGGAGGAGGGAGGTTACCGGGTCGTCCCTTGCACGCCCAATCTTCCTAGATGGGATCAATCGCCATCCGCTGCGCCGCTGCAGATGCAGCCACACCGTGACGCCAACAACAGCGCCACGCCTCGGCCTTAGGAGAATCTGCGCCGCGACGGCTCCATTGGGCAAGAGGGGCGAGAGAGGACCCCGCCTCCGGCGACGCCGGCTCGGCTTTGCCCAGCCGCACCCTTTGCCGGCGGCGAAGGACGAGAGGAGAGTGAGGGGAGGGGCTGCGGGCGGCGGCGATGGGATCGCCCTCCCTTCGCTGCGTGGGGACGAGGGATGGGTTAGGGAGCGCTAGTTGCGTGCCTTGGCGATCTGATCTAACTTTGCACTAACCTATGACCTAACTTTGGGGTTGGGGGGGGGGGGGGGGGGGAGAGAATTTCACTTCCCGGACTCTCATGTTAGTTTACTATTTTTCAGATAATGTACGTCGCATGTCCCTACATTGAAGTGTGCCTCTAGACAGGAAAAGTAGTGTCTACGGACACCCAGAAGTACAATAAAAAGGATATTGAATAGAGCTAGACTGATCACTCCTCGATGCCTTTGGTAATGAAGCTTAGGAATCAAAATCAAGCTAATTGTGTTCACTTTTGCAAATGCAAAAATTACTTACTTGATGTTTGTTATATTGTTCTATTCCTGACAATAACAAGTGGATATTCTCCTTGTTGGTGGCATCCTCTTCATTTGCCTCCCCTTCGTCTCATTTGCCTCCCCTTCCCTTATCAGAGCTGAACCAATCATTTGCAGCTTCTCATCAGAGCTCATATACTTCACAAGTAGTAGAGTTTGGCCAGTAGCCTCCTCTTCTTCTTTTATTTTTTGTGTCATATCAAATATTTTTGCTTTTGTATTTATTTTTATTTTTTCTCGGCAATCTTCGGGCATGTGTTTTCTTATTATTACTAGACTTTATACTATATGTGTATTTATGCAGCTTCGTCGAGCGATGTCGATTTTTTTTTGCTTCGCCGCATTCTTCTCATATGCAAGTACACCTAAGTTGACATGCTCCAAATAGCTAATCTAAATTATAGTCTCCATGGTAAGAGCGATTTGGAACGTGTTTCCGTCAAAACTAGAATGGTAAATTTATTATTATTATAGCCATTTATTTCTTTAGAGATGGTTTTAGGGCGAAAATAGGTTGCGGTGACGGTGTTTGGAGACTCACTACATGAAACAGAGTTGTTGCCATGTGCCTTTGGCACACGGCGAAGGCCAGAAAAAAAACACGGTAAAAAGCTGCCTTCTTTAAAAACTTAACATGCGCACATAGAATATGGTGATGAACGCAATTTCTTTTTACATTATAAATGTGTTTAAAAATGTGCTCTAATCAATGGGAGCATCAGCTCCTATGAGGCAAAATGACGTGTTCGTCCAATCGAGACCCTAATTTGGCCACCAAAGTAGGGACACCCCTGCTTCTCTTTGTGGCCCTCGGTCTAGGACTTTCCCTAACGAGCCTGGTCCATGAACGAAGAAGGCAACAAGAAAAAAAAAACCTCATGTGCCTCCTCCACGCACATGTTCATCTTCGGCGTTGCCCATGTGTTGTGATGTTGTCGCCCTTCGTAGAAGTGCCATGTTGCCATCGCCACCTCACAAAGCGGTGTGAGCCCTTTTCTTGACCGCCCTATGACGTCATTCGCCACCCTTGCGCCGCTAGACCGCACCACTCCTAGCCACCTAACCGGGCCGCCACTCCCCATCTCATCCTTTCCTCTCATATCTCATGTTGCCACCTCATCGGACATCTCGGTCCGCCCTGCCACCATGCTCCTCCTCCTCCCACATCGCTGCCTCAGCCAAGCTCTTCTCGACCGCACGCATTGCCCCCCTAGGACAAGATATCTCTTGTAGACGCTTGAGAAATATGGGAAAGAATGGAAAATGAGAAAAAGAAATAGAGAAAATAGAATGAAAAAACTAACATGATCCACATGTCGGTGTTATGTAAAGAAAAATGACGACTACACTAGAGTTGGATATATATTGTTGGTCTGAGAAAATAATGCCAACCTACCGCATTTTTTTTACACTAGAAAAGAATCCTCCCTACTCCTCTGTATCAAAAAAAAATATAAGGTACACTTTATTTTACACGGTATTTGTAGCACGATTTTAACTACTAACATATAGTATAATGATTGAGATATTGTTTGATATTGTACAAAAGTTATAGTTGTATTTTTCTTGTGAAATAATTTTATTTTACATACATTTCTATTAATATCGCGGACATGTTGCAAGTAAAGTTAAAGTGAAAATTGTAAATATGTTGACCCCGAAAAGATAGCCTGTCCTTTTTTTTTACCACGTACGTGACTATACATATATTTATCCCTTTTTCCCCCCAAACAGTTTTATCAGTTTGCTAAAAAAAATCGTTTTTTCTCGTAGTAAAAAATCTTGTGTGCTATAGTAGTTACTATCAAGTCATAACAATGATCGCCCTTTGGGCTAAGCCCAGCCCGTTTGATGGCTATACAGCAAGCAAACCTGGCTCTTCTCAAAAAACAAAAAACAAAAATAGCAAGGGAACCTGGCTAAGCCAATCTCAAGTCCATTCCTGCCAACCGCTCCGGCCTCCGCCGCCGCCACCAGCACAACCCCACAACTCGCCGCCTCCTGGGACGGGATCGAGGTCCAGGGCAAGCTCCCAGCCGGCGACCATGGCGGACGCCGTAACAACAGGAGCGGCGCCTCTCCTCCCCGGCCTCCCCGATGAGATCGTCGTCTGGGAGATCCTCGTCCGCCTTCCCCCCAGATCCCTCCTCCGCTGCCGCGCCGTCCGCCGTGCGTGGCGCCGCACGACCTCCACCCGCGACTTCCTCCTGGCGCACCACGGGCGACAGCCCTCCCTCCCCGTCGTCTCCGGATACCAAAAAGCCGGAGGGTACTACAAACACATCTTCGCCTTCGACCACCGTTCCGCCGACGCCCAGCTCCAACACGTCGCCCGGCTTGACAATAACAAGTTCTTCTGTCTGGAGACCTCTTGCGACGGCCTCGTCATCCTCTCCACGCATGGGACAACTGACCCCTGCTTCTCAGTCTGCAACCCGGCTACGCGTCAGCATGCTCTCCTCCGGCAACCGCCGGCCTCCAGGTTATTCAGTGTATTGGGAATGTACCTGCACCGCCCTTCCAGCGAGTACCGGCTGTTACTGTACCGATCGAGCAACAGTGAGTCGATTGTCGGGCGTCTGCTGCCTGAAGGTGAAACGGGTTGCTATGGCTTTGCGTTGGGCTCCGACCAACCACCGAGGTACATCGGTGGGCCAGAGGAAGCATCCCTAATATGCATTGACAGACCTGCCATGGTCGGAGATAGCTTGCATTGGTCTCCAGTGCAGCATCTAAGGGAAAGCCGACTGGTAATTGTTGTATTCGACACCACAACCGAGTCGTTCCGACAGATGCGTGCTCCAGTTGTTCCCACCAAGTCATATATCTTCGAAATGGATGGAACGCTTGCCATTTACAGCTATAATGGTGCTATGGAAATTGTTGATATATGGGTGTTGCGGAACTACGAAGCCGGTGTCTGGGAGTACAAGTACCAAGTTGAATTACCGGTCACAGAAATCCGGGGGCAGGTTGGAAGGGTTCAAGGCAGTTGGCATGTGAGTGTTGTGTCCGCAGATGGTGAAGTCCTCCTGCTGGTCAGTTATAGACAGTGGCTGTTTTATGTGGACATTGGCGGCAAACTGGTTGACAGTTTCTATCGTGATGGCCAAGAGTTATCTTCTTCCAGACTTCGATTGAAGCAATCTCTCGTTCCTCATACCTTCTTCACGACCCTAGAAGATAATGCTGTGAACGCTTCGCCTTTCATCTGAAGGAAGTTACTTGTGGTGGTGCTTCTTAACGCCTAGCTGCAGTATCCTCGTGAGCCGCAATATCAATGAAGGTCAAGTATGGGTCTGCTGGCTGTTTCTTCTTTTTGCATTTGATGTACATAAGTTTGATCAGAACCTCTGGCTGTTATGTTGATGCATAAAATGATTAAAATCTATGCCTGTTTCGATACACTTCCAGGCTAATGTCACTACTGTGTGTGTTTATACTAAAAGTACCTAGTCATTTCGCTCTGCTTTTAAAATATTTACCGACCCATCTGCCTCCTTATTTTCTTGGGCTGAAGAATTTCCTTTGCTTTATGTATCTAGCGGTGCTTCTTAGTACTGAATTGTTCGCAATAAATATGCCTCAAGTTCCTATTCCTGGAGCTGAATAATTGACTATTTGTCTAGTGGTTCACAAGAAAATCAGTATTTAGGGTGTTTCCTGTTTCTACCAATGTTGTAACTGATGATTAAAAGAGGCACATTTCCTCTTTGTTGACTTGCAAGCTGCATCTATTTGTTAAAAGGCCTTGGAGCATGACTAAATGGTTTCAATCATAGTTAATTTCTCCATGGAAAAATGTTCTATTATAATTTCTTTTTCTTCATGAATTTGTTGCATCGGGTAAGGTAGTTCTTACAGAGAATGGGAGACTAGTAGGCTCGCCTTTTATCTAGAATTGGACATGGTTAAATTTGTCTCGTTCCAAGGAGTTGCAGTGTTCTTCTAGAAAATGCTGGTACTTCAACCTGAAATTATCGGAATACCCTTTTGTGCCTCCATCCTGACAATGTTTATTACGTTGAATTGGTTGGAATGATCTCTTATTTACCGACTGGTCCGCCTCGTTATTTTCTTGGGCTGAAGAATTGCCTTTGCTTTATGTATGTAGCGGTGCTTCTTAGTATTGTATTGTTCGCAATAAATATGCCTCAAGTCCCTATCCCTGGAACTGAATAATTGACTTTTTGTCTAGTGGTTCACAAGAAAATCAGTATTTAGGTGTTTCCTTCTACCAATATTGTAGCTGACGATGAAAAGAGTCACATTTTCTCTTTGTTGACTTGCAAGCTCCATCTAAGGGCCTCTTTGATTGATAGGAATAGCATAGGATTTTTGTAGGATTTGATCCTATAGTAAATTTTCCTATATTGCTTGTTTGATTCATAGGATCATATCCTATAGGAAATATTCGCATAGGAATTTTGTAGTACAAATCCTATAGGAAAAGAACATGAGGTCCAACCTCATGAAAAAATTCGTTCACACAATCAAAGGAAATTGCTTTTCTCATAGGATTCATTTAGCCATGCCATACCAATCCTACAAGTTTCTTTTCTTCCCCACCCAAGGGTGCACACTGTACTGTTTTTTTCCCCTGCTAATCAACTGAAAACCAGCAATTACTGGACGCTTCAAAAATACAAGTTTCCTATTCCTACACTTTTCCTATCCTAGGAATCAAAGGAGTCCTAATTGTTAAAAGGACCATCAAAAAATAATTGTTAAAAGGCCGTGGAGTATGACTAAATGGTTGCAATCATAGTTAATTTCTCCATGGAATGTTCTATTATAATTTATTTTTCTTCATGAATTTGTTGCGTCTGGTAAGGTTGTTCTTATAGATTACGGGAGACTAGTAGGCTCACCTTTTATCTAGAACTAGTTGATACCCCGCGCGTTGCTGCGGAACTTTGAAAAACATTGGAGCTAGCTTTAGTAGAAAATTCAGAGGGTATTAAGTACTTACAAAATTATCATGCTTTTGAGTTATGTATGATGAATAGAAACATTTGAAATGTGAAGAGGTAATGGCATGGGATAAACACAGACCCGCTGTGCATGAATAATTTGTCTAAATAGGCTATCATCAAGAAATAAACTCAGCCACCCACGCACATGAATTTTTCAAGGCTATTGCAGTTTGCAATGGCCAAATTCCAACCGAGCAGTGCAGGCTGGAGGCAAGGAGCCAACAACTGTAACGTGGGAATGTCAAATATTTAGCAGATTATTTCCTTTTTTTTTTAGATCAGATTATTTCCTCATTGACCAAAAAAACAAAAGAGAGCGCACCGTGTGGAACCAGCCACGGAAGGTCTCTGTTTCAATCTTAGCTATTGGTGGATAGAGAAGGTGGTGGGCAACATTCCTCCTTGGAACGATGTCCTCTCTGAAATGAATCATATCTTACTTCTGATCGTTAGTAGAAATTCCACTTAATGTTTTCATATGCCTTCTTCATTAACATCTTGAGCAGACGGTAGAGTTGCATAGAGACAATGGCCTTGAGTATAGATGAAAAATGATTCTCTAGCAGCTGCACATAATTCTGTTTTCTGATTACTCTTGTGGTATTCCAGAAGCTTGCCGCAATGATATGCTAGTGCCATCACCGAAAGGGTGAAGTCCAGTTTCTATTCCACTGCTAGGCAAGTGTGACGCATGCAAACACATCTCAACTGGCAACGTTATCACCGATCCATGTGGATGCACTTCTCTTTCCTCAATTTTCGTGTCAAATTTGTAAATTCTGATCAGAACATAGGACCAAGGAGGCTGCGACTGTAGCCACACGAAAAAATACTAGATACTCTCCATGTCCAGTTGCACTAACAGGCACGTGCGTCTCTTTTTCAAATGCCCCCAATAAACTGCAGTTAACATTTCTCTCACGACAGAAAAAAATATATAATGAAGTGGGACATCAAGCCGGGGAGCCAAGTCATCCAGAAATATCCACCACAATGATATCCACTTGAAAGTAACCAGAGAGTTGCCCAAACACAAGAAACAAGAGCACAAGATTTTGAACAGCCAGAAGTGCAAATAACAATTCGAAGTGCCGATAGATTCCTGCATTATTGATGATACTGCACCTAGCTCATAGCAATGTGCTCCCCAGCAATTATATGCCTCATATATGCATCCCGGTTATACGAAAGATCAGGCATCCTCACGGTTCGCTCCATGTACCGACTCCTGGTTCACACGAAGAGGAGGAGGGAGGATTGGCTCCATGACAGGATGGCTAGTTCGAATACCAATGATCAGAGCAAGGCGTGGATCCGACTCTGGAAGACAGCGGTCCCATCGAAATTGAGGGTGTTCTTATGGAGAGTAGCGCAGCACTCGCTACCTACTGCTGATGTCCGTTGTGGCAGAAATATGGCCTCCTCGAGAGTGTGTCAGATATGTGGTGCCGAGGATTCATGGCGCAACGCACTGATAAATTGCACGACTGCAAGGTGCATTTGGGCACTAGCAGATGAAGATATCCACCGGGTATATGCTAGCGAGCGAGAACCCATCTGCTAAGCAGTGGCTATTTGAGATGATGGAGATGATGTCTCGGGAGGATTTTGCGAGGTTGGCAGTAACATTGTGGGCCATCTGGCATGCCAGACACAAGATCATCTTTGAAGATGAGTTGCAGAGCCCCTTGACGACTCACCTGTTCATTCAACGGTTCTTACAAGACCTGGCGATCGCTACGCCGAGGGTGACTCAAAACCGGCAGGGTAACCATCCTCCACGCCAGTCTTGGGTGCCACCAAGAGGTGGAACGGCGAAGATCAATGTTGATGCGGCAGTTTCGAAGAACGGTACGGGTGGTGCGGTTAGCGCTATCTGTCGAAGTGAGGCGGGAGAATTCCTGGGAGCAGCGGCCTTGACGATCGGAGGTATTTCTAATCCGGCTACCCTTGAAGCTATTGCATGTAGGGAGGCCTTGGCGCTGGCTCGTGATCTCCACCTTGATCGCATTACGGTGGCCACCGATTGCCAGGGCGTGATCACTAATCTTTCCCAGCCATACGTTGGCTGCTATAGTATGGTTATTGAGGAGATTAAGCTAGCTTGATCCTCTTTTAGAGAGTGTTTTCTTCTTCATGAGAGTAGAACAAGCAACGTAGAAGCCCACAGATTAGCCAGATCGAGAGTGTCTTGTAGTGTGGGGTGACAGGTTTGGTTTACTCAACCTCCTGATGGCCTTTGTATCAGAAACAATGTATTAGTGCAATAAAGAGTTTCGGTTTCCCCTCAAAAAAAAAAACTAAATAGAGATCAAATAAGAAAATAAGACGCAACTTTTTTTGGTGGAAATCCCTTGCGGGAGAAAACCAATGTCTCACGAAAGAGTACTTTTTACTAGACCTCGTTATATGGAGGGAACTCCTGCAATGCATTAAGAAGAAGCACTACAGGAGACTGGCGATACGCCGACGGTGAACAGCCGTCGGCGAAAGGCATATGGCCGTCGGCGTATTGAAAGCCCGACGGGGACCGTCGGCGTATCGCCGTCGGCGTTCTTCCTCGTCGGCGAAGCAATGACACCGTCGGCGTATTGAAAGCCCGTCGGCGTATAGCGTTCAGGTGGGGCCCACACGTCAGAACGGAACGATCAAACTGAAACGGACGCGCGTAGAGAAGACGCCACGTGGCCGCTGCTGGTTGCGCGCGCGAGAGAAGACGCCGACGGCAATGCCGTCGGCCTATGCGCCACGTGGCCGCTGCTGGTTGCGCGCACGAGAGAAGACGCCGACGGCAATGCCGTCGGCCTATTGGCTATTTTTTTTTGCCAGTTTTGGCTGTTTTTTTTTCAGTGCAGTGCTGTTTTTTTTCCAGTGCTGTTTCATACGATTTTAATTGCAGAAAAATTAAAAACATGATAAAAATGATACAAAGAAGATCCAAACATCATATCCATATCATCCAAACATCGTACAAGGTGCAAAATCATCCGAACATCATCCATAGTGCAATACAAACATCATCATCCTAGCTAGACCTCGCGGGAGCTCGAAGTGCCCATCTCGGACCGAGTGAAAATAGGCGACACTCCGCGGTGGATAGCCGCCGTCGAACCATGCCCCGAACTCGGCGAGGGAGTACCACGGGCATCGGCTTCGCGCGACGGACTCGGCGAAGCACCGGGAGCGTGATGAAACGGTGTGATCGTGCGACTTGGCGAGTCAGCAGCACGGCCGAAGGGAGTAGCCCCGGAGTGTCCCGATCCCTACATACATTTTTTAGCAGAAGTTAGCAACTCTAACGTGGCGGGCACATGACAGCGGTAACGACTGGTTTGGCATATAACTTACCGGTGTACTCACGTAGGCTCCGCGAGTGAAGTCCTCCTTCGTTGGAAACCGTGGCGGCAAATCAGGCATAGGTGGTCGCCTAACTTCTATTGTGGGCCGCACTCCAGTGGTATAAAACGTGTCGTCCGCCTAAAATATATTTTTGATGTTAGACTTTGCAGAAATAAAGGTTCAAAGTAGAGGGAAGTAAGACTTGTCATCATTTGCAGAAAGAAAATGGTGAAACTTACTTCATCGCGCGCTCGTTCCCAGACCTTATAGGCCCTTTGCATCTTCTCCCACTCGTCATACCTAAGATTGTACTCCGCCATAGCTGCATCGTAGGCATCGCCTATAGCACACTACAATTTCAAGAAAAATGAATCTCGATGAAAGTTGAATCTCGTCAAGTTAGCTACTAAGGAAGAAATGTCGAAAAGGGAATGAGATTGAGAAGAACTTACCTCGACGCGAGCTTTGGAAGTCCGTCGAGGAGGAGGGACAACGGGGCCGTCGGCGGTGAGGGTGGCCTTGATATACGTGAGGCTCAACTCAGGAGTACGCGGGATCACCTGGTTAAGGCAGCTAAGACGTCCATGCTGCCTGCCGCGCCCGCCCACGACCAAAGCCCTCACGTCGGTCTCCTCCTGAATAGGGTTTTCCACGTGAGGATGAAAACCCTGAAACGCCTTCGTGTAACCAGCTATGTCCTCCTCGGCGTTGCCGAAGTACTCTGGAAGCGAGGGCTGGGGCTTGGATGGATCGGCCTTCTTGATCCTCATCTTCGACCATGCTTCCATCTCCGTAATAGGGACATTCCCCGTGATGGACTCCTGCATCGCCAAAGAAATGTTATGCATACCAGATAGAAACATGACGGGAAAAAAATGCATGTTGTTCGATGTGTGCACATACAAAATGTTCCTTGAAGCTAGCATGGTTGCGGGCTCCCGCACAGTGTGTCCCCTCGTGGCCGCGGTTTGCCTTGTTCCGCTCGCTTAAGGCTTTGAACGCCTCGTCCTCCCCGAGCCACATCGATGCCACCATCGCCTTCCATGCGTCCTCTTTACCATCAGCCCACTGGGGCATAACCTGAAAAATTCAAGACTCATTTTGAAGAACAGATAATGCAAATTGCAGTTTAGCAGCAACATATGATACCATTGACAATTTTGACTTACCTCGACGTAATCTTCCATAGTCATCGCAGGCTTTGCACTCACAGTCTCATGCTTCGGCGTCGTCTTGCCGAACTTCTCGGAACTGAATTGACTCATGCATGTATTCCTTACATTGTAGAACTGCTGTCGTGTCAGCTTCTTACATGCCCCCAACAAAGTCTTGTTCGCCGAGGCCTGATGCTCCGGAAGAACCCTATAGAATCTCTGTAAACATGCATAAAAAGATTGTGAGAGTAAAGAGTTAGCATGGTGGGGGCATCAACTATGGACGTAATTGGAAAACCTCGCCTTACCCAGAACGTGCTGATCACAGCGTCAGCAGCTGTCTCGAAGCCCGGGCAATCGGCCTCCTCATAGTGTACCCAATGGCGAGCTAGCTTCTTCTCGCCGTTGGGGACCACAGTGTAAAAGCCCGGCCAGTACTTCCTAATCGCAGCTCCAAGCAAAGTGTTAGGAGGACGGGACCCCGCTGGCCTCTTCCAGTTCCTGCAGAATAATCAAACATTAGTACATGTCAAATTGTTTTGGTACAAATGAAATGGCGTGTTCAAAATTAGTATAGTAGCTTACTCAACGTCGTCAGGCACAATGAGGACTTTCTCCTCCTCGGTTTTAGGCATCTTGGACTCATCAGGGACAGTCGTTTCCCCACGAATCCGTGGCTTCTTCACGGACCCCTCGCCGCCACGAGAGACCGTCCCCTCGCCGCCAGACACCGTCCAAGCACTCGCCACACACGGTCGGGGAATCTTCTTGGCGACTTTCGTCTGCTTTTTCTGACCATCCGCTCCCTTTACCTCATGATACCTAGAGGCTCCACACAGGGTACAGTACTTTTCATCCGCAAACTGTTGCCTAAACAAGATGCAACCTTTAGGACAACAATCTATCTTTTCATAATCCATGTTGAGCTCTCGCAAGATTTTCTTCGTCTCGTACATGCTTTTAGGCAAACAATGTCCTTCGGGCAACATGTTACCATATGTTTGCAGATGAGCTTCAAAGCATGAACGGGTGTTGCCATACTCGAGCTTTTTGGCTAGTACTTGCGAGATGGCATCGAGCTGAGAAATACTTGCGCCCTCGTACAGAGGTTTCTCGGCCGTTTCCATCATATGAAAGTAGGCCTTCGCGGTAGGCTCCGGTTCCTCGGGTTCACACGGTTCCTCCTGTTCACACGTTTCCTCCGGTTCCTCGTGTGAAGGTGGCGAATCTGGCATGTAGGAATCACGGAGATCATTCAGAAAGTTTCTAATCCCATCGTCCTCCTTGCCATTGATTCGTTGCCGCATCACCCTGCCACTCTCACGTTCGTATTCAGCAAAGTCGACCGTCGTGACGAAGCCCGGCATATACCCATAAGACCAAAGGTGTTTTATCATATCCTCTTTTCCCTTACGCTGACGCTTCCTGCAATGACTGCAAGGGCAACGTGGACGAATGCCTGCCTTTGAACCACGCGCTAACTCCTTCACTAAGAAATCCGTCTTCCATACCCACTCATCGGACCTTTCAACCGCACTAATTCGGCCACTGTATATCCACCCATTATCAGCCATCCTCTGTTTTATTTCGGAGCCAAACAACATACATAGCATGAAATTAATTGCATCATAGTAATTTTTTTCTTCTACCGTGCAAAATGAAGCATCAACCTACATCTCTAATAGGTAAGGGTCCTAGCAGCCGCCGGATCCGTAGATTGAGTACGTTCTCCATGCTCTACCCCGATCCGAGACAGAATTTCGGCAGCACCTCCCCGCTGCTCTCCCGATACACGTCTCCGCAAAAAGCCGAGAGGATGTGCATAAGGAGAACAACGAGGAGGCGCTACCGAAATCCTGACCCAGACCGGAGCAGAACATGGAAAACGTACCCAACTACGCATCCGCCGACTGTCCCGTAAATGCCGCAAGCGTTACGGTTCAAAATATGCCTACCTCTAATGCATATTTATCCGCGTAACGCTCGCGGACGGGAAATGACACCTAGGTGACGCGACATAAATTAATGCGGGGGAGGAGACAGAGTTATAGCTCACCCTCGGTGGTCGAACAACGGCGTGACGGCAGGGCCGGCGACGGTGTCAACGGCTTGGCAGGGTCGGTGCGGGGTCGATGTCGACAGTGGCGGCTCCGGTCTCCTATAACAAATAATAGGCGCATAAAAAAATGTACTAAATAAGAAAATAGCAACTAAAATTTCTAACTTACTATTACTAACAACAACTAATAATGGCTAAGTTATTAAAACTATAATTTTTCTAACAGATTTCTAACAGCTATAATTTTTCTAATTTCTAAAAACTATAATTTTTCTAAACTAATTTGTAACAACTATAATTTTTCTAACAGAAACTTAATTTTAGAAACAAACAGAAACTAAACTTGCTAATTAAAAAAAAAAATACCTAACTAGCTCTGCTACTGGCAGAGGAGACAGAGGAGATCATCGGAGGGGGGAGGTGGACGGCGTAGGGCAGGGGAGGGCGGCCTGGGGGAGAGGAGGGAAGAGGGCGGCGGAGGCGGCCCGCCGGCGCAGATTCCGGCGTGGGGCGTCGATGGAGGTTGCGGCCGTGAGGGAGGGGACGGCGTGGAGATGGTGGTTGCGGTGGCGTGGAGATGGTCGAGGGGCGGGGGACGGCGGCGGTGGCGGCTCGATCTCGCCGGGGAGGGGCCGGAGGGGGCGCGGCGGGCGTCGGGGTCGGGGTCCGGGAGTGGCGGCGGAGGGCGCGGGGAAGTGGCCGGAGGGCGCGCGGCGGCCGCGGCGTCGGGGTCGGGGTCCGGGAGTGGCGGCGGAGGGCGCGGGGAAGTGGCCGGAGGGCGCGCGGCGGCGAGGCGTCGGTGTCGGGGTCGCGGGGTCGCGGGGAGTGGCGGCGGATCGCGATTGGCGTGGGGATTCGTTGACTGAACTGATTCGCTCAGTTAGGGATTGGGCGTGGGAGTAGGCCCACCCTCTTCGCGATACGCCGACGGTTGCCGTCGCGTTTTATTCCGCTACGGAACGGACGTACTCCAGCGGGGCCCAGCCGTAAGCGATACGCCGACGACAATAGATAGGCCGACGGCCACCGTCGGCACTAAAAGCGATACGCCGACGGGATTTCATACGCCGACGGCCACCTTGTTTGTTTTCCCGTCCTCCAGTGTACGCCGACGGTGCGCGATATTTTCCCGTCGGCGTCTAAAAGTCCCGTCGGCGTATACTCCGTCTCCTGTAGTGAAGAAGCCTTGATCCAGTTAATAAGGAAAATTGGACCCAAGACCAAACAAGACATGGTAAACTAGGGAAAACCAACAAAAACCATACATACCCGACTAGCAATAAGGGCAGAAGGTCCGAGAGGAAGGACTATTTTACTAGGTCATAAATATACAAACAAACGGATTCCTTATCAACACTAAAATATTACGTAGGAGATGAACTAAATGTGTGGTAATGATCTCACATTGTTATGATCCGCATTGATGTCGACATTGTATTTTAGATTAACATTAGTTTGTTACCCACAAGAATAAGCGCCAACTTGCTAGGATCTCTCCAAGTGCTGGTGTTAGTCTTTGAAAAATTGTGAAGATATCCTCTCTCTTTTTTAGTTCCATCAATTTTCATCACGCTTTCTCTCTTTTCTTTTCTTAGCAACGATTTTTTTTTTGAACAACTCATAGCACCGGAAACTAAGTAGTAATAGAAATTCGGTAATCAACCAACTATACTGGAAAAATTAGAGCATATCATAATTAACCAATCAATATTTTTTTTTGATAAAGGGGTTTTATTACTTAAAATGTTTAAGCATTACAGCCGGCCTCTGCATCGTAAAATACACACGTCCGAAATCCAAAAGAGAAAGTAAAAATACGACAAGTCTAACGAATCATGTAGATGTAGACAGTCGATGCTATGGAGCCTCTATCCGTAGATCACGCGGCCATCCATGTGGGATAAAAATATCCCTCGCCACCTGCTCCAGCCTTGCACACGGCTCCATAGAAAGGTCTCGAAACCCCCCCCCCCCCCGCGCTGTAATGTGGACCACGAACGGAGAATACCTAAGCATCTGAATAGAACCTGCAAACGAGAGAAATTTTTATCGTTGAAAATCTTTTCATTTCTACAAAGCCAGAGCGACCAAATAACGACAAGCGTTCCTACCGTAATAATAGTATTGAATCGTTTATCTATCCCATTTAACCAGTTACCGAATAAATTCGCGACTGATGTGAGTTGATAAATATTCGAAGTCATTTGGATAGCGGGCCATATATAACGTGCAAAAGTGCAGTCAAAGAATAAGTGTTTAATCGTCTCATCATGAGAACAAGATACATACTTAGAACTCCCATGCCAATTACGTTTGACAAGATTATCCTTTGTCAGTATGACCACCTTCTGAAAATACCACGCAAAGACCTTAATCTTTAGTGGTACCTTCAGACGCCATACATTTTTAAATATCGACTGGCATGTCTATTTGGATCATAGCCCTATACATGGAATCCACCGAGAACATTCCGTTCTTAGTGAGATTCCAGTGTTCGAATAACCGTGGTTAGCCTATGAACCAGGTTCTGCCAAGAATTAAGTCGTGGCCCGATTAGATCTCGTCTGAACGTAACATTAGGAGGTGATGTTTGCATGACCGTAGCCAGCGTATCATCCTTATGTAGCGCTATAGTGTATAGAGATCGATACTGTTCTCGGAGGGTGGTATTACCTACCCACTTATCCTCCCAGAATCGTATTTGCGATCCTTTCTTAATCTTAAATACCCCATAGCGAAAAAAATGAATTTTTGTTCGCCATAAGTCCAGCCCAAAAGTGTGAATCACCAGGTTTCCACATAACCTGTGAGACTGCTTTCGAATCTATGTATTTCCGTTTAAGGAGGGTTTGCCAAACGCCATCTTCAGTTAATAATTTGAACAACCATTTGCCAAGTAGGGCAGAGTTCTTGACTTGTAAGTCATGAATAACTAGGCCCCCTTGATCTTTTGGTCGACAAACTACATCCCATCTGGCTAATCGATATTTCTTTTTCTCGCGGTCACCCTGCCAAAAAAATCTTGATTCTTTCATTCTCAGACTTTGTCAATCTTCGTGTAAGTCATGAAAACCTTTTTTGTTTGGAAGTATCGGTCAACATCGTCATTGACTTTGATAGCTACACTACCTCCCTCCATGAAACTGCAAACTAGAGTATACCATTCCTCTGAGAATCCTTTCATTCTCAGAGTTTGTTGGAGAAACTCCCAGTTCATCTTATCGTAGGCCTTCTCAAAGTCTATTTTAAAAATTACACCATTTAGTTTTTTCGAATGCATATCATGTACGGTTTCGTGTAAAATCACGACCCCATCAACACTACTAGGGAAAAGCTTACCCCAGGCGAACGGAAAATGCCTACCACAGGCGCATTCTGGTTCGCCTGGGACCGTATCGCCAGCGGTAATGGCTTACCCCAGGCGAATACAACAATGCGCCTGTGGTAAGTACGCATACCCCAGGCGAATAGTACTCGTGCGCCTGGGGTAAAACACTTACCTGAGGCGAACAAGAGCTGTGCGCCTGGGGTACAGATGCGCCTGGGGTACCTTCTACTGTTCGCCTGGGCTATAGTTTTGCTGTATCAAAAAATAAGAGAAAACCAAAATAACAGAATTACAGGAAAATGACAGAAAAAGTATCAAGCTGATAGAATAACAGCAAAATGACACAATTAAGTTATATAACATAAATATTTTCGATCATCAACACATAGTCTCGATCATCACCACACATAGTTTGACAAAATTACATAGTCTCGAAAAGATCCATGCTACTAATAAATCCAAGAGTTAGCTAGTGAGATGGAAATAATTATTTGTTCTAATTTGAACAAACTCGTCATCTATCGATCTAGCGGGGTGATGTAGTGGATGACCATCATCATGTCCAAGTTGGAGACGTCACTATTCCTCATGGTGATCAGAATAGCTCGTCCAGCCTCCATACCACCTCTTGCGGAATGGAACCGCCTCCATGCTTGAGAGTTGAGGATGACCCGACCATCAGCATTATCCCGCGTGATCGGAACTACGGTGACAGGTCCTGATTCTCCACGGCGTACTCCAATGGTACCCATATGCTCCATGCCAGCACTGTCCGCTACCGCCAAAGGTATTTTCTACAACACACAATTCCAAGAAAGAATAAAAGCACAATGTCAAATACCGGATAAGAAAGTGTTAAGAACATAAGCAACTATACGAATAAGAAAGTGTTAAGAAACATACCATGACATGTCCATTGGAGATGTTCGTGTTGGTGATGCGATGCACGAAAGGGAAGCCGATGTAGCTATCTATCTCGGCAAGTTTCTGAAGGACACGGTCCTTCTCAATCTCGCTAAGATTCGCTCTTTGAGCAACAACCACATGTTTCCATGGGTCCTCCTCGTCCATATCATCCTCAGTGTCCATATCCTCGGTGTTCTCAGTTTCCTCCTCACTCCCGCCATCCTCGTTCGCAATCCCGCCCATATACACAATTTTGATGCGAGGTTGCGGTCCTTCCATAGAGAAGTGAATGTAATCACCTCCGCTTAAATTGTACGTGGCGATGAGAGCCTGCAATGCTTGCCCGCAGAAGTAGGTCTTCGTTCTTTCTTTTTTCACTCGAAGAATGTAGGTGGTCCCGTGAACATTGAAATTCACCTCACGACTGTCAACTAACTCGTTGAATTCGTCGCGAATATTGCATGGTAGAATCTAAAAAAGAAATATAAAGAATATTTTGTTAATAAACACAATTCTCAAGCTAGATAGTAAAACGAAAGAACAAGTTAACATAAAAAGAATTGTTAATTACCAACGAATCAACGTCACCGTCGTGGAGCTGAAGCATAAAAGAACTCCCACTGAATCGTCCTTCGGCACATCGGGACCGACATACGCCGCAAGCCATGTTCTTTTAAATTAAGAAAGTGCACACATAGAGGTTAGAGGAGCATAGCTATCACAAAACAAAGACAAATGGCAGCACCTACCTCTAGTACTATAATAAGGCAATATATTGACAGGAGTACAAACGAAATGGAACCTGTCGGAGAGTTTAGGTGATACTTCCAACAGTACAAACGAAATGGAACCTCTAGTAGTATAATAAGGCAATTGACAGCAGTACAAACGAAACGAATCCTAGAGATATAATGCACTACAAGTGGTGTTGCCGTTTGTAAGGAACCTGCTAAAACTATTTGCTGTTCGTGATTTCAATGAAATCGGGGGGCAGCCCCTTTTAGTCTAAAAAAATGCACAACGGCAGCCACGGGGTGTGACAATTTGGTATCAGATCAAGCCAACGATTCCTTCAAAAATTGCAGAGCGCTCCATGGCAATCGAGGTCATATCGCTCGCATGCAGGCGCCCGCGGAGCAGGTCGTGCAGCAGGGCATTGGGCGCTGCGGGGATTCCGTGGCGCGGCAGATGGAGTTCATGCGGCTATCACGGCGAGCATCAACGAGTCGCGGGCGTTATTGGAGGGGGGATGGGAGGGAGAGGGGCTGACCTGGATCAACGACGACGACGACGACGGAGTGGGCGACGACGGAGTGGGCGACGACCTGCTCTGCTCCTCTCGACACTGGCGACGGCGGCGGCGTGTGGGTTCGTGTGGGTGCGGGTGAGATCCGGTCACTTAGAATACTAAAGAAGCACATTGGCACCGGTTTCTAATACAAACCGGTTCGAAAAGGAGCTGCCCACTGGGCCCCACACCCTGTCGCAAATGGCCTCATGGCCTTTAGGACCGGTTTGTGCTACCAACCGGTCCTAAAGGCCTGCGGCCATTTGCTGCAGGTGGGGGGGCCCAGGGGACAGACCCTTTTGAACCGGTTTGTGATACAAACCGGTTCTAATGTGCTTGGCTCGATGCCTTGTTATGCGCGGCCCCACAGATCCTTACCGCAGGCGCGTTACGTAGACAATGCGCCTCCGCTAAGTTTCGTAGGATTTAGGTTTGCGCGGTCCCACATGGCATTACCCCAGGCGCATGTCCTGTGAAAAGCGCCTGTGGTAAAGTTTACCCCAGGCGCGTTTTCTAGATGATGCGCCTGTGCTAAGATTTTCTAAATTACCCAGCCCCGCGGCCTGGACACATCGAGCAATACGAATGCTATAATATGTGGCTCCCCCACGTTGGTTTTCACTTAAAAAATACATACATATGAAAGTTAACATGTGCAAAAAAAATTAATGTCGCATCGAGCGTAAATAGATTGGTTTAGCGAGATACCGCAAGTGTTTCTCTCTAAAAACACATTATACATATAGCTATTAGCATGTTATATCGCGAGTATTTCCCTCTCTCAACCTTTCGTCACAATATTAGTCTTGCCTTTCTTGGTCGATGTTGAATACGTGACCGCCATATTGTGACTTCTTCTTGTGAATGGAAGACCTGCCCTAGGTAGTGTGGTCCTGCTTCTTCTTGTGGTGTATGGTGCATCGTCTTCACCGTGTTCTTCCATCATCGGGTCTCCGACTAAGCCGTCGAAGTCCTTCTCATCGGCGACTCCATCCATTCCGACGAGGGCCCTTTTTCCTCTCCTTACGACAACACGACTAGGCTTTGCCGGGTCGGTTATGAAGAAGCATTGCTCCACGTGCTTAGCCAATACCCAGGGCTCATTTTGCGCGGTGGGGTTCTTGGACTTGGGTTTGTTGGCTTCAGACATCGACATAGTGGTGAAATATTCGTCTTCTTTTGTGACGTTTGTAGCCCATCTGACATGGAACATCGGCACCTTTACCCCAACGTAGTCAAGCTCCCAAATTTCCTCGATCTTTCCGTAGTACCTTCTAACCTCTTCGCCCGTGTAAGATTCCATCGTTATAGACGAGTTTTGATAGTCGCTACTTTTGTCTCTTTCCTCCGTGTAGAATGTGTACCCATTGATGTCGTATGCTTGATAAGTCATCAGATTGGGCGCGGGGCCATATGACAAGGCCAATACAATTTTATCTTTCTCACATGTCATTGGCGGGGGATCGGCATCAATCTGCTTCTTGAACCATGTCGCGAAAGAGGAGTTGTGTGCTCTAAATATCTCATCTTCCGTCATCGGCCTGTGAGCACTGTTTTTTATCGCGGTTTTGTGCTCTTCTATCCAAGGGTCGACATCGTCGATGTGTTGTAACACTACTAGGTGGGCCCTTTCAAAGTCGGCTCTCCGACCACAGGAGTCCGCGTCCATTACCCTTTTGCCAGTGTTGTGGCCTACCCCCATGAACCTGTCAAGGTGCTTGTTTGCGGGCAAACCAACAGCTGGCTTCTCATCGCCTAGGAAATTCTTGCAGAAAGAGATGCATTCTTCGGTGAGAAATCCCTGAACGATGCTTCCATCCGGGTGTGCCCTATTACGAACGAATGATTTTATGATCCCGTTCATTCTTTCTAACGCCATCATGTTGTGCAAGAATGCCGGCCCAAGATTGGTGATATCGTCCACGATATGGACCAAGAGATGTACCATAATATCAAAGAAGGCAGGTGGGAAATACATCTCAAGCTCGCATAGGATGGTGACGATCTCTTCCTGCAGCCTTCCGAGTTTCTTCACGCTTATCGACTTCCGAGTGATGACATCAAAAAAGTTACAAAGGCCAGTGAGCGTTTGACGGACGTGCGGTTCCATTATCCCTCTGATTGCAACCGGAAGTATCTGCGTCATCATCACGTGACAGTCATGAGACTTCATCCCGCTGAAGATTTTTTTCTCCGCGTCTAGGTATCTGCTTATCAGCCCCGCGTAACCTAAGGGAAATTTCACTCCGAGGAGGCATGTGAATACTTGCGCGAGCTCGTCGGGGCTTAGAGTGAAGCAAGAGGGTTTCAGGCGGTGAGTTTGGTGTTTCTTAGCCGTTTTCCGCTTGCGGTCGTCCATCTCCTCCACCCCATCCTCGTCCTCCTCCGTCTGTTCACGCGTAGAAGGCGGTAAGTGAAGCTCGCTCCTGATATTCAGGGCCATCAGGTCGTATCATGATTTTGGCCCGTCTTTGGTCCTATCTGGCATGTTGAACAGGGTGCCAAGCAAGCTCTCACACACATTCTTCGTGATATGCATGACATCAAGGCAGTGAGGCACTCCGAGGATTGGCCAGTACCGCAAGTCCCAAAACACGGACCTCCTTTTCCATACCCCCAAGAGCGGTCCTTCTGGCGGAGGACACTTTTTCTCTCCTCGCTTCCGCTTTTGTACCTTTCCCGACGGAGGACACGTTTTCCAATTCTTCAATAGAGTATCGATCTCTTCTCCTCTTCTCTTGCGTGGAGGTAGACCGAGCTCATCTTTACCGTTGAACAGGTCTCCGCGCTTTCTCCACGGGTCGTTCAGTGGTAGCCACATTCGATGCCTCATGTATACGGTTTTAGAAGATCCGGGATCCTTGTGTAGCTGTAGAAACGGGGTAAATTCCATGCACCTAACACAAGCCTTGTGTCCATGGCACACCTGACACGCAATATATCCGTATCCGAGATAGTCCTGCACCGTCGTGATCAGTGCGGCTCTCATACGAAAAGTTTCTTCTTTGAAGGCGTCCCATGTTTCTACCCCTTCCTCCCACAACGTGTCTAGCTCCTCCTTCAATAACTCGAGATACAGGTTGATATCGCTCCCTGGCTGGGTCGGCCCTTGAATCAGCATACTCATGTGTATGTACTTCCTCTTCAGACACAACCACGGGGGGAGGTTGTACATCCATACAAACACGGGCCAGGTGCTATGTTTGCTGCTCTGATTGCCAAACGGATTGAGACCGTCGGTGCTCGCACCAAGCCTGATGTTCCTTGGGTCGTTCCCGAATTCCTCATCGAATGCGTCTAATGCTTTCCACTGACGTGCATCCGAAGGGTGTGTTAGCACTGGTTTTTCAACACGTTCTGGATCGCTCAGCACCGCCTTCTTTCTGTCCTCGTGCCAGCGCATGAGCTTTGCTTCCTTGGGGTCCACGAAGTACCGCTGCAGACGGGGAATGAGTGGAAAGTACCACACAACTTTCCTAGGAGCTTTCTTCGTCCCCCTCTTGTAACGATCAGCACCGCACACCGGACATTTGATCTGGTCCGCGTGCTCGTTACGGTAAATTATGCAGTCACGGACGCAGGCGTGGTATTTTGTGTGCGGTAAATCGAGGGGGCACACGATTTTCTTGGCCTCCTGTAGACTACTAGCACATGTGTTCCCTTCAGGTAAGTGCGTCTTCAGGTATCGCAGAAGATCGTCCATGCTTGTGTCGGTCCATCCGTGTTTTGCCTTCATCTCAAGAAGATCCAGAGCTACTCTCAAGCGTGACTCCTCCGTCCCGCGACTTGCGTCATACAACGGAGTTGCAGAGTCTATCTCTAGTTGCGTGATCTTAGATTTACGTCTAGCGTCGGTCGACGTGTTCTTGAGAAGAAGATCTTGAACATGAGGGTCCCGCACGACTGAAGTTAGCGGAGTGTTCATGTCCTCGTCTGCATGTTGCTGATCACCATGACTCCCTTCTTCTTCATTATAGTCGTCTTCGTCGACAGCCGCCTCTTCGTCCTCTCCATTGCCATGTTCAGACTCCTCCTGATCATCTTCACATGTCGCCGCCCAATTGGTCTCGACGTTATCATCGTCTTCATCGTCATCCATCCACTTAGTGTGGCCCTCCATGAAACTATACCTGAGCAGGTGCTTCTCCACATTACCAGAATCTGGTTTGAACAAAGACCCCAGCTTGCATTTCCGACACGGACACTCTATCTCGGTGCGGTTGTTTTGATGCATCTCGGCCGTCGCGCGTCGCACGTACCTATGCACCACGCTTGTCCTCATCGCAATGACCATTGCTACAAAATGCAAGAGAGAGAGGTTTCATTAACTAGATCCGGTTTTCACGGAAAAATTCGGCATGACCTTCCTACAAAAGGTGTAACGCGGAGCGCCAGAAATTTGCCGAAAAGGAAATGAATCAACATTTCGGCAAAACATTGGCAACTCATCCTCATGGCAACACAATAAAATGAAAAAGAGAACGAATTCTCATCCACCGACCAATCCCACACACCTATTAAGATGACACACAATGCAAAATATATAGACGCGATGACGACGTCGAAGATCACCGAAGAGACTCCCGATAAGAGATTGATAGATCTAGAATTAGCTAATGGTGCATTTGTGGTGAGATCTAGTGTCCGGTTAGTAGATCTAGTGGAGAGATTTGGAAGAGGGAAAGTGGGGTAGCATACTAGCTAAAATATAGCAAACATGATTGGTTAAATTAGCTAAAAATGGTGGAGGGGTGTGGGGGATTGAGCTAGGAGCACTAATGGCTCGAGTTTGGACTAGTGAGTGAGTGAGTGGGGTGGATAGGGGTGGTGGTGGGTGGCTGGCCGCACTTATATTGGGGACAAATATTACCCCAGGCGAATATGCTACGGGAAGCGCCTGCGCTAAGTGGTGCTACCCCAGGCTATTCTTTGTCCCAGGCGAACAACGTTCCTGTGCGTCTGCGCTAAAGGGAGCTACCCCAGTCCACTTTTTACCCCAGGCGCTTCGGTACTTACTCGCCTGTGGTATCAGTTATACCGCAGGCGAACAAGGAAACTATTCGCCTGCGGTAAAGGAAGCGTGCCAGGGTCGGCCGTGGTTGGCCCTGCCACACTTTACCCCAGGCGCTTCCGGTTTCTGTTCGCCTGGGGTAACAGGCCTACCCCAGGCGCACAGGCCAGCTATTCGCCTGCGCTAATTAACCCAGGCGCACAGGTTTTCCTGTTCGCCTGTGGTAGAATATGCTGCTATAAGCTAATCTCTACTAGTGCAAGGTTGTTCCTACCCTGCATGAACGCAGTCTGTGTAGGTTTTACCACATGATCTGCCACCGAATTCGACCTCATGGTTGTAACTTTTGTAAAGATTTTGAAACTAAGGTTGAGAAGGCAGATTGGTCTATACTGTTGTATCCTTTCTGCCTCCAGAATCTTAGGTAACAAAACAATTTCCCCAAAGTTTAGACGATACAGCTCTAGATGTCCACTCTGTAAGCAACCAAACATCTCGATCAGATCATCCTTAATGACCTCCCAAAAATGCTGGTAAAACTCTGCGGGGCAACCATCTAGGCCGGGTGCCTTATTATGCTCCATTTGGAATATAGCCTTCTTTATCTCCTCTTCCGAGAAGGGAGCATTAAGAAACGTGTTTTCCTCATTAGAGACTTGGGGGATATCATTTGTTCGGGTCTCGTCCATAGTAATATTACTTACTTCAGGAGCCCCAAACAGACCTTTATAGAACTTTGTGATATAAGCCTCGAGACACTCTTGTCCCTCAATCAACCCTTCATCCCGATGGAGAGAATGAATTCGTTTTTTCCTGTGTCTGCCATTGGCAAAATTATGAAAATAACGCGTATTCGAATCTCCTTCAAGAATGAATTAAGCCTTAGATCTCTAATACAATTTGAGTTCCTCTTCTCCCAATATTTTTTCTATTTTTGCATTTAATTGAGCGATCTTATCCAACTCATCGATAATGGAACAAAGACGTTCTTTCTCTTTTTTAAGCATTCCAGTCGTATGTCTAGCCCATCCCCGGAGATATTTACGCAGATTGCGCATTTTATTATTCCATCTCCGAATTGGGCTATCACCAATGACCGGTCTGCTCCACACTCTCTTAACTAGATCATCAAAACCATCACGTAATAACCATCCCAGTTCAAACTTAAACTGCGGATGTGAATGTGGTTTCATTGTTCCAGTTGAGAGTAGAAGGGGAGCATGATCCGACAATGTCTCAATACACTCTAGAGTGCGCATCGTTACCAATGGGAACTTATCTTCCCAATCGGTAGTCATCAGCACGCGGTCTATTTTTTCGTACGTAGGCTCCGGAAGACTGTTTTCCCAAGTGAACTATCGACCCGTCATGTAGACTTCTCTCAAATCCAAGCTATCAATTACAACATTGAACAAGAAATGCCAATGACCATCAAACCGTCCACGGCTCTTCTCGTGTGGAAACCTTAGCATATTAAAATATCCACCAATTAACATTGGATGTGGTTTATGATTAGCCAGATTCACCAACTCGAGAAGAAAAGTCTCCTTAAACTCTTCCTGGGCAGCACCATACACAGCAACCAAACTCCATACGAAGTTGTCAACACGGTTTCAAAGATGTAACTTTATATGAAAATCACCATCCGACCTCGCTAACACATCTATGGAATCAGATTTGACGCCTAGTAAAATGCCCCCTGATCTACCACGTGGAGGAATAGAATGCCAAGTCAAGTCTAAACCGCCCCCCCTCCCCCGAAAGGCGGTTCAAAACACTCACTGGGAAGTCTCTCCTCCCTGATTCGGAGATAGCCACGAATTCCAAATTATGATCCCTGACGTATTGTGCAATATTCAAATGTTTAGCCAAGTCACCAAGACCTCTGCTATTAGTGAATAAGCCATTCATCGGGAAACTATTGGGTTCTTTATAATCCTGTCGGTTGCCCGACTATTAGTCAATCAATATACCAGGAAGAATATAAGCGATCAAGAAATTAAAGTAACATGCTTTACAAAAAACAGAGAAGTTGATCTCTAAATGGAGTAAGTTTACCCAACTTGATGTCTCAATCATGTGGGGAGCTACTCGCCCATTTTTCTCTTGGGACAGTGCTCCTCTCCTAGGTTTGCGTTTCTGAGAAAGAAAAAAGGGCATGTATGGAGCTTGATTGACTAGCTACTGGTAACCTTTTTATATTATTACGTGCCATATTAATAGTGTACATATATTACCTAGGAGGGGCCCTAAAAATTCCTGGGCCCGGGGCAGCTGCCCCTCTCGCCTTGCCCCAGGACCGGCCCTGGTGGCAAAGCATGGGGCGACATCGTGGTTGCAGGTGTGCCTGACCGTCGTGCAATCCTCCCAGAACGCGTGCACCACAACAGTGGTGTCGCCGGGAACCACAGGAGTGACCACTAATGTCGTCTCAGTTCTAGATAATCCATGTGACAAGAAGAAATGTTTCCACGACAGTCACTCCAACATCGTCCCTGGTGCCATCGGCGAGTGTGTTTCCGAAGGGTGCCACTTCACGTATTGTAGTCCGTCTCGACTCTCGACGGAACTAATTAAGTCAATCTTGCTAGTATTTAATTCTTCTATGTACTAAAAATAATGCATGCCAATTTTGTCTTTGTCTACTAGCTACCTTTCAAATGCTCCCTCCGTCCTCGAATAAGTGTACTTCTAGAATTGGTCTTAGTCAAACCTTTTAAAGTTTGATCAACTTTATACAAAATAATATCAATATATATGATATAAAATCCATGTATTATGAATGTATATTTCAAAACGGATTTAACAATACCAATTTAGTATTATAAATGTTGTTACGTTTCCCAATAAAGTTGGTCAAACTTTAAAACAATTGACTATTATAAAAGGAAAACGTACACTTATTAAAGGACGGAGGGAGTACACGGAAACTCCAAGCACACATGTCAGAAAAGTTTGTCGATCCGAGGAGTGGTTGCTTTATCATTTTTACTTGTGACTACCACATCATGAAATAAAGTACTTGCTGCCATCGCCTCCTACTTTATCTCTCGTCGTTATTATAACAAACGGATCGAACTTGCGAATGACATGGTCCAACTCTAACACACATAGTGGCCTTATGAAAAAAAAATTCATTTAAGTCCCAATGAATCATCTATGAAATTCACGCCATTTGCCTGCCCAATGGGAAGCCGCAGAAATGGTTACATACAGATGGGCCGTGCGCCTCATAATCCTCACATTGTGTTCCTTAGTTTGGCAATATATATTTGTTACAAGCAGAAAACCATGGTTTCATTTTTTTGAAATCATAAGGGTGGTTGTATCAAAATTCTTCCCGATCTAAAGGCATCAAGAATTTGGTGATTGTGGCTAATATTTAAGACAACTAGAAGAAAACTCTGTGCGTTGTTGCGGGATCTCTCGAAAAATATTATTACATAAATGAAATAGTTACAAAACACATGAAATATTCAATTGTCGTGATTAAATTGATCATAATAGTCGAGACACAAGCTTTCCCAACTAGTGACCGATTCGATAGAAAAGAGGGAATAGTGTGCATTTTTTGGAGGAGCCGAACCATCATCAAGGGAGATGGTCACTTGATGTCGTAATTGGCACAAGCGTCTGCCATGTTACTCTTGTCTATCCTGAGGTTGGCCATGTCCTCGAGTCCCTGGATCCTGTCGAGTCCCTGCTTTTAATCCATGGAACATGGAATTTTCTCTAAACGACATGGACTTAGGAGTTTTTTTTTTCTTGAAAGATCTAGCAACGCCAGATTTTCATTGATAGAGTAGGTAGAATATTTACATGTAGTCCTAGAGCCAAAGTTTTAACCAAAAAAAAAAATTAGAGAAAAGAAAAGATGTAAGGTCCATGGACCATAGTAGTTCAATGAGGGTCCTAACTTATCAACATCCTAAGCTTTTGGACGTTGGTCCTCTACTACAGGCCCATGGACCGTAGTGATTCATTAATTCGTCGCAGAAAGGATGATGTGGCAAATGACATTTGGTACTCTACTCTTTGGGACGAATTGGGTAACACGCAGAGGGAGGCATGGAGGCGTGCTGGTTGGGGCACTAAGGAAAAAGGACGGACCCACCGATATCCTTCTCCTTAGGATTTTTGCATGGATCCTTCTCCTTAGCTTACTAAGGCCATCCGTAATGCTACACATTGGCTCGTATCTTAGATGTCCACATAGGATTTTGATGACGTGGAACCCTCTTTAATGAAGGAAAAGAAAAGAATCAGTTCTTCTTATGACTACGGCTCTTGTGGCCGTTCCCAAGACAAGTAATTAATTGTCTTTCTATAGCAGCGTAGGCAGGCATATTTTAACCATTCAGCTCCTAGATCATTTGAATAATTATAGCTGAAGCAATAAATGCGCATGAGAAGGAAAGAAACGACTACGGATATGGTGTTGTATCTTAATATTAATGGATGACGTGGAAATGTTTTGGATACGGCAGAGTCGTTCCCCATTACGGAAGGACTTCTGGTCTTGCTTAGTAGTAATGGAAATTAATCATTTAACGTAAGGGTTTGATACTACTCCTACTTTGGTTTGGTGCAGTGAAACCTTTGACAAGCGGTATGCACGCTCTTGCATGGATGTTGTTTCTTTTCTTCTCTGGGCCAGCTGATTGTAAAGGCACCAAGGAAATGCATTCGAAAAGAGCAAAATAGTACGTACACCAAAGCATCCTTTCACAATACACTTCAGGACACTACCGTGATACGCCATCTAATAATCTAAATAATGCAAATGATGAGTGCATTTTTTTTATTTTTGCCCATCAAACCAAGGTTGTTGGTTAAAAAACATAACCACCAAACGGTTCTACGCAAAATAGAGCGGGAGAAGGAAGGGAGACGGAGAGGGGGTTGGCTAGTGATGCAACGACTCGTTGAAGAGGTTGACCTCCATGATCGGAAGAGTGACACCATCCTCTCCCATGTCTTCGTGTGGACCTACATGGATCACCTAAATGATGGGGACGCGAACATCCCAACTTTGCACGCATGCACAACAACGGCGGGGAAACCGGATTTGGAACATCAGATGGGCGGTACTAGTTTCTACTGATTTATGATTTTCTAAGAACACAATATTTGTTCATTTCCACAAACTTAATTAGTGACATGATCTAGGCAATAAGACCGGTACCCCTTTAACTTGAGAGGATACCCAATGAAGTAACAGTCTGAAGAATTAGGGTCTAGTTTATAATTTGTGGATTAAGGCACATTTCTATCGATGTGCTAGTTGGTAGACACTAGATGGTGGTAGTCGGAAGAAAATATGATATGATGCTTTGCCTTTATGTACTGGAGCAAGGACATTAAGAGATAGGTCAAATCCAATCGCCACTGAACTTTGGCATGATCTGGATGTGTCACCGGCGGTAGCCTCCCTTTCCAACATCCAGTTGACAGTGTTGACCCGTTCGATAGAGCTGTTGTTGAGTAGGTTATATATATTCTCAGGGTGAGCCTTTGACAAAGGGTTGTCGCGTCCTTTTGGTGTTGGGAGAAGGAATCTGACACTTTCATCATGATTACCTAAATGGTTGTTTTGAAATTCATTCTATTTAACATTTCAGTAATAAACTCTACATCCTACATATATGTAATCAACTGATGCATCATTGAAATCTTGCAACAATTTTTACCTTCACATGCATACCAAGAAATATTTGGCATTCACGAAACTACAAGAAAGTTAGCGTTACCAGCAAGGTTGTAAAGAGAGGGGACTACACTGCGGTCACATGCTTTAAGTTTATACATGTTGGTACACAATTACGGTGTAATTATTTACTCTTCACAGGCGGAGCTATGGCCAAATGAGGGGTTCCGCTGCCCCCCACCCCACCCCCCCCATCCCCACCCACACACATTTTATCTTTGTCACTTTAAGTAATCTAGGTCTATAAAGGATGAAATATGTAATTTGCACACCCCCGGTTGCATAAGAACCTCATGGATTGTTGTTTGATAAACAAATAAATGCCCATGCAATGTGATAGCATGTATTTAGACCAGAATTTGGATGCCTTCATAATTCATATGAGAATTGCATATGTTTATCCCATTACGATATGGAAAATATGTACATATGGCGATAATAACTAATATTGACCTCAACTTGATACAAATTTTCAAAATACAGTGGAGTGGATCTTCTAATGTAACGTCTATGAAACAGCGTGAGACCGTGCGGCATGTCTATGTTTCCTAGCCCGTCGTCCGCCGGGTGTAAGCTTCTGCCAATGCATGTAGTCAGGACACCAACAATGTCGAGTGAACATTCTCTTAAATGAGAGATGGTCGATCTCCAACAAGAAGGTAGCATGTGTGATTCTACATAAAGTAAATTATGAATCATCTATTCATTCAAATGTGTTTTTGTTTTTATTTTATTTTTATCTGTCAAGAGCTCCTGGTTGAGCATTCCTCTAAACTGGGCGAAAACTCGTTTTAGAAGGCTCAACTACCTAGTAGAGTCCCGCCCTCCTATAGGAATACGGTAATGTGTGGCGTACTACACGTCGAAACGGTGGCGCAGTCATTTTTCGTAGACCCTAAGTCGAGTAATTTCTTAGACATATCCAATGTTCGAGACACTCTTAGGGCATCTCTAACAGAGTGTGAAACGAGTGTGGAAAGCAAATTTAGACAAAGTGTTGTCACGTCCTTTTGGGGTTGGGAGAATGAGTCCGGCACATTTCACAAATAAACGTTACATCGATGCATCATTGAAATCTTGCGACAATTTTTATCTTCACATGCATACGAAGACATATTTGGCGTGCACGAAACTTCAGGAAAGTTAGAGTTATTAGCAAGGTTGTCAAGATAGGGGACTACACTGAGGTCACGTGCTTTAAGTTGGTACAGGTTGGTAGATGGTTACAATATGATTATTTACTATTTACGGGCGGAGCGCTATGCACAAGTGCACCACACATAGCGCATCATCCTCTCTGCATCTTTTACAAAATTTAATTGGAGAGGAAAAAAAAAGGGAAAAAAGAAAATTTTGAGGTGGGCTTGGACTCCACAAGGGAGTCCAACCCGAGTTCCACAAGGAGGGGGCACCTCTATGGTGTGGTCTTTCCCTTGTTGGATTGGGGGAGGGACTCCTTCCTCCAAGGAAGATCTCACTCTCGTCCAACTATAAAAAGGAGCCTAAGACTCTATACAAAACACACAATTGGATCTCAAGCCCCCCTCTCTCTCTATAAGAATCAGAGTGTCTAATTAGAGCTTCTAATTAGAGCGCGTCTAATTGAATAAAAGGTTATTCTAATTGAGGTTTTGAGGTATCCTCTCCCAATTAGATCTAACTTCTAATTACTTTCTATCTCTCGTGTGTTGATAAATACACCTTCATATACACCTGCAGCGTCTAGTCCTGAACGGTGAAGCGCTGCAGAAATGGTCCCGACATATGTGTGCATGCTCTCAGAGAGGTAACACGTAAGAGCCAAGAAAAAAATAGCGTGCTATGAGAAATAGCGATACCCTCTTCCAGATGCTATGCATGCTATATCGTGATAATAACGTGCTATATCAAAATAGCGTTTTGAAAAAATTATCAAATATATCTAAAAAATTGAAGGATTTGAACAAGAATAAATGATATAGTCCAAAAATGTGAGAAAAACATATGTATAACCGCATAAAAAAATTGTTCTCTAGTTAGTTAGATCCTAACATCAACAACCTATGGGGCAATAACACATTATAAATTACTTATTCAAAATTATAAACCTAACGATATCATTTTCACGGTTGTTATTCATCACCACGAAAAACATGAAGCAACCTTTTCTTCTTCGTAAGGTGGAAAACTCGGGCATTTGGCCCGATAGGCTGAAAAAATAATAGCGCGCTATAACCGCTATAACCTTACGCCGTTTTAGCGTGATATAGCATTCTATTTCGTGAATAGCGCAATAGCGAGCAAAAGTGTTAAACTTTAGCGTGGACCCTCCAGATATGCTATAATGTGCTATTAGCGCCGAAATAGCGTGCTATTTTTTCCACGCGTAAGACCCTCACTCTGCTTGATCCAGGTGCTAGATACGGGGAGTCGGCAACATCCTCACCCACAGGTTTGTGCGTGAGAATCATTAACCGGTTTCATCGACATCTCTTCTGCTTCGACGGGGTCTGGTACACGATCTTGAGAAAAAGATCCGGAAATTATTATTCACTTGTATCTCAATAGTTAGATCTTGGCGGTTCCGTAGCGTGTATGGCGAAAAATTTAAATTTCCGTAAACGCAACCCAGTATATCGGACCGGGAGGGGAAGTCGCCTATTTTGGGTCATTTTCGCCGGGACGACATGGACGCTTTGGACAATTCGGAATAAGATGGTTATAGAGCAGGGTATGGGTGTGGATAGGGTCACCTGGTAAAGAATGCCTTTGCGTAGTATATGGATTGAGTTTCTATCAATGGTAATGTTATATTTATCTTGTGAATAAAATTTATTTCAACAATCTCGCCGAAATAACAACTTTGGATATATTTTTCCTCGAGGATCATATGTATTTCTATTACTCCCTCCGATCAAAAAAAAACTGTCGGAGGTGTCCAAACGATTTGTACTGGTCACGCTATATTCTAGGGACCGGAGGTAGTAGTTTTGTGGACCTGCTTTATGTGAAAGTTAGAGCCAAAGTTGTGTTTAGTTGACCCAGAAAATCAAGCACAGGAATTACCGCATACTTTTTTGAGAGAGAGAATCTACTACTCTTTGTACTACGAGTACTATTATAAGCCTTTTGGCTAAGCCCAGCCGGTTTGGTGCCACTCCCCTTTCCCCCCTCCGGCCTCCCCCGCCGCCGCCACAACTCGTCTCGTTCCTGGCCTCCTGGGATGGGTTCGCGGACCAGGACAAGATCGCAGTTGGCGACCATGGTGGACGCCGTGACAGCAGGAGCGGCGCCTCTCTTCCCCGGTCTCCCCGATGAGATCATCGTCTGGGAGATCCTCATCCGCCTCCCCCCCAAACCCCTCCTACGCTGCCGCGCCGTCTGCCGTGCGTGGCGCCGCACCACCACCACCCGTGACTTCCTCCTGGCGCACCATGGCAGACAGCCCTCCCTCCCCGTCGTATGCGGACACGGAAAAGCCAGTGAGAAGTACATAAACATCATCGCCTTCGACCACCGTGCCGCCGACGACCAGCTTCAACCCGTCGCCCGGCTTGACGATACCAAGTCCTTCTGGCTGCAAGCCTCCTGCGACGGCCTTGTCATCTTATGCAGGGACACCTCGTTTAGCCGCCACTTCTCAGTCTGCAACCCAGCCACGCGTGAGCATGCTCTCCTCCGGCCGTCGCCCTCTAGTAATTTCATTGTAATGGGAATGTACCTGCACCGCCCTTCCGGCGAGTACCGTCTGTTACTGTACCAGATTGAAGATAAACATGGCTGCCATGTCTTTGCGTTGCAGTCCAACCAGCCAGCGAGGTACATTGAGGCGCCGGAGACAGCATCAGCAGTGCGCTTCAAGACACCTGCCCTTGTCCGAGATAGCCTGCATTGGCCTCCAGCAGAGAGTCACATCGAAAGCAAAATGGTAATTGTATTCGACACCACAGCCGAGTCGTTCCGGCAGATGCGTGCTCCAGTTCCGGCTGTTCCCCCCAACTCGTGTATTTTTGAGATGGATGGAACCCTTGGCATCTATAACTATAACGAATTCAAGAAAGTGGTTGATATATGGGTGTTGCAGAACTATGAAGGCGAGGTCTGGGAGTACAAGTACCAGGTCGAATTGCCGGTGGCAGAAATCACGGGGCAGTGTGGAAGGATGGTAAGCAGTTGGCGTGCGAGCATTGTGTCGGTTCATGCTGACGGCCTCTGGCTGCTCACTCATCACCAGAGTCTATTTTATGTGAACCTTGACGGCAAAATGGTTGACAGTTTCCATCATGACGACCCAGACTTATCTTTTTCTCGATTTCAATTGAAACAAACTCTTGTTCCTCATACCTTCTTCACTGCTCTAGAAGATTATGCTGTGAACGCTTGGCCTTTCATCTGAAGGCGGTTGCCGTGTCGTGGTGCTTCGTAACACCTGGCTGTCATATCCTCATGAGAGGCAATATCTATGAATTGGGTCAAGTATGAGTGTTTATTCTTTTTGTATTGATGTACTTAAAGTGATGATCGGAAGCTCTGACTGTTATGTGGATGAAAAAAATTTATGCTTGTTTCGATACCCTTTCAGTTTGAAGTCACTACTGTGAGTGTTGTTGCTAAAATTACCAAGTCATTTTGCTCTGCTTTTGAAATACTATTTTACCAACTGATCCGCCTTACGTCTATATTTGCTAAAGCTGGGGATTGACTTCCTTTTATGTATCTAGTGGTGTTTATTAGTATTGAATTATCATCAGTCCATATGCCTAAAATCCCTATTCGGTTCACTGAAGAATTGACTTCACCTTTTTTTATATAGTGGCCTTTCTTTTTGAGGGAATATCTAGTGGTCTTCTTGATTGTCAATATTTAGGGTGTTTCCTGCTTCTACCAATGTTGCAGCTGCGATGAAAAGAGGCGTGTTTCCTCTTTGTTGACTTGCAAGCTGGTTGTGTCATAGTCAACTTATCAGTGGAATGTTCCCCCTCCCTCCCCTCGCTCCCTCCCCTCCCCCCACCCGCCGCCGAAGGCCACTCCGGCCCCGGCGTACACAGCCCCCAGCCCGGCCGCCCCAACTCCGGCGCGGCCATGGCGCCCACCTCCACCCCTCTCCCCCCTTCCCCCCTCCCTCCCCTCGCTCTGGTAGCGGCAGCCCCCGCGGCCGTGAGGATCGATGGCGCGGTGAGGGCAGCGACTCCGACTCATCCTCGCGCACCTACCGCGACGCGCTGGCCGGACCCACGGCGAGCGGCGGCGCAGGAGACGGTGAGGACGCAGGCGACGCCGCGCCGCGGATGCGCTCGGTGGTGACGCGCGACGAGCCCTCCGGGGTTGCGTTCGACGCACTCGACGACTCCGATGACTCCCTTGAGGAGGAAGAGGCCGACCCCGACCAAGCCCCCTGGGAACAACCCAAGCGGCGGCGAGCGCGGGGGCGCCGCGGTGGAAAGAAGACGGCGGCGAAGTCGGCGCGCTCCACGCGCGAGGCCGGCGCCTTCGACGCCTACGAGGGGCTGTGCCTCCTCTGCACGCAGCCAGGTCACCGGGCCAGGGACTGCGAGACGGGGCCAGTCTGCATTCGGTGCGGGGAGGCGGGGCACATGTCTCGGGCGTGCTCTGCTCCTCGCCCCCGCACCCCTCCGGCTGTTGGTGACGAGCCCGCGAGCAAACGTCCGGCGGGTGACCCGGCGCGCGCGGCACAGGGTGGTGGTGGCCTGCGGCGTCCGGCGCCCCGATTGGCGCAGAGCAGGGGTGAGGGCGGCCCGGCGTCGCACGATGCGCGCGGCGCCCCACGCTCTTCGGCTGCTCCGCGGCACGATGGTGACCGACGGGAGGCGCCGTTGATCAGGACGGCGGCCAGCGTCCCTGCGCGCTCCGTGACGGCGCCTCTCGGCTCGGGTCGGGCTGCCTTGCCGCCTGTGCATACGGGCGCAGGTTCCTTCATGGGCGACGCGAGGAGGGGACAGCCGCGCCGGACCACTCCGCCCCCGTCTCGACCGGCGAGGGCCACCGGCTCGGCCCCACCTCGCCAACCTCCGCCTCCGCGGCAGGACGAACGGATGGTGGCCACCCCGCTCCCGCTGGCCAGACGGGCACAGCGCGACGCCGGCAAGGCACCGATGGCCACCGCTCGCCCGATCGCCCCCGGCGGCGAGCTCGCGAGGAGGCCGGCACGCACGGCCTGCATCTTCACGCGATCGCCGGAGGTGGAGGACGCGGAGTACGCCCTGCAAAACGCCCTCGTCGTGGTCCCTGTGGGCGAGCGGCGAGACGTCACCGCGGAGCAGGTCGTGGAGGGGATCACCGCGAATTTCGACCTTCCGACGGAGGTGTTCTCGGTGCATCGCCACCGCGAGGGGACGTTCCTGGTGTACTTCTTCGCCGGCGAGGACCGGAGGATGGTTCTGGACAACGGCTTCATCGAATCTCCGTTCTTCCGGCTGTTGGTTCGCCCGTGGTCGCGCCGCACCGGCGCCACGGCGGGAGCACTAGGGGTGAGGGTAAACTTGGAGATTGAGGGGATCCCGGCGAATGCTTGGAGCACGGCGGCGGCGGAGGCGATTCTCGCCCCCCAACTCTTGGGTGGAGAGGCTCGACCCACTGACGCGTTCTCGGGCAGACATGGAGACCTATCGTCTCTCTGCCTGGTGCCTCGATCCTTCCCTGATCCCGAAGGAGGTAGATTTCCATGTGGTGGAGCCCGGCGAGCCGCCGTCAGCGGAGACCATGGCGGCGCCGAGCTCGGCAATCACGCCACCTCACGTCCCAACTCTCATGTACCCTCTCATGGTGCACGTGACGAGCTTCACCGACTTTCGCCGGCCTTCTCCAGGCAATGGTGGCGGTGGCGGCGGGGATGGGCCGACGCCGAGGTGGCCGTTGTCGCGGCAGTACGACTACTCGGCGGGGGTGCCGGATTCCTTGCCAGACGGTGGCGGCGCCGCCGCGTCTGGTTCTGGCGGCTCGGGCGCGAGGAACGTGGCCTCCAACGGCCGCAGAGGTGGGCCACGCCTGCAAAGCGCGGGCCCCAACGGCTCCGTCGCTGGTCGCAGGGAGGACCGCACGTTGCTTTCGGGAGCGGTTGTGGGCGCGCAACCCTTTGTCCCGTTCCGCTAGGCGACGGAGGCGTTCTGGTCGTAAAGCAAGAAAGGGGAGAAGGAGGGTCCCAAGCCCTGCTGCCACAGCCGCTGACGAGCCGATCCCTGCCTCTACTGACACGACCAGAGCGTTGAACGGATCGGTTCAAATCGCAGCCAGGTTGGATCAGGGTGGGGCGCGGGAAACCGCCGCCCAGATGTGCATGCCGCTCTCGATCGTGGCAGGGGAAGGTACGCAGGGGGCTTCCCACGACGCGGGCCCCAGCTTGCCGGTGTGCTCTCTCCCTTCTGTCTCCCCACACGCAACCGCATCAGGTGGATCCGGGCGTGGCTGGACGGAAGGGTTGGAGGGGCCAAGGCCACCTAGGGACGGGGTGCTGGGCCTGGATGCTTTTAGGCCCGCCACGGACGAGGTGCCCACGAGGCCGAGGAGGAGGCCTTCGCTGCTGCTATTCGGCGCGGCCCAGGATGATAGCACGCCGACACAAGGCGACGGGGTACTCAGCACAGCTCAATCGAGCAACCCCGAGGCCACATCGACAGACGGTCCCCACCTCCGGAGAAGACGAGGATGTTGACGAGGATATCGAGGCAGAGTCCCCCCCGGTGGCGGGTGCGACCGCTGGGACTGGTGTTGCGTGGGGTGCTGTGTCAGATACACGGTTCGCCACCCCACCTGTGGTGTTTACACGCCCACGTCAGGCTGCGACGAGACCGACGGTGGATGCGTCGAGCGTGACTAGGCCACGTACGCTTGGCGAGTTCCTCTCCGCGGCCAAAGTGAGCCCTGGTGCACTGCTTGACGCCCCTGCGATTCACAGACGGTTGATGACCTTGGACTTTCGCCCACGACGGAGTCTGAGGATTGCGAGACAGCCAGGTGGAGGTGCCAACTCGGAGATGCGTGCCGTGCGCAACCTCATGAGGAAGCTCGGGCTGATCGAGGAGGACGAGACACCATCTGAGGCGGCCTTGGAGGCGTACCACAAGATGTTCGAGATGCCCCTTACCGAGGATATGATCATGGCGGTGGCTGAGCTCTACGGGTGGTCTCTTTCGACGCTGAGAGGGTGTTCTACGCCGTCAGGAGGCACAGCGGGTGGTCGTCTCATCGAGGCTTGACCACCAGGACCTTACCTACCTCGGGTGTAAAGACGTTCCTATGTCTTACGAACCTAAGGTGATGGTGTGTAACGTGCGTGGGCTGAATGACCGCGCACGACGTACGGGTGTTAAGAGTTTAGCTGATACGACGGGTGCGTCGATTGTGTGTTTGCAAGAGACCAAACTTGCGGTTGTAACCCCCTCTATTGTAATGGAGACCCTAGGCGCGGAGTTTGACGATTACTTCTACTTGTCGGCGACGGGTACCAGAGGTGGGATCATTGTGGCGTGGATCAGTAGGGTGGTTAAGCTGGACAGTGCTCACATTGACACTAACAGCGTAACGGCATGGGTCTCCCCCCCTGACGGCGCGCCTGGGTGGTGGTTGACTTCGGTGTACGGACCACAGGACGAGGCTGACAAGGTCTCCTTCCTAAATGAGCTGCGCTTGATACGCGCCGCCCGCCCGGGCCCCTGGGCTCTTTGCGGAGACTTTAACCTGATCTACCGTGATGAGGACAAGAACAACGGCAACCTGAACAGACGGATGATGGGTCGCTTCAGACGCTTCCTGAACGACTGCGCGCTAAAGGAGATCTATCTCCACGGCCGTCGCTACACGTGGTCCAACGAGCGGGCATCGCCCACTCTGGTGAGACTTGATAGGGTGTTTGCCACCTCGGGCTGGGAGGAACTGCATAATAGCTGCTCATTGCGGTGCTTGGCTACTGTTCTGGCAGATCATTGCCCCCTACTCCTGGACTGCACCACTCAGGCGCTAGGTCGGAGGCGCTTCCAGTTCGAATCATTCTGGCTGAAGTTAGAGGGCTTTAGTGAGGTGGTTGAGGCTGCCTGGGGGGAAATTGATGGGGACCCTGACCCTTTCCGGCGACTCACAGCAAAGCTCAAGCGCACGGCTCGTAGCTCATGAGCTGGAGCGACAAGCAGGTTGGTTGCATCAAACTGCAGCTGATGACAGCGCGGGAGGTGGTCCTGAGGTTGGATATCGCGATGGAATCACGGCAGCTCTCGGATGATGAGCGTAGCCTCCGGGCTCACCTCAAGAGGACTTACCTCGGGCTTGCATCGCTGGAGCGAACGATGGCGCGCCAGAGGGCGAAGATCGCGTGGCTCAGGGAGGGGGACGCAAATACGGCTTTCTTCCACCAGCATGCGACCCACCGCAGACGGAAGAACGTGATCCACAGCCTTCAGGTTGATGGCGCGGTCATTTCAGACCATGCGGCCATGGCGGAGGCCTCTTTTACGCACTTCGAGTGGCTGCTGGGCTCCTCCGAGGATCGTGGCTTCTCGCTTGACCTCGACTTCCTAGGCACGCATGCGGAGGACCTATCCGAGTTGGAAGCGGCCTTCACGGAAGAAGAGATCTGGGAGGTGGTGAGGCGACTACCCCATGGGAAGGCGCCAGGTCCGGACGGTTTCGCGGCTGAGTTCCTCCAACGTTGCTGGGGGACGGTGAAGGGCGATTTTCTTGCTGCCTTTGATAAGCTCTTCACCATGTGTGGACGCGGCTTCCAGGGCCTGAATCAGGCTTTGCTGGTATTGTTGCCCAAACGCCCGGATGCGGCCGCGTTGGGTGACTACCGCCCGATCAGTCTGATCCATATCTTTGCCAAGCTGGTGACGAAGACATTGGCGACTAGACTTGCACCTAGGGTGGGGTCATTGGTCGACAACAACCAGTGCGCCTTCATCCCAAAACGCTGCATACATGATAACTTCATGTTGGTGCAACAGACCGCCAGATTCCTGCATAGGCGGAAGGAGCCGAGGGTGATGCTGAAGTTGGATATCGCCCGGGCCTTTGACTCAGTTTCTTGGGGTTTCCTATTCGAGATCCTCCAGAAACTGGGATTTGGACCAAGATTTCGCGAGATGGTGGCGATTCTTCTGTCCACGGCGACCACGAGGGTGTTGCTGAATGGTGAACCAGGCCCCCCCATTTGGCATCGGCGAGGTCTGAGACAAGGTGACCCCCTCTCACCTACGCTGTTCGTGCTGGTGATGAACACAATGAACCGGGTGTTGGCTAAGGCCATTGAGCTAGGGGTGCTGCGGCAACTCGCAAGGCGGGAGCTAGCGACGTCGGTATCGCTCTACGTGGATGATGTCGTGATCTTCTGCCACCCAGATGAGACGGAACTTCGCGCCATCCGCGCGATTCTTGAGCTCTTTGGGCATGCTTCAGGGCTGCGCACCAACTTTGCGAAGTGTTCGGTCTCACCGATCGCCTGCTCTGAGGAGGAGGCCACCACTGCTGCCGGGACTATGGAGTGCCAACTGGCACCCTTCCCTGTGAAATACCTTGGCATCCCCCTCTCGGTGACGCGGCTGTCAGGCGAGGCCCTTACAACCGCTGGTGAACAAATTGGCCGACAAGTTGCCATCTTGGAAAGCTGCCATGATGCCCAAGGCGGGACGACTGGCGCTTATCCGATCGGTACTTGCGGCAATCCCGCTGCATCAGCTTATAGTGCTGAGTCTGAACAAGAGGGTTCTGAAGCAAGTGAACAAAATCCTGCGCGGGTTCCTCTGGACCGGCAGGCAGGACGCCAACGGTGGCCATTGCCACGTCAACTGGGATAGGGTGTGCCGACCCCTACAGCTCGGGGGGCTGGGGATTCCAGACCTGGCACGGACATCCATCAGCCTGCGAGTTCGATGGCTGTGGAGGATGCGTTCTGACCCCTTGCGCCCCTGGCGCGGGATCGACATGCAGTTCTCCGAGGTAGAGAAGCAGGTCTTCGACGCCTCCACCTACTCGGTGGTGGGCGATGGGACCTCTACACTCTTTTGGGTGGATAGGTGGATGGAGGGAAGGAGCATTAGGGAGATCGCACCCGACCTTCTCGCGCTGATACCCAAGAGGCGCAAGAAGAGACGCACGATGCGGGATGCGCTCGTCGAGCGCAGTTGGATCACTGATATCACAGGTGCTCTCAGCCCGCTCGCTCTCTGGCAGTACGTCCAACTTTGGACAAGACTGTAGGATGTTCACCTAACGACGACGACGCCGGACAGGCTCCTCTGGCGGTGGACGGCGGATAACCAATACACCGCCAAATCCTGCTACAACATCCTCTTCGAGGGGTCGCTACCCATGGGATCCTGGGAACTCACTTGGAAGACCTGGGCCCCTCCGAAGGTGAGATTCTTCATTTGGCTGGCGTGCCAAGATAGGTGTTGGACGGGCGAGCGTCTCGCGAGGCGCGGCCTCCCACATGCAGTACATTGTCCGCTGTGCGACCAGGCACCGGAGACAATGGCGCATATCCTTACTGGATGCTCCTTCCCGAGGACGATCTGGCACGAGGTGCTATCCTGGATCCGATCCACCGGGACCCTACCGACGGGTGAGGACACATTCACGGACTGGTGGGCAGGGGCACTGCAAACGACCCCCCGGGTGCTACGCAGCGGCACGTCTTCACTGATCATGCTGACGGCCTGGTGGCTATGGAAGCACAGGAATGCCATTGTCTTCGACAACGCGCAACCCTCGACTAGCTTCCTACTTGACACGATTAAGGCTGAGGCGAGCGATTGGATGAAAGCTGGGGCACGCGGCCTCCGACTCCTCCTGCACTAGATAGGTCCGGGTTGTGTTGTACAGGGGTGTTGGCCCAACTCTAGGGCTTGTACAGAACTCTCTTTATCTATCAATGCATCGAAACGCAAAGCTTTTGCGTTTTCGCAACAAAAAAAATCAGTGGAATGTTCTGTTATAGGTCCTTTTTATTGCATCTGGTAAGGTAGGTCTTACAGAGAGTTGGACACTAGTAAGCTCGCCTTTATGTCGAGAATTGTACATGGTTTAATTTGTCCGGTTTAAAAAAGTTGTAGCAGTATTCTTCTAGAAATGCTGGTACTGCAACCTGAAATCGTTTTTACTTTTGCATTGGTTGGAATGATCTCTTATAAATTGTTTTTGCCTGCTAACCATTTTAAGGATAAATGCTTCACGTTCATTATAAACTGGATGCTTAAGCGTATGGTATGCATCGTCTTTTGTTTTGCTATTTGTATCAAATTGGCTTGTTCTAGGCAAGAAACAGGTTGAACTCTAGGCTGTAACTTTTGCGATGGAATTACTTTTGCCATCTTAATTAGTACATGGTGTGTACTTAATTCCACTGTTTAGCTCGATGGTATATTGGTCTGTCTGGCAGTGTATAATGTCAGCTGAACTCCACCCCCCCCCCCCCCCCCCCCCTTTTTTTGAATTTAGCCCTGCAACTGAACAGTTAAATATATGACGCGTCTCATTGTTCTCCGTGAACTTTGTTAATTTTGCAATGTCATGTTCTAGGCAAGAAACAAGTTTTAGATTTGTTTACTGGTGGTCCATCGAACCACTGTACGCTGCAGCCGGACTTAGAACATGGTACCAACGTAATGATTCATCTGTTTTTGTAATGCTCCCTGGCGTCTATGATTCACCCATTTTTACTACTACCTCCGATCCGGTATAAGTGTCGGAAGTTTGCACCAGACGTAAGCAAAACTTTGCCTAACCCTCCGACACTTATTTAGGATCAGAGGGAGTACTTTCTTTTGTGACTGGTTTATCTGTTGGATTTCTGGGCATCACCATAGGATAATCAAAAATTGTAGCACGGTTGCCCTAAAAAACTGAAGATGCGCTTTGCACCTCAGCATGGCTGCTAAGAACTTAAGATGCGCTTTGCTTATGTGAAAATCTGACACAATTTCTAGCTGATGTTTGTAGATGGGTTTTGTAGATTTAGCTGTATACATTTTTTTTTCTTGGACAGGTGCCTTACTCACATACACTGTTTTATAGAGATATTGATTAGACCACAGCATAGAACTAAACTATTTAGAATGAACTCAAGAATCGCTGGTCCATTCGATTGGTGATCACCCACCGGAGGTGCACTCAGGAATCAAAGAACCCAACCTTGTCCCTGTAATGCAAGGGAAGAGTAGGCACCTGGTTTAGAATAGTAGTTGGAACTTGGCATACAGATCAGGCTGACTAGTGGGTGAGAGTCACAGGCGATCCATGGAACGGCAGGTACAAGGCTTGTACCTGCCGGTATGATCCTGCCGTTCCATGGAGATGCACAGGCGATCCATGCTGTAAGAACTACAAGCACAACTAATTCTTGTTGTTGCACTTCCTCAGCTGGAACTGCCGGTATGATCCTGAGGCAGTCTCGGTTTGCAGTTGAGCTCTTGTAAAGCTGTAGTTTTAGCTTTCCAGCAGTTATTTCTCCTGGCGAAATTGACCTGCATAGGCCTGGAGGCAGGTGGGGTCCGGTGCCTCCTGGTCCTGGAGGGCCTGAGTTTGGTGGCTTCTTCTGGATCCTGGTAAGGTCGATGTTCAGTTAAGACGTGAAGCACACTAGTCGTTCCAGCTTTCTTGTTGTCTTCGCAAGACAGGTGCCTCTAAAACCCTTATTTATCTTTCTTCTGCAGCTTCTACCCGGGTGGCCTTCTGAGTTCTTACAGCATGCCAAACATATAGTACACCGCCGAGTAATGCTAGACTTACGGGACAATATTACGGAAGAAACTTACGGAATCACAGGGAGGAACTCAGAAGGTGGGCCACCAGGTCGATTTCACAGGGAAGATGGGACATAGGGGAACCAGTTGCGTTTGCCCACGTAATCCTGTAAGCCACTTCCGTAAGTTTGGAGTCCGTAAGTCTAGCATTTCCGCCCTTCTGATTCTTGCAGCATGCCAAACATTGAAGTGTCCCTTGGCCCTTGCTTCAGTCTGAACTTGTTCGAGATTACTGTATGCAGTCTTTACATACTACTACCTGGTAATTATCATGTTACATCAGTGACTTGATGCAATCATGAGACAAGCCAGCATGTGAAATCAAATACAGACTAGCTGAGGAATCGACAACAACAACAACTACGATAAATAAGGCAGAAAAATGCCTTGTTTTTTTTTTTCTTTTGCTAGAATCGGACTCAAACAATGATCAAAAAAATATAACCAGTTTAGTAACTGGTTATCTATTGGATTTCTGGGCATTACCGCAGAATGATTAAAAAAAATGTAGCAAGGTTGCCCTTTGAAACTGAAGATGCGGTTTGCAATTAAGAGGTCTCACAAGCCAGCATGTGAAAGTTCACAGGTCGAAAACAACAACCAGGGAAATGCAACATATTTTATCTCTCGCTAGCTATAAAAACTTTCACCAGGAAGGAAGAGACCCAAGGTTAATCGGTCCACAGGAGAAGCAAACGCTTTGGATGGGTTCTATACAGGCAGGCAACTTGGCAGTAGCCTTATATAGTCAAAAGGAGTCTGAACTGTACTAAGCAGGGGCTGGAGCAATTTTTTTTACATGAGCCTCACACGCAAACACTCGTCAGTGGAAATTAGGAACTTTTCAGCCTGTGGTCACATCTATATCCGAACATCACGAACACTGGCAAACTTCGGTTGTACTCATACTAGCCTCGCCATAGATGCAGTGTGCACAGCCGTGGTGGCGGTCCAGTCGTTAACATGTCTTGTTGTTCTGATGTAGCTCAGCTCTGCTAGGTTTGCAACAATGCACTCAGAGACCCCAAAATGCTGTTACAGACGACGACAAGGCAAGTTCCATATCCCAGACATACTATTGTACATTAATTAATATAGCTGGATGCATAACTGCGTCTACAGTGAAAAGTGTAACTAGGCACTCCAAAATGGTCATACAGTAGAAAATAGGCCGTTGAGCAGAGTAAATCTGGGATATGGCGAGGCTAGATTGTGTTAATCTTTCAGTGCATAGTATCCAATGAACGGAGTAAGTCTTCAACTTTCTCTACAAATGTATTTCTACATAATTTGGCTTTCAGTAATCGAAATGTTCTGGGATATGAAAATGGCGATCAGAAAAGAGATCAAACTGGCTATAGAAAACAAAAAAGGGCCACCAAACTGGCGATCCACTTGCGCCACTTATAGGTGAAATTGAACATGGCTCATGGGACCTGAATAGTGCCTAATCTCCATAATGGGGATGTTTTTTAACTAACCAGGTGTAATTGATCCATGGAGAGAAATAGACTGTTGCAAGTAACGCTCCAAGCAGTCAACAAAAATCAGGTGCAACTTTCAAGCCAACTTTAATCAATAGCAAGAATAAAACAGAGAAACAGAAACACATGTAAATCGCTAAAAAAATTGATTATTTACAAGGCCACTAGATAATCTGTCAGGAAAAGAATCCCAGCATGAAAATGTAGAGTCAATACTTCAGATTATTGACATTCTAAGACAAGGAGTGTGCGGAGTTACCATTTTTTTAGAACTGATTTTTAGAACTGAAACTGAGTTTTTATCCCCGATGCCATCTCCGGCCGCTCGATGTACCTCAGCGGCTGGTCAGAGCCCAACACGAAGACATAGCAGGCAATTTGGTCTTTGGGTGACAGAACTGATACGTCCCACCTTCTCCGCTGCAGTAACAGCCGGTACTCTCCCGTAGGGCGGTGTAGGTACATCCCCATGACGCCGAGGTCGCCCGGTGGGACGAGGAGAGCATGCTCACGCGTGGCTGGGTTGCAGATGGAGAGGCGGAATTTACAGCCAACCCTCTTGCGGAGGACGAGGAGGCCGTCGCAGGAGGCCTCCGCATGGACGAACTCATCAAACTGGGCGACGGTATGGTCGTCATCGGTGGCGGCCCGATGGCCGAAGGCTAGGATGTTATCGCCGGAGAAAATCGGAAGGCTGGGCTGGTAGGCGTGGTGGGCGAGGAGGAATTCGGGGGCGTAGGTGACAAGGCGCCAGGCGCGGCAGACCGAGCGGCAGCGGAGGAGGGATTTTGGGGGGAGGCGGACAAGGATCTCCCAGACGATGTCGTCCGAGAGGCTGCTGCCGCGGCGAGGCGTCTCCCTCGCGGCCTTGGCCATGGTCGCCGGTCGGGATCCCGTTCTGGGAACGAGAGCAGACGCGATGCGGAGCACGGAGGTACGGAAGATGGGGTGGCCGGGTGGAGCAGGCCACGACGCTGGCGAGAGAAAGACGCCGGGACAGACACGGACTTGGGCTGGGCTTAGGCCCTCGTACACCTGAACAAAACCTTTTGTGTACTTCATCTCTGTTGGTGTTTGACTCAAAAAAAAAAAGTCTCTATTGGTGTTTTTCTTTTCTCTATTGGTGTTGTTTGTCATGCAAGTAGGATTGTTAGAACCTTGATGCACTTCAGTATTTTATTTATTAATGAATTAATAAGCCCTTAAAGTAGATTATTCTATGGACCATACTTTTTTCGACCTGGAAATTTTATGGACTCGGTTTTGGTAGATTATTAAGAGGGATATAAAGTCGAAGAAAAAAAAAGATTGCAAGTTTAAATTGATATTGCACACAACTCTTTGGGATGGATTACTAGCCGTGTTGGGCTAAACATTTACACGTCCAAGCCAACTTGCTCCTCTGCTAGTAACAAATAGGAAGCTGGATAATTCTGTTGTAGTTTTTTTCAGCAGAGCCATGCAATTTCCTGTTAGAATGGGGTTGGTGTTCAATCAGATGGTCGCACTAATATTGGAGCGACAAGCGACAACATTGGAGATAGAAACTGCTGAAGAAGCATTCATTCAGAGTTCAGACCATCCGAAGATGTAAAACTGCTCCCAGGAGGCAGAGAAACCTCCCATTGTAACCTCGTTTCCCACCAAATAATATGAGACCAGACAAGCACGACGTAGGGTTTTATATCTTCGGATGGCCTGAACTTGGGTAAAAATTACCGTGTGTTGTTCCATTGTGGATCCGATCCCCAACGACACCGGGGGTGATGCAGAGTTCTCCCTCGCCGTCGAGGACTAGGTGCCATATGTTTATATGAAGGTGGAGTTCTCAACATATGAGAGAGACAGTAATTAGAAGGTGGATCTAATTGGGAGATGACACCTCAAAACCCCAATTATGAGATCTCTAATTAAATCATAGGGGCTCTAATTAGACCCTCTAATTCTACTAGAGGGGAGAGAGAGCCTTGAGAGACAATTGTGTTTTTTTATGAGCCTTGAGGTTCTTTTATAGGTGGATGATGGGGGAGACCTTCCTTGGGAGGAAGGAGTCCCTCCCTCAATCCAACTAGGAGGTGGCCGCACCATGATGATGGCATTACCACCCCTCCTAGGATGATTCGGATTGGACTCCTCGTGGAGTCCAAGTCCCCCCTCCCTTTTCCTTTTCCCTTTTTATTTTCTCTCCAATCAAATTACGGGGAAAATGCGGGGAGGATGATGCGCCATGTGTTGTGCCCTAAGGCCCACCTAGCATCCCAAAAAATATGGATGCGGCCATGGGTAATTCCTTCCCTTCCCAACCCCCTCGACACCCCTTCTCGCTTTTTGTCCAAAACTCTTCTGTATCCTTGTAGATAAAATCATCAACATTTTCTAACGATACCAGAAATATATTGCCGACATCATGGGGAATATCATGCCCCCCCTCCTCCACTTTCTATAGAAAGTGTTCAACATCATTTTCTCTCTTAGAAGAACTCCGGAATAAATTCCGGTAGTAATAGAAACGGTTTTTATTACTCTAGGACATCTAATGCCCACATTATAAATTATCTATGATATATAAATATATCTATCACACAGAAACACCATTCTGATGATACTCATTGTTGATCCTTACCTACAAATATACACATAAACCATCTCTAACTTAAGTGTGTTACTCCTACAGGTCCGATAGTGTGTAGACATGAAACTGGAAAATCGTTTCTGCACCTCAGTATCCATACATGTCAACATGAGACATTGAACAACTATTGCATCATCACCCATGAAGGTGTGTGCATACTTTTCAGCATCAAAAGCGTCTTCATCGAGATCTTCTAGAAGAGGAGCATCAAGGACATACTCTTTCATAGTACCCATGAGAACAATTCTCAGGGCACGGACTCAATCCGCATACTTACTTCCATTGGCAGCAAGTGGTTTCTTCTCAAGTAGTGGATCGAGGTTAATAGAGGGTGTGTTACGGGTCATGGATTTACAACAATTTAATAGTTCACTTAGACATGTTTAGAATTATTTTCAAGCACTTGTTAAAATAATTAACTATGTGCTCCCACTAAATCTGATATACTTCATGATCTAAATTTAATGTATTACGGAATCCACGATCAACTTATAACCAAGTATGGATACATCTCAAGATTATAAGCTCAACGGGTAGGCCAACTTGCCAACACTACCACCGTGATTTCCGCTTCACCTTTCGGTGTATGTGCTCCGAACTCATGACTATCATGTCTGAACGTCAAGTCAAGAAATTGATCCTGCTGCATCAAGTGGCATCATATTGACCCTTGGATACAAGTCATCAACATGGATTAGCTTTATACCCTCCTCCTAAGCATAAGAACATGTTGACCCTTGGATACAAGTGATGAACGTGAACTCCGATTAGTTTGACGGCGCTACAGTTGGAAGAGCACGATCTACCTTGATATTTCATGAGGAATCACCCTAATAATTACGTCTACTACAAATCAAAGAGAAAGAAAGAAAACAAATATAACATGCATAAGCAAAACTAGTGATGCAGTATAGTCCTCCTTCATCTCCAACGGATCTTGCGTTGGCAGTGCCATGTCCAGGTTCACGGAAAGTGCAATCCTTCTCCCTTCCCATCATCGCCATGATCGGGGTTAGGATGATTTCATAGCTACAAAAATTTCTTAGGTAAATCATCGCAAAATTATAAACTTCAAGACTATACCACATCACGTTTCTTGCAAAATAGAGTTAGACGTCCCTAACGTTTGTTTTGCATCTTTTAGCGTGGATGTAGGATCTATGAAACGAATTGTTAAGTAACCTACGCTTCCATAAGGCATGATTATTCACGTTGCTATATTCACATTGTGGGGTGATTGAAACACAAACATTACAAAAACGTCTAGAGCCTCAATCTTAACTTATTCATGACCATGACCCACGTGTGGATCCAATCCACATGCCACTTCCACAATGATGTTTACAAGACCAACTATAAAGAGACACAAAGCTACTGAAGCGCTTCGTTGGACTAGACGAGATATGCCAGGGGCAACTCGAACGTCCTAGGATTGCCAGAAGTTTGTAAAAATGTGATATGCCGTTGGAAACAAAACAACAAATCTTGTTGCAAAGAAATCATAAATAATCTAAATGTTGGAGAATTTCCAACGTACTTGCACAAACTTATGCAATTCCTCCACTCACTAGTGCTTGATACGTCATAAACGTATCTTTAATTTTTGATGTTCCAGGTTGTTTTCATGCCATATGCTACATGTTTTTCTTACACTTTATGTCATTTTTATCGATTTCTCAGGACTAACCTATTGACAAGATGCCACAGAGCCAGTTCTTGTTTTCTGCTGTTTTTAGTTTCAGAAAAGTTGTTCTGGAAATATTCTCGGAACTGGACGATTCAAAAGTCAGAAGTATTAGAATTCACGGAGGGTCAAGGAGACCCGGAGGGGCCGCGGAGCCCCCACACCATGCCTAGGCGCGGGTGGTCCCCTGGTCGCTCCTGGGGGTCGTGTGGGCCCCTCGGGCGTCCATTTCCATCGCCCTTTCGCCTATATATGCCCCCCGATACATAACTCTAAACATATCAGCCTTTTTCCACGAAAAGTACCATAGCTCCGCCTCCGCCGACAAGTTTCGGGGAACAGAAATCTCTGTTCCGGCACCCTGCCGGGACGGGGAAGTGCCCCCCGGACCCATCTCCATCGACTCCACCGGAATCTTCATCGCCGTTGTTGTCTCCTATGATGAGGAGGGAGTAGTTCTCGCCCGGGGCTGAGGGCTCTACCGGTAGCTATGTGTCTCATATCTCTCTCTCCCATTGTGTGATCTTTGTGTGATCATGAGCTTTGTAATCTAGTTGAATAAGTAGATGTTTCTCTTCATGTATTATGCTACTCAAGTGGTTCTGTTATGAGATCTATGTAGACACTTTGATCACGGTGTAAAGGTGACAGTGTATGCACCATGTGATTTAGCATGATCTTTTTGTTTCTTGTTTTCATTAGTTAGGATTATCTTTACGTGTTCCTTGTTTTTACTTTTTACTTGTTAGTCTTAATGGAAAACAACAAAAATATGAGAGAATTTTATAATCTTTATCTTGAGTTAGGACATGAAGTGATTGAGGAGAAAATTAAAAAATCTATGGAGCTTTATTTGAATGCTACTAGCAATGTTATTAGTACGAATTATTTGAATATCATTATTGCTAATGCTATGGAAAAGTATAAGCTTGGGGAAGCTAGTTTTGATGAATATGATATTTTTAGTCCCCCATGTTTTGAGGAGGAAATCTTCTTTAATGATACTTTGCCTCCAATATATGATGATTACAATGATGAATATGATTATTTTTAGTCCACCTACTATTGACGATAAAATTAATTATGATTACAATATGCCTCCTATTTTGTATGATTGCCGTGATGAGAATGATAATGATATCTATTTTGTTGAATTTGCTCCCACTACTATTAATAAGAATGACTATACTTATGTGGAGAGTAACAAATTTTTTATGCATGTGGCTGATGATAAGAATGTTTCTTGTGATAGTTATATTGTTAATTTCATTCATGATACTACTTAAAGTTACTATGAGATAGGGAAACATAGTCTTATGCATCTACACAATATCAAGTTTCCCTCTTTATGTTGAAATTTCTGAAGTTGCACTTATTTTGTCTTCCTATGCTAGCCACTTTGTGCTTTATTGACTTGTTTTCCTACAAGATTATTTTTCATAGGAAATGGGTTAGACTTAAACTTGTTTTACATTTTTTTTCTTGATGCTCTCTTTTGCTTCAATTCATATTTGTCATGTGAGCATCTTCTCAAATTATCATGCCTAGCTAAAAGGCGTTAAAAAAAGCACTTCTTGGGAGATAACCCATGGTTTTAATTTTGCTTTGTTTTTCTCTGTTTTCTTTGACTCAAGGGGTTATGTACTTCTGTATCAAATCCTTTGTATCTTTATTTTCATGTTTTAGTTGTGCCAAGTGAAGTTTCTAACGAAAGTTGGAGTCGATTTTGGATTACCGCGCAGGAAACAGATTACTGTTGTGCACTGTAAACAATCGTATAAAATACAGAAAGATCAGACAAATCTGAAATTTTTTGTGCTTATTGCTAAGCTAATTATGAAACTTTTTCGTTCTTTAAGTTTTTCGATCTGAGCAACGTAAGTTCCCGAAAAAAATAGTATTTATAGACTGTTCTGGTTTTGGAAGATTCTGCCCTTTTTTGCATTTGATCTTTTACGATGTCAAGTGGATTTATTTGCTTCACGAAACATCATTGACTGTAGCTAATGTTTAAAAGTATCAATAGAACTTGTGCCCATGCATAACCCATGAATTTTTTATTGTTGCACTAACCCTCTAATGTGAATTACTCTTTGAGTGTGGTGTGAAGAAAGTATTCAAGGGTCAAGAGAAGAGGGTGATATAATGTGATCAAAAAGAGTGCAAGGTCAAAGCTTGGGGATGCTCCCATTGTAAAATTATAATAAGACTCAAGGATCTAAGCTTGGGGATGCCCAAGGGATCCCCTTCTTCATCAACAATTTTTCAGGTCACTTCTAGCGAAACTGTATTTTTATTCAGTCACATCATATGAAGTTTACTTGTAACGTATGTTTGTTTCATTTTGTTTTCCTTGCTGCGATAATATAGTTGAAACCTGTCATTCTTTGTGTGGGAGAGATACACGCTCCGCTTTTTCATTTAAATACTCGTTATGCTTGTATTCTTATTCTAGCTGCTGCAAAACTCTTATTTAGCTCATGTTTTTCTTGCATCTCTTATTTAGAGATGTTAGTTTTATAAGAGTTGTGTTGGTACTATATTGTGTCATTGTTGTATCTCTTGGAGAGTTTTTGTTTAGTATGAATGATTGGTGTTGGAAAGCACTAGTACAGTTTTCGTGCTTATAACGGTGCAATTTGAAGCTTGTATTGTCTGTGGCTAGACTTTTTCATGTCATGCTAGATGTTACTTTAACTGTAAACCCTAGTAGTTATTTTGTAGCATGATTTTTACAAAATAGTGAGAGTGTTTAATTGTAACATCTCAAGTATGAAAACACCCCTAGAATGGTTGATTCTTGTTTAATTAAAGTTTTGCATCATGTCATCATACTCATTGCATTTGTTTTCATTTGGTTTGCATCTGTTTTCATTTGTTTTCACCATTGAAATTCAAACAATAGGTCAAATGTTTTGTTCATACTTGTTATGTTAAAACTTTCCAAATAAAAGAGGTTCAAATTAAACTTCCATTTGTTTCCATGAAAAATAAAAAACTCAACTATTAAATTGTTCTTGAATAATCCACTTAATACAAATTGCATTCAAAAATTCAAATACATATTACAAACAGCACCCAATTTGAAATTATGAAAATTACCAAAACAATTCTAATCCTTTGTTTTCATTTTAAACTAAAGGTTCCAACCATTTTAAATCTTGTTTTCAATATTTCACTTAATAGTCAAATTCTTTCAAATTTGAATTAAATTACAAACAGCCATTTAATTTTGAAACTTTTGGAAAACAAAGTTGGCAACTTGTTGCTGTTGTAATAACTAACTTAACCAAATTTTTCTAAAATTTTCTAACACCCAAAACTCATCTATTTCTTCCTATTTTCATTTCTGCAAAAAAAAAAGTAACAGAACAAATTTAAAAAAAAAAGGAAAAAAAACGCTTCAGAGGAGGGGAGCAGCACGGCCCAGCCCACTCCCAGCGGCCTGGTACCCCTTCGCTGCCCCCTCTCCTTTCTTCTTCGCGTACGGCAGGCCATCGCGCCTATCCACGTCGCCTGCAGCAACAGTGGACGGCCGTGCGCAGCCCTAGCCTCTATAAAAACCTACCCTAGGTCCCCGGAGAGCTAGCCCTAGCCACCTACTCCCTTTCTCCCTCGATCACCGCCGCCAATCCCTCTCTCTCTGCCCGGCGATCCCTCTCTGAACCTCACCTCTGAACCCACCGTCGCCACCGTGTCTGAATCCATGGAGCTCATCGACGTTGCCGTGCTCCTCCACCCGATCTGAACCCGGGAATCACCTCCCCGTATCCACCTCATCCTGTTCGACACCTCCCCGACGCCATCCAACTGCTGGATCTCCGCCGCCGAGCTCGTCGCTGTCGCCGGCGCCGTTTCCTTCCCCGAGCCTCTGCTACCTCAACGACGGAGGTGAGTAGTCGATCCTCTCCGCTCCCTCCTCTCTGCATCGTGTCCACGAGCACGCACTGCACCCTAGCACGCACACGAGCCCAACGGCACCGCAACAGGAGCCACGGCAGCTCGCCGCCGGCCGTCGCTCTCTGCCAAGTTTCAGAAACGCGCGCGCTGTTAAAAAATTCAGTTAACGAAGATGAACCATAACCTGTTTGCGCGTGCTATACTGACAAAACTGAACGCACACCGCAGCGATAGCAGCGTTGCGTGCGCAGGCCCAGGTCGAGGGTTCGATCCCCCTCGCCGCAGAGAAAAACCCCACATTTTTTGCATGGTGCACTGACAGGGTGGCCCCCCTGTCAGCTGCTGCGCACGTTCTGCTGCCACGTTGGCCCCAGGGTCCAGTGGCAGTGACCCAGGCTAGGTCAATGCACGGTGTAGATCTATTTCAGCTTTTCTTTTTTTTTAAACAAGTCCAATTCTTTTACAGTTTGGTCCCTGAAATGAAAATGCTAATAACTTTTATTTTATAAACCCAAATAATAAAAATAAAATATGTACACTGCACCAAATTTAATTATCTATCTATTTAAACCATTTGTATTCTGTTTTCAATAATTCAACTTCATTCAAATTTCCAATTCAAACAATTCATTTGAAATTTGATAAATTGCATAACTAATTCATACTTAACTCAAATAACACAAATAAAATATTTTTCCATGTCAAATTAAACCACCTTTTCAAATATAAATTTTCTTTCATGTTTTGAATAATTAAAATTGCTTAAATAATTTAAACCTTGTTTAAATCATTTAAATTTGCTAAATTCATAACTTGCTCAAATTAAATTATTTTTGAACATATAAAATATGTTTTCAAACCAGAAAAGTATAACCTTTTCAAATATGAACTTGGTTTAATGTTTTGAACAACTAAATTCAATTAAAATTCAAACTTGAATTAGATCCATTTAAATCTTGTTTAACTTGTTTAATTCATAATTAAATCATTGTAATTCCTTTTTCAATAATTGAAACATGTAATCCACCTAAAATTTTGTGCTCTATTCAAATATTAACTTTGCTATCTGTTTTGAGCAATTAAACTTGATGAAAACAACAAATGCTTGTGTAACATCATTAAGAAGCCAAAATTCTTAACTTGTTAAATAAAATTCCACACTTGGTAAATTTCATTCTACTTGCATCTAATGTTGTTACCCTTATTGTTTTCATCATGCATGCATCATGCTAATCAACTTGCACATGGTAATTAATTGTAGATCAATTGTTTCAACCTTAACTCATGGGCATCCATATGCAACCCAACTTGCATATGGGTCCATTTAAACTTGTTGTCTTGTCAATTAGTTTATTTGATGCATCCATTAATTGCCATGCATCATCCCATGATTGTGCATTATATTCTGTTATTGATTGTTCGTCTCTTTTCGATTGTGTGTTTGCTTCTTCTCGATTAGACGACGACGTTGAGACAGACGAGACTTACGACACCCCTTCTGAGGATTTAGCTCAGTACCAGGCTACTGGGTTTGCAGGCAAGTTATCACTCACATGAATCATTGAGTTCCTTTCCACACTGGTTACCGATACTATCCATTGTCTACTTTTGCTAGCCCTATGTATCGTTGCTTGTTCTCCGAACCTATCACATGATATCCTGAACCCTGATATTGCCTCACCTCCACACCTATAACCCGTGCTTGTTGCCTTAGTCCTACTAGCATGCTTAGGGTTGCTTGTGCTCGAGTCTGTTGTCGGTTACTTATTTTACCTTACTTATTTATGTTCTATGGGCTCGGGTTAAATCAATCAACCTGTTGATGCTATGAATAATAATAACATGCTGATAAGGCACCGGCAGGAGGCCCTGCGTGGTTTTGAGGCCTGCTAGTGTCGACCCTAATTAGGAAAAGAGTCTTGTCTACTGATCCATGATGAGCGCACTACCCGCATGTGGGAAGCGTGTATGGGAGCCCCCCTCAATTTGACTCGATTCGCATCTCGTCCAAATCGCCTCATTTAGTTCGGGTTTTCCATTTGCCGCATGCATGTTTTTGCGAGCCCAACGCAGGGTGGAACTTTCATAGTCGGCATATAGGGAGACACGTTCTTAGAGTGCTATGAGGGTCCCCTTTTCTTCGGGGGCTCGATTAGCCGTGCGCTCAAGGTGCTTTGGGCTTGATGCGAAGAAGAGTTGGGTTGTGTTGAGTGCCCCGCTTGGTGGGAGGCATCCCATCTGGCGGGTTATTCTTACGTGTACGGCCAAATTGGTGCATCCCTGCAGGGTTAAATATTCTCGAGAAGCCGTGTTTTCCGCGGTTATGGTTGACTTGGTGAAAGTACTGGCTAACAAGTACTCAGAACAACTTACACCTAACTAATGCTAATCTTGACTAGTAATAGTATTATTGACACAATAACCTGAACCACCATTAATCCAACTATGTGAGTTATCCTTGGGTTGCTTCCTTAGTAGGGGGTAACATGGGATGGGTTTGTTTGAAGTTATCTTTCAGTTGGTTACTATACGCGATCTTATCTTCTTTCTGTTAGCCGGAAGTTGTAGTATGTTCTGTAGTTGGTTAGAGCAGCCCGCTGCAGCATCTTTTATATCACCTATTCTTCCGTTGAACCCAGAGCGTCCGTGCTTGTGTTGACGGGTAACCCTTTGGTGAAGTGTGAGTCTTGCTTGCCAGTACTTGTATGTACTGACCCCTTTGGGGATGTGGTTTACGCAGACTACGATTTCGAGGATCCCCTTGGAGGCTACTACGTGGAGTACGACGAGACTGCAGACGCGTAGATAGCGGACCCGGGCAGGATCCGAGACTACGTGGATGGGCTTCGTCTTCTTTTCTTTCTCGGCCTCTTAGGCCTATTTGGATTTGTCTGTACTCAGACCTTTTGAATGCTTCCGCTGTGATGTAATGATGATATGTTGGGACATGTGTCCTCTGGATGATTGTATTTGCTATTCTCTGCCCTAGTGAGGGCCAGTTGCAACTTATTTCAATCTTTTGTGTCTTAGAGATATGTTGTGGTATCATTCCGTTTAACGCCGTTGACGTACCATGTGTGAATGGTTGAAGTACGTCAATGGTAGTATCTTGATCTCTATGGGATAATTTACATCGATGATGGATAAGCAGAGTTTGGTTGTCGCACATAAGTGCTGGCCTACTAGTAAGAGGATGCGGGAGCAGTTAGGCCCCGTAATCCAAGCATCTGCTATCCAGTTCGGCCCGGTGAGTATCCCCTAGAAGTCAGGGTGCGACAAATGGTATCAGATCCTGTCTGCCTGTAGGATCCCTTTTACTGGTCGCAGTTTGAGTCTAGAAACTATTTTGTAGCTATATAGGAAAAATGAAACGTGAGTGTAGGAATTCTGTTCTTTTTCTTCTTTTCCCCACCCACCCTCCCTTTTTCTGGTAAGGAAGTGCAACGTTGTTTTTCTCTTCTCATCTAAACTTTCAAGCTAGGTTTTCACGTATCCTGGTTTCTCTAGGATGGTTATATCTACTAGACCATAGGAATCTCTATTCCTTAAGCAGTATATATTGATCCTCTAGAAGCCCGGATGGGTTCTCCGTAGTACCTCAGGAGTTTTGGTCTCGTGTTTCCCAATGTTGCTTCGATATCCTGTTCTTCTCAAGAACCTTTTCGTCCGTTGAAATCTTGTTGTTACTTTCCACTTCAGTTCTTCTACCGGCGTCTAATCAAAAGCTGTACTCCTAGTCGCCGTACTGCGTTATGAGCATGGGAGTACCGATGTATCCATTCCTAGCTATGTTTAGTTATCCTTTCGTATTCGAACCATTTATGGTGTGTTGGATATTCTGATGTATTTGAACATGTGATGATGTATCTGTTGGTTATCTATTCATGCGTCGGAATAATCTCTCTTTCGGTTGCTAAGTCTATCCCTTCCTTTTGTTGTGCTAAAATGAATTTCCATTCAGGATGCCTCCAACAAGGAACAACATGCCTGAGCCACCGCCAATTGGGGAACTGTTGACTCAGATGACCCAAGTGATGACGCAGATGGCCCAATTCCAGGCTAATCAGCAAATCCACCAGAATACTCAGCGAGTTGGTATCAAGGAGTTCCTCAGTCTGGGTCCAAAAGCTTTCGTGGCCACACGCGAGCCTCTGGACGCTGATGACTGGATCCGTGACATAGCCAGGGCTCTGGATATTGCACATGTAGCTGAAGAGGACAAAGTCAAGTATGCCTCCTACCTACTGAAGGGTCATGCAGCTTCGTGGTGGGAAAACTACCAGGCTATGAGAGCTGGCATTCCTATCACCTGGGGTTGTTTCCAGGAAGCCTTCGTGAAGCACCATTCCAGATGGTCTCATGGAAAGGATGCGTGAAGAGTTTTGCTCTCTTAAGCAAGGCAAGCTGGACGTCATCGGCTATCAGAATGAGTTCAATCGCCTCGCTCGATACGCTGGAGACGAGGTGTCCACTGAGGCTAAGAAGATGGCAAGGTTCCGCAGAGGTTTTAACCCGGAACTTAAGTATGCCCTCACAAATGTCAAGACCAAAGACTTCGAGGAGCTCGTGAACACCGCGCTCAATGAAGAGAATGGGCGCAAGGCGTTCGAGGAGTCTCGCAAGCACTCGCGTGAGGGTGGTTCCTCCTCACACATGACCACCCCTCCGCAGAAGCGCCGCATCTGGGTGCCAAATGGTGATGTCACTAGGGCTCCATACGCCCAAGCTTCTCCAGGCTTCGCTCCCCGCCCACCCAACCCAGCTCAGATGCATGGTCAGAGGGTTCCAATGGGGCAGCCAAGGCCAGGTCCTCCTCGTGTCGTCACTTGCTTCAAGTGCAAGGAGACGGGACACTATGCTGACAAGTGTACTCAGAGGCAGCTACCTCCACCACCACCTCGCCCCAACACCAACCAGGCAATGGTGCGGGCTCCCCCGCACAAGGCATTCAACTCCAACAACAGGCCTGTCGGGAGGACCGCAAGGGTGAACCACGTCAAGATTGACAAAGCTGAGGAAGCACCTGACGTCGTTCTCGGTACATTCCCCGTAAACTCTTTTCCAGCTAAAGTGTTGTTTGATACCGGAGCATCGCATTCCTTTGTGTCAAAAATCTTTGCCACAACATACAACCTAATTGTGGTTCCACTAAGCAATCAAATCACTGTTCACTCTCCGGGATCTCAAATGTTGACTTCCAAGATAAGTAATTAAGGACAATCAAATCCTAATTGGAGGTCGCATATTCCTTGCTTCACTCATGTTGCTGGGAAATTCTGACATTGATGTCATTCTTGGTATGGATTGGTTGAAGACCAATAAAGCAAAAATTGACTGTGCTCAAAAGTCAATAACTCTCTCCCACCCTTCTGGCCAGATAGTCTATTCTCCAAATGAATCAAGTTCCATCCAGATATACACACTCGATGCAAAACCTCTACCTCTAATCGAAAATGTTCCGGTGGTTTGTGAATTCCCTGACGTCTTTCCATAAGAATTGCCAGGGATGCCTTCGGACAGAGCAGTTGAGTTCGTGATCGAGCTTGAACCAGGTACTGCTCCAATCTCTAAGCATCCATACAAGATAGCTCCTCCTGAACTGAAGTTGTTGAAGGAGCAAATCGATATGTACATGGAGAAAGGTTACATTCAGCCTAGTTCCTCGGCTTGGGGTTGCCCAACTCTGTTCGTTGCAAAGAAGGATCAAACAAAGAGACTCGTTGTTGACTATCGTCCTCTTAACGAGAAAACCATCAAGAACAAATATCCAATTCCTCGTATCGATGATCTTTTTGATCAACTTGCTGGAGCCTCAATATTCTCAAAGTTGGACTTGAGGATGGGTTACCATCAAATAAAGATCAGAAAGGAAGATATTCCAAAGACAGCCTTCACCACTCGCTACGGTCTATATGAATACACCGTCATGTCCTTTGGTCTCACCAATGCACCGACGACCTTCTCTCGACTCATGAATTCTGTCTTCCATGAATACCTCGACAAGTTCGTTGTGGTATATCTTGATGATATTCTTGTCTACTCAAAATCCGAGGAAGAGCATGAAGAACATCTTCGTCTCACTCTCATGAAACTCCGCGAGCATCGTCTCTATGCCAAATACTCCAAATGTGAGTTCTGGATTTCAGAAGTTGCCTACCTTGGTCATATCATCTCTTCCAAGGGCATAGCCATTGACCCAGAAAAGGTTAAGGCAATTGTTGATTGGAAACCTCCCAAGACGGTGAAGCAAGTCAGAAGTTTTCTTGGCTTGGCTAGCTATTGTCGTTGTTTCGTCCAAAACTTCTCCAAGATTGCCAAACCTCTCACTGATCTCACGAAGAAGGACAAGAAGTTCGTTTGGTCTCCACAATGTGATGAAAGTTTCAATCTCCTCAAGACTAAACTCACTTCTACCCCAGTTCTGGTTGGCCCAGATACTACCAAACCTTTCCAGATATTCTGTGATGCATCTCTCCAAGGTCTAGGAGCAGTTCTTATGCAAGAACGTCAAGTTGTGGCCTATGCTTCACGTCAGTTGAACACCCATGAGAAAAATTATCCCACTCACGACCTTGAACTCGCAACAGTTGTGTTTGCCCTCAAGAAATGGAGACAATACTTGTTGGGTAACCGCACTGAAATCTTCTCCGATCATAAGAGTCTGAAATACATCTTCACTCAACCAGATCTAAACCTCAGGCAAAGGAGATGGATTGAAAAGATCAAAGACTTCGATCTTACCATTTCTTACACTCCAGGCAAGGCTAATGTTATGGCCGATGCTCTCAGTCGCAAGTCATATTGCAATAATCTCATGATCATGGAAAGTCAACCTCCTCTTCATGAAGAATTCCAGAAGCTGAACCTTGGTCTTGTTCCTCAAGGCTATCTTGCAAGCTTGACAGCCAGTCCAACTCTCGAGGATAAGATTCATTCTGAACAACTTCGTGATGCTGAAATCAAGAAGATGGTAGAGCATATCAAAGAAGGCAAGGATAAATTCAAGTCCTTCTAAATTGATGACAAGGGAACTGTGTTCTTCGAAGGACGCATTGCAGTTCCTCAAATTCAAAGTCTCAAAGATGTCATTCTCAAGGAGGCTCATGAAACTCCTCTCTCCATACACCCTGGAAGTACAAAGATGTACCAGGATCTTAAGACACTGTATTGGTGGCCTAGCATGAAACATGAAATTGCTCAATACGTTTCTGAATGCGACGTTTGTCAACGTGTTAAGGCAGTTCATCAGAAAACAGCCGGTCTTCTCCAACCTCTGAAAATCCCCGAGTGGAAGTGGGACATGATTGAAATGGACTTCGTTACTGGTTTTCCAAAGTCCAAGAGGGGCAACGATGCAATCTTCGTTGTCATTGATCGTCTCACTAAAGTAGCTCACTTCTTTGCTGTCAAAGAAACTATCTCAGCTAGCCAGTTAGCAGAGCTCTACACAACAAAGATTGTTCCTCTTCATGGTGTTCCATTGGAAATAAGCTCAGACCGTGGAAGCATATTCACTTCTCATTTCTGGAAGAGTTTCCAAGATGCATTGGGCACCAAACTTCTGTTCAGCACAGCTTATCATCCTCAGTCTCAAGGGCAAGTCGAAAGAGTCAATCAGATTCTCGAGGATATGCTCAGAGCATGTGGTCTCTCCTTTGGCATGAAATGGGAGGATTGTCTTCCATATGCTGAATTCTCCTACAAAAACAGCTTCCAGGCAAGCCTAGGCATGGCACCATTTGAAGCACTCTATGGCCGCAGATGCAGGAGTCCAATCAATTGGTCTGGAGCTGGTGAACATTCACTCTTAGGTCCTGACATTGTTAAGGAAGCCGAAGAGAAAGTTCGCATAATTCGTGACAATCTCAAGATTGCTCAGTCTCGTCAGAAGAGCTACTATGACAGCAAGCACCGGGATATGATCTATGCACCTGGTGACAAATCATATCTCCGTGTAACTCCCCTCAGAGGCACTCATCGTTTTGGTGTGAAAGGAAAGCTTGCACCAAGATACATTGGTCCTTTCAACATTCTCTCAAGGCGTGCGGAAAATGCCTATCGTCTTGAACTTCCAGAAAAACTATCCAAGGTGCACGATGTGTTTCACGTGTCACAGCTCAAGAAGTGTTTCAAAGATCTAGATCGTGCAGTTGATCATGATTCCATTGAACTGCAAGATGATCTCTCTTATGAGGAGCACCCTATTCAAATTCTCGATGAGACCGTTCGTAAGACTCGCAACAAGAGCACCAAGTTCTTGAAAGTGCAATGGTCGCATCATTCCGATAAAGAAGCAACGTGGGAGACCGAAGAGGATCTTCGCAAGAAGTATCCGGACCTTTTCTCTTCTCAGTAAGGAATCTCGGGGCACGATTCCTTCAAGGGGGGCGTTTTGTAACATCTCAAGTATGAAAACACCCCTAGAATGGTTGATTCTTGTTTAATTAAAGTTTTGCATCATGTCATCATACTCATTGCATTTGTTTTCATTTGGTTTGCATCTGTTTTCATTTGTTTTCACCATTGAAATTCAAACAATAGGTCAAATGTTTTGTTCATACTTGTTATGTTACAACTTTCCAAATAAAAGAGGTTCAAATTAAACTTCCATTTGTTTCCATGAAAAATAAAAAGCTCAACTATTAAATTGTTCTTGAATAATCCACTTAATACAAATTGCATTCAAAAATTCAAATACATATTACAAACAGGACCCAATTTGAAATTATGAAAATTACCAAAACAATTCTAATCCTTTGTTTTCATTTTAAACTAAAGGTTCCAAGCATTTTAAATCTTGATTTCAATATTTCACTTAATAGTCAAATTCTTTCAAATTTGAATTAAATTACAAACAGCCATTTAATTTTGAAACTTTTGGAAAACAAAGTTGGCAACTTGTTGCTATTGTAATAACTAACTTAACCAAATTTTTCTAAAATTTTCTAACACCCAAAACTCATCTATTTCTTCCTATTTTCATTTCTGCAAAAAAAAGTAACAGAACAAATTTAAAAAAAAGGAAAAAAACGCTTCAGAGGAGGGGAGCAGCACGGCCCAGCCCACTCCCAGCGGCCTGGTACCCCTTCGCTGCCCCCTCTCCTTTCTTCTTCGCGTACGGCAGGCCATCGCGCCTATCCACGTCACCGGCAGCAACAGTGGACGGCCGTGCGCAGCCCTAGCCTCTATAAAAACCTACCCTAGGTCCCCGGAGAGCTAGCCCTAGCCACCTACTCCCTTTCTCCCTCGATCACCGCCGCCAATCCCTCTCTCTCTGCCCGGCGATCCCTCTCTGAACCTCACCTCTGAACCCACCATCGCCACCGTGTCTGAATCCATGGAGCTCATCGACATTGCCGTGCTCCTCCACCCTATCTGAACCTGGGAATCACCTCCCCGTATCCACCTCATCCTGTTCGACACCTTCCCGACGCCATCCAACTGCTGGATCTCCGCCGCCGAGCTCGTCGCTGTCGCCGGCGCCGTTTCCTTCCCCGAGCCTCTGCTACCTCAACGACGGAGGTGAGCAGTCGATCCTCTCCGCTCCCTCCTCTCTGCATCATGTCCGCGAGCACGCACTGCACCCCAGCACGCACACGAGCCCAACGGCACCGCAACAGCAGCCAGGGCAGCTCGCCGCCGGCCGTCGCTCTCTACCAAGTTTCAGAAACGCGCGCGCTGTTAAAAAATTCAGTTAACAAAGATGAACCATAACCTGTTTGCGCGTGCTATACTGACAAAACTGAACGCACACCGCAGTGGTAGCAGCGTTGCGTGCGCAGGCCCAGGTCGAGGGTTCGATCCCCCTCGCCGCAGAGAAAAACCCCACATTTTTTTGCACGGTGCACTGACAGGGTGGCCCCCCCTGTCAGCTGCTGCGCACGTTCTGCTGCCACGTTGGCCCCAGGGTCCACTGGCAGTGACCCAGGCTAGGTCACTGCACGGTGTAGATCTATTTCAGCTTTTCTTTTTTTCAAAACAAGTCCAATTCTTTTACAGTTTGGTCCCTGAAATGAAAATGCTAATAACTTTTATTTTATAAACCCAAATAATAAAAATAAAATATGTACACTGCACCAAATTTAATTATCTATCTATTTAAACCATTTGTATTCTGTTTTGAATAATTCAACTGCATTCAAATTTCCAATTCAAACAATTCATTTGAAATTTGATAAATTGCATAACTAATTCATACTTAACTCAAATAACACAAATAAAATATGTTTTCCATGTCAAATTAAACCACCTTTTCAAATATAAAATTTGTTTCATGTTTTGAATAATTAAAATTGCTTAAATAATTTAAACCTTGTTTAAATCATTTAAATTTGCTAAATTCATAACTTGCTCAAATTAAATTATTTTTGAACATATAAAATATGTTTTCAAACCAGAAAAGTATAACCTTTTCAAATATGAACTTGGTTTAATGTTTTGAACAAGTAAAATTCAATTAAAATTCAAACTTGAATTAGATCCATTTAAATCTTGTTTAACTTGTTTAATTCATAATTAAATCATTGTAATTCCTTTTTCAATAATTGAAACATGTAATCCACCTAAAATTTTGTGCTCTATTCAAATATTAACTTTGCTATCTGTTTTGAGCAATTAAACTTGATGAAAACAACAAATTCTTGTGTAACATCATTAAGAAGCCAAAATTCTTAACTTGTTAAATAAAATTCCACACTTGGTAAATTTCATTCTACTTGCATCTAATGTTGTTACCTTATTGTTTTCATCATGCATGCGTCATGCTAATCAACTTGCACATGGTAATTAATTGTAGATCAATTGTTTCAACCTTAACTCATGGGCATCCATATGCAACCCAACTTGCATATGGGTCCATTTAAACTTGTTATCTTGTCAATTAGTTTATTTGATGCATCTATTAATTGCCATGCATCATCCCATGATTGTGCATTATATTCTGTTATTGATTGTTCGTCTCTTTTCGATTGTGTGTTTGCTTCTTCTCGATTAGACGACGACGTTGAGACAGACGAGACTTACGACACCCCTTCTGAGGATTTAGCTCAGTACCAGGCTACTGGGTTTGCAGGCAAGTTATCACTCACATGAATCATTGAGTTCCTTTCCACACTGGTTACCGATACTATCCATTGTCTACTTTTTCTAGCCCTATGTATCGTTGCTTGTTCTCCGAACCTATCACACGATATCCTGAACCCTGATATTGCCTCACCTCCACACCTATAACCCGTGCTTGTTGCCTTAATCCTACTAGCATGCTTAGGGTTGCTTGTGCTCGAGTCTGTTGTCGGTTACTTCTTTTACCTTACTTATTTATGTTCTATGGGCTCGGGTTAAATCAATCAACCTGTTAATGCTATGAATAATAATAACATGCTGATAAGGCACCGGCAGGAGGCCCTGCGTGGTTTTGAGGCCTGCTAGTGTCGACCCTAATTAGGAAAAGAGTCTTGTCTACTGATCCATGATGAGCGCACTACCCGCATGTGGGAAGCGTGTATGGGAGCCCCCCTCAATTTGACTCGATTCGCATCTCGTCCAAATCGCCTCATTTAGTTCGGGTTTTCCATTTGCCGCATGCATGTTTTTGCGAGCCCAACGCAGGGTGGAACTTTCGTAGTCGGCATATAGGGAGACACGTTCTTAGAGTGCTATGAGGGTCCCCTTTTCTTCGGGGGCTCGATTAGCCGTGCGCTCAAGGTGCTTTGGGCTTGATGCGAAGAAGAGTTGGGTTGTGTTGAGTGCCCCGCTTGGTGGGAGGCATCCCATCTGGCGGGTTATTCTTACGTGTACGGCCAAATTGGTGCATCCCTGCAGGGTTAAATATTCTCGAGAAGCCGTGTTTTCCGCGGTTATGGTTGACTTGGTGAAAGTACTGGCTAACAAGTACTCAGAACAACTTACACCTAACTAATGCTAATCTTGACTAGTAATAGTATTATTGACACAATAACCTGAACCACCATTAATCCAACTGTGTGAGTTATCCTTGGGTTGCTTCCTTAGTAGGGGGTAACATGGGATGGGTTTGTTTGAAGTTATTTTTCAGTTGGTTACTATACGCGATCTTATCTTCTTTCTGTTAGCCGGAAGTTGTAGTATGTTCTGTAGTTGGTTAGAGCAGCCCGCTGCAGCATCTTTTATATCACCTATTCTTCCGTTGAACCCAGAGCGTCCGTGCTTGTGTTGACGGGTAACCCTTTGGTGAAGTGTGAGTCTTGCTTGCCAGTACTTGTATGTACTGACCCCTTTGGGGCTGTGGTTTACGCAGACTACGATTTCGAGGATCCCCTTGGAGGCTACTACGTGGAGTACGATGAGACTGCAGACGAGTAGATAGCGGACCCGGGCAGGATCCGAGACTACGTGGATGGGCTTCGTCTTCTTTTCTTTCTCGGCCTCTTAGGCCTATTTGGATTTGTCTGTACTCAGACCTTTTGAATGCTTCCGCTGTGATGTAATGATGATATGTTGGGACATGTGTCCTCTGGATGATTGTATTTGCTATTCTCTGCCCTAGTGAGGGCCAGTTGCAACTTATTTCAATCTTTTGTGTCTTAGAGATATGTTGTGGTATCATTCCGTTTAACGCCGTTGACGTACCATGTGTGAATGGTTGAAGTACGTCAATGGTAGTATCTTGATCTCTATGGGATAATTTACATCGACGATGGATAAGCAGAGTTTGGTTGTCGCACATAAGTGCTGGCCTACTCGTAAGAGGATGCGGGAGCAGTTAGGCCCCGTAATCCAAGCATCTGCTATCCAGTTCGGCCCGGTGAGTATCCCCTAGAAGTCAGGGTGCGACATTAATGTGCCTTAGAAATAGTCAGGAGTTTTTCTTGTCATATTGAAGCTTAAATTTGTGGTGTTCTCCTTTGAATGTTTCATTTGGTTGGCTTGGCGCATGCTCACACAATGTTTCTGACTACAAACCAGTCACGTATAGCCTCTATGATTATTTAGTTTTTGAACTAGTATTACCACTTATGCTTTGATAAATTATGTTTTTGTCGCTACACATGATTATGGCCATTATTGCTCTCTTGATTTGTCACTCCCAGTCTTTTGCTAGCCTCCACCTATACTGAGTATGAGCTCTACTCGTGCATCCAACTCCCACAAACCAAAGTTTTCCAAATTTGTCCATCATACCTACCTACATGTGGTATTTAACTGCCACTCCAAAGTAAATTTCTCATATTTTACCTTTAAAACCTTCAAAATTACTCATGTTTTAGCTCATGGGGACGTAAATAGAGAATATTTATCTCACTTGGTTATTGGACTTTCACACCCGGACTAGTGGCTTCATCTTATCATCCAATTGACAGAAGAGTTGGCAGCGAGGTGCCCATACCCAAATTAATACAACAAATTCTCTTCACTATGTTTGCCCCTGATTTATCAGTCAAAGCATAATTGTATAAACAAAAGAGAAAGAGGGATGACCATCTACCCAGATGTGTCCTTCTATGTGATCCGCTCTTGTGTGTTTACTATTCGTTGACATAAGCATACACCTCTCTTAAAAATGTTTTCAATACCTCTGTTTAACAAAAAAAAAACTCTAGCACATGAGTGATCCCTGCTTCCCTCTGCGAAGGGCCTTTCTTTTACTCTTATGTTGAGTCTCCATCTTCTAACTTTATGCACAGTTGAGAGAGCATGGTTTCCATTCCGAGTTTAATGTGCATCTGTCCCAGAAACATTATTAATTGATTAATGATGTATTGTTGTTTGTTCTCAAATTATTTGTTCTAGTCTTCCTCATGATCTTTTAAGGTGTCCTAGCATTTATGTTTTGCCCCACTCTTAAAGAAAACCAAAATATCACTTTGCTATGTTATCTCTATGCTTGAAACAAACGTATAGCTTTCAAGTGCATTATTATTCATGATCTTTTGTTTGTGTTACTTCTCATGATGCAAGGTGGTTGCTATGCTTTATTGTTAGAATTATATTTATCATGCCTGTGTTAAAGTTCTATGATCTCAGCTATGGTTATTATTTTACAATTTAGATGATCAAGTTTATGTTGGTAGCATGTCACCTCAGAAATTATGTGTTTTTATCGCCTACCTACTCGAGGACGAGTAGGAACTAAGCTTGGGGATGTTGATACGTCATAAATGTATCCTTAATTTCTGATGTTCCATGTTGTTTTCATGCCATATGCTACATGTTTTCCTTACACTTTATGTCATTTTTATCGATTTCCCGGGACTAACCTATTGACAAGATGCCACGGATCCAGTTCATGTTTTCTTCTATTTTTAGTTTCAGAAAAGTTATTATGGAAATATTCTTGGAATTGGACGATTCAAAAGCCATAAGACTTAGAATTCCCGGGGGGTGAAGAAAGTACAAAGGAGACCCTGAGGGGGCCTGGAGCCCCCACACCATGCCTGGGCGCGGGTAGGCCCCTGGCCACGCCTAGGGGTGGTGTGGGCCCCTCGGGCGCCCACCGCCATCGCCCTTTCGCCTATATATGCCCCCCCCCCGATGCATAAATCCTAAAGATATCAGCCTTTTTCCACAAAATGTTCCGTAGCTCCGCCTCCGCTTCCGACAAGTTTCGGGGGGACACAAATCTCTGTTCTGGCACCCTACCGGGATGGAAAAGTGCCCCCGGAGCCATCTACATCGACTCCACCACCATCTTCATCGCCGTTGTTGTCTCCTATGATGAGGAGGAAGTAGTTCTTCCCCGGGGCTGAGGGCTCTACCGGTATCTATGTGTCTCATCTCTCTCTCTCCGTGTGATCTTTGTGTGATCATGAGCTTTGTAATCTAGTTGAATAAGTAGATGTTTCTCTTCATGTATTATGCTACTCAAGTGGTTCTGTTATGAGATCTCTGTAGACACTTTTATCACGGTGTAAAGGTGACAGTGTGTGCATCGTGTGGTTTACCATGATATTTATATTATGTGTTGGATGACCCTATGAAATTGTGGCGTTTGTTTACCACTAATTTGGGGCGCTCATAGTTGAAAGTAAAGTATGGGAATCTAGAGGGGGTGAATAGGTGCTACGACCAATTTTAATTTTTCTTTCGGTTTAGGCTTGACACAAAGGTAAATTCTCTAGATAGTACAACTAAGGTGAATTTACCTATATGACAAGGATAGCAATAAATGCCACTAGTACAACATTTAATGCAACTAGTACAACAATTAATGCAACAAGTACAAGTGAGTAAGGATAAGGGAATGAGGTAACCGATGGGGGACGTGGAGGCACGATGTATTCCCGAGTTCCTCCTTGTTAAGGGAGTACGTCTCGTTGGAGGGGTGTGAGATCGCCACGAAGGCCTACTCAACGCCACAAAGGCCTCATCCTATTCTCCGATGAACTCCGCCACAAAGGCCTAGTTCACCTTCCACTATTGAACCCCTTTGAGGCGGGGATCGAGTCTTTTACAAACAAGTTTGGGGCACACACCCACAACCAAATTGGGGGATCCCAATACTCACAAATCACCAAGAGTAGCAAGAAGCCTAGGTTCTCCACAAGAGGAAACCCTAGGAAAAGATCCCTCAAGCAAATGAGAGGGGAAATGAAATCCGGTTGGTGAAGACGTAGATCGGGGGATTCTCCTTCAATCCTCCAAAGATCAAGGCTTTTGGGTGGATGGATTGGGAGATCTAGCAAGATGTGGGAGCTCCAACAATGGTGACTTTAATTCTGGACGAGCTAACCCAAGGTAGGTGGAGGGGAGGGGGTATTTATACCCCTCATAAAGTCTTGGAGCCGTTGGAGCTTTTCTGCCAACTTCACACCGGAGACTCCATTGTAAAGGCCGGTGACTCCATTCTGAACATTTTCGCAGAGCACTAGTCCGGAGACTCCGGACAGTCTCTGGTGTCCCTCCGGACTGGATGCAGCAGGCGACACCAAGTGAGCAACACTTGGACAAACTTCAGGAAACTTCAGTGCGGAGACTCCGGTCTGGGGGACCGGAGACTCTGGTCTTGGCGTTGCGGATAGATCCAGAGAGTGTCTGGGGTCAAGCGGATCTAACAGAACCCAGTCACACCGGAGACTCCGGACAGTCTCTGGTAAGACTCCGATGTGAGAACCGCAGTCGACACCAGAAATTCCTTAGCCGTTTCTTCAGAGGAAGCTCCCACACCGGAGACTCCGGTAAGACTCCGGTATGGATGCAGTAGGCGACATCAGAAAATCCACAGAGATGAATTCTTCACACCGAAGACTCCGGTCTGAGAGTCCGGAGACTCCGGACTGGAGAAAACTCCAGGAGACATAATTCCTGGTGAATTAACCCTTTTTTCAACATCGCACCACCATATCAAATATGTTGTTTAATGCCCTGAAATACATCAACACACTTAAGGATACATGTGTTGTTAATAAACACCAAAACAAGATGATTTAATCGCGTTTGCACTTTCAATCTCCCCCTTTTTGGTGTTTGATGACAACACATATATTTGCAATAAAAACACAGCTAGACAATGTTTGAAAAAGATAGAGCACTCACAATGTGAGCTCCCCCTATATTTTACAAACAAATCCCTCTAGAACAACCACTATTGAACAATAATATATACATGCATAGAGACAATAGATAAAGCAATAATAGATAATAATATGAAAGGATAGCTTCACCACGTGGTCTCATACACACATAACATCCATTGTTTACTAGAAAAGCAAAGCAACTAAGATAACGGTAACACAAGCCATAGAAGGCAAATCAAGTTCAAAGCCTTGTGTTCCGAAGAAAATAAAGAAAAGCAACCCATGCAAAGCCCGAAGAAGACAAAGCTACTTCTCCCCCTTTGGCATCGAGACACCAAAAAGGGCAAAGAGCACTACACATCCCAAGGTCTCAATCATCATCCTCATAGTCATCGTCTTCATCATCCACCGGGTCCGTTGCCTCATCATCATCATCTCCTTATTCATCTCCCTCATCATCCTCAGCATCAGAACCAGAGTTGAAGAAACCAAGGTCCTCCTCATCATCCTCAGGCTGGTCCTCAACATGTTCTTCTTCCTCATCTCAGGGGCCCTGGCACGGTGGGTCGAAGAGGAAGGAGCCGAGGTGACATCCTCAAAGTCACCCCACGGGAACTGATCAGTGTTCCACTCCTCATAAGACATAGTCACAGATGCGGTGGGAGGAGTAGTGGGAGGGGTACCCATAGGAGGAGTGGCTCTAAGTCCAGCATGGTCATGCAACTTGGAGATCATCTTCTTCAGCTCACGCCTCTCCTTATAGGCCACATGGTTATCCTTGTGCACTGCAACTATCATGCACAAAATGTTGCGCTGGAACCAAGAGAGCTTCTTCATCTCATCCTGAGTCTCCTTCCTGCTAGAGCGGCGAGTGGGAGGGTCAGCATTCTTCCTCCTAGAGCGAGGAGGCACCTCAGCTTCCCCCATGGGGGTGTCAACATCAGGAAGATGAGAGGACAGAATCTGGAGAGAACCCACTGGATGCTCAGCCTCCGTAGCCAAGCTACCAAACTGATCAAGAATGAGCTTCATCACATAAGGAGCATACACAGGCACTTTCTTGATCTCAATCATAGCTGAGTAGATCTCCTCCTTGATGAAGTGCATAACATCAATCTCAAAACCCTCTCCATCAGGACCAGCAAGGTTACACTGGAAGGCCTGGTAGAGAAGGTTCACAAGACCACCACGAATAGCATCCACATTCCCGGTCTTGGGAGCAATGTTGCAGCGGAAAAGGCGAAGACAGATGTTGTAAACTCTCCTGAGATCCTTAGCGGTGCCGTTGCTAGATATCTTCTCATACATCGGAGCCATGCATCTCTTGTCATAGGCCACACCATGAATATGCATACGGTGGCCATTCCCTTCTCCCCAAGGGTAACCAAGAATCTCAGAAAAGCGCATCATAGAAGACTCACACTCAACAGACCCATACATCCACTTTAAGGTAACATCCTCATCTTCACCAAAAGTGACAGTAGCAAAGAACTGTTGAATGATAGAGACATTGTAGTTCTGCTGGATGCCAACAAGATGCTCAAGACCCAGTTTCTTCGTGATCCATATGGCTTCCTCAAAGTACTCAGAACTGCCGAGAGCCTCTAAGTCTAGAACTTTCTGGGGTCATGCAGGCTGCCTGAAACGGGAGTAGATCTCCTCCATGATCAACTCAGACTCCCTCCTCCAATAATAAACAGTTTCAGCTGTGCGGGCCATGATGAAGAAAGGTCGAGCCCGCATAATCCTGTACTCCTTCTTGCTCATGGAAACCGCAGAGGTGATCCTGTCATACTTGGCCTTCTTCGCCACTTCAGCCCTCAGCCTAGCCTCATGCTTCTTTTTCTGACGCATCTCAGTCTCAAAGGTGTTCTTCTGGCCAAATTTCCCAGTAGCTTCGTCAGTGACAAGATAGTTGCGGGAATGAAAACGGTAGGAACGCTTGTTGGGGTTAGAGGCCTTTGACTTCATCCTTTTCCCTGAAAGCACACACAAAACCAGAAACACAACAACAGAGAAAAAAAAATGAGCATATATGTCCAATAAAGGTGCAGAAACAAAACAGAAACATTTAGAATCAGTTCTGGGAGATTCACACCGAGTCTCCGGACTGACACCGGAGTCTCCGGACTGGCACACCGGAGTCTCCGGACTGGGCGTCAACAGCAGATATGTATCTAACACAACTAGTTCCTAGGATGATTCTATCAGTTTCTACCATGGTTCAACAAGCTAGGGTGATGCTACCAACAGCAGGTACTATCTCTCCAGAAAAATACCTAGACCTTAGATCTAGATGAAAAACAAACAAATGGGGAGAGGAGATGGTGTACCCTTGTCACCCTGGCCTGTCATTGAGCCTCCCTCAGATGGAAGAGGCAAGGGGAGGTGGTTTCCGGCGGTGGGAAACGGCCGGGGAGGAGCTCCTGGCAACGGCGGCGGCGCAACAAGGTATTGGGGGCATGGGGGAAGTGGGGAATGAAACCCTAACTTCCCTCATCACCCAGTTTTTATACTGCAAAACCCACACCAAAGTCTCCTATCTTAACACCGGAGTCTCCGGACTGGCCGGAGATTCCGGTGTGGCAGACCGGAGTCTCCGCACCTACGCCAGAAAAATCCCCCAAAAGGATATGATATGCAAGATCCAATAAAACTTGTCTAAAAAGGTAGGTTTTGGCAAGGAAAGGTAAGAACAACATCACGGAGGGAATCTTACACTCAAGAAAAACTAGAAAACAATAGAATAACAAATTTTGAGTATATCATCCAAAAATGCCAAAACCCTCAAATAAGAACCAACTCTTCAAAGAAGAGGTTGGTGTCCTAGGCCACCATGTAAGAGTTCATGGTATGCAACCGCGAAGATATATCTTGGGGGCATTGCCATTACTCAACATTTAATCTCACAATTCAACATTAGAAAAAGAGAGATAACAATGAATATTTGCTTTGGGCATAATGGGGGGAGGGAGAACCCAATGTGTTAGGATAACACTCCCCCTATGTCCATGCCTACACCTAAACTCGAACACGTTTCATCTATAGGGGTGTGTGCAAGATTTTCAAGTCAAACTCCTAGAATCAATGACATTTAGTTCATTCCTCAAGAACAAGAATCTTGCATCATCAAGTGGCTTCGTGAAAATATCCGCAAGATTGTCCTTGGTGGGCACATAAGATAGTGCATATCCCCTATTGCCACATGGTCTCGGATGAAATGATGGTGAATCTCAATGTGCTTCGTTCTTGTATGTTGCTCGGGATTGTATGCAATCTTGATGGCACTTTCATTGTCACACAAAAGAGGCACCTTATCCATATGAACTCCATATTCCTTGAGAGTTTGCCTCATCCATAGCAATTGAGTGCAAGCACTTGCGGCGGCTACATACTCGGCTTCGGCGGTGGAGAGAGATATGCAATTTTTCTTCTTGGAAGACCAACTCACTAAGGACCTACCAAGAAATTGGCAAGCCCCGGAAGTAGACTTCCTATCATCTTAGCCATTGAGAGAAAATTGTGCCCCCTTTGGGTACCACAAAAAAAATCTTGGGGTATGAACCAAATAACGAAAGATCCTATGGACCACCATCAAATGGATATCCTTAGGAGCCGCTTGATACCTTGCACACACACCTACACTCAAAACGATATCGGGCATATATGCACAAAGATATAGCAAAGAACCAATCATAGAACGATACATCTTTTGGTCCACATATTTACCCTTCGGATTACGTGAAAGGTGGCACTTGACTTGCATAGGAGATGTCTTGATCTTTGCATCTAGGAAGTTAAACCTCTTGATCATGTCTTGGGTATACTTGGCTTGAGAAATGAAAGTCCCACGAGCCAATTGATTGATCTCAAAGCCAAGAAAGAATTTAAGCTCACCCATCATAGACATCTCGAACCTGTCAGTCATAAGCTTAGAGAACTCATTATTGAAAGCTTGGTTAGTTGAGCCAAAGATAATATCGTCCACATAGAGTTGGCATATGAAAAACTCTCTCTTTACTCTCTTGGTGAAGAGAGTGGGGTCGATCTTCCCAACTTCAAAACCACGGTCATCTAACAATTCTCTAAGGTGATCATACCAAGCACGAGGTGCTTGTTTGAGACCATAGAGAGCTTTGTCAAGTTTGTAGACATGGTTAGGAAAGTTGTGATTCTCGAACCCCGGAGGTTGCTTCACATATACTTCCTCCTTTAGTGGACCATTCAAGAAAGCACTTTTGACATCCGTTTGTTGCAATTTGAAATTATGAGAGGAAGCGTAAGCAAGGAGGATACAGATGGACTCAAGGCGAGCCACGGGTGCGTAGGTTTGATCAAAGTCAACTCCTTCAACTTTAGTGCAGCCTTGAGCAACCAAACGAGCCTTGTTCCTTATGACAATGCCATGCTCATCCTGCTTGTTCTTGAAAATCCACTTCGTGCCAATAACATTGTGGCAATATTTGGGCTTCTCAACCAATATACAAACTTTGTTGCGCTCAAAGTTATTGAGCTCATCATGCATTGCTTCAACCCAATCGGAGTCCTCAAGAGCTTCAAACACTTTCTTAGGTTCCACCATAGAGATATGAGCTTGAAGCTCACTAAAGTGTGCCAATTGCTTTCTTGTGGATCTTCTAGCTTGAATATCCTCCAAGACCTTGTTGTCTTGGGCATCAATATGCTTCAAAGATCTTCTTATCCTTTTGACACGACGGGCTTCGATCTCCGCATTGTTGCGCGGAGGGATCACTTGATCATCTTGATCATTTGGGTCCCCATCTTGACCAACTTGGCCTTGATCATCATCATCAACAACAATATCTTCAACACTTTCTTCAACTTGAGGAGAGGATGAAGAGGATGGTTGATCTTGGCCTTGACCTTGACTCGCATTAGTGATAGGAGTGGGTACGACTTCCGAAGTGTCTTGGTCAATGAGAGGAGGGTCTTGCACATGTTCTTTGTTAGGTGTAATACTTGGCTCCTTGGCTTGATCTTCTATTGTCGAGGAGGGCTCCACTTGAGTAGAACATAGTCCTTATCGATTCGCCATAAGGTGTCCCTCAATGGGGCGGAAAAATCTCACACCCATCCTTCCTATGGCTTCTTGAGGTATTTCAACATCTACATTAGAAACATGAAATTGCGCCACTTGGGAGCCATCATTTTCCTTGAAAGCCACATTACAAGATTCAATGACAATCCGTGAGGCTTTTTCAAAGACTCTATAAGTGTGGGATTCGGCACCATAACCAACAAATATACCCTCAATAGTTTTGGATTGAAATTTAGACAACCTAACACCCTTGATCAAATAAAAGCACTTACAACCGAATACAGGGAAGTAGGAGAGATTGGGCTTTTTGCCAGTGAAGATCTCATATGGAGTCTTGTCCAAGCCATTGCGAATGTAGAGGCAGTTGGAGGAGTGGCATGCGGTGGATATGGCCTCGACCCATAAATATTGAGGAGAAGTGTACTCCACCAACATGGTCCTTGCCATATCCAAGAGAGTGCGATTCTTCCTTTCGGCAACACCATTTTGTTGAGGAGTGTAAGTGGTGGAGTATTGATGACGAATGCCTTCTTCACTAAGTAATTCATTCAATGTATAGTTCTTGAACTCCGAACCATTATCACTCCTAATAACCATGATTTGCACATTGTGTTGACGTTGCACTTGGTTGGAGAAATCGATGATGTTTGTTGAGTCTTACTCTTGCACTTGAAGAAATAAACCCAAGTGTATCTTGAATAATCATCGACAATCACCAAGCAATACTTTTTGCCTCCAAGACTTGCTTCGGGCACGGCACCAAAGAGATCAACATGGAGAAGCTCCAAGATCCTCTTTGATGAAATAATAGTCTTGGCCTTGTGCACCTTATCATGCATCTTTCCTTCAACACATGACCTACAAACGCGATCCTTTGAAAAAGAAACATTTTCTTTTAGTCCGACTATAAGACCAACTTTGTGAAGACTTTGCAAAGTTCTCATGTTGACATGGGACAAGCGGCGATGCCACAACCATCCCACGTCCGCCTTTCCGAAAAGACACATTGTTTGAGAGTTGGTAGACTTTGAGAAGTCCACCACGAACAACTCATTTTCAACATGTCCCACGTAAGCAACGTCAAGAGTCTTGCTCCTCAAAAGGACCACAATATCAACATCAAAAAATACGGAGAAACCCATCTTTCCAAGAGAGCGGACGGAAAGTAAATTGTAACCAAGGGATTAGACAAGCATGACATTCATGATAGTGATATCGGGAGCCACCACAACCTTCCCAAACCCAGATACCTTAGACGAGGACGAGTATCCATAAGTGACGGTTGCTTGTATGTCATATGGCCACAACTCTGTCACAGGTTCTTTGTTTCCGGTCATATGGCTAGTGCATCCACTATCAATTATCCATTTAGTCCCACCGGAAGCATAGTCCTGCAAGAGATGATTGACTAGAGTTAGGACCCGAGGAGGGTCCTTCCATGTTAGCAACAAGGGTCTTTGGAACCCAAATAGTATAGTCGATGAAACCCTCAATAGGACCAACATATTTATCTTGCACAAAACCATAATAATCAACATATAAGAAATGGTGTGGATTGTTAGTTCCCGCGGAGGTGCTACGAGTAGTGTTGTCCCTCATGACACTACTACTCGAGGCAACATTGTTTACTTGAGCGGGTGTGCTACGAGTAGTGTTGTCCCTAATGACAATACCACCCGAGGCACCATTTTGGGTCTTGTTCTTGTTCTTCTTCTTGGCTACATAGCCAAGACCTTGCTTGCCCACTTGTTGCCTTGGAGCACTCAATTGTGGTGTAGCAATGACCACATTAGAGCTAGGGGAAACCACTTGTGGGGTAGGGATCACAACCTTCTCAACTTGAGGGCCTTTGCCCTTGAGCCTTGCTAGCTCATCCTTCAACCTAGCATTTTCCTCAATAATATTTGCATGATCACAAGAAGAAGTAGAGGTTCTAGGGTAGTTAGGTTGATTAAGTTGAGTTTGAAGTTGTTCATGCAACTCTTTGAGGGAAGAGTGTTGGCTTTCCAAAGCTTTGTGAGCTTTGGTTAGCTTTTCAAACTCCTCGGTTAGTTTACCATGACCAACCCCAAACTCGACTTTATCCTTTTTAGGCTTTTTATATTTAGCAATAGCAAGATCAAGTTCCTTAATGATTTAGAGACAAGTTCAATATGAGTTAATTCAATAGATTCAAGTTCATCCTCTAGAGAAACTCTACCATCATTCTCTTCTTCAAGAGTCATAGAGAGGGATGCAATTTCATCCGCATCCCTTCTCTCAACCTCACCTTTCTTCTCAAGAGCCTCTTGGGCCTCTCCCAATTGCCTCATGAGATGCTCAAAGTACTTCTTGGTCTCCCCTTGCATGTTAGACATAAAAAGTTCCAAGGAGACCCTTTCATCTTCTTCTCTAAGACTAGCAAGATATTCTAGTTCACTAGGGGTCTTAGAGTTGGAAGAAGGTGATACCTCCGTGGCCTTACCCATGAAGCACTTGGCATTTCGTTGAGGAAGGTCGTCATTGGGGGATTCGAAGAGGGATGAAGATGATGGAATGGAAGCAATATCTAGAGAGGCCACTTCACTTGTGGTTTCTTCTTCTTCATCACTCCCGGAATCATACTCCTCTTGAGTTAAGAGCACAAACTTGGTGGGAGACTTCTTGTTGAATGGTTTCTTCTTGAAATGAGGTTTCTTGTACTCAACGTTGGACTTGTCCTTGCGAATGAGCTTGCCACTATGGAGCTCTCTATTCTCATAGGGACACTCCACAATGAAGTGGTGTTTATCTTGGCAATTGATGCAAGACCTCACTTTTTGAGCCCCATCATTTCCATAACGAGACTTGGTCTTCTCCTCAACAAATCTCTTGCCCTTGGGAGGATTGTTCCAAAACTTTTGCACGGTCAGAGAAATGAGATCCTTTAGAACGGGATCATAGTCTTGTTCCTTCAAAGGAGGCAATGCATCTTCTCCTTATTCTTCAAACTCAACCTCTCTTGACAAAACTTTGGCCTTCAAAGCAACGGATGCTCCTTTGTGCATTCCAATGTCCCTAGCACGGTTGTCAAGAGCATTCTTGGTTTGCACTTGATACGAGCACATTTCTTGCATCACTAGAGTTGAGGTCATGGAAGAGAAATCATGTCTTCCTTGAATGCTCTTCATGTCAGCACCCTCAAATGGCATTATCGCAATCATGTACTTCCTCTTGATCCATGCATCATCATTGTACTTGGCACCAACATTTGAGAAGGCGGTGGCAAGAGTCTTGAGTCTCCGGTACATGTCCACATGGTCCTCTCCATCATGCATATAGAATCCTTCGGCCTCATTGGTCAAGGCATCATATATATATTCCTTTGCATGCTCTCATTGCCCACAAACATGATGACAAGAGTGTTCCATGTTTCCTTGGCGGTGGAATATTGTTGAAGATGCGGCATGTGGTTAGGACCCACGGCTTGTTGACGAATGGACAAGGCGGTGTAGTTGAGTTGGCAATCTACGACTTCTCTTCTTGTGAGATTCTTGGGGTCATGAGGCTTGTATCCATCACGAGTGATTCTCCAAAGATCTATACAAGAAGAGTTCAAGTGAGTCTCCATGTAATATTGCCATTCACGAAAATAAAAAACATCAATTTTAGGTGGATATCCCCTAGGGATTATATGAGGATGAGGGACGGGGGGGTCGGGAGAATATCGTCCTTCAACGGAGTGATATCCTTCGTCTACCTCCGTGCCCTTCTTGGTGGAGTGTTCGGCGGAAGCAGTTTTAGATGGATCACCATCTACCCCTTTCTGGGCGCCCTCCGGATTAGTTTCTGGAGGAGTAGATTCAATTACCTCCGGTCCTTTGGCTTTGAGGAGTTGTGCCAAGATTTGACGAAACTCATCAAATTTGGTGTCTATGGATCACTAGTAGAGAAATGCTTATAGCAGCATGCATTACCACAGGCGAACAGGTAAAGGCATGCGCCTGGGCTAATTAGCGCAGGCGAACAACAAGCATATGCGCCTGGGGTAAAAAAGTTATCCCAGGCGAACCATAACGCAATGCGCCTGGAGTAAAAGGTAGCACGGCACCCCACCACCACCCTCTGTCACTGCGCCTATACCCCAGGCGAATTTTGGCATGTTCGTCTGTGCTATTACTCTCTACCCCAGGCGAATAAGGCTAGAAACGCCTGTGGTAACTTGTGGCACGAGCTACCGCAGGCGCTCCGTTCGGTGATGCGCCTGGGGTATTTAGTTACACAGCACGGCACCGCTCCTTTAATTTTATTTGGTCCGTACTACTTGGTATAGAAGGAACCCTAGCTAGCTGCGAATCCCCTTGGTTTTCTCCATCGCAGCAGCCTCCTCTAGATCCTTTTTCTCTCTCCCGACCCCATCCGCACCTCGCCGGCCACCGGAGACTCCGCAACCAATGCCGCCACGACCAACCTTCCCCGAGCACTCCTCCTCCTGCTCCACAGACCGCCGCCACCCACTCGATCTATCCTCACCTCCGGCCTCAGATTCGTTTAGGTATGGTTCTCCTTCTTCTTTCTATCTCTTCCTCGTCCTCTCTACATCCCTCTGCTCTCACCTTCCTTTCTCCCCGTTGTGTTGTGGACGAGTGCGCAGGCTACAGGGAACGGATGAGGAAGGGATGCGAGTCTGTGGCGGCCCAGATCCGCGCGGGACCGGCCAATCGGGCGTAGAATCCTTCTCATCTGCCGTGTTTCCTTCCGGATGGCTAGCTTGGGCGACGCCGCTAAGGAATACATCGCTGGATCCGCTGCCGGCGTAGCCCAGGTGATCGTCGGCCACCCTTTTGACAACGTAAAGGTAATTCTGTTTCCTCCATTCCTTGCTTCCCTTTGCATCCAACTTTTCGTGATTGAGGTGCATCTATCTCCGTGTATTTGATCTGGTGTGCTTCAGTGCTTTGGCTGTCCTATGTATGCTATGCTATGGCTGCAGCGTTGCTGTTCGGTCAAATGTGTACCATGGAAAACTCTCGGATGGGAGAGATATTGCAGCCAAACTACTAGTAAATAGCTCCCGTCATAACATCATGCAATTTTTTAACACTGTAATCACACTGCCAATACACTTATATTTCTCTTATGTTGTTTAATTTCTGTAACACTGTAATCACACTGCCAATACTCTTATATTTCTTAATTTCTTTGACTTTCTTGTAGCAGAAATACAATTACACAGCCAAATCTCTTATATTTCTTTAATGTTATTTCCCAGCACCATATCTACTACTTCCGTAGCAGCAGGCCTTCTACGTCGTCGTCCGTGTCAGACACCAAGCTGATGCGCCGCCTCCTTTGCTGTGGGCCGAAGCCACTGGAGCTGGAGCCATAGTTCCGTTTGTTGTTGTTTTTTGTATATATCTAATCTATAATTGCAAAGTTGCAAAGTTGTAATACATGTTCACTTTAATATAATAAACACTCCACTCGGTGGTTTCGTGACTGCTTTTTTTAAAATCATGTACATACTAATGCTGGCGCACATGGTCTGTGGCACCGGTGGTACAAATATACATATGCCTTGTGCAGACCCTGTTTTTTTTAAGCCTAAAACTCCTACTGCAGGCGCACATGCCTTGTGCGCCTGGGGTATTTTGTGCCTACTGCAGGCGCACAGGGCCAGTTCGCCTGGGGTATGTCAAGTTACCCCAGGCGCATTTTTCAGTTCGCCTGCGGTAAGACATTACCGCTGGCGATGTGGTCCCAGGCGAACTGAAATTCGCCTGCGGTAGCCTATTTTGGTGCGCCTGCGGTAGCCTTTTCCCTAGTAGTGGATGAGGTCAATGAAGTTCTCAAATCATTGAGATCATCCATGGTCACCTTAACCACGGACGTTTCGGTATCCCAATCGTCTCACATACTAAAACTCTTAGGCGGTTAAGCCCGATAAAAGAGCCGAGGCTCTGATACCAATTGAAAGTAAAGTATGGGCACCTAGAGGGGGGTGAATAGGTGTTACGACCAATTTTAATTTTTCTTTCGTTTTAGGCTTGACACAAAGGTAAATTCTCTAGATAGTGCAACTAAGGTGAATTTACCTATATGACAAGGATAGCAATAAATGCCACTAGTACAACATTTAATGCAACTAGTACAACAATTAATGCAACAAGTACAAGTGAGTAAATGATAAGGGAACGAGGTAACCGGTGGGGGACGCGGAGACACGATGTATTCCCGAGTTCCTCCTTGTTAAGGGAGTACGTCTCGTTGGAGGGGTGTGAACTCGATACGAAGGCCTACACAACACCACAAAGGCCTCACCCTATTCTCCGACGAACTCCGCCACAAACGCCTAGTTCACCTTCCAATATTGAACCCCTTTGAGGCGGGGATCGAGTCCTTTACAAACAAGTTTGGGGCACACACCCACAACCAAATTGGGGGCTCCCAATCCTCATAAATCACCAAGAGTAGCAAGAAGCCTAGGTTCTCCACAAGAGGAAACCCTAGGCAAAGACCCCTCAAGCAAATTAGAGGGGAAATGAAATCCAGTTGCTGAAGACGTAGATCGGGGCCTTCTCCTTCAATCCTCCAAATATAAAGGCTTTTGGGTGGATGGATTGGGAGATCTAGCAAGGTGTAGGAGCTCCAACAATGGTGTCTTTAATTCTGGACGAGCTAACATAAGCTAGGTGGAGGAGAGGGGGTATTTATACCCCTCATAAAGTCTTGGAGCCGTTGTAGCTTTTCTGCCAACTTCGCACCGGAGACTCCGGTCTGAACATTTTCGCAGAGCACTAGTCCGGAGACTCCGGACAGTCTCCGGTGTCCCTCCTGACTGGATGCAGCAGGCGACACCAAGTGAGCAACACTTGGAAAAACTTCAGGAAACTTCAGTGCGGAGGCTCCAGTCTGGGGGACCAGAGACTCCGGTTTTGGCGTTGCGGATAGATCCATAGAGTGTCTGGGGTCGAGCGGAGCTAACAAAACCCAGTCACACCGGAGACTCCGGACAGTCTCCGGTAAGACTCGGGTGTGAGAACCGCAGGCGACACCAGAAATTCCTTAGCCGTTTCTTCAGAGGCAGCTCCCATACCGGAGACTCGGGACAGTCTCCGGTAAGACTCCGGTATGGATGAAGTGGGGGACACCAGAAAATCTAGAGAGATGAATTCTTCACACCGGAGACTCCGGCCTGAGAGTCCGGAGACTCCGGCCTGTCGAAAACTCCAGCAGACAGAATTCCTGGTGAATTGCCCCTTTTTGCAACATCACACCACCATATCAAATATGTTGTTTAATGCCCTGAAATACATCAGCACACTTAAGGATACATGTGTTGTTAACAAACACCAAAACAAGATGATTTAAGCGTGTTTGCACTTTCAATAGTGACAGTGTGGGGTGCCCTAGAGAGGGAATACATACTTGAGGAGTGTTGTTACATCCCTACGCAATGATTGGTGTTTGTTATCCGACCGGAGAGTGGTTTGGAGTAGCATAGTGAAGGGATGATATGTATGCATTCAATTACGTTATCATTGTTGAGAGTGTCCACTAGTGAAAGTAGGATCCCTAGGCCTTGTTTCTAAGCATTGAAACACTGTTTATAACCAGTTATTCTACATGTTTGCTTGCTTCCATTTTTATTTCAGATTGCTACTATCACTTATAACCATCCATATCACTTGTGTCGTGGTGGTGTCATGGCAGATGCCATATGATGGCTAAAGTTGTGGGGACGATGGACGCTGGAGGCGCTCGGGGAGGGATCACGCAGCGAATAGCCGCGTGTGGTATGAATCAATAACTTCAAACAACAAGATCTACCCAGGTTCATGGCCCTCGTGTGGAGGTAAAACCCCTACTCCTGCCTTTCTCTCTGTGTATTAGTGTCTCACCGAGTAGCCACAGTACAAGTTTGGCCTTCAGCCGAGTAGCCACTCTCCTCTCTCTGTATAGATCTAGGGTTTTCTCTCGTGAGCCCAAGCGTCCCTCGCGCAGGAGGGGGCAGGGCACCTTATATACTGGTGCCCAGCCGGATACATCCAACAGAAAAACGTACAAACAGATGTCGACATAGTGTGCACACTGGAAACTTCCGGCTTCCCGCTGACAGCTTTGGTTTCCTAGTTTTTCTTGTGTGGAAAGTCGTTGTGCAAAACCAAGAAGCTGGTCTGTTATCACTGCCACGAACACAGAGTAGGCCCCCCTATCTTGCGACGCCCTGCTGACACCCTGACGCGGTCAGGCACGCTCTCTGCAGATGAACAGTGCCGCAGTACGGACCCAGGATACGCGGGATCCTGTGTCAGAACGACACAGAACGACACCTTTGACTTCTGGCCCGAGTAGGAAACCGCCATTTCTACTTGAACCACTTCCTCTACTCGGAGGAATATAACTTCCTTGATTCTTCCTTCTGGCCATCAATGTGTACGACTGAATAGCAGTCGACCGGATAGCAAGTACCGGGTAGCCAGCTACTCGGCCAAACATCCATTCTGATCTTGCCCTTAGCACTTGCCTTTACCCTACTCGGGGGTAACCCCCCCGACATTAGTCCCCGAAGCTGGTAGAGTCCCGCGAACTTGTTCACTGGGCTCTGCCAGCTTAAAAACCAATCTTGCCTTTGAACCTTAGGATACCGAGTAAAACCTCCGAGCAGCCCCTAATCTTGTCTTGAGTTTCTTCTCTTCCGAATAGAACCACTTCTCTCCTCTGTCGCCGACTAAAAAGACTTAGAGAAATTTTCAATCAGAATCTCTGCGTGGCAGCGCAAATCTTCCTTTCTGCACTGCAACTGGGCACGTGTCACGTTATCACACCCCCGACGCCTCGGTGCCCGGGATCTGACAGGCCACGCCCCCACTTTCCGCGACCTGGGCCCACTGGCCCGTTAAGTCCCATCAAGGTCAGTAATTACCCACGATCGCGTCGAGCGATCAATTGCGGCCGTTACGCGCGCGTCCTGCGCTGTGTGCGTTCCTAACCGGCCCACACACCCCACGTCGCACGATTTTTGCCACGATTGATCCCACTAACTCCGATTGTAACGGCAACCCGAGGGAAGGTATAAATACCCCCTCGGTAACTCCGTTTTCCCCTTCCTGCCTTCATTCTCTCTTTGCCTCTTCGCCTCTTCGCCGCCAACGAGCTCTTCGCCGCCGTGCATCTCACTGCGCCGCCGCGAGTCTCATCGCACCGAAAGGCTAACCTTTTCCACCAATTTCCACCAAATCTCCATCAAATCTCTTCTTCTGCTCGATGGCTCGCGACGATGACGCCCGCGCCGGGTGGGCTGGATCCGAAGTCACGGCAGACGACTGCCAGTGGCTGGTGAACACCCGGCGCGTCCCTCCCGGCGTCCGCAGCCGGCAGCCCGGCGGCGAGCTCGTCCCCACCCCGGAGGCAGACGAGCACGTGGTGTTCCTCGCATACTTCACGCGAGGATTCGGGCTGCCCGTCTCGAGTTTCTTCCGCTCCTTCCTCAACCACTTCGGGCTTCAGCCGCACCACCTGCCGCCGAATGCCATGGTGATGCTCGCATACCACGCCGATGACCTGGGCGCGCTACTTCTTCTTCAGGAAGCAGAGCGTGCCCAAGCCGGGTAGCACGGAGAGCGGCCGTGGCATGACCGAGACCGGGAGCGCCATGATAGTGCAGCGCAGCGGCACCAACCATCCGCGTGCCAAGGGCCTCGACTTCGTGCGCAAATGGCAGAGATCTTTCTTCTACGTTAAGAACATCTCTGTCGAGTAAGGAGTACCCCCCGTGGACCAGATCAATCTCCCCAGGTGGACCAACACGGCTCCTACTGGGCAGAATTGGGGATACAAGCCACCACTGGAGGGCGACCTCAAGCAAATGAACCAACGCCTCGCCCAGCTGAATGAATTGGGGATCAAGAGCGACGACCCCATCGCCTGTTGCATCTCCAGGCGAGTACTCCCGCTGCAGCGCCGTGCACATCTCATGTGCTACATGGGCGGCAATAGAGATTGCACCCGGACGACCACGTTCGAGCTCAGCAACGCGGATGTGGCCGTCTGGGCGCGCTCCATCGTGAGCACCGGCCTCAACGACCACTGGCAGTACGGCTTCGTGCCGTATAGCCGCACGAAGCCAATTAAACGGGTTAGTACTTCACATCTTGTTTCCTGCATAGCGATACTGAGTAGGTAGCCTTCTATCTTGGTATGCTTAGCATTCGTGCTCTGTGCCGAGTAGAACACTTAGCCGTTTCTCCTAGGCTTTATGTGCTTTGTGTTTGCACGCCATGTTGAGTAGGGCACCTGCTAATATCTGTTAGGCTTCATGTGCTTTGTGTTTGCACGCCTTGTCGAGTAGGACACTTACTCGATCCATTATGCTTTGTGCTTGCATTCCGTACCGGGTGGAATGCCTTATACTGCTCAACTGATTTGTGCTGCTTGCTCACGTTTCCAGATCCTTGCTCGCCAGCTCGTTGAGAGCGAGGAGCGCTTCGAGGCCAACTGGAACGAAGATCGAAAGGAGGACGATGAGGTCTCCTACGATACTGCGGATACCCTCTTTATCCCTCATGCCATCCAGACGGGTAAGCATCATGTCGACGCGTCCATTCGGGACTGGTCCGAAGACGACGAAGAAGGTGACCGAGCTCACCTTTCTAGTTGCGATTAGCGCAACCTAACTTTTCTTTCTGCTTCTCAACCCCTTTCTTCTCCTCTACTCTGCAGATGACGTTGATGTTGAGGAGGAAGACGAGGACGTCCTCGATGTCGATCCAGTAGGTGTGGCTGCTCCCACCACTCGGAAGAGGACGGGTAGCGGTGCCCAGGAGCCCCCTGCCAAGAAGGCCAAGAAGGGCGAGAAGAAGGTCAAGCGGGTCTCCGGGAGACGGCCACTCCCTTCCCGTGGAGGGTAAGTTACTTTCTTCTAAGTTACATTACGCTGTTGCTGCTTTTCCTGAATTCCTTATTCCGCTGCTGCTTCTCGGTTTCTTCTTTCTCCCTTCCGTTCCTGAACCCCTTTTTCTCTTCAGTGCCCCCTTGGACGCTGATGCCGCTACCGGTTCCGCCACCACTAAGAGGAAGGCCGCCATCAACCTCGATGACCTCATAGATCTTTCTGAAGAGGACGAGGTCGCCGCACAAGATAGGGCGCGTGCGCCCTCTCCCGTGAAGGAAGAAGACGAGGCCAACGTCCAGGACATGGACGCTGAGCAGCAGGCCCGCGCGGAACAAGAAGCGCAGGATGCTGCTCACGACAAGAGACCCCCTTCTCCCTCTGCTGCCTCAGCCGGGGAGAACGTTGAACAAGATCGCGAGCATCAAGACCGTGCCGCCCTTGAGCGGCAGGAAGAGAACCAGGAGCATCAGAACACTGATGCTAACGACCAAGATGATCCCGCGGCCCAGCCGCGGGTAGACGAACAAGAAGACGCCCGATCAGATCCCGCTGCCGAGCAGCGGGTTCAGACAAGTGAAGTGGAGCAGGACTCCCAGAGCCACGCCCAGCCGGACGCTACACCGGGTAGCCAGCCCTTGGTGTCGCCTACCCAGCAGGCTGCTCCTCCTACCGCACCGAGCTCCCCCGTAGAGAAGACCAAGGCTGCAGCAAGCCCTCCAGCCAAGCAGAACACAAAGAAAACCGCTTCCGATGCTACCGGCAAGAGGGATGCTGCCGAGAAGAAGGCTGCCGAGAAGCAAGCTGCCGAGACGCAGGCTGCCAACTTGACGCCACCGTCGGCAGGAATCCCCCGTGTGGCGCTGCACAAGACTCTGCCGCGATGCCGCCGCCTAAACCAACTGCAAAACCTGCCGCGAAGGCCGTGCAGCTCTCCATCGGTGCTTCCGGCAGTGCCACTGGCGCAGCTGCAGGATCAAGCGCACAAGACCCGCCTTGCTATCCGCCCTACATGGTGCAGATGGGCAAACAATATGGCATTAAGCTGGGCAAGACCGAGAAGCAGCTCGCTGTTACCAAGGGCAAACAGGCCACGGCTATGGATTCCAAGTTGCCGGCCAAGGACAAGGCCCTTTCAATCTTCTCGCGCGAGATCCAGGAGACCGAGGTGGTGTCCAAGGGGCTCGAGCAGATGATCGACCGGGTAGGCTTCATTGACGCCGAGTGGAATGGCGAGGTCCTTGGCCACGATCCCTGGCATGGCCTGGCCTTGGGCAAGCTGGATCACTGGCGCGTTGACTGGAATAAGGCGGACATGGGCTACAATCCCATGACCATCTCGTCTGCCACTAGCACGCTTGCCGTGATGCTGTTCGTCCACCGCAAAGCTGCAGAGGATCTTGAGCAAACCTATGCGGTAAGTTTTGCTTGCCTGTTTCGAGTTGCGCTTTTCTTCTCTTCTATCTTTCTTCCTCTCCTTATCCATTATCCAGTCCCCGAGATTCGGGCCGAGTAGACGGGTACTCAACCGAGTTGCCGTCTTCTCGGGTCGAATCTTCAAAATATTGTCTAACTCCTTTTCTTTCTGTTTCTCAGAATAGCCTTATGAAGAGAACGATCTTTACCGGCAACTGCTCTGGAATCACATCGTTGCTAAAAGGCGCCTTGAGGCCCTAGAAGCAGAGCGCAAAAGTGATGCCGTGACGGAGAAGGAGGCCCTGGATCGTACTCTTAAACTTTCCGAGCTCGAGAGTAAGCTTCTAGCTACGCGGTTCATGCGTTTTGTGTTTACGCCCGCTTTTGCTTTCTGCTCTAACTGATTCTACTCTGCAGGCAAGTTTAAGGAAATGGCGGAGGCGCACCGGCACTGCCATGTTTTTGTTGCCAACGGTGAAGCCACGATTAAGAAGCTGGAAAGTGAGTTGCCGTTTTTTCGGCTTGTCTTTCTTCTTTCTTCTTCGCTACTCTGCTGACCTTGCTCCTCTCTCCGCAGAAGATCACAAGAAGGTTGTTGAAGAGCATCTCGACTGCCTTAAACCCGCCGAGGTGCAGCAGCAATTGGAAAGCCAAGCAGTAGAGCTCAAGAACAAACACGTCTCCGAGCTGGAGCCACTGCAGGTCCAATTGAGGACTGCTCTTCAGGACGCCCTAAACATAGCCGTCGAGAAGGACAAGATGGAGGCAGCTTTCAAGGCTAAGCAGAGAGCCCTCGAGTTGGAGAGAGAGACGCTGAAGAAAAGCAACTCGGACCTCATGCTTCAGCTAGCCGAGTTCCGCAAGGTCGAAGAAAGGCACGTTGCTGACGAGGAGTCGTGGAAGAGGAAGCTGCAATCGCTACTCTGCGACCTGAACAGTAAGTTCTCGCTTCTCTGTGCCTCCCTGTTTCCTTCTTCTTCTCCGATGTCTGATTTGCATCTCTTCTCTACCTCTGTTTCTAATCTTTTCCGATAGCATTTTCAGAAATCATCCCCGACCTCTGCTCGGCTTGCAAACCTGCTCTGTCTAAGGCTCAAGAAGTTCGAGTCGAGAAGGGGTTGCCTATGGACACCAAGGCTTCGATCGAGGATAGCTTCACGAACATGCAGGGTCAGCTTCAGCGCCTTAAGGGCTTGGGCACGGACTTGACGTCTACTGCCTTCAAACTCCATGCTTTGTTCTGGCCCCAAGATCCCTTGCCCCCAACCATTCGCGCACTCGCCGAGAAGCTAGACGGCGTCAAGGCCGAATTGAAGAAATGGAGAGCATCTGGAGCTCGTGCAGGCGCCGACATGCTTCTACTCTTTATTTGCAGCTGGTACGAGAATCTCAATCTCAATACCATCCTCGAGATGCGCCGGGACTCAAAGTGGGAGAAGGATCCCGAGTGCGTGACTCGCCGCCAGGCAGTCGCGTACGAGATCGCCTCCTACGCGGATACCGCGCGCTTCATCGAAGGCCTCACCGAGCCTGACACTGAGGCGGAAGGCGAGGACGAAGAGGAGGAGGAGGATGACGAGGAGGCCACTGATTCGGACGGCTTGAGTTTCTTCGAAGGCGCCGATGACAAGTCTGGGACGAGGAGGCCGAAAGCCAGAAGATGACTATCGATACTGCGGCTCTCGAGTTTGGCTCTTCATCCGGCGCGGCCCTTGATGATGCAGCGCTACTCCGCACTCAATCTGCTGCCTCCACTTCGGCGACGGACCCCATCTCGGTGGCCACAGCCACCTCTGATCAAGCTGCCACCCTTACTGAAGCGGATGCGGGCAACACCGAAGCTGATGTCGCCAACACCGAAGCCGATGCTACCAAGGCCAACACTGAAGCCGATGCTGCCAAGGCCAACACAGAAAATGCTGCTACCTCCACTTGATTATGTCCTGCAACACTTATGCTTGAAAACTCTTATCAGATCCCCAGGATGCCGGGTGCAAATGTATCGAAACAATTATCCTTTTCGTTCCTACTCAGCTTTTATTCTCATTTGATGTTTTAAACTTAGTTATTTGAGTAGCCTTGGCTCGATGCCGGGTTGCGTTATCATGCAAGTCCCCGAGTTGCATTTCTCATTCACTCTTCCTTTTTATCTCAGCTCTTACCTGCAACTTGTTGCTTTTTTGGTATTCGAGTCACAAGAGTTCAAAGTTGGAGTTGCAAATACTTAGCCACTTAGAAACAATCATAGTAATGCTACCCACCACTTAGCCGAAAAAGTTAACAAAAAACAGTAGTAAAGGACACCCTACTCGGTTCATGCACTCTTTCTTTCCTTAGTAATTTTTCTTGTGCTCATTGACCTTTAGCTTGTTCTCTTGCTTGCCATGAAGCCGGGTTTCGGACAGCAGCAGAGTCGAAGAGTTGGCATGTAGGTTTAAACACAATACTAAATGTACTCAAGAAATTTTAAGCATAGCAACCGGGTAGACAAAAGTGAAGCCGAGTAGAAACACACAGAGCAATTTTGGACGGGGGCAGTCCCCGAGTTTAATTTCGGATTGCAGAGTAGAAGTTTAACTCGGTTAAGAGAGTACATACACATTTTTTCTCACGAATGAAAGCGACGAAGTAGAGCTACATTCCAGGGGCGCTTTGATTCCTCTCCCGCTTTATCCGCCCTGTTCTTCTGAGATGGCTGCACGTCTACCAGGTAATAGGAATCATTGTGCAGAGCCTTGCACACAATGAAAGGCCCTTCCCACGGAGGGGATAGTTTGTGCATCCCGGCTGTGCGTTGCACAAGCCTAAGGACCATGTCTCGTTCTCGGAAAACCCTTGGGCTCACTTTTCGGCTATAATAACGCCTCAAGTTTTGCTGATAAATAGCTGAATGTGACAGAGTAAGCTCTCTTGCTTCTTCTAGCAGGTCAACGCCATCTTCTCGAGCTTCTCTCGCCTCCACCTCAGCGTAGAGGGTTACTCAGGGGGAGTCATGCTCTAGGTCTATTGGCAACACGGCCTCAGCCCCGTATACCAAGAAGAATGGCGTGTAGCCGGTTGACCGGTTAGGGGTAGTCCTTAGACTCCACAACACCGCTGGCAACTCGTCTAGCCAACACCCAGGTGTTTTCAGCAGTGGCTCAATCAGCCTTGGCTTTATTCCTGCCAGCACCATGCCATTTGCTCTTTCAACTTGCCCATTGGAGGCGGGATGCGCGACAGACGCAACATCTAGCCGGATATGCTTATCTCTGCAGAACCGCACCATTGCACCCTCAGCAAAATTTGTGCCGTTATCCGTGATGATGTTGTGCGGGTAGCCGTATCTCAGGATCACATCTTTCAGGAAACTCACAGCTGTGGCTCCATCACACTTCCGAATAGGCTTCACTTCTATCCACTTGGTGAACTTATCGACCATGACTAAGATGTGAGTCATGTTGCCTCTAGCCGGCTTGAAGGTACCAACCATATCCAAGCACCAAACGGCAAATGGCCAAGTAATGGGAATGGTTTTCAACTCGGAAGCAGGCAAGTGGATCTTACTTGCAAATCTCTGGCAGCCATTGCACTTCCTCACAATATATTCAGCTTGCTTCAAGGCAGTGAGCCAAAAGAAACCATGCCGAAAAGCCTTCTTGACCAAAGCCCGAGAAGAGGCGTGGTGCCCGCATTCTCCTTGGTGTATTTCCACCAGAATCTCTTCTCCTTCTTCCGGTTCTACACAGCGTTGCAGCACGCCAGTCGCACTTCTCTTGTGCAGCACCTCTCTGAATATGGTGTAGCCCTTGGATCTTCTCTGAATCTGCCTCGCAGTAACTTCATCTTCTGGCAGGGTGCCATCCTTTAGAAAGGATAATGTGGGCATAGCCCAACTCGGTGTCTCCCGCGTGGGAAACACTGGTTCGTCCACTTCCATTGGAACAGGCATCACTGTCTGCTCTTTAGAGTTGGGAGCACTTCTCTGAAGCCCTGAGCGATTGGCAAGAACCTCCTCAATGAATGCGACAGTCCCCGGGTTGAGAGGGGCAGTCCCCGAGTAAGGAAGGACAGTCCCCGAGTAGGGAGTGGCAGTCCCCGAGTTGCAGGCGCCAGTCCCCGGGTTCTCTTTGGCATTCTCCCAGTCAATCTCCATGGGAACAGCTTCTTCATTTGGCAGAGAAGGAACAAATATAGATTCCGAGTTGGGGGAAGGCTTGATGGATGGCTTTCTCAAATGCTCCAAGGCAATTCCCGCCGAGATGGATTGCCGAGAAGACCCCAACTTGGACAGCTCGTCTGCTGCTTCATTCTCTGCTCGGTGGATGTGCTGGAACTCGCAGCCTTCGAAAAATCCAGTCATAGACTGCACCAGGAAGCGATATGATGCCATGTTGGCATCTAGAGCATCCCAAGTGCCAGAAACTTGCTGTACCACCAGATCTAAATCGCCATAGCATATAATGCGCTGCACGCCAACCTCCTTGGCTACTCGCAAGCCGTGTACCACTGTCTCGTACTCTGCAACACTGTTGGATGCCTTGAAATAGATTTTCAGTACGTACTTGAGTTGGTCTCGCTTGGGTGACGTAAGCACTACGCCAGCTCCAAGGCCTTCTTTCACTTTGGAGCCATCAAAATGCATCTTCCAGTAGTTAGAAACTGGAGCAGGAGGCTCATATTGCACCTCAGCCCAATCCACAAGAAATTCCTCCAGAATCTGAGACTTCATGGCTTCTCTTCTCGCGTACGCGGGAGCGTATACGGCCAGCTCAATTGCCCACTTGGCTACTCTGCCACTCGCTTCTTTGTTGCCCATGATATCCGAGATGGGAGCAGAGCTCACGACAGTGATGGGGTGCTCTTGGAAATAATGCTTCAGCTTCTTGGCGCCCAGGTACACGCCGTAAGTCATCTTCTGGTAATGCGGGTAATTCTGCTTGGAGCTGGATAGCACCTCACTGAGATAATATACTGGCCGCTGCACACTTTTTCCTTCCTCTTCTCGCTCTACCACGATCACCACGCTGACTACCCGATTGGTAGCAGCAATGTACAGCAGCATTGGCTCTTTGGGTAGCGGACTAGCCAAGATGGGAGCGCTACCCAACATTGCCTTCAGCTCATTGAATGCCACATCCGCTTGCGGTGTCCAGACGAACTTGTCGCTTTTCTTCATCAATTGATACAAAGGCAGGGCCTTCTCGCCCATTCTGCCCAAGAAACGACTCAGAGATGCCAAGCAACCAGTGAATTTTTGCACATCCTTCAGGGATCTCGGTAAAGACATGCTCTCAATAGCTTTTATCTTTGAAGGATTGGCTTCAATGACCCGACTGGATACCAAGAAGTCGAGTAGCTTGCCAGCCGGGACGCCAAAGGTGCATTTACTCGGGTTCAGCTTCATCTTGTACTTGCGCAAATTGGCAAATGTTTCCTCAAGATCGGCAAGCAGAGTTTGTGTTTTATTCGTTTTGATGACAATGTCATCTACGTACACCTGCACATTTTTGCCGAGTTGATCGTGCAAGCATTTCTGCATGCATCTCTGATAAGTAGCACCCGCATTCCGGAACCCGAAACACATGACACGATAGCAATAAGCCCCGTACGGGGTAATGAAAGCAGTCTTTATTTGATCAGCCGGATTGAGAGCTATCTGATGAAAACCAGAGTAGGCATCTATGAAAGAAAAAAAGCTCACAACCAGCAGTGGAATCGATAACCTGATCGATGCGAGGTAGCGAAAAAGGATCCTTGGGGCAGGCCTTGTTCAAGTCGGTGTAGTCGACGCACATGCGCCACGCGGTAGCGGCCTTGGGATCCTCCTTCTTCTTCTCGACCATGACCGGGTTGGCTAGCCAATCCGGATGCAGCACCTCCATGATGAAATTGCTTATCAGCAGCTTGGTGATCTGATCACCGATAGCCTTTCTACTCTCATCTCCGAAGCGGCGCATAGCCTGCTTCACTGGTTTGGCGTCAGGACGCACATGTAGCGAGTGCTCAACCAACTCCCTCGGGACACCTGGTAGATCCTCATTGGACCAGGCGAACACGTCCCGATTCTCACGGAGGAAGTGGATGAGCTCTCTTTCCTATTTCTCCGCCAATCCGGAGCCAATGATGGCAACACGGTCGGGGAACTCAGGGTCAACCTGGATCTTCTTTGTTTCCTGGGATGCCTGGAACGCGGTCCCGTACTGGGAGCTCGGCATCCCGGGCGCAACACCTTGTGCTGCCTGCGCCATAGCCACCACTTCATGTATCTTTTTCTTCTCGGCAGCAATCACCATTGACTCCGCCAACTTAGAACTAGCAGAGGCACACTCCATAGACTTCTTGTAATCACCAGAGATGGTAATCACGCCATTGGGACCAGGGATCTTCATCTTCAGATATGCAGTGTGAGTAGAAGCCATGAACTTGCTCAGAGCAGGCCTGCCGAGTAGGGCGTGCTAGGGGCTTTGATGATCAACCACCTCGAACTGCAGCCTCTCCGTGCGGCAGTTCTCCCTGGTACCGAATAGAACGTCTATCCACACTTGGCCCATTGGAGAACAAGAGATTCCCGGCACGATGACGTGGAAGGTGGTCTTGCTGGGTAGCAGCATGTTCTCGACAATACCGAGCTTCTCGAGCGTGTCCTTGTACACGATGTTGATGCTGCTGCCATTGTCGATCAGTACCTTGCTGAACCTCACATTCTTCTCGGGGCCCAAGAAAGTAGGGTCCAGCACCAAGGCGTAGCTACCCGGATTGGGCATCACCTTAGGATGATCCGTTCTGGACCATGTGATCTCTAGGTTGCACCAGTGCATGTAGTGAGGGACAGCAGGGATCACAACATTGACCTCCATGGCACGCCTGTGCTGAGATTGCTTGTCGACGGGCTCAGAAGTGAAGATCATATAGCTCTCGTGGTGCTCCTGGTAATGGTTGCGGCCTCCATCATCATTGTTACCATTTTTGTTGCCCTGGTAGTTGTTGTTGCCTCTGTTGTTGTTGCGGTTGCCTCTGTTGTTGTTGCGGTTGCGGTTGTTGTTGTTGTTGTTGCGGTAGCCCTCATTGTTGAAGTAGCGGTTGGCTCCTAAAGCCACCTGATTCACGTTTTCTCTTCTCGGGAATGCTCGAGGCCGAACTGCGGGTGCGCGAGCAGGCTGCACATTGGCATTCATAGCTGGCAGAGGAGGAGGAGGAGGCAAGCCTTCATTCCTGATCAGATCCCACCAGTCGCATTGTCGAGTAGTGTGGTTGGCAGGCCTCGAAGGATGCTGAGTGTGAAAGCTGCATGGGCCATCCCTCATGTCGTCAAAGACAAACTTCTTAGCCGGATCCGGGTTGCCGCTACCCGGCTGAGGAGCACGGTATGGCTTTTGTTGCCTTGGCCCTGATTCTGGTTCTGCCCGTACTGGGCTCCAGCAGGTTTTTGTCTTTGGATACTCCCAGCTCCGACAGCCACTGCATTCACTTCCTCAGGGTCATACCGAGTATCTATCCGGTCACCCCTGCGCTTGTTGCGGAACTCGTTGCGCTTGTTGCTGTTGAAGTTTCTTCTCGGCTCGGAGGAGTCCATCAGGGGCTGAGTAGGATCACCGAGTGCGTACTGATCCGCAATCTTGATGATCTCCGCCAGTGTGTTTGGCATCTCCCTCTGCAACCTTTGCCACAACATGCTGCCATGTCGGCAACCCTGCGCAAACCAAGTGATGGCTTGGGCCTCATTCACACCTTCACAGGTGTTCCTCAATGTGCTCCACCGAGTAAGATACTCGTGGTCCGTCTCGTCTTCCCGCTGCTTGCAAGCGGATAACTGCTGCGGCCTATTCGGCCTCTTGTAGGTGCTGGTGAAGTTGCTGATGAAGGCCTCCGAGAAGTCCAGCCAGCAATTGATGCTGTTCTTGGGCAAATTGTTGAGCCAAGTGCGAGCTGGGCCCTCAAGCATCTGCGGAACGTACCGCACAGCCCATCTCCGGTTGCCGTTCGCGATGTGCACCGCGGTGACATAGTCATTGAGCCAATCTTCCGGCTTGGTGCTGACATTGTAACTTTTGGTGCCTCTAGCAAGCTGGAAGTTCTTCACGGACGGCTCATTCATGATGCGTGGGCCAAAGCACTCAGGGCCAGGAGGTCCCGTGTTCTCGAGCCGTGCGGATAGACTGATCCGGTCCAGCTTGTACCGGACATCATTGGGCTCCAGCACACGCTCACCCACACGATCCATGATATCATATCCAGCTAGCCCCATGGCCAAGTAGCCGTCATCATATCTGTCCACCTCCATGGCCACAGGCTGCTCCACCAGGTTGGCTACTCGGGCAGCCGCACGCGGCTGAGCAGCAGCTGGCTGCTGCGGCCTCTGCCGAGTAAGCTGAGCAACCTGTTGCCGAGAAGGGCACGGACGATCTCCACATCGCGTCTGGCTATGAGCTTTATGGGCTTGCAAGCCTGCTCCAGCAGAGTTGTGTTTCTGACCGGACTGTCGCGGCACAGTGAGCTGTTTCGCGGCGGCAGTCGGGTCGTACACCTGCATTTGCCTGTTTCTACCCGAATAGCCACCACGCTCCCTTTCACCACTCGGATGCGGTGATGAGGCCTGATCGTTAGATCTGACTGCATGCGAGTGCACCACCTGAGAAGCTCCAGCACCCGGATTGGCTTTCCGGAACTCCTCGTTCTGCCTAGCAGCCTCTAGCACTACCTCATTGAGCCTCTCCTCTTGCCTAGCGCGCGCGTCGCCGTCGAGATGCGGCAACTCAGCAGCTACGGCCTCAGCGGCTCTAAGTGTTTTGGTGGGGGTGTTGTACCTAGGCCTGGTGGAGGTGTTTGCGGTGGCAGATTGGCTAGGAGCCTCTACAACTGTTGCCATCTCAGCGCCTAAGTTGCGACGCGTAGCACCTACTTTGCTAGCCCTCCTAGCAACTGGTGTAAAACCGTGAGCCTTGTTGTACTCGTTCTGATCTAGACTAAGCTCAAGCCTAACCTTCTCCAACTCAGCTTGCTCGGCGAGCAACTCCTGATGCTGCCGGTCGAGCTGCGCCTTCATGGTCAAGAGCTCGATATCAGTGGGAGGCGGCATGCCCGTCCGTGCAGTAGACGCAGGAATTGTCGGAGTAGTGGAGAGGGGGAGGTTGCAGTCCTTCTCGTAGGGCTTGTGGGTCTTCCCGCTAGCACTCGAGCCAGCGAGATCCTCGATGACGCCCGCGGCGACAGCCGCGCCCTTTCCGGCATCCGCAGCCAGGCCGGCCACCATTACCTCTGCGCTGTCCGCAGAACGGCCCATAGGCCTTCCGCGGGCAGCAATCACAGCAGGAGGATCCTCCGCGACCAACACCTCCAACGGGAACTCGTGGACGACGGCGGTGGCGACGTAGACAAGATGCGAGCCGAAGGAGAGCACCGTGCCGCCTTCCGGCATGGCCCTGCCGCCGAAATCACCAGCGTTATCGACGACGAAGTCGAAGGAGCCGAATCTGTGGACAAGGCCACAGACCACGCGCTCCCCAGAAGTAGATCCCGTCCGAACGTGAACTCCAGCCAGCGCCGCTGGTTGCCCCACGGTGGGCGCCAACTGTCGTGGTGGTGTCACGGCAGATGCCATAGGATGGCTAAAGTTGTGGGGACGATGGACGCTGGAGGCGCTCGGGGAGGGATCACGCAGCGAATAGCCGCGTGTGGTATGAATCAATCAATGCAAACAACAAGATCTACCCAGGTTCAGGGCCCTCGTGTGGAGGTAAAACCCCTACTCCTGCCTTTCTCTCTGTGTATTAGTGTCTCACCGAGTAGCCATTCTCCTCTCTCTGTAAAGATCTAGGGTTTTCTCTCGTGAGCCTAAGCGTCCCTCGCGCAGGAGGGGGCAGGGCACCTTATATACTGGTGCCCAGCCGGATACAGCCAACAGGAAAAAGTACAAACAGATGTCGACATAGTGTGCACACTGCGTACTTCCGGCTTCCCGCTGACCGCTTTGGCTTCCTAATTTGTCTTGTGTGGTGTAACACCCGGGTTTTTTTCCCAAATAGACATTTGCTTGTTGTTTTCTTTTTCATCGCCTAGCATCATGCATCATCCTGCATATACAACTTGCAACCTCTATTTCAATATGATCAAATCTTATTTTTGCTAAATATTTTGTGCCTCAGAACTACTTTTGTTAGTACTCCAAACCTCTTTTATATTCTGGAAAATTAATAAACACTAAAACAAAGAAAAAGGAAAACGTTTTGAGTGCAGCAGCCCACCCACATGCTCCACGGACCAGCCAATCATCGGCCCAACCCGAAATAGCCCACCTAAACTAGCCCAGCCCACCTCCCTGTTTCTTCTCCGTACGGACGCACGAGAAGGACGTGATCCCTCCCGTCGTTTTCACCCAAAGCAGAGCACCACCGCACTGGTCCCCCTCTCCCCCCTCCTTTATCTACCCCAAGCCACCCCCTCTCCTCCCCAAACCCTAGCTCCTCCCCTCCTCTCCATCTCGCGCCGCCACCCTCTCCTCTCCCTCCTCTGTACCTGCTTCTCTGAATTATTTTCTGAAAACTGAGGGAGAGCGCGGAGTAGTTCGCCGTTGCCCCGCCACCATGGAGTCCGTCGAGCCGAGATGACCGCGGGAATGGAACCTCCGTGCTCTCCACGTCGTCCACGCCGAAGATCGGGACCTGGAGCCACCCGGGTCGACGCCATCCATGCCATCTTCCTCCGCTGTCCATGAGCAGTCCATGAGCAGGATGGCTTCAAGATCGCCACCGCCTCGACGTCTTCGTCCCCGAGCCACCACGACAAGCCTCCAGAACCTTGGGTGAGCCTCCGTCCTTACGGACGCTTCCCGCTACCCTCCCCTTGCTCTGTGGGCGCGCCATCGAGCGCCAAAATCACGTCATACTCGCTGCAGTTCGTCCCCATCACCGTCCCGTGCGCACATCTGAAACTTTAGTTTCAGTTTTCGTCAGTTAACTCGAGTGCATGCTTGATCTAGATACAATGCCCACTTCTGTCTCAAACAGGACAACAGCCCAGTGGCTAGAGCCCCCCGCGCGCATCCAGGAGATCCAGGGTTCGATCCCCGCGTAGGCAGCTAGCCCAAACCTTTTTTTTTTTGGGAATTATTTCCCGCGCCCAGCCCCACAAAGCAGATCAAATCTTAACTTGTAAATTCCACCAAATATTCATAAATTCTCCAATTTTGGTGATTCAAATTTTTGTAGATTCATAACTGTGAGCACTTTTGAAATATGTAAAAATGTCAACATGTTTCTGTAATAATTTGTGCACTAAATATTTAAATACAGAAAATGGAATAAAAACTGAAATCTTGCAAAATTCATAACTTGAGTTCTGTTCACCCAAATTGAGCAAACTTGGGCTCTAGAATTTTGTCTTAACAAACTCTACACAGTGGTATTTTATTTGGTCACAATTGAAGTAAATTTGAACATTTTTTCTTCTGTTTACTAAAACGGGCAGAATAAAAATGCTTATGGAAAATTGCATAATAAATTCAATAATGATCCAAAAATTATGTTTAATAGCCCAAAATGTTCAGTGAAACATTTGCTACATGTTTTCAACCTTTTCAATACAATTTGTCCACCTAAATAATAAACATGGAATGTGCTGGGCATTTAATTAAATTGGTGCCCTATTCCATTTAATTTTGTGTCACTCACCTATGGACTGTTTTCCATGCTAAACAACATTTAATATTGATGGTTAGATAAATAACTTAAACTTTCCTAATTAAATGTTGAACTTTTGTCTCAACTTAAATTGGTTTAGTTGCATTCTCGCATGTCATGCATATAAAATAGGATCATGCTGGATCTTTTGCCGTAGTAGTAATTGTTGCATCCGGTGTTTGTTCTAGTTTGTTGCTTCTTCGCGGATAGGACGTTGAGATGATGTGAGCAACGACAAGTTCCACGGATGTACCTCTACTTGCTGGATCTCAGGCAAGTATACTCACTTGCTACCTATGTTGCCTTTCCTCACTTGTTACCGATTCTTTCCGTTGTCTTTATGCTAGCCTAGTATTTTCGATGCTTGTGTCTCGATCCTATCATATGTTTACCTTGCAGCCATGATATAGCCTTCCTTCCACTTCCTATCGACTGTTGTTTGTTTACCTTGTTGGCCCTCGTGTCGTAGTTGCATGCTTAGATTTGTTTGTGCTCGAGTCTTGTTGTCCTTTGTCGTATCACCTGTTTAGTTTGATAGTTGGGTTTCAATTTAAGCAACAACATATTAATGTTTGGGGTAATAATAATTTGATGATAAGGCACCGGCAGGAGGCCCGGCGTGGTTTTGGAGCCTGCTGGTGTCGAAACTAGGAAAAGGGTCTTGTCCATTGATCCATGATGAGCGCGCTAACCGCATCCGGGAGGTAGTATGGGACCCCCTCGACTTAGACCTGATTTGCAGCTTGTCCGAAGAGCCACACTTAGTTCGGGTGTTCCATTTGCTCATATGCATGAATGGGTGGGCCCCCCATGGTTACTGTTGATGATGATGATGATGCATATAGGGAGAGGCCTGTATTGCCGGGGTGTTGCGTCCTGCGGGAGTTTTGCACACTTGCGCTGAGTATTCGGCTGCGTGGCTGGGACCTTATAGCTCCGTGGCTCCTAGGATGGGTTGTAGAGACGGTTTGGGTCGTGTCGAGCCAACCTGAGTTTTATTTGGTGGCTTGAGTGTGTACGGGTACTGTAGCGTACCCTGCAGGGATGAATCTTCTCGAGAAGCCGTGTTGTCCGCAGTTATGTGGCGACTTGGTGAAAGTGCTGGCTAACAAGAACTCAGACAACTTACACTTAACAATGATAACTTGACTAGTAATATAGATTACCTCCACCATAAAAATGAATGTCACCTTAATCAACAGCGTGAGTTTCCTTGGGTTGCTTCCTTAGTAGTGGGTAACACTGGATGGGTATTGTTTGGTGAGTAGTTGTAGTTGGTTCTGATACGCTCTCTTATCCCTCTCTAATAGCCGGAAGTTGTAGCGTGTCTCTGTAGTTAGTTAGTGCAGCCCGCTGCCGCTTCTTTGCAATAATCTCTTCCTTCCATTCTACCCAAAGTATTTGTATCTTGTGATGATTGGTTACGCTGGTATCTTGTGAGTATGACTTGCCAGTACTTAACAGTACTGACCCACGAATCCATTCCGTGGCTGCATATTCCACATTGCAGTCAACAGGTTTGAAGTCTGACGACGTTAGCTTGGGAATCCCTCCGGCTTGGCCTGGGCAGGGATTGGACGCCATCGGTTATCTTCAGGACTCTTAGTCCAATTTGTATCTTGTCCGTAGTCGGACACTATGTTGTTTCTTCCGCTGTCATTTGGATCTTTGTATTGTATCAGTTGTATCCTTGACTCGTTAGAGTCGTCTTGTATATATCTCTTCTGTTGTTGTTGCGGAATATTCGTGAACTGTTGTAATGTTATCACAAGTGGCAACCTGGAATCGGTTATTATGTGGATTTTGGCGGAAATGCTGAAATCTGCATAGTGCCCGATCTCGGAGCGTCACAAATAGTATCAGAGAATGGTTTCCGATTCCCAATGTTGTTTCAATACGAATGGTTATCGAAGCAACGGGTCCGCAAAGCCTGTAGGATAACCTCGCTAACGGTCGTGTTTGTAGAGTGTCTAAACTATTTGTGCTAAAACTATTTTTGGAAATATCTCACTAGGATTCTGATTTTCTTCTCATCTCTATTCTACTTCTCCTTCTATCTCATTTGTTTTGGAGTCTCTTCTCGTATCTATCTTTCAAAGTTCTAGGATTCTACGTGGGTGGACGTTTTCTGAGCCTTTAACCTAATAGGTTCGATCATCAGAAGATTCCTGGTGGAAGAACATCGTCATCAATCCGAGCAAGAATCTCTTGTTAGTGGTGTCGAGAAGTTTGTTAGTGGTGTCGAGGAGATCAACAATGTGGCCGAAGACTCGATAGATCTGACTTCTCCCCTCCCCCGTGTTCGTGGGCGGATTGCGAGGGCGCAATCCCCTTGTTAGTGGTGTCGGCTGTAACACCCGGGTTTTTTTCCAAATAGACATTTGCTTGTTGTTTTCTTTTTCATCGCCTAGCATCATGCATCATCCTGCATATACAACTTGCAACCTCTATTTCAATATGATCAAATATTATTTTTGCTAAATTTTATGAAAATTATTTTGTGCCTCAGAACTACTTTTGTTAGTACTCCAAACCTCTGTTATATTCTGGAAAATTAATAAACACTAAAACAAAGAAAAAGGAAAACGTTTTGAGTGCAGCAGCCCACCCACATGCTCCACGGACCAGCCAATCATCGGCCCAACCCGAAATAGCCCACCTAAACCAGCCCAGCCCACCTCCCTGTTTCTTCTCCGTACGGACGCACGAGGAGGACGTGATCCCTCCCGTCGTTTTCACCCAAAGCAGAGCACCACCGCACTGGTCCCCCTCTCCCCCCTCCTTTATCTACCCCAAGCCACCCCCTCTCCTCCCCAAACCCTAGCTCCTCCCCTCCTCTCCATCTCGCGCCGCCACCCTCTCCTCTCCCTCCTCTGTACCTGCTTCTCTGAATTATTTTCTGAAAACTGAGGGAGAGCCCGGAGTAGTTCGCCGTTTCCCCGCCACCATGGAGTCCGTCGAGCCGAGATGACCGCGGGAATGGAACCTCCGTGCTCTCCACGTTGTCCACGCCGAAGATCGGGACCTGGAGCCACCCGGGTCGACGCCATCCATGCCATCTTCCTCCGCTGTCCATGAGCAGTCCATGAGCAGGATGGCTTCAAGATCGCCACCGCCTCGACGTCTTCGTCCCCGAGCCACCACGACAAGCCTCCAGAACCTTGGGTGAGCCTCCGTCCTTACGGACCCTTCCCGCTACCCTCCCCTTGCTCTGTGGGCGCGCCATCGAGCGCCAAAATCGTGTCATACTCACTGCAGTTCGTCCCCATCACCGTCCCATGCGCACATCTGAAACTTTAGTTTCAGTTTTCGTCAGTTAACTCGAGTGCATTCTTGATCTAGATACATTGCCCACTTCTGTCACAAACAGCACAACAGCCCAGTGGCTAGAGCCCCGCGCGCGCATCCAGGAGATCCAGGGTTCGATCCCCTTGTAGGCAGCTAGCCCAAACCTTTTTTTGGGGAATTATTTTCCGCGCCCAGTCCCACAAAGCAGATCAAATCTTAACTTGTAAATTCCACCAAATATTCATAAATGCTCCAATTTTGGTGATTCAAATTTCTGTAGATTCATAACTGTGAGCACTTTCGAAATATGTAAAAATGTCAACATGTTTCTGTAATAATTTGTGCACTAAATATTTAAATACAGAAAATGGAATAAAAACTGAAATCTTGCAAAATTTATAACTTGAGTTCTGTTCACCCAAATTGAGCAAACTTGGGCTCTAAAATTTTGTCTTAACAAACTCTACACAGTGGTATTTTATTTGGTCACAATTGAATTAAATTTGAACATGTTTCCTTCTGTTTACTAAAAGGGGCAGAATAAAATTGCTTATGGAAAATTGCATAATAAATTCAATAATGATCCAAAAATTATGTCTAATAGCTCAAAATGTTCAGTGAAACATTTGCTACATCTTTTCAACCTTTTCAATACAATTTGTCCACCTAAATAATAGACATGGAATGTGCTGGGCATTTAATTAAATTGGTGTCCTATTCCATTTAATTTTGTGTCACTCACCTATGGACTGTTTTCCATGCTAAACAACATTTAATATTGATGGTTAGATAAATAAATTAAACCTTCCTAATTAAATGTTGGACTTTTGTCTCAACTTAAATTGGTTTAGTTGCATTCTCGCATGTCATGCATATAAAATAGGATCATGCTGGATCTTTTGCCGTAGTAGTAATTGTTGCATTCGGTGTTTGTTCTAGTTTGTTGCATCTTCGCGGATAGGACGTTGAGATGATGTGAGAAACGACAAGTTCTACGGATGTACCTCTACTTGCTGGATCTCAGGCAAGTATACTCACTTGCTACCTATGTTGCCTTTCCTCACTTGTTACCGATTCTTTCCGTTGTCTTTATGCTAGCCTAGTATTTTCGATGCTTGTGTCTCAATCCTATCATATGTTTACCTTGCAGCCATGATATAGCCTTCCTTCCACTTCCTATCGAATGTTGTTTGTTTACCTTGTTGGCCCTCGTGTCGTAGTTGCATGCTTAGATTTGTTTGTGCTCGAGTCTTGTTGTCCTTTGTCGTATCACCTGTTTAGTTTGATAGTTGGGTTTCAATTTAATCAACAACATGTTAATGTTTGGGGTAATAATAATTTGATGATAAGGCACCGGCAGGAGGCCCGGCGTGGTTTTGGAGCCTGCTGGTGTCGAAACTAGGAAAAGGGTCTTGTCCATTGATCCATGATGAGCGCGCTAACCGCATCCGGGAGGTAGTATGGGACCCCCCTCGACTTAGACCTGATTTGCAGCTTGTCCGAAGAGCCACACTTAGTTCGGGTGTTCCATTTGCTCATATGCATGAATGGGTGGCCCCCTGGTTACTGTTGATGATGATGATGATGCATATAGGGCGAGGCCTGTATTGCCAGGGTGTTGCGTCCTGCGGGAGTTTTGCACACTTGCGCTGAGTATTCGGCTGCGTGGCTGGGACCTTATAGCTCTGTGGCTCCTAGGATGGGTTGTAGAGACGGTTTGGGTCGTGTCGAGCCAACCTGAGTTTTATTTGGTGGCTTGAGTGTGTACGGGTACTGTAGCGTACCCTGCAGGGATGAATCTTCTCGAGAATCCGTGTTGTCCGCAGTTATGTGGCGACTTGGTGAAAGTGCTGGCTAACAAGTACTCAGACAACTTACACTTAACAATGATAACTTGACTAGTAATATAGATTACCTCCACCATAAAAATGAATGTCACCTTAATCAACAGCGTGAGTTTCCTTGGGTTGCTTCCTTAGTAGTGGGTAACACTGGATGGGTATTGTTTGGTGAGTAGTTGTAGTTGGTTCTGATACGCTCTCTTATCCCTCTCTAATAGCCGGAAGTTGTAGCGTGTCTCTGTAGTTAGTTAGTGCAGCCCGCTGCCGCTTCTTTGCAATAATCTCTTCCTTCCGTTCTACCCAAAGTATTTGTATCTTGTGATGATTGGTTACGCTGGTATCTTGTGAGTATGACTTGCCAGTACTTAACAGTACTGACCCACGAATCCATTTCGTGGCTGCATATTCCACATTGCAGTCAACAGGTTTGAAGTCTGACGACGTTAGCTTGGGAATCCCTCCGGCTTGGCCTGGGCAGGGATTGGACGCCATCGGTTATCTTCAGGACTCTTAGTCCAATTTGTATCTTGTCCGTAGTCGGACACTATGTTGTTTCTTCCGCTGTCATTTGGATCTTTGTATTGTATCAGTTGTATCCTTGACTCGTTAGAGTCGTCTTGTATATATCTCTTCTGTTGTTGTTGCGGAATATTCGTGAACTGTTGTAATGTTATCACAAGTGGCAACCTGGAATCGGTTATTATGTGGATTTTGGCGGAAATGCTGAAATCTGCATAGTGCCCGATCTCGGGGCGTCACATGTGGAAAGTCGTTGTGCAAAACCAAGAAGCTGATATGTTATCACTGCCACGAACACAGAGTAGGCCCCCCTATCCTGCGACGCCCTGCTGACACCCTGGCGCGGTCAGGCACGCTCTCTGAAGATGAACAGTGCCTCCGTACGGACCCAGGATACGCGGGATCCTGTGTCAGAACGACACCTTTGACTTCTGGCCCGAGTAGGAAACCGCCATTTCTACTCGAACCACTTTCTCTACTCGGAGGAATATAACTTCCTTGATTCTTCCTTCTGGCCATCAATGTGTACGACCGAATAGCAGCCGACCGGGTAGCAAGTACCGGGTAGCCAGCTACTCGGCCAAACATCCATTCTGATCTTGCCCTTAGCACTTGCCTTTACCCTACTCGGGGGTAACCCCCCGACAACTTGTATTTTACTCTCTCTTCGCCGAACTAGTGCACCTATACAATTGAAAATTGTATTAGGTATGTTGGGGACACAGGAGACTTCTTGTATCATAATTGCAGGATTTCTTGAGAGAGATATCTTTGACCTCTACCTCCCTGAGTTCGATAAACCTTGGGTGATCCACTTAAGGGAAACTTGATACTGTTCTAGAAACCTCTACACTTGGAGTCCCAACATTGTCTACAAGAATAGAAGTGTGCGTAGACATCAAGCTCTTTTCTTTCGTCGTTGCCGGGGAGGTAAGTTAAAAGGTACTCACATCCTCTATGAGTGCTCGAAGTTATTTCCTTTAGATTCTGCAATTACATCTTTTTGTTTCTTGTTTTCACTAGTTAGGCTTATCTTTACTTGTTCCTTGTTTTTTTACTAGTTAGGCTTAATGAAAAACAACAAAAATGAGAAAACTTTATAATCTTTATATTGAGTTAGGACATGAAGTGTTTGAGGAGAAAATTTAAAAACATATATGGAGCTTTATTTGCATGCTAGTACAATATTATTAGTATGAATTCTTTGAACAGAATTATTGCTAATGTTATGGAAAAGTCTAAGCTTTGGGAAGCTACTTTTGATGAATATGATATTTTAGCCCTCTGTGCCCACCCTTACATGGAAAGTCCCGAAACTTCTCCGGAACCACTTAACTCAATGTTAGAAATATATTTCCTACACCCCATGACATCTCATGCCCCCTGATTTTTCTCCGTAAAGCTGCAACCTCGATTTATCTTTCATAACAACTCCGGAATAAATTCCCGAAGTAATAGAAACTATTTCTTTCACTCTAGGACACCCAATGCCCTCATTATGAATTATTCCTGGTATATATAAAATATATCTATCATGCAAAAATACCGTTTCAATGATACTCCTAGTTGATCCGGACCTACCGATATACACAAAAATATGCCTAGACTTAAGTGGGTTTCCCCTACAGGTTTGATAGTGTGTGGACATGAAACTGGAAACTCTTCCCTTTTCAATAATCAATAGTGGAGCCATGAAAACTCGTTATTCGTTAAGTATTCTCTTTCTCATTACTATATTATGATATCCCACATGATGTATCATCATCATGCATTGTTTGTAGAACTTATGGATATTAAGAATATCGCGCGGGCCCACGTATGTATCTCTCTTTTTACGGAGGAGTAATTCCCATCTCAGAACATTGAGGTAACATACTCCTTTATTATTACCCAGTAGCTACCTTTTGTTCACCCAGCTTACGGTGTGACTCTTGATATCACCAAAGTAAATCTTCTAGAATATATTATCCCGATAAACTCATGGTCAAAGGATGCATTGTAATATAACCGTGTTGTGATATGATTCTAAGGATAAAGATGTCTTAGTGGAATCTCTTAGCATATCAATCTACTTACGGAATACCCAGCCATATTGTTCCCTTCCAACAATATGTTATTCATTTATGTTGACATAAATAATGTCCATGACTGAAAAACATAGTCATCAAATATCCAATGAATTAGTCCTAAAAGGAAAGACTAGGGTTCGTTTATGTGTTCATGTTACTACACGTGATCGTGAGTTTTTCTTTGAATGTCGTATCAGAAACCACGTCAGTTACAACATAGTAATATTAATCATAATTATGAAACATATGTATAATTTTTATTGCCTTTGGGGAATACATCCAACAGGCTCTGGGTCGTTTCCCTTCTTACCCTGCCACGGGGCCGGCCCTGAGTGGTTCTACAGGCTACCAATGCCGGCGTGCACGTCTTGCTAGCACAACACGACGAAGCATAGCACATACATGAGGGCCCTTGTTGGGATCTAGTCGGATAAGAGAATATGGAGACATCCACCACGAATGTGTGCCTCACAATATGCGTCGCGGGTCATCCCATTGAAAGGTATGTCAAAGATAATACAAGATTTAGCACAAGATCAGAGCAAGCCAATCAAAAAGGATAAGAGATCGAAAAAATTGGTGCCCGTATTATTTATTAATAGGGCCCATAGTAGTTTAGTTGATTGCTCAATGGTTTAATTGGGGAAATCTCTAGTCCACTATAAATATCCCAATAAACATCCTAGCATCATTCGTCATTCTGGGTGAATTACCAAACAAGAAAGTATAGTGGTTGTGGGAAACAGCTTGGAGACTCCGGGGGTCCCCAGGCCAGAGACTCCGGCGTGAAAACTCCAGAGACTCTAGACGCAGGGCATCCAAATACTCTGTCCTATCTTATTCCTGGTCTTGGGGCGGTTTTCTATGCAGATGCGTGCCATGCAGATGACCCCTCCGGAGTATGGATGGAGTATGCCTAGAGAAACCATCTCGGCCAGGAGCACCGTTTGCATAGGACTCAAAAACAGACTCTTTAATCTCTTCTATCGATAAGGGTTTTTGGAGGCGGTCATTCTCTTGCAAAGTGACCAGGTCAGAAGGATCCTAGAAGTAAGGTCCAATGGACAAATTTAGTATATCCTCAGCAGCAAACAAGGACTTATAAAAGTCCCACTTCGTTTGGCTATTCGCGAGGATGGATGGAGCAAAGTGGGATAAATTAAGAAGAACTGACAAAGAGGGACAAGAATGAGGAGAACTAACAAAATGGGGCAAGTGTGAGGAGAACTAAGGGGGTAGAGCTTCAAAGCAGAAAATCCTAGTTTTAACCCCGCAGGATGATGCAGCGTTGTTTCAATTTGTACCTTACACACAATAGCATTTTTCGTCTTTACCAAGAGGATTTGGTGTGGATGTTATGTCATTGTTGTGATTTATTTGTGTAAGAGCATCTCCACGGGCACCCCCAAACGGTCCTCCAAAAACTCGTTGGGGTCCGGACGAAAAAACAGGCTACCCGCCATCCATCTACCACCAGAGAGACATAGCGAGGGAGGAGAGAGAGCAGAGCAAAGCAATGCCGCGCACGCGAGGGAGGGGGGACGGGCAGGAGGAGGGCCGTGACAAGCCCCGTCGCGTCCGGCCCACCGGAGCGGCAAGAGGCGTTCGAGGCGCGCAAGGCAGAGTTGCTGGAGAAGGCGCTTGAGTTTGCAGAGGTGGAAGACGCGGCTGTCGCGATGGTCTGCTCGTGCGTCGACGGGCTAGGCGGCGCTGCAGCTCCCACCGGCCACGGCTCTTCTCGTATGCGAGCAGGTTGGCTCTTCGTGTAGCTGTCGACGGCATGGGAACGTGACGCCGGCGTCCTCCAGCTCCGACGCCAAGGGTAGCAGCCACGACAACCGCTCGTCCATCGATTTCGCCAGCCACTCGTCGAACGCCTCGTCCTCGTCTTTGTGGCTGCCGCTGGCGTCGAGATGGGTGGCCTCCGGTGGCAGGAACCAGTGGTAGTGCAGGTGCAGCAGGTGAAGGGTCTCGCCGTCGTGAGGTCGCGCCGTGGCGGCGTCCTGCGGGGTCTCGACGGTAAGGTACTTGGTGTGGAGGCTGGTGAACGCGATGTGGTCGCGGCCGCGGGTGGCGATTTGGTAGAATTGCTCGAGGACGAAGAAGGGGAGCGATCGTCGAGGATGAAGCAGCCGTCGAGAAGGAGCATCCCGGCGAATTCCCGCGGCGGGAGCGGCACGGGCTTGACGTAACGGTGGCGAGCGCTTGGCTCGAGGGTCAGCACGGCGTGGGCGAAGGACGCTAGCGGCGGTGTTCCAGGCGAGGAGGTCGCAGAGGTAGCGCCACTTGTGCTCCTCCATGGCGCGGAGGCGGGCGGCGCCGCGGTGGAAGGGACCAACAGAGACCAGCGGCTCGTAGAGGTGGCGGTTGCGCTCGCGCATGGGCCCCGCCACGCGGAAGATGCTCAAGGGTTCACTCTCGTGCGGCTTGCCTAGGAGCACGTCCAGGTGGCGTTGCATGCTCGCTGCCATCCCGTTGGCCTCGCCATCCTCGTGCTCGTCGCCGACCCCGGCAAAGGAACTCGTGGTTTCGTCCGGCCAGCGCCAAGGAGAAGCTGCTCATGCGGTCATGCCCGTGAGAGCGCGCGCTCCGGCAGCAGCAGCTCACGCCCGTGAGAGTGCGTGCTCCGGCGGCAGCAGCAGCTCACGCCCATAAGGTGTTTGTTGTTTCGACAGAGGAGAATAGGAGGCCATCTCTGGGGTGCCGCCGGAGAACACACTCTCCAATCGTTCGGACACAACGTCCGGCGCCCCCCAAAGGCACAAATACGGAATGCTTTGGGGGGTAATCGGTGGAGATGCTCTAATTTGCTTGATATCAACCCTTTATGAGCATATATGTGTGATGTACTGATGTGACATCGTATAGCAGACAGGATCAACCCACACAAACACTGCCCTGTAGGCCTGTACGTACAGCAGAGTGCACACCAGAGCACGTTCGTGGTGGTCGTGGCTAAAGCTTCCAGTAGATCCCGGCACGGTGGAGGAGGCCGGCGACGAGAGCCCAGAGCAGGATCTGCGCGACGAGGACGTAGAGGAGGATGCCCACCCTCTCCGAGTGCCACACCCCCACGAACACGTGCTTCCTCACCCAGTAAACCTGCAGCAACCGAAATTGTCAGCAGCTGCAGTTGAGCTCGTGCACTCAAGCCTGACGATGGTGCTGCTGTACTATTCTTACCAGAGTGTTGTTGGTCCCGTCGTAGTACCAGCCGTTGAGGAACCCCTCGAAGATGCCCGCGGCCGCCATCACGTACACCAGCATCGCGTTCACGCCGATCCACCGCAGCGGCTCGAAGATGTAGCCAAGATTCACGACGTCAACCTAGAATAAATAAAATTCAGGTTTCCACAATGTAAACCGACCGCTACACAGAATCAAACTGACTTTGCTAACAACTGTCATATGAATGAGCGTGCTGTTTACTGAATCTGCAGCCAGCTATGGGACTTTATCATAGGTTTAGATTATAAGCTGTTCTATATTTTTCCCCAACTGTTTATCAAACAATAACTCATAAAAATGAGTACTCCCTCCGATCCATATTAATAGGTGCTGAAGTGGATGTATCTAGCAATAAAACATGTCTAAATACATCCACTTCAGCACCTATTAATATGGATCGGAGGGAGTATTAAAATTGAAAAAGGTGACTTACTAGGAAGTAGAGCATGGAGAAGACAATGCCAGCAGCACCGGCAGTCACGCAGATATAACTGAATGTGTACAGTTGTTTGTTCAGAGGAATTGCTGCAAGGGGATGTCGAAGAACCGGGTTTAGACAGGGGAGGAGCGGAAACATTTACGCGTTAGTACTTTTCATGATCTTACCATGTGAAAAATGCAGAATGATTCCAAGAACAAGGAGAGCTATGCCCATGGTAAGCCACTGCTTTAGCCTGTCCATGTGACTCTGTAATTGACAGGAACAGAGAACATTTCAACAATCAACATGTGCGTACTAGTGCCTACTCTACACAGATAAACAAGGCCTGCAATGTGATGTGAGGAAAAATCACCTTCGTATGAACAAGCACATGACCATAGTGTACCCCGATGATCGTACTTAACACCGCTGAAAATGAGCTGCAGATTTTCAGAAACAACACTGTCAACGGTGAACTGTTACATCAAATCCAGGTTGACCTCTCACAAAGTTACTACCTCAGTAACCCTTCAGGTTCAAATGGCGAGGCACACCATGCGGGGGCATCCTTTCTAAAAGATCCCTCGTGTGGAGAAACATCAGTACAGGCCTGAGTTACGTTTGTCAATAGATGTTTGAAAACAACTGCTATGTTAAGAACAGGACAAGGTTTTGTTGTGAAAAAACACATACCCTGTGCCTCCTCCATGCAGGTTTCTGGTATAGGTGATTGATGCCAAGAACTTTACGGTCGATGTAACCTACAGCATTGCAAGGAGGGCTCAGATTTCCCCTTGTACCACATGTCACCTAAACATCAGGGAACACTGTAAATGAGTTGGAGTATTTCCATTGCACAAAAGCGAACAAATAATACTAACATGCCAAAATTTCAAGTCATTGATCTGAATATTAAACTCAATTTTTTTTATCATAAAACAACATGAAAAACCAAGAACACAGTTGTATTGTGTTGCTGAAATGTAATTTGTTTAGCTTGTCAAGGCGAGATTGGTGAAGAATGACAGGGACCCTCAGCTTGCACAGTGAGATGTTTGCAAAATCAATTTTCAGTATATTGTTCTTTAAGGTGCAGTACTACCTAACGGAACTTCATATCAACTACTTACAACACAAGATTAGTTCTATGCAGAACAGAGCAGCATGCAACAACAATAATTAGACAAGAAGAGATGACAAATTTTCAGTCTTCACATACCGTCAAAACTTTTCCGAAGTTTGGGCTGTCAACATTTCGCACTCTGAACTCCCAGTCCGGAACGTAAATCCCGTAAACAAGGGACAAGTAGATCAAAAGAATGCAACATGCGACAATCCTTGTGGATACACAGATGCCAATATCAGTATGTGAAGTCTGCAATCCTTTGAAAATCCAGACGACAAATCAGGGCTTGTATGCATACCATTGGGAAAAGTAGAGCCTGAAAATTGAGAAGCCTGAACTTGACTGATCCTGAACCCTCGCATCTTTCGTTGCAATTTCTAGAACTGCAACGACCAAGTATGCAAGGGCAATCCTCTGAAGAAACAAAGCAAACAACACTCTCCAGCATAAGCATATATATAGTTGTCAACTATCATAATTTAAGTTTGTGCGGTCTCGTACCTGGAGAATGCCACACCACCTTATGAGCTTCATGTCAACTCCATTTGCCAGTTCATCAGGAGCATGGGAGTAACCACCTGAATATGGTACCAGATTGCCAATCTGATAATTTGTTTCCTTTTAATTTACAGAAAGTTGGAAATAGAGCACCGGATGTTCGTCCAAAGTGTCACGCTTTGTGACGTAGATAAAAAAGATGGCTTCATTTTTGCAAGAGTGAATTGTAATCATGTAAGGAGCTAAACGGGGTGTAGAAGTAACCTTGCAACAAGATCCCCCAGAATAGCAGCTTCAGTGTCCTTATCAGCACTCTCCTCACAGCCCGGCCGCGGTCTGGAATTCTCTGCATGTTTGTTTGAATGGAAAATTAAGCACAACTAACAATGCGGCACACCTGTATGTATACAAGGGAGAAACTTGAGAATTCAGGTAGCCATTGCAGTCTAAGTACCCTAAAATTCAGAGAAGAGAGTATAATGGATTTGGCTGGTGGCTACATCTAGTACATAAAGTTTAGGGGGGGGGGGGGGGGGGGGGGGAGGGGAGGAAATGAGACGCGGACGCTTGGAGGAAAAATGAAATGGACCTTGAGGGAGAGGGGAATGGCCATGCCGACGATGAAGAGGAAGAAGGGCATGACGAAATCGGCGAGGTTGCAGCCGTTCCAGGGCGCGTGCCCGATGACCGGCCATTCGCCGCCCGCGCCGTCCACCAGTATCATCAGCTGCAGCACGCACGAAAACCAGAGCCAGCTCTCTCTCGGTCATAAATAACCCGCCGCACAAGCACACACGATACGGTGGTAGTACCTAGAGAAACTTACAGCGACAGTGAGGCCGCGGAAGACGTCGAGCGAAGCCACCCGTTTGGTGCCCGGGCGAGGAGCCTTCTCGTTGTCATCGCCCTCTGCCGCCTCATGTGCCGGAGACGGAGCAGAGCTGCGGGCAGGGTCCTCCTCGGCGGCCTGGCCGTGCCGCTTGGTGACGTCCTCCATCACAAAAAGGTCCAACGCCGCCGCGCAGCCGGCCCGGAGGATTGAGGATGCAACGCAAGCAGAAGAGTGGTGTCGCCGATGCTGCTGCTGACGACGATGCAGACAGGGATAAGAGGAGGAGGATTCCGGCTCCTCGAAGCAACAACCAGTGGCTCACTGTCACCGGCTGGCCACCATGCTCACGTCGCGTGCCGCCGAGATATTGCCCAGCTGGGCTATCTCTCCCACACGCGGAGTGATTGGATGGCTGGACAGTGACGCGTTTGGATCTAGCATGTCCTCGTCGTTTTCGATGGACTATTCTTATCATGTGTTCGTCGCTGGACAACTGTTGGTTTGACTTGATTCTCGTTGATTTGATTCTGCAATAGATTATATTTTTGTTGCCACGGGTACAACATTCTCGTTGATTTGATTCTGATTGATCCGGGAGAGAAGAAAACCACAATTTACTCAATTTGATTCATGGCCCCTACTGCCAGCCATTGGACAGATCATGCGAGATGGCATGTACTATGATGACAGACCACAGCAGAAACAAACGAAATTGGAACTGCAAGAATTAGTAAGATCTAAGAAGCCGGCTGCAACTGCGAGACGATCTTGGCGACGGCCAGCGCCGAGATGGGCGACAGGCTCAGCGCGCACAGGCTCTCCCAGGCCGCGGCCACGGCAGACATCGCCGGCTCCTTCACCTTCTCCTCCTCCTGCTGCTCCTTCACTTCCTCCTCCTCCTGTTCCTTCTCCAGCTCCTTCTCCTGCTCCTCTTTAAGGGCCTCTTTCAGGGCCGCCTCCTTGCAGAAGGCAGCGTGGGTCGAGCTCACGATGCTCCGGGCAGCCTCCCGCGCCTCCGGCAGCCTGTCATTCAGCAGCTCCGCCGACACCTGCAGCAGCGCCGTTAGCCCGAACTCCTTCATCGTCTCAATGCTCTGCATTTACACAAACAGTTCGTGAGCTCCAACGATTCAGAACCAGTTACACTCGATTCAACACACTGTCAAACAAATCAGTTCGATTAAGCTGTTGCGAGGGATTTTCGGACGGGGTGCGTGCGTAACGTACCATCCTGGCGACGCAGTGCGCCATGGCGACGGCGGCCTTGGCCCTGACCCTGAGGTTGGCGTGGTGGACGTAGGACTTGAGCTTCTTCAGCAGGGGCAGGGGCGGCATGGAGGTGGCCATGGCGCGCATCGCCTTCTCGGCCTCCTCGCACACGAACCGCTTGTCCTGGGACGCCTTGAGCAGCAGCTGGAGGAGCAGCTTGTCGAAGGCCTCGCCGGAGGCCGACGAGATGAGGTTGCCGAAGGCGTTGAACACGTCCGTGCAGGCCATCACGGAGGTCTTCAGCACCGCGCTGCGCGGGTTCTTCATCGTCTTCACGATCGCCAGCACCACCTTCTCCCTGCAGCGCACCCCCCATCGATTTACCACGCGAACCATGTCAGATCCAGAAGGGAAAAAACAAGTCAGAGAAACAGAGGCGGGTGAACATACAGGATCGGGCTGAGGAGCGCGGGGTGGTGGATGGCGAGGCGGCGCGCGTCGTTGAGCGCCTCGCAGACCTTCACCCAGTCCTTGGAGTCGATCTCCGCGACCAGGCCGGCGGCGCGCGCCTTGGGCCCGGCCACCGGCTGCAGATCCTCCGAGCGGACGTACTCCACGGCCGGCTCCGCCGCCGCCGCCGCCGCCACGGGCGACGTGGCCTTGAGGGGCACCGAGTTCTCGTCGTTGCGCTTCTTGCCGCCCGCGGGGGTGGCTGCGACGGCCGCGACGGCGGCGGGCGTGGACAGCTTGGCGGACTTCTTGGGCCGGTCCGACACGGCGGCCGGCAGCGTGTTGTCGAGCGCGCGGAGGGCCATGGGTTGATTCCTTGCTTGCTTGCTAGATCGAGCTCTTCTGCTGGATGGAGAATTGGAGGTGCGGAGGCGAGATGGGACGGAAAGATTTGGAGTAAGAGGGCGGCGTTGGAATTTTAAATATGGGGGCAGACGAGGCCGATGGACCGCTGTAACGGCTATAATAAGAAGATTCAAACTCGCGAGTGAACGTTGGGGGCATGCGATGCGGGGGCTTTGATTGCGTTCGCACCGTTGCCAAAAAAAAAGTCGCCAGCGAATTTCGTTTGAAATAATTAAGACTGTATTGTTGGTGTAATTGTAGATATAACTGCTGGTTTGAAATCAAAAGCATTTGAACAGAAGCAGTAGTGCTTGAAGAGTGGAACCTGCACTTTAATTCAGCAGATACTGCAACGTTGCACATTAAAAGTGATCACTAGATAGTCCTAGACAAATGATCACGAGATAACAGTGAGAAACTGCGGAGAGTGCTGGTCGATCTAGGAATTATGAGATGGCACTACCTGCTGGATAGATTGGTAATGGAGCGGCAAATATAGTTAACATAACCGATGTGAATATTGGCAACTTTTGGATCTCAGCCACGGTCAACAAAATCATCGACAATTCTTATAGTTTCCAACATGCCAAAGTAGAACATCAATGAGATATTCGACAAGAAGGTGGCCAAAACCTTTCCAAAGAAAAAGATGGCTCATAAGGCCATCTACACCTCCGCTTCCATCCCTTTGACGAGCGATTTCTCTATCCCCTCTGCCGTGAAATGGAGCGTGACGGGTCGCTTCTGCCGCCCGTGATCTTCTACTCCTCCTCTGCCGCAAAATGGGGCGTGGCGGTTCGTCGCTGCCGCCCTCATCTGATGATGACGACAAACAAACAAATACAAGATTTGCCACAGGATTACATACTAGATTAGGAACTTGACCTTAGGTTGTAGCTGTTGTTTGACAAAGAAATATAGGACACAACTTTAGGGGCAGAGAGAATTTTGCTCTACCATTGTACTACATGTAAACGGGGTCTTAAAAAAGTTATGAACTTTCCATCATAAATGAAAACTAATCTGTGATCTCATGCCAAAATTTTCAAACTAATAACAACGGACCAGTCAAGACTGAATATTAATGATAGTCACATGCATTTCCAATTTTGATAGATCTAGATAAGTAGGATTTCAGACTCTAAATCCAATAAGTACTGACACAAAAAGGTGCCTAACATCTTGATTACATTAGACCAAAACTCCACTATTCTCATTTAAAATATTATTTTATGTTCTCACAACCATGTTTCAGATAAAATAACAAGCAAGCGATACATGCAGCAATTTAATTCAGATTCTTGGTGTCCTCAAGACAGCGACGTGACAGATATTTCCCTCCTTGTCATGGCATAGTTTAATTCGGAGACCAGAGAGAGAACACATCCTAGAATAAGGATCTGACACCATGTGAGCTAATTTATGTTAACACATAAGATCAAGAATTCAATCTTTGCAACAGATCAAGAACCCTAAAAATTATCCAAGAACCAGACCAGGAACTCTAGAAATTAATAAACCAAATAAAATAGAAATTAAGAGGAGTGGGGGATGAAGAAGAGGATGGGGAGCGGGGCCTTACCAGTCCAACATCGGGGAAGAAGCGCACCGGCGATGGGGTCGTTGCGGTCGCCACTCCTGGTCGCCGCCGAGCTGACGCCGTTGTGTTGGATGTGGCGCCTCCGGTTGTACTGGAGAAAGCCCGCCACTGCTCCTCCCATTGCGTTGTCCGTCCTCGTCGGCGCCGGACCGTCGGTGCTGCCGCCGCTACATCCAACTTCTTTCGCGAGAGGGAGCGTGAGACAAGAGTATCCTTTCGCTTTCAGTCGGGAAAGAATCCACGAGGTCGAAGGCGTGGGTCGAATCCCGGTTAGTTCCACAGGGTTTGGGGTGGATTTGGACGGGGTTTAACCGAACATGTTCACGAAGGAGTCTGGGAGCGAAACCCGTGCGGTTCGAAACCACCGGGTTCGGAGGGGATTGGGAGCCAATCACGGCGGTGAAGGGGGGCTAACCGAACAAGGCCTTAAGCAGCTGGAGAAGACTCTTCTTGTTTTTTTGCACCTAAAATTCCCTTTTGGATGCCAGATCAAGGGCAATCTTCCACCTCCTTGTTTTTTCTTTTGATTTTCGTCCACGTCAGGATGCAAGCAATCGTCCTTTCAGATCGAGGACAAGCAGCCTCCAAGCTGCCAAGCAAGTCACAATTTAGGTTTGGACCAAAGATTGCGGCTTCCAAAAATTAAAATCCAAAATGTTATATGGTTTTTTGGGTTTTAATAAGAAAAGTAAGTCCAAACAAAGAGTCCCTTAATAAGATAGCCAGCATTGATTAAAATGTAACTATATCTCACCGGGACCCTTATGCGTATTTCTAGTAGTGACAGAATTCAGGTGCAACATATATAAGGTAGAAACCATGTGAACTTATGTATACACCATAACCCCATGTCTCGGTTGCCGTGGGCAGCCGGTACTCATGAGGATGCATGTAGCTGCTCCAGTTGCAGGATCGTGCAAAACAGAGATGGTTTTGCGTCGGCGCATTATTGCTGGAGCCTCGCGTTGCCGAGAAGCACACGCCGGCCAAGCTACTCGCCTATCTTAGCATCATAAGCCCGCCACTAGTCATAGAACTGACAAGGGCACTCCACAAACGCTCCGTTCGCCGTTCCGTGGCGCGCCTTACCCGCAGGCCGGCCGTGCTGCCGTCTCGCACCAGGCATTCAGCTCGGAGTCGTGGCTGACGGCGTAGAACAGGCCCTCGTGAGAAAATTACAAAAAAACACCACAATTGTGGCTCGGTTTTCAAAAGGCCACCATAATTGTGGTTTATGACAAAAATCACCAACTTCGCGTAACAATTTTTCAAAAAACACTGACCGTGCCTCTCGCTCGCGCAAACGACGATTAAGACATACGGGGCCCGCTGTCAGGATCACGTGGCGATTTTTGGACGCGGGCGTTAACGGGACGGGTCCGCGCGTGCCCTAACGCCCAGCCTCACTCTCGACCTCTCTATTCTTTCTCCCTCGGTGACGATGGCGGCGGAGAAACCCACAGGCGACGGCGGCTCGCTGGGCGGCCTTGGCGGCGGCGACGAGGGATTTTCCGGTGGCGGGGAGGGCGGCGGATCTTGTGGGGTCGGGGACGACTGTTCTATGGGAGGATTTCCGCCGGATTTCTGTGCGAGCTCCAATCCGGCCATCTTGATTCATTCGTCATTGAAGGCGGCTGCAAGAGCACTTACATCCATTTGGCAAGATCAACCCGAGCAGAGCCAATCCTGGGCAACCTCCTGCGGCGGCGTGTAGTAAGTGTCCCTCCCTTTCTCTGTCTCAATTTAGGGCTATTGTTGTCACTGTGAGGTCTATATCTATGTTGTATTGCTAGTTACTGAGGATGTTTTGATCTTGAACCGGATTTGACGCGCGGGGTGATTTGATTTTCTCTCTTCTGACGCGCAGGGTGCTAACAATATATCGTTAGCATTGAAAGTTTAGATAAGACATTGAGAGAGTTAATATGAGACGGAGAAAGTACTTGAGGTTAGATAAGACTTGCATTCCCCAAAATAAATACTTACATGACAGCTTGGATGCGATTTGGGTGTTTATGTGCCTCAACTCATTTACCCTGCTGACTCACTTATCTCCACACAATCAGAATTCTTCTTCGATAAAAGAGCACAAATATCGCAAGAGCAAAAAAATCTTTAGGGTGCTCATTAGAAGACCAGCACGGCTTTTAAGAGAGGTTCCTGCTTACATGACTCAGCAAAGTCGAGCTATAGAAAGTCCCTACGACTAACTTGGGGTGTCCATTTCGTTCATACTAGTAGCTCCAAAGCTGCCAGCACGAAGAAAACCTTAAGGTATCTAAATTCGTGTCGGCGTCATTGTCGAAAAACTGTACAAGGGGAGGGGAGAAACGATGCTAAACGTGACCCTAGTCAAGCGGTGCTCCATCGGGGCATCGCATTGTTGGCCCGAGCAGCTTCCCGCCAGACATTGAACACGTTCGATTCCTCAAACCGCCTGTAGCCTTCCTCGATGAACCTGCCGTTCTTGAACAAGCCACGTGCAGCGAACCCCATGAGCTCAGAAGCATCCGTGTGATGGCTGAACCAGTGCGGAAGTTGAGGCTCAGCTGCACTTGGCACCGGAGAAACTCTCTGTTCTTCCAGGTGCAGTACAGGCTCCGCTTGCTTTGGTGGAGAAATGCTCTGCTCCGCCAGGAGCAGTTCATGCCGGACTTCCTTTGGTGGATCTTGGACCGATGAATGATCAGACGATGACAACATGTTACCCATGCCAAATGATTCCCAGTCGACCTGCTGCCATACCCGGTATCCGTCATTCACTGTCTTGTCTACGTGACGATTTTGGAGCTCAGCTCTATGCTCTGCTGCCAATCTGTCAACTTGGGCCTTCAGTAGCTGCAGCTGCTGCCCAATCCTCTCTGATGCTTTATCATACAAGACACCTCTAGAGCTATCTTGGGTGTCATCGCTGTTCTCAGCGATCAGGTCATCAAAGCTGATTGGGTCACCAACAACCACAATCACCTAGAGAATCAAATATATAGTTTAGAATTCAACTAAATTCCATGACAACAATAAACACGAGTTGCATTGGTTCCTATATAAGGGCGCATACCTGTTTGCCTGTTCTTGGGATACGTTTTCCAACCGGCATTATGTCCTGCATCCCAGTATGGACAAACGGGACAACAACCGGTAGACTGTCCGCATCCATGACCAATCTGGCAAGAAAAAGCAAGGAATTAGATAGGTGCAGCTCAACAATGGCAAAATGGCATCAAATAAGATCCAAGGTTCTGAAAAACTGTATATGTATAGCAGAATGCAGGAATTTTTTCGTTGTTCACTAGTGTTCTTTTAGTAGTATACTACCAAGGAAATGGTCTTCTAACCTTCCAACACCTCTCTTGGCAGGAGCAACGGTTTTCCCTCCATCCCTTGACCGACTTCCTTCTGGAAATATATGAACCCATCCACCATTGTTTAGTTTCGAGAGTGCCATATCCATCCCCTGAACAGAGAGAAAAAGGGACTGGTGAATTAAGAAAAAATTCAATATTGCATCAGATTCCACTGATTTATCCATGTAATATACTGCATCCTCCCTATTGAATGGATGAACCCTCGAATTCCTCGAGACTACTTCACACACGTAAAGACGCACCTAAGACCCTAACTCCCTAAGCACTTTCAAGTGTCACTGTCAATGCCGACATACCCTGGCATTTCCTTCTGAATGCTCGATCATGTGAGGGACTAGATATTACAGGTAGTAGCTCAACACTTGGTTCCACAGATATTCACATGTTAGGTATCTAAGTTGATGGCCTTTCTCATTGATGATAGGAACAAAGACTTGGGTTAAGCAAAGCCAGTGAGTAGCAGTACGGTACCATTTCCATCAGGGCATAAATCAGCAAACAAAAGATAATTTTTCTTGCAACTCATATATTATGGTTCCATGAATAAGGTCAGCAGAAAAAAAATATGACTCCATGAATAAACTGATCTATCAGCACTAAAAATTTGATTGGCTGGTCTACAAAATACATACTTGATAGAAATAACTTAAGAGACTAAGACGTCTACCAGCTAATCAAATGTATCTCGAGTTTGATACCTTTTGGTAGATCCCTTCGCCACGAGAAACAGGCAACACCTTAACAGACCTGAAGAATGTAGATAAAACTGGATTTGTAAAGCAACGATCAGTCGCACATAACGTCCACCTCAGTTTTTGCGCTTCCAACATAACAGACGGTGGCAAGAGTGATGCAATTACAAATGGATCATCCATAGCAGCCACGTGATTGCTGACCTGAAATCATGAACAGAATAGCACAGGGTTAGAAGAACTAATTGGTGCCACAAGTCATGAAGAGCATATACAGTCCATAATTCTCTAAGAAAAAAATTGCTAATTTGCCGATAGATCCATTCGTATAAAAAAAAAGCCTTCAGATTTGTAAGCTATTCCAACAATGTGCAACGCGATATAAATTATGCCACCGCATACCGTTAAAAGAGGCTTCCCTTTAGGTCTCTCTTGTAATGCCTGCTGAAGTTTTTCCGCTCCATAAATCTGCAAATCTTGATGATTTAGACAACTGAAGCCAATACACCCTCAAAGAGACTTGTGGTCAGGTGATCCTACAATACCTGGACAGAGTTGAGGCCATGCATAAAAATATGGCAAGCGTTGCCGATGAGAGGAACAGCCAATGCTTGAAGGGAGCGCATAATAACAGAGTCTTCAAGCCCATCAATTTCTTTGCCCACTGCAGTCAGTAACAAATGCACGTTAGAAAATATAATATGGATACACCAGTAGAATACCATCGATGTTTTCATTAGGCCCAATCATAGATTTTATTCAGTTAGTTATGCCAGAGCAGTATGCTCATGATAGTCATGACTGACCAACACTGACTACTGCACAGGAATATACAGATACCACAGACACCAACAGTAATCACATTAAAAGAATGCATAGCAATGGATTTTGGTATAAAAACTGACCGATAGCATCACCTAATACGCATCACTGGTTCCAGACTACTGACAACTAAAATCACAAGGCCCACTGCAAGCCGGGAGCATTTTACCAGATTTAGACCGAACATCGTCGTCAGATAACGAAATGACATGTATACCTTTCTTCTTGTAGAATCTCAAAGCGCTGGACGAGGGCTTCGGCGCCACGGCAGCCGCCGCTCCCGCACCATCAGGGGACGCGGAGCCCTGATCCTGCTTCTTGTCCCGCTGCACCAAGGCCCGGACGCGGTCCGACCACTGGCGAACGGCCTCCGTGGCGGCGCGCCCGTCGGGCCGGCGCCACAGCCAGCGGCGATCCACGGGGGCGATGCGGAACCTGTTGCGGATTTGGATCCCCACCGCGCGGGCCCCCTCCGCCCACGGCACCCCACCGCCGGCCGCCATTGGAGAAGGGCTAGGTTAGGTTTTGGTCTGGAAGTCGTGCTCCCGGCTCTGAGCTCAGCCTTTGAGAGGCGTCGACGAGGAGGCTGTTCCGATCCGAGCTTATATCAATCTGGTCGAACAATCAACCGAAACCGATCCAGCAATCCCTGCTCTTGGGGAGGAAGAAAGGTAGGGGGAGGTGGTGGGTCCCGTGCGCAGTGGGAGAGAGATATTAGGGGAAAATATCACGACTCGAGAGCGGGGCCCACACGAATGGAGGGTTGGGCCCATTGGCAGAGAAGGAACGGAGGGAACCGATAAGGACGCTACTCGCGAAGTCACATCCACCTCATCCGCGATGGGGACGTGGCGGATGGCGGCTTCTCATCTAGAAACATCTTTTTCTTTGTACCTGGACAAAGTATATTCGGAGTCGTGCCCCTGTTTGTTTTTTTCTCTCCGTGTGAGAACACTTTTATCGTACTGACATAGACATACAGTATGTGTTGATCGCTAGGCGGTTTTCCCCTATCGCTAGGCGATTAGGGTTTCTTCCTCACGACGGCAACTCCGGCGGTGAGTTCATGACCGGATCGGGCTCGATCTACCTTTCCCACCCGGGTACTTCTCTCGGGCTGAATAAGGGGAGGACCTAGTTCTCTACCCGGCCTTGGACGAGGTGTTTAGGGTTCTGGGGAGGCCTCGATCGCTCTCGAACGTAGATTGGGACGATGGCGGATGCACAGTCGGCTACAAGCGGAGGATCACGAGGGAAAGAAGCAAGATCAATCGACGTGATGCTAGAACAGATGGACCTCCACGAGGACGACTTCAATGATGTGATCATCGATGAGGATGACCCGGAAATCGCAGAAAGCGTCCAATGGCTAGCTATAGCTTGAGTTCTCACAGAAAAATCCTTTAGCAAAGCAACTTTCTATGGTGATATGAGGTCGGCATGCAACCTGGCAAAGGAAGTTCGATTCAGATCGATCGGAGCAAACCTTTTTGTGATTCAAGTGTTCTGTTTGGGAGATTGGGAGCGTGTGATGGAGAAGCGTATGATGGGTTTTCACGGGCAGAAGACATGGAAATAAACACTTTACCAATCTGGACACAGATCCACGAACTTCCAGAGGCATACTGTAAGGTGAATATTGTGACTAAACTTCTGGAGAGTCAAGGCTTGAAGGTTGAGACTGTACGGCTCGAAGGGAACAGGGGAAACTATGTGAGGGCTAGAGTAAAGTATGATGTTAGACTACCCCTTGCAAGGTTTGTATCCATAGTTCACAAAGGAGAACGGAAAATGTTTGTCCTAAGATACGAGAAATTAGCAAACTTTTGTGAGGTGTGTGGACAGTTGGGGCATGCAATGAAAGAATGTGGCAGAGGGCTTTTTGAAGACAAGGACATAAAATTCAGATCTTGGCTCTATGCGGACCCTCCTTCGGGAGGGCTGAGAGGGGGTTTTGGAGGCCGGACAGGGGGCTTCGGTAGAGGAGGTGGATCGGGTGGAGGCACTGGTCGTGGCAGACCAGAGAACACCTATGACGATGATGAGGATCTCAAGGATACGGGTACGAGCCCTCAAAAAGGCATTGTTGTTTACCAGAAGAACCAAGGCGTGAAGAAAAGATTGATGATGGACAAGGATGAGGAGGCACATGACAAAGTTAATACAGAGAAGGTGAGGTCTGGAAGCGAGGAGATGAACGTGGAGGGGATGCAGTCAGAAGATATCGGAGGGGGTTCGTCAAGCAAAAATTCGGTGGCAGCAAAGGAAACAAACGAGTGAGGGTTACTATGGATATTGATAATGGGACAACAAAAAATATATTGGCGGGCCCCAGGGAGGGGTGCCGCCAGTCGCAGTGAAAATCTTAAGTCTCAACTGTCGCGGTTTACTGAACGCCACGGCAGTCCGTGCGCTCCTCGATCTTTTGGAGCGGTACCATCCGGATGTGGTGTTCCTCTGTGAAACCCATTTGGATAAAAAAGGAGGTGAATGGATGAGACTGAAAACGAAGATGCAGGGCGCGCTGGTGGATGAGTGCGATGGCCGAAGGGGGGGCTTGCTTCTCCTTTGGAAAAATGACGTGGTGATTGACTTACATAGACTCCAACCTAACTACATTGATGTTATTGTGAATGCAGGAAGGGAGGAGGAGTGGCGTTTGACTGGTTTACATGGTGAGCCGGCTTGGTCGGATAAATACAAGACGTGGGATCGTCTTCGAGATCTCCACGGGCAGGCAGATATGAGATGGGTGGTCCTCGGAGACTGGAATGAAATTTTGTACAGCTATGAGAAGGAAGGAGGGAATGCTAGGCCCTTACATTTTATGCAAGCCTTTAGGGATGCTCTATCTGACTGTGGTCTTGATGACCTAGGTTATATTGGGGACACTTTCACTTGGAGGAGGAAGAGAAGTAGGAATGGACCGGGTATAAGAGAAAGGCTGGACCGAGCATGTGCAAACGAGGGCTGGTCCCAATTATACCCATATTCGAGTGTTCAAAACCTAGAGATGCGACGCTCGGACCACAAAGCTATACTACTGGATACAGACTACTACCGTAATACGGCATTATCCAGGAAAATAACAAGGAAAAGGTTTGAGGGCAAATGGTTACGGGAGGAAGGAGTTGGTGATGTCGTAATGGAGGCATGGCAGAGGGGGCTGCAAGGAGATATTGGATGCGTGGCATCAGCAGTAGCAGCGGTGCAAAACTCTCTGCACACTTGGGATGCGAAGGTTCTAAAGAAACCGCGACGCCGTTTGCGGGAATTATCAAGACAACTTGAGACGATACTACAACAAGAAATGACAGAGGTGAATGTTAAGAAGCAGGAGGAGATTAAAAAGTTCTCGAGCAGGAAGAGGTCTATAAAATGCAAAGAAGTAGAGCAAATTGGCTGATGCATGGTGACAGGAATTTGTCGTTTTTTCATAATTTTGCGAGAGCCAGGAAGAAGAGAAACATGATTGTTAAACTGAAAAATCCGGATGGCGAGTGGAGGGAAGGTAATGAAGAGATCAAACCTATTATCCAGAATTACTTCTCGGAACTTTTCTGTTCAGAAGTGGCAGCAACGGAACAGGTATTATTGGACAGGGTGAAACCGAAAATTACTACAGAGACGAACAACCGACTCTTGTCACCCTTTCTGGAAGAGGAGGTAAAGGCTGCACTACATGCAATTGGTGATTTCAAGGCCACAGGTACAGACGGTATGCATGCTATTTATTTTAAAAAAATTGTCCACTGATTGGAGACAAAATTACGGAGGAGGTAATTACTGCCCTTAATTCTAGGGTGATACCGGAGGGTTGGAACGAGACGGCGATTGTTCTTATTCCGAAGGTGAATGAACCAGAGCTAATAACCCAATTTAGACCAATAAGCCTATGTAATGTTTTATACAAGATCATATCCAAGATCCTTGCTAATAGGCTCAAGGTATTGCTTCCTGATATTATTAGTCTGAATCAGAGTGCCTTTGTCCCGGGACGGTTGATTACAGATAATGTGTTAGTAGCGTATGAGTGCCTCCATACGCTGAAAGGCAAGAGACAGGGTAACAATGGTTGGTGTGCGGTCAAACTTGACATCACAAAGCATACGATAGAGTGGAATGGGTTTTTTTAAGAGATATGATGTTGAAACTCGGATTTGATCAGAGGTGGACTAACTTGATTATGGCTTGTGTTACGACTGTCAATTATAGAGCCTGGTTCAATTCTGACGAGACGGAGGAGTTTACTCCTACGAGGGGGCTGAGGCAGGGAGATCCTCTCTCGCCTTATTTATTTCTACTATGTGCTGAGGGCCTGTCAAACTTATTAACACATGAGGAAGAAACTGGTGGCTTGCATGGAGTCAGGGTGTGCCGGGAGGCACCGTCGGTATCTCATTTATTCTTTGCTGATGATTCCCTGATTTTGATGAAGGCGGACGCGGAAAATGCCACTACTCTTCGGAAGGTGCTTGATTTGTATTGTTCAAACTTAGGACAGATGGTGAGTGATGCTAAATCTAGAAATTTTTTCAGCCTGAATACTAAACCGGAAGCAAAGGAGATAGTATGCTCAATTTTACATATTGATTCACAAGCCCTAAATGACACATACTTGGGGCTACCGACTCAGGTGGGAATTGACCGGTCAGATTGTTTCCAACACCTAGTGGACCGTGTATGTAAAATCATAAGTGGATGGAATGAGAAAAACCTATCAATGGGAGGCAAAGAAATCTTACTGAAAGCGGTGGCTCAAGCAATTCCTACATATGCTATGTCGGTATTTAAAATCCCGAAAGGAATCTGTAAGGCAATATCCGCGGCAATTGCAAGGTATTGGTAGGGTGAAAAGGATGGGAAGAAGTGTATGCATTGGTATTCATGGTGGAAGATGTGTACCCCAAAAAGTGAAGGGGGTATGGGCTTCCGGGACCTACATTGTTTCAATTTGGCTATGTTGGCAAAACAAGTGTGGAGACTGTTTATGGAACCGGAGTCTCTATGTGCACGGATTCTGAGGGCAAAGTATTATCCATCAGGTGATTTACTGAACACAAAATTGAAGAAAGGAGCTTCTTTTACTTGGCAGAGTGTTATGGCAGGGATGGAGACTTTTAAACGGGGATATATATGGAGAGTTGGCAACGGTAAATCAATTGATATCTGGACAGATGCATGGCTACCTAACAGCCCCGATCGCAAGGTTCTATCAAGAAGGGGGAACACCTTATTAAGCAAAGTGGAAGATATGATAAACCCGGTAACAGGAACATGGGATACTTTATTATTACAAGATAATTTCTTTCCCGTTGATGTGTGCGGGATACAGGTATTGCCATTGCCACCGTGGGAACAAGGGGATGAGATCGCATGGCAATTCAATAAAAACGGGATGTTCTCGGTGCGCTCGGCCTACCACCTGGAGTGGAACCACCAGTTTGGGAGCCGGGGGAGAAGGCGTGATAGTGTTGGGCCGTCTCAAATTAACCCGGTGTGGAGAAGGATATGGAAGTTATCGATTCCAGCAAAGGTTAAAATATTCACATGGAGGTCCCTGCATGGATTACTACCCTGTATGTGCGTTTTGGCGGATAGACACATTGAAAAATCTAGCCAATGTCCGCTATGCACAACAAGAGCGGAGGATATTGCTCATATGCTATTTATATGTGATGGGGCAAGAAATATATGGAAGGCATTGGGTATTGAGAGTCATATAAACCGTGCTGCTCAAAGGGAGAGGGCTGGAAGTGCTATTCTTGAATCTTTGCTCATGGACAATGATGCTACAGGGCATACGATGGGAGCACTGCCCGTGAAGGAGATCGTGGCCACAGCAGCTTGGTTCATATGGTGGAGGCGTCGCGAGATCAAGCATGGGAATTCGGTGCCTACAGCGAGCCGAATTGCGCTATCTATTAGAGCAATGGTAGCGAACTATATAAGGTCCTCAAAGAAGGGGGCGTCGGTGCAAAGAGTGGGATGGTCTAAACCACCAACGGGGATGGTTAAACTTAATACAGATGTTGCGGTTAATCTGAGTACTAGAGAAGCATCTTTGGGTTGTATAATATGTGACGCAGGGGGGCCAGTTTTTGGGAGCTTGCCACTTGGAAATTGAAGGGGTATTCGATGTGACAACGGCTGAAGCACATTGTCGAATCCCTGACTCGACAAGTCCCTTAGGTGACCCTATCGGGTTTCGATTAGGAGAACTCATGAGCGCTGGTGAGATCGTCGGCTAGACAGGGGGCGAGATTTACCCAGGTTCGGGGCCCTCGTAGAGGTAAAACCCTTACTCCTGCCTCTTGTCGATCTGTATTGGATGATTAGATCGGTTACAGGTTGCTCGAATCGAGAGTAGATCTCGAGTTCCGAGGCTTTTTGGTCGTGCGGTATTACTTGGTCCTCTCCTTGAGGGCTCTCCTGGCCTTATATAGATGGCCAGGTCTCGAGTCCTACCCGGAGAGGATTCAAACCCTAGCTAGGTTGGTTACAAAACTACCTAACTTAACCCGCAAGTTTAGTGCGGGTGGGCTTCTGGTGGGCCTTCTGGAGTCTTCCAAGGGCGCCTCTTCTTGGGCCTTGACATTGGGCCTGAGAGGGGGTGTCCTTACCCGCAGGGTCCAAGATCTATGTCTTCGTCAGTAGCCCCCGAGTGTGTGCTCGACTGGGATTTATTTCCAGTCGGGTAGACGGCCAGACCTTTTTTGATCTCCTCTTGAAAGTTCAGCTCGACAGTTGTTGTCTTCGAAGGGTGTGTTCCCTGCATTGTAAGTTATAACGCTCGAGTATCGAGCAGCATAGGTGCCTGTTTTTGCGGCTTTTATTGCAGAAGAATGTGGCACAGTAGCTTGGCTCTCCCGAGAGATCAGGGCCAATTAATTGCGACTAGGGCAAAAACATTCCTGGCCTACACAGATTCGAGACCTCCGACTCGAACCCGATGAGGTGATTGTTGCGACTGGGCCGTTGTGGACTTATCGAGTCGAACTTAACCTATGAGGATACCCGGCGCGTCCGCTAGGATTTTTCTTCGTGTTGTTGACACGGAACTATGCCGGAGGATGCAGCTTTCGAGTGCGATTCCAGGCCCAAAAGAGAGGTCTTTCTGGGTCTTAGCTTCGTATTCGAAGAATACGGCATCCAGATGTGCCTAGTCGGCTGAACAATCCAGGTTCTTATGATGTAGAATCATCATGTATAGGAGAAGCAGGTTTTTCCTACCCGATTTGAGTTATTTGAGCTCCATACGAAAGAAATTTCGCGTCGGAAAAAAACTAAGCCCGTATGAAAGAGTTTTCATGCTCGGGATGCTGTGCCCATACGAAAGAGTTTTCGTACATAGGGTATTTTTCTCTTGTTCGAAGAGGTCTTGCTTTATGAACTGTTCATGGAAGAGTTGCTTTTATCCGAAGGAATTGCTATTCATACGAAGATAATTTCGCGTTTGAACTTCCAATCGAAAAGAATTTGGTTTCGAATGACGAATGCCATGACGTCATGGCGCACTCCTCTTCTCCCGATGGGACGTGACGGAGTGGCAGCGGAAAATGGCCCACCTTGTCAGCTTTTTGACCGGGAAACGAGACGTCGTTCCCGGTTTTTACGCGAGACGCGCAGTAAATGCGCATGATCTTCTGTTAAGATCGTGGCACGAAACAGCGCAGGCCGCCGCTTCGTTTCACCCTTACGCGTGGCGGCCGTGATAGGTGCCACGTAGCGCATCGTACGGCTGAGATTGCCTTGCCCCGTGTATAAATACGGGTGTTAGCGCTGCGGTAAAACTTTCCCAGCTCTCTGTCTTCATCTTCTTCCTCGCGCCCATCTTCGTCTTCCCCGCGCTCGAGCTCTTGCTGCAAACAATGGCTGGCGGAAAGAAGCGTGGTGCTGCCGGTTCCGCATCTGGTGAACCTTCCGCGCAACCCGCGCCCCGCGCCGGCGACTGGCGTTCTCCCAACACCACCGCAAAATGCATCAAGGAGATGCAGCGGGAGGGGTTGCTGCCGGCAGAGACGGAGAAGCGAGTCCGCCTCGGGAAAAAAGAAGAGGTACCCAATCCTCAGTCGAACGAGCGCGTGGTCTTTGTGGACCACGTGACTCGGGGCCTTTCTTTTCCCCTTCATCCCTTCTTCCTCGGGTTGCTGTGTGTCTATGGCATACAGCTTCACGATCTCCCCCCGAACGCGGTGCAGCACATTACGTGCTTCATCGTGTTCTGCGAATGCTATCTCGGCATTCGCCCGCACTGGGCGCTGTGGAAGGCGCTCTTCAAGGTCCGGATCTTCCGCGAGAAGTCGCGGGTGGAGTCCGAGCTTGGCGAACCGCTTCGCACCGGCGGCTTCGGGATCCAAGCTCGACAAGAAGGTAGCTACTTCAACATGCATTTCGTCGACTCCGCCCAAAGCTGGCGGAAAAGGTGGTTCTACGTCGTCGACAACAGCTCGGGTGGGATTGTAGAGTTCCACCCGTTCGCTGTTTTGACCAGGCGAAAGTCTTGGGGGCACAAGATGTCAACCGAAGAGACCCAGACTGTTGCGCCTTTACTCGCGAGAGTAGCTGCTCTTCGGGACCAGACCGCGGGAGTTGTGCTCAACGGGATGCATCTAGCGAGCATCTTTTTGAAGCGCAGGATCCAGCCACTCCAACAAAGGCCCTCCGCCATGTGGGAGTATCAGGGCTCAGAGGATCCCAGTCGAGTAAGCCGCGAGGAACTTTCGAATGTAGAATTCGAGAAGAAAATCGCGGGTATCACCCGACTGAAGGTGGGAGAAAAATTCCCCGATTGCTCTGTTCAAGCCTTCGCCGCCTCAAATCCTCCCCCAGCCGAGGTTAGTTTCTTTCTCTTCTTTTGTCTTTGTGTTGTTCCTTTTTTCTCCGTTCAGAGTCCTAGTCGATAAGATTTTCCTTGTCTTCTTCTTGCATTTGCAGAGCCTAGCCATGGCGGACTGCTACCCGCCAACCACGGGGGAAGCCGCCTCAGAGCAAGTGTCGAGCCATCAAGACGGCGCGATTGACACCAGCGTCGCCAATGCCTCTTCGAGTTCAGAGCACGATTCTTCGGATGACGTTGCGGACTCGAATGGCGCTCCGACGAAACGTCGTCGGGTAGATGAGGACGAAGCTACTTCCAAGGACAAATCCTTGGAAGCATCGCCCAGTCAAGCTCCTATCCGCGCGACTCCACTTCGCTCCCTTTCTCCTTCGCCTTCGTTTACAGTGATGACGCCCGCTTGGAACGCGGACTTGCTGGATGACGACGAGGATGACGAGTAAGTGTTTTTTCCTTAATCTTGGTCGAACATTTTCTGTGCTTCAATATCGATTTTTTCTATCTTTCGGTGCAGTCTACAGATGATCAGTCCTCGCAGGTACGCCGCTGCCGTTCCTCCCGAGAAGAGAAATAAGGCCAAGGATGCGGGTGAAACTCCCACCGCGGGCACCGTCCAAAACTCTCCCAGAGCGGCTCCTGAAGCTGCGACTGTGGAGCGTGGAGCCCCCAGCTTTGCCGTCAGGACTTCAACTTCTAAGGAAGTGACGGACAGCTCCGCGGATCCGCTCTTTCGCGCTTCTGGCCAGGTAAACGTCATCTTACGTCTTCAAATTTTCTATCGGGTGCACGACAGTGCTCCCGATGGGAGTAGCCCCCGAGACTGTAGTCGATTGCAAGCGATCGGCTACAGGCTCTGAATCTAGTCCCTTTCTTCTTTATCTCTGTGTTTTTATCGGGTGCACGGCAGTGCTCCCGATGGGAGTAGCCCCCGAGGCTGTAGTCGATTGTAAATAATCGGGTACAGACTCAAATTTAATCCATTTAACTCTTCCGTCTTCGTGCTTTTGCAGTCGCTCGTTGATTCTCTCGCGGCGATTGGTCGCCGCGTCGTTCTCGCTGAATCGGATTGCGAGTCCCTTCGAACGGACCGTAGCCGACTTCAAACTGAAAACGACCTCCTCAAGGGTAAGTTCTATTATCTCTTTGTCTTCACTGTCCTGTGAATTCTTGATTTCTGATAAGCATCTTTTCGCAGCTCAACTTGAATTTTCGGAATCCGAAAGGGTCAAACTTTCTGAGCAGGTAACTGCTCGGGAGGCTGACCTGACGGCCATTCGACAAGAGCTAGAGGCTTCCCGCATGCAATCAGAAGATTTTAATCGACAGCTTGCGGATGCGCGGAAGGCCCTGAAGGAGCAAGTTGAAGCTGGCAGTAAAGCCGACAATAATATTGTCGAGTTCCTCCGTCCCCTCGCGGAACGTTTTGCGGGTAAGTGCATTTTGCGACTTCTGATATTTTATTCCGCTGAACTTTGCTAAGTTTTTGGTCTTCTTTGTTCACAGGTCTTCTGGACGTCCCCCTAGAGATCCCTGGGCTCCAACGGGTGGACGTGCTAACCGACACACTTGCACAACTCAAGAGACATTCCGATGGAATTCTCTCTCTGATTAACGATGCCTCCCAGGCATTGGTGCAACTGCATGGTCGCATCGTTGCCAGCGGCACTCCTACGCCCGCGCTAGATGATCTGCTGAAGGCTTTTTCGGAAGACGGTCTTCTGGATGCCTTCGCAGTCGCTCAATCAGAGGCTGGCGCGAAGACTGCGATCCAATTTGCTCTGGCGCACGAAGTCGAAGGGTTGGAGGAGGCTTACTCGTCCATTCCAGTCGATCCTTCCACGGGCAAAAAGGTACGGCTCTCTCGTTTTGGCGAGCAAGCCGCCATTCTTGCTCGGAAGCTTTCTGAGATTTTTGCTCGGAAGAAGGGAGGGTCGACTGCCGCTAGTGGGAGCACCAATGTAGTCTCGTAGTTTTTTTTTATTTCCTTCCTTGAATGTAATGAACCTTGGGATGTATTCCCGTACCTTTGTTGTCCTTGATCGAAGCATTTATCCTTTGGAATTTTTATTCGTTTTGTTTGTGCCTTGTCTCCCGATGGGAGTAGCCCCCAAGCGTTTTTAGTCAGATGTGCGACTAGAAACAACTCGAGTAGGGCATCTCACTTCTTTCCTTGTACTTCTTCCAGGCTACTGTGTTTGCCGCGGAAACTTCTGGTGGACGTGGTAATCCAGTAAATCCACTTGTGGCCGCCGTAGGCACTTTTGCTGGCCTCCGTGATAAGGTTCAGGAGGGTGAGCGTAGGCTGAAAGCTCTGCGCGGGGTTGCTGATGTGGCGATATCCAAACAGAAATTGGCGGCTGAGCGCGAACAATTTCTGATGGACGAACTATCTTCAGTCGCGAGGGAGTTGCTATGTAAGTGGTGCAGCCCCCGTGCATTTTTCCTCCTTTGTATTCTTCAGCTGACTAAGTGCGTCTGCTCTTCAGTTGTTAGACCGGATGACAGGGAGGAAAAGCAGTGGGTGGAAAACCACATTCACCAAGAGGCTAACAGCCCGAAACCTCATGCGAATAACTTCTGGTCTGATCGCAGTCGAGGGTTTGTGATGGCCACCTTGAAATTCCGAGTTCTGCAGGCGAGAATTCTCGTGGGATCTTTTCACGAGGTCTTGATCGCGATGAATGCAGCTTTTTATCCACTCGAAAGGGGCCCCGAAGACTGGAGGTATCTACTCAGGTTGTTTAGTCGGGAAGGGGAGATTCGCACGTGCGTACGCAAACAGATGACGTGCGGCGCGGTTGTGGCTCTCTCTTTTGTCCGAATATGGCATCCTGAGATAGATTTGAACTCCGTAGCTCGGCGCCCAGATTATGCAATCGAAGACATCACACCGTTTTATGATGCTGTACGCCCTGCAGCCGAGAAGATTATCCGAATGACCTCTGAAGAGGTAGATAGGGTCTTAGCGACTGAGAATGCTCAGCGTTTTGACTGATTGTCGGATGTGAATATCCTGTAAACTGTTTATAGTTTGTAAAAATTGTTGTAAGGTGTGTAACCTTGTATTTGATGATATTTCTTTGAGATGCTAAGTTTTTAGGTGTAGCCCCCGTGTGTGCGATGGGGTGTGTACCTGTGACTTTTAGCATGCAGTAAACAAGAAGCTTCGGGTAAATATGATGAGGAAATCATGTATTTTTATTGCAATGACTGAGAAGTCATGTATTCGAGCTACAAAATTGGCTAGTATAGCCTTATTGTTGTAGAAACAAGTAAACCTAGGGGTAGAATTTGCGGAGTTGTGCAATATTCCATGGATTGGAATAGATTCCTCCGGTCTCTGGATTCTTGAGCCTGTAGGCTCCTCCTGGGATAACTTCGTGTACGATGAAGGGTCCTTCCCAAGGCGGTTCGAGTTTGTGTCCTTCCTTCTGTTTGAGCCGCAACACTAAGTCACCTACCACGAATGACCTGTGGCGTATGCGGCGACTGTGATAGTTGCGTAGTGATCGTTGATAAACTGCAGATCTTGCGAGTGCGATGTCCCGCATTTCGTCGAGTGCATCCATATCTTCTGCAAGTGCTTTGTTGGAGGTTTCTTCGCTGTAGGCCACAACCCGTGGGGCGCTGAATCGAACATCCTCGGGAAGGACTGCTTCCGCCCCGTATACCATAAAAAATGGTGTGTATTTTGTAGACCTGTTTGGGGTTGTCCGGAGGCTCCAGAGTACGGAGGGTAGCTCATCTGCCCAATGCCCTGCTGCGGGGTGCAGACGGTCGAGTAGTCGTTTCTTGATCCCAGCCGAAACTAAGCCGTTGGATCTTTCGACTTGTCCGTTCGTTTGCGGGTGGGCGACCGAAGCAAATTTGAAATTGATGCCTTTCTCCTCGCAGAACTGCTGTGTTTCCTTTGCCGTAAAGTTTGTGCCGTTATCTGTAATGATGTCGTGTGGCACACCAAATCTGCATATGATGGAATCGAGGAACTCTACGGCGCATTGGGCGCTAGCCGAAGTTACTGGTCTTGCCTCTATCCATTTTGTGAATTTGTCGACTGCGACCAGCAGGTGTGTATATCCACCGGGTGTGGATCTGCGTAATGGTCCAACCATGTCTAGCCCCCACTGTGCAAAGGGCCAGGCGATGGGTATCATGTGCAACTCCGTGGCGGGTGCGTGCGGCTTTGGTGCGAATCGCTGGCAGGCGTCGCATCTATCGACCAGGTTTTTTGCATCGGTAGCTGCTGTTAGCCAGTAGAATCCTGCTCGAAAGGCTTTTCCCAATATCGCTTTCCAGCTAGCATGATGTCCGCAATCACCCTGATGTATGTCCCGGAGTAATTCCTTGCCGTCTTCGGGTGCGATGCAACGCTGAAGTATTCCCGAGATGCTTTGTTTGTATAATTCTCCGTTAACCACCCGAAAGGATTTGCTACGCCTGATTAGCTGTCGAGCCTCACGTGGATCGGCCGGGAGCTGTTTGTTTAGCAGGTAGTCGAGATATTTCTGCGTCCAGACTGGTTCGACCAAAAAAACCTGCCGTGATATGTTATGAGTAAGCTCGAGAAGCGCGATTTGCGGGCTGACCTCTGTTTCCATTGCTGCGGGTGTTTCTGCGGCTTTCTTCAGTTTGACTGATCTCTTAATCATCCGCTCGAAATATATCCCTGGCGGTATGGGTGTGTTCGTGGAACCCATGTTGGCCAGTCTGTCTGCTTCTTCGTTGCTAGATCTTGCAATGTGTTTTAGCTCGCACCCTTTAAAGCTTCCTTCGAGTAGGTTATACATGTCGCGATATGCAACCATGTTTTCAGCAATGGCGTCACATTCTTTCATCGTTTGCTGCACTATGAGGTTGGAATCGCCGTAGATCATTAATCGGGTAGCTCCACAGGCGATTGCCATCTTCATCCCGTGCAATAGTGCTTCATATTCTGCGTCATTGTTCGATGCTGGGTCATCGGGTGGAAAATCCAGTCGCAAGACGTACTGCAGTTTGTCTCCTCTAGGTGAGATGAGGACGATTCCTGATCCTGCTCCTTCGTTTCTCTTGGATCCATCGAAGTACATTATCCAATTGCTCGTATACCCGGGTGGCCCGGGTGTTTGTAGATTTGTCCATTCGCTGATGAATTCCACGAGAACTTGGGATTTGACTGCGTTGCGTCCAGCATAGGTGATGTCCCAGGCGCCCAGCTCGATGCTCCACTTTGCTATTCTTCCGGATGCCATAGGGTTGTTCATGATTGTCCCGAGTGACGCATCATTAACCACTGTGATGGCGTGTTCCTGGAAATAATGTTTGAGCTTTCGGGCTGTGAGAACAACCCCGTATGCGAGCTTCTGATAGTGAGGGTAGCGTTGTTTGCATGGCGAAAGTACTTCACTGATGTAATATATTAGTCTTTGAACTCCGTATGCTTTGCCGTCTTCAGGTCTTTCGACTACGATCGCTGTGCTGATGACCTGGTTTGTAGCGGCTAAGTATAGGAAAAGTGGCTCCCTTTCTTGCGGTGTCGCAAGGATGCGCCTGCTTTGCAAGGACCGCTTCAGATCTGCGAACGCTTTTTTAGCTTCGGGTGTCCATTCGAATTTGTCCGTCTTCTTCAGTAATTTGTAGAAGGGTAATTCCTGCTCTCCCAATTGTGCGATGAATCTGCTCAGGGCTGCTAGTCGTCCTGCGAGCTGCTGTACTCCGCGTAGAATGGTTGGCTCCTTCATAGTCAATATGGCTTGTATTTTCTCCGGGTTGGCTTCAATGCCTCTGGCGGATACCAGGTACCCGAGAAGTTTGCCTGCGGGGACACCGAAAACGCATTTGGTCGGATTGAGCTTGATCCGATATGCGTTAAGGGCGTCGAATGTTTCTCTGATGTCCTCGAGGAGTGTGTCCTCCACTCGAGTTTTGATGACGATGTCGTCGACGTACACTTGTACGTTTTTGCCAATGAGATTGGCGAGGCATCTTTGCATGCAGCGCTGATATGTTGCGCCTGCGTTCTTCAGCCCGAAGGGCATTGTCGTGTAGCAGTATACACCGTGTGGTGTGATGAAAGCCGTCTTCTCCTCGTCTTCCTTTTTCATTCGGATTTGATTATATCCTGAATAGGCGTCTAGGAAGGAGAGACGCTGGCAACCTGCCGTAGAGTCCACGATCTGGTCGATTCGTGGTAGAGGAAAGTTGTCCTTGGGGCAGTGTTTATTTAGTGACGTGTAGTCGATGCACACCCGAAGGATATCCGTGTTTTTCTTGGGGACCAACACCGGGTTTGCTAACCAGGTGGATATTTTGATCTCCCTGATGAAGTTTGCGGCTAGCAATCTGTTTACTTCTTCTCCAAGCGCTTTCTGCTTAGGTTCTGAAAATCGTCGAGTCGTCTGTTTGATGGGTTTGGCGTCAGGAAAGACTTCGAGTGAGTGCTCGGCAAACTCCCTGGGTATTCCTGGCATATCTGAGGGCTGCCAGGCGAAAATCTCCCAGTACTCACGGAGGAGTTTGACGAGCGCGCCTTCCTATGCTGGCGAGAGGGTTGTGGAAACCATCGCCGTCTTCGCGGAGTCTGTCGGGTGCACTTGGTGCTTGCGAGTGTCGCTGTTGGCGCTGAATTCCAGTTCGGGTGCGTTTTTCTTCGTGAGGGGCATAACGGAGTGGTCCGTTGTTTTTGCTAGCTCTTGAAGTTCTTCTTGCATCCCGAAAGATTTTGCGATCTCATTAAATTCTATGTCGCACTTGTACGATTTCTGGAAGTCTCCGTCGATGGTGATCACACCGTATTCGCCAGGTAGCTTGAGCTTCAAGTATGCGTAATGTGGCACGGCCATGAATATGGCGAACGCTGTTCGACCAAGAATGGCGTGGTACTGTGAGGGCCAGTCGACGACTTCGAAGTCCAGGAATTCCCTTCTGTAGTTGCGTGGGGAGCCCAGTACAACTTCTAGGTTGATTGTTCCGAGTGGACGGATTGCCTTGCCCGGAACTATCCCGTGGAAGGACGTTTCTGATTCCGTTAGGCCGTCCAGATTTTTGTTCATTCGACGGAGTGTATCCGCGTAGATGATGTTGATGCCACTGCCACCGTCCATGAATACGCGGGCCAGGTCATAATTGCCAATTTGAGCTTGAATGACGAGGGCGGCGTGTCCCGGCCGATAGACTCGTGGCGGGTGGTCTTCTTTCGAGAACGTGATTGGCTGGTCGGCCATCTTCAGGTACTCGGGCTTTGTTGGTGGCGTCTGCACTGCCATGCATATTTGTCTCGAGTTAGTCTTTTGAGCTCTGTGAGAGGGGCATACCTTCTGTATCATCCCGAGGAGTTGTCCATGCGGAGTCGGGTATGTATTTGCTCCCGCGTTTTGTTGTGGTGGCGCTGGCAATACGGCGAGCGCCATGTTCGGGTTGGTCGGTGGAGGTGGAGGCGGTGGTAGCTGGAATTGTTGTCCCCCTCCTGGCAGTGGTGGATAGTTTTGGGTGGAAGCAAATCTTTTCTTGGCGAGCGCGTCCGAGATTTCGATGAACTTTCGGCAATCCTTGAGAAGGTGCGCTGCCTTAGTCTTGCCCGTGCGCTTGTCTGTGAACAGATGTAGCGAGCAGTACGCATCGAGGTCTTCCTCGGGTGATTTTTCTTCTGCCTTTGGTTTCCACTCGCGACTTCCGCGACGACCGGAGTCGCGACTTCGCGTGAATTCTGCTGCCACTAGTTCTTCTCTATCCTCGTGGTCGTAATATTTTCTTCTCTTCCTTCGTCCGTGGCGGTCGTCCTCGTGTGCGGGTGACGATCCTCTTTCGTTGCGTACTGCGTCTTCTCCATTGGCCCATTTTTCGGCTATGACCATGAGCTCCCCGATGGTTTTGGGCGCGGCTCTGCCGAGCTCTTCTCGAAACGCGGTTCTTCTTGCTCCTTTGGCGAAGGCCTCAATCGCCACTTCTTCAGAGATTGTCCCTGCGGTGTTCCTGAGCGTGTTCCACCGCTGGATGTATTCTCGGGTGGATTCACCGCTTTTCTGTTTGCAGGCTCGTAGTTCTTCGATTGTAGCCGGCCTCTTGTAGGTCGACTGGAAGTTCTTGCAGAAATCACGGTGTAAGTCATCCCATGATGCGTAGCAAGATCGTGGTCTCCTCTCCAGCCAGCTGCGGGCTGCTCCGGCTAGGTGAAAATTGAGGTATTGCATAGCCGTGTTCTTGTTACCACGTTGGCATTTCACTGCCGTGAGGTAGTCGCTCAACCATTGAGAGGGCTCGAGTGAGCCGTCGTACTTCGTCACTTCCGTGCTGAGCTTGAATCGCTTGGGTAGGGGCGCCTCGCGGATACTACGGGTGAAACATAGCGCGCCGCAGGTTTCGTCGTCCGAAGAGCCGGATGATGATCGGTCGCGATACCTTGACGCCCTTGCTCTATCCACTTTGTTTTGCGCGATGTCCGGTCGCGCGTCCCGTCCGGGTTGATCGCGATCGGCGTTCTTTCGCGGTTCCTTGCTTCGTTTGCGTGAACGGCTGCCGCGGTGTCGCGAGCTTTTTTCTCTCGAGCTGTCGTCGCCGCTGCTTCGACTATCATCACGGCGGCGGGCTTCTTTCCCTCGGCCACGACGTGGCGACTTGTCTTTTCTTGGGGAAGAGCTTCTGTGCCTGCGGGGCGTTTCTTTGTCCTTATCCTTCTCCAGTCGCTCCTTCTCCAATTGTTCTTTGCGATCGTGAGAAGCGAGCCTCGCGGCCGCCAACCCTAGACCTTTGCGAATATGCTTGTATTGTTCCACCCGGGGGTCGCTATTCGTCGGCTGGTTCATCTGCATGTAGGTTGCTGCGGCTAGGATCGCGGCGGCTGGGGTTTGCGGGTAGACGTTGCCATCGTCGTCGACCCTCATGAAAGAAGACGTGGTAGACCTGTTGGTTCCAGCCATAGATTCGTGGTCCCTCGTCGACGCTGCGGGTCCCTTCCCCCCAGGTCGGGTACCGACTGAAGGTGCATGGGATAGCTCGGCTCGACGTAGGCTCGATTCGTCCGCCGCTCTTCTGCGACGGGCCAGATCTGCTCGGGCATCCTTGATGTTTGAGGCCGCCCTCACTAGGTGATAGTGGTAGGCGGTTAGGTCTTCATGCGTGGCTTCCGCCGCAGGTGGCTGGCTCTTTCGCATGGATTCCTTGGCTCTTTTACAGGCTTCCCGCGAAACGCCGATTATATCGCGCTCGGTTGCGCTATATTCAGTTTCCGAGGGCTGTTCCGACCCTGCCATGCAGACTTGGGCCAGTTGTGGTCCGTGCGTCCTAGGCGCAGATCGGAAAGCTTTCCGTACCCGAGAGGGTTCCTCTGTCGAGAGGGTGTGGTAGTCGACTGCGTTGTAGCGGATGGACTCGCCGCTTTTCCCCGTAGGAAAGCGCGAGTTGACGGTTCCAGATTCGGTTTCAGATTCATCCGAGAAGTGGAGGATCCCGTCTCTGTTCGCCATGAAGTTGAAGCTCCCGAACGTCAGGGTGACGCTCTTCTCCAGTTCCTCGAACGCCGGGCGAGATTCCGGCGAGTGAGGCGTGACCACGACAGATCCGATCCGTATAGGATTGTTCGGAGCCGTAGCCGTTGGTTTCCAACGGGAGTTGGATGTCGATGAAGCCAAAGATGCCGGTGATCCAGCGCCCGCGTTTCCCACAGACGGCGCCAATTGTCGAATCCCTGACTCGACAAGTCCCTTAGGTGACCCTATCGGGTTTCGATTAGGAGAACTCATGAGCGCTGGTGAGATCGTCGGCTAGACAGGGGGCGAGATTTACCCAGGTTCGGGGCCCTCGTAGAGGTAAAACCCTTACTCCTACCTCTTGTCGATCTGTATTGGATGATTAGATCGGTTACAGGTTGCTCGAATCGAGAGTAGATCTCGAGTTCCGAGGCTTTTTGGTCGTGCGGTATTACTTGGTCCTCTCCTTGAGGGCTCTCCTGGCCTTATATAGATGGCCAGGTCTCGAGTCCTACCCGGAGAGGATTCAAACCCTAGCTAGGTCGGTTACAAAACTACCTAACTTAACCCGCAAGTTTAGTGCGGGTGGGCTTCTGGTGGGCCTTCTGGAGTCTTCCAAGGGCGCCTCTTCTTGGGCCTTGACATTGGGCCTGAGAGGGGGTGTCCTTACCCGCAGGGTCCAAGATCTATGTCTTCGTCACACAGGCTCTCCGGGATGGTCTCAGGCTAGCCGAACGGATTTGATGCAACAATGTTTGTATTGAATCGGACTGTAAGGAGGCAATTAAGGCGCTGGCGGATCCGAACCAGTACAGGATGGTGGGTTCGATTTTTCTTGATGAGTGTCGACAAATTATGGCGGGCTTCTCTTCGACACGCGTCTCACACTGTCCTAGGGAGGCCAATATGGTGGCACATACTATAGCCCATTCCAGAGGTTTAGATACAAATGTTTGGCTAGAGGAACCACCGATGTTTTTGATTCCACAATTGGTGGGGGATGTAAACATTGTATAACTGTTTCCAGCGGCAAGTTTTCTTATGCACTCTGTTCCTTACCAGGGTACCGAAAGGGGCTGGAAGGTTTTTAATGAGGCGGGCTTGTCTTCTTAATATATAATATATGGGTTTTTGATTGTTCAAAAAAAAAAAGACATACAATATGTGCATTCATCCAAAGGAAATTTCTTTTACCACACTGGTTTTTCCCACTAGTCATCAACCCGTGCGACTTGCACGAGCTAGAAAATTATGTGGCATCAAATAACTATAAGAATTCTGACCTCGAAGTTTATGAAAAAAATATTATGCTTTACAATATTCGATCAAAACTATTGTTGCATTTGCAATATTGTGAAAACAGTTGCGAAACTTTTAGTATGTTCAAATTGCGTATATGTTTTTCATTAGTGCTTTTAGGCCATTGACTATTTCATCATTTTTTGTGCTACCTTGTCCAACTTCTATTTGGTAACCGTTTGGCAATACATAAATTAATTAAATGCTCTAACATATTTAGCTTGTCCGGTGAAGGGGTATATTCATTGGTAGATTTAACTGGTGGACTTATATTATAAAAAATATAAATAGACTTAGTTGGAAACCATTTATTTATGCAATGTTCTCCATTTTATAACAGTCGCATGTTCTAGAATTTTTTTTATTAAAGAGCAAATTCCAGAAACTGCGGAGTCTGTTTTCGAATAGTTAACATTTTCGGTAAGAAAAAGTTCATGTTTGACTCTCCTTCACATATTTTTGTTGTTTTTATAAAATATGGAAAGTTACGACACGAAAAAGGGTAGGAAACGGTGCCCGAGGGCACCACACCATGCCACGGCGCGGGCCCACCCTTGGCCACGCCCCCACATGGTGTGGGCGCCTCGGAACCCGTCTCCGACCCGTTTTCACCTTGTACCTTCCTTTTGTTATGAAACTTTTCGCTATATAATCCCCTGAGGTCCGTATATCGTTTTCTCGTCGTGTTTTTGTTTCGATCTCTTTCTGTCAGGAACTGTTCTAAGTTTAGAGGCACCATGGTCTCCGCCAACAACGACAAGAGGATGGAGCCTTTTGAAGATGATCTCCAAGGTCCTAAGCCCAAGGAGGAAGTCTAGAACATATCATCAAGCAAAGAGGGACAAACTGCTGCAGGATCAAGGAAACCTACTTTTGTGGGATCAATTAACGCTAGACGTGCTTTTTCTCATAATATGCATGGACCAATACAACCAGTCTCATACCTCAGCTCCTTCTATGCAGTAGAGGTAGCTCTTCGAGTCACAGATGAGTTTTGTGATCAATATAGAGCTCTAAGGATGGAGGTAAGGATGGAGGTGGAGATTCTTCAAGAGGAGAACCACAGGCTTCGCGGGATGCTGGAGCATTTCCTTACCTCAATCATGATTCCACCACCACCGAAGGAGCAATTCGTCATTGGTATTGGTACCCCTTGGCTTGTTCCAAGCTTGGGGGAGTGTCGTGGTATCACACCACTATCTTTCACCTGTTTACTTTTCAGTAGATTCATATCATGAGTAGAGAAGTTATCATATAGGATGGTTTGCAGTGTGAAAGTATCTCTCCTTTAGTTGGTTATCTATGTATCCCTTGGTGTGAGTTTCCATTATGGAATATTAATGAGAAGTTTATCATTTACTTTCTGCACACCTTATTTTAGTTTGCAATTTATGTCATATGATTGATCTTGTTGTTAGTATTGGTGTCACTTTGGGAGCATTAAGTTTATCTTTTTGGTTTTGGCAAACTTAGCATTGGTCAGTAGCAACAATAATTTGAGGCTTAAGTAGAAAAGAGGGAGATGCATGTAGATACATTACTCCATTATCTTTCTTTCTTGTTGGCTCATAAGCTTAGTATTCTCAAGTTAAGATCGTTTGTACTTCCAAGGAACATTGCATGATTGTTTGCTATCACATGTATATTTGTTTGTTTCCCTCAACTCTTATGCTTGCTACCCAGCCTTGCTAGCCAAAAACCTGTACTGAGAGGGAATGCTTCTCGTGCATCCAAACGTTGAGCCAAAACCCATGCCTTTGTGTCCACCATATCTACCTATATGTGGTATTTCACCGCCACTCCAAGTAAATTGCTTGTGTGCTACCTTTAAAACCTTCAAAACTATTAAACCTGTTTTGTGCTCCTGTTTTAGCTCATGAGAAAGTAGTTTAAAGTTTATTATGTCTTATGTCAAGCAAGAGTATTCTTTCTTATTTCACCCTATGAGTATGGAATATGTGCTCATCTTTATATTACCGAGAGCTGGTGCCAAATAATATGAACTTAAATATTGAATAAATAGGCACTTCCCAATGGTTTGATGAAAGTTGGCGGGTACCCGTGGATACGGCTAGCCCTGGTTTGTGAAAATCTTGGTGGGGGGGGGGGGGGGAAGTGCCAACAATAAGGAAAAGAGGAAAATACCAATGGAAACCGCTCTCAAAAGTCTAAAAACCTTACTTGACATGAGTTATGAAAAGTTTTTCACTATTTTTTGTTGACATAGACATACACCACTCTTAAAATTATATTTTCAATACCTCCGATTTATTTAAAATAAAAAGGTTCAGCACATGAGTGATCCCTGCTTCCCTCTACGAATGGTCTATCTTTTACTTTTATGTTGAGTCAGTAAACCTATTCCCTTCTATCTCAAGCAAGCATTTGAGTTGTTGTGATCCAACCATCTATATGTTGATTTATGCAATCATGTCTTTTATCTTTCCTTGTTTAGCACAACGTTTTTATCTGAATGAATATACCTTTGAAAGTTATCAATGACTGTAAGGAGACCGTTATGATTGAGCATGTAATTTCTCCAATATAAGCTCTAGAATAAAGACTCTGATCGAAAGATAAGTACAATATGTTAATTGTTCTCTGACCAAAGCAAAGTTTGCCATCACCAATTATGATTTTCTCTTTGCACCTTTATTGTGATTCACTCTACTTGTTTCAAGTTAAATTATATCAGAGGAAGTCGGTGTCTAGAACAAGGGAAAAAATAGTGTGCTATGAGAAATAACGACATCCTCATCCAGATGCTATGCATGCTATAGCGTGATAATAGCGTGCCATATCAAAATAGCATTTTGAAAAAATATCAAATATATCTAAAAATTTGAATGATTTGAACAAGAATAAATGATATAGTAAAAAAATGAGATAAATATATGTATAACCACATAAAAATTTGTTTTCTAGTTGGTTAGATCCTAACATCAACATCCCACGGGGAAATAACATAGTATAAATTACTTATTCAAAATTATAAACCTAGAGATGTCATCTCTTCACGATTGTTTTTCATCGCCACGAAAAACATTAAGCAACTTTTTCTTCTTCCTAAGGTGTGAAACTCGGACATTTGGACCAACAGGCTAGAAAAATAATAGCGCTCTATAACGTTACGCCGTTTTAGCGCGATATAACATACTATTTTGTGAATAGCGCAATAGCGAGCAAACATGTTAAAATTTAGCGTGGAACCTCCGGATATGCTATACCGTGCTAATAGCGCCAAAATAGCGTGCTATTTTTTTCCATGGTCTAGAATGACTTGTGTATTGATAGATGTGATGCTTCTTGTCCGTATTTTATTTATCGACACTTTACTCCATAAACTTGTGGTCTTGTTTACTGAGTTCCGTATCGCTTGGGGACAAGCGAGGTATAAGCTTGGGGGAGTTGATAAGTCCATTTTTCATCACTATTTTATATCATAATTTACTGCTATTCATTGATATATTTCATATTTAGGGATGATACTTATGGTATTTCATCTATTTTGCATGTTTGATGATTATTGGAGAATTAACTGCCGGAATCAGAATTCTGCTGGAAAAAGGACCATCAAGATACCATATTTCTGAAGATCAGTAATTCAGGGAAAACATCGGGGAGTTTCTATTTTGCCAGATGCTGGAGCTAGCCAAAAGGGGACGGAGGTGGGACACGAGGGCCCACACCATGCCATGGCGCGGGTGACCCCTGGCCACGCCGCCACGTGGTGTGGTGACCCTGGCCCACCACTGGCAGTCCCCTTTCGCGTACTTCATCCCTCCAAAACCCTAAAACTCAGAGAATCATCGAGGAAATATTCTGCCGCCTCCACGAGGCGGAAAACAACAGAGAGAGAAAAGCTCTCTGACAGGGAGAAATCTGTCGGGGAAATTCCTTCCCGGAGAGCGAAATCATCGTCATCGTCACTGTCATCGCACCGGGCATCATCAAGATCATCATCGTTATCGTCATCACCACTAACACCATCATCCTCAGCATCCCCATCCGTCCCTCTCTGTAACAATTATGGTTCTATATAGTTGTCTTCCACTAGATCTCTCTTGCGGTGTGAATTACTCGTTTGTAGTTGATGCTTACGACATTTATCGGTGTTTGCAGTTTATGACCAGATTGTTATTCATCATTATATCACCTTTGATCATGATTAATATGATGTCTTATGAGTAGTTCGTTTAGTTTTTGAGGACATGGGAGAAGTCAAGATGTTACTACTGGAATTATGTTGAGTAATATTTAATGGTTTGATATTTAACTTGTGGTGCTAATTTTCTAGTGGTGTCATGTGAACGTCAATGACATGACACTTCACCTTTATGGGGCTAGAGGGATGGATTGTGTATTCGGCTACTAATTGTGGGGTTGCCGGAGTGACAGAAAGCTAAACCCCCGTTAGGAAACCGATGCATGAGGGAGTGTAGGATCCGAGAGTTTAAGTCCGTGGTTAGATTTATCTTAATTACTTTCTTGTAGTTATGGATGCTTGTAAGGGGTATAATCACATGTATGTATTAGTCCAAGTTAGGGCAGTGCATTAGCATAGGTTCACCCACACAACACCTATCAAAATACTAGCTTAATCAACTGTATGGAGCGAAAGCATTTGACGAAATTCCCATGTGTTCTCGAGAACGTTTGGTCATCATAAGTAAACCAACCGGCTTGTCCTTTGCTCTAGAAAGGATTGGGCCACTTGATGCAATTAGTATTACCGTCTTTTATTACCCGTACTTTATTTATGTGCTATATCAAAATCCCTGAAAACATGTGTCCTAGTGTTTACAGTGAATCATTTATCTAAAATACTTGTCAACACCTTCTGCTCCTCGTTGGGATCGACATTCTTATTTATCGAAAGTACTACGATACACCCTCTATACTTATGGGTCATCACCTTCAATGAGGGCGGCGACGACATCTGCACCGCATACTTTTCCCAACCCACAAGGGTACCAAGCTCGCCGACCAGAAGGTCATTGCCGCTATGAAAACAGCGGTGGACGGCGGAGAAGGTGCGGAGGCCCATCTCGAAGCAGCAAAGGCGAAGGCTGACTTCGCGTGGGCGGTGAGAAAAGTCTACGGCGATGCAGCCAGTGGTGGAGCTGCTCCCGCATTGTGTGGTCAAGAAACTACACAAAAAAATTGGTTAGCGAAAAATTCTAGCTATAAATACTCTATAATGACCCAATAAATACTATTTTTTTTACATCATTTCAATTTCTTTTGAGCTTTGACATCACTAGTGGCTACCCCTAGCTCCGCCACTAGTTGCAGCACATCAGCTTCAAGTGGCCGGCGGTGAAGAAGAAAACCAAATGACACGATCTGCACCACCTAGTCTATGTAGTTTAATATCGTGATTTTAAAGTTGTTAAATATAGTTTGATATGAAATTTCTATCTGATGAATATATCAGTGCAAACGGATTTTTAAATTTTCTGTCTGACGAAAATCCAAACCAGAGAACTAAACTCTAAAGCGAGTTTTCCTGTTTGTGATTATAGTGTATCTGCTAGAGACAATTCAGAGTTTTTTTACACAAAAGGTAATTTTATTACCCAACTTTAAGTTAAAAAAGCCCCACATGTTCAGTAGAAGTCATACAATACCGTGGCCTACAGGTTAGCCAAATAAAGCGGAAAAAGAGATATGGTTGGGCATATAGCTTAGCCAACACCAACAACAGGACCCAGCAAAGGGGCAACTAGCTAAAAAAGGAAGCAGGCAAGACACATGGATCTCCTTAAGTTTTCATATCAGCCAACTTGTGCCCTCCTTGTCCATCGGCTTTAGCAGCGGTAACCACGCCCGTAAGAAGATCATAGTTTTGAACATAATGTCAGCCGGTTGTTTAATGCACTTCTTCTCGATAGTAAGTGTATTACGAACATTCCAGAGAGCCCAATATTGGGCCAGAAAAAGGATCCAGATCAGTCTACGGGCCCGTATCGAAACTGAAGAAAGGATGGCGTAAAACTGGGCAAAACTTGCAGAGCACCAAGCCCTCCCTAGGGTTTGGCTCAACAACGACCAAGCAAAAACCGCAATGGAATAGGAAAAGAACATGTGTGTTGCGTCTTCAACCTGCCCGCAAAGCACACACTTACCGTTAGAAGGCCCCTGCCTGGTAGCCAGTTATGCACGTGATGGCAAGCGGTCCAGAATGAGCTGCCACGAGAAAACCTTGATTTTAAGGGGGCCTTAGTCTTCCAGATTTCCTGGAAGCAAGCCACGGTCGCCCCTTACGACAGGGCCTTGTACATGGAGTGGACAGTGAATCTGGACGAGGGGTCCAGCGTCCAGGAGATCCTATCATGGTCTGGCAAGAGGTTGACCTCCGAGATACTTCCATCCAAACGAGCCCACAGGAGGGCCCCAGCTGCATCGAGTGATCGTCGGAAACGACATCCCGTTGTCACCGCCAAGGCCATGAAACTTTTTGTGGCATCGTAGATACTAAACAAGAAGGGGAATATATCCTTCAGGGGCCCTACCTGTGCCACCGGTCAATCTAGAACATAGTTCTCCAGCCATTACTGATCTCGTGCTTCGCGCCCAGTTTGAACAGATGTTTAATCTTGTGGAGGCTCTTCCAGAATTCCGAACTCCCGCAGTCTGAATTGGAAAAGATATCCCCACTCTATGTGTATTTCACTCTAATAATGGAGGCCCATATCAAGGGAGTCCATTGGGTAAATCTTCCAGATCCACTTCGGCATCAAAGCGGAGTTCATGTGATGGGAATTTATGATACCAAGGCCTCTGGATTCCTTAGGACGACAAATAGTTGGCCAATTAACCATATGGTATTTGTGCTTTTAGCCGACCCCCTCCCAGAAGAACCTTGCTCAGTGCGCGTCAAATTGCGCGTGCACACCCTCTAGCAGCAAGAAGAGGCCCATGGCGTAGGTGTGAAAACTAGCAAGACATGAGTTGGAGAGGATCAGTCTGACCCTGAGGAACGAAACCGTCCAATCCAGGGTTCGACATGATCAGCTAACTTTTGGACCAAGAAAGACCATTGTTCTATTGTGAGCTTTCTGTCCGCAATGGGCAAACCAAGGTAGATAAATGGAAGTGTTCCCAGCTTACAATTCGGTTTTCTGTCCACCACAACTTGAGCGCCGAGGGGTTGACCCAACACAAAAACCTCGCTCTTGTGGTAATTGATTTTGAGTCCTCACATGTTCTCAAAGCACATCAGGAGGAATTTCAGGTGCGCAATTCCTACGCCTCGATGGTGCCAGGAATTCTTGTGGCTATGGATGGCGTGTTGGGAACCCAAAGAGGAGGGTGTGATGAGTGCAGCGGTATGAATTTCCCTCAGTTAAGAACCAAGGTTATCAATCCAGTAGGAGAAAGAGGATCTTCGGAAGGTTGATACCACTAACGGTGGTGATGGCGCCTCACTGGTGTCAGCAACAACGCGGAACTTGCACACAACACATCCAAAATACTTTATCCCAATGGTACAGTGAGGTTGTCAATCTCACCGGTTTTGCTAAAAACAAAGATTAGACGTATAGTGTGGAAAATGGTGTATGCCTGCAGTAAGTAAAGAAAATAGAGAATTGCAGTGGTTTGTTTAACAGTGTAAGAAAATGGACCGGGGTTCATAGATTCACTAGCGGCGTCTTTCCATAAAAGATAGCATGCTGGGTGAAAAAAATACAGATGGGCAATTGAAAAACAGAGGTTGCACCGTAGTGCACATTCATGACATGATGACTACTATGATATTTAGTGCGGGCATTACAACAATATCCATAGACCGTAATCCAACTGCATCTATGACTAATAATACACCCTCAGGTTATTATCCGAACCCCTTAGGTATTAAGTTGCAAGCAACAAATAATCGCATTAAGCAATGCGTGTAATGTAAGCAATGGTTGTGCACGCGGGCACTCACACCACTGTTTTCTCCCTAGTGGCAACAACACATCCTCCCCCGTCACGTTTTTGTCACTCGAGCACGGGCGAAAAGGAGGCATGAACCCAACTATCGATCATAAATACTTCCTCTTGGGGTCACTAACAACTACTTGGCTAGAGCAACCACTAACAACGGAAAGCATGCAACATCACAAATAACATATGCAATAAAGACTATAATCAACTTGGCATAAGTTCAATATTCAGCGGATCCCAGCAAACACAGCATATAGAATTACATAAGAACAATCTCGATCATGTTAGGCAGGTCACGAGATCTAAACATTGAGGCATAGAAAGAGAAGACAACCATCTAGCTACTGCTATGGACCCGCAGTCCAAGGATGAACTACTCACGCATCACTCCAGAGGCAGAAATGGTGATGAAGAGGCCTCCGGTGATGATCTTGTCTCCGGCATGGTGCCGGGAGACAGCTTCAGAACCCCCTGATCTAGGGTTGACGACGACGACGGCTGTGGAACTTTTCAGAGATTTTTTTATCAGGTGCCTAGGGTTTTCCTTTGGAGGGGAATAAATAGGCAAAATAGCAACGTCGGTGGGCCACCAGGGTGGCCTCACCACCCCCAGGCGCGGCCAAGAGGGGGCTCGCGCCTGGCTATGGTGAGGGCCCCCTGGTGCCCGTTTTCGACTCCTCTTCGGACTTCTCGATGCTTCCGGGGAAAATAGGAACTTCAGGATTCGTGGGGTCCAATTCCGAGAACAATTTTTCTGAAATAAAAAACAGCAGAAAACAAGGAACTGGCACTTGGCATCTTGTTAATAAGTTAGTCCCGTAAAACGTGTAAAAATGCTATAAAGAAATGAGAAAACATGTAGCAATTGGCATAATATCAACATGGAACATCAGAAATTATAGATACGTTGGAGACGTCTCAAGCATCCCCAAGGTTAGTTCCTACTCGTCCTCGAGTAGGTAAACGATAAAACAAAATAACTTCTGAGGTGACATGCTACCAACATAACTTGATCATCAATAATGTAAAAGCATATGTAAGCTGAGATCATAGAATTTAAACACAAGCATGATAAATAGAACTTTAATAATAAAGCATAGCAATCACTTTGCATCATGAGAAGTAGCTCAAATAACAGATCATGAATAACAATGCAAAGAAAGATATACATTTGTTTCAAGTATAAAGAAAGCATGGAAAAGTGGTATTTCGCAAGTCCTTAAGAGTGGGACAAAACATAAATGCCAGGACACCTTCAAAGTTCATGAGGAAGATTATAAAAAATAGTTGGAGAACAAGCAGTAACACATCATGAATCAGTTAATAATATTTCTGTGACAAATACACATAAAATTCAGAATGACAAAAATACTCTCTCAATTGTGCATAAAATTAGAATATGAAGACTCAACATAAAAGTAAAAGAAAGGCCCTTCGCGGAGGGAAGCGGGGATCAACTCATGTGCTAGAGCTTTTCTTTTATTAAACAGAGGTATTAAAAACTTGACACTCCTCCCATCCATCTTACACAAACCATGGCTAACCGAATCCTCGGGTGCCTGCCAGCAATCACATACCATGGAGGAGTGTCTATATTTTAAGAGAGGTGTATGCTAGTGTCAACGAATGGTAGACAGAAAATACAGTACGTCACAAGCCAACTAGATTTCACAAGAGCGGATCCCATGTGAAGGACGCATTTGGGTAGAAGGTCATCCCTCTTTCTCTTTTGTTTACACAATTATGCTTTGACTGATAATCAGGGGCAAAAATTGTGAAGAGAATTTGTTTGCATTAATTTGGGGCTGGGCACCCCGCTGCCAGCTCTTCTATCAATTGGATAAGTGGATGAAGCCACTAGTCCAGGGTGTGAAATCCAATCAACAAGTGAGATAAAGATTCTCTATTTACGTCCTCATGAGCAAAAACAGGAACACAAAACAGGAGTAATTTTGAAAGTTTTAAAGATAGCACATGAGCAATTTACTTGGATTGGCAGTTAAATACCACATGTAGGTAGGTATGGTGGACACAATGGGAAAACTTTGGTTTTAGGGAGTTCGATGCACGAGTAGAGCTCATACTCAGTACAGGTGGGGGCTAGCAAAAGACCGAGAGCGACAAATCAAGAGAGCATAAGAGCAATAATCATGCATAGCGACATAAACATCATTAATCAAAGCATAAGTGGTACCACAAGTTCAAAAACTAAATGATCATGGAGGCTATTCGTGACTGGTTCATAGTCATAAACATGGTGTGAGCATGCGCCAAGTCAACCAAATAAAACATTCAAAGGAGCACCATAAATTTATGCTTCAATATGACAAGAAAAACCCATGATTCTTTCAATGGAATATTAAACACTCTAAGCTATTTGAGTCTAACCATGCCACTCGATAACCACAAGGCTTTAAAACTAAAATAACATCTAGCATGACATGAAAAAGTTCTAGCCACAGTCTATACAAGCTTCTAAGTGCACCGTTATAAATTCTACCTCAAGCAGCAGTTTCTTTTCCCAACAAGCACCATACAAAACATGATTTAACAAAAACTCTCCAAATGCTACATCTTGAAAACATGAGAGTACTCACATAACACTACTAAAGCTAACAGCTCTAAATAAGAGATGCATTGAAAACAAGAGCTAAACATGAATTTTTGCAGCAACTAGAAGAAAAACTAAGAATACTAAGTATTCCCATGAAAAAGCGGAGCGTGTCACTCTCCAATAAAAGAATGCTAGGGTCCGACCAAGCTTATTGCAAAAATAAAAATAAAATGAAAGCAAAAATAAAATACGCTCCAAGTAAAGCACATAAGATGTGACCGAATAAAAATATAGTTTCACTAGAAGTGACCTGATAATTTATCAATGAAGAAGGGGATGCCTTGGGCATCCCCAAGATTAGACGCTTGAGTCTTCTTGGAATTTGCTGCGATGTACCTCCGGGGCATCCCCAAGCTTAGGCTCTTCACTCTTCTTGATCACGTCATATCATCCTCTTCTCTCGACCCTTGAAAACTTCCTTCACACCAAACTTCTCACAATCTTCATTAGCAACGTTAGTGCAATCGAAATAATAAATTCGCATGGTTCAGTTTCAACACAATCCTAACACTCATAAACACATTAGCTACTGTCACAACTTCTTCTAAAACTCTTTTTCTCAAAAGAATACCAAAAGAAAGAGATTAAGATGCAAATGCAATTATTGGCAGAAATCTGTCAAAACAAGACAGGAAGTAAAGATGATTTTTTCTTTCGAAAATCTTCTGTTGATCAAATCAAAAAGTGTTCAACTAAGAAAAGTTGCATATATAGCCCAGGATTGCGCACAAAAAAACTCAGGTCATTTTGAATTTTCTGTGATTTTATACGAATTTAACAGTGGACAACACAAATCTGTTTTCTGCACAGAAATCTGTTTTCTGCGCAGAAATCCAAAATCTAGTCTCAACTTTCCACTAGAGGATTTACTTGTCTCAATAAAGACACAAAAGAAAAGATACAACAGGGTTTCTAAGGAATTAGACAACACGCAGGTGCAAAGCACACAGAAAGAAACGACAAAAACAGGTTGAAAACGGAGAAATAAAATGGGTTGTCTCCCGGTAGCGCTTTTCTTTAACGCCTTTCAGCTAGGAATAGAATGCAAATCAAGTATTTTTAAGTGAGGAAGCATCAAAATCATAAATTTATGTAATAATAGAGTCAAAAGGTAGCTTCATTCTCTTTCTAGGAAGTGTTCCATACCTTTCTTGAGTTGGAATTGATATTTAATGCTCCCCTCTTTCATATCAATAACAACACCAACAGTTCTAAGAAAAGGTCTTCCCAAAACATTAGGACAATAAGCATTGCATTCAATGTTCATAACAACAAAATCAACAGGGACAAGGTTATTATTAACCATAATAAGAACATCATCAATTCTACCAAAAGGTTTCTTCTTAGCATTATCAGCAAGATGAACATCCAAATAACACTGTTCCCACAGTGGTAGATCAAGCATATCATAAAGCTTTTGAGGCATAACAGAGATACTAGCACCAAGATCACACAAAGAATTGCAATCAAAATCATTTAATTTTATCTTAATGATGGGCTCCCAACCATCATCTAATTTCCTAGGGAGAGATGTTTCAAGTTTCAGCTTTTCTTCTCTAACTTTCATGAGAGCATTGGTAATATGTTTAGTAAAGGACATATTCATGGCACTAGCATTGGGACTTCTAGCAAACTTTTGTAGAAACATAATAACTTCAGAGATATTGCAATCATCAAAATCAAAATTATTATCATCAAAAGTAATGGGACCATTATCTCCTACATCTCTAAGAATTTCAGCACTTTTATTAGAAGCAGTTTCAACAATTTGAGGCAATTTAGAACGTTTCACCGAAGGGGTAGGGACTTTGTTAACACCAACTACTTTACCATTGAAAGTAGGAGGTTTACTAGCACTTGGAGCTTCAGTTTTACTAGTGGTGGTGATAGTGCAAACTCTAGCAATATTATTCTTTCTAGCCAATTCATCTTCTCTTTCCCACCTAGCACGTAATTCAGCCATCAACCTAACATTATTATCAACTCGAACTTGGATGACATTGGTTATAGCAAAAGGATTATCTTCAATGGTTTCAGTTTTAGCAGCCATTTTATTGATCAAAGAAAATTATGCCTCTGACAGGGCCAAAATACTAACCTCAACACTTGAAATTTTACCTTGCAAACCAGAGATTTCTCTATTTAAATTCCCAATTTGTTGGCTAATAGTTCTCAACATAGCAGATTTCTCTTCCATAGTTTTAGTAAACAATTTTTTTTTTCATATTGCATTTGCATAAAGTTCTTAGTTGCTTTTTCAACTTCTACAATCCTTTCCTCACTAGGCATTCCAGATTTACCATAAGAATAACCACTACCACTATTAGGAGGATAGGGCTTATAATTGTTCCCACCAAAATTATTTCTATACGCATTGTTGTTAAAATTATTATTTCTAATAATGTTCACATCAACATGCTCTTCTTGAGAAACCAAAGAGTCTAAAGGAACATTATTTGGATCAACTTGAGCTTTACCATTAACAAGCATAGACATAATAGTATCAAGCCTTTCACTCAAAGAGGATGTTTCGTCAACAGAATTTACCTTCGTACCTTGTGGAGCCCTCTCAGTGTGCCACTCTGAATAATTTATCATCATATCATCAAGAAGCTTTGTTGCATTGCCCAAAGTGATGGACATAAAGGTACCTCCAGCAGCTGAATCCAATAGGTTCCTTGAGGGGAAATTCAGTCCTGCATAAAATGTTTGTACAATCATCCAAGTAGTCAGTCCATGAGTGGGACAATTCTTCACCATTGTTTTCATTCTTTCCCAAGCTTTCGCAACATGTTCATTATCAAATTGTTTAAAATTCATTATGTCACTTCTCAGGGATATAATCTTAGCAGGAGGATAATATTTTTCAATGAAAGCATCTTTACACTTAGTCCATGAATCAATACTATTTCTAGGCAAAGAGAGCAACCATTCTTTAGCTCTTCCTCTCAAAGAGAAAGGAAATAATTTCAGTTTAATAATATATCCATCCACATCTTTATATTTTTGCATCTCACATAGTTCAACAAAATTATTAAGGTGAGCAGAAGCATCATCAGTACTAATACCAGAAAATTGCTCTTTCATAACAAGATTTAATAAAGCAAGTTTAATTTCATAGAAAGCAGAAGTAGGAGCAGGCGGAGCAATAGGTGTGCAAATAAAATCATTATTGTTTGTGCTATCGAAGTCACACAACTTAGTATTCTCAGAGGAACTCATTTTAGCAAAATAAAAGCAAGCAAATAAATAACAACTATAAAGTAAACTAATTTTTGTGAGTTTTTGATAAAAAGAAGCAAAATAAGACAAAAAATAAAAATAAGACAATAAACAAAATAAAGAGGATGAGAGTGAGAGACTCCCCTTGCCAGAAGCCTTCTTTCTCCCTGGCAACGGCGCCAGAAATTCTTTTGCTACGCCTCGATGGTGCCAGGAATTCTTGTGGCAATGGATGGCGTGTTGGGAACCCAAAAAGGAGGGTGTGATGAGTGCAGCGGTAAGAATTTCCCTGAGTTAAGAATCAAGGTTATCAATCCAGTAGAAGAAAGAGGATCTTTGGAAGGTTGATGCCACTGACGATGGTGATGGCGCCTCACTTGTGTCAGCAACAACGCGAAACCTGCACACAACACAACCAAAGTACTTTGTCCCAATGGTACAGTGAGATTGTCAATCTCATCGGTCTTGCTGAAAATAAAGATTAGACGTACAGTGTGGAAAATGATGTATGTTTGCAGTAAGTAAAGAAAACATGAAATTGTAGTGGTTTGTTTAACAACGTAAGAAAATGGACCGGGTTCATAGGTTCACTAGTGGTGTCTCTCCATGAAAGATAGCATGCTGGGTGAACAAATAACAGTTGGGCAATTGACAAATAGAGGTTGCACCGTAGTGCACATTCATGACATGATGACTACTATGATATTTAGTGCGGGCATCACAACAATATACATAGACCGTAATCCAACTGCATCTATGACTAATAATCCACCCTCAGGTTATCATCCGAACCCCCTTAGGTATTAAGTTGCAAGCAACATATAATCGCATTAAGCAATGTGTGTAATGTAAACAATGATTGTGCACGCGGGCACTCACACCGCTGCTTTCTCCCTAGTGGCAACAGCACATCCTCCCCCGTCACGTTTCTATCACTCGAGCACAGGCGAAAAGGAGGCATGAACCCAACTATCAAGCATAAATACTTCCTCTTGGAGTCACTAGCAACTACTTGGCCAGAGCAACCACTAGCAACAGAAAGCATGCAAGATCACAAATAACATATGCAATAAAGACTATAATCAACTTGGCATAAGTTCAATATTCATCAGATCCTAGCAAACACAGCATATAGAATTACATAAGAACAATCTCGATCATGTTAGGTAGCTCACGAGATCTAAACATTGAGGCATAGGAGGAGAAAACAACCATCTAGCTACTGTTATGGACCCGTAGTCCAAGAATGAACTACTCACGTATCACTCCAGAGGCAGACATGGTGATGAAGAGGCCTCCGGTGATGATCTCCTCTCCGGCAGGGTGCCGGGAGACAGCTTCAGAACCCCCTGATCTAGGGTTTAGGACGACGGCGGCTGCGGAACTTTTTGGGGATTTTTTATCAGGTGCCTAGGGTTTTCCCTCGGAGGGGAATAAATAGGCGAAAGGGCGACGTCGGTGGGCCACTAGGGTGGCCTCACCACCCCCAGGCGCGGCCAAGGGGGGCCGCCTGGCTATGGTGAGGGACCCCTATTGCCCGTCTTCGACTCCTCTTCGGACTTCTGGATGCTTCCGGGGAAAATAGGAACTTCGGGATTCGTGGGGTCCAATTCTGAGAATATTTCCAGAACAACTTTTCAGAAATAAAAAACATAAGAAAACAGGGAACTGACACTTGGCATCTTGTTAATAGGTTAGTCCCGAAAAACGTGTAAAAAATGCTATAAAGAAGGGAGAAAACATGTAGCAATTGGTATAATATCAACATGGAACATCAGAAATTATAGATACGTTGGAGACGTATTAGCAATCCCCTGCGAAGACTTTTGAATCATGCATGATGATGGTGTCATCGGCGTATTGATTCGGATGATTCAGAGTGCTAATACACGTACAACGATTTCTTTTCCGATGGATTCTGATTATGGAATTGCTTAGAGTACGACGTTTTGACGTAAGACTCTCTGTACGGCATGCATCCGTCGAACCATGTTAACGCTTGAAGCCCATGAAGACCCGTGATTGCTTGTCGTACCGAAATCGTACGCCAATTGTCGTACATATGGCACGACTCGTCAATATATGAACGTCGTCCGACTGAATCCTGCATTAGGACATCTCCTACGGGACTGCTTACTTCGCCCGGACCGGTACGATTTGAGCAGCCCGGCCGAAAACCAGGCCCCTATGGCATTGCCTAAACGGACCGTGGTCGTCCGGACACGCCTGGACCGCGTTTGTGTCCAGTATTTCTCTGGCCTGGCCCGCCCAACAGAGGCACACTCCACTCCTTTGCCGGCCGTTCCTCTACCACCCCGAGCCGCCGCCCCTTCTGTGCCCTAGCCATGGCCGACGCAGACGATATCACCCGTTTTGCGGCCGCAGCTGGCCTGGCAGGCGACGTCCCATGCCCTACCCCCATAGGGCAAAGAGGACCAAGGTCGTGCCCTCTAAGGCGCAAAGGAAGGAGGAGTCGGAGAAGAGGGCAGGTTGGAGGGTGCGGGTCAAGGCCGCCGCCGAAGCCGAACCGCAGACCACGGAGGACGCGACGGCCAGGGACGCCAGGATCGGCCTAGCTGCTATGCAAGCTGCCATGATTATGATGGGAATGCAGGCCGGTGCCCCCCATGTTCCTCCGCTACGGCCCCGCGCGAGCTTCAACGCCTCAGCGGCCCAGCCAAGCACAATTCCGGACGCGGCGTCGCCGGCTATAACGAAGATGTATGGTTTTTTGCCGGGACGTACCTCAATGGCGCCCATCGAGGTGTCAGACGTGGGCGAGTCCACGCTGCCAGCCCCCCAGGGCCCCGACCTCAACACCACGCCCGCAAGCAAGGGAGCTCACGCAATCCCTCCGGCCAACTTTGCTAGGGCCCACAACCTGTTCGACGAAATGCGTTCGTCGACCCAGGGCCTTACCAGGGAGGCTGGCGATGCCTACTTGGCGGGCATGATAAATGAGAACGGCCAGGCGGAGTACGACATGGAGGGGGACGAGGAAGAAGAAGAGGAGGAGGAGGAGGGGGACGAGGCTCAGGGCGAGAATCGACGACAATGCCATTGTTCATGGACGAGCTAGCCCAGCAAGCACTAGCGGCCTAGAAGAGGCGTCCAAGATGCGCCTGGTACACTGAAGCGGAGAACCTGTACCTCTGCGAGACCTGGATGGAGGTGGGACAGAATACGATCGTCGGGGCCAAGATGAAGGGCAACGCGTACTGTGGCCGGATGTACAAGAACTACCATGAAAGGGCACTACTCCCGCCCTACTCCATGGTCACAACACGGTCGGAGATGTCCATACAAAAAAGGTTTGGGCTCATCTCGGCCCAGTGTGGCGAGTTCACCGGCTCCTTCGAGCATGCGGCGGCCTGGCCGGAAAGTAGACATGGCATCGCAGACTTGGTGAGTCCCTGGTTCATGTGTGCCATTGCCCCCGGCCTCCAGTTTCATGGTTTCCACTTGTCCCATCTTTTTGTAGGTGTTCCAGGCATTCGAGGTGTTCAAGGCCGAGCATGGGGACAAGTCCTTCAACTTATCCCATTGCTACAATGTGCTCAAGGACAACCTGAAGTGGAAGGAGCTCCACAACATCCCCAAGAAAGGGCGGGGACAGTTGTCGGTCCCTGGGATGACTCCAGGCAACGGGGATGGCACGACGACGGAGAGGCCAAGGGACCGGACCAACTCTAAGTTGGACTTGAAGCACGACGCCATGACGATCGTGCTGCAAGAGGTCCTCAAAGGCTTCATCACCCAGAAGGACAAGACTAATGAGAAGAAGGACGAGAAGAATCGCCGGGAGCGAGAGGAAATGACGAAGAATTTCTTCATCGTCCAGTCCAAAAAGCTCGAGATAGACGAGGAGAACGCAAGGACAAGAGCCAAGGAAGCCGAGACTAGGGCCAAGGAGGACGAGATCAAGCGGTCCGAGATCGAGATCAAGAAGAAGGAGGTCGAGCTTGCGCTGGCCGTCCAAGAAGCCCAGATCATGGCCATGGACTTGAGCTCGCTGACCCCGAGAAAAAGGCCTAATTTGAGAGGAAGTAGAAGCGGTACATGGACGGCGAGGCTGAGCCATGGCCTCGCGCCCTTTTCTATGCCGACCGACATGGCCTGGACCATGGCCGACATGACATGAACCATCGCCGGGCATGGACTAGCATGGCCCCGAATCGTGGTTGGCATGGCCTTGAACGCGTGGCCTGCTTTTGTTAATATTCTGTTGAGACATTGCCCTTTTTTTAGGCCACCAAGTGAGCAGCCCTACAGGGTGCACTGCCCAAATGCGCGCGGACAACGGCCAGGACCGCTGTTCAAACAGACAAATCTGAGACGCATTTGGTCCGGATTTTAGCAGTCTCGTAGGAGATGTGCTTAAACCACCCTACACAAAGCCTTTTCGATGCAGGATAGATAGAACCTTTTGGTCGGAGATCAACGCATGGCTTATAATTTGGATAGGGGAGAAGGGAATCGAACCAAATCGCTTAGAGCATCTCCAGCCGCCCCCAGGAGCCCCCCAGGGCGACATTATTTGCGCCGGATCGCCGTTTTCCGCCCAGTCGCACCCCACAAGCCCAAATAGCGTCGAATTGGGCCTAATTATCGCCCGACGCGCCGAAGGGTAGTTGGGGGCGCCGGATGAAGGGAAATGGCGCGAAAGAGCTCCCGCGTCTTTTTTCGCCGCGTGGAGCCGCACTGTCGACGAGAGAGAGCTTCTCCCTCCTCGGCTCCCGCGCGTTAATGTCGCTGCCGCGTGGACTGACCGAATGGAGCAGCCTAATCGCCTGCGGCGAAGTAATGGCGGTGCGCCGGTAGCCGCGCCCATTCGCCCAAATAAAACCCCCACCGTCGCCGTCCTTCTCTTCCCCATCCCCACCTTCTCGCCCCATCCCCATCTTCACTCGCCCAAACCCACTCTTCCCCGGCGATGGCGGCACGCTTCCCTGAAGACGGCGCCGCGGCCAACGGCTTCGGGAGGAGTTGGCTGCGCGAGGAGGAGGCGAGCCTCCTATACGCGGCGGGCTACCCGGTGCCCCCAGATATGCGCCTGCCCGGCGATTGGAGGCTCAGCGCGGGCGGGCTACCGGTGTCCCCGGTACCTGAAGGCGACGACTTCGTCGCCGCGATCCACGACGAGCGCCTCTTCCTCTGCCTCACGCCGGCGCAGAGCGCCGAGCCTCGCTTCCACCCCGCAAACTACGGCGCGTGCGTGGTCTACTTCCAGGAGCGGCGCGACAACGAACCGGCGGCCTACGAGGGGCCAGTTCCGTTGCCGCGCTGCAACCCTTGACGCCGTTCTCGCGCACATCGAGAACGTCAACGTCCCTCGCCTGGAGTACCCCCACTCGCGCCGCGGGTGCCAAGCTTCACTTGGCGCCGTGCGGGTGGACCGTGGGCGGCGAGAAGGATGGCGGCAGAGTCGTCCTCCTCCTCCTCGCATTCCTCTGGCACCGCTCGAACGCTGGAGCTGCGCCCGGTGAAGACCGAGCCCTCTGCTCCGCCCGCTCACGCCCGGGGAGTCGTCATCGGCGAGCGCCGCGCCCTGTCGCCGCCAAGGGGCAACGTCCGGCTAGTCAAGCCGAAAAAGGAGGAGGACGACAAGGAGATGGAGATCGACCTGGCGGCTTGACCCCGCAAAGAACACATCGCCGGCGAGGTGGCGAAGCAACGGCGTGCCCAGGAGGAGTTTGCCGCCGGAGATGCGGCCGCGAGGAGAACGGACGACGACTACGCCGCGCCAGGTCCGAGCAACGGCGGTTACCCCGGCCAGGGCTGCAGCTACGCCGTCACGAAGAAGGAGCCGGACACCTAGTTTAGTAGTTTTTAAGTCGTAGAATCGCCCCGTGTAAATTCATTCTATATTCGGCGCTATTAATATAAATCGTGTAAATTTCGTTAAAATTTGTTCGAATTTGTTAAATTTTAGGTAAATCTCGCAGTATCGTCTGTGCACGCGGCTGGTAACCCTCGCCCCCGGACGAGAATAGCGCCGGACAGAAAGGCGCTATTTTAGGCCGAAAATTTGCCTGCCCGATCGTCTGGAGATGCTCTTCCCTCGCTGCCTCTGTTTACAACTAGATTACCCGTTGCGCCAAATGGCGCAAGGAAGTCCGATTTATTCCAGATTGGTTACAAAAACGAAAAGGAAGTTATAAATTATATTGCAACAATATGTGACGAAAATGCAATCTAAAATCAAAATTGGCAATCCATAGGTAGAAAACAGAAGCTACTGGAGGCCGATTTCCTGCATTATGTTTAAGAAAATGTATAAGAGAAATTTTAGTCGAGTGATCCAAACAAATTAATTGCTAACAGTATTGGTAACGAAATTACTTCACGTACGATAAAAATCGTCCGACTGCTGTACGATGGGGGAGTGTGCCTCCCGGATTCATCCTAGATGTGCAACCAACGGCCTCTATTCTGCATCGTACAAAGATCGTACGTTTTTTATCGTACGTATAGCAGCTCTCGGTTGGTAAAGGAGGCTTCGTTTGATGTATCACTGCTGCATTCGGTGAATGTTCGCTTTGGCATCCATAGTTCCATGAAAATATGAGTAAGCTAATTAAGACGGTCCCTATAAATATGAGTAAACTATATTACAATGGGGTGACACTAAATAACCTAGCAGAATTGTGCGCAAAAAAGTCCGAGTTATCGCAGATTGATTAGCAGAAGAAAAAAGTCTGTAAATGATATTCTACTTGAGTTGATATCTGTGATAAAGAATTTGAAATCGATCAATCTGATAATTATGATTAGTAGGAAAGCAACGAACTACATATACACATATGGTTAATAGGAAAGCAACTAACTACATTATACGGCCAACATTTGTAAAAAAATGGACAAAACTTTAAACGGTGGCGAGCCAGAACGGTGCTATGATACTTTCGTTCAACCTGGGACCATAGGATGTAGGTCACTCATCTGTGTCATGCATGAACTCGTCATCGAGAACTCACGAATCCTGATATGTCATCGATGAAGGAACCCCTAAGTTGCTTGGTCTTCTTATTTTTGTGAGTCCGTGTTTTTGTAGATCTTTGAATGATAGAGATGAAGGATCGTGAACAGAGGTTTTTTTTGCGAGAATACGACACTTTATTGATCAAATAACATCATTACAGTGTCTGCCGGATACAATCCGGTGCAAAGTTTCTGAAAGTAGAAGAAATAAAGCTAATCACAGAGCAGGCTAAATTGTGTGCCGATTCATTACAATGATGACGAACAGGAGAAAAAGATGTCTCCTCGAAGTTGCCAGCAGTAATTTGACGTCTTGCACCACACCAACAGGACTTCGATCAATTACCGTAGAGTTGATCGGCTGAATCATGGTCAAGCAGTCCGAGACTACCTGAACCTTGCCTAAACCCTCACTGCCGGCTACGGAAACGGCGGGGCACACCGCCAACGCTTCAGCAAGTTCAGGTGTCGTGATAGCCTCAAGAAGTTTGCTGCGAGCAGCGACACATTCACCATTGTGTTTCGGATCACAACAATTCCCATCTGGCAAGAGGTAGATAAGATGGTGCTCCTATAAAAGCAAATTTGGTATCAGGATAGTTCTTACTCCGGACCTATGTGTGGTCATCCAAGCATAGACGAGGTAAAACATAGGCCAAGCAGAAAACTTTTCGACTACTCGGGGAAAATACTTCAGTGTAATGGCACCCGAAAATCAAATAGTGGAACATGACACCCAAATGGTACAAACAAACTATTATATAAAAAAATTGGACAAAGAAGTAGTTAAATTAGAAGGTGACAACTTAGAATTGCACGACGAAGACGTCTTGTTCTGGAACAAGCAAACAATTTGAGTTCATATTTAAAAAATACTCCAAGTTTGCATTCATAATCTATAGTACTCTATGATTATCAAGATACAGTGAATATAATCAACATTTTATATGATCTGAAGATACAGTGTGTAAACCCGAAGATTATTGTACTCATATTCATATTATTCATATTCTAAGCCGGAATGTTCAGGAGTAATGCTAAGCTGGAATGTTAAGCTGAGAACACTACACATACTCATATTCATATCATCATATTTCTGCATTCAGGAGCAAAACACAAGCTGGAATGTTCAGGAGTTCTTTTCCACAGAAAGCACTTGCTAGCAGCAGTAGCAAGCAGTGCACTTTCTACTTCAAATCTGCCAAAAAATAAAAGAGGACGGATTTTAATTTGAGTCATCAGCTGAAGCACAAAACAAGGTACGACTTTAGGGGAAGTAGAAACTATTGGCGTACTATAATTCCTGCCAATGCCTTGTGCATATCCTAAAATGCTTAAAATGCAGTGGATGACCAAGCAAAAAATGCAGTGGAGTACTTCAATCCACAAGCAATAAGTTATCTTAACAACTGTAAGCAAATAATCCTACTGAATTTACATGCACTACTGCACTTGCAAGCCTTGTACTCCACTCACAGATCACTACTCCACTTACAGATCAAACAAATTTCCTAAACTAAAGCATGTTACTCCCGAAGCATGAACCCACTCAACCCCACGGAAGGAACTCACTTGGTCCCTAATCATCGGAGGAATCGCGACTTGATACAGCAAGCAAAGCAAGCAAGACAGGCCCCCGAGAGCCTTATATGCCAAACACACGATCTTAAATACTCCAACCCATAATTTGCACCACAACAAGCAAGCAAGATGGCAATTTTTCATACCAGTAATTACTCCTGATTGGAGACAAGGAACTAAGGCAGGCACTACAGCTACTCCCGACTGGAGTACATTCAGGCAGAGTACATAGATGGAGTATATTTGAGCATTTTTTCGAGGCAAAATTTTAGAGTAGAAGAGATCCTAAGCAAGCAACTTTTCAGAGTACATACAGCTGAGCATCTATCTGCAGGAACTAACCATCCAAGAAATATTGCACTACTTGACTAAAATGGTTTTTGTGATTTTGGAATACATACAGCCAGCATACCATGAGGTTTGGCGCATCTATCTTGATGCTTCTCCATGTTCGCCAATCCGCTGCAGTGAGGACGAGGACGACACCGTCTGCCGCTCTGCTGCTCCGGTGAAATGGTTTAACGTCTCACTTTCTGGAACAGAGGGAGTATATCACAACAAAGCATCAGGATCTTCAATGGGGTCTCCAGAGATGAGAACTCGGATGACCATCGGACATGTTCGAGAGGAAAAGCATAGGCCAACCACCCAAATGTCGGTGGAACAATAGTTAAACCAACTGATAACACTACACAAATTAAACATTACTTATCACTGGATGATTGTTATTTCTGTAGACATTAAATTAAATAATAAAATGGACATGAATTGTACAATCATAGGACAAGAATAGGCCAACTAAGATCATCTCAAAGTTTTGTGCTGACTAAAACAATGGTAATAAAGAGAGGTATGAAGCAGGTCTGCTGTGGCCCCAATCAAAAGAAATGGGAAGAAATGATTTGACCATGAGAAATTAATACAACAACGACGTATGCCAACTTTCATTAGAAGGAACACCACTGATTTAGTAAGTTCAGAACAGGTGTGTGTGGAAATAGTCCGATCACTACTAACCAATTAATCATGCACTTCATGTGAAAAAAAAAGTTCAAGCTATCCAGAAAGTGCAATGGCATCCTTAAGAGTATGTTCTCCTCAATCAGATAGGGATTGGGAGAATCTCACCTTGGCGTCTTGACATCAATTGGTGCTCGGTGTGCGCTGCTCCCCAAACTGAGCTGATTTCTTGATCACCGCATCCACGCCTGTTGCACCACACACCACACTCCTCATCTCCAGCGCACGATATTTTGGGAAGGCTAAAGTCCCTGAATTATTAGATTTTGAAAAAACATCATTAGAAGGATTGCAGAACACATATATAAAGTATTGCATTTTTTTCTAGGACTAAGCTACATAGTACATACAGAGCCTTACAATTTGGTGTATGCCAATAAAATTATTGGAGGTTTGAAACAAACGAGCAGCTTCAGTATACATGGTGAATTGGTCCCCCTAAACGACGAGTAACATTATTAACACACCTTAGAAATACAAGTAATATTGTATTTTCAAAATGAAGCATTGTTACATGCAAAAAGCAGGTCAAATGGCTGAAGCTAAAAGTAGATTAAAAAAAATGTAAAAATGAAGCTAAAGTAGATCGAACAGCTGAAGAGAGGTCTTCGACGCCATGGTTTGTATTTCACTCATAGCTGCATCTACCAGTTTATATTTCGCAAATGCGTTGTGCTGAAATTATTGGATTTGCCTTTGAACTAATCTAACAAGCACCATGGATATCTGCATCTACGAAGTAGAAAAAATATGAGCCGTCTGATACAATCTTCATGCAAGGAGCCCAAATATCAGTCCTCCCCAACGGTGCAGTAAAAGAAGTTGAATAATTTCTCACAATGAAATGCTTATATTGAACCTATTACGGTGTTTTGACATGTTTGAGATAAACAAAGAACACATGCAAGCTTTGCCGTCAACAATAAAAAAAGAACACACGCAAAGCTTACAGAAAATAAGCAAAGGTGTTCCTGCAGAACAGGACGCTCCACATTGCAAATTGCAAACAATAGAAATCGGTAAAACACTGCACCCCTGTCAAAATATCATTATTATTCAGGCATGCACACTCTCCAAATAGGAACTTGCTTACCTCTTATAACAAAATCATTAGGAAGAGCATATATCACAGATTCAGTACACCCTAATACATAGTTTCATCACTATTAGTGGTAAATTTACATGAACCAAATAAGTGAAATCATATGTTTTACCATTGTGGAAGTTAAATAGTAGTAAAATGTGCAGCAAAAATTTAGGACGAAAAAAATCACCTGTATAATCCCTCGCATCCACAAATCAATGGGCACCCTGTACATCAGAGAAAGTAAAGTCCATAATTGCTTCAGATGGTCGGTACATGGAGACTACAATCTTGCCCAACATCCCACCGGCAGCTGCACTCAGATCTGCACACACAATGTTGAGAAAAATAAGTTGTCTAGAACTAATCAGGGTGCTAGGCTCTCAAAAAATCAGAGTGCTGGATGTTGCAAAGAAAAGAAAGAGAAGCAACCTCACAGAGATCCATAGTTGAGCAGTGCATGCATGAATAGATGAAGAGGAGACAGGCGTCCAGACCCTCTCCACCTCGAGATCCAATACCATGGCCACCAAATCCTGGAACAAGAGATGAAGAGGAGGTCGGGGATGAGCTCCACCTGGAGATCCAACAAGACTGCCAACGATGCTGTAGCGGAGAGCAGCAAGAGGAGGCGACGGTGGTCTTCCCCTCCCTCGGTGGCTTCGAAGCTGTGGACGAGGACCACGATGGCGTAGCTGATGGAGTTGGAGAGCACCACAAGGAGGCGGCGCGCCGCCGCCATGCGCCTTCTCCTGCTGCGACCCCCGCTGTCCTCCTCACCACCAGGTCGCCGGCGCATCAGAGACGCAATCGACCAAGCGCACGCCGCAGCAGCCGTCCAGGCCGCTATTCCACCATGACCAGCACTCCGTCGACATCTGATGCCTAGCCCGTGGTGGACCAGCCCTTGCCACCGGAGGGCGTCCGGTTCCTCCACATGCGCTACCGCCGCAACCGGGAGGCTGATCTGCTGCTGCCGCTGCAGGGCAACGCTCGTCTGCTGCTGGCCGAGCCAACGCCGGCTCCACACGACAGGGGATAGGGGCAGAGCTGGAGGAGGGCGAGGAGTAGCAGGCCGCGGCCGCCGCAGTGCAGGGCGAAGAGGGGACTTGGGGAGGAGAGAAGGCACCAGAGGAGGGCGAGGAGGGAAGAGAGAGCGGACGAGGAGGAGACTCCTCGAAGAAACACAGCACGGGGCGAGGACGCGAGGTGACGGGGCGAGGCGGGTGCGCGCGCGTCGGTCGAGGCCCGCATAGATACGGAAGTGAGTGGGGTAGACACCAAAGGTTGTACAAATGATTTAAATCGGGCAGCGCGACCCTCGCAAACGGCTGTGGTGGCCGGAGTGCACCTGAGGCTTTATAGGATATACTAGTTGAATGCCCGTGCGTTGCTATGGATTTTAATATTTTTCTCATAACGCTTTTCAATGTAATACAATTAAACATTCATGCATAAGAAAAGAAATACAAGCATCATCTATAAGATAGACACAAGATATTCTCATGTCTACTTCAGTGCAAACATTTCAAATATGTTCCAACGATTACATTATCGAAGACACTGATAAGCGGACAAATATAATGGCAAAGTATTCCATATGGAGAAGGAGGATTCCAATGAATCAAGCACTAAGAAGTTCCTTGTATACTATGTTTTGTGTGGTCATTATTAAAGACTCAACCTCAGATAGTTTTCCCTTCTTTGTCTTTTTTGTTTCTTCTTTTCTCTTGTCCTTGAATGCGAGGATCTTAATGTTGCGCTTTGCAGTTGCTCTTGACAACGCCACATATAGCTGACCATGGGAGAACACTGGTTCCGGTAGGTACACGCTGATAATTGGGATGGTCTGCCCTTGCGCCTTGTTGATTGTCATGGCAAAGCTGAGCCTGATCGGGAACTGCTTCCTGATGAATTTGAATGAGAACATTTCATCGTCGGAGGGACAAAGAGGTATTCGAGGAAGAAACATCCTACGCCCGGCATGTTGTCCCATCACGATCTCCGCGTCGATGGCGTTCCTCTGGAACCCACGGACCACAAGCCTCGTTCCGTTACACAACCCGTTAGCTAGGTCGATGTTTCTGAGCAGTATAACAGGGCAGTTTATCTTCAGTTTAAGGGCATGTGGGGGAAGCCCATTTGAAGTCAAGTCATTCAAGAATTCAGGAGCGTAGTAGCCATGAGGATCTTCTTCTACACTGTCAAAGCTGTGGTAGATCTTCTCTTCACCCTGGAAACGCTCTATCATACGCATATTTATTACATCAACATTTTCATTCTTGGTGGACAGAATTGCTCGAGACGTCATGTAACCCGGATTAGCCATATTCTGGTCTAGGGACGGAAATACGTGGTCGATCAACTTCTCTATGTCGGCTACCTTGCCTGTCGACGGAACGCAGATATCCTCGGGTAGTCGTATGTTTCTGTCCTTGTCAGTTTCCTCGGTGCCATTTCCTACCCTCAATAGGTATTCTGCGAACCACCGATCATTATGAGCCCTCATGTTGGTGATGAGCCTTCGTTGGCGTATGCCTTTCCAGAGGTATGAGCTACGGAGGGTCGCGTCGATTATCTGACCTCGTGACCCTTTCCTGACTACTGGAAGCACCTGTCTGAAGTCCCCACCGAAGACGACAGTCTTTCCTCCAAATGGTCGGTCCTCTTCGCACATTACGTCGCGCATGCTTATATCCAATGCCTAAATTGCTTGTCTCTTTGTCATGGTGGCCTCGTCCCATAGAATGAGTGAAGCCTTCTCCAGGAGCTTGGTTGTCCCACTCTGCTTGTTGAAGTTGCACGGTGCCCCTTCTTCAATGTTTAGTGGTATCTTGAACCTCGAGTGAGCTGTCCTGCCTCCGGGCATGATAGAAGCGGCGACACCCAACGTCGCTGTGGCCATCGCAATCTTTCTCGCACGTCGAACTCTTGCTAGCAACGCCCTGTACAAGAATGTCTTCCCAGTGCCTCCCGGGCCATTGATAAAGAATACACCTCCTTTGTTGTCGTCAACTGTCGCTAGTATCTCATCATAGGCAAGCCTTTGCTCAGTGTTTAGTGAGGACTCCAGGGATATTTCTTCCTCGTCAACCTCGATAATGGTTTCCTCGATGACCTCCCTGAACTCTCCGTTTGTGGTGTCATAAGTATTGTTGATGTCTGGAAGAGGGAACGACTTTATGTCCTTCCCCATGGACTGCAGCATTCCCCTGATATCAAGCAACACCATCTGCTCCACCGTGATTGGGCATGTGTGACGTTGCTTGTAGTCGTCAGACATTGCCTCAAGGTGCCGATCCCACAGACCACGCACATCGCCAGGCTCACAGAATACCAAGATCGTTGCAAAGAGCCTCCTGAGCGAAATTGGCATGGCCCACTGCTCTGACTCAGTAAGACACTCATCGAGTGTGTTGTCAGCCTCGATGAGACCCCTCCTCTCCGCGGCCTCACGGAAGGTATCACATAGCATACCATCCACGGTTTTTAGGTCTTCAAAGGATGTTGAGCCTGATACGTGGTTTAGAAGCACCCTTAGAAAGTACCGCTCCCCCTCGGCTGGATTGGCTGACACGATTCGGCCTACTTGGTAACCTTGTTCCCTTATTTTCCAATACTTTGTTCTTTGCCATGTGAACCTTCCAGGAAAGTCCTTGTATAAAATATCTCGAGCCCACACGTGCTCCTGGTTAGCTGCGAAATACTCCGTCAACATAGACTTTGATGCTTTATCGCTGGCGAGGACGTCATTCAGGTTATCTCCCGCTTTGAATGTGACCATGTGCATGTTTGGGAGATGTAGCGGCAACTGCAGGACCGACGGGTGGTTCTCACAGAGGGTGAAGCCGAATATCCTCCACATCGCTTCTGGTGGAGTTACCCACCTCGCATCAATGAATCTCTTGATCTCGTCTATGTTACCATCGGCGTCGGGCTGGTCGATATTGAATGAAGTCTGATCATGACCCTTGTATATGTACTTATATAGGTATTTGACAGCCTGTATGCTGGAGCACACCTCCACGTTGATGTGACAGTTGAACATCCGCAAGAGGTAAGGGTTGTATGGCACAACCCATCTGTTGTCCAACATTTGACGACGAACCTTTGCTGAGCGACCATCTTTTCGTCTCCGATAAACGGGATATGAGTCTTTTCCTTGTACAGTGGTTTCGCTGAACTCTCGTGGGTACCTGCACTTGCACGAACCCTCTTGCATGCACACGTTATTGGGATTCAGAACACCGCATGGGCCATGCATCATATGCTTGACGACCATGGCGTAGAGCTCTGGATACTTATGTTTGTCTGGGAGCTCGGCATATATGAGACGGTCGTACTGCTCTGGCACAACAAGCTTATATCTTGAATCCATAATCAACAGAAAATGGGCATGCGGGAGGCCCCTCTTCTGGAACTCTACCACATAGACGTACGCCTTCACAACACCGAGGATGTTTTCCTTAGTCAGCATATGTTTCATCTTCTCTAGCTTGGCCCTGAACACTCGGGCCACAAGATCTGGTCGGTCCTGCGGGGTTTGTCCTGGAAGTAACCCATCTTGTATCTCCTGCCAATTTGGGTTGCATGTCATCGTAAGGAAGATGTCAGGCTTGCCGTACGTCTGCACCAATGCCATGGCATCCATATGCCTCCGCTTCATGTCATGGAAGCCCCCTGGAACGACCAAGGGAGAACTGTCCTAGTGCCAACAGCGCTCGCTCGTGTCTCCCCCGCCGTGATGCTATCGACAACACCTTTGTATAAGTCGGCGCGTAGCTCCGGCTGGTGGTCTCTAATCCATTTTAACCTGCATCCCTCGATCTTTATGTACATATCGACGCCCCACTGTTGGAACAAACGCCCTCCATGTAGTATGGGGTTGAATATCGCAGGACGCGTCTGTAACCTATAACAGTAGTAGTCCCTGACGGAGACGCATAAGCGGCCACCCCCTCTGCGTGAAGCATTGAAAAATGAAGGTTAGACAAAATTGGTGAATGATTTTCTATCTTAAAAATGCACAAGAATCTCAAATAGGCGAACCTTCATCATCATCACGACTCCCTCTGGGGAGTTGCGCAACATGCAAGACTTGTCACGTTTAGGAATATTTGGATGCCATCCGAGCTCCCCCTTCGGGAAGAAGAGGGGATACGAGAGTGGGTCGTAGCACCCTTGTGTGGCTTGTATGCTATACTTCTCATTGTTGTTCCCGTAGAGGTTAATGCTGCGCTTGAACCTATTTGCCAGTTCGCTACCCTCAACCCATATGGCAGCCACCTCTGACGATAATGGTAGATTGTATCTTCGTTGGTCTAGCTTCTGGTCGGTATTCAGTTCTATCCGGTAATCCTGGAGATTGTCCCTATGGGCCCCCAAACTCCTAAATTGCTCAGAGTAGGGGTTTCCTCTCATGATGTTCGTTAGTTTTCGGACAACGTCTTGGTCCAGTTGCTTAGTGGCTTCCTTGCGATGGGTGAGGCTAGGGTCGTCATCATAAAAGTACAGCTGCAGATGTTCCGGACGAGATCCTGAACCGAAGGAATGCACTTTGTGGTGTATAGTGCCGCTCGCCCGGAATGTGTAAACACCAGACCTCATGTTCGTGCAACTGTTGTCGAGGCTGACACCGAGGGTTGTGAAGGAGAAGTGACCATTGAAAAATCGGATGCTCTCCCGAAAATGTCGAGAGTCTGCATCCGCGCTAGACCATAATCTCATCAGCTCCGGGTTAGGTACTGGTTCAGCCAGTTCGATCTGCCCATTTCGACAGCAGAAACCATCAGGCTCATACTCAAACTTTTTTGCCTTGCAGTGTCTACAGTACGGGACTTTTTTCAAGATGTGCGTGTTGTCTGGGAGGTTTGATTACACAAAGTCGAACTGATCGACAGAGTCCGCGCCGGATGAGTTTGTTAGATCATCGAGGTTCACACCATCAACATCGGAACCTACAAACATAACGTGTCAACTCCTAAAAGGGAGAGCCGATGGAAAGGCTTGCGGACTTACCTTCACCATCAAATAGGTAGTATTCATCATCCATAAAGTCTGCAGGGACATCATTATTTTCCATTATATTGCCAAGAGAGGCCTCCATGTGACCTGCAACGTTTTTTAGCCTGTAAGTAATGGTTCGATGAGTCTTAACATAAGACGTGAAGTAAAGATGGGAGATCACCTTCGGTATTGATGTTGTAGTCTGACATGCTCCCTGGAGGGGAGACGGGAGGTGAAGCATCTCCCTCTAAGGTCGGTGATATGTGCATGCTCGATGTTGGGTCTGCCGTCACCAAAGCAACTGCATTTGGGCATGGCATTGCGATGGATTGAGCGCAAGGGGTGTTTCTCCTAGCGGCTGCTTTTACCCTGCGCTGCGCTAGCAATGTCTTTCTCTCATGTTCAGGTATGCTATGTATAAGTGCTCTTCTGTTGGCATTCAACTCTACCCTCTCCTTATTTGTTATACTTTGCCTAGACTGCCTTCGTGGGGTGTTCCTCTCCTCAAAGGATAAGCTTTGGCTAGCAGCCTGTCGACGTTTGTTTTCGGTCTGCCTCTCCTCAGCGGACATATTTTGTCTGCTAGCCCGCTTTCGTGCATTTCTCTCATCTAACGATTTCTTTTGCGAGGCTGCTCTTCTATGAGCATTAATATCCTCATTTTGCTCGGCCGTCAGGCTATTTCGTCGTGCTCTATCTCGTTCACGTCTTGCTCGATTTCTATCTTCATTTGAAATGTTGACAATTGGTTGATTTTGATATGCCATCAACATAGTTGATCTTCCTGTGAGATCATTGACATCTTTACTACCTAAATTTCCGCATTAAGAAAAACAATTAGATGTGAAACCGGATGGTCAACGTTATATGGTGCTATAGGACAAAGTGTGTACCATTTGAACCTTCGCCTCGGAATGTCACGACACTGCTAAGGTTCCTTTCAATAGTTGTGCATGGAGTGCGCAATTCGATATGGCCCTCTTCTTCATCGGACGACGAAATGACCGGAGTGTTCAAAGGCTCGTATATAGTAAATCCGGTAAGAGGACGCTACACAATACTTGTGCGGGATCGCTTTGAGACACCATGCTCACTCACCACTGGTCCAGCAATAATTCAAATGTCAGGCACATGTGATGGGATAATTTATCTACTATCTTTTATTTACTTATTAAAGGGTCGGTGAACTGCAACCTTCTTTTCCTTTCCTTGATGGTTGGTTTGAGTGCGACATATTTGCAACACTCTTTTCTAATCTACTCCTTCCACCGCTAATCTGCAGGCAAATGTATATTGTCTTTCAAACAGCCAAAAGAGGAACAACCGTACTACAAAATTAGCAGATTTGGGATGGCTAGGTTGATGTTTCCAACTACTACGATAGTAACATACAATGGATCCTTGAAACAATTGGTGAAAGATTCACATGCATCGATTGCAATTAGTTTGTTCAACTCACTTGTTCTAACCGAAAGTTCTTGATTTTAAGAGTTGCTGTCATCATCAGTTGACAGCAACTTGTATGAGTGCTGACTCGGTTAAAATGAGTTTGTTTCCGACCGATTTATCATTTTACTAACACCACCGTCAAGCTGCTCATGAATATTTTATATCAGTGCAAGCATATTTGAAAGATTCATAGCAGGTTCTTATACATTTAAACAACAGTCAGAACTCTTAAGAGAAAATGCCTTCAACTCCAATGAAACAATATTCATACATGCAAGCCTTCACACAAATTGGTTCTCTTACACAATACTGAACATAACAAATATCGAAATACTATGACGCTTCCCAAATTACAAATACACACCGAAATCATATGCCAATGCAGCTTGCCTAAATCGACACATCTAAAACATATTCCAACCATGTATCACATTCTTCTCCCTACGACTGCTTGTTCCTACATCGACTTCTTGCACCGAGCATCCCTTTTCGCGAGAACGACTGCACAGAAAGCCCACCTCCTCTCAAGAAACCTCCGCACAAAGCTCGTGTCAATCGCTCCACTAATTAATTTTTGGCGAATATCTGTTTTTGGCATTTTAATTTAATAGGATAGACATTAATCATTAGTAGTGTAATATTTTCGTAATTATGTGCAGTGTTAAAATAACTCACCCCGGAGAGGACGTGTTGCACGATGATTTGGGTCGAAAGCAAATTTAGTATGCTCTGAAGTGTTAAGATCACCTATTATCAAGTTGGAAAAAAAATATACAAGTGTTTCAGTAAATAAGTTAAAATATATACAATATATTTTGGTGATGTAGAAAAATCAATTACCAAATTTAATATCTTTCTGCAACATAGTTGCAATAACAATGGGGTTGCCGCCTTCAGCCGCTGACCACAGGTATGAGTTCTGAATCAACTGAGAACCCCAAATGCCAACAGGAATAAGATTTCCCCTACAGTTTTAAGTTTTTGAAATGTTATTTTAAAACATCTTTTTACTAATATGTGCTAAGATAATTGCCGTGTTTATGTATACGATTCACATACCACCCATCCATAAAGATTGCCTCTCTATAGTTTCCGCACATCCCAACACGTTCACGTTCACAACAGTGAACAACAATGCCAACTATGTCTGTAAACATGCATTATTAGTCGATTTCGAATCTTGAAGTTGAATTGGTCTCGGTGAGTATTATAGTTGAAAGATATAAGAACATACCTACAAAGGTTTTATTTGGACGCTTGTTAACATCCGAAAATGGCATCATGTGCTTTGGAAGTACTGGGAACTGAATAGACATAGAAGGTTCGACAATTGTCTCTCGATCAAAATAGCATTCATATGTGTGTCTGATTGCTCTAAACTCAACTTCTTCCATGTTAGTACTAATCTTAACCTTGTGCATAACATACTTGCAACCACGTTGCAGTATGAGGTTGAATCGCTCTACTTCCGCGTGTCCACAAACATTTGCTTCGATTTTTGCCCCCTTTAATGTATTTAAGAATAAATAGTAAGATTGTGATAAAAACATCTTTACATTTCAGAAATTTATTGAAAGTGTTTGGTTCTTACATTCTTATCCATAAGAATGAAGGCAATGTTGCCTCCAAATCTGTTAGGCCGGAATTTTACTTCCACTCTCACACAAATGCTCCACTTTAGGTAGATATCTCCGTTCTCGATATCATCAAAATCCTTAAACCTACGAGTCGGCGGGGTCGGCAGGGTTTCTGTTTTGTCCGCATACGTCCGCTTTCTATTAAGTCTATTGGGTTCCATCTACGTTAGAAAGATACTAAAGGTTTATTGGCAGCACAATGCCAAGGAAAGTCTTGTTGTCCCAAAATATGCATAAAAATTGGACATGACACAACCAAAGACATTCGTGTATTAGGCAGAAGGTATATGCAGGAGCAAGAAGAGCAAACAATGAGTTAACATTCAATGCAACCGGTGCATGTAACAAATAGCAATACGTTCACTAAACAACAATCCCCTTTTCTCTAAGGATAATGGTCAATTGTAGTGTAATTGTGGCACTAAAGAACATATGTAAAAATAAACATGTTTTGTTTGCATTTGAAAACACAAATACAAATTATTTTTTCATGTATTTATCATGAGAAAGTTTCAGTCCAGAATGGTGCCTGCGGTCTAGCCTTATGACATGGTACACTATCAGCACGTACATTCATGTCTAAAAATTTGTAACATGTACATGATTTATGCATTTTAAATACAAAAGCTAACAAAGCAGCGAGATGAAATCAATCCTGATCCTGATTGAGATATAGCAGCATAACACTGTGTAGTTGTACTAAATGATATGAACTTTTCACATGTGGCCACACAACTGGAAATACATTTTCTGATCTCACAGACCCAATTTATCATGTATTATTTTTTCTTCACACATGTGGTGTTCAACTTGAACATTAAGCGGGCTTTACAAGGTAAGTCTCAGAATACTTTCAGAACAATGACCTCAAGGCATCTACGAAATCGGAGGCAGATCATGAATAACTTTCGGCTAAAAATTTTCTTTAGGAAACTTCCAGAAGAATTCATATCACGCAGTAAAACAGTGCATCCTAGAAGCAGAACAGAGGACAAAATCCTAGAAATACTCACCTTGAATAGGCAATCGAATAATGAGCAATTGAGGATATTTTTCTTGATGCAGGCTGTGACTTCTCCTCCTTACAGTCTTTCGTTGGCAATCTAAAAACGTGGCACAAGTGACAATATGTCAAGCAGCTGGTGCATGTTCTTTCAGAATGGTGACCTGAACTGAACTTTACTTCATAGGCTAAAAGAGACAAATACATCCAGATTATCTGATTACAAAGTCTAGTTGGATATATCTGCAACACCGGAGACGAATTGGTAATAAAATGGCTGATTAAAAATAACAGAGACATACCACTGCATTTTACTGAACACAAGCCGGTGTTGAAAATTCTACATGTCAGTGTAATCTGTACTATTAGCACCTTTTTGCGATGACATGGTTTAAACTTACCCCTCATGTAAAACATTGGCATATATATCTCAGCTTGCATTACGATTTTACAGTCCAGTAAAAATAGATATTTAATGAGGCCCTGAACCAGATTTCAATAGTGGATATGGTGTCCAAGAATATTTAAATAGTGGATATCACATTTGTTCTAACCAGAACGGTTATATGCGATTCAATCAGAGATATGACAAAAGCACCTTAGAATGTGTATACCTTCTGAACCAGCTCCAAGCACCAGGTTGCGTAGTACGGAGCACGCCTTGTACCTTGCCAGGGACAATGTACCTTCCAGAAGTAATAATAATGTTCAGTTTCAAACATGTTACAAATTCAGAAAAAGAAGTTATCGTGCTTTGCGACGGTGTATTAATGGGTCATAGTAGAAGGGCTACGACGGTGTATTAATTATTCCTATCGTCGCAGGTGTAAACATGTTTGTACAATGAAAATAAACCAAATAGTAATTCAAATGCATATACATATATGTCTAAAATCTGTCTGCAAGGAATACAGACCATTTAACTGTTAAGCAACCACATAATTTACTTTGGCATAAGCCAATAAGGATCATTAGTCTAAAACCAGTATAAGTCTGATTAAGAATTTACGAAGATTCTTTAATGCCCCTGATATCCATGCTTCCATTACATCAACAAAGTGGCAAAATTATGTATGCTTGTGAAAATAAAAGTGAAGAATGAATACTATAGTTAATGCACATCTTTAATTCTATCATAGAAAATGCGGGTACATACCAAATTGAAAATCTCATCTCTAATTATAGATACATACCTTTTCACAAGTAAAAAATAGTAGAGTCGACCAAAAGCCAACAATTTGGTTATTTATCTTCCGGGAAGTGATCCTGAAAAATTAGATCTAATGTAAAATTCAAAGTTTAATATTGCAGCGTCAGGGTCTGGAATAAATCATATCAGATCACGTGTAGACATATATCTAAACATTGCCATTATGTCCCCAAATACGTGTACTTCTAGATTTTCTTAAGCCAGACTAAATTTATAAATAACTGGAGAAATATGTATGACATCAAATTGGTGAGTGGTGGCTGGAATTTACTGATACCGGTCATTTTGTGTCTTCTTGTCTAGGGACATGCTATGGTCAGAATAAAAAAAAAATCCAGGATAGTTCAATTTATATATCAGATTTTTTTCTACTTAAGAATTATTATCCCAGTACACAGCCGAGAAGGAAAAGAGATGAATAAAAATGAGCCAAAATTTGCACATCCAGCAGGTGACGCACAACAGAAGGTAGATGACCTTTGCTAATTTATCAACATCTAGTAATCTTTTCCAAAAGGATTATGTGTATTGCAAGAATCTCAACTAAAGGGCTTTCCGTGGTTGATCAATTGACTGAGTCTCATGCTTAATCATAATAAAATAATAAATTATGTATATGGAAGAATTTTCAACAAAAGAAAACTACGGAAAAAGTTGTTGCTCCAATGCATCAAGCAAAAGCATTGCAGACTTGCATATCATGTTTATTGCCCAACTAACAGTGGAACGGTTCAGAGATATGCAAGTATCAGGACATTAACAATTGAAAACAAAGATCTCATTTGCAAATTTGTGGATCGGAACAATGTCAACCCATAAATCACGGACAAATTCTCTATGGTCTCAGAAGCAAAATAGAAAACCGGAGACAAAGCTTGAAGAAGAATCCATTTGCTGTGAGCTACACGATGAGTCAAGATATCGATGGATAAACTCACCTTGCTCGACCTGGAACTCACGCTCGGCGCCGTCGGCGGACAGGTTGACAACGCCCGCTAGCTTCTTCCTTAGCACGATGCCTCGAGGTGGTTGTTCTGCTAGTGGAAGAGCTGCGTGAGGGCAAGCAGTGGTGACATTAGGAGACATGAGATGAGGAGGAGAGAGGACGTGAGGAATCAGGCGAACAGAGCATGATACCTATAATTTGTTCTTTGGTGCGCTCGACAAGAGGATTCTCCGCCTTGACTTGCTTCTGTATCCAATGAAGAAAACACTCAAACATCAGCAAAGGAATGCTTCCATAGAAAGTCAGGTGTACAACTGAGTTCCTCAACCTTAGTTCATCCTCATCTCGGGAACCCAACATATATCATTCGGTGACAATCCAACTTTGGTACAGAAAAAGATGAATAAAAGAGAGGAGAATATTGATTTACATGGTACCTTCCCGACCTGAAACTTGACCTCCCAGGCACAGTTGCTAGACTGCACACTGGGAAACAAAATGGATAGCGCGACGCCGTCGCCACTGCCGGCAGCGTCTGAGTGGCGGGCAGGAGTGTGAGCGGTGGTGTATGGCTGGGGGTATCCTTGCCTCACGGGATTGTGATCTATTTTCTTCTGTTTTTTTTCTGCCTCTTTGTTTTCTCCAGCGAGCGGATGTAGACGACCGATGACGTAACATTTTTTAGCGCTAGCAATTGTTTGACGCGGCCGGGTCAGTTATTTCACGCGCGAGAAAGCTAGACGTACGGACACGGACACTGCGAAGGCAGCTTTAGGCTCCGCTTGGTTGAGCGTATATTAGGCAATACCTCCGTGAAAAACTCCCTCCCGTAACTTTCCCACAATCAACGCTTGGATGGTTGGATTTTTTCTCGCCCCGTATTTTCCCACTGCTTGATTCCTTCCTCGTCCATCCGTAAAATCTCACGGACCTCTGGGGTTCCGCATAAAATCCGGCGGAAAAGCTGGGCACAACAAAACAGCTCCGTTAATATGCCAGGTCCAAATATTAAACCAACAAACCAAGCGGGGCCTTAATAGTAAAGAAATGGCTGCGAAGGGATGGGAGCATCAACGTGTTACGAGTGCCCACACGTAACGGGGGCCACGTAGCGCCCAATCCATGACACGTACTCCACTAGCCTAGAACGAGCGTTCTACTTTTAAGTCCCCAACAACTTTGAACACGAACGCCACCACCGAATCCACCCACGGCGGAGAGCTTCCATCGATTGCCATGTCCGGAGCGCAAGGTGCACAGCCCAAGGGCGCTTTCACGGCGACCACGTACAGATCGGCGGATGAAAGTGGGCAGAAGCCGCCGCCGACGGAGCTTCGGTCGAGCGAGGACGACCGCGGGTTGCCGGTGAAGAGGCTCGAGGAGAAGGTGGATGACGCCACCGGCAAGGGCGGCCCCGTGTTCGGCGCTGGTGGGGACGACGGTAAACCCGACCTCGGCGTCACCGGTACCGGCGGAGGCTGACCGATAGCAGTAATTACAGCGTGATGTGCTGTGCTCAGCACATGTATGAAGCACAAAACTGTGATGTAACATGACCGAAGTGGAATAAGACAACTAGAGCGGAACTAGCTACAATAAGTTTTCTTTCTTGCCTTTGTGAGTTCTCTTTTGGTCAGGATGTGATAGCTACTGCCTCTGCCAGATCTCCTCTGGACACCAATTTTGCTGCCTGAGCGTCTAAACTGTACCCTGCAAATTAAAGCTGAATGATGATATACAGCTTGGAGAGATGCAGCTTGAATCCTAATGGACATCATTGCCAATACAAGTCTAAATCTGAAACCATACATCTTTGCACTCTCAGAATCTGCCATTTTTTTGTTCTTTTTTCCAAATGGGGAAACAAAGTCCCGGCCGGATCTGCATCGGACAGAATCTGCCATTTGACAAACAATCACGCAACCAATTTTAAAGACCAGTATCAACCCAATGTACATTCAGAAGACTAAATCACCACTATTTCGTTTATGTCAGAAATAAGTTGAGTGAAATGATAGTTGTTCCTGCTAGAACTTGTACTGCATAGTTCAGTGTTAGCTTTAGGCTTCAGACACCGCGACTGGATCATGGATCTTGTGCAGAATCCAGGAAAGTTAGTATGAGGTTGCATCACGTAGGCAGCAGGAGAGAGGGTGTAAAGCCAAATTTCGGTTTGTAACGAGAGTACATACAGTTAATCTTTTTGCAAGCTTGTCATCATAAGGTCATCACCTATCTCTGACTCTGCCTCTAGCCAGATGAACCGTCGGCCTCCTCGTCTTCAGTCTCCAGGGTGCTCACGGTTGCAGGGCAGGCTGTGGCGGCGAGAGCTGGGTCTGCCTCATCCTTCCTCTGACAGGGTCCGAATCCTCGCCCCTGTCCATCCGTGGCAGATGTTCTCTAGGCTGCTTGGTTAGCTGGAAGCCGGCGATGCGCTCCTAGCCTTAATTGGCCGGGTCGTGCCTCCAGCATCGTTAATTTGAAGAAATTAGAGTGCTCAAAGCAAGCCATCGCTGTGCTTACATTAGACTAGCCATAGTGGGAGTATCATAGCTAGTATCATGCATGCCATGTTGGCAAAAAACTGATGTGACATAGCAATTAATGAAGAGAGATAGTATAGTGGTATCATATGTAGATACTATAACATAACACATTTCGAGGTAAAATGAGTCTACAACCTATTAAATGCAACATATCATGATACTACAAATATGTTACTACCCACTGTGGGGTAGTATCATACACTAGTATCATGTGCATGATACTAGTAATATGATACTCCCCACTATGACTAGTCTTAGCATAAGATAACATCATAGCATTCCTGTCCTATTGTTGGCCTTTGGGATCGGAGTAATAATTAACAAGACAAGGTTGTAAATTTATACGGACGTATCTAGATCTTTCTGAAAGTCCGGCGGATCCAGTAGAAACGACCGAAAATATTTCTAGGAATGATCAATCACACTTCCATGGCCATGATATAAGGAGTTGACTGATCATATGACGTTCACATGCGCACCATCCAAATTAGCCCAGCAAGTGACCATTTGTGCTTTCCGTCTTTCTAGGCCATCTGAAAGAACAGGTGACCTTGCTGGATGTCGATTAGTTGTTTTCCAGCTTCCCAGCAAAAAATAGGAACCACTATTTACTGGACAATCTGGAAAAATAAAAATGTTGCTTGTTTCAAACGGGGCTTTCCAGACGATTCTGCTTTTTCAGCCTATGTAACCTAACTGAATCCTAGGCCATCTTGCAGAATAGCCAACACAAAAGTAACCTTCAAGGAGCTGCAAAGATCAAGACAGTGATTTGAGAAGCTTATTCACGCCGACATTGCTCGACGAGTAGGCTCATTGTTGTTGCTTGTATAAACCTTGGTGGTTTTCTTCTTATATTGGAAATCGAGGAGTAGGCTCCTTGTTTGAAAAAAAAGTTCATTATGGTCACAAGGGGTCACCACAACCGTCCTAATAAAGGCAACCAAAGTGATCGTTACATCTGCCGCCACAACCACACAAATGTGCTTCGGAGAGTACATATACAAAGAATACTCTTGTTGAATGTCAACAGCTTGGACAATAATGTAACAAATTGTTGCACTTTGACAATATGAATTGCGCAGATACTAAAATACAAGGACACCCATCTCTTCAGTTAACTGGCGCCAGATTTCCAATGACATCAGGGCAAAAAATTATGGACTTCCGTCCGCATAAACTGGACGTGTCAAAAATTTGCACCATGGTCTACTGTACAATATAGTAGTACAATTTAAGCCTGTTTCCGGAGCGATATTGTCCAAATCAGATCAGAATCCGAAGTGACCGTTACTTCCTCCTCGTCCACAATGTTTGATGTGCTTACCAACCCACCATAACTCATGCTGGTATTATCTGCAGACGAGAAAGTCAGCAGAGACTATCAGATTTCTGTGTGCATACAAAAAGGAAAAAAAACAGGTTGCGAGTTTGATGCTCGTACCTAAATTCCATCGGAGCCCTGTGGTGGTGGTGCTACTTGACGGTGCACCCATAGGGATCAATCCGCAATGAGGACCCTCGATCGCTGGATCTACACGGATCTCGTGACTGTGCGTCTTTGGGAGCAGAAAGATCGAGGAGTCGTCGGACAGGAGGATGATCCTGACGCTTGAGAAGCGATATAATACATTGATGTTCCCCATCTCATGATCGAACCTTCCTCCAAGTGCTCCAAGAACAAGAATGCACAGCTGCAGTTGAACAAAACATCTGTAAATCTGGTGTTGCATCAACTGATCTGGAGTAAACACTGATAATAGATGATTTGATTAACCGATCTTCAGTACATTAGACTTGTCGGGGCCAGGTGGATTCCTGGTGATGAACGATATGCATTTGTGCAAGTCCGTAGTGTCCTGATCATGCGATTCATCGACTATTTTGGTACCCTGCAATTGGTCAAAGAAGGCCGCCAGCCATTTTATCATTTTTTTCTAAATCAGCAATAATTCATGTCTCGGGCAGCAAAAAGACTTCTAACGGCAAGGCCTCAATGGCTAATCTTAAACCAGATAAAATCATCTATGGTACGTAGTACAAATGTCCAGAAAGAAGAGACAGGCCCAGCATTGACCTTTGTATTGCCTCTCTCAAAAGGTAGTAAAACAGAAATAAGAGGCAGGTCAAATACAATGTACATAAAACTGTTTTACACTTGTGCCACTCCGAAACATGTCCAGGAAGAACCTTGATGTGCACAACTAGTGGTAAGACTGACCATGCCAAATACAACTAAATAATGAATCACTCCTTTCCTGCTTTTCTTGGACAATTTCGAAATATTTGCATGCCTGATTATTGTTATCATTTAAGCACTATTCTCGCAAAAAAAAGCACGTTGATGTCACAAAGGAATATAGATTTCTTTCCCACATTAATGCCATTAAAAGAGTCCTGTAAACTAGTAGACCTGAAGTTCTGGACTTCTGATATCCTATTATAGCTAACAGCATGCAACAGTCCAAAAGGGGATCACAAACATATTCATGTAGACCAAGATGGCCAGAAAACGATATCTTTCTGCTTGTTTCTATGCGATCCATGATATCTTTCTCCACAACATGGTCGAAAAACTATACTGGACAGTTGTTGCATACAACATGATTGTTGGTTCAGTTATGCAGAATCAGCATCTCATTTTTAGCAAGGTACATGCTAAAAGGAGTTTTTAAGTACTTACCAAATTAGAATAGTATTCCTTCACTTCTGGCCTTATGGAGTCCATGTCTCCTTTGATTGCATCGGGCTTGTAACTGCAGGAAGACAAGGACAAATTATTGAAATCATCACATGCATACACCCAACAAATAAGGCTGTCTTAAATCTACTTCCCAACTACCAATTAATATCTCTTCCCAACTATCTTGACATGGCGAACAGCTAATATGCTCCTTTCATAGACACAAGTTGTTTTAAATGATCATAAATAATGCATAATGTTTCTTCTGATAACTACGCGTAGCAGTTTAGCACTGTTATATGCATAAATCTGCCAATCCCATTCCTTCATAAACAACTCTCCAGCATTACATAAATACATGGGTACCCCAAGCACAGTTTAAATCTACTAGTATATAATATTTCAATTTCATGAATTGAAAATGTGTGTTAGCCATTTCAAAATGAGCGTAGGATACATCAAATGCAAAGAGCAAAATTCAATGGCCAAAGTACTGAACCTTTCTCGGCTCAAAATACTCTGGATTTTTGCTCCAACACATGCAAGCAAAGCATACTGGGTTAACTTCCTGAGGTTTTTCACTAAGCACATATCTTACCTGCTAGTACAATGTACTGCAAAAACAAACAGGGCAGATGCACTATGCCAAACCACACACACACACACACACACACACACACACACACACATTGAGAAGCAACACTCTGCCGGAACCTGTGTCCAACCAACCAAATGCTCCTCAGATCTCATTGGACATGCCAACATTCACACTTCCATACAACAGCACAGGCATACAAGTTAAATAAAAATCAATCACAGGTATCTTGGATGCATTCCAACAAGCACGTGATGAGCATTGATCTTCAGACATGAGAGTCAAGAGTCAAACAGAAACAGATGCGAGACGTAAGCAGTAAGCAGACGACTATGCATCCAAGTAACGAAAGAAGAAAGGCGGAGACTTTGATCACCTGACGCGGACCTCGTCGGGGTCCTCGCCGGGGAACAGCTCCGGCATGCCGTCGAAGACCCGGTTGGCGCCCCCGTCCGCGCACACCCGCAGCTGCGCTGCTCACGCAAGGAGACGACATATGAGCCAGCCGCGTAGTGATTCCGCGCTAGGAAGAAGCGAGCCAGAAATAATGCCCCACGGAACAGGGGAGAGTGAGAGAGGAAGGGGCGCATTCGTTACCGTGGGTCCAGACGAGGGGCGCGAAGCGGGGGAGGCGCTGGTTGAGGACGACGACGGCGTAGGAGACCGCGTCGGTGGCATCGGCGGGCAGGGGAGGCGGCGGGGAGGGGAGGAGGAAGGAGGAGGAGTGGGTCATCGTCGGGAGCGGCATGGCGGGGTGGCGGTCGCAGGGGAGGTGGCGTGGCGTGGACGGCGGGGTCGGTGGGGAACGGAAGTACCGAACAGAGTAGAAGAGAAGAGATGCGAAAAGAGTTCGCGTGCTCGTGCCGTTGGGCAGAAAGTCTATGGCGACAGGTCTTGTCGAGGCGCGTAAGCCTCTAATATTTTTCTTTTTCGTCGTTTATTATCAAGCCGAAGTAGCTGACGAAGGGTGGTAGATGTGGCTTCATCAGGGCCGTAGCAAACTCCGGATCAGGAAAATCAGAAAAATGTACTCACTTCGTACCAAATTAATTGTTTTAACAAAAGTGGATGTATCCATACATGTTTTAGCGTTGATACATATACTTTGTTTAACTTTGAGACAACTAATTTGAGATAGAGTGAGTAAGAAATTAAATGTAATGTAATAAAAATGTTAACTTTCACCGATTATTATTAATTAATATGGGCATATATACATGGATTACTAACTGTTTGGAATGTCGGTTTATAAGGAGAGGCGTCTGTTGGGGTGTCGATATGTGAAGAGGCGCTTGTTTTACCAAAAAAGGAATTTCGACCCGTTTTATAAATAAAGCAATCACCAATTCGAGTTCATACAACCGACACAACACATAGAAAAAGTGGAGGTGAGAACTAGACAATATCTCGCTGGGGCAATAACACAAGTAAGCTCAAAGTTAACGACAAAACATGCAAGAAAAATACAGGAGATAGGAGGTGAGAGGAGAAGAGCGGGCGGGGGCAAAGGTCCCCTCCGTCCGCGGGGCTCAGCTCGAAAATGATGTGGAAGTCCGCCGACAAACATCACCAAACGATCCAGTATGTCGTCCAGCTGACTCTTGTCCCGTTGTCTACACAACGGGTGTCAGTGCTGAAAAAAGCGAGACATTTGAACACCGAGTCAGCAGCACGTTAAACAAAAATCCGTTCTATCACCATCTTATTCCTAATCGTCAAAACAGTCAAGGTCATCTTGGCAAAGACACTCCAGAAGCGGCGACGGCCCCTCCCGGTCCTCCTCGCCTGGAGTTCCAGGAATTCTCCAAGGTCCAAGGCCCACCACTCATGACCCATGCCTTCATAGATGAAATTCCATATGAACTGTGCTGCGGTGCATATGAACATGATATAGGTCTCCGTCTATGGAACCCCACGGGCACAGGCCATTCCCAGGCCCCTGACGCTTCCGCACTACCACCCCCGACGGGAGGGCGTTACACAGTAACTGCCGGAAAAAAAAATCTTGATCTTTAGGGGAAGGGCGCTTTCCATAGCTTGGAGCGCCACGTCTGCCCCTGCTTGAGAAAGAGGCTGCGGTATGTAGACTTAACCAGGAACGATCCTGACGGCGCTAGACGCCATGACACGCTATCCGAGCCTCCATCTAAGGAACCCGGTAGTGTGGCTCTAAGCTCATTCCATGCTACCTCCCCAAATGTCTTTCGAAACGAGATGTTCCAGATTCCATTAGGCACGGTGTCCGCAACCAGTACCAGAGGGTCTGAGCAAATCGCTAAAAGACAAGGATAGACAAGCTAAAGCGGTCTATCCGCGAGCCATGTTTTCACCCAAAAGAGAGTGGATCGCCCGTTCCCAACGGTAAATCGTGCACCCTTCCGGATCTCATACTTAACTGATTGGATGGAGCGCCAGAATTGGGACGCCTCCGGACGCTCGCAGGACAACAGAGGGCAACCCCTTAGGTATTTTCCTTGATAAGTTGGAGCCAAAGCCCTCCATCATCCTGCGCGATACGCCAAACCCATCTGAGCATGAGAGGCGGTGTTCATATTACGTGAATCTAAGATCCCTTTGCCCCCAAAGTCTTTGGGGGCGCATACATGGGCCCACTTAACCATGTGGTACTTCTGCTAGCCATTGGACGCTGACAAGAAAAGGCGTGATAGCTCCTTATCAAAAGCCTTATGGGACCCTTCCAGCAGAAGGTAGAGGCCCATCATATATATGGGTAAGCGGTAGAGGCATGAATCAATGAGCACGGATTTTCTCCCCTCAGAGGTGAACCTACCGCGCCATGGATCAGCCTTCGTCCTGACCCACTCCATCAGAGGCTCGAGGTCTGATGCGCGTGTAACAGACGCTCGTTGGGAGACCCCAACAGGAAGGTATGAAAAGCACAGTAGTAAGTTTTCCCTCAGAAAGAAACCAAGGTTGAATCGACTAGTAGGCGAAAGAAATCACTTCCGAAGGTTGAAGCAGCCGATGTGGCAAGGCGCACTACCGGTTTAGAAGCAACGTGGAACCTACACAACACAATCAAATCACTTTGCCCCACCGAAGCAGTGAGGTTGTCAATCTCACGGGTTCCGCTGAAAACAAAGAGGTTAAACGTATGGTGTGGCAAACAATAGAAAAACGGTAGGAAAACAATAGTAACAATATGAAAAGAGATGTCAGTGGTTGTATTATCAGTGTAAGGAAAATGGACCAGGGTCCACGGTTCACTAGTGGTGTCTCTCCATAAAAGATAGATAGCATGTGTGGTGAACAAATTACAGCTGGGCAATTGAGAGATATAAAGGTTGCACCGTAGTGCATATGCATGACATGAAGATTACTATGTGATTCATGCGGGTATTACAACAAGATATAGATCGTTATCCAACTGCATCTATGACTAATAATCCATCCTCAGAGTGTCATCCGAGCAAACCTTGGGTATTAAGTTGCAAGCAACAGATAATCGCATTAAGCAAAGTGTGTAATGTAAACAAAGTAAACATCGTTGTTTTTTCCCTAATGGCAACAACACACCCCCCACCTGTTACGTTCCTGTCACTCGAGCATGAGTAAAAGGGCGGCATGAACCCACTATCGAGCATAAATACTCCCTCTTGGAGTTACTAGCATCTACTTGGCCAGAGAATCTACTAATAGCAGAGAGCATGCAAGATCACAAATAACATACACATGAATAAAACATGATAGATTGATAATCATTGGATATCATTCAATATTCATCGGATCCTAGCAAACACAACATGCAACATTACAATAAGATGATCTTGATCATGCATGACAGCTCACAAGATCTAAACATGAAACATAAAGAGGAGATAACAACCATCTAGCTACTGCTATGGACCCGTAGTCCAAGGATGAACTACTCATGCATCATTCTGGAGGCGGACATGGTGGTGTAGAGCCCTCCGGTGATGATTCCCCCTCCCGGCAGGGTGTCGGGGGAGCTCTAGAACCATCCTGAACTAGGGTTGACAATGGCGGTGGCTACAGATGTTATTCGTGGAAAAGGCTCTCATATTTAGGGTTAACCCTTCGAGGATAATATATAGGCGCGAGTGCAACATCGGTGGGCGGCCAGGGGGCCCACACCACCCCTAGGCGCGGCCAAGGGGGAAGGCGCCGCCTCATGGTGTGGGGGACCCTATGGCCCCCTCCGGGTCCCCTCCGTACTCCGTGTGCGCGACAGATTTCTAAGACTTCTGGGATTTGAATCGTCCAATTCCGAGAATATTTCCAGAACAACTTTTATGAAACTATAAACAGCAGAAGGAACTGGCTCTGTGGCATCTTGTCAATAGTTTAGTCCCAGGAAATCGATAAAAATTAGCATAACGTGTATAGAAAACATGTAGCATATAGCATGAAAACAACATGGAACATCAGAAATTATGGACACGCTTATGACGTATCAACATCCCCAAGCTTAGTTCCTACCCATCCTCGAGTAGGTAAACGATAAAATAAATAAATAATTTCTGAGGTGACATGCTACTGATACGTCCATTTTGCATGACTATTTTATATCATAATTTTCTGTTATTCATAGATATATTTCATGTTATGATGCATCTCTTATGTTATTTTATCTTATTTTGCATGTTTTAATTTTTTTGGAAAATAAACACCGGGACCAGGAATCTGATGGAAAAAGCACCGTCGGGATACCATATTTCAGAAGATCAGAAGAAGAAGTGGGACACCGGGGGTGTCCTAAAAGTTCAGAGGAAGAACACAACCAGAAGGAGAGCCAGAGGGGGGCCACAATGGGCCCACACCATGGGGTGGCGCGGCCCCCCTTGGCCGCGCCACCTATAGGTGTGGTCACCCTGGCCCACCTCTAGGGGATATTTTTGGCGTGCCTGTACCCGAGGAAACCCTAAGCCTCATTCCATCTTCGAAGAATTATTCCGCCGCCGCCACGGGGCGGAAAACACCCGAGAGAGAAAAGCTCTCTGGCAGGGAGAAATCTGCCGGGGAAATTTCTCTCCAAAGAGGGGAAATCATCGCCATCGTCCCCGTCATCGCTCCGGGCATCATCAAGATCGTCATCATCATCGTCATCACCACTAGCACCATCACCCTCATCATCCTCCATCATCCCATTGTAACAATTAGGGCCCTCTATCGTTGTTTTGCATTAGATCTCTCTCCCGGTGTGGATTACTTGTTAGTAGTTGATGCTTGTGAGATTTATGGGTGTTTGCACTTTATGACCAGATTGTTATCATCCATTATATCACCTCAGATTATGATCCATATGATGTCTTGTGAGTAGTTCGTGTTGTTCTTGAGGACATGGGAGAAGTCAAGTTGTTAGTAGTGAAGTAATGTTGAATAATATTTAATGTTTGATATTTAAGTTATGGTGTTATTCTCCTAGTGGTGTCATGTGAACGTCGACTACATGACACTTCACCATTTATGGGCCTAGGGGGATGCATCGTGTATTTGGCTAATAATTTTGGGGTTGCCGGAGTGACAGAAACCTAAATCCCCGTTAGGAAACCATTACACGAGGAAGCGTAGGACCACGGAGTTTAAACCTGTGGTTAGATTTACTTCTTAATTACTTTCTTGTAGTCGCGGATGCTTGCAAGGGGCACAATCACAAGTATGTATTAGTCTTGGATGGGACGGTACATTAGCATAGGTTCACTCACACAAAACTTATCAAAACACCTAACATTATTCAGCAGCATGGAACAAACACACTTGACAGAAACCTCTCGTGTGTCCTCGAGAATGTTTGTTAATCATAAGTAAACTCAACAACTTGTCCTTTGCTAAAGAAAGGATTGAGCCACTTGTTGCAATTATTACCACTGCATTTTATTTACTCTCACTTTATTTATTTTCAGTATAAAAAACCCTACAAATTTATTTAACACTATTAACAGTTATTCCTTCATCGAAACTGCTTGTCAACACCTTCTGCTCCTCGTTGAATTCGACACTCTTATTTATCAAAAGTACTACGATAAACTCCCTATACTTGTGGGTCATCAAGACTATTTTCTAGCGCCATTGTCGGGGAGTGAAGCGCTATTGGGAAGTGGAGTTAATAAAGGAAGCTTCTGCTGTAAGTGTTGTTTTTATTACTGTGTACTACTTTATTACACTATGTTTGGAACTCCTTTTGAGTCCTTATTTGCGGGCACTGCTGCCATTGCTAGGGTAGTAAGTGACCCACCACCTGATGATTTAGATCCTTATAAAATACCCATAAAGATTGTTAAAAATGTTATGGATAACTGCTATTCAGGAGATGGAAATGTCCATCCTGGTGATCATTTGCTCTTTTTACATGAATTATGCGAGTTGTTCAAGTGTGCAGGTATTACGATAAGCCAAGTGAAGAGGAAATTATTCTCTATATCATTGACAGGCCAAGCTGCTGAATGGTTAAAACTGCTCAAAAATAGCCAGACTATGGAATGGGAGGAAATTGTACCTCTCTTTTATTCTAAATTCTATCCTCCAAGTGAAATCCATAGAGATCGGAATTATATATATAATTTTTGGCCTCATGACGGAGAGAGTATTGCCCAAGCGTGGGGGAGATTGAAGTTACTAATGCTCAAATGCCCCATTCATGAGCTCCCCAGTAATATAGTTATTAATAATTTCTATGGAAGGCTTCCTCTTCATGGTAAGGATTTATTGGATGCTTCTTGTTCTAGATCATTTACACGTATGAAAGATGAAACTAAATGGGATCTTCTTGACCGTATTCAAGAAAACACTGAAGCATGGGAGAATGACAAAGGTAGAAAGTTAGGTATAAATTATGACTATGAATGAATTAAAACTGTTATATCATCCAAGGATTTCCATAATGTTAGTGTTGTTTATGTCTTGATTCTCAAGTTGCTGCAAATTTATATAAGGCTTTTGCTTCTTACATTGATATTCCTAAAAAGGAATGGGACAAGTACCATGCACCTTATAAAGATATTGTTAATTGTGTTCCTGCTAGAGATATAGAAGTTCATACTGTTGATTCTATTGTGCCTAAACCTTACATTGAGAAAATGCCTTTCCCTGCTAAGGTAAAAGAACATTCTATGTTAGCTAGTGTGATTTATAAAAGTGCAAAGAAACTTGTAGAACCCGAGGAACAAATAACTGTAGAACCTACAGTAGCAATAGTAAAGGACCTTGTTTCTGAAAATGTAGAAGAGGGACACATTATATTTTGTGAAGATGCTTCTAATATTGTCTCTCATCCTAGTAAATCTAGGAAACCTAGTGTTCTTGTGCTATCTGTGAGGATAGGTGATCATTGCTATTATGGTTTATGTGATATTGGTGCTAGTTCTAGTGCTATTCCTTATGAGATTTATAAAGAAATCATGCATGAAATTGGTTCCTGTGAACTTGAAGACATTGATGTGATTATTCAACTTGCTAATAGGGAAACTGTTTCTCCGATTGGTATTGTTAGAGATGTGGAGGTCTTATGTGGTAAAACTAAATATCTTGCTGAATTTCTAGTACTAGGCACTTCTGCTAGTGATAATTGTCCTATTATATTTGGTAGACCTTTCTTAAACACTTGTGGTGCTGTTATTGTAAAAATGAGAAAATCCTTACAAAGTTTGATGGAGAATCTTATGAATTTAATTTCTCCAAATTTGCTAAAACACCTTATGAAGCTGAATTACCTAATGAAAATTATAGAGTTGAATAGTTGGCTGCTATTGCTCTTGCTCCTAACAATCCTTTGCAGCAATACATGGAAGACCACGAAAGTGATGTCTTTATGGAACAAAGGAATGAAATTGATGAGATTTTCCTACATCAGCCAGCAATGCTGAAACATAATTTACACGTGGAAGATTTGGGTACAACATTACCACCCAAGGAAGATCCTGTTTTTGATTTAAAGCCTTTGCCTGATAATATTAAATATGCTCATATTGATGATAAGAAATTGTACCCTGTTATTATTAGTTCTCAACTTTCTAATAAAGAAGAGGAGAGATTATTGGGGATATTGAAGAAACATAGAGGTGATATTGGTTATACTCTTGATGATCTGAAGGGGATTTCTCCTACTATTCAGCATGGTATTAATATTGAGCCTGATGCAAAGCCACTTGTTGAACATCAACGCAGTTTAAATCCTAAAATCAAGGCTATGGTAAGAAATGAGGTATTGAAACTCCTTGATGCTGGCATTATTTATCCTATTGCTGATAGTAGATGGGTTAGTCCTATGCATTGTGTCCCTGAGAAAGGAGGGGTGACTGTTGTGCCAAATGAAAATAATGAACTTATTCCTCAAAGAGTATTAGTTGGTTATAGGATGTGCATTGATTTTAGAAAGGTTAACAAAGTCACTAAGAAAGATCATTATCCTTTACCTTCTATTTATCAAATGTTAGAAAGGTTGTCTAAGAAAACTCATTTCTGCTTTGTTGATGGTTATTCTGGGTTCTCTCAAATTGCTGTTAACAACCTTGATGAAGAGAAAACAACTTTCACTTGTCCTTATGGAACCTATGCTTATAGACGTATGCCTTTTGCTTTATGTAATATTCCTGCTAATTTTCAAAGATGCATGCCCGCTATCTTTCATGGTTTTTGTGAAGAAATTGTGGAAGTTTTCATGGATGATTTCTCTTTCTATGGAACTTCTTTTGATAATTGTTTGCAGAATCTTGATAAAGTTTTGCAGAGATGTGAGGAGACTAATCTTGTTCTTAACTGGGATAAATGCCATTTTATGGTTAATGAAGGAATTGTTCTTGGACATAAAATATCTGAAAGAGGTATTGAAGTTTATAGAGCTAAAGTTGAAGCTATTGAGAAAATGCCCTGTCCCAGGGATGTCAATGGTATTCGTAGTATTCTTGGTCATGCGGGTTTCTATAGAAGGTTTATTAAAGATTTCTCTAAAATATCAAAGCCTCTTACTAATCTTCTTCAAAAGGATGTACCTCTCGTTTTTTATGAAGATTGTAGAGAAGCTTTTGAAATTTTAAAGAAGGCTTTAATATCTGCCCCTATTGTTCAACCACTTGATTAGAATTTACCGTTTGAAATTATGTGTGATTCTAGTGATTATGCTGTAGGTGTTGTTCTTGGACAGCGGATAGATAAGAAGTTAAATGTTATTCATTATGCTAGTAAAGCTCTTGATGTTTCTCAAAATAATTACGCTACCACCGAAAAAGAATTCCTAGCTGTAATTTTTGCTTGTGATAAATTTAGGCAGTATATTGTTGATTCTAAAGTTACTATTCATACTGATCATGCTGCTATTAAGTACCTAATGGAAATCAAAGATGCTAAGCCTAGACTTATTAGATGGGTGCTTCTTTTACAAGAAATTGATTTACATATTGTGGATAGGAAGGGTGCTGAAAATCATGTTGCTGATAATTTGTCTAGATTAGAAAATATCCCTGATGACCCTATTCCTGTTAATGATAGTTTTCCTAATGAACAGTTAGCTGCAATAAAAGTGATCTCTCAAGAGAGTCCTTGGTATGCTGATTATGCTAACTTTATTGTTTCCAAGTATTTGCCTCCTACCTTTACAGCTCAGCAAAGAAGAAAATTCTTCTATGATTTGAGGCATTATGTTTGGGATGACCCACACTTATATAAAGAAGGTGTTGATGGTATTATGAGAAGATGTGTTCCTGAAAATGAACAACGAGAGAAATTGAGAAAATGTCATAGTAGTGCTTATGGAGGACATCACGCTGGAGATAGAACTGCACATAAGGTTCTACAATCAGGTTTTTATTGGCCTCCTCTCTTTAAAGATGCTAGAAAATTTGTTTTATCTTGTGACCAATGTCAAAGGGTTAGTAATATTTCTAGACGTAATGAAATGCCTATGAATTATTCTCTTGTTATTGAACCGTTTGATTGTTGGGTTTTTGACTTTATGTGTCCTTTCGCTCCTTCACAAGGCTACTATCATATTCTTGTTGTTGTTGATTATGTTACTAAATGGGTAGAAGCTATATCTACTAAAAGTGTTGATGGTGAAACCTCATTAAAAATGCTTAAAGACACTATTTTCCCTAGGTTTGGTGTACCTAGATATCTTATGACTGATGGGGGTTCTCATTTTATTCATGGTGGTTTTAGAAAAACTATTGCTAAATATGATGTTAATTATAGAATTTCCTCACCCTATCATCGTAAAACTAGTGGGCAAGTAAAATTATCAAATAGAGAGATCAAATCTATCTTGCAAAAGACTGTTAACAAATCTAGAAAAAATTGGGCTAAGAAATTAAATGATGCTCTGTGGGCTTATAGAACTGCCTATAAAAATCCCATGGGCATGTCTCCTTATAAAATGATTTATGGAAAAGCTTGTCACTTGCCTTTAGAATTAGAACACAAAGCTTATTGGGCGGTGAAAGACCTAAATAGAGATTTTAAACTTGCTGGTGAGAAAAGGTTGCTTGACTTAAGTTCTTTAGATGAATGGAGGAGTGAAGCATATGAAAATGCTAAGCTCTTTAAAGAGAAAGTTAAAAGGTGGCATGATCGGAGAATTATTAAAAGAGAATTTCATGTTGGTGAGAAAGTGCTATTGTATAGGTCTCGTCTCAGATTTTTTGCAGGAAAATTACTCTTGAGATGGGAAGGACCTTTTGTTATTGAAGAGGTATATTGTTCGGGGGCAATTAAAATTGTTTCCCTCGAAGACAACACTTCACAAGTGGTGAATGGCCAAAGACTCAAGCATTATATCTCCGGAGATCCTTATAATGAAAATGTTGATTGTATTCAAGCCATGATCCCGGAGGAGTTTATTAAGAAGCATATTTCAAAAACTGCAGAGTCAGTTTTCGAATAGGTATCAGTTTTGGTAAGAAAACGTTCGCGAAACATATTCCAACTTTTATTTTTACTATTTTTGGAAAATATGAAAAATTATGAGCCGGAAACGAGGCGGAGACGGAGCCCGAAGGCTCCACACCATAGGGTGGCGCGGGCCAACCCCTGGCCGCGCCAGCCCATGGTGCTCGTTATCGACCTGGATTTTCCTTTCGTTATGAAACTTTTTGCTATATAATCTCCCGGATCCCCTGAGGTCCGTATATCGTTTGCTCGTCGTGTTTCTGTTTCGATCTGTTTCTGCCAGGAATTGTTTTCAGTTTTAGAAGCATCATGGTCTCCGCCAACAACAACAATGGGAAGGGACCGAAGGAAGATGATGTCCAAGACCGGGAGCAGGAGGAGGAGATCGAGAGCGGAGCTGAAGGAGATGTAGAAGAGAACTCGCGAGTGCATCCACGCACCACCGTCTCAAGCATCAGAGTGGCGGCTAACCCCTTGAAGCTTAAGAGAGGCGCGCGGTTGAGCACTGGAGGGAAGGTTCCACGTCACTCCTTAGCATCGAGAACGCCTGATGCGGGCGTTAAGAACCACTTCCACTCGTTAATTCATGATTATCATTACAAAAAGGTGCCTCAGAGGGATTTTCCCTCTATGTGGGATATCAATCGTTCTAACAGTGTAGATGAAGGAAGCTCTCAACCTAAGAAAGAGTGGGGAAAAAATCTTGGTGGCTGGGATTCAAAGTCCGAGAGGCATGCAAATTGTACTGATCGCAATACGGAGGTGATGCGTATGCTTATGTTCGCGATTGAAGATCCTAAGAAATCAATTGATAAGCTCATCGAGAAGGTCTCACCACCACCACCGAAGAATTGATTCGTCATTGGGTTTGGCATCCCTCGGCTTGTTCCAAGCTTGGGGGGAATGCCGCAATATCACATCACTATCTTTCATCTTTTTACTTTTTCAGTAGAGTCATATCATGAGTAGAGAAGTTATCATATAGGATGGTTTGCAGTATGGAAGTGTCTATCCTTAGTTGGTTATCGTTGTATCCGTTGGTGTGAGTTGACGGTTTGAAACATTAATGAGAATGTCGGATATATACTGAATAGGGGTATAGAAGATGGTAGACAAAAGAGCCGGACTACCAGGGTGGCCTACATGGTAATGGGCTTAGGTCCATTGGGCGGCCCAGTAGTCCGACGCGCAGAAGCCGGATTCTAGAAGAACCCGGATCACGGCCCACGGATCTGGCTTGGAGGAGAACGGATTCCTGACTTTCCAAGTTACAAGTTAAACGTAGTCTTCTAGGTTTCTTGTTCTGTAAGCCCTAATCCGGCTATTATATAAAGCCGGACGGGAGATAGATTAGATAGGTTCAAGTTTCACAAGCCAAAGCTCTACGCAACTCGCCGAGAAGCTCATCCTCGTCGAGTAGCTAGATCTATTCCCTCACACTGTAACCCTGTTATACGGGCTTTAGTCCCAATTAGTGAGAAGTGCAGGAGTAGGTACGCCGTACTGTCGCGACGTACCGAACCTGGGTAAAATCCCGTGTTCCGTGTTACTACGCTATCCCGTTACCCCACGTCTCTACCGTAGTCTCATGGCACCCCAGTCTATGAAAACTACTACGATGTCTCGACAGTTGGCGCCCACCGTGGGGCAAACGACGTCAGGCGTGAAATTCCGATCTGGGATACTCGGCGGAATCGGAAGATCGATCACTGTCGGAATGCTTGAATTCGAGCGACGACGTCGGGCGCTTCCTCGACAAACGGATCCTACATACCGGCGCAAAACCACCTGGTAAGTGCCTGCGTGTTACGATTGGATCGCTAACATCTTTATCGGACTAACTGCAGAGGCAATGGGGTTTTGCGGGTGGAAGCAAATTTATCCCACCCGCCTTATACCCAGTCGAAGACGACTATGATGCCGGATTTTGCTCAGATCGCCGAAAAAACTGTGATACGCACTTTATCGGCATGGTGCAATCCGAAATCGCTGAAAACACGGATGACGGAAATCCCGTGCAAGAGGCAGATAACAACCTACCCGTCATAGAGACGGAAAGAACCAATACCCGTCACAGAGACGGAAGATCCGACATCCGTCAACCAGACGATGAACTCGGAAGCAGAGTCCGTGCTTGCCGCCATAGAGGCGAGATGGAGTCGGAAACCGGATCGGATAACTTCGACTCCGAAAGACGAAGACGAGATGCCTTCGTAAGAAAAGTTAAGTCCTTATCAAGAGGGATTCCATGAAGTGCTAATGGCAAAACCAGCTGATACAACGGGAGCCGACAGCCAGGAAAGCCCTAAAACTCCTCCGCCAGTGGAAGAGAGAGAAGACGGAGAAACTTCTCCGATATTCCCTAATGTCAAGGAGATGACAGAAGATGAACCTGTCAAAAAACCTCCTTCTTCCAAGAAAAAGCACCACGCTTCTAAAAAACTCCAGTACAAACTCCGGAAGAAAAAGTCAGCTGATCTCGCTGATGAAAACCTGGAAGTTGGAGATATTAGTGGCACAAAGCCCGCGGAAAAGAAATCTAAGGAAATCACTGCTCCGCCAATGACAGAACTGGAAGAGCAAGAACTATTACAAACACCAGTGGGGCCAGATGAACCCCCTGAGATGCTGGAAGCCAGGAGACAAGCTTTCCAACGGCAACAGCAACATCTGCTTAGATCTCGGCAACATCTCCAACAAACCCATAATGACATCAAAGTCATGAAGGAAGAAATAGAGGAGTACGAGAGAAAGCATAGATCTGCCTTAAAACCTACTAGGTTACCCGGAATCGCAAAACCGGAAGAACTGCCGCCAAAAGAAAGGTTTTATATGTTGGGAATATGCCCTAGAGGCAATCATGTATGATGTAATTCCCACTGTATTCATAAAGTTATTAAGTTGTCCTTGTTTTGAACATCTGATATATGTCATTGAATATGTGATTCGATTGTGGAACCATATATTCACGTTGTTCATACTAATTGTCCTTGGTCGTTAAGGTTGTGCTGGACACACATCCTAGACTAATGTGAGTGTTGGCTGATGACACGGTTCCACTTGTCATGGGCATGGTGATGCCATTCCAACGTTCACGGACTTGGCTAAAGAGTTTAGCAAGTCGGACTGACCCACATTGAGATGCAACGATCAAGTCGTCATTTGCATGTCTCAATCAATGTAATCCTTAGACCTGAGGTTGTCGCACAATCCGAGTTGTGGATCACCGACTTAGGTTCTGTCAAACGTTGTTCTGTGACAAGGCAACTATAAAGGCAGAGTTCGGGTCGAATGAGAAGCAAGCTGCGTGATGTGGATAATCAAGATGGGATTTTGCCCCTCCGATTGGAGAGATATTCTCTGGGCCCTCTCGAGTGATATGATTCAGGAAGCATGGCCATGCGCGACTCAGTTAAGTGTTAACTGTGTCCATTGACTAAAGAGTTAGTCAGATGAATCACATATCACGGATCGAGAAGAGAGTTGAGCTATTTAAGGGATGACGATAAATCGCCTATAGCTCGACAAGGTATATCGTGAGGCAAAAGGGACTAAGATGAATATCGCATTGAAAGGTATGTCGTCATGACTCAATGGGACTTGGGAGTCGGCACGTTCTGCTAGGAGCCGCTACCGATTGATCGATTGGGAGTAGGACTCCAATCGTGTCCATGTCGCCATGAGCCTGCAGGGTCGCACACTTAAGAGCGGGAGCAAGCATTGGTTGGGTTGGACCCGAACCGGAAATGGACTGAGTTAGTGAGTCGGACTCACGGAGGGAATGGGCCACAAGTGTTGTGAAGCCCATTACCATACGCTATACAAAGAGGGGCGCAGGTTGCCCAGCGGGACAGTAAGTCCACTTTCCCATGCGTTGGGAACCCTAGCCCCACTCAGTCCAGCCGCCGCACCGGACCTAGCAGTCCGCCGTCGGAGCTCCTCCTCGTACGTGTGGATACCGGCAGAGGTGCTGTACGTTCAGCACTTCGACGTTCGAGGGATTGGATCGGCCGGACCGGATCGTGGGACTGCACTGCCCCGACCCGACGCGCTACATCGATAATCCGCACCTGCGCGTCTAGTGGTAATACTCGTGGCCTTCTACCTCGGCTAGATCTTGGGAGCTTCGCGTAGGAAAAGTTTTTCGTTTATCTCTACGCGCCCCAACAGTGGTATCAGAGCAGTAGCTTCTGGTATTAGGCCCGAGATCCGTACATATGTGATATGTAGTTAGCGTTAGATGTGATCTAATTGCTGTTTTGGTGGTCGGTCTATGAGATAGATCGGTTTTGTACAAGGTTGATTGGATCAATCGTACTCGGGGTTAATGGATGATCTGGTTTCCGTGATCATACTGCTAAGGTCGTGGAACAACTTACCCCTACTGGTCGGTTTCCGCCATCGGGGTATACCGTGACACATAAATCCAGTTGCGGTGATCGAAGATCAAAGAGTTTGGTCGAATCGGAATACGGATCAGATTCGGGTAAAATCGTTTTATCCGATGAAGAAATCCATGATCGGAATGCAGATGAGATCTGCGTTTTCCAAAATCAACGGGCGCTGCCCGCACCCGCGAGGGGCGCTGCCCCTTCGATCCCCGCCCGCTATCCGGCTAGCGGGACCGCCGTCGTCCTGTCGTAGCGCCTTAGATGTCGTTGCGAGTTTCACAACGCCGGTAGATATCGTATCTATGCATAACTTGTTTTTGCAGGAAGTTGTGAATGGTATGGCTTATGTGCATGTGATGTGTGTAATCCATACATGATCTGCGTATCATGTTTTTGTCAGCCGGCTGGAGCCTAGGTGCTGTCATTTTATTGTATACCGGCCTGCGTGTCGGATTCTCTATGTAAATTTTCATTTACTAGCTAGTGTAGCTTGTTGGAGAACCCGGTGGCATGCAAGTCGATGTACAAGTCGGCTACATGGAGTAAGATGGCACGTGACAAGAGTTGGCACGAGTCGACTTACAAGCTTTGTGGAGATGGAGATCACCATGAAGAGAGCCATACCATTTCACATTATAATTGCTTTATTTGTGTTATTGTTATGTCTCTATTTACCTCTATTTAGATAGTTGGTAGATTCTTTAATCCCTCAAAGAAGGTCTAGTCGGTCGCCCCGCCAGTGCTGCACCATCACAAGTCGGACATTCTTGGTAGTGGGCTCATGAAATTGAGGTGCTACCAATTCTTTCCGGTTAGGTGGGTTCGAGTCGGACTCTTACAAGCAGAAGCACTTGGTAATCTAGACGAGTCCATCACAACGGTTGTGGGGCTCGGGGCGAGGTAGGTTGGGAGCCGTGGCATGTGATGTCACCCAACTAACAGGAGTCGTATAGAGATACGATTGGCAAGGTGTTGCCTACCTAGATCACTTGACGGCTAGCGGTGATGCTAAAGCTCACTAGTCGGCTTGCTTATTTAGGGTCCTGAATCACTTAGCAACCATCGGAGGGATGTTGGTTCTAGTGGGAGCATAAGTATTAAAGCGTTTAATATGCCTGCTCTTTTATGGATACATGTCTTAAGTGTTTTTGCGTATTTTCTGTTGTAGATCAATGGCACCTAGCAACCTTCCTCAGTTGTCCACTTTTGCGTTGAGGTCAATCCTAGAGAAAGATAAGCTTAATGGAATTAATTTCACCAACTGGTATCGTAATCTGAGGATAGTCCTCAAGCATGACAAGAAAGAACATGTTCTAGAAACTCCACTTCCAGATGAGCCTGATGACGATGCGACTGTCGCTGTCACAAATGCCTACCGTAAGACTAGAGATGAGTCTACGGAGATTAGCTGTCTTATGCTTGCACACATGGAACCGGACTTGCAGCAGCAGTTCGAAAATGTTGAGGCCTACGATATGATCGAAAGCCTCAAAAGTATGTTCCAGGCTCAAGCAAGGACTGAGAGGTATCAAGTCTCTCAAGCTTTGCTTGGCTGTAAGCTGAAAGACGGCGATCCACTGAGTCCGCATGTAATCAAGATGATTGGTTACATACAGTCTTTGGATCGCTTGGGCTTTTCAATTAAAGAAGAGATCGCCACTGATATAATTCTGAACTCTCTTCCTAGTGCGTATGGTCCGTTCATCTCGAACTACCATATGCATGGTATGGATAAGAGTATCACTGAATTACATGGGATGCTCAAAACGGCAGAGGCTGATATCAAGAAAGGCACCAGTCAAGTGTTGATGGTGCAGAATAAGGCTAAGTTCAAGAAGAGTTCTTGGACTAAGAAGAAGAAGGATAAGTCAGGAGGCAACGCCCATGGCCCTGTCCAGAGCGCTTCCTCAAAGACTAAGCCTTCTCCTACAGCCGGAGCCAATTGCTTCTATTGCAAGCAGGATGGCCACTGGAAGAGGAATTGCACCAAGTATTTGGCTGACAAGGCCAAGAGTGGAGGTATGACTTCCGACTCAGGTACACTTGTGTGCAATGTTATAGACATTTATCTTGCTGATGCACCTAATAGTTCTTGGGTATATGATACCGGATCAGTCATTCACATTTGCAACTCGTTGCAGGGGCTGGTAAGAACTAGGAGCGTGGCAAGAGGAGAGGTTGATATTCGGGTCGGCAACAAGGCGAGAGTCGCTGCGTTGGAAGTCGGCACGATGCAACTTCATTTACCTTCAGGATTTATTTTGGAACTAAATAATTGTTATTATGTTCCAGCGCTTAGTCGAAACATTATTTCCGCCTCATGTTTGATGAGACAAGGTTATGAGTCGAATATTAAGAATAATGGTTGTTCTTTATATTTGAAAGATATGTTTCACGGCTTTGCACCCGTTCAGAACGGGTTATTTATTTTAAATCTTGATAGTGAATCGGTCTATAACATAAATGTTAAAAGGTTGAAACCAAATGATCTGAATATGACTTACTTTTGGCACTGTCGGCTTGGTCATATAAGTTGGAAGCGCATGAAGAAGCTCCATGATGATGGACTTCTAACTTCGTTTGACTTAGAGTCATTCGAGACATGCGAATCATGCCTACTAGGCAAGATGACCAAGACACCTTTTGCAAGGAGTTGTGAAAGGGCGTCCGACTTGTTGGAACTAATACATAGTGATGTATGTGGTCCAATGAGCACGACAGCCAGAGGTGGTTATGAGTACTTCATTACCTTCACTGATGATTTGAGTAGGTATGGATATATCTATTTAATGAAACACAAGTCGGAAGCCTTTGAAAAGTTCAAGGAGTTCCAGAATGAGGTACAAAATCAGCTCGGCAAGAAAATAAAGTTTCTACGGTCGGACCGTGGAGGCGAGTACATGAGCCATGAGTTTGATGACCATCTAAAGAGTTGTGGAATAGTTCCTCAACTCACTCCGCCGGGTACACCGCAGAGAAACGGTGTATCGGAACGGAGAAATCGGACCTTGTTGGACATGGTACGATCAATGATGAGTCGGACAGATCTACCTTTATCATTTTGGGGTTATTGTCTAGAAACTGCAGCTTTCACACTAAACAGAGTACCATCAAAGTCAGTAGAGAAGACACCACATGAGATGTGGACGGGCAAGAAGCCAAGTTTGTCTTTTCTTAAGATTTGGGGTTGTGAAGCATTTGTCAAGCGACTTCAGTCGGACAAGCTCACGCCCAAGTCGGATAAGTGTATTTTCGTGGGGTATCCGAGGGAAACCTTGGGGTACTACTTCTACAACCGGGAAGAGGGCAAAGTGTTTGTCGCTCGGAATGGTGTCTTCCTTGAGAAAGAGTTTCTCGGTCGGGAAGTCAGTGGGAGCACAGTGCAACTCGAAGAAATTCGAGAGGAACCGGCTAGGGGCGAGTCGGCGAATGCCTTGGAGGCTGAGCCGGTCGTGGTACCTACACCGGTAACAGCACCTGAACCACGGAGATCTGCCAGATTACAGAGTGCTCGAGATGTTTTACTGTTAGACAGTAATGAGCCGGCAACTTATTCGGAAGCGATGGTGGGATCTGATTCCGAGTCGTGGCTTGGAGCCATGAGATCCGAGTTAAAGTCCATGGATGAAAACCAAGTTTGGAATTTGGTTGATCTGCCTGACGGTGCAAGACCCGTCGAGTGCAAATGGGTCTTTAAGAAGAAAATTGATATGGATGGAAATATTTCCGTCTATAAAGCACGACTTGTCGCGAAGGGGTTCCGACAGGTTCAAGGAGTTGACTACGACGAGACATTCTCGCCTGTAGCGATGCTTAAATCAATTCGGATCATGTTAGCCATAGCAGCCTATTTCGACTATGAGATATGGCAGATGGATGTCAAGACAGCTTTCCTTAATGGAAATTTAACTGAGGACGTGTATATGATACAGCCCGAAGGTTTTGTCGATCCAGCTAATGTTGACAAGGTATGCAAACTTCAGAAATCCATTTATGGGTTGAAGCAAGCATCTCGGAGTTGGAACATTCGCTTTGATGAGGTAGTCAAATCGTTTGGCTTCATCAAGAGCGATCATGATTCTTGTTTATACAAGAAGTTTAGTGGGAGCAAAGTAAACTTTCTAATCTTATATGTGGATGACATATTGCTGATTGGAAATGATGTCATGATGTTGCAAGAAACCAAAGAGTCATTGGAAAGGAGTTTCTCAATGAAGGATTTGGGTGAGGCAACTTACATATTAGGAATCAGGATCTATAGAGATAGATCCAGGCGGCTCATTGGATTGAGTCAGAGTACTTATCTGGACAAGGTTTTGAAGAGATTCAAAATGGAAGAGTCCAAGAAGGGATTCTTACCGATGTCCCATGGCATAAAACTTAGCAAGACTCAGTGTCCTTCGACGACTGATGAGCGAAGTCGGATGAGTGGGATCCCGTATGCTTCGGCAATCGGATCCATCATGTATGCCATGATTTGTACTAGGCCAGATGTTTCCTATGCTCTAAGTGTTACGAGCAGATACCAGGCTGACCCTGGCGAAGCCCACTGGGCAGCGGTTAAAAACATCCTTAAGTATTTGAGAAATACTAAGGAAATGTTCCTAGTTTATGGAGGTGATGAGGAATTCAGTGTAAAGGGTTACACGGATGCGAGTTATCTCACCGACTCAGATGATTCTCGTTCGCAATCGGGATACGTGTTCGTAATGAACGGAGGAGCTGTGAGCTGGAAGAGTTCCAAGCAAGATACGGTGTCTGCATCTACAACAGAGGCTGAGTATATTGCTGCCTCAGAGGCGGCAAAGGAAGCTGTTTGGATCAGGAACCTCCTGATTGATCTTGGTGTGGTTCAGGGCGCGTCCAATCCTTTGGACGTATATTGTGACAACAATGGTGCTATCGCACAAGCCAAGGAACCTAGACAACACCAGAAGAACAAACATATACTCATGCGGTACCACCTCATTCGCCAGTTTGTCGAACAAGGTGATATCAAGTTATGCAAAGTACACACGGATGCAAACATTGCAGATCCGTTGACAAAGGCGCTACCACAGCCTAAGCATGAGGCGCACACGAGAGGTATGGGCATTAGATGCCTAGGCATATGATGCCAGGATGATTGACTCTAGTGCAAGTGGGAGACTGTTGGGAATATGCCCTAGAGGCAATCATGTATGATGTAATTCCCACTGTATTCATAAAGTTATTAAGTTGTCCTTGTTTTGAACATCTGATATATGTCATTGAATATGTGATTCGATTGTGGAACCATATATTCACGTTGTTCATACTAATTGTCCTTGGTCGTTAAGGTTGTGCTGGACACACATCCTAGACTAATGTGAGTGTTGGCTGATGACACGGTTCCACTTGTCATGGGCATGGTGATGCCATTCCAACGTTCACGGACTTGGCTAAAGAGTTTAGCAAGTCGGACTGACCCACATTGAGATGCAACGATCAAGTCGTCATTTGCATGTCTCAATCAATGTAATCCTTAGACCTGAGGTTGTCGCACAATCCGAGTTGTGGATCACCGACTTAGGTTCTGTCAAACGTTGTTCTGTGACAAGGCAACTATAAAGGCAGAGTTCGGGTCGAATGAGAAGCAAGCTGCGTGATGTGGATAATCAAGATGGGATTTTGCCCCTCCGATTGGAGAGATATTCTCTGGGCCCTCTCGAGTGATATGATTCAGGAAGCATGGCCATGCGCGACTCAGTTAAGTGTTAACTGTGTCTATTGACTAAAGAGTTAGTCAGATGAATCACATATCACGGATCGAGAAGAGAGTTGAGCTATTTAAGGGATGACGATAAATCGCCTATAGCTCGACAAGGTATATCGTGAGGCAAAAGGGACTAAGATGAATATCGCATTGAAAGGTATGTCGTCATGACTCAATGGGACTTGGGAGTCGGCACGTTCTGCTAGGAGCCGCTACCGATTGATCGATTGGGAGTAGGACTCCAATCGTGTCCATGTCGCCATGAGCCTGCAGGGTCGCACACTTAAGAGCGGGAGCAAGCATTGGTTGGGTTGGACCCGAACCGGAAATGGACTGAGTTAGTGAGTCGGACTCACGGAGGGAATGGGCCACAAGTGTTGTGAAGCCCATTACCATACGCTATACAAAGAGGGGCGCAGGTTGCCCAGCGGGCACGTAAGTCCACTCTCCCATGCGTTGGGAACCCTAGCCCCACTCAGTCCAGCCGCCGCACCGGACCTAGCAGTCCGCCGTCGGAGCTCCTCCTCGTACGTGTGGATACCGGCAGAGGTGCTGTACGTTCAGCACTTCGACGTTCGAGGGATTGGATCGGCCGGACCGGATCGTGGGACTGCACTGCCCCGACCCGACGCGCTACATCGATAATCCGCACCTGCGCGTCTAGTGGTAATACTCGTGGCCTTCTACCTCGGCTAGATCTTGGGAGCTTTGCGTAGGAAAAGTTTTCGTTTATCTCTACGCGCCCCAACATTATAACCCATCTTGGCAAAAGCAGTTAAACGGCAAAGATGCCAAGGGCGAACCAATATACAAAACCGCAGCGGAAAACGCGGAAGCAGCGTTCGCCATCCTAAACAACGATCTGTACTCCAACGGGGAAAAACTCCAAGGGGTGTATGCTTTCCTAGGAAAAGCATTACAGCAGCAACAGCGAGGCCAAGAGCGATCAGGGAGGCTGCATGATAATTCCGCCCTCTGCAAAACTGTTACTTGCGCCGCTGGAGCGCCTGGACCGGAAGAACCCGGAGATTCGGATAAAAAAGAGGATCCGAGAAAAGACAAGAAAAACCCCGACAACCGGGACGCAGCGTCTAGAACCGGACCTCATCTCCCGAAAGATGGATATAAACCACACGATCGGGAAGACAAACACCGGAATGACGGCAAAATAATGCCACCTCCGAGAAACCCAGCTGAAAAAGCTGGAAGATACGATACACCTCACAGACGTGAAAGATCTCGGACACCCCCTAAAGAAAAGGAAAGGTACAGGAGCAGGACTCCACCTAATCCCAGGGGGCGTGACAACGGAAGAGGTAGAGACAACCTCGGAAAAGCGCGTCCGCGCAACAATGGAAAAGAAAGGAGCAGATCCCCTTCTGTCCATTCAGCCGGGAGATATTCTGCACATATTGATAGAGCAGAAAAGGATGATCTATACTTTGGTCCTAAGTGTTTTACTGACAGGATCCGAAGGATAACCCTGCATTCTGGCTTCGCCAAAGTTGGTCCAACCTACCAAAAGTATACCGGCAGTACAAACCCGGATACCTGGCTCTCAGATTATTACACAGCCGTCCAAATCAACAACGGGACAGACCTGGAAGCTGTCAAGTTTCTTCCCCTAATGTTGCTAGACGGAGCCAGAGATTGGATCAATGGTTTACCATCAAGAACTGTCGACAGTTGGGATGATATGGCGAGAGTATTTACTCAGCATTTTCGGGGAACATACAAACGCCCAAATAGCATCAACCAGCTGAACCGTTGCACCCAATTTGAAGACGAACCATACGTGGATTTCATCTCCAGATGGACTGCAATGAAGAATAGTTGCTCTGGAGTAACTGACGTACAAGCAATGCATGCTTTCGTCAATGGCCTAAAACCCGGACTTGTACCGTTCATGGTTGGTTCTAAAAAGCACAAAGATCTTGGATCTATGCTTACAACCGCTAATGAGCATGCTGCAGCCGAAGATGATATCAGAGCAAGAGGAGGCAATATTGAGTCACTGATACTGGCCAAGAAAACACCTCGTTCTGATAAAAAAGGAACTCCGGAGTCAACAACAAAGCCCAAGGAGGTCAACATAGCCTTTGGAGGAGAAAAGGTGAATAAGTGGAAAGGCCGCAGTCCAGATCCAATCAATTACACTCCCGAAGAATGGGAGAGAATTAAGTCGGAACCCTGCGTCCACCACTCTCAGTTTGGGAAACCAACCCACACAAACGCGCAATGCCGGCTAAACAAGCATATGAAAGGCAATGCAGGATCCGGAAATAAAGGGAAGGGTTCCAAGAGGAAACCTGCCAAACAAAAGCCAGAAGCTGAAAAAGAAGACAGTGAATCAGACACTGATGACAAAATCCAGGAATAGCAGCGAAAAGGCGAACCCAAATTTCCGAGAGTTGACGGAGAAGCAATGTTAACTTTCCTAGCAACCCCGTCAGCAAAGGTGGCCAAAAGGACACTTCGAGAAATAAACGCGGTTGTTCCTGCGACCCCGAAATTCTTGAAGTACTCCAACACACCGATAATCTGGGATCAGTCAGATCATCCCGGAAATATCCCTGAACCCGGCACACAAGCTCTTGTTGTAAGCCCTATTGTTCAAAACACTAGGCTAAGAAGAGTGCTGATGGACGGAGGATCCAGCATCAATATAATGTACCTGGATACACTGAAGCACTTGAAGATATCCGAGTCCCAGCTCAACTACAGCAATATACGCTTCCACGGCATTGTCCCAGGCAGGCAGGCACGATCCCTAGGAGAAATTTCCCTAGATGTCACCTTCGGAGATAAAGATCACTTCCGGCAGGAAAAAGTATCCTTCGAAGTAGTGCCGCTCGAAAGCGTGTATCACGCAATACTCGGACGTCCGGCTTTCGCCAAATTTATGGCAAGATCTTGCTATATCTATAACAAGCTGAAGATGCCGGGACCCAAAGGAGGAGTAATCACCATTGCCGGTGATTTCAAGCTGGCAAACGAGTTGGAGAAAGAAAACGCCCTTTGCGCTCAGAGAGTTATAGCAAGGGAGGAACTGAAGGAATTAGCCAAGGAGGTATCGCCGAAAGAAATGCCGGCAGGAAAAGAAACTCGGAAGCCAACAGATAGCTTCAAGGCGTCCGAGAATACAAGACAGGTAATCCTAGATCCCAAAGATCCGACAAAATTTGTCGTCGTAGGGACTGGGATGACCGACAAATAGGAAGGCGAGCTCATCAAGTTCCTCCGTGAGAACTGGGATATTTTCGCCTGGTGTCCAGCTGACATGCCAGGCGTACCCAGGGAACTTGCTGAGCACCAACTCAAGGTTATTCCCGGATCAAAACCCGTCAAACAAGGTCTCCGTCGATTTGACGGAAGAAGACGAAAGGCTATTGGCAAGGAAATTATCCGGCTTTTAGCAGCAGATTTTATCAAGGAAGTAATCCATACTGATTGGTCCGCAAATCCGGTATTAGTGCCGAAGAAAGACACCACTGCTCTTAGAATGTGTATAGATTACACAGGACTGAACAAGCTGTGTCCGAAAGATAGGTTTGCGTTACCGCGAATCGATCAAATAATAGATGCCACTGCAGGCTCTGAGCTTTTATGCTTTTTGGATGCATACTCCGGGTACCACCAAATACGCATGAAAAAGGAAGATCAAATCAAGACTTCTTTTATAACCCCGTACGGGACGTACTATTACGTAACCATGCCTTTTGGCCTGAAGAACGCAGGTGCAACCTACCAGCGTTGCATGCAACGCTGTTTGCATAGTCAAATTGGCAGAAACGTCCATGTTTACGTGGACGATATTGCTGTCGTAACCAAGGAAAAAGATACACTCCTTGAGGATTTGCGAGAAACCTTCGAAAACTTGCGCACTTACAAGATGAAGTTGAATCCATCTAAGTGCGTATTCGGGGTTCCCTCAGGAAAACTTCTGGGTTTCATTGTTTCTCACAGAGGAATAGAAGTTAACCCGAAAAAGATCAAGGCAATCTTGAATATCTCAAAGCCTACATGTGTAAAAGATGTCCAAAGATTGACGGGTTCCGCTGCAGCCGTCAGCAGGTTTATTAGTCGGCTGGGGGATAAAGCCTTACCACTCTACAAACTATTGAAGAAATCCGACAAGTTCGAATGGACAGAAGAAGCCGATGCAGCGTTGGCTCAGTTGAAGGAAACCTTGATGAACGCTCCCATCTTGGCATCTCCAAAAGATGAAGAACCCATGTTACTATACCTTACGGCTACAAATCGGGTTATTAGTGCGGTAATCGTTGTGGAACGGACAAAGGAAGAGCAAAGCATACCAGATCAACATCCGGTATATTACATAAGCGAAGTTTTCTCCGAATCCAAACAAAGATACCCGCACTACCAGAAACTGGCATATGGCGTATTTTTTGCATCCAGAAAACTGCGCCATTACTTCCAAGGGCATTCCATAACAGTGGTATGTAAAGCGCCACTAGGGGATATTATAAACAATGCGGAGGCAACCGGCCGAGTAGCCAAATGGGGCATCGAATTGGCAGCCTTCGACATTAAGTACCAGCCAAGGACGGCAATAAAATCCCAAGTTTTGGCAGATTTCGTCGCCGACTGGACAGAGGCAATGGAAAATACACCGATGCCAGAATCCGAGTACTGGATCATGCACTTTGACGGATCCAAGATGAAGGAAGGAGCTGGGGCCGGCGTAGTTCTAAAATCTCCCAAGGGAGACACAATGGAGTATGTATTACAAATACACTTCAACGCCAGTAATAATATGGCAGAATACGAAGCTCTGCTTCATGGCTTGCATATCGCAAAAGAAATAGGGGTAAAACGCATCTTGTGCTATGGAGACTCGGATTTGGTACAGCATCAGCTCAACCAAACCTGGGACGCGAAAAGCCCTATAATGGCCGAATATCGGAGGACGGTGGATGAGTTCGCCATCTGTTTCTTCGGGTTCGAAGTCCTTCACATAAAAAGGGAGGAAAACTGGAACGCGGATGCGTTAGCCCGCATGGGATCAGAAAGAATAAAAACCTTACCACCAGGAGTGTTCGTTCAGCATTTGCATGAACCATCCATAAAGGGTGGAGACGTTGATTACCCTCTGGCATCTGAAACAATTGAGGTCATGCTCGTTAAACCGGATTGGACAATTCCATATTTAAACTTCTTAGTCAATCAGAAGTACCCGGAAGGAGCAGACGAAGTACTGCAAAGGCAAATACAGCGTCGGTGCAAAGGATACGTGGTGATCAATGACCACTTGTATAAACGCAGTACTTCCGGAATATTTCAACGGTGTATTTCACCAGAAGAAGGAAGAGAAATACTGGAAGAAATCCATGCCGGCGATTGCGGACATCATGCTCAATCAAAAAGCATAGTCAAAAAAGCATTCCGGGCGGGGTTTTTCTGGCTAACAGCCAAGACAGACGCCGAGCGCATAGTGAATACGTGCGAAGGATGTCAATATTACGCCAAGCAGACCAATTTGCCGGCCCAAGCACTTAAAACTATCCCTATCACATGGCCATTTGCGGTCTGGGGGCTAGATATGATGGGACCGTTCAAAACTGCAAGAGGTGGACTTACGCATCTACTCGTAGCAGTAGATAAGTACACAAAATGGGTGGAGGCTAAACCCATCAAAAAGCTGGATGGCGCAACTGCCAGAAATTTCATTATTGATTTAGTAATGAGGTATGGCGTCCCACACAGCATAATAACTGATAACGGGACAAATTTCTCCATTGGAGAGTTGGCAAAATACTGCCAACAAACGGGAATCCGCTTAGATCTTGCATCTGTGGCGCACCCGCAATCTAATGGACAGGTTGAAAGAATGAACAGTTCAATCCTGCAAGGAATACGCCCAAGACTCGAAACTACTCTCCATAGAGCAGCTGGAGCGTGGGTAGAAGAGCTACCTTCCGTGTTGTGGAGTATTCGAACGACGCCAAATAGGTCAACCGAGCAAACCCCGTTTTTCCTGGTTTATGGTGCGGAAGCTATTCTTCCAACGGACATGATCCATGATAGCCCGAGAGTGCAGAATTTTGACGACTCGGACGCCGAGGAAGCACGACAAGACGCCGTCGATCTCCTTGAAGAGGAACGAGAACTTGTGCTTCAAAGATCCGCCATCTACCAGCAAGGTTTACGACGTTATCACAGTCGGAAAATCAGACATCGTTCTTTTAAAGAAGGTGACTTAGTGCTGAGGTTGGTGCAGCAAAGGAAGCACAAATTGGCCCCTGTATGGGAAGGACCATTTGTCATCAGTAAAGCCATGAAGAATGGATCATACTATCTTGTCGACATTCGAGATACGGAAGACGATCCCGAGAAGCCGAATCGCAAAAGAAAGAGAAAAATAGATGATGAACTAGGAGAGACAAAGAGGCCTTGGAGTATCCAGCAATTACGTCCCTTCTATACTTAGTTCAATTTCTATGTAAACATCTTTGAAGATCATGAAATAAAGTTGTTGGAATTCATATTCATTATAAGTACAAAATATTTCCGCCTTATCTATTTCCCAATGATCTTACAAATACTCAATGTTGACCCGAATTGTGCCTGCGTGCTCGGTGTTTAAAAGCTGAATGATTCGGCCTGTTAAAGGTTAAAGGAAACTCGGATTGTGCCTGCGTGCCCAAGTTTCAGAGCAGTTCCTTGTTTTCTCTAAGTTTTATCTGATTGTGTATGTGTTGGGTTACTGAAACTAGTCAGTAAAAATGCTTCTAGCATAATCCATGTTTCTGAGTTTTAAAAACTGTTTGGTTCGTCCCCAGTTACTCGACATGACGATACATATTGCTAATTGAGCCATTTTTAAACACTAGAGCAGTTAAAACACAAATGCCAGATTACTTAGAAGATAAAGGAACAGTCAAACCCGGAAAAACTTTGCAAGAAGCTTGAAATTGCAAAAGGCGGAGTTCTTGTTTCGACAAATGACATAGAAGCATTACAATATGAATTACATTGTAAAAAAGCTCCTATACACATCCATCATTCGGGTTAAGTGTATTCCCTCAAGCATCCGAGTCTTCATCGCTGCTATCATTCTCGGGGGCTGCGGGCACTTCTTCTTCCGGATAAGTAATGGAAATATTAACCATAGAGGCAATCTTGGAAGCATGCCCTTTAACTTCATCAAAAATTGCATTGCATTGCGCTTCTGTATATCCTTGAGGGACACCGGATGCTACGCGCCAAGATCTAGCATTAGGGTAATGTAGACGCATAAGGCCAAGTGCCATGCGTGCACCACCTCGTGCGGCAGAGCGAAGGATAGATTCTCTCGACTCTGCTACCTCTGTGATGGCACTCGGAAGCCGGTAAACTTCCGAAAATTGTACAGTGCTTGTGGGAAGGAATTTATTAATCAGCTGCATTCCTGCATTCCTGATTGAATTCCACACTTCCCCAAAGGCCCGGATCTTTTCAGTCCGAGAAATTCCTGGAAAATTTCCTGCTTTTTTGACAAAAGCAAAGGTTACATGAAAAAACATAATAGATAAGACAGGAAGATATTGGTAAAAAGAAATTAACTTACCAAGAACCTTGTCAATTTCGTCGCTTTCTTTCATGCGCGGGAGTAGCATACTTTCCAAATCATTGATAACAGATTTATCTTCCGCTGCTTGTAAAGAAGCCTTGGATTGAGCAATCCCAAGGGCCAGATTACTGGCTTCCAGGTCTTCTTGAACTTTCAGAAGTTCCTTTCGGAGATTCGAGTTTTCCTCACGAAGCCGAGAAACATGGACATTGTTTTCTGCTAATTTGTTGGCTTTTTTTAAAGCAGCTGGAGGGCAATAATCAATTTGAGTTTACAAAACAATTCAGCAAGCATTCTCCAGAGAAAACAAATAGTACAAAACAAAATACCGGTGGCTTTTGATAGTTGCCGTTGAGTTGACGCTAGTTCGTTGCTTTTCGTCTCAATAACAGATTGAAGGGTTTTTACTTCTTTGCTCTTGAGACTAAGCTTCTTCAAAACTTCTAAGTTTATGGCGTCTGCGGAATGCTATAACATGGAAATGAAAGCCAGATGCTTAAGTTTGAACAGGCATTTGAAGAAACATTAAGAAGAATTCATATTTCAACTTAATGCTTGGGGGCTAGAAGTATTACCTGGCTCATTTCCCGCAAGTCGGTCAAAACCTCGTGGAATTCTTTGGCATATTCCGCAAAGAGAATCCCAACGTGATGAAGGCCATCGTGTATAACTTGACGAGGTGAAAAAGCAATGTCATTGCGAATCACTAACCCATTTTGTGGCCAAGGGCGAATTAGAGGCGCAGGAGCAAAGAATTTCTTTGCTTCTGGACGAATATATCCGAGTTCGTCGAATGGTTCTTCTTTTATCCGGGTATCGTCCAGAATGGGAATAGATTCCTCTTTAATAGCTGATTGCCTTTTGCGCTTTCGATTGTTGAGAAACTCGGCATGCAATTTGTTGAGCTCAGCATCGGAAGCAAGATCATTTTCTCCAAGTTCATCAAACTAGGAAGGAGTTAATAGTATGTTAAAAAGCAGAGAGAGAAGATAATCTGAGGAAAAACTCGGAAACAAGGAAAGATAAATACCTTAGGGACCGGGTTTTCCACGTGATAGATCGCCAGACTTTCCTCAACCTGACTACTGGCGGCAACCAGTTGGTGAAGTCGTCCTATAAAATCCTTTTTGGTAAAGGCCTTATCTGTTCCTCTCATGCTATCTTCTGGCCCTTGGTATTCACAAAGGAGTCGGGAACGAAAAGAGAGAGGTTGGATGCGGCGTCCAAACCAGCACATAACGGTATCCTTCCCAATCAAAGAAGGTTGAGAGGAAGAAAGTTTGGCGATGCGTCGCTTTATCTTCATCAGGTTTTCTGGCAAATTTTCTACTGCTGTGGTTGTCCAACTCTCGCGAGGAATAGCAGCAGAATTAACAAAGGGAGGAAACCCGGTTGTCTTGCCTGGGAAGGGAATATCCTGATGATAAAAGAAAGAACCTAGCCAAGATTGGTCTGGTTCCGGCATTTCTATTTTTGGATACCATTCCTCCCTAAATTTTCTAAGGGTAAAAGATATAGTCCCGCAAATAGGCGATATGCCATGCGAGATATTATGCTTTACCTCAAAACAATACTGCCAGAAACTTAGGTCAGGTGTCATCCCGAGATATCCTTCGAAAAGGGCTTGGAAACTGGCTAAGTAGAGGATGGAATTCGGAGAAATATTGTGTGGTTGGACGCCATATAAGTTAAGGATGTCTAGAAAAAAGGCGGAAGGGGGAAAACCCATACCTCTCATGATGTGAGAAGTAAGGATGACGCATTCTCCGACTTTTGGCTTGGGCTCGGGTTCATCTTTCGAGATCCGCCATTTGCCTTTAACTATGTAACCTTCTTTTGTCATCCGACGAAGAAGAATGAGAGAAGTATTACTCGGATTCCAATTGCCGACAAATTCTGTTCTGCTGTTGGTTCCGGTAGCGAAGCGCTCATCGCCACGGGAAGGGATCTTGACCCTCGCCGTCGTTGGTGCAAACGGTGGGGTTGTTGCGGCGCTTGATGATGCTATGTCCGCGGCGGCGGAAGTGTTCTCTCCGCCCGCCGCGGAAGCCGTGGTCTTCTCCGGCTCACCGCCGGTGGGCTTTTGCGCTCTCGATTGCGGATCTAGGTCGTTGACGAGCTCGTCGATGGCGGCGCGGGTCGGTGAAGGCGGCGAGGATGCCATCCTTTGGTTGTGCGTTCTGCGTGCTTGGAAGCTAAGTGCGCTTGGGGCAGGAAACTTGCTCTCGAGCTCGCGTCAATGGCGTGGGCAGTGTGGGAGTGAGGAAAGTTTCGGAGGAGGACGATGATGGCTATTTATAGCCAGATATCCGTTTAGATACGTGCCAACGGCTCTTTTGACCGTTGGATGTTCGACGCGTGTCGCTCGCCGGAAAATCCGGGAAACGAAACGACAGGGGAATGATGGCTATCTCCTCGTTTCTCGTGAGAATCTGTCAGAGATACGTTGCAGGGTTTCCCGCGTGAAACCAAGCGGCGCTTGCGTCAGCATGATTAAAGCGCTGATGTCATAAGTTCCTTTTCCGCGAAGGATCGCGAGAAGAAAAGCCGGATTTTCATAGTTCCGAGTTTTATGTTACCATCTCCTTCAAAAGAAAAGAAGAAAGAATCAAGACTGCTGAATCAAGTTTTCCCGGACAAAATGTATTTGACGAAAGGCGGAGTATCAGAGTTTTGATCCTTCCTGGGGGCTACTGTCGGATATATACTGAATAGGGGTATAGAAGATGGTAGACAAAAGAGCCGGACTACCAGGGTGGCCTACATGGTAATGGGCTTAGGTCCATTGGGCGGCCCAGTAGTCCGACGCGCAGAAGCCGGATTCTAGAAGAACCCGGATCACGGCCCACGTGATCTGGCCTGGAGGAGAAGACGGATTCCTGACTTTCCAAGTTACAAGTTAAACGTAGTCTTCTAGGTTTCTTGTTCTGTAAGCCCTAATCCGGCTATTATATAAAGCCGGACGGGAGATAGATTAGATAGGTTCAAGTTTCACAAGCCAAAACTCTACGCAACTCGCCGAGAAGCTCATCCTCGTCGAGTAGCTAGATCTATTCCCTCACACTGTAACCCTGTTATACGGGCTTTAGTCCCAATTAGTGAGAAGTGCAGGAGTAGATACGCCGTACTGTCGCGACGTACCGAACCTGGGTAAAATCCCGTGTTCCGTGTTACTACGTTATCCCGTTACCCCACGTCTCTACCGTAGTCTCATGGCACCCCAGTCTATGAAAACTACTACGATGTCTCGACAGAGAAGTTTCATCATTTACTTTCTGCACACATCATTTTAGTTTTCAATTTCTGTCATATGGTAGAGCTTGTTATTAGTATTTGGTATCACTCTTGAGATCATCAAGTTAATATAGTTGGTTTTGGCAAACTTAGCTTGGGTCAGCAGAAATAATAATTTGAGATCCTAGTATAAGAAAGAAGAATTTTTCTATTAGCTCGTAAACTTAGTGTTCACAAGTTAAATCGCTTGGGCTTTGAATGAATATTGCATGACTGGTTTCATCATATGTATATTTGTTTGTTTTCCCTAGAGCCGGCCCGGGGTGGGGGTGGGGGTTCACAGGGGCGGCCACACGGGACCCAAAAATTTAGGGGGCCCCCAGATATACGTATACTACACAGGTATAGTATGTATGTACAAAAGAAAAAAAAGAAAAACATGCCCTGCTCAATTTCGCTGGCCCATGTCGTAATTTCCCTGCCTGCTGGTTGGGCCAAGTGGGCTGTGGTTTCCACGATGGCACGATCGCTGCTAGTACTAGTTGATTCCATCGAAAGGTAAAAAGCAGGCAGCGCTTTCAGCAGATCGCATCTGTCCCCATACGCCGCACAACACACGTACGAGGCTAGAGCGCTTGGAGTCGACGACGAATCGGAAAAAGCTGAGCGCCGCGCCCGACCGCTCGTCTCTCTGTCTCTGTGCGCCGGCGCCGTAACGCTGCAATCCAAAACCATTAGATCAAGAACAAATGAACAAGCCTGAAGCGTCTCCGGCCGTGTCAGCACACAGGTACGGCTGATTGACTAGGCTCCGTTTGGAAGTTCAGTTTTTTTTGAAGTATTTCGAGAATACTTCAGTTTCCAAAAATACTAAAGTATCAAATACTTCAACCTGTTTGGCACCAACGAATAATGAGTTTTTATATACTTCAATATTGCAAGAAACTGTACTAATTTTGAAGTATGTAAAAAAGAGGTCTGGACCTCTTTTTCCAAAACTGAAGTATTTGTTTGCCAGCCAGGTAAATACATTATTATTTGAATACTTCGCTTTTACAAAAACTTTGTTGCCAAACTAGGCCCTAGTTTAATAATTCTATCTTTTTTAATTTCTAGTACTTTATTATGGCCTAATATTGGTTTCTATTTTTTTATTTTTAGCGGCGTTATTATGAAACCTAAAACCGGAGCTGAGAAAAGGAAAAGAAGAAAAGAGGATACAAAATTGGTTGATTCACAAAGAGGCGCTCTTCGTAGGTTTTTGAAAAGTAATCCGACTACTTTAGAAATCGAGATGAGTTGGCGCTAGTTCTTGTGGGGGAACCAAGTGATGTGAATCTAGAAGATGATATCCACACAGAAGACATTGTTGATATCAACGCAGACGATAATAATTTGAGTGATCATGACCACATATTTAATTCATCTCATACAGAATCTTCTAGTGTTGGTGAAAAACCGATTCATGGGGATATTTATGATCCGGCAAATTGGGCTACTCTTGTTAACAAAGCGAGGGACAAGACGATAATAATGTAAGTGATCATGACCACATATTTAATTCATCTCATACAGAATCTTCTAGTGTTGGTGAAAAACCGATTCATGTGGATATTTATGATCCGGCAAATTGGGCTACTCTTGATATTAAAGCGAGGGACAAAATAGTTGATAAGGGGCCTATTAGGGGATATAATATTACTTTTCCTTTAATTGGCAAGAGAAGACATTTTTCATATACATATTACTCTAGAACGGTGAGAAACAGAGAGGTACAAGATCGAAAATGGTTAGTTTATTCAAAACAGGTTGACAAAGTGTTTTGTTTTTCCTGTAAGTTGTTCAATCCTATCAACAGTAAGAGTAGCTTAGCGCGTGATGGGTATAGAGATTGGCAGCATATTAGTGACATTCTAAAAGAACATGAAGCAAGTGTGGAGAATATTACCAGCATGATTTCTTGGAATGAACTTAAAAATAGACTGGGCAAATATGAAACAATTGATAAAGAGTTGCAACATCAGGTCTCAAAAGAGAAGGAACGATTAAGGCGGGTTTTTCTAAGAATAGTTTCTATTGTGAAATTTCTTGGTAAACGAAATTTAGCTTCTAGAGGATCCAATGAGCAACTTTATAATGATTTCAATGGTAATTTCTTAGCTTGTGTGGAGATGGTTGCAGAATTTGACATGGTAATGCAGGACCACATTAGACGGTTTCAAAACAAAGAGATTCAATATCATTATCTAAGTCATAAAATTCAGAATGAGTTGATTTCTCTTATGGCTTCTAGCATCACAAACACTATTTTGAAGGAATTTAAAGAGGCCAAATATTTCTCGGTTATTCTTGATTGTACCCCTGATGTTAGTCACCAAGAGCAAATGAGTTTGTTGGTTCGATGTGTTCGTATGTCTGGTGCTCAAGTAAAATTGAGGAATACTTTCATGGTTTCTTAGTGGTGAATGATACATCTCGTGAAGGGCTTTTCAATGTATTGGTTGAATCCATCAAATTATATGGCCTTCTTATTGATGACATTAGGAGCCAAGGTTATGATAATGGCTCTAATATGAAAGGAAAACACAAATGAGTGCAAAGTAGGTTGCTTCAAAAAAATCCAAGGGCTTTGTATATGCCATGTGCTTGCCACAGTCTTAATCTCACTCTTTGTGACACAGCTAAATCTTGTTATAAGGATGTTTCTTTTTTTTGGAATTGTGCAACGGATATATGTTTTATTTGCTGGGTCTACCAAAAGATGGAAAGTTTTGCTAGATCACATGGAAGGTTTCACTGTGAAGTCTTTGTCTAATACTCGTTGGGAGAGTCGAATTAAAAGTGTCAAAGCAATCGGATATCAAGCTCCTCAGCGCAGGTCGGCTCTTCTAGAGTTAAGTGAAGATGGTGATACCGAACCCAAGGATCGGAGTGATGCAAAAAAATTATATAAAGTGCTTGGTAAACTTGAATTTATATTTGGTATGGTTATTTGGCACTCAATTTTATTTGCAGTTAACGCAGTGAGCAAGAAGTTGCAGTCACCATCCATGTGCATTGAGTCTACAATACAACAAATAGAAGGTATACGTCATTAGTTTCACACCTTTAGAAATGAAGGGTTTGCTTCTAGTTTGGACGGTGCCAAGGAAATTGCATCTGAATTGGGTGTGGAGCCATCATTTCCAGTGAAACGCCGTGCTTCCCAGAAAAAGCAATTTGATGAAATTGAATGCGAAGAAGCAATCTTGCAAGCCGAGGAGGATTTGAAAGTGAACTATTTTCTGGTTATGGTTGATATGGCAATCACATCATTGACGAGTAGATTTGAGGAACTCCAGTCATTCAAAAAAATATTTGGATTTTTAATGAGTTCAACATATTTGAAGTCGTTGGAGGGTTCTCAACTAAAAGAAAGGTGCACTGATTTTGCAAACACTTTCACACAAGGTAAATGTGATGCCGAGCTAAATGACATGATTTCTAAATTGAGTGTCATGCAGTTTACTTTACCAGATAGACCAATGTCTGCTATGGAGATTTTTCAGTTTGTTAGAGAAGCGGATTGTTATCCTAATACCTCTTTTGCTTATCGGATCTTATTTACTATGCCCATGAAGGTTGCATCAACTGAAAGAAGCTTTTCTAAGTTGAAATTATTGAAAAACTATTTGAGATCTGTAATGTCCCAAGAGAGGTTAAATGGTTTGGAAACTCAATGCATCGAGAAGCAGTTATTGGACGAGATTGACATTGATACAATCATCAACGACTTTCCATGCAGGAATGCAAGAAGGAAATTTTAGGGTGTGTTCGATTGTAAAACTCATATATCGTAGTGAAATTACCTCTTGTGCGTCCGTGGTTTTTCCCGTAAGGGTTTTCCACATAAAAATTTGTGTTACGTTTTTTTTTCTTATTTGTTCTTTATTTCGCGAACGCACTACTTGTTTATACTAAGGGGCCCTAAATTTTAGTTTCGCCTTGGGCCCCGAATCTCAGGGCCGGCCCTGGTTTTCCCTCAACTCTTATGCTTGCGACCCAACCTTCCTAGCTAAAAACCATGTACTGAGAGGGAATACTTCTCATGCATCCAAAACCTTGATCCCCAAAACCTTGCCATTGTGTACACCATACCTACCTACATGTGGTATTTAACTTCCACTCCAAGTAAATTGCTCATGTGCTACCTTTAAAACTTTCAAAATAATTCCTGTTTTGTGCCCCTGTTTTAGCTCATGAGGACGTTAATAGAGAATCTTTATCTCACTTGTTGATTGGACTTCAAACACCTGTACTAGTGGCTTCATACGCTTATCCAAATGCTAGAAGAGCTGTCAGCGGGGTGCCCAGCCCCAAAGCTAATACACACATTCTCTTCACTATTCCCCCCCCCTGATTTATCAGTCAAAGCATGATCGCGTAAACAAAAGAGAACGAGGGATGACCTTCTACACCAGTTGCGTCCCTCATATGGGAGCCGCTCTTATGAATTCTAGTTGGCTTGTGACGTACTGTATTGTTTATTTACCATTCGTTGACATAAGCATACACCTCTCTTAAAAATGTTTTCAATACCTCTGTTCAATAAAATAAAAGCTCTAGCACATGAGTGATCCATGCTTCCCTCTGCGAAGGGCATATCTTTTACTTTCATGTTGAGCCAGTAAACCCAGTTCTCTCTGTGTCCAGCAAGCATTTGGGTTGTTGTGATCTCACCATCTACATGTTGATTTATTCAATCATGTTTTCTATCCTTGTTTGTTCAGCACATGCTTTATTATCTGGATGAATATTACTTTAAAATGCTATGGATCACTATAAAAGAATTGTTATAATTAAACATGTTAAGATCTACAAGATGAGCCTTATTATAAAGACTTCACCTAAGATAAGCAGGATATCATTAAATGTTCTCTGACCAAGAATGAAGTTTGCCATTACCAATTGTGATTCTCTCTTTTGCATCTTTGTTTGTGACTCCCATTACTCGTTTCAAGTTAGGTTATATGAGAGGAAGTTGCTGTCTATAATGATTGGTGCATAGATAGATGTGATGCTTCTTGTTCGTATTTTGTTTATCGACTCTTCACTCCATAAACCCGTGGTCATGTTTTCTGAGTTCAGTTTCGCTTGGGGACAAGCGAGGTCTAATCTTGGGGGGGGGGGGAGTTGATACGTCAATTTTGCATCACTATTTATATCATAATTTTCTGTTATTCATCGATATATTTCATGTAATCATGCATCCCTTATGTTATTTTATCCTATTTTTCATGTTTTATAATTTTTGGAGAATTAACACCGGGACCAGGAATCTGATGGAAAAAAGCACCGTCGGGATACCATATTTCAGAATATCAGAAGAAGAAGTGGGACACTAGGGGTGTCCTAAAAGTTCATAGGAAGAACACAGCCAGAAGGAAAGCCAGAGGGGGTCACCATGGGCCCACACCATCGGGTAGCGCGGCCCCCCTTGGTCGCGCCACCTATAGGTGTGGCCACCCTAGCCCACCTCTAGGGGATATTTTTGGCGTGCCTGTCCCCAAGGAAACCCTAAGCCTCATTCCATCTTTGAAGAATTATTCCGCCGCCGCCACGGGGCGGAAAACACCTTAGAGAGAAAAGCTCTCTGGCAGGGAGAAATCTCCAGGGGAAATTCCTTTCCAGAGAGGGTAAATCATCGCCATCGTCACCGTCATCGCTCCGGGCATCATCAAGATCATCATCATCATCGTCATCACCACCAACACCATGAACCTCATCATCCACCGCCATCCCGCTGTAACTATTAGGGGCCTCTATCGTTGTTTTGCATTAGATCTCTCTCCCGGTGTGGATTACTTGTTAGTAGTTGATGCTTGTGAGATTTATCGGTGTTTGCACTTTATGACCAGATTGTTATCATCCATTATATCACCTCTGATTATGTTCCATATGATGTCTTGTGAGTAGTTCGTGTTGTTTTTGAGGACATGGGAGAATTCAAGTTGTTAGTAGTGAAGTAATGTTGAATAATATTTAATGTTTGATATTTAAGTTGTGGTGTTATTCTCCTAGTGGTGTCATGTGAAGGTCGACTACATGAAATTGATGCACTTTGTTGGGAACCCCAAGAGGAGGGTATGATGAGCACAGCGGTAGGAGTTTTCCCCTTAGTTAAGAACCAGGTTTATCAATCCAGTAGGAGAAAGAGGACCTTCGGAAGGTTGATGCCACTGACGGTGGTGCTGGTGCTTCACCGGTGTCAGCAACAACGTGGAACCTGCACACAACACAACCAAAATACTTTTCCCCAACGGTATAGTGAGGTTTTCAATCTCACCGGTCTCGCTGAAAGCAAAGATTAGACATATAGTGTGGAAAACAATGTATGCTTGCAGTAAGTAAAGAAAGCAGGAAATTGTTGTGCTTTGTTTAACAGTGTGGAAAAATAGACCGGGATTCATAGTTTCACTAGTGGTGTCTCTCCATAAAAGATAGCATGCTGGGTGAACAAATTACAGCTGGTAAATTGACAAATAGAGGTTGCACCATAGTGCACAATATGACATGAAGATTACTATGATATTTTGTGCGGGCATTACAACAAGATACATAGAACGACATCCATCCGCATCCATGACTAATAATCCACCCTCAGGTTATCATCCGAACCCCCTTAGGTATTAAGTTGTAAGCAACAGATAATTGCATTAAATAAAGTGTGTAATGTAAGCAATGATTATGGACGCGGGCACTCTCACCGCTCTTTTCTCCCTAATGGCAACAACACATCCTCCCTCTTCACGTTTCTGTCACTCGAGCAAGGCGAAAAGGAGGCATGAACCCACTATCGAGCATAAATACTCCCTCTTGGAGTCACTAGCAACTACTTGGCCAGAGTAACCACTAGCAACAGAAAGCATGCAAGATCACAAATAGCATAAGCAAACAAATACTGTAATCAACTTGGCAGAAGTTCAATATTCATCGGATCCCAGCAAACACAACATAAAGAATTACATAAGATCAATCTCGATCATGATAGGCAGCTCACGAGATCTAAACATGGAGGCATATGAGGAGAAGACAACCATCTAGCTAAAGCTATGAACCCGTAGTCCAAGGATGAACTACTCACGCATCACTCCGGAGGGAGGCATGGTGATGTAGAAGCCTCCGGTGATGATTTCCTCTCCGGCAGGGTGCCGAAAACAGCTTCAGAACCCCCTAATCTATGGTTGCCGGTGATGGCGGCTGCAGAACTTTTTTGGGGATTTTCATCAGGTGCCTAGGGTTTTCCATCTGGGGGGCTTAAATAGGCGAAAGGGCAAAGGCGGTGGAGGTTCATGGTCCCCAGACCACCCCAGCGCGGCCAAGGGGGGGCGCCACCCCCATGGTGTGGGTCCCTTTATGCCCCTCTTCGTCTCCTCTTCGGCCTTTTGGATGCTTCCGGAGAAAATAGGACTTTCGGGCTTCGAACTTTCCAATTCCGTGAATATTTCCAGAACAACTTTTCTGAACCTAAAAATAGCAGAAAACAGGGAAATGGCTTTGTGGCATCTTGTCAATAGGTTAGTCCGGAAAATCGATAAAAATGACATAACGAAGGGAGAAAACATGTAGCAATTGGCATAATATCATCATGGAGCATCAGAAATTAGGGATACGTCTATGACACATCAAGCATCCCCAAGCTTAGTTCCTACTCGTCCTCGAGTAGGTAAACGATAAAACAATAATTTCTGAGGTGACATGCTACTAATATAAACTTGGTCAATCTAGTGTAAAAGCATATGCACGCTGAGATCATAAAACTTTAAACACAGACATGATAAATAAAAATTTAATAATAAATCATAGCAATTACTTTGCACCACGAAGAGTAACTCAAATAAAGGATCATGAATAGTAATGCAAATAAAGGTAGACGTTTGTTTCAGGTATAGAGAAAGCATGGCAAAGTGATATTTCGATAGTCCTTAAGAGTGGGGCAAAACATAAATGCCATGACACCTTCAAAGTTCATGAGGAAGACTAGAACAAATAATTTAAGAACAAATGATATCACATCATGAAGTAATTATTGATGCTTATAGGACAAATGCACATAGAACTCAGAATGACAAAAATGCTCTCTCAATTGTGCATAAAGTTAGAATATGAAGACTCAACATAAAAGTAAAAGAAAGGCCCTTCGTAAAGGGTAACAGGGATCATTCATGTGCTAGAGATTTTATTTTATAAATCAGAGGGATTAAAAGCTTGACATTTGTGGAGGAATGTCTATATTTTAGGAGGGGTGTATGCTAGTGTCAACGAATGGTAAACAAACAATACAGTACGTCACAAGCCAACTTGATTCACAAGAGCGGCTCCCATGGTGAATAACGCAACTGGTGTGGAAGTTCATCCCTCTTTCTCTTTTGTTTACACAATTATGCTTTGACTGATATGATCAGGGGCAAAAATAGTGAAGAGAATTTGTTTGTATTAATTTGGGGCTAGGCACCCCACTGCAAGCTCTTCTATCATTTGGATAAGCTGATGAATCCACTAGTCCAGGGTGTGAAATCCAATCAACAAGTGAGATAAAGATTCTCTATTGACGTCCTCATGAGCAAAAACAAGAACACAAAGGAGGAGTAATTTTGAAGGTTTTAAAGGTAACACATGAGAAATTTACTTGGAGTGGCAGTTAAATACCACATATAGGTAGGTATGGTGTAAACAATGGGAAAAACTTTGGTTTAAGGGAGTTTGGATGCACGAGTATAGCTCATACTCAGTACAGGTGGAGGCTAGCAAAAGACTGGGAGCGACAAATCAAGAGAGCATAAGAGCCATAATCATGCATAGCGACATAAGAATCATTAATTAAAACATAAGCAGTATCACAAGTTCAAAAACTAAGTGGTCATGGAGGCTATTCGTGACTGGTTTGTAGTCATAAACATGGTGTGAGCATGCGCCAAGTCAACCAAATAAATCATTCGAAATAGAATACCATATATTGATGCTTTACTATGACAAGAACAACTCATGAATATTTCAATACATATTAAACACTCTCAGCTATTTGAGGCTAATCATGCTACTCAATAACCATAAGGCTTTAAAACTGAAATAACATTTAGCATGGCATGAAAAAGTCCTAGCCACAGTCTATACAAGCTTCTACTAGTACTGTTATAAATTCTATTTCAAGCAGCAGTTTTCTTTCTCCCAACAAGCACCATACAAAACATGCTTTAACAAAAATACTCTTTATGATACAGCAAGAAAACAGGAGAGTACTCACATAACACTACTACAACTAACATCTCTAATAAGAGGTGCATGCAAAAAAAATAGCTAAATAAATGCAGCAGCTAGACAGAGATTAAGAATACAACGTATTCTCATGAAAAAGCGGAGCGTGTAACTCTCCAATAAAAGAATGCTGGGGTCCAACCAAGATTATTGAAAAAGTAGAAAAGAACTGAAAGAAAAAGCAAACTGAAAAAAAGACGCTCCAAGTAAAGCACATAAGATGCGACCGAATAAAAATATAGCTTCACTAGAATTGACATGATAATTTGTTGATGAAGAAGGGGATGCCTTGGGCATCCCCAAGATTAGACGCTCGAGTCTTCTTCGAATTTTCTTGGATGTACCACCGGGGCATCCCCAAGCTTAGGATTTTCACTCTTCTTGATCACATCATATCATCCTATTCTCTTGACCCTGTAAAACTTCCTTCACACCAAAATTCTCACAATCTTCATTAGCAACGTTAGTGCAATCGAAATAATAAAATCACATGGTTCAGTTTAAACACAAGACTAGCACTCAAAAACACATTAGCTACTGTGACAACTTCTTTCAAAAATATTTTTCTCAAAAGAACACCAAAAGAAAGAGATTAAGATGCAAATACGATAAATGGCAGAAATCTGTCAAAATAGAATAGCAGGTAAAGATCGATATTTTCAAACATATTATGTTGCTCAAATCAAAAAGTGGTCTTATATGAAAAGTTGCGTATATAACTCAGGATTAATCACAAAAAAGCTCAGGTCATTTTGAATTTTCTGTGATTTTTAACGGAATTAACAGTGCACAACAGAAATCTGTTTCCTCCGTAGAAATCGGAAATGCAGTGTCAACTTTCCACTAGAGGCTAACTGAAAAGAAAAGACACATAGGGGTTTCTAAGGAAATAGACAACAACCAGGTGGAAAGCAGACAAAATAAAACAAAGGAAAACTGAATGAAAACAGAGAAATAAAATGGGTTGTGTCCCAGTAGAGCTTTTCTTTAACGCCTTTCAGCTAGGCATAAAAGATCAACTCAAGTATTTTCAAGTGAAAAATAATTAACATCATAACTTGCTCTAATAATAGAGTCAAAAGGTAGATTAATTCTCTTTCTAGGAAAATGTTCCATACCTTTCTTGAGGGGGAATTGATATTTAATACTCCCCTCTTTCATATCAATAATATCACCAACATTTCTAAGAAAAGGTCTTCCCAAAACAATAGGACAAGAAGCATTGCATTCAATGTTCATAACAAAAAAATCAACAGGGACAAGGTTATTGTTAACCATAATAAGAACATCATCAATTCTACCAAGAGGTTTCTTCTTAGCATTATCAGCAATATGAACATCCAAATAACAGTGTTCTAACGGTGGTAGATCAAGAATATCATAAAGCTTTTGAGGCATAACAGAGATACTAGCACCAAGATCACACAAAGCATTGCAATAAAAATCATTTACTTTTATCTTAATGATAGGATCCCAGCCATCATCTAATTTTCTAGGGATAGATGTCTCAAGTTTCAACTTTTCTTCCCTAAGTTTCATGAGAGCATCGGTAATATGTTTAGTAAAGGCCATATTCATGGCACTAGCATTGGGACTTCTAGAAAGCTTTTGTAGAAACATAATAACTTCAGAGATATTGCAATCATAAAAATCAATATTATTGTCATCAAAAGTAATGGAACCATTATCTCCTACATCTTTAAAAAATTCAGCACTTTTATCAGAAGCAATTTCAGCAGTTTGAGGCAATTTAGCACGTTTCACCAAAGGAGTAGGGACTTTATTAACACCAACTACTTTACCATAGATATTAGGAGGTTTACTAGCACTTGGAGTTTTAGTTTTACTAGTGGTTGTGATAGTGTAAATTCTAGCAATATTATTCTTTTTAGCCAGTTCATCTTCTCTTTCCCACCTAGCATGTGATTCAGCCATCAACCTAACATTATCTATTTGAACTTGGATGGAATTAAAAGTTTTACGTTGTTTAACATCTTGTGGAAAAACCTTCAGTTTCAGAAAATCAACATCAATAGCAAGGCTATCTACTTTAGAGGAAAGAACATCCATTTTACCAAGTTTTTCCTCAACATATTTGTTAAAAGCAGTTTGTGTGCTAATAAATTCTTTAAGCATGTTTTCAAGATCAGAGGTAGAGCTTTTATTACTATTGTAGGAGTTGCCATAAGGATTACCATAACCATTATTAGGAGGATAAGGATTATAATTGTTTCCACCAAAATTATTTCTATAAGCATTGTTGTTAAAATTATTATTTCTAATGAAGTTTACATCAACATGCTCTTCTTGAGCAACCAAATAGGCTAAAGGAACATTATTTGGATCAACTTGAGATTTACCATTAACAAGCATGGACATAATAGCATCAAGCCTTTCACTCAAAGAGGAGGTTTCCTCAACAGAATTTATGTTCTTACCTTGTGGAGCTCTCTCAGTGTGCCACGCTGAATAATTTATCATCATATCATCAAGAAGCTTTGTTGCCTTGCCCAAAGTGATGGACATAAAGGTACCTCGAGCAGCTGAATCCAATAGGTTTTTTGAGGAGAAATTCAGTCCCGCATAAAAAGTTTGTATAATCATCAAAGTAGTTAGTCCATGAGTGGGACAATTCTTCACCATAGTTTTCATTCTTTCCCAAGCTTTAGCAACATTTTCATTATCAAATTGTTTAAAATTCATTATGTCACTTCTCAGGGATATAATCTTAGCAGGAGGATAATATTTTCCAATGAAAGCATGTTTACACTTAGTCCATGAATCAATACTATTTGTAGGAAAAGATAGCAACCATTCTTTAGCTTTTCCTCTCAAAGAGAAAGGAAATAATTTTAGTTTAATAATATCTCCATCCACATCTTTATATTTTTGCATCTCACATAGTTCAACAAAATTATTAAGGTGGGTAGCAGCATCTTCGGTACTAATACCATAAAATTGCTCTTTCATCACAAGATTTAATAAAGCAGGTTTAATCTTATAGAAAATAAAGAGGCTGAGAGTGAGAGACTCCCCTTGCCAGTAGATTTCTTTCTCCCCGGCAACGGCGCCAGAAAAATCCTTGATGCACTTTATTGGGAACCCAAGAGGAGGGTATGATGATCACATCGTTATGAGTTTTCCCCTTAGTTAAGAACCAGGGTTATCAATCCAGTAGGAGAAAGAGGACCTTCAGAAGGTTGATGCCACTGACGGTGGTGCTGGCGCTTCACCGGTGTCAGCAACAACGTGGAACCTGCACACAACACAACCAAAATACTTTGCCCCAACGGTACAGTGAGGTTGTCAATCTCACCGGTTTTGCTAAAACCAAAGATTAGACGTATAGTGTGGAAAACAGTGTATGCTTGCAGTAAGTAAAGAAAGCAGGAAATTGTTGTGGTTTGTTTAACAGTGTGGAAAAATGGGTCGGGGTTCATAGTTTCACTAGTGGTGTCTCTCAATAAAAGATAGCATGCTGGGTGAACAAATTACAGCTGGGCCATTGACAAATAGAGGTTGCACCGTAGTGCACAATATGACATGAAGATTACTATGATATTTAGTGCGTGCATTACAACAAGATACATAGACCGACATCCATCTGCATCTATGACTAATAATCCACCCTCAGGTTATCATCCGAACCCCCTTAGGTATTAAGTTGCAAGCAACAGATAATTGCATTAAACAAAGTGTGTAATGTAAGCAATGATTATGAACGCGGGCACTCTCACCGTTATTTTTTCCCTAGTGGCAAATCCTCCCCGTCACGTTTCTGTCACTCGAGCATAGGAGAAAAGGAGGCATGAACCCACTATCTAGCATAAATACTCCCTCTTGGAGTCACTAGCAACTACTTGGCCAGAGTAACCACTAGCAACGGAAAGCATGCATGATCACAAATAGCATAAGAAAATAAAGACTATAATCAACTTGGCGTCACTAACAAATCTCGATCATGATAGGAAGCTCACGAGATCTAAACATGGAGGCATAAGAAGAGAAGACAGCCATCTAGCTACAGCTATGAACCCGTAGTCCAAGGATGAACTACTCACGCATCACTAGGGAGGCAGACATGGTGATGTAGAAGCCTCCTGTGAAGATTTCCTCTCCGGCAGGGTGCAGGAAACAGCTTTAGAAACCCCCTAATCTAGGGTTTACGGTGACGACGGCTGCGGAACTTTTTCCGGGATTTTGATCAGGTGCCTAGGGTTTTCCATCCCGGGGATTTAAATAGGCGAAAGGGCAGAGGCGGTGGAAGTCCAGGGGCCCCACACCACCCCTGGCGCGACCAAGGGGGTCACCCCATGGTGTGGGCCCCTGATGCCCCTCTTAGTCTCCTCTTTGGTCTTGTGGATGCTTCCGGGGAAAATAGGACTTCCGGCCTTCGAAATTTCCAATTCTGAGAATATTTCCAGAACAACTTTTCTGAAACTAAAAACAGCAGAAAACAGGGAACTGGCTCTGTGGCATCTTGTCAATAGGTTAGTCCGGAAAATCGATAAAAATGACATAAAGAAGGGAGAAAACATGTAGCAATTGGCATAATATCCTCATGGAGCATCGGAAATTAGGGATACGTTTATGACGTATCAGACACTTCACCATTTATGGTCCTAGGGGCATGCATCGTGTATTTGGCTACTAATTGGGGTTGCCGGAGTGACAGAAACCTAACCCCCCATTAGGAAACCATTACACGAGGGAGAGTAGGACCCCGGAGTATAAAGCTGTGGTTAGATTTATTTCTTAATTACTTTCTTGTAGTTGCAATGCTTGCAAGGGGTATAATCAGAAGTATGTATTAGTATTGGATGGGATGGTACAGTAGCATAGGTTCTCCCACACAACACTTATCAAAACACCAAACATTATTCAACTGCATGGAACAAAAGCACTTGACAGAAACCTCCCGTGTGTCCTCGAGAACGTTTGTTAATCATAAGTAAAATCACCTCCTTGTCCTTTGCTGAAGAAAGGATTGGGCCACTTGCTACAATTATTACTACTGCATTTTATTTACTCGCACTATATTTATCTGCAATATCAAAAACCCCTACAAATCTATTTTCCAGTATTTACAGTTATTCCTTCATCGAAACTGCTTGTCAACACCTTCTACTCCTTGTTGGGTTCGACACTCTTATTTATCGAAAGTACTACGATACACCCCCTATACTTGTGGATCATCAGCTACCAACATAAACTTGATCATCATAGTAATGTAAAGTATGTAAACTAGGATCAAATGAGTAAAATCCGTGGTTTATAGTTGATATTAAATAGAATAATGTATAAACCATTAAGAATAACAAAGTAAAAGTTTTCAATTAATCAATACTAAAAGACAATCAACCGTGCAATGGTTTATTAAAGATGATCTAAGCTTCAAGAAAAATAACATAACCATCCAAGGTATCAAATTCTCACAACAACTCCTGTTAGGATCAAGTCAAGCAATAACAATATGCACATAGGAAAATCATTAAGATATTTGTGCACTCAAAACAAGCAAGTGTTCTGTATTGGTCCCTAGCACTAAGATGTTATGGCTAAAAGAACATTATGGAGGCGGGGGTTTGGAAGGTCAATGGAATAAATTCTCACACAACTAAGTGATCATTAGACAAGAGGAAGTCTTATAATCGAAATTATGCAAGGAGTAGTGATTGCCACACAACGGATGCACATAGATCTATAAGTGTATGAAAGCTCTCCAATTGAACTACTGGGGGTGCATCCAACTTGCTTGCTCACGAAGACCTATAGCACTTTTGAGGAGGCTCGTCATTGGAATATACAAGCCAAGTTCTATAACGTAAAGTTCCCCACATAGTTATGCAAGTCATAATATGAAACTCTCTCCAAACTGAAGTATTGGTGCTAACAAAGCACAAGTGTGGAAGAAATGATAGTAATGATGTCCCATCTCTCTTTATTATCTCTCTTTTCCCCCTTTTTTGGGGGGGGGGTTATCTTATTTATTTATCTATTTATTTATAACCTCACTGGTAGGGGCAACACTCTATTTTACAATGAATCATCACACTTTTAGTACTCATAACTCAAGCTGAAATATCTCTGATGTATATCTATACTTCTTATAAAGCAAAACCCCACTAACATGCATTAATGATTTTCTATCTCATCATGCAAGCTATCCACATCATCTATTCACCTAACCAATCAATTGTCCATGTCATCTCCACTAATATTATTTAATTACTACATGCACGCTACATATTATCTATTTATTAAACCATCCAATTATTCGTATTAATAATTTAATATATATATACTATGATCAATTGAATTTTGTTTATTCACTTGGAAAACATAATGTATCCCATATCTTATAAACCTTCATTAACAACATACTGCAGTTTCTAAAGAGGCCTCCGCAGCAACGCGCGGGGTATCCTTCTAGTAAAACTAAATGCTGCTGCCAGTGTAGCAGTATGCAAAATAACAATGAAGAATGACATCAAGTAACATAATGAAGATGGATGTTGTATGGCAATATATCTCGGAATGGCTATGGAAATGCCATGGCAGGTAGGTATGGTGGTTGTTTTGAGGAAGATAATCTTTGGCTTATGTGTAGAAGAATAAAGTTCTCCCACGAGATTTGGATGCACTGGCAGAGTTTGCAAGAACTCTCAATGTGAGAATGAGCAATGCACAGTACCGAAGATGCTAGACAATATGAATGGTGGAAGTGCCAGAAAACCGTAGCATAGAACTCACAAGTTAAAAGATTACAATTAAAATCATGATCTTACAAGGCATAATGAAAATCACTCCAAGAAGGTCCGTGGAAGTGACAAGCCACTGTTAGCTACCCCGACCGTAGCGCGTAACAAAAATCCATCACGATTGCTATCAGCAAAGGAAGTCATAAACCATTATCCTATCAACTGGTCATTTGAGTGTGGCACAGTTTCAAGCTTTTAGACCAAACGTTAATTGTTTTTACTCTACTAAACTAGAAAGTTTACCATTAAGAATATTAATATCTCAAAACAACATCAAATAATCAAGTGAAACAGTTTAGTGATCTACAAGAATATGAAAGGATTTCCGTCATACCATCTACCACATGTAGCATTTTCTATTTCCATCAAGCACCATTCAATATATATTTTAACACAAACTCTCCAAATGATATAGCAATGAAACAAAAGATTACTAATACTACTCTACTAGAACTAACAACTCTGAATAAGAGATGCATGAAAAACATGAGTTAAAGAGATTGCAGCAGCTACAAGAAAAACTAAGTATACGAGTATAACGAGTATTCATATGAAAAAGTGGAGCGTGTCTCTCTCCCACACAAGAATGCTAGGTTCCAACAATATTTATTGCAGCAAGGAAAACAAATAAATGCTCCAAGTAAAATTCACATGATGTGAATGAATACAAATATTGTTTCACTAGAAGTGGCTTGATAAATTATTGATGAATAAGGGGATGCCTTGGGCATCCCCAAGATTAGACGCTTGAGTCTTCTTATAAATTTCTGGGATGAAACACGGGGGCATCCCCAAGCTTTGGCTTTGCACTCTTCTTGATCACATTATATCACCCTCTTCTCTTGACCCTTGAAAAGTTCCTTCACACCACACTAAAAGTAATTCGCATTAGAGGGTTAGTGCACAATAAAAATTTCACATGTTCTGCATGGACACAAGCGTTATTAATACTTTGGGATTATTACTCTTGTGCCCCCGATTTCTTAGTTCTGCTCACTTTTCCCCACTGTTGAAAGTTTTACTCACTTTGTCCCATTTCCTTAGGTGAAACTCTCACGAATGCTCACACCTGACGTTGTTGTGTCTTCCGTTAACTCTGACTAGTGGGGCCGTGTGGGACTGTCTCGCTCATTGGACGTGACAAGTGGGACAAGTGCGGCTGCGTTTCTGTGGCATTATCCGTTGGACCGTTGTATGCTTCGTACGTTGTAGAACGGGCCGAGTTTGTTGATAGTTAAATTTAGCCTGCTAGCATACTCACGCGCGAGGTCAGCCTTTTATGCATGTCATCGTTTCAGCCTGCTATGCATGCGCACGGCGTTGGCATTGATGAGCGCAGCGTTGACTAGTTTACAAGATTAAAAGGCTACTATTCAGCCGCCACCTAGCCATGCACATCTGCGATTCAGTGGCAACGCTGCCATGCACGCAGCCACCTATCCAAGCACGCGGGTGTGATTCGGTTGCCATCTATAGCCATGACGCCTGCAGTTTGATTCAGTCGCACGCTCGATTAATTTGACGCGTCGTTTCACGCTTAGAGCCACGCGTCGTGGCACGGCCGGACCGAGTGATGAAAATACGGTGGTTTCTCCACCCCCTCTTCTCCACAGTACAACCGCAACGCCTGGATGCAGTGTGAAAAAACGACGAAACATCGATGCAGTGTGAAAAAAGTACGGCTTTTCAATTGTACAACTTTTCTTTTCCATCCGGTTTCCATCGTGATTGTGGTTATACATCCTACCTCCGTTTTTTATTCATGGGCCCATCTTCAACTGCAGGTATTGCAAGGTTTGTTTATTATGAAAACCTATTTTCTGCTACTCTTGTTGTGGTTTATACAAATCCTTCTTCCCTTCTCTGTAATAGCCATGAAGAACAATTCACTCCACGTACTTTTTACGCTCCTTTACAAAATTAGTCTCTCAGACGAATGTTCATGAAGAACTAGTTGAAAACATTGTGCTTGACCATACTATTTTCGATAGGCAAGTTAACACATGGTACCAAAATGTCGTGTGAGACATATCAGTTTGGCTGGACTGAAACAATCCAAAAGAACGCGAGAGAACAAGACCTTCAACAACAAAATGGTGTACTGAAAGCATATTAAATGATCACTGGTTTTTTATTTACTTTTCCCGATTACTTAAACTAGGAAAATAGTTACTCCTTTTGTTCTAGACCAGTGGAGTATGATTTTTAAATTGCATTCTTCTTATCTCACTATGAATTGTTATTTGTACTTATCTGTACTCGATTTTGAACGCATACTAAATTATCACAATTTTGTTTTACTTTTCCCGGTAACTTAAACTAGGAGTTACTCCTTTTGTTGAAGACTAGTGGGGTAGCTGTAGGTTATTATATTGTTTCATATTACATGTTATGAAACTGTGAATTTTTACTATGCTTTTTAAATTGCATTCTTTTGATCTCACTATGAATTGTCATTTGTACTTATCTGTACTCGATTTTGTATGTACGCTCAACCAGATGTAAGAACATGTCGCTAGCCTACTCTTTCATTACTGTGTGCCAACAATCACACACCGACTTTTAGGTGCAAGTTAGAAGTTGCCGACGGACGAGTGGAGAAAAATATCATCTAGATAACAAGATGTCTGAATTGTGCGTGCATGGTTGAAATCTTCTGGTTAATTGGGAACAGAGGGCTTGTAGAACTTCTTTATTACCATGGGGTTGAAATTGTTTACTCTTACTGCATATATAAGGCTGTGTTCAGGAAGTTAATTATGTATTTGGATATCGTAGAATTTTTTAAAAAATTGCACATAGCATATTAGAATTTCAAAAATTATGATGCATAACATGGCCTATATTTTTCTTTACCAATTGATATATTTCATGGTAAACTTTTTTATTTGCTTCCATTGGAGTTTAAATTTTAATAAGTTACAACATAAAAAGTTTCTTTGGATTTTACATGTATAGCTCTTGTTGGGTCGTGGGTTGCCCGTGCAAATATACTAGTCACAACTACAAGGATCAATGGAGTTGTGCATTCGGGAGCCACATACGAATTTGACGCACCATGGCGGGGCCGCAAACCCGCGTAAATTGTTTTAGACGGGACGGCCCATTTAAAGGAAATAGGAGCGAAAATAAGCGCGCGCAAGGTTCAAACCCGGTACCTCTCGCTACAACTCGCTAGGATGAAGCTAGTGGGACAAAACGGGTTTATGTCAGTTTCCACTTTTTTACCTTTTTATTGTCTTATTTTTCTTATTTTTTTTGTTTCTTTTTCTTTTTTATTTTATTCTTTTATTTTTTGATTTTTTGGTTCAAACTTTAAATTTATATGTTTTTCAAATTCGAAGTTTGTTCGAATAAAAAACTGTTCAAATTTAAAATTTGTTCAAATTAAAAATTGTTCAAAGTCGATAATTATTCATATGTAATTTTTTTTTCATGGTTTGAACCGTTGTTCAATAAAATTTGTTCAAAATTTAAAATAGTTGATATCTGAAGAAAAAAAACTAACACAAGGTCACTCAATCTATATATCATCATAATGGGCCGGCCCGCGCGCGCGTGCGGGCGATGGTTTGCAGCGCTCGCTACAAGCGTTCCATAGGGGAACCTGGCGGGGCAGCCAAGGCCATACTGCTACATAGGGCTATTTGAACATTTGGGCCCTCCAAATAAATGTGCCCTGTGCGGCCCGTGGGGCCTTACTCCAGTCGGCCTTGACCGTGGAGCCCAGTGATGGATTTTGTTTTTCTGCTCTTCCTTGATACTGAATTCGGAAAAAAGAATATCCTGAAGTGTGGATGTCAACTGCAGTCCTGCACTCCTGGTCACGTCTCAACCGTTGGCCACACAAAAAGCATGCCAAATGATTCAGTGAAAGAGCGTCATATATAGGCAGGGAGCAGTCGATCACACGGAGCATTTAAGTTTCCCGGGTCAAATATATGAGAGACGAGTGAGCCATACTCTACGATGAATTATTGGAGCGATCAGATGGCAACACGAGCTCTCACGTGGCCACCAACAAGGCCTTGACAGCACTTGGGCGGCTCCAAGATCGTTGTCCATCACCTGTCACCAGTATCTGATTCCGATTCCGATCAAACCGGGGGAGAGTATGTCCAGCCTCCTCGGGACAGAGACGGGACGCGCTAAAACCCAGCCCGCTGCTCTCATGTCGCCGTTTCTGGCAGCCATCTCCGTCACCGTACCTCTGGCGTGCAGGCAGGACGCGCTGCGCTCCAATGTGCATTTAACGGGCCGATGCGGACGGCGTCGATGCCGATCCATGTGCCCTTTTTCTTCCTCCGCGACGTTTGTGGTGCGCCATGCTGAGCTTTCTTCTGCGCGCCATTTCTACGCAGACAAATTGCCGATTCGTCGCACTCTAGGGACATTTCTCTCTTTTTCTCTGTATGTGTTGTTTACGATGGCGGCCAACGAGTTTTGTTGCATGTGGAGCATTGGACTTCCATGAACAGTACAATTTGTTTGCTTGTGTAAGCATGCGCTTTTTCGATAGAAAAGAGGAAGAAGCCTGCACTTTTGGGTGTGCCAGAGGGCACCAAGAAAACAGTATGATCCATCTAGGATTATAAAAGGTAGACGCAATGATTAGCTATGAATGATGTTTTAATTATTTAAGTCGATTCCCGGTTACGTGTCTAAACCGTTCGTCTTCAAGTTTAACTAGCTCTTGTACGCGTCACTTTGTTCACAGATACTAATACTGTTGCTTGCCTATCCTTAACTTGAACCAAGACAAAAACAAAATTTGGTCACCACTATAATTTTGGTGGGGTTAACAGATTAATGTCCACACTATCGCCAGTGACAACAAAGGATTCAAACATTTCTTAAAGCCTGGGCGACTTACAAATCAGAATGCTTATGATGCTATTTTCTGTTTAGATCACCACTAAGAACACCACAAGTATGACGGCCGTCAATGCTAGAGAGAGATGCTAGATCGGCCCATCGCACTCCTGAATTTCAATGTTATGCCTACTTTCTGCCATAGCCAGACCGTCTTATTCCCTTGGAGAGATTTGAAAACAAAAGGAGAGGAAGAGATAATTCGTTCCTCCAGGAATAAAGGAGGGCAGGATCCCATGTGCTACGAATGACCTATAGCAACGATAGGTGAGAAGTGGGCTCACTCACTCCTGACTACGAGTCCAGGTGTAAAATGGCTTAATTGTGGGATGTATTTCCATGGTAGTCTGATTAGAAACTAGTACCAGACACTTGCGGAGATAACACAATCAGTTCAACAACCCTTTTCGTTTTGCAATTATAATCTTCAAAAACCCTTGACAAAGGGGAAAACATATACCCAAAAGAGTCACCATGTCCTCAATTTGGCAAAAAGTTCCTAAGTTTTTCTATGAAAAAACAGGCACGGATACCACCTAAGCTATACAGCCGCTCTCGTCGTGTAGTATGTCCCTAGCTAGCTAGAGAATCGAATCCTATACGAGAGAGAAAATAGGAGACGATCGGCGTTCCATCAGACCATCACAAGGAGATTAGAAACTAGTATGACACACTTGCAGAGATAATACAATCAGTTGACCAATCCTTTTCGTTTTGCAATTATAGTCTTCAAAAACCCTTGACAAGGGGGAAAGCAGAGATACCCAAAAAGAGTCACCATGTCCTCAATTTGGCAAAAACTTCCTAAGATTTTCAATGAAAAAATAGGCACAAATACCACCTACAGCTATACAGCCAGTCTCATCGTGTAGTATGTCCCTAGCTAGCTAGAGAATCGAATCATACACGAGAGAGAAAAAATAGAAGACCATGGCCGTTCCTATGCATCCATCACAAGGAGCGGTTCATGAGGCCACGCACGACGACCAAACCCAGCACGAGCAGGTGATCCACCTCCGGCCCCATAGTCAGAGACAGCACGTCCTCGCCCAGCACGACCCCCGCCGCCGTCTGTTTCCGCCCGACCTCCGCCACGACCGCGCCGTCCACGGCGCAGACTTTGTACTCCGACTTCCGCACGTAGCACCCGTGGAGCATGAAGCACATCCCCGCGCCACCGTGCATCGTCACGGCGGCCCCGCCTTTCTCGGCCCGTCGCACGCTGAACCACGGCGTTGCCTCCTCGTCGTCGCCGCCCTCGTGGGCGCACCGGGAAACCTCCCACCTCCTGAACATGCCAAAGGCCTTGCGTCGGATCCTGATGAGGGTGTTGCCGGCGCGGTCCATGAAGAACACCTCGCGGCTCCCCTTGCAGCCGTAGTTGTCGACGCGGAAGGCGACGCCGCCGTCGGGCGTGTACACCGTGCAGCCGTTGCCGTTGAACACCAACGACTTCATCCACACCGTGTACGCCTGCCTGCCCTGCTGGTGATCTCCGTTTGATGAACTCGTAGAGACCGCCGCAGCGAGGGGCTGGATCTTGGCCATCGGCGTGATGGAAGAAGACTTCTCCTGTGTAGCTGCTGCGGTTGTGATGAGATCATGAGAGATGGTTGGGATGGTGGGGTGTCAGCGGCCGGTTCCACCTATTTATAGGTGACTCTACTGCCTCGCTGGTTAAGATTTGTTTATGGCACAGTACGCGTCACGCGACATGATAGAATAGTGCTAACCCAAAGTTGTTTATGCTCGATCTAGTAGTGTACTCGTCAGCATGTCATTAGCTACCGCCACGTTTACCTTGTGCTTGTTTTAGCATCAGATGGCATAGGGTGGTTAACACATTTTCTAGAGATGCCAAATGTTCCTCCCAAATTGCATTATTGCAACGCACATGGATATGTACATGTAACAGGGTTTTCTATTTGTGATATCATTCCCAGCACAGATGTTATTAATCTTTAAACTCTGTTACTAGTAAACTTACTGATTGTCATTAGTAGTAAATGTCAGAAAGGACATAGAGGCAGCATAGTGCTTCGGTAGTTTGTATTCCAGTGTTGTTGTTAATCTGGATTATAGTGATATTAGATTTCCACCCCATAGTGGACCGCTTTGAGGCGAAGTGTTCGTAGTGGGTTTCCTAGTGCTGATTCAGCTCGTTTGTCTTCCCCACACAGTCCCCTTCTCATATTGTCAACATTTGTATTTCTGTGATCAGTAACGGAAAGGGGTGTGGAGCCCGGTTGATTTTTTTCCATGGACTAGATCGATCTATCTAATCCAATCTTATTTTCTCTCATATCACTCCAAGGTGCGTCACCCACATCATCGATTAATTGTTTTACAACAACAGTTATCCATCCACACATGGCAACTGACAGAACACCAGTAAGATAACCTCCATCATTTTCCATGCATGAACTGCCTTGAATTAGTGCATTGCTTAACTAATACTTTTTCTAAATGAATACTTTTGCCCCGAAAACAGTATGCACCTAACGTGGCCATGACATAATTAAAATTGCCTATAGTTGGTTAAAAGTGATCAAGTAAAAAAAAAGTTTCATTGACATCACCTTATTTGCCATTATGTGAGAACGGGGCAGTAGCCCAGTGGCTAGGGCTGCAGTTGTGCACGCCCGGTGACCCGAGTTCGACCCCCGTCAGGGGCAGAATATTGGGAATTCTCACAAGGGTGGATCTTTCTATGAAAAAAATTGCCACCAAGGGCTAGTCCTGGTACGTCTTGTTTTATTTGCCATTATGTGATAAAAAATGGTTACAACTATCGCCAATTTATTAGCAAAGAAAATATCACATGTAAAATATATGGAAATCTCAAATTTGTGGCAAAAAAGATTATCATGCATGGCCTATGTTGTAGGACACATGTACATCATGTTGGATCCATAAAGCAAATTATAGTTCTTATATGATGTTAGATTAGTAAGTGAGGTTAGTTATCTTTGACGAAAATCATTGAATTACGATAAAATGATTGATCCTCATTAATCGGTAGGTCACATAGTTATTTTTTTTTGATGTTTCTTGATATCATTCACCGGTCACAATGAGCAATGTTTTAGAAACATGAACATGCTAGAACTTTGTACATTATTTTATATATGAACATACATCTAAAGATAAATTATTTTGTTCCATCCACATTCCTTAACATGTTTATGCATCAATAGTGAAAGTTAGAAAAGTAGGACTCAGGTCACAGGTATTTTCTTTGTTATGCAAAATGACAACATGACTTGGATAACGTAGTTCAATACTCTTAATAAGTCATCAGTTTTATTTTGCATTCGGAGTAAAATGTGTTCTTATGTTGACTTTTTACATGAGAGAATCGAGAAAGAAACATAGAATTGTCCAAATATGTCTACCATATAAACCAAGAAATATCCGTGGAAACAATTCATCAAATTTTAGCGAACCCTTTTCGACACCTTTGATTAAAAATAGTATTGGCACACTATGTGCTTGCTAAATATGAAACATATTAAACTGGAATTCGTGGTGACTTAGCTTTTATGTATTATTAAGACAAAACATTGTAACGCGTGTAACAGACGCTCCCTTTTAAAGTGTGTCCTCTAGTGTTGTATGTTCATCAATTTTAAAGGGCGGAAGTTCTCTGTCACATTAAACCGGAATATTTATTCAACGGAGGTGGAGCGACATTCTCATCCACGCGAGATTGTGTGCCGAATCAGTCTTATGTGTATCATTAAGCCGGTAAGTTCGTAGTGTGAGGACATTCCCTGTATAATGCAACTAATTCCGTGCCTTCATTAATCTTAAAATTTCATGACCCCATCCTATGAACTTCCAGGGGTATTCTCTAATAGTGCTGGTCTAAACTTTCGCAGGTGTTTTCTGATAGTGTTGGTCTGATGGTAGTAGAATTAATTTTTTCACTTATGTGTACTCAATCATAGTTAATATTCGCTCGCTTTCCCGCCTTGTTCTCTCATTTGAATCTCCCAAATGCCACCGTTAAGACTGTCATCCTCTCCGGCTTGGAGTTGCAGCCCAACCTCACCCCCGCCGCCGACGCCGAGCTTGACATCGTTGTCGCGCAGTTTCACGCCAACTTAAGAGGATCGGAGAGTGTTCCGATGAAATACCCATTAGATGCCGTACCGTAGCCAATGCAAACCGAGGGCTCCGTGGTGACGATGCTACAGCTCTGTCCAACCGAACTCGACAAAAAGAGCCTCCTCCCACCCTTCTTTCGAAGGTCCAATTGTTCCCCTCAAAGCCTAGGTCGGCTAGCTCGCACACATCCATCGCTTCCTGGAATCGCTCAATCTGAGCCATACTCCGCTCCAGTACTCCCTTGTGTTCGTGCTGGTGAAGCACTTTGTTAAAATCTCCAATGCACATCCACGGAAGTGAGGATGAAGAGCGTATATACTTTAGCATCTCCCACGTCTTGTGTCTCTCCGAAGTTTGGGCCTCTCCATAGACGCACGTCAATGTCCAAGGATCAAGATCTCCCTCAGTAATGACTGCATCTAGGTGATACTGCGAATAAGGCAAAATCTCAAGCTTTATTTTATTATTCCAAAATGTACCCATGCCTCCACTGCGCCCGGTACTGCTTACAGCAAAACCATTGTCATACCCTAGCCTATTAGCTAGTCCTTCAACCCGTAGCTTATGTAGCTGTCTTTCCACAACACATAACACGGTAGGTTTAAAACGCCTCACAGATAAGTATTTTATTAATTTATCAAGGTTCCTTGTACGGCCCATGGGGCCGCACCCCGTCCGGCTGGCCCCGCACATACGCAGAGAAAATGATTTTTTATTCTTCTGTTCTTCCATAAGACTGAGGGTGTGTTTGGTTCCGCTTTTCCAACCTGCTTCCGCTCTCAATAAGTCAAAAGCTAACCAAACGGGTTTTCTCCCACGGCAGATTTTTGAAAGCTAGCTGATTCTCCTAGTATATTTCCGAGAGCACCTCCGCCCCTGCTTTTGCTGCGGTGAAAACCAATAGTTCGTGGAATTTACCCACCACTGCCATGCATAAGTGAAATACCGGTTCATTCTATTTTGAGGAGTTGACATTTTCTCCTCAACACGGCTGCTGTCTGTTCGCCCTACCGGCAGGAAAGAACGAGACGACGCCTACGTCCCCGGCGCCGCCCCTGTGGCCGCCATGCTTCGGCGGACCGTCGCCTCCCTACCGCCCAACATCACGTTCCGGCCATCTCCGTCCCTTCCTATCCTCCAAAGCGACTGCTTCTGCCCACGGTCGTCCATAGTTTGCCGCGTCGCCGCCGTTCCAGCTCGCTCAACTCAAATACTGCCATGGACCAATCCGGGCAAGGGCGGAACATGATGCTGGCTGAGACGAGGGTTGTCACGTATCTCTCACCGGCACAGTTTCCCGTGGCTATCGATTCTGCGAGCATGTTCCGAGCTAGCTTGGTTCGATTGGTTGTTCATGGCTATCTGGCCAGCTAGCTTCTACGTGTGAATTACCTATGTCAAGTAGAAGCTAGCTTTTCTAATCGATAAAGCCTAGTCGTATCATTTGTGCGTGCAGGTTGTGATGGTAAATTAATTGGCCATGAAATCGTGAAAAGACGAGCCGGCTCGCGCAGCGTATCTCTGCCGGAAAGCATGAGCAAGGTTGGGGGACAACAAGAACTACATACGGGCACATTTGGCGATTACACCTCGTTGGCCTACGGTGCAACGACAAAGACACCGGCGGCCATGGGCAGACGTAACTTTAGCATCTTGCTCGAGACCACCTCAGCCACGACGGGGCGCCGGCCTGAGCCGGCCGTCGTCATGATGCTGGTCGCGGTTTGTGCATTATGATGACCAGGCTCTGATTTGTCATGGTTTCTTCCATATTTTAGAACATTGTTATCTTTTACATTGTTTTTATGTACACATCACTAAAATATTGTCTTTATTGTAAACTAGCACAGGGGCCCTCGCAAATGCGAGGGCACCACTTGTGTTTCATAATTATGTAATTTTGTGATATGAAGATATTTTTTTCTCGTGTTTAGCTTACTTGTTATAAAATAACCGTCTTTCAGACATGGATTTTATTTTGAAGACGTGAAGTTGATATTTATTTTCTCTATACTCTTATATTGCAAAGAGTAAATATGTGTTTTTTCTAAATATCTAATCATATTAACACGTTTTTATGGATATGTTAGTTAGACAGTAAGAGTTTAGGTTTCGAGGACATAAAGAAAACTAATTTGTGCATGCTTGAGAGATGAATTTTGGCCTTTTTCCGAAGCTTAACAAACTCATACGAAAATCATGAGCTCTGAAATTTATTTTTGATGGAAAGAAGTTTCAATATCTGCAAACTAAATAAATTATGTTTGTAACATGTTGTGTGTAAAATGGTCCTAGTAATGAAATAAATATAAAGTAACAAAAAGAAAATTTTATAAACACTCCTAAATTTTGAATGGATAATATCACCGGTAGAAAAAAGGCCTACAGTCCCGGTTCGCCAGGCCCATTAATCCCGTCCAGGCAACCGGGACTAGCTACGCGCGACTAAAGGCCCCCCCCTATAGTCCCGCTACTTACGGACCGGAACTAAAGGCCCGTCCACGTGGGCGGGTGGCGGAGCCTGGGGTCGGAGGACATTTAGTCCCGGTTGGCCACATGAACCGGGACTAGATTTATTTCGTAATTTTTTTAATTCATTTGGTTTCTAATTATTTTTCTCACCTTTTTTCACTCCCTTTTTTTTCACTCCCTCTCCCTTTTTTTTCACTCCCTTCTTTTTTTCACAATTTGTATTATTTGCTTTGCTTAGTGTCTAACTAAGATTATCCCTAGTCAAATTACTTACTCATGGTCATACTTCCCGCTCGGTCACCCATCCTCCCACTACTCTAACACTAGCACGCTTAACTTCCGAGTTCCATCCCGTCCCGAATCCAAGTGTTTCTCACGCATGTATGTGATAGTAGTATCATATCAATCTTATTAACATGTTAGTCGAAGCCACATTTCTTAATTGTTTGAATTGCAAATAAATCTTTTAATAAACAAAAGTAATGATGTAATTAATAATTTTGAATAAATAAATAAACATTAACTTTTAATTTGTATTATTTCTAAAAATACAAATAATATATCCAAAAATTGAGAAAAATAGAACTAATTCATTTTAAAATCTTAAAATTACAAATAATATATCAAAAATGAAGAACAATAATACTAATTAATTTTAAAATCTTAAAATACAAATAGTATATCAAAAATTAAGAACAATAATACAAATTCATTTTAAAATCTAAAAAATACAAATAATATATCAAAAAATGAAGAAAAATAATACTAATTCATTTTAAAATCTTAAAATGAAAAAATATATAAAAAATAAAGAACAATAATACAAACAATATTAATTACATGCATAGAGTCGATCACACATAACACAAACATAGAGTCGATCACATTTCATAATTAACATATATATATAGAGTCGATCACAAAAGTTATCCATTACATATATATACTACTAATTATAGATAACCATTACATGCGCAATATCGAACGCATACATCATCTATGGCCCCGCCGAGTAGATGCGGAACAACTCGTACGCAACATATGCATCTATGGCCGCATACTTGAGGTTCGTCATGCGCAATGGGGTCTCCTCCCAATAGTAGTGATTGTCCCGGTGGAAATCAGTCTTCATCCGGTGATAGCAGGGGTCGATTAAGTAGCTTGCCATGACAGCCATCCCGGTCTTTGGCCCGGTGAACTGGATAAGATTCTGAAGATCAATATAGTGATCTTCAGGTATCACAACACCGATGCGCGCCAACTTCACGCGGTCTTGCGTGATGTCAACGCTGCAAAAGTCAAACCCATTGTAGACAAGAAAATCAACAAGGTCCGGGCAATGCCTTGAGCTACTGTAACAACAAAAATAGGCTATGTGTTAGATTAGTTGCAGCACATATGTATTCTTCACATGCAACCAAAAAACCCGAAATGCATGCATGCAAGATTTGTACGTGGACGTGTGCTAGCTTCTACGTACCTTGACCATTGGAAGACCAACACCGTCTCCTTGAACGAAATCTGGATGACGGCAACATCCTGCTGATTCGCCGTGTACTCCAGATCGAGCCCAAAGAACCGGTGTTCTTCGGGAGCTGCCCAATACAGATCGGCCAAACGACCTAGAGCTTCAGGCAGCCGCGCGCAACTGTTGCTGAAGAGCACGTCCAAATCCTTGCCGCATGGTGTCTTCCCATCGTATTCCGTCCATTCAGCCATTTTGCGTGCGTGTGCTTGAAATGGCGAGAGAGGAAGAACAGAGGAAGAACGAGGAAGAACAGAGGAAGAAGAGAGCGAGCAGTGGAAATGGCGCCCTCTGCCTCTTCGCGAAATAAAAACCGCCGCGGGAAGGCGAGAAGCCGATGTATAAGTCCCGGTTGGCCACGGGCACGGGGAATAAAGAGCCAATGGTCCCGGTTGGCCACGGGAACGGGGAATAAAGGACCAATAGTCCCGGGCGGCGAGGTCAACCGGGATTAATTCCCTCCACGCGCGGCAACGCGTTTCCCAAACCGCGACGTCTGACCTTCTGTCGCGGGTCTCCTGGCGACCCGGGAATAAAGACTCATTAGTCACGGGGCGCGACGCTTGGGGACTGATGCTGGCATACCGAAGGCCATTTTTCTACCAGTGTATGTTTTGGTATTTATTTCGTATTTATCTATGGATGCATATATCAGACGAAGGTGAAAGAATAAAAGTTATAAACATTTATTTCTCAGTGAACTAAATACGGTTATTTTTCCCTTTGTCATCTGGTCTATTTTGTTTAAACCTCTTCACGCCATATTCCTCTATTTTCTTGATGATATCCCACTAAAGGGCCGAAAGGCTTTAATTTGGACACAAATGACATCCATTTTGGTCCATGCACTATTTTTATTATTTACTTTTACTCTTATTTTGTTTGTCTGCATACTTGCTCGTCTAACTTATTTCTCATCACCGATCTATTTAAACCCCTAAATCGAGTTGCCGTTGAACCTATAGCGAGATTTTTTTTTTCTTAAACCAACCAAACATTAGCGCTGACCCACCAAGTTAGATAGATTTCTGGAAGCAGATGGATGTCCCAACGATTATCAATTCTCGGTCGTCGGTCCCTGTTTAGCCCACATGAAAACTGGAGGCGTGCGACCGTATGAAAATATAGACCTCATGATCTTACCATCGTCACAGACTTAGTTTCTATGGAAAATTACTAAAGGAAATATGTCAGATGTTTCAAAATAGTTCACATTTACAATTTTTAAGCTTCAAGAATTTGAAAAATAGTCAGATTTTCCTTGTTAAAGGATATTTCTTGAAGGATCTAATGCATCTTTTTATCGAGAAAATGATAATTATGAATTAATAGTCACACATATTGACATTCTTGACATCACAATATCTCGAAAGTGATGCATTTTTGAACAATGTGTCTATGAGTCAAGATAATATTCAACATTCAACCAAACTATTTCTTACTCATGGCCAAAGAAATCGATGGTTAGTATAGAATTTGTTAGTGATTGTTCAAAATCTCTTCTCTATGCTTCCAAAATTCAAAACCATGCATACAAGAAAACACTATATCCAAACAATATACCAAACGGACTGGTCTGTACAAAATATTAACAAAGAGAGATGATCAAATTCAAACCCATAAATATAGAAAAATACTATATCAAAACAGTATAGCATACTGATTGGTCTATACTAAAAATTACCGCAGATATGATCTAATCAGCGTTAAGTGATAGTGAGATGAAGTGACCCGGGCTGTCTCTCACGCTGATAGTGCGCCCTAGTGGGCCCGCCGGCGCGCCGAACATCTGGTATACCGTACGAGCGTGTCCGGCCGTCCACCTGGTCTTCGGATTACGAGCTTGCCCACGCCTTTCCAGTACTCAATACACAATCGATTTGGAGTCTGGATTGGAACTTGGCGGCCGGCAAGAAGTGTCAAAGTGCGGATAAAGACGAAACAAACAATCCAAATATGTCTGATCGTGCGTGCGTGTGCGTGCAGCATGCTAATCTTTGGAACCTGATCGTACGTGTATTCATGTGTCTCATAAGTGGTCTTCTATTAATAATGTAGTGCTAGTGGATACCGTAGAACGTGACATTGGGGTGTCCTTAATGGCTGGCTTGGTGATCACTCATCTCATGTTATGCTATAAAAAATGCAACATACTCCGTATTTCTTAGTGACATGCAATGTCCATGTAAATACACGTTCAGCGGTGGTACTTACCTGTGATTTACACGGATCGGGTACTCCTTAATTGAAAGGCAAGTATTTACCAGGTTTAGCTGAATCAGAATAGATTTGCGTCGTCCAAAAAAGTCCTACTCCCTCCGTCCTGGTGTATAGGGCACAATACCAAAAACATGCAGTCCTATCTATTAGGCATATTTTGCATTAATTCTATTTCAATTAGTGGGTGGTTGGTTCTTTCAATCCCTCTCCACCAATGCATGTAATGTTTAAACCCCAATGGATGAATACCTAGGGCCTACAGAATTGCTATATGTGATCTATACACCAGGACGGAGTTAGTAGTAAATTACTCTACCTTTATTATTGTGTAAGAGTCCAACCTTGCTACGCACTACTTCTACGGCAGTTGCTTTTTTAGGAACACATCGTATCTGACATGGGCAGGCACACGTCTTGATGTCTCTTGATACGATGCACGATAAAACGTGCTGATTTTTTTTGGGAATATTAACCTTTTGAAGTTGTGTACGTGAATAATAACGTGTTGGTCTTGTGTACCGTGCGCGAATATTATGTTTCTATCTCTTTTTAAATCTCAACCATTATTTGCATATCCGACTGTTTAAATAATTACGATGATGTGGCTTAACGTGGTGACTCTATTAGACATCCGTATATTGCTTTTAGTATATAATAGATTGGTCACTTACATATTAGTCAACATATCAATCGGTGCTTTTTGGTCGAAAAGGCTATAAACAATATCTTAGGGTATTAGGACATTAATAGATGGTTTTTGTCGAATCCACAGCAGTTGTTTCAGGCTTCAGCCAAACAACTTCTAACTTTCTCATAGTTCTCACCTCACAGTAGTTTTCCCACAGCCGACAGCTCACAACAGATTTTTTAGAATCCACAGTCGAACCAAACACACCCTGAATTTGGAAAAAAGAACATAGCGAAGTGTGGTGGTACCGCTGAACTAGAACAAGCCAGCAATCCTGCTCACGTCTCAACCGTTCGCCACACCAAACACATGCCAATGAAAGAGCATCATATATATGCAGTGACCATTCGATCCTTTAAAGTACACGGAGCCGGATCATTTATATTTCCCAGGTCAAATGACAGACGAGTGACTTGCGGATGAATTATTTTTTTTGAACGGGGAAGGGTCCCGAAGGACCTAGTATCTGCATTGATAAGTCAAAGCGGTGCAACGAATTACAGAAGGGACCTTACAGAAAGTAACAATTGCTAACAGGTCCCTGGGAACAAAGAAACAGAAAACGAAAACAAGCAAGGAAACGCAGGCGCCTCCATCGCCGTCTCCGCCGTCGCCGCTGAACTCGTGGCCTCTAGCAACGACTCCCCACACCAGCATCGGGGACGCAACCACTTGATGCAGGATGGGAATAAACGCCTTTGCGATTCCACCAAAGAGCCTCCCATGGAGGTTGAAGATAACCCGACGACACCAAGTCACCAGGTCTCGGAGCAGCTGCCTATCAGCTTCAGAAATCGGCCGCCAAACATTGGTCACCGATGATAGACTCCGGGCTTGAGCAGAAACCAACACTTCCCGACCTCCTCCATCGCCAACAGCTACCGCATCTGGCCACCTCCTCTTCTCACCACCACGGCGGACGAGAGGAAGAATCCGAGTTACCGTAACCGTAGCCTGAAGGAAGCATATGTGATGCTTATTGAAACGAGTCGATGCAGAAACCTCCTCAGCAAGCTTCCACCATGGAAGCCGACCATCAGAAGCTCGGCGCCGCCACCCCACACCGCACCACAGCAGGGCAGACAAACTCGAAGAGGGGAAGACGGCCTGAAACTCGAAGATCTCTCGCTGCAGCACCACTCCTAGCCCCCACTCCTGCCACCAGAGGTGAGCATCAAAGTAAACTGAAGCAAGCGCGTCCCAGATCCGGCCGATGGGATCCGGTACTCCACTCCGAAACACTACATCGGAAAAGCAACAAGAAAACAAAAACCTATCCCTACTATCAACAGCCCAAGCATCACATCCTTCACCACGCCAGCCGCCGGAGCCGCCGGTGGGGAAAAGAACGCGCGCCGGGAAGCTCCCCTGAGTACTGGAGTCGACTCTCAAGAGGCAGGAGGTGGGGAAAGAAAAGTCTAAGACCAATTGCTTTGAGTTAACTTGCGGATGAATTATTGGAGCGATGATCTGGCGACCACAGCACTATGATTCCGACTCCGATCAAACCGGGGGAGAGTATCTCCGGCCTAGATCGGGACAGAGACGGTACGCGCTACAGCCGATCCATGCGCCCTTTTTCTTCCTCGGCGACGTTGTGGTGCGCCGTGCTGAGCTTTCTTCCGCGCGCCGTTTCTACACGTACAAATTGCTTTGCCCGCACCGGTGAGACCTCACCGAGCAAGGCCTGTGGTAACGATTCGTCGCACTGCAGGGACATTTTCTTTCTTTTTTCGTCACTGTCTCTGTATTTGTTGTTTACGATGGGGTCAACCAGTTTTGTTGCATGTGGAGCATTGGACTTTCATGTACAGTACAGTTTGTTTGCTTGTGTACGCATGCACTTTCTGGATAGGAAAGACGAAGAAGCATCAGCATGCACTTTTGGATGTGCACCAAGAATATAGTAGCATCCATCTACGATTATAAAAGGTAGACTAAATGATTAACTATGATGATGTTTTTAAGTCGATCCCGGGTTAGGTGTCTAAGTCGTTCGTCATCTGGCTTCACTTTGTTAACAGGTTAAATAAACGGCGTTTCTTGCCTATCCTTAGCTTGATCCAAGACCCCAAAAAAAAAAATTTGGTCACCACTCTAATTTTGGTGAGGTTAACAGCTTAATGTCCACACTATCACTGGTGCCAACAGAGGATTCAAACATTTCTTGAAACCTGATCGACTTACAAATAAGAGTGCTTAGATGCTATTTTCTGTCTAGATCGCCGCTAAGAAACCCACAAGTACGACGGCTGCCAATGCTAGAGGGATGCTAGATCCACCCCGGCCCATCCCACTCATGAATTTCGATGTTATGCCTACTTTTCGACATAAACATTCGTGGATTTACAAAGTTAAAAAAAAATTATTCACTTTGGAGAGATTTGAAAACAAAAGGAGGGGAAGAGATAATCCGTTCCTCGAGGAATAGAGGAAGGAGAGCAGGACCACATGTGATGTGAATGACATATAGCAACGATAGGTGAGAAGTGGGCTCACTCACTTCTGACTACGAGTATTTCAGTAAAAGCTCGATTATATGAGAGGATTATGTTTTTTCAGGACAAGGTGTAAAATGGCTTAATTGTGGGATGTATTTTCATAGGAATATTTAACAAGGTGCCCTCAGTTGGCACCACGACCTTAGTTTTACCCCTAGCGCCGAATCGACCTCAGTTTTGCCCCCAGTCAGTGCGCAACGACTCCTTTCGCTGCTCCTACCGTTACTTTCTGTCCCCGTTAGGATCCTGACCTGTGGGCCCCAGCTGTTGATCGTTGGCGCGGTTTGTGTGCCCCAGCTGTTGACGGTTGGCGCTGCATGTGGGCCCACCTGTTGACCGTTGCTTGCGGCCCAATGTCACATGAGGCCCAATGTCAACATGCAGACTACACATTATCCATTTATATTTATTAATCACTACATGCAGACTACGCATTATCCATTTATTAAACCATCAAATTATTTGTATTAATAATATAAAATATATACTGTGATCAACTCAAATTTGTATTTATCTTAGAAAACATAATGCAGCACATCTCTTATATATAAATTTTGTTTGCAATGTGCAGATTTTAAAGCGATGATTAATTAGAAAGGATAAACTTCTAAACAGCGGGTACATTTGGACAAATATAAGAACATAACTTTATATATAGAGCTTATACATAATTAAACATACTTAGAAAGGATAACTGGCCCCACTTTACATATATTCAGTGGGGCCCGAGAAACATTACATTTAAGTTTTTTTTTTTGCTAGCCTTAACTGCTCCCGCTCTGCATGCGGGAGCCCTTCCCGTCCTCCGGCGCCGCCCTACTTCCGCCGCCACTCCACCGCCCGGATCTCCATCTCCTGTTTGATGCGGGCGCGGTTGTTCTCCGCCCGCATCCTCTCCTCTTGCGCCTCAATGGACCGCTTGATGCTGGCCCGGAAAGCCTTCGCCTCCTCCTTCGCCTCCTTCTTCTCCTGCGCCTTCAACTCCTTCGCCTCCAGCCGCTCCAGTCTCTTGAGGCGGCGGTTCGTCTTGGGGGAGATGTCCGATGTCTTGGTGGTGGTGGAAGGGACGGGGCGGTGGACGAAGGGCGGCGTCGGCGATCGCTCCCGTTTGGGAGAGTCGTCGACGGGAAGCACGATGGGCAGGACGTCCAACTCCGCCTCGGGCCACTCGGCCTCGTACCAAGGCAGAGCCTTGGGGTGGTTGTCCTCGTCGGAGACCGACTCCGGGCTTGAAGGTAGTGAGTAGGAAGACATTTTACGTTCGGCCTTGAAGGGAGAGAAGGGCAAAGGGCTGGAGAGGGATGAGAATATGGAGGACGAGTGAAACGGACTATTTAAAGACACGATTAGACGTGAATTTATTTGGGTAGATGAAGCAAACTGTGTGAAAACCTTGGATGCAGTGTAGAAGAGTCGATGCATGGTCAAAGCGGTGTAGAACAGGTATAGGCGTAGGCGTAGGACAGCTACGGAGTACGAGCGTGTGTGCATTCGTCAGTCAAAGTGATTCGACGTTGCATGCGTGTATTAAAGAGGTGAAGAGAAGAAAGTCCAAAGTCTCACGCCAAATACTGCCTCGCTGCATATGCATTGATGCGTATCTTCTGAAAACGAGGCGTGGAGGGCTGCGTCGCTGCAAATGCGAGGCGACTCGTGTTTCTGAAACAAGGCGTGCAGGGGTGCTGCAAATGCAACGCGACTTGTGTTTCTGAAACGAGGCGTGCAGGGCTGCTGCAAATGCGACGCGACGTTAACTATTTTCTTCTTCTGCCACGTAGTTTACTCTGAAAAAACAAGGCGTGCATGCAGTTACATTGAGAGAAAACACCCTATCCATGCACCGCTTCATTTTCGATCGTTTGATCGTAAGGAGCGGTGCAGATCGAGTCCATGCATGCAAACTACGGCGGCAACGGCCTGCAGACGCTGAGACGAGCGCTTCTCTGTGCGGGAACGCGATCCTCTGACTTTAGGTCACTGACAAATGGAGCCCATCACACACCGGACCCACGTGTCATGGGAGAAAGTCAGAGAACATAAGGTGGGTAAAGTAAGAGGATCGCTTTTCACCATCTGCACTACTCTGCCATGTCATTTCTAGACATTTTTAGAGACATTTGGTTGGTTGTGCTAGGATAGCCCATAGGAACACAAAACAAAAAGGTAGAACCCACCTCTTCGGAAGATTCAGGATGTTTGGTCCGATACAGGAGTTTCACCCTGTAAGCGCTCACGAGAGAGAAATGGATGTCGGTGAAGCGGGTCACACCCCGGAGAGCAATCTTTGACATCCAAAGCACACAACACACATATACTATCATGGTATGAAACTCCCTAGCTTGTGTTGGGATCCAGACGCTCCGTAGCCCCCCTCCCGGTGAAACCCTAGCCCCGCTGGAGAAATACCTGACTTATACGGAAACATGCGGTAACTGCGTCGAAAGGGGGTGGCAATGTGGAACTATTTGGTTGGTTGTGCTAGGATATGTAACACCCGGGGATTTTCCCCAATTAGATTGTGTGTTTTTCCTTTTGCATCATCATGGCATCCAGCATGCATTGCACTTTGTTTTCAAAATCATTTAAAAATTCAAACCAATTTAAAAATTCACCCAAAATTCAATCAAATTCAAATTAGAAAATATTTTAAAGATTTCAAAAAAACAAAAGTTTGTGCAACTGGGCATTTTAAATGCTGATTGCATAGCAATTGTTTTCATAATTTTTGGAGTTTCAAAACCCCCTCAAATTCTATTTACAAAAAAGGGCTAATAAAAAAAAAGACCCTGGGGGAGGCAGGCCAGCCCAAGTGGGCTAGACCACCTACAACCCCTTTTCCCACAGCCACCGCAGCCCAGCACCCCAGCCCACTCTCCCCTTCTTCTCCGTACGGTAGCACGAGGAGAGCACCGCTCCTGTCGCTTTCCCCTCCCCCACCATGGTCCCCTCTCCACCTCTCCTTATCTACCCCTCCCCTCCTCCACAACCCTAACCCTAGCCTCCATCTTCTCCCTCCCGACGCCGCCATCCTCTTCGTCCCCCTCCTTACCCTTCTCTCTGTCCTTTTTCTTCTTCAACCACCACCGAAACATGGCCGGAGTTGGAGCACCTTGTGCGGGTGGTGTGGTACCTGTGAAGATCCTCCGTGTGCGGGAATGGAAGGAGGGCTTCATCCGAGTCAAGTTCGTCGAAGGAGTTGGACCAAGAGCTGCCTTGGATCGCCTTCTCCATCCGGGTTTCCAAACCGGCAGGAACCTGTTCGACCACGCCGTCCCCGACGTCTCCTGCACGTCCGCCTCGCCCCAAGCTCCTCGAGGTGAGTCTCACCTCCGGGACTCATCCCCTACCCCTCCCCCTTGCTCTGTGTGCCGCCATCGAGCAGCATGGTCGCGCGCCGCCCGCGTCAGGTCGCCGTCGGCCCGTCTCCCGTCCGTTCCCGTCGCACCTGCAGGCGATCGTCAGTTTCGTCAGTTAACACCCCCCGTTTGCACTTGTTTCAGATCCGTTTACATTCAGAAACCGCAGCCCAGCCCAGTGGCTATTCCCTCCGCTGTGCACACCGTGAGTCCCAGGTTCGAATCCCCGGGGAGGCAAAGCCTCCCCCTTTTTCTCGTTTTTCTGCGCGCGGGTGCGGGTCCCACATGTCGGTGACCCAGGATGCCACCGTGTCTCCACAACGCCTCGTCAACGCCACGCTAGCGTGAGCCCCACCCGCCATCCTCTCTGGCTGGATCTGCTCCGGGTGATAAACGCCCAGATCCAGATCTGGATCTGTATTTTCGCACCCAGGCCCCTGGTCTCTCTGGTTTTTGCACCGAAGCCCCTCCACGCAATGTTTCCATCAGAAGGAGGTCCCTGCAAATTCTAGAAACACCCCTAAACTTCTTTTGGCCCTATCTTCCAAACCACAACTCCAAATCATACAAATTTTATATGTATTCCATCCCAAATTTCATGATCTTTCCAAATATCCACTTTGTTCCTGTTTTGGACATTTAAAATTGCTGCACTAATTCAATTCTATGAAAAAACAGGCACGGATACCACCTAAGCTATACAGCCGCTCTCGTCGTGTAGTATGTCCCTAGCTAGCTAGAGAATCGAATCCTATACGAGAGAGAAAATAGGAGACGATCGGCGTTCCATCAGACCATCACAAGGAGATTAGAAACTAGTATGACACACTTGCAGAGATAATACAATCAGTTGACCAATCCTTTTCGTTTTGCAATTATAGTCTTCAAAAACCCTTGACAAGGGGGAAAGCAGAGATACCCAAAAAGAGTCACCATGTCCTCAATTTGGCAAAAACTTCCTAAGATTTTCAATGAAAAAATAGGCACAAATACCACCTACAGCTATACAGCCAGTCTCATCGTGTAGTATGTCCCTAGCTAGCTAGAGAATCGAATCATACACGAGAGAGAAAAAATAGAAGACCATGGCCGTTCCTATGCATCCATCACAAGGAGCGGTTCATGAGGCCACGCACGACGACCAAACCCAGCACGAGCAGGTGATCCACCTCCGGCCCCATAGTCAGAGACAGCACGTCCTCGCCCAGCACGACCCCCGCCGCCGTCTGTTTCCGCCCGACCTCCGCCACGACCGCGCCGTCCACGGCGCAGACTTTGTACTCCGACTTCCGCACGTAGCACCCGTGGAGCATGAAGCACATCCCCGCGCCACCGTGCATCGTCACGGCGGCCCCGCCTTTCTCGGCCCGTCGCACGCTGAACCACGGCGTTGCCTCCTCGTCGTCGCCGCCCTCGTGGGCGCACCGGGAAACCTCCCACCTCCTGAACATGCCAAAGGCCTTGCGTCGGATCCTGATGAGGGTGTTGCCGGCGCGGTCCATGAAGAACACCTCGCGGCTCCCCTTGCAGCCGTAGTTGTCGACGCGGAAGGCGACGCCGCCGTCGGGCGTGTACACCGTGCAGCCGTTGCCGTTGAACACCAACGACTTCATCCACACCGTGTACGCCTGCCTGCCCTGCTGGTGATCTCCGTTTGATGAACTCGTAGAGACCGCCGCAGCGAGGGGCTGGATCTTGGCCATCGGCGTGATGGAAGAAGACTTCTCCTGTGTAGCTGCTGCGGTTGTGATGAGATCATGAGAGATGGTTGGGATGGTGGGGTGTCAGCGGCCGGTTCCACCTATTTATAGGTGACTCTACTGCCTCGCTGGTTAAGATTTGTTTATGGCACAGTACGCGTCACGCGACATGATAGAATAGTGCTAACCCAAAGTTGTTTATGCTCGATCTAGTAGTGTACTCGTCAGCATGTCATTAGCTACCGCCACGTTTACCTTCTGCTTGTTTTAGCATCAGATGGCATAGTGGTTAACACATTTTCTAGAGATGCCAAATGTTCCTCCAAAATCGCAACGCACATGGATATATATGTACATGTAACAGGGTTTTCTATTTGTGAAATCATTCCCAGCACAGATGTTATTAATTTTTAAACTCTGTTACTAGTAAAGTTACTAATTATCATTAGTAGTAAATGTCAGAAAGGACATAGAGGCAACACAGTGCTCCGGTAGTTTGTTTTCCTGTGTCGTTGTTAATCTGGATTATGGTGGCATTAGATTTTCGCCCCATAGTGGACCGCTCCGAGGCGAAGTGTTCATAGTGGGTTTCCTAGTGCTGCTCCAGCTCGCTTCTCTTCCCCACACAGTCCCCTTCTAATGTTGTCAACATTTGTATTTCTGTTATAAGTAACGGAAAGGGGTGTGGAGCCCGTTTTTTTTTTCATAGACTAGGTCGATCTATCTAATCCAATCTTGTTTTCTCTCATGTCACTCCAAGGTGCGTCACCCACATCATCGATTAATTGTTTTACAACAACAGTTATCCATCCACACATGGCAACTAACAGAGCACGAGTAAGATTAGATCCATCGTTTTCCATGTATGAGCTTCCTTGGATCACTGCATTGCTTAACTAATACATCTTCTAAGCGATTACTTTTGCCCAGAAAAACAGTATGCAGCTAACAGGGCCATGCCATAATTAAAATTTCCTATAGTTGGTTTAAAGTGATCAAATAATAAAAAAATGTTTCATTGATATCACCTTATTTGCCATTATGTAATAAAAAAATGGTTAATTACAACTATCGCAAATTTATTACAAAAGAAAATAGCACATGTAACATCTATGGCAATCTCAAATTTGTGGGAAAAAGATTATCATGACATATGTTGTTGGAACCATGTACATCATATTGGATCCATAAAGCAAACTATAGTTCTTATATGATGTTAGATCAGTAAGCGAGGTTAGTAATATTTGATGAAAATCATTGAATTAAGATAAAATGAGTGATCCTCATTAATCGTTAGGTCACATAGTAAAAATTCTCTTTATTTTCATGTTTCTTGATATCATTCACCGGTCAAAGTGAGCAATGTAATAAAACATGAACATGCTGAAACTTTGTACATTATTTTATATTTGAACATACATCTAAAGATAAATTATTTTCTTCCATCCATATTCCTTAACATGTTTATGCATCAATAGAAAAAGTTGGAAAAGTAGGACTCAGGTCACGGGTAGTTTCTTTGTTATGCAAAACGAAAACGTGGCTTGGATAACGTAGTTCAATACTATTAATAAGTCATCAATTTTATTTTGCATTCGGAGTAAAATGTGCTCTTGTGTTGATTTTTTTTACATGAGAGAATCGAGAAGGAAACATAGAATTGTCCGAATATGCCTACCATATAAACCAAGAAATATCCACGGAAACAATCCATAAAATTTTAGTGAACGCTTTTCAACACCTCTGATTAAAAATAGTATTTACACACTGTGTGCATACTAAATATGAAACATATCAAACGGTAATTCGTGGTAACTTAGCTTCTATGTATTATAAAGACAAAACACTGTAACGTGTAAATGACGCTCCCTTTGAAAGTGTGTCTTCTAGTGTTGTATGTTCATCAATTTTGAAGGGTTGAAGTTCTCTGTCACATTAAACCGGAATATTCATTCAATGGAGGTGGAGGGACATTCTCATCCACGCGAGATTGTGTGCCGAATTAGCATTATGTGTATCATTAAGCCGGTAAGTTTGTAGCGTGAGGGACATTCCTGATACGTCCATTGTACATCACTATTTTATATCGTAATTTACTTAAATTCATCGATGTATTTCATATTATGATGAATTACTTATGTTATTTCACCTATTTTGCATGTTTTACAATTATTGGAGAATAATTCACCGGGACCAGAAATCAGTTGTAAAAAGCACCTTCGAGATACCATATCTCTGAAGACCGGAAGAAGAAGGGGACATCGGGAAGTTCCTATTTCACCAAAAGACGGAGCCAGCCAGGAGGGGATCCCAAGGGGCCACACGGGCCCACACCATGTGGTGGCGCCACCCCCCTTGGCCGTGCCGCCACGTGGTGTGGCCACCCTGGCCCACCTCTTGTAGAGCCCTTTCGCTTACATCATCCCCAGGGACCCCTAAGACCTGGAGAACGATCGAGGAAATATTCCGCCGCCTCTTTGATATGTCATAAACGTATCCTTAATTTCTGATGTTCCATGATGTTTTCTTATTGTTTCCCACATGTTTGCTATACACTTTATGTTATTTTTATCGATTTTCCGGACTAACCTATTGACAAGATGCAATAGAACCAGTTTCCTGTTTTCTGTTGCTTTTAGTTTCAAAAAGGTTGTTCTGGAAATATTCTTGGAATAGGAAAATTCGAAGCCCGGAAGTCTTAGAATTCCGGAAGGTTCCACGGAGTACCGAAGATACCTAGAGGGGGGCCACAGGGGCCCCACACCACAGGACGGCGTGCCCCTGGTCGCGCCATGGGGTGGTGTGGCCCCCCAGGACTCCACCGCCTTTTCCCTTTCGCCTATTTATACCCCCCCGAGACGTAAACCCTAGAGATATACCACTTCATCCCGGAAAACACCCGAGGCCCCCGTCATCGTCATCCCGAGACCGGGAAGGTTCTAAAGCTCTCCCCGGCACCCTGCCGGGAGGGGAATTCATCACTAGAGAGGTCTACACCACCATGCCCTCCTCTGAAGTGATGCGTGAGTAGTTCGTCCCTAGACTACGGGTCCATAGCAGTAGCTAGATGGATGTTCTCTCCACTTTGTACCTCATGTTTAGATCTTGTGAGCTGCCTCACATGATCGAGATCATCTTTATGTAATAATACATGTTGTGTTTGCTGGGATCTGATGAATGTTGAATGCCATGTCTTCTGATTATCAATCTATCATGTTAACTTCATGCTTATGTTATTTATGATCTTGCATTGTCTCTGTTATTATTAGATGCTCTGTCCAAGTAGATGCTAGTAACTCCAAGAGGGAGTATTTATGTTCGATAGTGAGTTCATGCCTCCTTTGCATTTGTGCTCGAGTGACAGAAACGTGACGGATGGAGCATGTGTTGTTGCCATTAGGGAGAAAACAACAATGCTTTGTCTAAGGATGATTTTATTGTTTACATTACACACTTTGCTTATTGCGATAATCTGTTGCTAGCAACTTAATATCAACGATTGTTCAGATGTTATTCGGAGGGTGGATTATTAGTCATAGATGTAGTTGGATGATGGTATATGTATTTTGTTGTAATGCCCGCATGAATCACATAGTAATCTTTATGTCTTGAATATGCACTATGGTGCAGCCTTCATTTCTGTCAATTACCCAGTTGTAGTTTGTTCACCACACATGTTATTTATCTTTCTCGGAGAGAAACCTCTAGTGAACTGTGGACCCCGGTCCATTTTCCTCATACTGATAAAACACCTACTGCTTGCATATTGTTCCTACTGTTTTCCACACCATACGTTTTAACCTCTTTATGTTCAGCAAAACCGGTGAGATTGACAACCTCACTGCTACGTTGGGACAAAGTGATTTGATTGTATTGTGTAGGTTGCACGGTGCTGCTGAACTGATAGTGCGCCCTGCCACCTCATCTGCATCAACCTTCAGAGATTGCTTGTTCTCCTACTGGTCGATTCAACCTTGGTTTCTTTTGTGAGGGAAAACTTGCTGCTACAATCTTCACAACCTTTCTCTTGGGGTTTACCAATGTCAGCCTCACGTCAAGGCATCCCATCACTCCTCGAGGCAGAAAATAACAGAGAGAAAAGCTCTCCGGCAGAGAGAAATCTGCTGGGGAAATTCCTCCCCGGAGAGGGAAACTCATCGCCATTGTCACCATCATCGCTCCGGGCATCATCAAGATCATCATCATCATCGCCACCATCACCATCATCCTCATCATCCACCTCCGTCATGCTGTAACAATTATGGTTCTATATTGTTGTTCTTCACTACATCTCTCTCCCGGTGTGGACTACTTGTTTGTAGTTGATGCTTACAAGATTTATCGGTGTTTGCACTTTATGAACATATTGTTATTCATCATTATTTCACGTCTGATCATGATCCATGTGATGTCTTGAGAGTAGTTGATGCATGTAAAATACATAGATGAATTTTGCATATTTTCACATGGTTTTCTATTACATATTGCATCATATAAGGGTATAATTCAATGTTTTATAGTATTTTGGGGTTAAATTACAAATTCCCCCAACTTTTGTGGAATTAACCCTGCCTGCCAGAAACCCCGTTTTCTATATTTTTGACGTTTCAGGGGGCAAACTTCCGCGAAATCACCTGAAAATCTGCGGGGGTCATTTTTTTGGAAGGAGAAGACTTGCGGGCGAAGCATCCACGAAAATTAGGCAAGGAGGCCCAAAAGAGGACCCTCCACGCGGCTAGATTCCTTGGCCGCGTGAGAGGCCCCCTTTTGGCCCCTGTGGCCCCAATTCCTTCCATCTTCGACTTACCGACTCCGTCTTGACCTAAAACCGACTATAAAAAGGGTCCCCCGTACCCTTACGGAGAAGAGCGCCGCCGAAACACCGGAACACCAAAACAGAGACCAAAAGTTCCAGATTGGAGGGGGAAAACTCCGGCGGGGCGCCGCCGGTGTGATCTCCTACTCCTCCAACGTCATCTCCATCGACATCTCCATGAAGAGGGAGTAGTCCACCCCAGGGCTATGGGTTTGTGGAAGTAGCACTTGTATCTCTCTCTCTCTCTATGTGCTTCACTAATTAGATCCATATGAGCTGCCTCACATGATTACGTGCACCGTTGTAATTCCTATGTGGTGGATCTTTTCTATGAGTTATTGAATCTGAGATTGCAATAGTTTCTCTTGAGTTATTTGAGTAGATGTATCTTATGTACCCCGTTCTTATTTGCTAGCTTTGATCAATCTAGTTCTTGAGAGCGTGTGTGGGGTGATGGGTGCATTAGTTGGAGTAACGGGCGGTGGCTAGTGCTGTGAAAGTGACAGAAGTTCAACGATCCACTTAGGTTTTGTTAAACCTTTCTTAGTTCCCTCACTAGGGATAAAAAGGAGTACCTTGTTACCGGGGATTTGAAGTGACACTAATCAATCTCCATGAGTAGATCTAGCAAGTTCTTACTTCAACTTCATGTCACATTGCTTAAAGCTATACTCTGGTTTTTCCTTAATTATCGAGGTGTTATGATTTATTTCGCATCTTGGTGGAGTATAAGAGGGATCAATATGACCGTAGAGATCTCTATGCTAGGACGTGATGCCCATATGAAAGTACTCAATGTTAAACATGTTATTGTAATCTCACATGTAATTCTTTATGTCCACCGTCTACTACTTTATTTGAGAGAATGCAAGTGTGAAACCATGAACCCCGGTCCTATTTTAATTATAAGAAAACACTCTAGTTACTTTGCTGCAATTTACTTTACTTGCACTTTACTTTACTTGCATCTCCAATTCGAATTTACATTATCTCCATCACCACTTGCATCACAAAAATACAAAAACAATCCATTGCATATTTATTTTCTCATTTGCATTTAGTAGTAGATTTAATTATTGCACATTTACTTTCAGTTTTGCATTGCAATTTAGAAGTCTCACACCTTGTGCTTGACAACCACTTGGTGAGGTTGAGGGCACAAAATTCTCTACTTGTTTGCAGGATCCTGGAGGAAGCTTGGAAGACAACTGCTGAAATACTTGCTCCCCAAGAGTTCGATATAAACCCTCGAGTCACCCTCGTGGGGAAGAAGGCTTGCCACTAGCTACACACTCTGCACTTGGAGTCTCAACCTAGCCATCAAGCGTTTTTCTGGCGCCGTTGCCGGGGAGCCATAGGTGAAGGAGTTGTCCAAGCGAGCTCACAAGAAGTCTTCATCACCAACAAGGTGTGCAAACACCTAAGCTTGGGGAGGTTGCACCTACGTGAGTACCGTCCTTTCTATCTCCACGTTCTTTCAAGTCGATTGTTTTGTTTCTTGTCTTGTTTTTGTTTTTGTTCTTGTTTTTGTTTTGTCTTGCATATTTTATTTTAGTTTGCATTTTAGTTTTGCATTTAGTTATCTAGTTTATTTTAGTATTTCGAATTTGCCTAGTTACTTTACTTTTCAGTTTTGCATAAAAAATAAAAAACTACATAAAAACTGTTAAAATGGGTGATAGAACTAAATTAAGTGACTACACAAATACACCCAATGACCAATTCATTGCTAGGCCAATTACTACACCTGAAATACAAGCTGAAAGCTATGAAGTAAGTCCTAGTTTATTGAATTTAATTACTAGAGAGCAATTTGGTGGTAGTGCTATGGAGGATGCCTCTATGCATCTTCATGACTTCATGGAAATATGTGATTTGCAGAAAATTTAAAATGTGGAAAGTAGTGTTTTAAAACTGAAATTATTTCCTTTTTCACTTAGAGGAAAGGCTAAAGAATGGTTACTTTCACTACCTACAGCTAGTATAAAGTCTTGGGATTATTTAAAAGAAGCTTTCATTAAGAAATATTATCCTCCCGTTAAAATTTTGCAAAATAGGAATAATATCCTCTCATTTAGGAAAAATGATAATGAACATGTAGCCATGGCATGGGATAGAATTAAATTAATGCTTAGAACATGCCCATCACATGGAGTTAATGAATGGACCATACTACACTCTTTTTATAATGGTCTAAACTACATGTCTAGAAATATACTTGATTCTGCTGCTGGAGGTGCCTTTATGAGTAAAACTGTAGGTGAGGCTAAGAGCATATTAGAAAGCATATTGCAAAATTATAGTCAATGGAATACTGAAAGAGCACCCAATCCCACTAAGAAAATAAACTCAATTGAAGAAACCAATGATTTGTCTTCTAAAATGGACACTATTCTTGCTTTTATTAATAAACAAAATATGGAGAATGTACCTTTGCAGGAGCTAGTTGGTAGTAATTCTGAAAGTGTGGATGTTAATTTTGTTAGGAATCATGGTAGCAATGGTTTTGGTAATGCTTACAATTCATATAGTAAACCTCCTTATGTGCCCAATAAACCTTTTGTTCCATATCCTAATGCTAATGAAAATAAGTGGAAGCCTTCTAGTGAAATTTCCAAATCTAATAAATTGCTTATGGAACAAGTTGCTAGTCACAATGCTATGATACATGAGTTAAATAAGTCTATTGCATCCATTAGTAGTGATATTAAAGTATTGCAACTTCAATCTTCGAATTTAGATAAAGCATTGTCAAAATTAGCTGATAATCAAGCAACTCTATTAAGCATGTCAGCAGGAAAGCCACAAGCACAACCTAGTGTAGGAATGAATTCTATTACTATTGCTGCTCCTATTATTGAAAATATTGATCATATTGCTGAGAATACAAGTGAACATGTCCCTACTAGCTTAGAAGAAACTTTGAATGAAATAGTGAAGTACCCTGAATATTTACTTCCATATATGTCTTATCTTGCTAGCAAAGATGAAATTAGTCCTCATGAATCAAGCATGCTAGCTAAATTAGAGAGTAAAGTAGAGGAAATTATGATGCTTACTGAAATTAAGGATCCATTGCTTGATATAGAAAAAAGTAGCTTGCAAGAACTTATTGCTACTCTACAAAAATTTGCTAGTGATCCCACTATAAATGTTAATCAACCTGGCTTTGGATCTTATATTGCTAATCATGTCTTGCAAGAAAAAATTGCTAGGTAAAAGAATGAGGCCATGATACCTCCTAAGCTTGGGGATGCATGGATCCCCAAGGTGCTAGTTTCAATTGGAAAAGAAATTCACCATGCTATGTTAGATCTAGGTTCTAGTGTATCGGTACTCTCTAAAGAATTATATGAATTGCTAGAACTAGAAAATTTAGAAAAGTGCTCAAGTGAATTTGTCCTTGATGATAACTCTACTAAACATGCTGTAGGACAAGTAAAAGATGTTATGATTGAATTGCACATGACTTTTGTACCCGTTGATTTCATTCTTATGGATATGGGGGATAAATCCCCTAGTCCTATTATTTTGGGTAGACCTTTTCTTCGTATTACAGGTGCAATCATAGACTCCAAGGAAGGGAATGTCAAGTTTCAGTTCCCTCACAAGAAAAGTATGGAGCACTTCCCAAGGAAGAGGGGCACGCTGAAGAACAAGCTCCCTCATGAGCTTTGCCCCTCTTGATTATCAAGTAAGTAAAGCCTAGCTATATGGCTATAAAGAAAGCGCTTTACGGGAGGCAACCCGGTTGTTTTTGTTTGGATTTTCCTAGTGTCCTCTTTCTGTCTCAAGAGATTAGTTTTTTTTTTATTCTGGAGTTTTCAATAAAGAGTCAAGTCAAACCCATTTGGACTTATAAGTTGCTATCCTAGTGCATGAAATTTCTGTTTCAGCACGAGTCTTCTCACCGTATGATTTTACGTTTTGTATTGGTATGTCGGATTGAGCTAATTTTTTAGTATGTTCTGCAACTTTTCGTCCTCTGTAAGCACAAAAATTGGCTATTTTTTGACGATTCTAGCTTAGGTAAAAACGTTAGTTTTGCTGCTGTTGCTTTTCTGGACAGATTCTGCCTTCTTTTGTTTTATGCACTCTTTGGGCTTGGGAATCAAATTTCCATGATTCTTTCAAGCAAGAGAGTGAACATACAACATAATGAACCTTATTGTCTATCTACTGGAGCATTTGATTTGGAATTTTGCACAACAAGCATGTGATTTGTTTGTCCTTGCTAATCTCACCCCACAGAAAAAGAATGGGAGAAACATGTTTTGTGAAGTTTTTTTCACAGGGAATAGAGGAGCTGCGCCTCAAGACATCCAAGAATGGTGAAAGCCATAAGCTTGGGGATGTGATGAACACACCACTTGAGCTACACTCTTTTGGTTAGCACACGTCTACTGTCTGTTTTTCTAAGCAAAGCATTTATCGTAGAGACTTGAAGCGTCTAGTTTTTGTTTTTATTTTTGTTTTGATAAGACCACCACCATCATTTTATATGAGATTGAGCTACTGGAGTTTGGGGTTGGAATGTATTGGATGCTAGTATTATGACTTGGAATAGGGATGCCATGGTTGATTTGAAGAGCTACATATGTTTGCATGATTTATAGGCTTTTTATGTGTAGAAATTTGCAATAATGTTGTCTTGAGCTATCTCTTATTCATGTTCATCATGTTAATTGCTGGTTTATTTAGTTTGTCATGAAATGAGTAGTTCTATGGACATATGCATGCATAGTAGCTGGTCAACTATCTCCCTCTTGCTAGCCCAAAAATTTAAAAATTCCAACAAATAAAAACTTGTTTCCAACACTCCTTAGCCAAGTATTTCCAGTGAGTCCACCATATCTTCCCATTAGCTTCATTGCTATTCCGAGTATGTTCACCATGTTATTGTGTTATTTATGTTCTAAATTAAGATATTCACTTTATCAATTGTCATGGGTTGAACTTGGGATAGGACTCTCACGAACTTTTGAAGGCACACTTTACTTTTTATGCATCTAATAAACATGACCCAATAATGGGAGCCACAAGTTTGCGTTTGACAAGTGTGTGGTTGGGAGCTAGCTATAAACGTGTATCACCGGAAAACTTTCAACCTTGCACAAAAAAATTTACATTTGGTTGATATCATGTACTTTTGTTTTTGGACTCCTGCCATGCCGAAATGAAATAGAGGAATAGTAAGTTTTGATGAGTAAGTATCTATATGACTAGAGAAACGCATTGGGCCGCTAACCCAAGCCATGCTTTATAATGGTGGAAATTTACTTACAGCTTGAGTGACTCTACAACACATCCTATAATAAAATAAGAAGCTATGCATAATAGTGAATGAAAATAAAAAGGATGATGAGTCTACTACGTTTGTTCATCTTGTCATTGTAACATGGGCTTGTTTCCATGTCATGGGGAAATAGGTACCTCTTTGCGGTTCTCTATGATGTCATTAATACTTATTATGATTGTACAAAGCTTATTAGGAATCTTAAGTTGAGTAATCATGGAGTAGGTTTTCACACTCACGGGGCATGAGGCTTTCAACCACCTTGTCATTCTCATTACTTGAATACTCACAATTTTAAGATGCTAGTGATAAAAGGGCAATGAGATTCCTAGATCAATGGGTACCACATTTCAATTAGTAATTTTAGTTGAATAATTTAGAGGCTAAATAAGACTTGATCATGTTTTACCTCTACTCAATTTTCTCCAAAGTGTCCACCATATTTTTATTCTCCATTATGCTATTCTTTGACCAATATAGGATTTTATTTTTCATTTTGTGTATGCATTTGGTCCATAGTGCTTTTATTTCATTATACACTTTGTGAACTTTCATGAAGCATCTTTGCTTGCATATTTGATATTTCTTACAACATGAATTGTATGTTGCTACTCATTTCTAGTATTAATCATTTGATTATATGTAGCATGAATAATCCTCCTTGATATCCCATGATTGTTTCAATATGCAGAACTCATCTTAGTTTTATCACCTTCATACTCGAGGACGAGCATGGGTTAAGCTTGGGGATGTTGATGCATGTAAAATGCATAGATGAATTTTGCATATTTTCACATGGTTTTCTATTACATATTGCATCATATAAGGGTATAATTCAATGTTTTATAGTATTTTGGGGGTTAAATTACAAATTCCCCCCAACTTTTATGGAATTAACCCTGCCTGTCAGAAACCCCGTTTTCTATATTTTTGACGTTTCAGGGGGCAAACTTCCGCGAAATCACCTGAAAATCTGCGGGGGTCATTTTTTTGGAAGGAGAAGACTTGCGAGCGAAGCATCCACGAGAATTGAGCAAGGAGGCCCAAAAGAGGACCCTCCATGCGGCCAGATTCCTTGGCCGCGTGAGAGGCCCCCTTTTGGCCCCTGTGGCCCCAATTCCTTCCATCTTCGACTTACCGACTCCGTCTTGACCTAAAACCGACTATAAAAAGGGTCCCCCGTACCCTTACGGAGAAGAGCGCCGCCGAAACACCGAAACAGAGACCAGAAGTTCCAGATTGGAGGGGGAAAACTCCGACGGGGCGTCGCCGGTGTGATCTCCTACCCCTCCAACGTCATCTCCATCGACATCTCCATGAAGAGGGAGTAGTCCACCCCAGGGCTATGGGTTTGTGGAAGTAGCACTTGTATCTCTCTCTCTCTCTCTATGTGCTTCTCTAATTAGATCCGTATGAGCTGCCTCACATGATTACGGGCACCGTTGTAATTCCTATGTGGTGGATCTTTTCTATGAGTTATTGAATCTGAGATTGCAATTGTTTCTCTTGAGTTATTTGAGTAGATGTATCTTATGTACCCCGTTCTTATTTGCTAGCTTTGATAAATCTAGTTCTTGAGAGCGTGTGTGGGGTGATGGGTGCATTAGTTGGAGTAACGGGGGGTGGCTAGTGCTGTGAAAGTGATAGAAGTTCAGCGATCCACTTAGGTTTCGTTAAACCTTTCTTAGTTACCTCACTAGGGATAAAAAGGAGTACCTTGTTACCGGGGATTTGAAGTGACACTAATCAATCTCCATGAGTAGATCTAGCAAGTTCTTACTTCAACTTCATGTCACATTGCTTAAAGCTATACTCTGGTTTTTTCCTTAATTATCGAGGTGTTATGATTTATTTCGCAGCTTGGTGGAGTATAAGAGGGATCAATATGACTGTAGAGATCTCTATGCTAGGACGTGATGCCCATATGAAAGTACTCAATGTTAAACATGTTATTGTAATCTCACATGTAATTCTTTATGTCCACCGTCTATTACTTTATTTGAGAGAATGCAAGTGTGAAACCATGAACGCCGGTCCTATTTTAATTATAAGAAAACACTCTAGTTACTTTGCTGCAATTTACTTTACTTGCACTTTACTTTACTTGCATCTCCAATTCGAATTTACATTATCTCCATCACCACTTGCATCACAAAAATACAAAAACAATCCATTGCATATTTATTTTCTCATTTGCATTTAGTAGTAGATTTAATTATTGCACATTTACTTTCAGTTTTGCATTGCAATTTAGAAGTCTCACACCTTGTGCTTGACAACCACTTGGTGAGGTTGAGGGCACAAAATTCTCTACTTGTTTGCAGATTCTGGAGGAAGCTTGGAAGACAATTGCTGAAATACTTGCTCCCCAAGAGTTCGATATAAACCCTTGGGTCACCCTCGTGGGGAAGAAGGCTTGCCACTAGCTACACACTCTGCACTTGGAGTCTCAACCTAGCCATCAGTAGTTCGTTTAGTTCTTGAGGACATGGGAGAAGTAAAGATGTTAGTAGTGGAATTATGTTAAAGTAATATCTAATGGTTTGATATTTAAGTTGTGGTGCTATTTTTCTAGTGTGTCATGTGAACGTCGACTACATGACACTTCACCTTTATGGGCTTAGAGGTATTTGGCTACTGAATGTGGGGTTCTCGGAGTGACAGAACCCTAACCAATGCACGAGGGAGTATAGGTAAGACAACCGACTTGACCTTTGCTCTAAAAATGAAAAGCCACTTGCTGCAATTATTATTATTGTCTTTTATTTACACGCACTTTATTTATCTGCTATATCAAAAACCACCAAAAACCCGTCTCCTAGTGTTTATAGTAAATCCTCTATCCAACCTACTTGTCAACACCTTCTGCTACTCGTTGAGTTCGACACTCTTATTTATCGAAAGTACTATGATACACCCTCTATACTTGTGGGTCATCAAGACTACTTTCTGGCGCCGTTGCCGGGGAGTGAAGCGCTATTGGTAAGAGAAACTTTTATTGTGAGTGCTGTTTTTTATTTCTGTCTGCTATTTTATTTCATTACGTAGATATCTCCATTTAATTCCTTATTTGGGAGTACTACTGTCACTGCTAGGTTAGTAGATGACCCGTCGTCTGCTTAGTCGAATCCTTTTAAAATACCTATGAAAATTGTTGAACATGTTATGGATAGCTACTATTTTTTAGATGGAGATGTCCATCCTGCTGATCATTTACTCTATATACATGGATTATGCGAGTTGTTCAGGTGTGCAGGTATTTCAATGGACCAAGTTAAGAGGAAGCTATTCTCTTTATCACTGAAGGGCAGAGCTGCGGAATGGTTTAAGATGCCGAAGAATGGCCGATCTATTGGATGGGATGAAATTGTACCTCTCTTTTATTCTAAATTTTATCTTCCTAGTGAGATTTATAAGGATCAGAATCAAATATATTTTTCTAGCTCATGATGGAGAGAGTACTGCCCAAGCATGGGGGTTGCTAATGCTCAAATGTCCCATTCATGAGCTCCCCAGTAATATTGTTATTAATAATTTCTATATTAGGTTTTGTCTTCATGACAAGGATTTATTGGATGCTTCTTGTTCTGGACCATTTGCACGTTTGAAAGAAGAAGACAAATGGGATCTTCTTGACCGTATTCATGAAAATACTGAAGGATGGGAGAATGAAAAAGAAAGAAAGTCAGGTATAAATTATGATTATGAATGCTTTAAATATTTTATGGGAACTGATGATTTTCATAATGTTAGTTGTCGAGACATCGTAGTAGAATTCATAGACGGGGGTGCCATGAGACTACTGATAGAGAAGTGGCGGGACGCGATTGTACGATGGACAATGACACATGGTTTTTACCCAGGTTCGGTACGACGCAGTAATGCGACGTTCCTACTCCTGCAATCTCACTATCCAGGACTAAAGCCTGGAAATACATAGTACAATGTGAGGTTCTATTAGCTTCTCGTCAAGGATCAACCTCTCGGCGAGTTAGCCTTTAGCTTCTTGTCTATCTATCTTATCTCCCGTCCGGCTTTATATAATAGCCGGATTAGGGCATACAGAGAAGGAAACCTAGAAGACTACGGTCACTATTAACTTGGAAAGTAACGAATCCGCCTTCTACTCCAAGCCAGATCACGTGAGCCGTGATCCGGGTTCTTCTAGAATCCGGCTTCTGCGCGTCAGCTTACTGGGCCGCCCAATGGACCATAGCCCACTACCATTTAGGCCGTCCTGGTAATCCAGCCCTTTAGACTGCCATCTGATATATCCGTATTCAGTATATATCCGATAGTGGCCCCCAAGAAGGATTAAGACTCTGATTCACCTTCTTTCGCAAAATGTGTATTTTCCGAGAAATATCGGCTCGCGGTCTTGATTCTTCTTCTCCTCAAAAGGATGTTATAACACAAAAACTCGGAATCCGGAAAATCCAGCTTTTCTTTCACAATCCTTCGTGAAGAAGGAACTTCCTACGTCAACGCTTTAATCATGCTGACGTAAGGGACGCTTAGGTTTCGAGCGGGAAACCCCGAAACATATCTCTGACAGATTCTCGCGGGAAACGAGGAGATATCAATAATCACTCGTCGTTTCATTTCCCGGAAATTCCGGCGAGTGACACGCGTTGATCATCCAACGGTCAAAAGAGCCGTTAGCATGCATCGCGACGGGATTCCGGCTATAAATAGCCGTCTCCGTCCTTGTCGCACCCTGATTTCTAGGGGATACTCACCGTACGAACTGGATAGCAGATGCTTGGATTATGGGGCATAACTGCTCCCACGTCCCAGCTTCCTGGTAGGCCTGCGCTTATGCGCGACAACACAAGCCCTGCTATTCCATCGTCGATGTAAACTATCCACTAGAGATCAAAGGCACTTCCGTCGACGTACTTCAAACCATACACACATGGTACGTCAACGGCGTTGAACAACTGATATCACAACAGATCTCTACGACACAAAAGATTGAAATAAGTTGCAAATGGATCTCATTAGAGCAGAGATAGCAAATACAATCATTCAGAGGGCACATGCCCCAACAATACATCGTTACAATACAGCGGAAGCATTCAACATGTCTGAGTACAGACAAGAACCAAATAGGCCTAAGAGGCCGGAAACAAACAGACGGAGCCCATCCACGAAGTCTCGGATCCTGCCCGGGTCCGCTATCTACTCGTCAGCAGTCTCGTCATACTCCACGTAGTAGCCACCATGTAGATCTTCGGAAACGTAGGTCTGCGGAAACCACAGCCCCAAAGGGGTCAGTACATAAACGTACTGGCAAGCAAGACTCACAATTCACCAAAGTGTAACCCGTCAACACCAAGCACAGATGCCTTGGGTTCAACGGAAGAGAGGGGATATAAAAGATGCTGCAACTGGCTGCACTAACCAACTACAGAGGTTCTACCACTTCCGGCTAACAGAAAGGAGATAAGATCGAGGATTGTAACCAACTGAAAGATAACTTCAAACAAACCCATCCTGGATCTCGCCCCTTATCCAAAGAAGCAATCCGAGGATAACTCACACAGTTGTATTAAAGGTGAATCAAGTTATTGTGTCATCAACCTATTACTAGTCAAGTTATTAATCATTGGGTGTAACATGTTTGATCATTATGTTTAAGTTGTCCTGAGTACATGTTAGCCAGTACTTTCACCAAGTAATCCATAACCGCGGAAAACACGGCTTCTCGAGAAGATTATCCCTGCAGGGTTGCACCAATTTGGCCGTACACGCAAGAATAACCCGCCAGATGGAAATGCACTTCCACCAAGCTGGGTACTCTACACAACCAACCATTCTTCGCATCAAGCCCAAAGCACCTTGGGCGCACGGCTAATCGAGCCCAGAAGAAAATGGACCCTCATAGCACTCTAAGAACGTGTCCCCCTATATGCCGACTACGAAAGTTCCACCCTGGCCTGGGCTCGCAAAAACATGCATGCGGCAAATGGAAAACACGAACTAAATGAGGCGATTTGGACGAGATGCGAATCATGTCAAGTTGAGGGGGGCGCCCATACTCGCTTCCCACATGCGGTTAGTGCGCTCATCATGGATCAGTAGACAAGACCCTTTTCCTATTAGGGTCGACACTAGCAGGCTTCAAAACCTCTCATGGGCCTCCTGCCGGTGCCTTATCATCAAATTTATTATTAATAGTAACATTAGCATGATTGATTGATTAAACATCGAGCCCCCCAGAACATAATAGAGTAGTAACAGAAAGTAACGGGTAACAGACTCGAGCAAAACAACCTAAGCATGCTAGTAAGACACTGGCTCAACCAAGGGGTGATAGGAGTGGAGGTGAGGCAATATCAGGGTTGAGGGATTCATGTGATAGGTTCGTAACAGAAACAACTACTACTAAGGCTAGCAGAAAAGAACAACGGAAAGTATCGGTAATCAATGTTGAAAGGAACACAGTGGTTCATGTGAGTGATAACTTGCCTGCAAAACCCAGTAGCCTGGTACTGAGCTAGATCCTTAGAAGGGGTGTCGTAAGTATCGTCGGTCTCAACGTCGTCGTATATCCGAGAAAAAGCAAACAAACAATACAGAAAGATAAACAATCAATATCATGGCATAGGTGCACAAACATGGGATGATGCATGTCATGTTAATATATGCATCAAAATAAACTACTTGACAAGAGGACACAATTTAATTGGACCCATATGCAATGTGAATTGCATATGGATGCAAATGGTTTAGGTTGAAGCAATGAGCTACATTTGATTAACAAGTGTAAGTAGTTTAAATATGATGCCTGCATGATGATAACAAGAAGTAAACAAGTTAGATGCAATTGGAAAAGGAGTAAAACAAGTGTGGGATTTTATTTGTCATGTTAGGAATTTTGGTTTCTTATTGATGTCACACAAGTAATTGTTGTTTTCAACAAGTTAAAGTGTTCAAAACAAATAACAAAGTTGATATTTGAAAAGGTTATCAAATTTTAGTTGGATTACATGTTTCACATTTTGAAATTGGACTTTGGATTAATTAATTATGAATTAAACAATAATAAACAATTTTTAATTGCATTAAACAAGAATTAAATGGTTTAGGCAATTTTAATTATTCAAAACAGAAAACAAAAATTATATTTGAAAAGGTGAGGTGAAATGGTATGGAAAACATATTTTATTTGCATTTATTGGATTAGTAAAGAATTAGTTATGGAATTTAAGAAATTGCATTTGAATTATTCAAATTTGAATTTTAAATGTATTTGGAAAATTCAAAACAGTGCACAATTGGAATATTTGGAAAGATTATAAAATTTGGAGCAATAAACATATAAAGTTTTTATTTATTGGATTCATAGATTTAAAGTTATTGATTTTTGAAGTTTTATGCTTTATTCTGTTATTTAAAATGAAATAGAAATAAAAACAGATGCGTTTTAATCTTTTGTTACCGCACTGTTTTCTACCCCTAGCCACTGCCCGTGGGCCAGGGGGACAGCGTGGCGCGGTGGTGCTGGTGTGGCAGCAATGGTGGATGACAGGTGGGGCCCAGCGCTTGATGAATAAAGGGAGAAAAAAATGGGTGCGCCCCTGGGATTCGATCCCAGGACCTGTCGCTTGGATGCAAGGAACTGAACCATTGTGTTACGGCTGCTGTTGTGATTCAGATACAGCGCACGACCAGTTAAGGAGATACAGCGACGTGTTAATGAATTTAGGTAGAACAAAGTGCAGCGCTTTCTCCGTCAGACGTTGCGTTCAGAGCGGGGCAGAGAGGATGGTGACGACGCGGGTACCTGGGGCGGAGTTAGGAGCGAGAGGGCACCGCGGCTCCTCGAGGGTGCTGAAGGGGCGGGGCACGCACCAGTCCTCGTCTGCTGATGCGTCCCTCGATGGAGAGGAAGGTGGCTCACGAGCACGGACACGGAGGCGTTCATGGCGGACAGAGGAGGAACTCCGATGAGCAACGCACACACGGCGAGCAAACGCACATAGAAACAGCGGGAATGGAGCGGGGTTAGTACCGGGAGGGGGTAGGCGTGCTCGATCGGAGTCGAGGGGGTCCGTGGCGACGGGAACTTGAAGATTTCCGGCGACGCCCGAACTGAAAACGACGACGCCGCGGTCGCTACGGTGCTACTCCGGCTGGCGCTCGAGGCTGAGGAGGAAGAGGGAGGTGGGGTGGTGCTTCTGCTGCGCATGGCGGTGGAACGGTGGCGGGGTCTGACAGCGACGGCGACTAGGTGATGTTCAGCAGGTTCAGCGAAAACTAGCAGAGAGGAGGGGGGATAGAGGATGCGATCGGCGGTGCTAGGGGTAGCTAGGGTTTCTAGGTTAGGCAGGGGGGTAGGGTGGTGGTGCTTTAAGGAGGGGGGAGGCCTGGTACGGCACACCATCGGAGGGACAGGGAGCTGATCGAAGGGCTCTGATGGGGACGTACAGGAGGTGACATCAGCTGGAGGTGGAAGACAGCGACAGGCGCTGGAGGGGTACTGGGCCAAGAAGTATGGGCTGGATTCGGGGTAGGTAGCTGCTGCTCCTTTTCCTTTTGTTATTTTTTTTTTCTGTTTTATATTTTTTTTGCTGAAAGCCAAAAGGAAGAAAAAGGAGATATTTTAGGTTAGTAAAATTGTAGGAAAAATAGGTTAAGCTAATTTGATTAAAAGAAAAACACTGCCAAGTTTTTGTTTTACAGGAAGTTTGAAAATAAAATGTTGTTTGGTATTTAAACCAACTTTGAATGATGTTAGTATTAGGAAAACAAAGTAATGTTTAATAGGGTTACCCCTAAGGTTTAATTTGATTGAAATTTAGTTGGCTTGGCTTGTTAAGTTTATGAATTCAAAAGTGGTTATGTTTGAGGCATTTTGATTAGAAGATGAAGGTGATTTAATTAATTGATTGCAAATAGTTGTTTGATTTAAACCCAACAAGTTAAGGAGTGATCAACATGGAATAAAAAATGGAACAATTTGGTTGTTTTCACTTGTTATTTTTAGTCCAAAAGTTGTAACAGAACAAGTATGAAAACATTGTTTGAGTAAGGTTTGAATTTGAGTTGTGAAAACAGTGAAAAACAAATGCACCAAATAAGAATCAAATGCAAACAACATGGAAACAATATGATGACATGATGCAATACTTTAATAAACAAGAAATCAAACATTCTAAGGGGAGTTTTCATACTTGGGATGTTACAAAACGCCCCCCCTTGAAGGAATCGCGCCCCGAGATTCCTACTGAGAAAAAGAAAAGGTCCGGAAACTTCTTGGGTAGACGTCAGGGAATTTGGAAACCACCGGAACAATATTAGTAGAGATATAGGTTTTGTATGGAGGGTGTATAGCTTAATGGAACTTGATTCATTTGGAGAATAGATTATCTGGCTAGAATGGTGGAACAGAGTTATTGACATCAATGCAACACCAAGAATAATCATCAATGTCAGAATCATCAACATGAGAGTAACGAGGAATATGTGGCCTCTCATTAGAATTGGATTGTTCTTACTTATCTTGGAAGTCAACATTTGAGATCCCGGGGAGTGAACAGAGTTTTGATTGCTTAGTGGAACCAGAATTGGGTTGTATGTTGTGGAAAAGATTGTTGACACAAAGGAATGTGATGCTCCGGTATCAAATAACACTTTAACTGGATAAGAGTTTACGAGGAAGTTATGATTAGACGCCGGTAGAAGATTTGAAGTGGAAAAGAACAACAAGATTTCAACGGACGAAAGGTTCTTTAAAAGAACAGGATAACGAAGCAACACCGGGGAAAACGAGAACAAAACTCCTGAGGTACTACGGAGAACCCCATCCGGGCTTCTAAAGGATCAATATCTACTGCTTAAGGAATAGAGGATCTGCTTCCGGGGCTTACACGCCTCCGTTCTCAATCATGAGTAGGCAACATGATAAATCATGTCACAACCACCTCCATTCCTATGGTCTAGTAGATATAACCATCCTAGAGAAACCAGGATTCGTGAAATCCTAACTTGAAAGTTTAGATGAGAATGGAAAACAACGTTACACTTCCTTACCAGAAAGGGGAGGGAGGGTGGGGAAAGAAGAAAAAGAACAGAATTCCTACTCTCACGTTTCATTTTTCCTATATAGCTACAAAATAGTTTCTAGACTCAACTGCGACCAGTAAAAAGGGATCCTACAGGCAGACAGGCTCTGATACCATTTGTCGCACCCTGATTTCTAGGGGATACTCACCGTACGAACTGGATAGCAGATGCTTGGATTATGGGGCATAACTGCTCCCACGTCCCAGCTTCCTGGTAGGCCTGCGCTTATGCGCGACAACACAAGCCCTGCTATTCCATCGTCGATGTAAACTATCCACTAGAGATCAAAGGCACTTCCGTCGACGTACTTCAAACCATACACACATGGTACGTCAACGGCGTTGAACAACTGATATCACAACAGATCTCTACGACACAAAAGATTGAAATAAGTTGCAAATGGCTCTCATTAGAGCAGAGATAGCAAATACAATCATTCAGAGGGCACATGCCCCAACAATACATCGTTACAATACAGCGGAAGCATTCAACATGTCTGAGTACAGACAAGAACCAAATAGGCCTAAGAGGCCGGAAACAAACAGACGGAGCCCATCCACGAAGTCTCGGATCCTGCCCGGGTCCGCTATCTACTCGTCAGCAGTCTCGTCATACTCCACGTAGTAGCCACCATGTAGATCTTCGGAAACGTAGGTCTGCGGAAACCACAGCCCCAAAGGGGTCAGTACATAAACGTACTGGCAAGCAAGACTCACAATTCACCAAAGTGTAACCCGTCAACACCAAGCACAGATGCCTTGGGTTCAACGGAAGAGAGGGGATATAAAAGATGCTGCAACTGGCTGCACTAACCAACTACAGAGGTTCTACCACTTCCGGCTAACAGAAAGGAGATAAGATCGAGGATTGTAACCAACTGAAAGATAACTTCAAACAAACCCATCCTGGATCTCGCCCCTTATCCAAAGAAGCAATCCGAGGATAACTCACACAGTTGTATTAAAGGTGAATCAAGTTATTGTGTCATCAACCTATTACTAGTCAAGTTATTAATCATTGGGTGTAACATGTTTGATCATTATGTTTAAGTTGTCCTGAGTACTTGTTAGCCAGTACTTTCACCAAGTAATCCATAACCGCGGAAAACACGGCTTCTCGAGAAGATTATCCCTGCAGGGTTGCACCAATTTGGCCGTACACGCAAGAATAACCCGCCAGATGGAAATGCACTTCCACCAAGCGGGGTACTCTACACAACCAACCATTCTTCGCATCAAGCCCAAAGCACCTTGGGCGCACGGCTAATCGAGCCCAGAAGAAAATGGACCCTCATAGCACTCTAAGAACGTGTCCCCCTATATGCCGACTACGAAAGTTCCACCCTGGCCTGGGCTCGCAAAAACATGCATGCGGCAAATGGAAAACACGAACTAAATGAGGCGATTTGGACGAGATGCGAATCAGGTCAAGTTGAGGGGGGCGCCCATACTCGCTTCCCACATGCGGTTAGTGCGCTCATCATGGATCAGTAGACAAGACCCTTTTCCTATTAGGGTCGACACTAGCAGGCATCAAAACCTCTCATGGGCCTCCTGCCGGTGCCTTATCATCAAATTTATTATTAATAGTAACATTAGCATGATTGATTGATTAAACATCGAGCCCCCCAGAACATAATAGAGTAGTAACAGAAAGTAACGGGTAACAGACTCAAGCAAAACAACCTAAGTATGCTAGTAAGACACTGGCTCAACCAAGGGGTGATAGGAGTGGAGGTGAGGCAATATCAGGGTTGAGGGATTCATGTGATAGGTTCGTAACAGAAACAACTACTACTAAGGCTAGCAGAAAAGAACAACGGAAAGTATCGGTAATCAATGTTGAAAGGAACATAGTGGTTCATGTGAGTGATAACTTGCCTGCAAAACCCAGTAGCCTGGTACTGAGCTAGATCCTTAGAAGGGGTGTCGTAAGTATCGTCGGTCTCAACGTCGTCGTATATCCGAGAAAAAGCAAACAAACAATACAGAAAGATAAACAATCAATATCATGGCATAGGTGCACAAACATGGGATGATGCATGTCATGTTAATATATGCATCAAAATAAACTACTTGACAAGAGGACACAATTTAATTGGACCCATATGCAATGTGAATTGCATATGGATGCAAATGGTTTAGGTTGAAGCAATGAGCTACATTTGATTAACAAGTGTAAGTAGTTTAAATATGATGCCTGCATGATGATAACAAGAAGTAAACAAGTTAGATGCAATTGGAAAAGGAGTAAAACAAGTGTGGGATTTTATTTGTCATGTTAGGAATTTTGGTTCCTTATTGATGTCACACAAGTAATTGTTGTTTTCAACAAGTTAAAGTGTTCAAAACAAATAACAAAGTTGATATTTGAAAAGGTTATCAAATTTTAGTTGGATTACATGTTTCACATTTTGAAATTGGACTTTGGATTAATTAATTATGAATTAAACAATAATAAACAATTTTTAATTGCATTAAACAAGAATTAAATGGTTTAGGCAATTTTAATTATTCAAAACAGAAAACAAAAATTATATTTGAAAAGGTGAGGTGAAATGGTATGGAAAACATATTTTATTTGCATTTATTGGATTAGTAAAGAATTAGTTATGGAATTTAAGAAATTGCATTTGAATTATTCAAATTTGAATTTTAAATGTATTTGGAAAATTCAAAACAGTGCACAATTGGAATATTTGGAAAGATTATAAAATTTGGAGCAATAAACATATAAAGTTTTTATTTATTGGATTCATAGATTTAAAGTTATTGATTTTTGAAGTTTTATGCTTTATTCTGTTATTTAAAATGAAATAGAAATAAAAACAGATGCGTTTTAATCTTTTGTTACCGCACTGTTTTCTACCCCTAGCCACTGCCCGTGGGCCAGGGGGACAGCGTGGCGCGGTGGTGCTGGTGTGGCAGCAATGGTGGATGACAGGTGGGGCCCAGCGTTTGATGAATAAAGGGAGAAAAAATGGGTGCGCCCCTGGGATTCGATCCCAGGACCTGTCGCTTGGATGCAAGGAACTGAACCATTGTGTTACGGCTGCTGTTGTGATTCAGATACAGCGCACGACCAGTTAAGGAGATACAGCGACGTGTTACTGAATTTAGGCAGAACAAAGTGCAGCGCTTTCTCCGTCAGACGTTGCGTTCAGAGCGGGGCAGAGAGGATGGTGACGACGCGGGTACCTGGGGCGGAGTTAGGAGCGAGAGGGCACCGCGGCTCCTCGAGGGTGCTGAAGGGGCGGGGCACGCACCAGTCCTCGTCTGCTGATGCGTCCCTCGATGGAGAGGAAGGTGGCTCACGAGCACGGACACGGAGGCGTTCATGGCGGACAGAGGAGGAACTCCGATGAGCAACGCACACACGGCGAGCAAACGCACGTAGAAACAGCGGGAATGGAGCGGGGTTAGTACCGGGAGGGGGTAGGCGTGCTCGATCGGAGTCGAGGGGGTCCGTGGCGACGGGAACTTGAAGATTTCCGGCGACGCCCGAACTGAAAACGACGACGCCGCGGTCGCTACGGTGCTACTCCGGCTGGCGCTCGAGGCTGAGGAGGAAGAGGGAGGTGGGGTGGTGCTTCTGCTGCGCATGGCGGTGGAACGGTGGCGGGGTCTGACAGCGACGGCGACTAGGTGATGTTCAGCAGGTTCAGCAAAAACTAGCAGAGAGGAGGGGGATAGAGGATGCGATCGGCGGCGCTAGGGGTAGCTAGGGTTTCTAGGTTAGGCAGGGGGGTAGGGTGGTGGTGCTTTAAGGAGGGGGGAGGCCTGGTACGGCACACCATCGGAGGGACAGGGAGCTGATCGAAGGGCTCTGATGGGGACGTACAGGAGGTGACATCAGCTGGAGGTGGAAGACAGCGACAGGCGCTGGAGGGGTACTGGGCCAAGAAGTATGGGCTGGATTCGGGGTAGGTAGCTGCTGCTCCTTTTCCTTTTGTTATTTTTTTTTCTGTTTTATATTTTTTTTGCTAAAAGCCAAAAGGAAGAAAAAGGAGATATTTTAGGTTAGTAAAATTGTAGGAAAAATAGGTTAAGCTAATTTGATTAAAAGAAAAACACTGCCAAGTTTTTGTTTTACAGGAAGTTTGAAAATAAAATGTTGTTTGGTATTTAAACCAACTTTGAATGATGTTAGTATTAGGAAAACAAAGTAATGTTTAATAGGGTTACCCCTAAGGTTTAATTTGATTGAAATTTAGTTGGCTTGGCTTGTTAAGTTTATGAATTCAAAAGTGGTTATGTTTGAGGCATTTTGATTAGAAGATGAAGGTGATTTAATTAATTGATTGCAAATAGTTGTTTGATTTAAACCCAACAAGTTAAGGAGTGATCAACATGGAATAAAAAATGGAACAATTTGGTTGTTTTCACTTGTTATTTTTAGTCCAAAAGTTGTAACAGAACAAGTATGAAAACATTGTTTGAGTAAGGTTTGAATTTGAGTTGTGAAAACAGTGAAAAACAAATGCACCAAATAAGAATCAAATGCAAACAACATGGAAACAATATGATGACATGATGCAATACTTTAATAAACAAGAAATCAAACATTCTAAGGGGAGTTTTCATACTTGGGATGTTACAGTCCTCCCCAGCAAACCTTCCGCTCTCACTCGCAACGCCATTCCCAGCGCCCAAGTTCGTAAGGAGAGCCACTTCCCGAGCGCACGCACAAACGAAACGCCGCCCGAAACCTCACCGGAGCAGCCGGAAATTCCTTCGCACCGCCCACAGATGGCATCTCCGAGCTCTTCTCCGGCACGCTCCGTCGCGGCGAAGATCGACGAGATCATCAACACGATGGATCCCTTAGTGGATTCCCCACTGCATGCAACCGGCGACGAGCCGGCGAAAGCTGCCAGCGGCGCAGCGTGCGAGGAAATCCCCCTCGCCGCCACAGATCTTGCGGGGTCCTCCTCCGCGCCATCCCTGCCGTTCGCGCCCGAGACGGCGGAGGAATAAATCATCCTCGTCGGGGAGGAGCTCGCAGCCGCGTCCGCCGCGGCATCCGCTGCCACCGGAGCAGAAGACGAAGGGGAAACTGCCGGCAATTGGAGCCAGAGCAGTATTCCGCCTTCCCTCCTTCGGACAATGGAAAAGGAGGGGCTTTTGCTGAAGGGAAAATGGCGGAGCCCGGAAGACGAGTTTGAGCCCGCGCCAAAAGACGGGGAACGCGTTCTCCTTACCTCCCACATCGCGAGAGGTATGGGTTTTCCGCCCTCTGCCTTTTTCTTGGAAGTCCTTAACCATTACGGTGTTCAGCCTCATAATCTTCCTCCAAATTCCATTCTCTATCTAGCTGGCTTCCAAGCCCTTTTCGAAGGGTATTTAGGAATAGCACCTAGATTAGATTTTTGGCAATACTGCTTTGGAGTGAAGCGTAACCCTACAGAGGGTGTTCTTCCCATCTGCGAGACCATTTCTTTCACTCTCCGGAGATTTAGGGAAGACTGGTATCCAAAGATAAAAACGTCGGAATCCGTCAAATTTTGGACGGGTTCTTTCTTTTATCATCACGATGTCCCGTTTCCCGGAAAAGAAAACGGGGTTCCTCCATTCATCAATTCCGCCGCCATTCCACAAGAGAGTTGGGCGGTTGAGGCGGTGCAAACTTTGCCAGAAGACCTGATGAAGATAAAACGGCGTATCACCAAACTTCTTTGCGAATACGAAGGGCCAGAAGATGAAATGAGAGGGACGGAAAAAGCCTACTCTAAGAGGGATTTCAAGAAACGAGTCAACCAATTGGTCGCTACTCGCGACCAATACGAAGAGAGTTTGGGAATGTATCCTGAGGAGAACCCCGTTCCTAAGGTATTTTTATTTTCCTTGATTTGGGTTTCTCTCGGATTGCTTCCTTTCCCTAACTTAGTCGGGTCTTTTGCCTTCTTCATAGTTTTACAAACTCTCGGGAGCAGATCTTGCATCCGACGACGAGCTCGATGAATTGCACACCAGCTTTTATGGCGGTCGTAAACGCAAGAGGCAAGTGATCACCGAGGAAGTGATAAATCTCGACGGAGTTCCCATCGCCACATCCAGGTATTTCTCTGGAGTTTTTACTTATTATTCCATTCTGGTTCTTCGAGGTACTTACTTCTCGGATATTTCCTTTTCAGCCTTGCTCCAGTTCCTTTGGAGTCAAAGAAACTGAAGAAACATAAGGCCGGTGCTAGTAAGGGAATGTCGTCTTCAGCTGCAGCTCCACCCACTCCAACAACTTTCGGTGGGGAAGAAAAAACCACAACCCTGGACGAACAATTCCAGCCGTCCAGCCAGCCTATTGCATCCAACTTGGATGCGAGGGAAAGGGCGGAACCGGAGATGGGCGGACCTTCTCGGACATCTGGAGAAGACGAGCCCATCCCTACTTTTAACAAGGATTTCCAGGTAAAGGAAGAACCTTTTGACGATCTCGGATACATTCGTTCGGAAGCCAAGAAGTTCTTCGCTCCTGCTCCCCTGATCCGTCCTTGGCCACAAGGCGGGCTAATTGTCCGAAATAACTTCGTGTTTTCACCTCGTCAGGTCATTCAAGACGGCCTGTATCATGTTGGAATTCTTTTTTCTGAATATGTAAAGGAATTCAACGAGAATTTGTCTGGTTTGCAGCGGATGAGCCAGGTAATATCTCTAGCCCCCAAGCAATAAGTCAAATGCATACTTTTAACTTAATGCTTTCAACTTTATCATGCTTGTTTTTAACTTAAGCGGTCTGGTCATTTCCGTGTTTCAGCAAACGCTGAAACAATAAACGTGGAAGTTTTCAGCAAGCTTAGCATCAAGAACCAGGAGGTTAAAACCCTTCTTTCCATTCTTGATGTTAAGGATGCAGAGCTGGCATCGTCTCAGCAACAGCTGGAGGAAACAAGAGGTATTTTAGCTCTATGAGGTTTCTTGTCCATATCTTTTTCCTAAGTATTTTTCTGAGTTTTGTAACCTGGAATACTTTCTCGCTTTTCAGCTGCTTTGGCGAAAGCCAAACAAGTTGCTGAAGATGCCGGCAACGCCGAGTACCTCCGCCGGGAGAACCTGGACCTTCATAAGGAACTTATGAAGGTTCAGAAGGAGCTGGAGGCCAGCCAGTTGGCTGTTGGTATTGCTCAATCCAATGCCTCCCAGCAAGCTGACAAGGACAAGGCAACCATCCGAGATTTGGAGAATGCCTTGACCCTGCGCCTGGAGGAAGGATCTGAGATGGATAAGATCCTCGGTAAGTCATTTACTTTTACCGGTTTTTCTATGTTTTGATTTCTTTCCCTGCTTTTTCACTAAGCCTTTGGTTGTTTGTCTGAAAAAACAGGAGATAACCCAGCACTTTCTCGGATTGAAAAAATCCGAGCTTTTGGGAAGGTATTCACCGCGATCAAAGCTGCGGGGATGTTGCTCATCAACAAGTATCTTCCCTCAAAGTCTAGGGATCTCTCGGAAGTTGAAAAACTTCCGGGAGCCATCATAGAAATTGCGGAGGCCAAGGAATCCACCTTGCACTCCGCGGCACGGGGTGGTGCACACATGGCTTTAGGGCTTATGTGTATGCATTATGCCACTGCCAAACCTTGGCGTGTGGCATCCTACATCCCTCAAGGATATACGGAGACCCGGCGGACCACCATCTTTGATGAAATCAAAGGTCACGCTACCAAGATTGCTTCTATGGTGAATGTCTCCATCACCTATCCGGAATAAGAAATTCCAGAAGCCCCCGAGGAGTCCAGCAACAAAGAAGACTCGGATGCTTGAAGGATTTTCCTTACCCTGGATAGGAGAAATAGGAAATAGGAGCATTACTGCATTTTACAATGTAATTTTTATTGCCATGCTTCTATTCGTTTGTATGAACAAGTACTCCGCCTTTTGCAGTTAATATTATTATATCCTTTGCAAGTTTTCCGGGTTTTATATTCCTTTATCTTCTAAGTTCTCTGGTTTATGTGCTTTAACTTTCCTTAGTGTTTGAAATGGCTTAGTAGTATTTTAATCTTCATGCCAAGTGACTCGGTAAAAACCGATTAGTTCAAACTCGGAAACATGGATCATACTAAAGGCATTTTTACTTACTAGCTCCAGTGACCCAGCACATAAACAATCAGATAATACTTAGAGAATAGTAAGGAATTTTTTGGATGAAACTCGGGCACGCAGGCACAATCCGAGTTTCCTTTAGCCTTTAGTAGGCTGAAAATCATTCAGTTTTTAAACGCCGAGCACGCAGGCACAATTCGGGTTAACATTGACTATTTTGTAAGATCATTGGGAAATAGATAAGACGGAATCATGCTTTGCACTATAATAAACTTGTAAAAACATGGATGTAAGAATTCCGACAACTTTATTTCATGATCTCAAAGCTGTTTACATAGAAATTGAACTAAGTATAGAAGGGACGTAACTGCTGGATACTCCAGGGGCTCTTTGTCTCTCCTAGTTCATCATCTATCTTTCTCTTTCTTTTGCGATTCGGCTTTTCGGGATGGCCTTCCGTATCTCGAATGTCTACAAGATAGTATGATCCATTTTTCATAGCTTTGCTAATGACGAATGGTCCTTCCCATACTGGGGCCAATTTGTGCTTTCTTTGTTGTACCAATCTTAGCACTAGGTCACCTTCTTTAAAAGAACGATGCCTGATTTTCCGACTATGGTAACGTCGTAAACCTTGCTGATAAATGGCGGATCTTTGAAGCACAAGATCTCGTTCCTCTTCTAAGAGATCGACGGTATCCTGTCGTGCCTTTTTGGCATCTGAGTCATCGAAATCCTGCACTCTTGGGCTATCATGGATCATGTCCGTTGGCAGAATTGCTTCAGCACCATAAATTAGGAAAAACGGGGTTTGCCCAGTTGACCTATTTGGTGTTGTTCGAATACTCCAAAGCACGGAGGTTAACTCTTCTACCCATTCTCCAGCTGCTCTATGAAGAGGAGATTCGAGTCTTGGGCGTATTCCTTGTAAGATTGAGCTATTCATTCTTTCAACCTGTCCATTGGATTGCGGGTGTGCCACAAATGCGAGATCTAGGCGAATTCCCGTTTGTCGGTAATATTTTGCCAACTCTCCAATGGAGAAATTTGTCCCGTTGTCTGTTATTATGCTGTGTGGAACGCCGTATCTCATGACTATGTCAATGATAAATTTTTTGGCAGTTACACCATCAAGCTTTTTGATGGGTTTAGCCTCCACCCACTTGGTATATTTATCCACTGCTGCGAGTAGATGTGTGAGTCCGCCCCTTGCAGTTTTGAATGGTCCCATCATATCTAGCCCCCAGACCGCAAACGGCCATGTAATGAGAATAGTTTTGAGTGCTTGGGCTGGCATATTTGTCTGCTTGGCGTAATATTGACACCCTGCACATGTATTTACTATGTGCTCAGCGTCTGTCTTGGCTGTTAGCCAAAAAACCACTGCACGGAATGCTTTTTTGACTACGCTTTTTGATTGAGTGTGATGTCCGCAATCTCCGTCATGGATTTCTTGCAGGATTTCTCGTCCTTCTTCTAGTGAAATACATTGCAGAAAAATTCCGGTAGTACTGCGTTTATACAGGCAATTGTTAATTACCGTGTATCCTTTGCATCGACGCTGAGTCTATCTCTGCAAGACTTCGTCAGCTCCATCCGGATACTTCTGATCAACTAAGAAGTTTAAGTATGAAATTGTCCAATCTAGGTTAACGAGTATGACTTCAATTGACACAAAAGCCAGAGGATAATCAACATCTCCACCTTTTATCGATGGTTCATACAAATGTTGGACGAACACACCTGGTGGTAGGATTTTTACCCTTTCTGATCCCATGCTGGCTAATGCGGCCGCGTTCCAGTTTTCCTCCCTTTTTACATGAAGTAATTCAAATCCAAAGAAACATATTGCAAACTCGTCCACCGTTCTCCGATATTCGGCCATGATGGGGCTTTTGGCATCCCAAGTTTGGTTGAGCTGGTGCTGTACCAAATCTGAGTCGCCATAGCATAAGATGCGTTTGACACCTATTTTCTTTGCAATATGCAAGCCGTGAAGCAGAGCTTCGTATTCTGCCACGTTGTTACTGGCGTTGAAGTGTATTTGTAATACGTACTCCATTGTATCTCCTTTAGGGGATTTTAGGACTACACCAGCTCCAGCGCCCTCCTTCATCTTGGATCCGTCAAAGTGCATGATCCAATACTCAGACTCCGGCATCGGTGTTTTTTCCATTGCTTCCGTCCAGTCGGCGACAAAATCTGCCAGAACCTAGGATTTTATTGTCGTCCTGGGTTGGTACTTAATGTCGAATGCTGCTATCTCGATGCCCCATTTGGCTACTCGGCCAGTTGCCTCCGCATTGTTTATTATATCCCCTAGTGGTGCTTTACATACCACTGTTATGGAATGTCCTTGGAAGTAATGGCGAAGTTTTCGAGATGCAAAAAATACGCCATATGCCAGTTTTTGATTGTGTGGGTACGTTTGTTTGGACTTGGAGAAAACTTCACTTACATAATATACCGGATGTTGATCTGGTATGCTTTGTTCGTCTTTATTCCTTTCCGCAACTATCACTGCACTAATAACCCGGTTTGTAGCCGTAAGGTACAATAGCATAGGTTCTTCGTCTTTTGGGGATGCCAAAATCGGAGGTTTCATCAAAGTTTCTTTCAATTGGGTTTATGCTGCGTCTGCTTCTGCTGTCCACTCAAATTTGTCGGATTTTTTCAACAATTTGTACAGTGACAGGGCTTTGTCCCCTAGCCGGCTAATAAACCTGCTAACGGCTGCAGCAGAACCCGTCAATCTTTGTACATATTTTACGCACGTAGGCTTGGAGATGTTTAAGATTGCTTTGATCTTTTCTGGGTTTACTTCTATTCCTCTGTGAGAAACGATGAAACCCAGATTTTTCCTGAGGGAACCCCGAATACGCACTTTAATGAATTTAACTTCATTTTATAAGTGCGCAAATTTTCGAAGATTTCTCGCAAATCTTCAAGGAGCGTGTCTTTTTCCTTGTAACCGACAGCAATGTCGTCCACGTAAACGTGGACCTTTTTGCCAATCTGACTATGCAAACATCGTTGCATGCAACACTGGTAAGTTGCACCTGCGTTCTTCAGGCCGAATGGCATGGTTATGTAATAGTACGTTCCATATGGAGTTATGAAGGAAGTTTTGATTTGATCTTCTTTCTTCATGCGTATTTGATGATACCAGGAATATGCATCCAAAAAGCATAAAAGCTCAGAGCCTGCACTGGCATCTATTATTTGATTGATTCGCGGTAACGCAAACCTATCTTTTGGACACAATTTGTTCAAGACGGTGTAATCTATACACATCATAAGGATAGTACTATCTTTCTTCGGGACTAATACTGGATTTTCAGACCATTCAGTATGTATAACTTCCCGGATAAAATCTGCTGCCAAAAATCGGATAATTTCCTTGCCAATAGCCTTCCGTCTTCTTCTATCAAATCGACGGAGATCTTGTTTGACGGGTTTAGATCCTGGAATCACCTTGAGTTGGTGCTCAGAAAGTTCTCTGGGTACGCCTGGCATGTCCGCTGGACACCAAGCGAAAATGTCCCAGTTCTCACGGAGGAACTTGATGAGCTCGCTTTCCTATTTGTCAGTCATCCCAGTTTCTACTACGACAAACTTTCTCGGATCTTTAGGATCTAGGATTACCTGTCTTGTGTTCTCGGAAGCTTTGAAGCTGTCTGCAGGCTTACGGCTTTCCTTTCCTGCCGGCATTTCTGTCGGCGATACTTCTTTTGCCAGCTCTTTCAATTCTTCCTTTGCTATCACTTTTTCAGCGCAAAGTGCGTTTTCTTTTTCCAGCTCGTTTGCCAGCTTGAAGTCTCCTGTTATGGTGATTACTCCTCCTTTGGGCCCTGGCATTTTCAACTTGTTATAAATATAACATGATCTTGCCATGAATTTGGCGAAAGCTGGACGTCCGAGTATCACGTGATACACGCTTTCGAATGGCACCACTTCGAAGGATACTTTTTCCTGACGGAAGTGATCTTTTTCTCCGAAAGTGACATCTAGGGAAATTTCTCCTAGGGATCGTGCTTATCTTCCAGGGACGATGCCGTGAAAACTTATGTTGCTGCGATTGAGCTGGGTCTCGGAAATTTTCAGATGCTTCAGTGTATCCAGGTACATTATATTAATGCTGGATCCTCCATCCATCAGCACTCTTTTTAGCCTAGTGTTCTGGACAATAGGGCTTACGACAAGAGCTTGCGTACCGGGTTCAGGGATGTTTCCGGGATGATCAGACTGATCCCAGGTGATTGGTGTATTTGAGTACTTCAAGAATTTCGGGGTTGCAGGGACAACCGCGTTTATTTCTTGAAGAGTTCTCTTTGCCACCTTTGCCGAGGGAGTTGCTAGGAAAGTTAGGTTACATTCTCCGTCAACTCTCGGAAACTTGGGCTCGCCTTTTCGCTGTTGTTCCTGGAATTTTCCGTGAGTGTCCGATTCACTGTCTTCTTTCTCAGCTTCTGGCTTTTGCTTGGAAAATTTCCTCTTGGAATTCTTCCATTTGTTTCCGGATCCTGCACTGCCTTTCATATGCTTGTTTAGCCGGCATTGTGCGTTGGTGTGGGTGGGTTTCCCAAATTGCGAGTGGTGGACGCAGTTTTCCGACTTTATCTTTTCCCACTCTTCCTTGGTGTAATTAATCATGTTCTGTACTGCGTCCTTTCCACTTGTTCCCATTTTCTCTTCCAAAGGCTATGTTAACTTCTTTGGACTTTTGTGTTGCATCTGGAGTTCCTTTTTTTCTCATTGCGAGGGGTCTTTTTGGCTTGTATTAGTGTATCGATATTGCCTCCTCTTGCTCTGATGTCGTCCTCGGCTGCTGCATGTTCATTAGCGGTTGTAAGCATAGATCCGAGATCTTTGTGCTTTTTGGAACCGATCATGAACGGTACAAGTCCGGGTTTTAGGCCATTGACGAAAGCATGCATTGCTTGAACGTCAGTTACTCCGAAGCAACTGTTCTTCATTGCCGTCCATCGTGAGATGAAGTCCACGTATGGTTCGTCCTCAAATTGGGTGCAACAGTTTAGCTGGTTCATGCTATTTGGGCGCTTATAGGTTCCCCGGAAATGCTGAGTAAATACTCGAGCCATGTCATCCCAGATATCGACAGTTCTGGAGGGTAGTCCATTGATCCAGTCTCTGGCTCCATCTAGTAACATTAGGGGGAGAAACTTTACAGCTTCCAGGTCTGTCCTATTGTTAATCTGGACGACTGTGTAATAGTCTGAAAGCCAGGTATCCGGGTTTGTGCTGCCGGTATATTTTTGGTACGTTGGGCCAACTTTGGCGAAGCCAAAATGCAGAGTTATCCTTCGGATCCTATCTGTGAAACATTTAGGTCCAAAATATAAATCGTCTCTTTCCGCTCTATCCATGTGTGCGGAGTATCTGCCGGCTGAATGGACAGAAGGGGATCTGCTCCTTTCTTTTCCATTGTGGCGCGGACGCGCTTTTCCGGGATCCTCTCTATTTCTTCCGAGATCATGCCTTTTAGGATAAGGAGGAGTTCTACTCCTGTGTCTTTCCTTATTCCTGGGGGGCGTCCGGGATCTCTCACGCCTGTGAGGTATATCCTGTCTTCCAGCTTTTTCAGCTGGACGTCTCGGAGGCGGCATTGCTTTTCCGTCATTCCGGTTCTTTTCTTCCCGATCACGAGGATTAACTCCATCTTTCGGGAGATGGGATCCGGTTCTAGATGCTTCATCCTTATTGTCGGGATTTTTCTTGTCTTTTCTCGGATCTGATTTCTTCTCTTTTGAATTGTTTGAATCTCCAGGTTCTTCCGGTCCAGGTGCTCCAGCGGCGCATGTAGCTGTTTTGCATAGGGCGGAGTCGTCGTGCAACTTCCCTGATCGCTGCTGCCCCCGCTGTTGTTGTTGCAATGCTTTTCCTAAGAAAGCATACACCCCTTGAAGTTTTTCACCATTGGAGTACATATCGTTGTTGAGGATGGCGAACGCTGCTTCCGCGTTTTCTGCTGCGAGTTTGTATATTGGTTCTCCTCTGGCATCTTTGCCGTTTACCTGCTTTTGCCAAGATGGGTGGTGAAACCTTTCTTTTGGCGGCAATACTTCCGGTTTTGAGATTCCAGGTAACCGCGTAGGTTTGATGCCAGATCTATTCTTTCTCTCGTATTCCTCGATTTCTTCTTGCATGAGCTTGATGTCAGCCTGGGTTTTTTGGAGGTGTTCTCGAGTTCGAAATAGATGTTGCTGTTGCCTTTGGAGAGCCTGTCTCCGGGCTTCCAGCACTTCAGGGGGCTCATGTGGTCCCACTGGTGTTTGGAGTAATTCATGTTCGTCTTAATCTGTCATTGGCGGAACAAGGATTTCCTTTGTTTTCTTCTCCGCAGGTTTTACTCCGCTTGCGTCTCCTACTTCCGGGCTTTCATTGGCTGGATCAGCCAATTTTTTCTTCCGGAGCTTATACTGGAGTTTTTTCGCAGCTTTGTGTTTCTTCTTGGAAGAGGGAGGTTTCCTGCAGGGTTCTTCCTCCGTCAATTCTTTGACGTCGGGGAATTTCGGAGAAGTTTCTCCTTCTTCTAACTCTACCTATGGCGGAGGAGTTCTAGGGCTTTCCTGGCTGTCGGCATCCATGTTTTCAGCCGGTTTTGCCATCAGTACTTCATGGAATCCCTCCTGAAGAGATTTAACCTTTCTTTTGAAAGTGTCCTCATCTTCGTCTTTGGAATCAAAGTTGTCTGATCCGGTTTCTGATTCCAATCTCGCCTCTATGGCGGCTAACACGGAATCAGCTTCCGAGTTCGTCGTCGTGTTGACGGATATCAGATCTTCCACCTCAGTTGTGGTTTTGATGTTTTCTGCCTCTTGCACGGGATTGCATTCATCCGTGTTTTCGGCGATCTCGGATTGCACCATGCCGAAAAAGTGTGATTCACTTGTATGTCGGCAATCTGAGCAAAACCCGGCATCATAGTTATCTTCGACTGGGTATAGGGCGGGTGGGATAAATTTACTTCCACCGCAAAATCCCATGGCTTCTGCGGTTAATCCGATAAAGATGTTTGCAGATCCAATCGGTAATACGCAGGCACTTACCAGATGATTCTGTGTCGGCATGTATGATCCATTGTCGAGGAAGCGTCCAACGTCGTTGTCGAATTCCAAGCTTCCGACAGTGATTGTAATGCTTATTCCGCCGAGTATCCCCAATCGAAACTTAACGCCTAACGTCGCTGGCCCCACGGTGGGCGCCAACTGTCGAGACATCGTAGTAGAATTCATAGACGGGGGTGCCATGAGACTACTGATAGAGAAGTGGGGGGACGTGATTGTACGATGGACAATGACACAGGGTTTTTACCCAGGTTCGATACAACGCAGTAATGCGACGTTCCTACTCCTGCAATCTCACTATTCAGGACTAAAGCCTAGAAATACAGAGTACAATGTGAGGTTCTATTAGCTGCTCGTCAAGGATCAACCTCTCGGCGAGTTAGCCTTTAGCTTCTTGTCTATCTATCTTATCTCCCGCCCGGCTTTATATAATAGCCGGATTAGGGCATACAGAGAAGGAAACCTAGAAGACTACGGTAACTATTAACTTGGAAAGCAAGGAATCCGCCTTCTACTCCAAGCCAGATCACGTGAGCCGTGATCCGTGTTCTTCTAGAATCCGGCTTCTGCGCGTCAGCTTACTGGGCCGCCCAATGGACCGTAGCCCACTACCATTTAGGCCGACCTGGTAATCCGACACTTTAGACTGCCATCTGATATACCCCTATTCACTATATATCCGACATTAGTGCAGCTTATGGTCTTGACTCTCAAATTCTTGCAAACTGTTTTAAATCTTTTGCATCCTATCTTGATATTCCCAAAAAGGAGTGGAACAAGTACCATGCACCTTATAAAGATACTGTTAATTGTGTTCCTGCTAGAAATATAGAAGTGCATACTGTTAATCCTGTTGTGCCTGAACCTTATATTGATAAAATGCCTTTCCTTATTAGAGTAAAGGAATATTCTATTATAGCTAGTGTGGTTAACGAAAGTACAAAAAAATCTATAGAACCTGATGAACAAATAACTGTTGAACCTACAGTAGAGATAGTAAAAGATCTTGTCACTGAAAATGTAGAAGATGGACACATTATCATGTGTGAAGATGCTTCTAATAGTGTTTCACATACTAATAGATCTTGGAAAACTACTGTTCATGTTCTTTCTGTTAGGATAGGTGATCATTGCTATTATGTTTTATGTGATATTGGTGCAAGTTCAAGTGCTATTCCTTTTTAGCTTTATAGAGAAATCATGCATGAAATTGGTTCTTGTGAACTAGAGGAAATTTTTGTGGTTATTCATCTTGCTAATAGAGAAACTATCTCTCCAAATGGTATCTTTAGAGATGTAGAAGTTTTATGTGGTAAAACTAAATATCCTGCTGATTTTATAGTACTTGGTGCAGATGCTAGTAAAACCTGTCCTATTATTTTTGGTAGATCTTTCTTGAACACTTGTGGTGCTGTTATAGATTGTAAGAAGGAGAAAATAGTAACTAAATTTGATGGAAAATCTTATGAATTTAATTTTTCTAAATTTGCTAGAGATCCTTATGAAACTGAATTGCCTAATGAAGATTTTGGAGTTGAACAGTTTGCCTCTATTTCTCTTGCTCCTAACAATGCTTTGCAGCAATACATGGAGGACAACGAAAGTGAGGTATTTATGGAAGAAAGAAATGAGATTGACGATATTCTTCTTCGTCAACCAACAATGTTGAAACACAATTTACCTGTGAAAGACTTGGTACCGCACTATCACACAAAGGGGATCCTGTTTTTTATTAAAAACCTTTACCTGCTGATCTTAAATATGCTTATATTGGTGATAAGAAAACATATCATGTTATTATTAGTTTTAAACTTTTAGGTAAAGAAGAGGAAAGGTTATTGGAAATATTGAAGAAACCCCGAGGAGCTATTGGGCATACTCTTGATGATTTGAAAGGGATTTCCCCTGCTATATGTCAGCATGCTATTAATATAGAACCTGATGGAAAGCCAGTTCTTGAGCAGCAACGTTGTTTAATTCCTAAGATGAAGGGAGTGGTAAGAAATGAGGTATTAAAACTCCTTGATGCTGGTATTTTTTATCCTATTGCTGATAGTAGATGGGAGTCATGTGGATTGTGTCCCTAAGAAAGGAGGAATTACTGTTGTGCCTAATGAAAATGATGAGATTATTCCTCAAAGAGTAGTAGTTGGTTATAGAATGTGCATTAATATTAGAAAATTTAACAAAGTTACTACGAAAGATCATTATCCTTTACCGTTTATTGATCAAATGTTACAAAGGTTATCTAAGAAAACTCATTTTTTCTTTCTTGATGGTTAGTCGGGGTTTTCTCAAATTGCTGTTAGGAAACAAGATCAAGATAAAACAATTTTTTACTTGTCCTTATGGAACACATGCTTATAGATGTATGCCTTTTAGTTTGTGTAATGCTCTAACTACATTTAAAATATGCATGTCTGCTAGTTTTCATGGTTTTTGTGAAGAAATTGTGGAAGTATTCATGGACGATTTCTCCGTCCACGGAACTTCTTTTCATAACTCCTTGCACAATCTTGATAAATTTTTGCAGAGATGTGAGGAAACTAATCTTGTGCTTAATTGGGAGAAATGCCCCTTTATGGTAAATGAAGGAATTGTTCTTGGACATAAAATTTCTGAAAGAGGTATTGAAGTTGATAGAGCTAAAGTTGAAGCAATTGAGAGGATGCCTGCCCCAGGGATGTCAAAGGTATTCGTAGTATTCTTGGTCATGCTGGTTTCAATAGGAGGTTTATTACATATTTTCTAAAATATGAAATCCTCTTACTAATCTTCTCCAAAAAGTTGTACCTTTTGTTTTTGATGATGATTGCAAATAAGCTTTCGAAACTCTAAAGAAGGCTTTAATTACTGCTCCTACTGTTCAACCACCTGATTGGAATTTACCCTTTGTAATTATGTGTGATGGTAGTGATTTTGCTACAGGTGTTGTTCTTGGACAGCGTATAGATAAGAAGTTGAATGTTATTCATTATGATAGTAAGACTCTTGATGCTGCTCAAAAGAATTATGCTACCACCGAAAAAGAGTTCTTAGCTATAGTTTTTGCTTGTGATAAGTTTAGACCTTATATTGTTGATTCAAAAGTTACTATTCATACTGATCATGCTGCTATTAAATACCTTATCGAAAAGAGTTTGATTTGCATATTGTAGATAGGAAGGGTGCTGAAAATCCTGTTGCTGATAATTTGGCTAGATTGGGAACATTGCTTATGACCCTATTCCTGTTAATGGTAGTTTTCCAAATGAATATTTGGCTGCAATAAAAGTAAGCTCGCGTGATGGTACTTGGTATGCAGATTATGCTAACTTTATTGTTTTCAAGTATTTGCCTCCAACCTTTACAACTCAGCAAAGAAGGAAATTCTTTTATGATTTGAGGCATTATTTTTGGGATGACCCACACTTATATAAAGAAGGAGTTGTGTATTATGCGAATATGTGTTCCAGAACATGAACAACGAGAGATATTGAGAAAATGTCATGGCAGTGCCTATGGAGGACATCATGCCGGAGATAGAACTGCATAGAAGGTTCTACTATTAGGTTTCTATTAGCCTACTCTTTTTAAAGATGCACGAAAGTTTATTTTATCTTGTGATGAATGTCAAAGAGTTGGTAGTATTTCTAGACGCAATGAAATGCCTATGAATTATTCTCTTGTTATTGAACCATTTGATTGTTGGGGATTTGAATTTATGGGTGTGTTTCCTCCTTCTAATGGTTATATTCATATAATGTGCTGATGGTGAAACCTCATTAAAAATGCTTAAATATGTTATTTTTCCTAGGTTTGGTGTTCCTGGATATCTTATGACTGATGGAGGTTCTTATTGTATTCATGGTGGTTTAGAAAACTCTTTCTAAATATGATGCTAATCATAGAATTGCTTCAGCTTATCATCCCCAAACAAGTGGGCAAGTAGAATGATCAAATAGAGGAATTAAATCTATCTTGCAAAAGACTATTAATAAATCTAGGAAAAATTGGGCTAGTAAGTTGAATGATGCTTTAAGGGCTTATAGAACTGCTTATAAAAATCCTATGAGTATGTCTCGTTATAAAATGGTGTATGGAAAATCTTGTCAATTGTATTTAGAATTAGAACACAAAGCTTATTGGGCAGTGAAAGAACTTAATAAAGATTTTAAACTTGCCGGTAAGAAAAGGATGCTTGACTTGAGTTCTTTAGATGAATGGAGAAGTGAAGCCTATGAAAATGCTAGACTCTTTATAGAGAAAGTTAAAAAATGGCATGATAGGAGAATTCTTAAGAGAGAGTTTCATGTTGGTGAGAAAGCTCTATTGTATAGGTATCGTGTAAGATTTTTTGCAGGAAAATTACTCTCGAGATGGGAAGGACCTTTTGTTATTGAAGAGGTGTGCCGTTCGGGTGCAATCAAAATTGTTTCACTTAAAGAAAACAGTAAACAAGTGGTGAATGGGCAAAGACTCAAACATTATATCTCCGGAGATTCTTATGATGCAGTTATTGGTACTATCCAAGTGGTGACTCCAGAGGATTTGATTAAAGAGAAGATTCGAGAAACTACAGAGTCCATTTCGGAATAGGTAATACTTTTGGTAAGAAAAAGTTCGAGTTATACATTCCAACTTATATTTTTGTTGTTTTTAGGAAATATGAAAAATAATGAGTCGAAAAAGGGTAGGAGAAGGTGCCCGAGTGCACCACACCACCTAGCGGTGCGGGACCACCCCTGGCCGCGCCACCATATGGTGGGCGAGCCTCGAATAATGTTTCCGACCCATTTTCTCCCTGTACTTTCCTTTTGGTACGGAACATTTTGCTATATAATCCCCCGGGCCCCTCCAGGTCCGTATATCGTTTTCTCGTCGTGTATTCGTTTCGATCTATTTCTGTCAGGATTGTTTTCAATTTTAGAAGCACCATGGTCTCCGCAAACAACAACAAGTGGAAAGATCCTATGGAAGATGATCTCCAGGGTCCCAAGCGCAAGAACATGGATCAGAGTGTCAAGAGGGAAGTAAAGAGGATATCATCAAGTAACGATGGATGTACTTTTTCTTATAATATACAGGGACCAATACCATCAGTTCCAGGCCTCAGCTCCTTCCTTGGAGTAGAGGAAGCCCTACGAGTCGCAGAAGATTTTTGTGATCAATATCGAGCTCTAAGGATGGAGGTAGAGATACTTCAAGAGAACAACAATAGACTTCGCGAGATATTGTAGCGTTTCCGTACCTTGATCAAGGATTCACCACCACCACTAAAGGAGTAATTTTTCATTGGTATTGGCATCCCCTTGGCTTGTTCCAAGCTTGGAAGAGTGCCACGGTATCACACCTTTATCTTTCACCTTTTTATTTTTTTTTAGTAGAGTCATATCATGAGTAGAGAAGTTACCATATAGGATGGTTTGCAGCGTGGAAGTATCGCTGCTTTATTTGGTTATCTATGTATCCCCTGGTGTGAGTTGCTGATACGTCTCCAACGTATCTATAATTTATTATGCTCCATGATCACATTATACCAATTGCTACATGTTTTCTCCCTTATTTATAGTATTTTTATATGTTTTCCGGGACTAACCTATTAACAAGATGCAAAGCGCCAGTTCCCTGTTTTCTGCTGTTTTTGGTTTCAGAAAAGTTGTTCTGGAAACATTCTCGGAATTGGACCCCACAAAGCCCGAAGTGCCCATTTTCCCCGGAAGCATCCAGAACACGGAAGAGGAGTCGAACACGGGCATCAGGGTGGCACACCATAGGGTGGCGCGGCCTTCCCCCTGGCTGCGCTAGCTATGGGTGTGGGGCCCCTGGCCTCCACCATCTCTGCCCTTTCGTCTCTTTATTCCCCTCGGATGGAAACCCCTAGACACCTGATAAAAAATCCCGGAAAAGTTCCTGTCGTGGTGGTGTCACGGCAGATGCCATGGGATGGCTAAAGATGTGGGGACGATGGACGCTGGAGGTGTCCGGGGAGGGATCACGCGACGAGTAGCCGCGTGAGGTAAGATCCACACAACACAAACAACACGATGTACCCAGGTTCAGGGCCCTCGTGAGGAGGTAAAACCCCTACTCCTGCCTTTCTCTATGTATTGCTATATGTCACCGAGTAGCTCACAGTACAAGGAATGATGTTCACCGAGTAGCCTCTCTATGCTCCCGAGTAGAGCTAGGTCAAGAACTTAGGGTTTCTAGGGTTTCCTCTCAATGTCTCCCAGCCTGCCTCGCGCAGGAGGCGGCGGGGCACCTTATATACACGGTGCCCAGCCGGATACGTCCAAATCCTAGACAAGTGTCGACATAGTGTTCACATGTCCTTCCTCCGAGTACGGCCTGACAGCTTTGGTCGTTGGTCTTGGCCGCTTCTGTAAAGTCGTTGGGCAAAACTAGGGGACAGACTGGTATCACTGTACCTAGTCACAGAGCAGGCCCCCCTTATCCTGCCACCGACTGCTTCCATGCTGTCACTGTCAGGCAGGCCGTCCCCACGTGAACAGTAGTTCGAATGCTGCCAAGTACGGACCCAGGATACGCGGGATCCTGTGTCAGAACGGCTCTTTTGACTTCCTGCCCGAGTAGTTTCCCGCCAAAGGTTCCCGCCAATTGTACTCGGGCCAAAGTTTCTACTCGACAGGGTAGAAACTGATTGATATCTCCGTCTGGCCATCTCGAGGTGAGACCGGGTAGCAGACTACCGGGTAGCGAGTACTCGGTAGTCGGATACTCGACCAAACCTTTCTTCTGTACGCGGCCTTTATCATCTGTCTTTACCCTACTCGGGGGTAACCCCCCGACAGCAGTCCCCGAAGCTGGTTGAGTCTTGCGAACTTGTTCACTAGGCTCTGCCAGCTTAAAACCAGCCTTTGCATCTTACCCATCGAACCTCAAGATGCCGAGTAGGTCCTCCGAGTAGCTATCTGGAAAGTATCTTGAGTCTCCTCTTTTCCGAGTAGCACTCGCTTTCTACTCTGTATCCGAGTAAAAAGACTTAGCGAAATTTCGCAAACTGAGCCTCTGCAGCGCAGAGCAACATCCAGCCCTTCACGCAGGCACTGCCTACGTGTCAAGCATCCACGACCTTGTCGTTTGGTTGCCCAGGACACGACGCCACGTGTCCAGTTTTCACGCCGTGGGCCCACCGGCCGTCGTGTCCCATCAAGCGCAATTACTGGCCACGATCTGAAGGTGGGATCAAATGCGGCCGTTACGCGCGCAGCCTGCGCTTGTGCGCGTTTCTATTCGGCCACAGGACCCACCACACGCCACAATCGATCCCACTCCCGCAGCGGTAACGGTAATCTCGCCGAGGGGGTATAAATACCTCCGCGGTAACTTCCTTTTCCCCTTCCCTGCTCATTTCCTCTTCTTCCTCCCGTTCTTCTTCGCCACCGAGCGCTCCGCCGCCGCGCTAGCCTCTGCGCCGCCGCGGACTCGCTCCACCACCAAACCCATTTGATTTCCGATTCCTCCACTCGCAACCATGGCCAAGTCCTGCTGGGCCGGTTCCTCCATCACCCAAGCCAACCTCGCCTGGCTTGTGAATGAGAGAAGGGTTCCCCCCGGCGTGGAGTGCCGGGCGCCCGACGACGAGACCGTGCCCAAGCCCAGGGACGGAGAGCGCGTGGTGTTCATGTCCCACTTCGAGCGCGGGTTCGGGCTGCCAGCGTCGGACTTCATGCGTAAGTTCCTGAACCACTTCGGGCTGCAGATGCACCATCTGCCGCCCAATGCAGTTGTTTTCCTCGCATACCACGCCGTGGTGTGCGAGGCTTTTCTCGGCATCAGGCCCACCGTGGAGACGTGGCTCCGCTACTTCCACCTCCGCCAACAATCTGCCGGGAAGAAGGACAGCGCGGGCGTTCCTCGCGCCACCGACGTCGGCTGTGCCATGATGGTGCAGCGGAACGGCACGAACCACCCCCGTATCCAGGGGCTGGATTCCTGCCGAATGTGGCAGCAAACGTTCTTCTACGTGAGGAACGTTGCCGCCGCTGATGGAGCCCCCGTCGACGATCGGATCAATCTGCCCCCTTGGAGCAAGCGTGCTCCACTCGGGTCGAATTGGAAGGAGAAGCCCGTCAACGACGAGATCGCCACCGAGATAGAGACGCAACTCGGCTGGCTGAAGACGCATGGCCTCCGGAATGACGATCCAGTGGCGTGCTGGATCAAACGCCGGGTGCTCCCTCTGCAGGAGCGATGCCACCTCATGTGTTACATGGGAGGGCCTCGCGATTGCACCAGGACTACCACCGTCGAGATCGACGACGCTGACGTTCCCCGGCTTGCCAGGAACATTCTGAAGACCGGCCTCAACGAGAAGTGGCGGTACGGGTTCGTTCCGTTCAGCCGCAGGACTCCAATCTTACGGGTACGTCTCCCTTACTCTGTTTTCGTCTCTGCCTTCCGAGTAGATAGCTTATCTTTTCGCCTCGACTAGCAATCACCTTGTGCACCGAGTAGGACACTTAGCTAAATCGCCTTAGGCTTAGTGTGCTTTGTGCTTGCACGCCTCGTCGAGTAGGAAACTTAGAAAAAAGCCTGGGCTTAGTGTGCTTCGTGGGTGCACGCCTACCCGAGTAGAGTTCTATTCTGGTACTCGGCTAACTCGTGATCCTTCTCTGCCTTTCAGACTCTTACTCGCCAGCTCACTGAAAGCAGCGAGGTCCTCGAGGAGAACTGGTCCAAGGATCGCGAGGAGGATGATCTACCTCCCTCTGATGACGCGGAGCAGAGCAGCCCCGCTCCCGAGAAGCGCGACGTCCTCAACACTTGGTCGGATGAAGGCTCTCACGGTACTGTTATCTTTATCCCGTTTGTTTCTGAAGAACATCAACCTCTTGCGTTGCTGTTTCTGATTCTTCCTTCTTCTCCCTTGAATTTCTCAGACGAGGCCGCTGCGGAGGAGGACGACGAGGATGAGGACGAGAACAAGGGCGATGCGCCCCTTGTCGTCAAGCCTCTGTCGGTTGCCCCCCCCGAAACTCGCAAACGGACAGGCGGCGAAGCACGAGCGCCCCCTGCCAAGAAGAAGAAGAAGCCCGCCGAGGAGGGAGAGACCCCCGAGAAGAAGAAACCCACCAAGCTCACCACGAAGAGAAAGAGGAAACAGCTCTCTTCCACTACCGCGTAAGCTTCCTTCCCAGTCGTCTTACTTCTCGCGCAGTACCATTTTCCCCATTTTCTTCCGCTTCCTGATTCCCTTCTCCTCTTTCCACAGAGCTCCCCTGGACGTGAACGCCGCTTGCGCGTCCGGCCAAGCCAAGGAAACCCCAATTCCTCTGATCAACGTCGATGACGACGAGGAGGACAACACTGCCCACGCTGCTGCCGCCAACGCACCGATCACTTCTGCTCAGGGAGCAGGATCCGAAGCGGCAGCTCAGGACGCTGCCGTCCACCCCGAAAGATCACCTTCTCCTCCGGCTAGCAATGCCGAGGAGATCCGAGACCATGATATGCAAGACACTGCCGCCCCCGAGCGGCCTGAAGCAGAACCAGAGCAAACCAGCACAGAGGCTGGTGCACGAGACAATCTTGCTGTCGAGCAGCAAGTAGGAGACAACGCCGCTGCGGATGCCACCGTCACGGATGCTTATCCGTTGCCAGGCGGCGCTCCGAGTAGCGCCCAGCTAGAGACTGCGCTGGGTGACGGGTCTGCAGCGCCACCAACTGTGCAAGACCCTACACCGCCGACATCTTCCTTGTCGCCACAGGGTAAGAACACACCCAGCCCTCCTGGGCGAGTAACCAGGCAACGGGCCCTTGATGCTCTGAGGGATTACTGCTCCGAGAAGGGCCCTTCTGAGAAGGAGGCTGTCGATAAGGTGGCTGCTGAGGAGGCCAAGGCCAAGGAGAAGGCCGCCGAGAAGGCCAAAGCCGAGAAAGAAACTGCCGAGAGAGCCAAGGCCGAGCAGAAGAAGCTCAGGGCTGAACAGAAGAAAGCCGAGAAGCGAGCTGCCGAGGAAGCAGTCACCGAGAAGGCAAAGGCCAAAACTGAGGGGAAGAAACCCGAGGACCCCGAGAAGCAGAAGATCGAGAAGGAGCAGAGGAAGGAAAGGGCCAGAGAGCAAGGCGCATCTGCAGGCGGAGCACTCGTGATCCGCGACTCCGGCCCAATTCCTGCTGCGCTCTCTGCGGGCGCTCGCGCTGCTGGTCAGCCCTGCTACCCGGAATACATGATTGAGGTTAGCCACCAACATAGCATTGGTTTCCCTCCCCAAGATAAAGCTGTAGCTATTCAGAAGGGGAGGAAAGCTGTAGCCAGGATTACTCCTCCCTTCGATCCAGCCCAGAACAAGCCCATCAATATTGCTTCTCGGGGAGTCCAAGACAAGCCAATAACCTCCAAGGGTCTTGAGCAGGTACTGGACACTGTCGGCTACATCAGCGCCAAGTGGGACAGCGCTGTTCTTGGAGAGGAGAAGTGGCACGGCTTGACTCTTGGCTCCGTCGACCACTACCGCGTGGAGTGGAACAAGATCGACTTGGGACACCAGCCCATGTCCGTCTCCACCGATACCGCCACCCTCGCAGCCAAGATGTTCTTGCATCGCAAGAATGCCGAGGATATCGAACAGAGCTACGCAGTAAGTCTTTTGGCCTTTTCCGAGTTGAATTTTCTTCTCTTCTACTCGCCTTTCTTCTTTCTCACCATCACTCCCAGTCCCCGAGATTTGGGGCGAGTAGGTGGATACTCTCCGAGTAGCCTCCTACTCGGGCCAAATCTTCTCTGCTTTGCCTAACTCATTTTCTTCTCGGTTTTCAGGATACCGTTCTCAAGCGGACCAACTTGTACCGCATCCTTCTCTGGAACCACTCCATCGCCAGGAGGCGCATCACCGCACTGGAGAAAGAGAAGGCAGATGCCGAGGCCGCAAGCAAGAACGCCAAAGAGAGCAGCCAGCAGCTGGCTGAAGTGCAGGGTAGGCCTTTTAGCTACGCGGTTTCTGCGTTTTATTTTTACGCCCGCTCCTGCTTTCTTTGGCCCTAACCTTTCCTTCTCTGCAGCTAACCTGAAAGCCCTAGTCGACGAGCACGAGAAGTGCCGTGCTTTTGTGGCAGACGCCGAGGCCACCATAAAGAGACTTGAAGGTGAGCTTGCTGTTTACTCGGTTCTGTATTAAGTCTGTTTCCTGTTTTACTTCTCGGCTAACCTTATCAATCTCTTCGCAGAAGATCACAAGTCATTTGCTGAGGCGCACCAAGATTGCATCAAGCCAGCAGAGGTGGAGAAACAGCTGTCTGACCAGACCATCGCTCTGGTGAAGGACCACACCACCGAGATGGAATCCCTGCAGCTCCGACTTCAGCAAGCACTCCAGGACGCTGTGAAGATTGGCGCCGAGAGGGACGCGGCCATCGCCGAGAAAGCCAAGGCCGAGACCACTTTCAAGGCCAAGGAGAGGGCCCTCGAGTCTGAATGCGAAACTCTGAAGAAAACCAATGCCAATCTCTTCGCTCAGATGACCACTCTTCGCGGAATCCAAGACAAACGTATTGGCAACGAGGAGTCCTGGAAATCCAAGCTGCAGCAGCTGTGCCGCCAATTGAGGGGTAAGTTTTCTTCTTCCCTGCATCCTCTCTTCTCGGTCTCTCTCTTCTCGGTTTCCCTTTTCTCGGTTTTTGAAGTTGCCATTTGCTATTTCAGATATCTGGCCTGCTCTCGATTCCACATCTGCGCCTACTCTGGCCACAAACCGAGCGCTTCGCCTTTCGAAGGGCGAGGAGGCAGATACTAGTTCTGAGATCGAGGACGTCTTGCTGGTGCTCAAAAGCTTCTTCGATCAGCTAGTCGGTCTTGGAACCGACTTGGTGCACGTGGGCTTTGAGCTTCACAGGTTGTTCTGGCCTCATGACCCCCAGCCAAGAAAGATGCGGGATCTCGCCCACAAGCTGGAGGCAGCGAAGGCCGAGCTGAAGAAGTGGCGAGCCTCTGCAGCCCGTGCTGGTGCAGATGTGATGCTTCTCTGCATGGCGTCTTGGTACGAGAACCTTGACATGCAGCGCATCCGCGGGAAGCGCAGTAACTCCAAGTGGGAAAACGATGCCGCTAGCGTGGCCTTGCGCAAGCAGATCGCTTATGAAGTTGCCGAGTATGCCGAGACGGAGGTCTACATCGACGGCCCCCCCGAGCCGGACACTGATTATGAAGATGAGGAGGAAGCCGACTTGGAGGACGACGAGGACGACGATGAGGAAGAACTTGCGGACTACTTCGAATCTCCCAAGGGCAAGGCCGGGAAGGGCAAGGCCACCGTCGTCGCGAGTAGCGATGAGGAAGAGCATGCCCACATCGACAGCGAGCCACTCAACTTCGGCACCTCCTCGGGTGCTGCTCTCGACGACACGGTGCCACCTCCTAGCCACACCGCTGGCTCCTCTTCGGCTCCAGGCCCCATCTCGGTGGCCACAGCTACATCCGAGCAGACGGCCACCCAGAATGATGTTGAGATGGAGGAGTCCGCCGCCGTACAGACGGAAACGGACGCCACCAACAACGAAGAAGCTGCCGAGAAAGCCACCGCTGAAGAAACTGCTACCAAGACAGCCGTCGAGGAAGCAACTGCCCATGCCAGCGCCGAGAACACTGCCTCCTCAACCTGAGGCCACCTGCAACTTTTTTAACTTGAACATTTATCAGATCCCCGGGATGCCGGGAGCATATGTATCAGACAATATTTGTTTTCGCTTGCTACTCAGTTTTTATGCCCACTCAGTTTACGTTGACATTAATCAATTTGAACGACAATGGCTCAATGCCGAGTTGTGTTTCCATGCGAGTCCCCGAGTAGCTTTTCTTATTCACCCCGTCTTTTCATCTCTGCTCTACCTGCGACTTGTCGCTTGTTTGGTATTCGAGTCACAAGAATTAAAGAACAAGGCTGCAAATACTTAGCCGCTAGAGAACAATCATGATAACGCAGCCCACCATTTAGCCGAGAAGACGAAAACGAGGAACAAAAAGTAACCGACAATCTACTCGGTTCCTGCACTTTTTCTTCCTTAGCGATTTTCGTGTGCTCATTGACCTTTTGCTTGTTCTCTTGCTTGCCATGAAGCCGGGTTTCGGACAGCAGCGAAGTCGAAGAGTTGGCATGTAGGTTTAAACACAGTACTCAATGCACTTTTGAGTTCTGAAGTGAAGCAACCGAATAGACAGAGGAACAAACCGAGTAAAAACACTTAGAGCAATTTTGGACGAGGGCAGTCCCCGAGAACAATTTTAGATTGCAGAGTAGAATTTCAACTCGGATGAAAGAGTACATACACATCTTTGCTTACGAATGAAAACGACGAAGTAGAGCTACATTCCAGGGACGCTTGGTTTCCTCTCCAGCTTTATCTGCCCTGTTCGCCTGCGATGGGCGCATATCTACAAGATAGTACGCGTCATTGTGCAGCGCTTTGCTGACAATGAAAGGCCCTTCCCATGGAGGAGACAACTTGTGCATCCCGGCTGTGCGCTGCACAAGCCTAAGGACCATGTCTCCTTCTCGGAAAACCCTTGGGTTCACCTTTCGGCTATGATAGCGCCGCAGGTTTTGCTGGTAGACAGCCGAACGTGACAGAGTCAGCTCTCTTGCTTCTTCAAGCAGGTCAACGTCGTCTTCTCGAGCTTCTCTCGCCTCCACCTCAGTGTAGAGGGCTACTCGGGGGGAGTCATGCTCTAAGTCTATTGGCAACACGGCCTCAGCCCCGTATACCAAGAAGAATGGCGTGTAGCCGGTTGACCGGTTAGGGGTAGTCCTTAGACTCCACAACACCGCTGGCAACTCTTCTAGCCAACACCCAGGTGTTTTCAGCAATGGCTCAATCAGCCTCGGCTTGATGCCTGCCAGTACCATCCCATTTGCTCTCTCAACTTGCCCATTGGAGGCAGGGTGCGCGACTGACGCAACGTCTAGTCGGATATGCTTATCTCTGCAGAATCGCACCATTGCCCCCTCTGCAAAGTTGGTACCGTTGTCGGTGATGATACTGTGTGGGTAGCCATATCTCATGATCACATCTTTCACGAACTTCACAGCTGTGACTCCATCACACTTCCGAATAGGCTTCACCTCGATCCACTTGGTGAACTTGTCCACCATGACCAAGATATGTGTCATATTGCCCTTAGCCGGCTTGAAAGGACCAACCATATCCAAGCACCAAACAGCAAACGGCCATGTGATAGGAATTGTTTTCAACTCGGATGCTGGCACGTGAATCTTACTTGCGAACATCTGGCAGCCGGCGCACTTCCTCACAATGTCCTCAGCTTGCTGCAATGCAGTGAGCCAGTAGAAGCCATGCCGAAAAGCTTTCTTGACTAAGGCCCGAGAAGAGGCATGATGCCCACATTCTCCTTGATGTATCTCCACCAGGATTTCTTCTCCTTCCTCTGGGCTCACACAACGTTGCAGCACACCAGTGGCACTTCTCTTGTGCAGCACCTCTCGGACTAAGGCGTAGCCCTTGGATCTTCTCTGAATCTGCCTCGCGGTCACCTCATCTTCAGGTAAAGTACCGTCCCTTAGAAAGGATAATATGGGCATTGCCCAACTCGGTGTCTCCCGCACGGGAAACACTGGTTCGTCCATTTCCATTGGGACAGGCTCTGGTGGTTGCACAGGAGGAGTAGGAGCGCTTCTTTGCAGCCCAGATCGATTGGCGAGGACTTCTTCAATGAATGCAACAGCTTCTGGGTTGAGGACGGCAGTCCCCGAGTAAGGAGTGGCAGTCCCCGGGTAAGGAGTGGCAGTCCCCGAGTAAGGAGTGGCAGTCCCCGAGTAAGGAATGGCAGTCCCCGAGTAAGGAATGGCAGTCCCCGAGTAGGGAATGGCAGTCCCCGGGTTCCCTGCAGCACTCTCCCAGTCGATCTCCATTGGGTCAGATTCTTCACTCGGCAGAGAGGGAACAAAGATGGATTCCGAGTTGGGGGAAGGCTTGATGGACGGCTTCCTCAAATGCTCCAAGGCAATCCCTGCCGGGATAGACTGCCGAGAAGATCCCAACTTGGACAGCTCATCCGCTGCTTCGTTTTCTGCTCGGTGGATGTGCTGGAACTCACAGCCTTCGAAAAACCCAGTCATTGACTGCACCAGGAAACGATACGACGCCATGTTGGCATCCAAGGCATCCCAGGTACCTGAGACTTGCTGCACCACCAGGTCCGAGTCGCCATAGCAGATAATGCGCTGCACACCAACCTCCTTTGCTACACGCAAACCATGCACAACTGCCTCGTACTCGGCTACATTGTTGGATGCCTTGAAATGAATCTGCAACACATACTTGAGCTGATCCCGCTTGGGTGATGTAAGCACAACGCCAGCACCAAGGCCTTCTTTCACCTTTGAGCCATCAAAGTGCATCTTCCAGTAGTTCGAGACTGGAGCAGGAGGTTCATATTGCATCTCGGCCCAGTCGACAAGAAATTCTGCCAGCACCTGAGACTTGATGGCTTCTCTTCTCGTATATGCGGGAGCATACGCAGCTAGCTCAATTGCCCACTTTGCTACTCTGCCACTCGCCTCCTTGTTACCCATGATGTCCGAGATGGGAGCTGAGCTCACAACAGTGATGGGATGCTCCTGGAAGTAATGTTTCAGCTTCCTGGCGCCCAGGTACACACCATATGTCATCTTCTGGTAATGCGGGTAGTTTTGCTTGGAACTGGACAGCACTTCACTGAGATAGTAGACTGGGCGCTGCACACTCTTGCCTTCTTCTTCTCGCTCCACCACTATCACCACGCTGACTACTCGGTTAGTCGCGGCAATGTATAGCAGCATAGGCTCCTTGGGTAGCGGACTAGCCAAGACAGGAGCACTAGCCAACATTGCTTTCAGCTCATTGAATGCCACATCCGCTTGCGGAGTCCAGACAAACTTGTCGCTTTTCTTCATCAGCTGGTACAGAGGCAGAGCCTTCTCGCCCATTCGGCCCAGGAAACGGCTCAGAGATGCCAAACAACCCGTGAATTTCTGCACATCCTTCAATGATCTCGGCAAAGACATGCTCTCAATAGCTTTTATCTTAGACGGATTGGCTTCAATGCCCCGACTAGAAACAAGAAAACCGAGTAGCTTTCCAGCTGGTACACCAAAGGTACACTTACTCGGATTCAGTTTCATTTTGTACTTGCGTAGGTTAGCAAAGGTTTCCTCAAGATCGGCAAGCAGAGTATGTGTTTTATTCGTTTTGATGACAATGTCATCTACGTACACCTGCACATTCTTGCCGAGCTGATCATGCAAGCATTTCTGCATGCATCTCTGATAGGTTGCACCCGCATTCCTCAAGCCAAAACACATGACACGATAGCAATAAGCCCCGTACGGGGTAATGAAAGCAGTCTTTATTTGATCAGCAGGGTTGAGTGCGATCTGGTGGAAACCAGAGTAGGCATCAATGAAAGACAACAGTTCACAACCGGCAGTGGAATCGATCACCTGATCGATGCGAGGTAGCGGGAAAGGATCCTTGGGGCACGCCTTGTTCAAGTCGGTGTAGTCGACGCACATGCGCCATGCAGTGGTAGCCTTGGGATCTTCCTTTTTCTTCTCGACCATGACCGGGTTGGCTAACCAGTCCGGGTGCAGCACCTCCATGATGAAGTTACTGATCAGCAGCTTGGTGATTTGATCACCGATGGCCTTCCTTCTCTCATCCCCGAAACGGCGCAAGGCCTGCTTCACGGGCTTGGCATCAGGACGCACATGCAAAGAGTGCTCAACCAACTCCCTCGGGACTCCTGGTAGATCTTCATTGGTCCAGGCGAACACGTCCCGATTCTCACGGAGGAAGTGGATGAGCGCGCTTTCCTATTTCTCGGCCAGCCCGGCACCAATGATGGCCACGCGCTCCGGGAACTCGGGGTCAACCTGAACAGTCTTGGTCTCCTTGGCAGCTTGGAAAGCAGTACCATGCTGAGTACTTGGCACACCTTGTGCGCCAGCTTGTGCGGACTGAGCCATGGCTACCACCTCGTACATCTTCTTCTTCTCGGCAGCAATCACCATTGATTCCGCCAGCTGAGAGCTAGCAGAGGCACACTCCATGGACTTCTTGTAATCTCCCGAGATGGTGATGATGCCATTTGGCCCAGGGATCTTCATCTTCAGGTAAGCCACATGAGTAGAGGCCATGAACTTGCTCAGAGCAGTCCTTCCGAGTAGAGCATGATATGGGCTCTGATGATCCACCACCTCGAACTGCAGGCGCTCTGTGCGGCAGTTCTCCCGAGTACCGAATAGCACATCAATCCACACTCGGCCAATCGGGTTGCACGAGATCCCGGGCACAATCCCATGGAAAGTGGTCTTGCTGGGCAGCATCATGTTCTCGGCCAGGCCAAGCTTCTCGAGTGTGTCCTTATACACAATGTTGATGCTGCTGCCGTTGTCGATCAGCACTTTGCTGAACCTCACATTCTTCTCGGGACCCAGGAAGGTAGGATCCAGCACCAAAGCATAGGTACCCGGATTGGGCATCACCTTGGGGTGATCTGCCCGAGTCCACCTGATCTCCTGGTCGCACCAATACATGTAGTGAGGGACAGCCGGAACCACTGCATTGACCTCCATGGCACGCCTGTGTTGTGACTGCTTGTCGACTGCCTCAGAAGTGAAGATCATATAGCTCTCATGGTGCTCTTGGTATTGGTTAGGGCCATTGCCCCCGTTGTTGCCATTGTTGCCATTGTTGTTGTTGCCCTGATAGTTGTTGTTGCCTCTGTTGTTGTTGTTGCGGTTATAGTTGTTGTTGTTGTTGCGGTATCTCTCATTGTTGAAGTTCTGGTTGGCTCCTAAAGCCACCTGGTTGACATTCTCCCTTCTCGGATACACTGGGGGCCGAGCTGCGGGTGCCCGAGTAGGCTGAACAGCAGCATTTGCGGCTGGCAGGGGAGGAGGAGGAGGCAAGCCATCACTCTTGATTATGTCCCACCATTCGCACTGCCGAGTAGTATGGTTCGCAGGCCTTGAGGGGTGATGAGTGTGGAAGCTGCACGGACCATCCTTCATGTCATCGAAGACAAACTTCTTCGGCTGCTCGGAGTTCCCGCTACTCGGCTGCGCAGTGCGGAACGGTTTCTTGTTGCCTTGGCCCTGGTTCTGGTTCTGCCCGTAGGCTCCAGCAGGTTTCTGCCTTTGGCCACCACCGCCTCCGATGTTCACTGCATTCACCTCCTCGGGATCATACCGAGTATCTACTCGGCGTTTGTTGCGGAACTCGTTGCGCTTGTTGCTGTTGAAGTTCCTTCTCGGCTCAGAGGAGTCCATCAGTGGCTGAGTAGGATCACCGAGCGCGTACTGATCCGCGATCTTGATGGTCTCGGCCAGGGTGTTGGGCATCTCCCTCTGCAATCTTTGCCAAAGCATGCTGCCATGCCGGCAACCTTGCGCAAACCAAGTGATGGCCTGTGCCTCATTCACACCCTCACAGGTGTTCCTCAGGGTGCTCCACCGAGTAAGGTACTCGCGGTCCGTCTCATCTTCTCGCTGCCGGCAGGCTGACAACTGCTGTGGCCTATTCGGCCTCTTGTAGGTGCTGGTGAAGTTGCTGACGAATGCGTCCGAGAAGTCCAGCCAGCAGTTTATGCTGTGCTTGGGCAAGTTGTTGAGCCAAGTACGAGCTGGACCCTCTAGCATCTGCGGCACATAGCGCACCGCCCATCTCCGGTTGCCACCCGCAATGTGGACTGCGGTGACGTAGTCATTGAGCCAATCTTCGGGCTTGGTGCTACCATTGTAGCTCTTGGTGCCTCTTGCGAGCTGGAAGCCCTTCACGGACGGCTCGTTCATGATGCGCGGGCCAAAGCACTCGGGGCCGGGAGGACCCGTGCTCTCAAGCCGCGCCGACAAGCTGATACGGTCCAGCTGGTGCCTTGCATCTCCAGGCGCCAACACGCGCTCACCCACACGGTCATGGATGTCATAACCGGCCATCTCCATAGCCGAGTAGCCATCATCATACCTATCCGGCTGCATAGCTGCGGGCTGCTCCACCGGGTTGACGACTGGTGCCACTGGACGCGGCTGTAGCCTCTGCCGAGTAGGCTGAGCTGCGGGTTGCCGAGAAGTACCCGGACGTGCGGCTTCTCGGACACGGCTTTGAGCTTGATGGGCTTGAGAGCCTGCTCTTGCAGCGTTGTGTTCCCGCCCGGGCTGCTGCGGCACAGCAACCTGTTTCGCGGCAGCAGCCGGGTCATACACCTGCATTTGCCTGTCTCTACCCGTACGCCCGCTGCGGCTCTTCTCGCGGCTAGGATGCGGAGATGAGGCTTGATCGTTAGATCTTGCCGCGTGCGAATGAACCACTTGCGAAGCTCCAGCTCCCGGGTTGGCCTTCCGGAACTCCTCGTTCTGCCTGGCGGCCTCCAGCACCAGTTCGCCTAGCCTCTCCTGCTGCCTGCGACGCGCCTCTCCCTCTAGGCGCGGCAACTCGGCAGCCACAGCCTCCGCAGCCCGCAGCGTCTTGGCGGGCGTGCTGTACCTTGGCCTTGTGAAGGTGTTCGCGGTGGCGGACTGAGCGGGCTCCTCCGCAACAGTCGCCATCTCGGCGCCTAGGTTGCGCCGCGTTGCGCCTACCCTGCTGGGCCTCCTGGCAACCGGCGTGAAGCCGTGAGCCTTGTTGTACTCGAGCTGGTCCAGGCTCAGCTCCAATCTGATCTTCTCCAACTCCGCCTGCTCGGCGAGCAGCTCCTGGCGTTGCCGCTCGAGCTGCTCCCGCGTGGCTAGGAGCTCGACGTCGGTGGGCGTGGGCATGCCGGTCCGCGCTGCAGACGCGGGGATGACCGTAGAGGTGGAAGGCGGCAAGTTGCATTGCTTCTCGTAGGGCCGATGATCTCTGCCACCAGCAGGCGGGTCGTCAACCTCTTCGACGACGGCCGCAGCGCCAGTAGCGGCTGCGCCAACGTTTGCCGCCACGCCCGTCACCATCACCTCAGCGCAGCACGCAGAGCTGCATGCAGGCCTTCCACGAGCAGCAACAACCGCGGGAGGATCCTCCGCGTCGTGCACCAGCTCGGGGTAGGCGTCGTTGGCGACGGTGGCGACGTAGACGAGATGCGAGCCGAAGGAGATCACCGAGCCGCCCTCCGGCATGGCCTTACCGCCGAAACAGCCGGCGTTGTCAGTGACGAAGTCGAAGGAGCCGAATCTGTGGACAAGGCCACAAACCACTCGCTCCGTAGATGAAGATCCCGTCCGAACAGTAACTCCAGCCAGCGCCGCTGGTTGCCCCACGGTGGGCGCCAACTGTCGTGGTGGTGTCACGGCAGATGCCATGGGATGGCTAAAGATGTGGGGACGATGGACGCTGGAGGTGTCCGGGGAGGGATCACGCGACGAGTAGCCGCGTGAGGTAAGATCCACACAACACAAACAACACGATGTACCCAGGTTCAGGGCCCTCGTGAGGAGGTAAAACCCCTACTCCTGCCTTTCTCTATGTATTGCTATATGTCACCGAGTAGCTCACAGTACAAGGAATGATGTTCACCGAGTAGCCTCTCTATGCTCCCGAGTAGAGCTAGGTCAAGAACTTAGGGTTTCTAGGGTTTCCTCTCAATGTCTCCCAGCCTGCCTCGCGCAGGAGGCGGCGGGGCACCTTATATACACGGTGCCCAGCCGGATACGTCCAAATCCTAGACAAGTGTCGACATAGTGTTCACATGTCCTTCCTCCGAGTACGGCCTGACAGCTTTGGTCGTTGGTCTTGGCCGCTTCTGTAAAGTCGTTGGGCAAAACTAGGGGACAGACTGGTATCACTGTACCTAGTCACAGAGCAGGCCCCCCTTATCCTGCCACCGACTGCTTCCATGCTGTCACTGTCAGGCAGGCCGTCCCCACGTGAACAGTAGTTCGAATGCTGCCAAGTACGGACCCAGGATACGCGGGATCCTGTGTCAGAACGGCTCTTTTGACTTCCTGCCCGAGTAGTTTCCCGCCAAAGGTTCCCGCCAATTGTACTCGGGCCAAAGTTTCTACTCGACAGGGTAGAAACTGATTGATATCTCCGTCTGGCCATCTCGAGGTGAGACCGGGTAGCAGACTACCGGGTAGCGAGTACTCGGTAGTCGGATACTCGACCAAACCTTTCTTCTGTACGCGGCCTTTATCATCTGTCTTTACCCTACTCGGGGGTAACCCCCCGACAGTTCCGCAGCCGCCGTCGTAGTCAACCCTAGATCAGGAGGGTTCTGGAGCCGTCTCCCGGCACCCTGCCGGAGAGGAAATCATCACCGAAGGCTTCTACATCACCATGCCTGCCTCCGGAGTGATGCGTGAGTAGTTCATCGCTGGACTACGGGTCCATAGCAGTAGCTAGATGGTTGTCTCCTCCTCATATGCCTCCATGTTTAGATCTCGTGAGCTGCCTATCATGATCGATATTGATCTTACGTAATTCTACATGCCTTGTTTTCTGGGATCCGATGAATATTGACCTGATGCCAAGTTGATTATAGTCTTTATTGTGTATGTTATTTGTGATCTTGCATGCTTTCCGTTGCTAGTGGTTGCTCTAGCCAAGTAGTTTCTAGTAACTCCAAGAGGGAGTATTTATGCTAGATAGTGGGTTCATGCCTCATTTTCTCCTGTGCTCGAGTAACAGAAACGTAACGGGGGAGGATGTGCTATTGCCACTAGGGAGAAAACAGCGGTGAGAGTGCCCGCGTGTATAGTCATTGCTTACATTACTCACATTGTTTAATGCAGTTATCTATTGCTTGCAACTTAATATCTAAGGGGGTTCAGATGATAAGCCGAGGGTGGATTATTTGTCATATATGCAGATTGATTTCGGTCTATGTATTTTGTTGTAATTCCCGCACTAAATGTCATAGTAGTCATCATGTTATATTGTGCACTACGGTGCAACCTCTATTTGTTAATTGCACAACTGTAATTTGTTCACCCAGCATGTTATTTTTATGGACACCACTAGTGAACCTATGAACCCCGGTCCATTTTCCACACCGTTAAACAAACCACAACAATTTCCCGCTCTCTTTACTTACTGCAAGCATACACTGTTTTCCACACTATACGTCTAATCTTTGTTTTCGGCAAGACCGGTGAGATTGACAACCTCACTGTACCGTCGGGACAAATTATTTTTGTTGTGTTGTGTGCAGGTTCCCCTTTGGTGCTGACACCGGTGAAGCATCAGCACCACCGTCAGTGGCATCAACCTTCCGAAGGTCGTCTTTCTCCTACTGGATTGATAACCCTGGTTCTTAACTAAGGGGAAAACTCCTACCGCTGTGCTCATCACACCCTCCTCTTGGGATTCCCAACACGCAGCAGTTGTCGTTATAAAATATTAATGAGAAGTTTTATCGTTTACTTTCTATACACCTTATTTTAGTTTGCAATTTTGGTTATATGATTGATCTTGTTTTTACTATGGGTATCAATTTGGAAGCATCAAGTTAATCTATTTGGTTTTGGCAAACTTAGCATTGGTCGGTAGCAACAATACTTTGAGGCTTAAGTAGAAAAGAGGGTGATGCATGTAGATATATTGTTCCATTATCTTTCTTTCATGTTGAATCATATGCTTAGTATTCTCAAGTTAAGATCATTTGTCCCTCCAAGGAAGATTGCATGATTGTTTCTATCATATGTATATTTATTTGTTTCCCTCAACTCTTATGCTTGCTACCTAGCCTTACTAGCTAAAGACCTGTACCGAGAGGGAATACCTCTTGAGCCCAAAACCATGTCATTTGTGTCCACCATACCTACCTATATGTGGTATTTAACCACCACTCCAAGTAAATTTATCGTGTACTATCTTTAAAACCTTCAAAATTATACCTATTTTGTGCTCTATTTTAGCTCATGAGGATGTGGGTAGACAGTCTTTATTTCACTCGTTTATTGGACTTTGCAAACCTGGACTTGTGGCACATCCGCTTATCCAATTGCTAGAAGAGCTGGTAACAGGGTGCCCAGCCCCAAATTTGGTTACTATAAATTCTCTTCACTCTTTTTGCCCCTGATTTATCAGTTAGAGCATTATTGTGTAAACAAAAGAGAAGAGGGATGATCTATTGACCCTAGTAGAAATGACGTTCTTCAATGGTAGCCGCTCTTGTAAAGTCTAGTCAGCTTGTGACTTACTGTATTCTTTGCTTGCTGATTCGTTGACATAGACATACACCTCTCTCAAAATTGTTTTCATTACCTCTGTTTATCAAATAAAAAGCTCTAGCACATGATTTGATCCTTGCTTCCCTCTGCGAAGGGCCTATGTTTTACTTTTATGTTGAGTCAGTAAACCTACTCATTTCTATCTTAAGAAAGCATTTGAGTTGTTGTGATCCAACCATCTATATGTTGATTTATTCAATCATGTCTTTTATCCTTCCTTGTTCAGTACAATGTTTTTATCTGAATGAATACACCCTTGAAAGTTATCAATGACTGTAAGGAGACTGTTATGATTGAGCATGTAAAACTCTGCAATATAAGCTCTAATATAAATACTCTGATCGAAAGATAAGTACAATCTGTTAATTGTTCTCTGACTAAAAGCAAAGTTTAGCATGACCAGTTATGATTTTCTCTTTGTACCTTTATTGTGAATCCCTCTACTAGTTTCAAGTTAAGTTATATGAGAGGAAGTTGTTGTCTAGAATGACTTGTGTATTGATAAATGTGATGCTTCTTATCCGTATTTTATTTATCGACACTTCACTCCATAAACATGTGGTCATGTTTACCGAGTCCCGGTGATATATTTCATATTAAGATGCATTACTTATGTAATTTCATCTATTTTGCGTGTTTTACAATTATTGGAGAATAATTCACCGGGACCAGAAATCAGCTAGAAAAAGCACCGCCGAGATACCATATCTCTGAAGACCAGAAGAAGAAGGGGTACATCGAGAAGTTCCTATTTCACCAGAAGACGGAGCCAGCCAAGAGGGGAGCCAGAGGGGGGCCACACAAGGCCCACACCATGTGGTGGCGCCCCCCTTGCCCATGCCGCCAGGCGGTGTGGCCACCCCGGCCCACCTCTAGCAGAGCCCTTTCGCGTACTTCATCCATAGGGAATCCTAAGACCTCGGGAACCATCACGGAAATATTCCACCGCCTCCTTGGGGCAGAAAACAATAGAGATAAAAGCTCTCTGGCAGAGAGAAATCAGCCAGGGGAATTCCTCCCCGGAGAGGGGAAAATATCGCCATCGTCACCGTCATCGCTCTCGGCATCATCAAGATCATCATCGTCATTGTCATCACCACAAGCACCATCATCCTCATCATCCACCTCCGTCCCGCTTGAACAATTAGGGTTCTATACTGTCGTTCTTCACTAGATCTCTCTCCCGGTGTGGATTACTTGTTTATAGTTGATGCTTACGAGATTTATCGGTGTTTTCACTTTATGACCAGATTGTTATTCATCATTATATCACCTCTGATCATGATCTATATGATGTGTTGTGAGTAGTTTCTTTAGTACTTGAGGATATGGGAGAAGTCAAGATGTTAGTATTATAATTATGTTGTAGTAATATCTAATGGTTTGATATTTAAGTTGTGGTGCTATTCTTATAGTGGTGTCATGTGAACGTCGACTACATGACAGTTCACCTTTATGGGCTTAGAGGTTGCATTGTGTATTTGGCTACTGAATGTGGGGTTGGCGGAGTGACAGAAACCTAACCAATGCACGAGGGAGTATAGGATCCTAGAGTTTGAGGTCATGATTAGATTTATCTGAATTACTGTCTTGTAGTTACGGATGCTTGCAAGGGTATGATCACAAGTATGTATTAGTCCTAGTAGGGCGGTGCATTAGTACAGGTTCACCCACACAACACCTATCAAAACAATAAATATTAATCAATTGTATGAAGCAAAAGCACTCGACGAAATTCCTATGTGTCCTCGAGAATGTTTAGTTATCATAAGTAAAACAACCGGCTTGACCTTTTCTCTAAAGAGGATTGGGCCACTTGCTGCAATTATTATTATCCCCTCATTGACCACCCTGGCCTAGGGATTGTGCGTGAGCACTTCGTGCACTGTAATGACATCTATGTAAGGGATATTTAACACGGTGCCCTCAGTTGGCACCACGACCTCAGTTTTACCCATAGCGCCGAATCGACCTCAGTTTTGCCCCTAGTCAGTGCGCAAGGACTCCTTTCGCTGCTCCTACCGTTACTTTCTGCCCCCGTTAGGATCCTAACCTGTGGGACCCATCATAGAACCGTTGGCGTGGCCTGTGGGCCCCAGCTGTTGAGCGTTGGCGCGGCTTGTGTGCCCCAGCTGTTGACGATTGGCGCTGCATGTGGGCCCTACCTGTTGACCGTTGCTTGCGGCCCAATGTCAAATGAGGCCCAATGTCAACATGCAGACTACACATTATCCATTTATATTTATTAATCACTACATGCAGACTACACACTATCCATTTATTAAACCATCAAATTATTCGTATTAATAATATAAAATATATACTGTGATCAACTCAAATTTGTATATTATCTTAGAAAACATAATGCATCACATCTTTTATATATAAATTTTGTTTACAATGTGCAGATTTTAAAGCGATAATTAGAAAGGATAAAACTTCTAAACAATGGGTACATTTGGACAAATATAAGAACATAACTTTATGTATAATTAAACATACTTAGAAAGGATAACTGGCCCCACTTTACATATATTCAGTGGGGCCCGAGAAACATTACATTTAACTAAAAAAAGGCCTAGCCCTAACTGCTCCCTCTATGCATGCGGGAGCCCTTCCCGCCCTCCGGCGCCGCCCTACTTCCTCCACTCCGCCGCCCGGATCTCCATCTCCTGCTTGATCCGGGCGCGGCGGTTCTCCGCCCGCATCCTCTCCTCCTGCACCTCAATGGACCGCTTGATGCTGGCATGGAAAGTCTTCGCCTCCTCCTTCGCCTCCTTCTTCTCCTGCGCCTTCAACTCCTTCTTCTCCAGCCGCTCCAGTCTCTTGAGGCGGCGGTTCGTCTTGGGGGAGATGTCCAACGACTTGGTGGCGGTGGAAGGGACGGGGCGGTGGACGAAGGAAGGCGTCGGCGATCGCTCCCATTTGGGAGAGTCGTCGACGGGAAGCTCGATGGGCAGGACGTCCAACTCCGCCTCGGGCCACTCGGCCTCGTACCAAGGTAGAGCCTTGGGGTGGTTGTCCTCGTCGGAGACCGACTCCGGGCTTGAAGGGAGAGAGTAGGAAGACATTGTTTGGGCTTGAAGGGAGAGAAGGGCAAAGGGCTGGAGAGGGATGAGAAGATGGAGGACGAGTGAAACGGTCTATTTAAAGACACGATTAGACGTGAATTTATTGGGGTAGATGAAGCAAAATGTGTGAAAACGTTGGATGCAGTGTAGAAGAGTCGATGCATAGTCAAAGCGGTGTAGAACAGGCATAGGCGTAGGCGTAGGACAGCTAGTGATACGGAGTACGAGTGCGTGTGCATTCGTCAGTCGAAGTGATTCGACGTTGCATGCGTGTATTAAAGAGGTGAAGAGAAGAAAGTCCAAAGTCTCACGCCAAATCCTGCCTCGCTGCATATGCATTGATGCGTATCTTCTGAAAACGAGGCGTGGAGGGCTGCGTCGCTGCAAATGCGACGCGACTCGTGTTTCTGAAACGAGGCGTGCAGGGCTACTGCAAATGCGACGCGACTTGTGTTTCTGAAACGAGGCGTGCAGGGCTGCTGCAAATGCGACACGACGTTAACTCTTTTCTTCTTCTGCCACGTTGTTTACTCTGAAAAAACGTAGGCGTGCATGCACCGGGCTGGTGAACGGGGCCCCACTAGACAGTGTCCGTTGTTGCATGCAGTTACATTGAGACAAAACACCCAGTCCATGCACCGCTTCATTTTCGATCGTTTGATCGTAAGGAACGGTGCAGATCGAGTCCATGCATGCAAACTACGGCGGCAACGGCCTGCAGACGCTGAGACGAGCGCTTCTCTGTGCGGGAACGCGATCCTCTGACTTTAGAGATAGTTGGTACAGTGCGGTGACCCCCTAGCTTGTGTTGGGATCCAGATCCCCGCTGGAGAAATACCGGACTTATACGGAAACACGCGGTAACTGCGTCGGAAGGGGGTAGCAATGTGGAACTATTTGCTTGGTTGTGCTAGGATAGCCCATAGGAACACAAAACAAAAAGGTAGAACCCACCTCTTCGGAAGATTCACGATGTTTGGTCCGATACAGGAGTTTCACCCTATAAGCGCTCACGAGAGAGAAGTGGATGTCGGTGAAGCGGTTCACACCCGGGAGAGCAATCTTTGACATCCAAAGTACACAACACACCTATACTAACATGGTATGGAACCCCCTAGCTTTTGTTGGGATCCAGACACTCTGTAGCCGCCCTCCCGGTGAAACCGTAGCCCCGCTGGAGAAATACCTGACTTATACGGAAACACGCGGTAACTGCATCGAAAGGGGGTAGCAATGTGGAACTATTTGCTTGGTTGTGCTAGGATATCCCATAGGAACACAAAATATAAAGATAGAACCCACCTCTTCGGAAGATTCACGATGTTTGGTCCGATACAGGAGTTTCACCCTATAAGCGCTCACGAGAGAGAAGTGGATGCCGGTGAAGCGGGTCTCACCCTGGAGAGCAATCTTTGACATCCAAAGCACACAACACACCTATACTAACATGTTATGGCACCCCCTAGCTTTCGTTGGGATCCAGACACTCCGTAGCCCCCCTCCCGGTGAAACCCTAGCCCCGCTGGAGAAATACCCGACTTATACGGAAACACGCCGTAACTGCGTCGAAAGGGGGTAGCAATGTGGAACTATTTGCTTGGTTGTGCTAGGATATCCCATAGGAACACAAAACATAAAGGTAGAACCCACCTCTTCGGAAGATTCACGATGTTTGGTCCGATACAGGAGTTTCACCCTATAAGCGCTCACGAGAGAGAAGTGGATGCCGGTGAAGCGGGTCACACCCCGGAGAGCAATATTTGACATACAAAGCACACAACACACCTATACTAACATGGTATGGCACCCCCTAGCTTTTGTTGGGATCCAGACACTCCGTACGTAGCCCCACTCCCGGTGAAACCCTAGCCCCGCTGGAGAAATACGTGACTTATATGGAAACACGCGGTAACTGCGTCGAAAGGGGGTAGCAATGTGGAACTATTTGCGTGGTTGTGCTAGGATAGCCCATAGGAACACACACAAAAAGGTAGAACCCACCTCTTCGGAAGATTCACGATGTTTGGTCCGATACAGGAGTTTCACCCTATAAGCGCTCACGAGAGAGAAGTGGATGCCGGTGAAGCGGGTCACACCCCGGAGAGCAATCTTTGATATCCAAAGCACACAACAAACCTATACTAACATGCTATGGCACCCCTAGCTTGTGTTGGGATCCAGACGCTCCGTAGCCCCCCTCCCGGTGAAACCCTACCCGCTGGAGAAATACCGGACTTATACGGAAACACGCGGTAACAGTGTCGAAAGGGGGTAGCAATGTGGAACTATTTGCTTGGTTGTGCTAGGATATCCCATAGGAACACAAAAGAAAAAGGTAGAATCCACCTCTTCGGAAGATTCACAATGTTTCCACCTCATATTCTTTGAAATCTCAACTCCTGTATTCGAGGAATCTCATTTTAGTGATGGCTTTCGTTCTAATGTTTATAAATCCTATTTATATTTTTCCTAGACTGTATTAGACATATATAATGCAATTTCGAAGCCTGAAAATTTATTGGATGAATATTCGTATTATTTATTTCTTTTGAATAATAATGGTTTTAATCGAAAATCGTAAATAAAACAAGTTTAAAACATCAAAATGAAAAATAACTTTGGATCTTTCTTAGTCACACCAAAATGAAGCTTTGGTGAGATTTTGACCTTATTTGAGTTCCAAAGGTTTGAAACTCATCTCATTTTCTTGAACTCTCTACTAGACTGTTCAAGATATCACATGTTACACAAGCCTTTTTCGTTCCATTCTTTATAAGAGAGGTTTATATTTTTTTTCTCGTTACTATATGACATAACACTACTATGTGCGTCGGCTTTATATTTTTTTGATTTTTTGAATTATGTATGCTCATTTCAAGCTTGGTCAACCCTCTGTTTGACCAGCCGAAAAGCTTCTAGAAGGAAACCCAGAGATTCGACCTGGGCTGTTGGATCAACGCCTTCTAGAAGGAATCGTGCATCGGACGGATGCGCTCGCAGCAACAGCGATCCGCGAGACGCTCGTTCTGCGCTCTGATTGGTTGGTCCGTTGGCCACAGGGATCGATGGTTTCTATCTGTTCTACATATGATTTCTATGCTGTTAAGTATTAAACCATGTTATTTAAATTAAAAATATAAAAAATAGAAGAATTATTCAAAACATAATGAAACTTCAGATTTACTATAGCGATGATTTTTATCAGATATGATTATTCTATTAAACCATGTTATTTAAATAAAAAATAAAAAATACAAGAATTATTCAAAACATAATGAAACTTCAGATTTACACTATACATGTAGAATAGATGTCTAGGAAATTCATTTGGTTGATTTAAAAAATATGCCAAAAAAATGTTGAAGCACAGATGAATGTATTTACCCTAGCTTCGGACCTCATTTGAAGCACATTTCTCACGAGAATAGAGCGATGGTTGCAAATGAGCATAAATAATTCAAAACAAATAAAAATGACATGAATCCAACGCAGAACGTTGTTATATGTGATATAGTTGCTCCTCAAATTTCTTTGGATAATTTTGGCAAGGTCGAATTTTTCATGAAATTATAAACGGGGGGTATTTACCCTAGCTTCGGACCTTATTTGAAGCACATTCTCACGAGAATAGATCGATGGTTGTAAATGAGCATAAATAATTCAAAAAAATTCAAAATGACATATATCCAACGCACAATGTTGTTATATGTGATATAGTTGCTCCTCAAATTTATTTGGATAATTTTGGCAAGGTCGAATTTTTTATGAAATTATAAACGGTGGTGTTTACCCTAGCTTCAGACCTCATTTGAAACACATTTCTCACGAGAATAGAGCGATGGTTTTAAATGAGCATAAATAATTAAAAAAAACTGACATGAATCCAACGCACAATGTTGTTATATGTGATATAGTTGCTCCTCAAATTTATTTGGATAATTTTGGCAAGGTCGATTTTTTCATGAAATTTCAAATGGGGGTGTCTACCCTAGGTTCAGACCTCATTTGGAGCATATTTCTCATGAGAATAGAGCGATGGTTTTAAATGAGCATAAATAATTCAAAAAATATCAAAATGACATGAATCCAACGCACAATGTTGTTATATGTGATATAGTTGCTCCTCAAATTGATTTGGATCGGATAATTTTGACAAGGTTGAATTTTTAATGAAATTCCAAACGGGGGTATTTACCCTAGCTTCAGACCTCATTTGAAGCACATTTCTCATGAGAATAGAGCGATGGTTTCAAATGAGCATAAATAATTCAAAAAAATCAAAATGACATGAATCCAACGCACAATGTTGTTATATGTGATATAGTTGCTCCTCAAATTTATTTGGATAATTTTGGCAAGGTCGAATCTTTCATGAATTTCAAACGGGGGTGTCTACTCTAGCTTCAGACCTCATTTGAAGCACATTTTCCTAAAATTTTAGAATGACTTGGTTCAACATCATACAACATTTTATTCGAACATTTTTTTCGCTTTTAATCTATATTCTCGCTCGTGATTTTGTTCAGAAATACTCAAAATTAATTAAAAAACAACGAACTCGTTGAAATAGGCGCAAATTCATAGATTCGACGATAGTTTTACAGAAAGACGACATAATTTAACTAAAAACATTGAAAAAACAAAAAAAAACTACGGTTGGCCGAAGCTCGCCGCGATCACCCGGCCTGGTCGTCGCCCTCCTCCTAGACGTCGTCCTCTTCCTCGTCGTCCTCATCGCTATCGTCGTAGGCCAGCATGTTGGAGGGCCCCGCCTCGTGGTCGTTCTTGGCGAAGGGTCGCTTAGCGATGGGTTCGCCACCGTAGCGAGCCAGCCGGTGCAGCTGCGCTCCGCTCTGCCTTGGATCCGCAGCCGGTGCAGCTGCGCCTGCTCGGAGGGATGGCGGCGATCCCGCCTCTCGCTCTGCAGGGCAGCCTTGCGTCGGTCGCTCTCGTACAGTGCGACGAGCGCCTGCTGCTCATCCGACGCCGCGGTTGCGGTGAGCTGCCGGTACACCTGGCGCTCCGCCTCCTCCCTATGGTGGGTCTCCAGGGATGCACGTACAGCGGCAGCCTCGGCCGCTGCCGCCGCCTCCTCGAGCTAAGAGCGAACCTGGTGGAACCCCTCCTCGTTCCGCCATGTTTGGAACGAGTAGAAGGCGGCGTGCTGCTCGGGCCAGATAGGCTGCCTCCTCCTGTGCCTCCTGCAGCGCTGCGCCTCCTGCGGCGGCTCCTGCTCGGGCACCGCCTCCTCCTGCGGCTGCTGCTGCTCGGGCGCCGCCTCCTCCGGCGCCGGGTGCTCGTTCTCCTCGCCGTCACTGTGGCCCCGCGTCGCGGCGTCTGCTGCTCGGGCGCCGCCTCCTCCGGTGTCGGCTGCTCGTTCTCCTCGCCGTCACTATGGCCCCGCGTCGCGGCCATGGGTTGGCAGTACAACGGCGATTTGCGCCATGCACGGTGTCGGCGAGGCATCGTCTCGGGGTGTCCGTTGAAGTGCGGCGAGGGCGATGAGAGTGAGTGCGGTGAGGGCGAGGAGATGAACGGCGAGAATGGGGAGAGCGGCGAGCGGCCAGGGGCCTTTTGTAGCCCTGGCGGGTCATTTACTGCGCCGCGCGTGCCGTTACTCCGGCAGACTTTGACCGACCGGGGGCCCGCGGTTTTCCCACGCGTCGCTGACAGCTCTGGCCCGCGTGGGCTGCCCCGCCTTTTCGCCCCCCAAGCCGAACCCAGCGGTGGTGGTGGTGGTGGTGCCGCAGGTGCTCGTGGCGCAGCAGGGGGTGGTGCGGCGGTGGCGGCGGCGAGAGCGGCAGCGCACGACGGCGGGTCAACTAAATTAGGCGGCAGCGTACGACGGTGGTGGCGGGAAACTCGGGTGTGGACTATTCAGCATAGTCAACTAACTGCGCGGTCCCACCTGTAAGCTCTGGATGGTTTCAACGAACTTGGCAGTCCCACCCGGACCCACTTCGCGATACGGAGTCTGACTCCTCGGGCCCACTTCGCGAAACGGAGTCGACTCCAAACTTACCGTTCCGGCCTCTCCATAGTAGTTGCGCACGGACTAGGGGCAAAACTGAGCACCATTCGGCGCTAGGGGTAAAACTGAGTAGTAGTGGACAGATGTGGGCAATTCGATAAAAAGCCCTCTATGTAATCGTGTAGCGTCTGGCGCGCTCTCTTCCCCTCCCCTTGTTTACCTCTGTTTATCATTTTTAATGAATATTTTATGTTTAAGAACCATGTTGAGTTTAAACTATAAAATATGTCTGCGAATTACAACCTAGGGAATTCAAAATTTACAATCTTCTTTCTCGTATTTTTTCATTCAGTTTTATTAGTATGTCTAATTTTTTTTGATTTAACGCTTACTTAAGTTTGATTAATAAGTTCTATCAAGGTTTATATGTGCCCTCTACGGCCCATGGGGCCGCACCCCGTCAGGCTGGCCCCGCACGTACACAGAAAAGTTGAATCTTTTTCTTCTGCTCTTACTTAAGACTGAATTTGGAAAAAGAACATAGTTAGTGTCCCTAAGTGTTTTTTTTTTGAACAGAGGATGGTCCCAGAAGGACCTAGAAGCTTTGATAGCTGAACAGCAAATTACAGAAAGGACCTAGAAAAAAAAACCATAACAACAAGGTCCTGGAATTTAGCACAACAGACCCTAGACCTAAACCTAAGATTGCCATCGGGTCCAGCTCCTCCGCCGTTGCATCTGCGACGACCACCGCAGCCAAGAACTTCACCGCCGGGGACGAGACCACTTGGGGCGAAGCTCCGGGAGCCAACTGCGACCAGCCTTGAGAGCCTCCATCGTGGCGCCATGGCCTGGAGGTAGCATCCGCCTCGCATTGATGGTCAGAGCAAACTCCAACCGACGAAAGGGGGTGGAGGGGTCGGCCTTCGACCTGAAGAAGTGGCGTCCATCTTGGAAGCGCCACGGATTTCCTCCTGGGAGAAGCTTCAAAACTCCCCTGCTGCAGAGCCATGTTGACAGCAGTGGGCAGCACAGCGCCGTCCCCTTTCTCACCACCACGGCAAGAAAAGGAGAGCACGAATGGCCTTCCACCGAGCACCATGTCCCTGCGAAAAGCGAGCTTATTACGAAGGGGTGCTGCCGCCGCCGCTCCTTCCCCTGGCTCCGACCATCGAAGCGCTTCAGCAAGGAGCAACCACAACAGCAGCGACAAGATGCAGCCCGGATGCACCCATCGCCAGCCCCCTTCCGGCATCGCGTCAAACTCCACAAAGGAAACTGCTAGAAAGCAAAGGAACCTAGGGCTACTCTGTACAAGGAGACAACACGGTCCTCCCCCATCCCAACTCCAGGCGGCGGCGCCGCTAGAGCAGTTCCGGGATCGGCCCGGCCGGCGACGACGGAGGTCGACTCTCAAACCTACCTTATCCTCTCGAGAGCGGTGGTTCAGTGTGCCGCTGAACTAGAGCAAGCCAGCAATCCTTCTCACGTCTCAACCGTTCGCCACACCAAACACATGCCAAATACTTCAAAAATATTGAGCTCCCAAACGGGCCCTGAATCTTTTTCTTCTGCTCTTACTTAAGACTGAATTTGGAAAAAGAACATAGTTAGTGTCCCTAAGTGTGGTGCCGCTGAACTAGAGCAAGCAAGCAATCCTTCTCACGTCTCAACCGTTCGCCACACCAAACACATGCCAATGAAAGAGCATCATATATATGCAGTGACTATCCGATCCTTTAAAACACACGGAGCCGGAGCATTTATATTTCGCAGGTCAAATTGACAGACGAGTGACTTGCGGATGAATAATTGGAGCGATGATATGGCGACGTGAGGCGACCACCAAGGCAACCACAGCACTATGATTCCGACTCCGATCAAACCGGGGGACAGAGACGGTACGCGCTACAGCCGATCCATGCGCCCTTTTTCTTCCTCGGCGACGTTGTGGTGCGCCGTGCTGAGCTTTCTTCCGCGCGCCGTTTCTACACGTACAAATTGCTTTGCCCGCACCGGTGAGACCTCACCGAGCAAATCTTGTGGTACCGATTCGTCGTCACTGCAGGGACATTTTCTTTCTTTTTCGTCACCGTCTATGTATTTGTTGTTTACGATGGGGTCGACCAGTTTTGTTGCATGTGGAGCATTGGACTTTCATGTACAGTACAATTTGTTTGCTTGTGTACGCATGCACTTTCTGGATAGAAAACAGTAAGAAGCATCAGCATGCACTTTTGGATGTGCACCAAGAATATAGTAGTATCCATCTACGATTATATAAAAGGGCAAACTAAATGAATAACTATGATGATGTTTTTAAGTCGATCCCGGGTTACATTTCTAAGTCGTTCGGCATCAGGGCATCTCCAGCCGTCCCCCCCAGAGCCCCCAAGCGGCGTTTTTGGCGCCGTTTCGCACCAGTCGCCCCCCCCCAGGAATCGATTTAGCGCCGCTTTCCGCCGTTTTTCGCGCCGTTTGGCGCCGCCGAACCCAGGCCAAACCCAGCGCGCTGGGTTCGGCTTGGGGGGGGGGGGCGAAATGCTCGCGTGGGCCACGCCTGTCGGCGACGGAAGACGATTTCCCTCTATTTTTTTGGCGCTTCCCTCCATTTTCCCCCCACATGTACCTCTCCCCCGGTTCATTCCCGCCATTTCCCCCCGCACCCGAGATCTACGCGCCATGACTCCCGCTCGATTTACAGGACCCCGCGCCGCCGCCGCCGCCGTCTCCATTCCCGCGGCCTCCGAACCGGCCAAGAAACCCCGCAAGCCAAGAGCACCGAAGGAGCGACCACCCGGCATGTCGAACAAGGAGTGGATCGCCGAGAGGTCGCGGCTGGAGACAACCAACATCAAGCGCCGGGGTAGGGAGGCGGCGCAGCGGTAGAGGCAGCTCATGGCGTAGCTGCAAGCGGAGGAGCAGGCAGCCGCCGAGGAAGACGAGCTGGAGGAGGAGGAGGAGGTCCCAGACGAGCCACCTACGCCGGCCGCGGCGCCTCTCGCCAAGAAGAAGGGCCCTTTCGGCCCACGTTTCGCCGGCTGGAAGCAGTCGCCGTCACCGTCGCCCCGCATGTCACCGCACCCGCCGCCAGCATGGTTCGTCGAAGGTGATTCGCTGGGAGGTTTCAACCCCAACCTCACCTTCCCCTACCACCCGCCGATGATGTATGGCAACGCGCCGGGCTACGCAGCTTCCCCATCCCACCGCCGCGCGATTCTCGCCGGACTGCAGCCCCAGGACAGCTACATGGAGGAGATCATCGCGTCCGGCTCGATGGCGGCGGTGGCGAGCCCGGGCTTCCTCGATGGCAGCGGCGAGTTCTTCACGCAGGTCGGTGGCGACTACGGCGAAGGCGGCTCCGGCACGCAGGCGACGGAGGAGCAGGGCGAAGACGACGACGTGGACGAGACGCCCGTGATGCCAGAGGGTACAGATCCGGCCGGCGAAGGACGGAAGCGCCGTGGCCCTGGCCGCCCCCGCAAGGAGCCCAAGGTGCCCCTGCCGCCCGCCGAGCCTCGCATCAAGTGGCTGAACAGGGAGGACTCGCTCCTCGCCGAGGCGTGGAAGACGGTGAGCTTGGACCCGATCGTCGGCGCGAACCAGCACGCCGACAACTACTGGAAGCGGGTGAAGACGGCCTACGACGAGCGCCGCATGATCGATCCCTACTACGCCCCATGCGTCCTCGACCGCAGCCAGAAGGCCATGGCGAACCATTGGGCCAACATCCAGGCGTCGTGCAACAAGTGGCACGGCATCCAGGAGGAGATCTCGGCGAGGCCGCAGAGCGGCGCCAACCGCGAGATGGAGATCGTCCGCATGCTCGAGGCGTACAAGAACGACGAGGGAACCGACTTCAAGTTCCTCCACGTGTTCGTCCTCATCGAGACTTGCGAGAAGTGGGCGGAGGTGCGTCGCTCGATCGGCAAGGGCAAGGAGTACGTCCCCGACGCGGTGGCTGCGTGCGCATCCGAAGGGCGTCCGCCGATGGGCCACAAGAAAGCCAAGCTGGCTAGGGACGGCGCGCCTGCAGCGGCAAAACTCCAGGCATCCATCGAGACCTGCATCGCCGACGCTCAGGTCCAGGCCGGCAAGAGGGAGGAGGTCTCCAAACAGCGATGGGCGGCGCTCATGGCCAACTCGCAGGTCAAGATCGACCTCCTCCGGACTGGCACCGCGGCGAAGAAGAGGAACAACGACCTCGCCTTCCTCACGGGCGGCGATTCGACCGCAATGACCCCCGAGGTGAGAGCTTGGTTTCTGGCGCAGTGCAACCTCATCCTGACCGACATCAGCGCGCCCCCGGCCCCGACAACGTCTGGCGGCGCCAGCTACACCACCGCGCCGACAAGCCCGCACGCCGACCAGGAGGATGCCGCCGTCGACAAGGATGCCCAGCCCGTCGTCGACCTGGAGAATGGCGAGCCCGCTGTCCGCTCCGACGCCGTCATCGACCTGGATGCTGCGCCTGCTCCGACGCCGGCCGACGCGTCTGTCTGATCGCCTACGTCTGCCAACGCCGCGCGCGCCCGTCTGTGTGATTCGATCTGAACTATATTTGATCGCCCACCTGTGGCGTTTTTTGTAATATGATCGCCCGAAACTATGGCTGCCGATCGCCGAACTAGGGCTCTATTTTTTGGGGGCGGGAAGAAACTTTCGAATGAGATATCGGTGCTTTATTTTCTGGGACGCCGAACGGCTGGTGAAATCGCCCCCCCCCCCCAGGTTTTGGTGCGGGCCGGCGCTATCGCTAAAAAGCGCCGATCTGAAACCTGGGGGGGTCGAACGACTGGAGATGCCCTCAGGCGTCACTTTGTTAACAGGTTAAATAAACAGTGTTTCTTGCCTATCCTTAGCTTGATCCAAGACCCCCCCCCCCCCCCCCCAAAAAAAAAATTGCTCAGCACTATAATTTTGGTGAGGTTAACAGCTTAATGTCCACACTATCACCAGTGGCAACAGAGGATTCAAACATTTCTTGAAACCTTATCGACTTACAAATAAGAGTGCTTATGATGCTATTTTCTGTTTAGATCGCCGCTAAGAATCCCACAAGTATGGCGGCTGTCAATGCTAGCTAGAGGGATGCTTGATCCACCCTGGCCCATACCTCTCATGAATTTCGATGTTATATGCCTACTTTTCTCCATTTACATTCATGGATTCACAAAGTTAATTTTTTTATTCACTTGGAGAGATTTGTAAACAAAAAGAGGGGAAAAGATAGTTCGTTCCTCGAGGAATATAGGAAGGAGAGCAGGACCACATGTGACGTGAATGACCTATAGCAACCATAGGTGAGAAGCGGGCTCACTCACTTCTGACTACGAGTATTTCAGTAAGCTCGATTATATGAGAGGACTATGCTTTTTCATGACAAGGTGTAAAATGGCTTAATTGTGGGTTGTATTTTCATATTGCTCTGATTAAAACCTAGTATGAGGCACTTGCAGAGATAATACAATCAACTGAACAATCATTTTCGTCTTGCAAATTATAATCTTCAAAAGCCCTTAACAAAGGGGAAAACATATACCCAAAAAGAGTCACCATGTCCTCAATTTGGCAAAAAAGTTCCTAAATTTTCTATGAAAAAACAGGCACAAATACCACCTACAGCTCTCATCGTGTAGTATGTCCCTAGCTAGCTAGAGAATCGAATCGTACACGAGAGAGGAAAAATAGAAGACAATGGCTGTTCCATCCATCAGACCATCACAAGGAGCGGTTCATGAGGCCACGCACGACGACCAAACCCAGCACGAGCAGGTGATCAACCTCCAGCCCCACTGTCAGCGTCAGGACGTCGTCGCCCAGCGCGACCCCCGCCGCCGTTTGTTTGCGCCCGACCTCCGCCACGACCGCGCCGTCCACGCCGCTGACTTTGTACTCCGACTTGCGCGCGCAGCACCCGTCGAGCATGAAGCAAGTTCCCGCACCTCCGTGCATCGTCACGGCGGCTCCGCCTTTCTCGGCCCGCCGCACGCTGAACCACGGCGTCGCCTCCTCGTCGTCGCCGCCGTCGTGGGCGCACCGGGAGACCTCCCACCTCCTGAACATGCCGAAGCCCTTGCGTCGGATCCTGATGAGGGTGTTGCCGGCGCGGTCCATGAAGAAGACCTCGCGGCTCCCCTTGCAGCCGTAGTTGTCGACGCGGAAGGCGACGCCGCCGTCAGTCGTGTACACCGTGCAGCCGTTGCCGTTGAACACGAGGGACTTCATCCACACAGTGTATGCTTGCTGGCTCTGGTGACCGCCGGAGGAAGAGCTGGGAGACGGCAAGGCTGAAGCAGGGAGTGGCTGGATCTTGGCCATCGGCGAGAGGGAAGAAGACTGTTTGATGAGATGGTTGGGATGGTGGGGTGTCAGCGGCCGTTTCCACCTATTTATAGGTGACTGTACTAGCTCGATAATTATTCGGGCCATATTAGTTAATGGCAGTGTACGCGTCACGCGACATGATAGAATAGTGCTAACCCAAACTTGTTTATGCTGGATCTAGTACTGTACTAGTCAGCATGTCATTAGGTAGCGCCACGTTTACCTAGTGCTTGTTTTAGCATCAGATGGCATTGTTGTTATCACATTTTCTAGAGATACCAAATGTTCCTCCCAAATTGCAACGCACGCACTGTTTGTTAGGTACGGGACTAGTTATACAATTGTGGTTTTCTACTTGTGATATCATTCCCAGCACAGTTGTTATTTATCTCTACACTCTTTAGTAAAGTTACTAATTATCATAAGTAAATGTCAGAAAGAACTTAGAGGCAGCACACCTTGATTTGCAAAATCGGCAAGGTTTACCGCTCTCTCTGCTTGGTCTTGTTTTCGCTCCCGTTTTCTATGTCACTCAACAGTCCACGCAGTTAGGCCTGCGAGACCCACGTCATGGATTAATTGTTTTACAGCAACAGTTATCCCATCCACACATGGCAATTCACAGGGCACCAGCAAAATAAGCTCCATCGTTTTCCATGCATGTTGCATGAGCTGGCTTTGAGGATAATATTAGAGTTTACTATTTGGTAACTTAATCCATCTCCTGCCTTATTATTATATTTTTAGGAGAGGTTTCTTGTCCACCAAATATGTACACCTTTATATATACTTGCCATGACGTTCAATGCTATGTTCAACATATTAGGACAATCTCATTCTTCTACATGATAACAGAGCGGCGAGATTTTGGACCTAACCGTCGCACACGCTTCCGCACCGCGCCGCCCTCGAGAGGTCGATCTCCATGATCTCCGCTAGGGTTCGAGCAACTGTAGCAGGGTTTGTTCGCAAAACCGTGATCAACTATCTTGATGAGTTTTTTTTCGGTCGCGAAATCGGATTTTCTCTCTGCCGGTAGCTTTGTCGGTCCTTCTTTTTTGTTCATCGACTATAGATTGGATTACGTCGTCCGCTGCCCGTCATCTTCCCACGCCTCTACTCCGACATCGGCATCGACTCGCACCGAAAGGTTTCTCCAAGCCAGCTATCGCGACCGACACGCTGGCGCCGACATCCCATTGACCGGTTGATGAGCCTGCCTTGTTAGGCTGCCACAATCGACTCGTGTGGTATGCCTCCGCGCTGACTGGCTCGTCTTCACCAACTGCGCAACATGCCCGACATGTCATCCCAAGGACGCCTTGATGCGCCGCTCCCGCCTCCTTTCGTCGCCTTAGACATCACCGACAACGACACTATCGACTCTGATATGTGCGTCGTCGTCTATAGCATGGAGTGTACGCACATGTCGATATTATCAGTCGATCGCGCGCCCATCTACGCCAAGCATGTACGCGTGTCTACCACCGATCAAGCTGCGGGCTGCTGCTGCGTCACCCCTTCGGGTTGTAGCGCCGCCGTCCTTGGTCCACGTCGCCAGCTGCAACCGCGTCTTCCCAGGCATGTACGGTGAATGTGGCACCCAACCGCTGCAACAATGATTACCTCATTATTGTCCTTTCACTCTCTCTCCTCGCTACAGTAGCTTGAGAGTCTCTCATGAGCTCCTGGCGAGCTCCTTCTCATTCTCTTGCGGCGTTGCGGGCCGGCGTCAAGAAGGATGCTGCGCTCGGGTTGTACAGAGTAGTGGTAGGGTTTGTTTTGCTGTTGTTTTTTTTTGCTTCTCTGCGTTTTGACGTTATATCGTCGAGGTTGCGCTCGCTTCTGCGCCCGAGCCGCACAAGTGGGTTGCTGGTCCTGCTCCTTCCCCAGGTGGTACTCCGGCGGTCGGAGACACTGGTGGATGAACATGACGCTTCCTCTCTCCCTCATAAGCTCGAGGGTTGGCTTCTGGTTCTAGAAGTCAGACTTTGCTGCTCTGCATCGAATTGGACTCCGTTTGTGGCTCTTCTACTGGTCGACCGTGGAGGCGAGGGATGGAAGAGGTGTTGCGGTTTCTCTCTCTCTCTTTTGCAGGTGGTAGTCCGAGAACTTGCTACATCTACGCGTGCATCACGCTGAGCCCACGGCTGGCTCTGCGATCTTCGGCCGATATGGCGGCCCAATCATCTCCTCCTGTGTGGAGGTCCTACGAATCCTACGCCGGAGCTCGGCGATACAGAGTAGCCAAGTTGTTCGTCCCTGGCTGCAAGGTCTTCGCTGGAGTGTGCGGTTCATCGCCGGAGGACTAGTTCCAAGATAGACTCCGAGCACCTCCCCCCCTCTTCGATCTTGGCGTTTCCGACGCCTTGAGGTCGCCGGCGATTGGTGGCAGTGAAGCCCTTGGACCTGATTGTCTTTTATCTTTTCGTTCTAGGGTGTTTTCTATAAGAGCCGAGGTCCTTTCTTCAAATCATAGATTTGCTAGGGCAAGTTATGCTAAAGGACCTCTTTGTAATCTGTTTCTGCCACGTATTCCGTAATACAGCAGCAACGGGCCTGGCCCCAATCCTTGTTAAAAAAACATACGTTGCAACGACTCCCTCCTTGTAGTTACGCCGCTGCCTTGTGGCTATAGCGTCGTTCTACGTGGCCGTCCTCGCCACCCCGGTGTACTGACGTCCTTGGCTCCCTTCGCGCTTCCTCCATTGGCATGAGTCGCCAAGATCTGCGCATGGTCTTCTTCATGTTGTCGGGTTCTTCCTCGCCTACTTGGAGTACCACCGTTCATACTTCCATAGGTAACATGTGTGGTCTCTAGTAAAAATCCTAAGGAAACTTTACTCAACTAATTACACACCTACGCTGTGCGTGCTAGTTCTTGAGTCAATTGGCCGGTAAAATAAGAATGTATTCGATAGCATATCTCTAGTTCATAGTATACCGCAGTATAAAGGAGTCAAAATTTCCTACTTTCACCGTTAAAAAAATGAAAATATATAGTTATGAGTTTTCAAAAGAAAAAAAAATCCGAATGTAGCCAAGAGTGTATGCTACAAATGTGCAAATTTTCAATTCCAAAAATATATTCTATTTCGAACTAAACAAAAATGGCAAATATGTAGATCTGAGTATGCCTATTTTAAATCTCTAAATTTTATCATGGTTTGTCTTTCTTGTGCAGGCCATACTATTTTGTATTTAAAATTATAAATGTGATGTTTATATGATACATCATGTGCTATATGATACATCATCTGTACAACACACGTAGTAGTGCAGTAGATACTCGGTACGTTACACGTATGATGCTATCTTGCATGCACAGAGTGTACGGTGTGAATGCAACATCACCACATTTCCTGAAGAGAAAACATATGTACCACACACGGCATCTGATCCCTGATTAGCTAGCTCTACACTTAAATTATTTTTTGCCGAATAAACTCTTATGAACATTTCATCCAGACACCATTTGATCCTCCAAATACGCTTCAATGACATCTAAACCATGTTATAGGTAGCAAAAGACGGATAACATTAGATGTACGTAGGCCACAAAATACATACGTGGCCACCGCAAGGCATCCGCAGCCGTGGGCTCAAGTTCGTTGGCCATCACTACTTGTCACCAATATTTGATTCTGAGTCCGTTTCCGATCAACTGGGAGAGAGACAGCCTGCTCTTTTCAGGTCCCTATCTCTGGCGGCCATCTCCGTCTGGTCTTGCCTAACGCACGTTGGTGTGACCCTTGATGCGCAGGCAGGCCGCGCTGCCCCATTGTACTTTGATTTTTTTCCTAGCTAAGCCGACTGATTTAATGTGCCAACGCGTACGCCGTTGATGTCTCTGTGCTGAATTTTCTTCTGGGTACCATTTCTACACTGACAGTTGCTTTGTGACCCCGGCGACCGTGTATTCTCTTTCTAATTCATAGTAGTACTCTAAAGTTCATGTCGAACCCTCTCTTGGTATTGTGCATGGGGTTAGCGATTTTTGTTGCATGTGGGATATTGGTCTTTCGTGTAAATTTGTTTGCTTATGCAGGTTTGCGCTTCTTGATCGCAAAAAGAACAAAGAAGCATGCACACTTTTGGATGTGCCAGGGGCACCGAGGAATATAGTTTTCTCCATATGTGGGATTTTAGGAATGGTAGACTAAATGATTAAGTATGATGTTTTTAAATTTGATTCCGGGTTATATGGCTAAGTCGTTCGTCTTTAACTTAGTCTTTGTATGAGCCACATGCTTGACAGTTTAAGATAAATGATGTCGCTTGCTTATCCTTAGATTGAACCAGGATTAAAAAGAAGGATTTCATCACTATAGTGTTAGTGAGATTAGAAACTTGAAGTCGACACTATGGCTTGTTCCATTCTTGAAGGCACATTTAATTCTTTGATTTACAAATTTAAAATTTTATTTCCTCGAGGGCACAAGTGTGTGAAAAAGGAAGGAGGATACAATTTTTTTCAGAGGGTAAGGAGGAGATAAGTTGTTAGCTGAATAATAAAGGAAGAGCAATATTGTTCCATGTGTGAATGCCATAGTGCAAAACAAGGGAAGTCATGGGCTCATTTATTCGGAACTACGAGTATTTGCCGACATCGGTGCCAACCTTGGAGCGGAATTGAGGAAGAGGAAAGCCTCGATCCTGGAGGAAATTTAGTCCCTCGATCGAACCTCGGACTCGAGAGGTCTTACAGCTGAGGAGTGGCTTCAGCGGTATGCCCTAGAGGACTCCCTTCTGGAGATCTACAAGGGCGAGGAGATCTTCTGGCGACAGCGGAGTCGACAGAACTGGATCCTTAAGGGCGACGCGAATACGGCATATTTTCACCCGATCGCTAATGGCCGTCGCCGGAAAATGCTCTAATCCATGCCTATGGGAGGGAGATTGTCTCTTGGAGGAGCCGAGAGAGAACTCCACGCATATCTATTCCTTCTATAAGGAACTGTTTACCGCGGGCCAGCGCTCGGGGGTCTCGCTAGTCCAGGATTTGTGGCCAGTGGGGGCGCAGGTCTCGGATGCGGAAAATGCGGACCTCACTCGCCCCTTCCTTACCGAAGAGGTGTCCCGTGCGGTGATGGATATGAAGACTAACTCGGCCCCGGGGCCGGATGGCCTTCCTGTCACTTTCTTCCAGAAATTCTGGGAGACTATCCAGGCGACCATCATGCCAATGTTCCAAGAATTCTACATTGGTACTTTGGTGATGTCGCGGCTTAACTTTGGTGTAATCACCCTGATCCCCAAGCTAGTGGGGGCCTCGGAGATTCGCCAATTTAATCCTATTACCGTCCTCAATGTCATTTTTCGGATATTCTCCAAAGTGTGTGCCATCAGACTCGCTCCGGTCTTGGAGCGACTCACACACCCGCACCAATTCGCCTTCCTAAAAGGCCAATTCATCCATGGTGGGATCCTGGCCCTCCATGAAATAATTCATGAGGTGAAGTCGCACCGTCAGAAGGGCGTATTTCTTAAGCTGGATTTCCAGAAGGCATATGATAGATTGGACTGGTCCTTCCTCCGCTTAGTCTTGGAGCGGAGAGGGGTGGATAACCGGATGATATGCTGGATCATGCAGTTGGGCATGAGCGGTAATACGGCCATTAATATCAACGGGGAAATTGGCCCTTATTTTAAACCCACATGCGGTGTTAGGCAAGGTGATCCTATTTCACCGCTACTGTTTAACGCCGCGGTGGATGTCCTGGCAAAGGTCTTGGAGCGCGCCAAGACCTCTAGCCACATTTCTGGGGTGGTTGGACATTTGGTCCCTGGAGGAGGGGTGACCCACCTCCAATATGCGGACGACGCCATGATCATGGTCGAGGGGTCGGAACTTGACACTATCAACCTAAAGTTCTTACTCCTTTGCTTTGAATCCATGTCTGGCCTCAAGATCAACTTTGACAAGAGTGAAGTGATGATTCTTGGCTACTCCGCGGCGGACCAACAACGGTATCCTATCTTGGAATGCCTATCCGTGACTCTAGGATCCTCATCAGGGATCTGGACCCGCTAGTAGGGCGGGTCAGATCTCGATCGGAACCATGGCAAGGGAGGTTCACCTCCAAAGGGAGTAAGACTGTTCTTATTGACTCCTGCCTATCTAGCCTCCCCATGTATATGATGGGGCTATACTCACTTCCGGAGGGCGTCCATGCCAGCTTTGATAAGGAACTATCTCGTTTCTTCTGGCAGGATGCGAAGGGTCACCAAAAGTATCATATGGTGAAATGGGCGGATCTCTGCGCCCCTAAGCAGTTTGGGGGCATTGGGATCCTGGCCTCCTGCCATATGAATAAAGCACTATTGCTGAAATGGGTGTGGCAGATTTTACGGGACGACGGGGGCCTTTGGCTCCAACTCCTTAAGGCTAAATATCTTAGGGGGTGCCCGCTCCTAGCATGTGAGCGGAAGGGGGTTCATAGTTTTGGCGAACAATCCATACTATCAAGCATGAGATCCGCTGGGGGATATCCTTCTTCGTAGGGGACGGAAGAGGGACCCTGTTTTGGGTGGATCCCTGGATAGGTGCTCGCCCCCTCCGGCACGAGTTCCCGGAATTATTCGCGATTTGTGCGGATCCGGGAATGTTGGTGGCGGGGGCCCTCCAGAACGGACAGTGGAACATTGGCTTCCATCGCACGTTTGGTCCGGTAGAGGCTGCGAAGTGGGAGGTACTCTTGGCCTCTCTCCCCCAGACTTTAGGAGACACACCAGACTCGGTTGCGTGGTCTCTAGCACCCTCGGGAAACTTCTCGGTGGGTTCGGCGTACCAGGCCCTTTTTACAGGGCTCACGACTCCTTGGGCGATCCATCTCTGGAAAGCCCCTATGCCATTAAAAATTAAGATTTGGACTTGGCAGTTACTGCGGGATCGCCTCCCTTCGGGGGTGGAGGTCACCAAGCGGTTTGGTCCCGGCGATGGGAACTGCCCCATATGTGCGGTTCCAGAGACGGGAACCCACATCTTGTTTTCTTGCCCCGCAGCTCGCTTCCTTTGGAGCTTCGTTGCTGAGGCGCTGGGGCCCGAGTGGCTGGCCCTTGACCTTAGTGAGTTTTTGGAAGCGCAGGCTAATCGCAACGGGAGGAGGAGACGCCTCTTCTGGTTACTGTTTGCCGCGATGATCTGGACCTTATGGACTATTCGTAATAAGATGGTAATCGAACACGTCTTGCTGAGACGGGCCTCTGACTCTGTGTTTAAATTCTTTGCTTTCTTGCAGTAGTGGCACCCCCTCTGTAGACAGCGGGACTTGGAACGGCTGGACAGCGTGATTCAGGACCTCGTGACGGCGGCTCGCCGCCTTTCTTCAGCTTCCAGCCGCTGAGAGATGTTTTTTGTTGTTCCGCTTTATTTTCGTTCTTCTTTGGGCAGGTTTGTCCTGTTGCCCAGCAGATTTTAAACTGTTCGCGTGTGTGGATGTTCGGGTTCTCGTTGTATGACTGTTGTTGCTTTATTTATAAAGCGAGGCGTAAAGTCTGTTTCGAGGAGTATTTGCCGACATTCGGTTATTATAGGAACGGCCTTTTCACCGGGCATGAAATAGCTTAATAGTGGGATAATACAATTACTTGAATAAATCTGATATTACAATCTTCTGATTTATAAAATTGTAGTTTAAAAAACCCTTGAGAAAGGGAAAAATATAACCTAGCTAACCAAAAAGAGTCACCACATGCCTGTCCTCAGTTTGGGCAAAACTACCTATGTCTAATTTTCTACAGAAAACAGGCACAACTAGCACTAACAGCTACTGACATTCTCATCGTGTAGACATAGCTAGCGAATTGAATCCATGAGAGAAGAAAAGAGAGCAGACGATCCCTGTTCCATCAGCCATCACAAGGATCGGTTCATGAGGCCACGCACGACGACCAAACCCAGCACGAGCAGGGGATCCACCTCCGGCCCCACCGTCAGAGACAGCACGTCCTCCCCAAGCACGACCCCCGACGCCGTCTGCTTCTGCCTGACTTCCGCCACGACTGCGCCGCCTGCGCAGTTGACTTTGTAATCCGACTTTCGCGCATAGCACCCGTCGACTCTGTAGCACGGCCCCGCGCCACCGTGCATCGTCACGGCGGCCCCGTTTTTCTCGGCCCGCCGCACGCTGAACCACGGCGTCGCCTCCTCGACGTCGCCGCCGTCGTGGGCGCACCGGGAGACCTCCCACCTGCTGAACATGCCGAAGCCCTTGCGTGTGATCCTGATGAGGGTGTTGCCGCAGCGGTCCATAAAGAAGACCTCGCGGGCGCCCCTGCAGCCGTAGTTGTCGACGCGGAAGGCGACGCCACCGTCGGGCGTGTACACGGTGCAGCCGTTGCCGTTGAACACCAGCGACTTCATCCACACGGTGTACGCCTGTCTGCCTTGGTGACCATCGGAGGAAGAGCTGGGAGACGGCGAGGCGGTAGCAGGGAGGGGCTGAACCTTGGCCATCGGCGAGATGGAAGAAGACTGCTCTGCTATGCTTTAGCTGCTGCGGTTGCGATGAGAGATGGTGAGGAGTCAGCGGCCGGTTCCACCTATTTATGGGTGACTGTACTGCCTCGATCAGTATTCTGGGGCCAGATTAGTTTAGTTTATGGCAGTGTACGCGTCACGCGACATGATAGAATAGTGCTAACCCCAAACTTGTTTAGCTCGATCTAGTACTGAACTCGTCAGCATGTGATTAGCTAGCGCCACGTTTACCTAGTGCTTGCTTTAGCATTGAGATGGCATAGTGGTTAACTATTTTTTTAGAGATACCAAATGTTCCTCCCAAATTGCAACGCAGAAACTGTCAGTGAGATATTCTCGAAATGTTGTTTTCAATTTGTGATATCATTCCCGGACGTCACAGATGTTATAAAACTCTATTACTAGTAAAGTTTTCTAGTTACCAAAAGTAAATCTCCGAAAGAACTTAGAGGCGGCACACCTTGATTGCAAGCGATGATGGGACACTAACGTACGCTGAGGATCCCAAATTGCAACGCGTAACATGTGCGACTGGACCTCACCATCGACGATGGAAACAAACTATGGATTGTTCTATTTGTTGAGCATCCATCCACAAAGCAGCGACCCAAGGAAATGCTGCTATGTAGGTAAGTAAAATCGGCTATCTTTACCGCTTTCTCTTCTTGGTCGATCTATCTGATCCACACTCGCGTTTTGGATCTAATTTTCTCCGATGTCACTCCACAGTCCACAAAGTTTGGCCGGCGAGACCCACGTCAGTCATCGATTAAATGTTTTACAGCAACAGATATCTGTCCACACATGGCAATCAATTGACAGAGAGAGCACCGGCAAATAAGCTCCATCATTTCCCATGCACCGACTAATCCGTATCCACAGCGAATTCTTTTGCCCGGAAAAAAAATATGCATCTTTTGTGGCGTTGACGTAATTAAAATGTACTTGAAATGGAAATGGATGCCTTGTGTGCTGTGTGCTGTTGTTGGGTCAAGTGATTAGCTCCCAACTGACAAGGCCAAATAATTTGGACACGAGATGAACGCAGGATGCAGGGTTAAACAAAGCGGATGCAGGCCTGCCAGAAATACCGGAGCCTGGTGCGGATCAGCAACTCTGCTGATGACAATGGAGCATGATTAAACTATATCCTTGCCAAGGAGACTTCTGAAGATTATTTAGTAATCACGATTATTTTTTGTAGAGAGCCCACGATACCATGGGTACGTATTTTTAAACTTACGAGACAACGGGAACCAACTTAGAAAATTAATGAGATAACTCGGAAACGTGATATGATAACGTTGAACAATAGAGCACATAAGCTTCATCAGCAGGAAGAGCTCCCGTGGAAGACATGGTTCCGCCGTTCTTACAACAGAGACCTGGGTGATGTCTCCCCCTCACCCTCTTTCATTGAGTCCATCCTTCACCTTTGCCTCCCCGTCTACAGATACATTACACGTGTTGCCGTCCACAACGGTGTATGCACTTCTTTTTGGCTAGATAACTGGGACGCGAAGGGCCGTCTCGCGTTTCACTTCCCCGCCATTTTCTCTCATTGCCTTCGCCCTAACATCTCGGTCGCCGAGGCGTTGGCGGGGAATCTCACCTTCCGCCCTCGCCTCTCTTCTGTCGCTGCGACGGAGCTCATCGCCGTCCAGGATATTGTCCTCGCTACGCATCTTGATGACGGTGAGGACTCCCGCACACTGGCATGGGGACCCCGTTCATCCTTTTGCACGCGTGAGGCGTACAGGATCACCTCCCCCGTGGGCGTTCTGAGCGCTTCTTCCCGCACCTGCTGGAACACCGGCCTCCCGTCGAAGATCAAGATTTTCTGCACACTTGCTGATTCGGATCGGTTGAACACCCATTGCAACCTGTTCAGCAAAGGTTGTGCCCCTTCCCCCGCCTGCAGGTTTTGCGGCGACACCGAGACCTCTCGGCATATTCTCTTTGAGTGTGCCCCCGCGACGCACACATGGGGGCGTCTGGGCTGCGTCACGGACTCGTGCGCCTCCATCTGGGACGTCGAGCCCCCGTTTTCCCTGGACTGTTCGGTTTGGCAGTTGGGCATTGCCGCCATCCTGTGGCATCTGTGGAAGGCTCGGAACGACCTCGTCTTCAACAGTAAACCGAGCTCTACCCCCGAGATTCTCCGTCGTATTGCTGACGATATTATGCTTTGGTCGTGTAGGCTTGCTCCCCCTCTTAGAGAGTATGCTGCGGCCCTGCGCGGCTATATCTTGCAGCTTTCTATAATGTAATTCTTATTAGCATAGCGCCTTCCCCCCTATCCTCTCCCTCCCGTCTCTTATTCCCTGCATGTTGTAATGTTCTTTAACAGGACCTCGACTTTGAGGGGGTCTTTTCGGGTAATATACAAGCGGTGGGGAAAACTCTTCCCCCCCGTTATTCTCGAAAAAAAAAATGAACAATACAAAGCGGAACTTTCTGACAGAATCGTTGGGCTTTTTCTGCATTATATGTGTATACCTCTCCAAGCTTCTCTGGCAGATGTATATGTACAGAAAGAAATAAATAGAAAATGACACCTCATTGATAGGATAGTGCTACCACTACAGGAAACGCGCGATACGCCGACGGCCTGAAGCCGTCGGCACAGCCACGATTCCCGTCGGCACCGCCTGTGCCGACGGTGGCCGTCGGCACAGTGCCGTCGGCGTATCACCGCGTCGGCTCAGCTCATTTGGCCGTCGGCACAAGAAACCCCGTCGGCACAACATACATGTGGGGCCCACCTGCTCTGACAGTGGGACAGGGATGTCAGGAGACGAGCGGCTGGTGGAGGTAACTGTGCCGACGGCATTGCCGTCGGCACAGAGAGGGACACGTGGCGCCGCCTGGTGCGCTCCCGGGGCAGAGGCTATGCCGACGGCAATTCCGTCGGCACAGGCCTGACCATTTGGTCAGCGTAGGACCTGTGCCAACGGCATTGCCGTCGGCATAGCCTCTGCCCAGGTTTTTTTTTGCTCTGTTTTGTGTTGTTTTCGTTCCAAAAATCACAGAAAAATCACAAATAATAATCCAATCCAATAGAAACATCTAGAAGCTCAGTACCATCATTATTAACCATCAAAACATCCAGACAAACATCGTTTAATGTCATACATCGATCCTGATACGTCCATCGATCCAGATACATCCATACATCGATCTAGATACATCCCTAGCTAGGAGAAGGGGTGAAGCCCAAGTCTCCACTCGTGAAAACGGGACGATCATGTGTCGCGTCCGTCGAACCAGCTCCGGAGCCACCAGGCGAGGTACCAGGAGTGGCCGAAGCACGGCCGTGAATCGGCGTCGTCTGGCGCGAACCCGGGGAGCCACAAGGTGAAGCCCGGCCAAAAGCCGTGTTCTCCGAAGCTCCAGTACCCTACATGTTCGAGCACGAATTAGACACTTTAGAGGCAAAGTAAATCAGTAATCGACGTGTGGAAAAGAACACATACCGGGGTCTCTGCGTAGTATGTGAGGGCAAACTCTTCCCTCGATGTGAATATCGGGACCGGCCCTGGCGCTTCAGGAGGCTCTCCTGGAGGCGCTCCTCGCTCTCCGGTGGTCATCCACCTCATCATCGCCTACAAGATGGTTTAGATGTCATGTGTTGCCAAGATGGTTTAGACTTGTCATATTTTGGCGAAATATGGATTGAAAACTTACCATCGATACCGCGTTAGTGTACGCAGTGGAGAGATCATTCCTCTGCTGCCACGCCTGTAGGTCCTCCTTGTACTTCGCATAAGCGGCGGCATAGGCCGCATCGAACTCCGGCTACAATTTAGGAAACAAGTTAATATCGACAACTTAGCAATGCAGAGGGGAATGTCAGAAAACATGATGAGAATGAGAGGACAACTTACATCGGCAGAGGCAAAGGCAGCTCCAGCACGCCGTCGACGAGGCTGGACAGGGACGGCGTCGACGGGGAGGGTAGCCTTGATACGAGTGAGGCTCGCGGTAGGCGTGGCCACCTTATCAAGGACTTTCAGACGGCCGTGCTCCCTCCTGTTCCCCGCTAGCATCAACGCCGTCTCGTCGTACTCGTGCTCGAGGGGGTTCTCGACCTGCGGGTGCAGAATCTGGAACGCCGAGCAGTAAGACCGCATGTCCTCCTCGGCTGTGCCGTAGTACTCAGGAGTCGAGGACGTGGCGGCGTCCGAAACGGACTTCTTCTGCCTCATCTTCTGCCACGCCCCCAAGTAAGTAGCTGGCACCCCACTCTGTTTCTCCTGCATCGCAAAAGTAAACGTTATGTGTATCAAGTAGAAACATGCATGATAGAAAATAAACCATCTTTTCCATGTATGTACATACCATCCTCGTCTTGAAGCGGTCGGTGCTGAGGCTGCCTCCACTGTGGGTGCCCCCGTGGCCTCCGTTCCTCCTGTTCCGCTTGCTCAGGGCATCGAATTCGGGGTCTTCCCCGGCCCACCTCCTAGCCAACGCCGCCCATGCGTCCTCGTGTCTTTCGGCCCAGTGTGGAATGACCTGAGAATGCAATAGTGAAGTAAATAGGAGGCAATGCAATGGCAACTTAACTGAAATGTAGAATGACATAGATAGTTTACTTACCCTCATGAAATCCTCGGGTGTCATCTTTGGCGGGTTATCGACATTCTCATGCTTCTTGGCCCTTTTGCCCTTCTCGGCCATGAACGCGCTGATGGCGGTGTGCTTCTGGTTGTACCACACCTGGCGGGTCAACCTCACGCACGCCAGGCGGAGAACCCGAACCGCCGCGGCTCTATCCTCCTCAAGCACCCGGAAAAAGCACTTCAATCATGCATAAAGAAAATTGCGAGTTAGAACGGTGGTGTCATCAACTACGAACGAAACTCAAGAAAATATAACTTACCCAAAACCTGGTGATCACGGCGTCAGAAGCCTTCCCGAAGGGCGGGCAATCGGCAGCCTCGTAGTCCAGCCAAGAAGTGGCCAACTTTGGCTCGCCATCCACAGCCGTGGTGTAAAAGCCCGGCCAATAAAGCCGGATCAGAGCTCCAATCAAGCTCGAAGGCTGGCGGCTCCCTTCAGCATATGTCCAATTGCTGCATAATAATCAAACATTAGTACATATGCCAAAAATGAAACTACATATTTAAAATTACAAAATTAGTAAACTTACTCCTTCTTATTTGGATAAATAAGAGTCTTCTCCTCCTCCGTGACAGGCTGCTTATCCGCACCGGGGACTCCCGCTTCCCCACGAACTCGCAGCTTCTTCGGTGCCCCTACTCCTCCCTCTACCTCCCCCTCCATCTCCACCTCCACCTCCTCGTCCTCGTCCTCCTCCTCCTCCGGTCTGTACTCCTCCTCCTCCTCCCGTCTGGACTCCGTCTCCCCCTCCTCCCTATACTCTATCTGCAGCTGGGAAGCCACGTCACCAGATGCGGAGGGTGGAGGCTCCAAGTCTACACCTCCCCCGCCACCTCCACCTCGTCCTCGTCCTCGTCCTCCACCTCCACCTCCACCTCGTGCCCGGCGCCCTCGTCCTCCAACCGCATCGTCGTCCACGGGGTAGCGCCGATTGCGAATCAAGGATCTACCACTCCGTGTAATCTTCTTGAGCAAGGACGACGACGATTCCTTGCCTTGGCTCATATTGTCCAATCACCTGCATCGAGAAATAGAAAACAATTAAATCACATATACATAGTAAAAATATAGGCACTTAGCATAAAATGCTGAAATGTAGGCACTTAGCATAAAATGGTGAAACTTGGCATAAAATGTAGAGCATCACTAGGCATGTTCAAAAGAAAAAATACTAAGTATAAAATGGTGAAACTTGCATAAAAATATTAAGATAAAATACTAAGTATAAAGACATCACCTAGAATCATCACTCTCATAATTAGGTGGGTTCTCGTTCTCACTATCCGTATCACTATCACGTGAGCTAGTAAATCTAGAGGATCTTCGAACGGTGGTGGCTCATCATCGTCTTCATAGTCTATATGTAGCTTGGTGAGCATGTCTATGTCCTTTAGATCCACCACTGTCTCACCACACGAGTTTCTGCATTGTTCTCAAGGTCCTCAAAAACCACCCATTTGTAAGTCTAAGTCCCCGAAGTCCTCTTGCTCTGGATAGAAAATTTCCTAGGTACGTTTTCTGGGTCAATGTTGTTATAATCGTCGTCGGACGTCATGGGTAGTTTACCATGTGGCGATACCCCTGAACGCGACCTCCCAACCTCCTTGAGTGCCCTCATTCTGGCATGGTAAGGCAAATAATAAACTTGCTTAGCTTGGAGAGACCACAATAAAGACCATCGGCTCCTCTATAGGTGGTTGAAGGCCTAACTTCAACTAACCCAATGGAAGGGGTACTTTTGTATCCATGGACGGGGTCGAACCAGTGGCTTTTGAACACAACGAGCTTGAGTTCTACGTTGGTGCGATTGAACGTCAGCTCGTATACCTTCTCTAACCTTCCGTAGTAGTCTACGGAATCGGCGCCTCGGGTGAAAACCCCGGTATTTACCGTTTTTGCATTCGGGCCGACTCTTCTGGTGATCCTCCGTATGGAAGCGATACCCATTCACATCATACTTCTCATATTTCATGACGCTACGGGTAAAACCTTGGGAAACACATCTCAACTCATCCGTCATCTGAACGTTGGGATTAGCTCCCTACAAATACGATACAAATTGTTTTGTGCATTAGATAGGTGTAACGAAAGGGACAAGTCACATATTGCAAGGTAATAGGGAGAGGTTAGAAATTACTTTTTGCATGAACCAAGACACAAATTTTTTCTGTCCGGGAGCACCCTCTTTCAGAAGAGTGTCCAGCTCTCCGATAGATGGTTCCTCCGCTCCAGACCACATTTCATCCGTGAATTCTCTAAAGAAGAGAATACGTATTAGATCGAAACAGGGTTACTAGTTGGAAAGTAATTTGTACCACCATTTTACCTGATATAATCGACCACTTCCTTCATGTTCGTAAGCACATAGAGCATTATGCAATCTTGCTCTTCCTTGGTCAAGGTATATTTTTCTCGGCCACCTGACTTGCCACCGGGACATTGGAAGAGGAGGAGCTGGGGGTCATGCTTGGGCTCGTCGATATTGTACCGAGATGCCTGGTTATGCATAGTGGGAACTTCAGCAGGATAGTACGTTGTCGCGGCGTCTGCCATCTCCTCAAGACATACTCCCTCAGCTATGCATGCTTCAATCTTAGCTTTATTTCCAGTTTTGTTTCTAATGTACTTGAACTCTCTCTCAATACAAAACTGCCAATGAAACTGCACCGGTCCACCCAAAAGTGCCTCGTTCGCGAGATGCACAACGAGATGTGCCATCGGAGTAAAGAAGCCTGGCGGAAATATCATCTCTAAGTTGCATAGCAACTCCGGCACTAGATCATGCAGCTTCTGAATAATCACAGGACATATCTGCTTAGCACAAAGCGTGCGGAAGAAATGGCTCAACTCCGCGAGCACTCGCCAGACACGCTCGGGTAGATACCCTCGAACCATCACCGGCATCAGCCGCTCAAGCCATATATGATAGTCGTGACTCTTGAGCCCGTTGACTTTTCCCGTTAAAAGATTGACCCCCTTGCTTATATTCGAACAATAACCATCAGGAAACATGACATTGAATTTGAGCCACTTGAATACCTCCTTCTTTTGAATACTGTCAAGGCAGTAGTCAGCGAGCGGTTTAAACCAATTTTTTCGCCGGCGGTCAGGAGCCTGCATATGTAATTTCTTTCTATCACAGAGTTTCTGGACATCGACTCTAGCCTTCACATTATCCTTCGACTTCTCAGGAATGTTCAGGATTGTGTGAAAGAGTGACTCTCCGACATTCTTTTCGGTGTGCATCACATCGATGTTATGGGGAAGTTCGAGATCCTTGTAATAATCAAGCTGCGTCAAGCCTGCCACGTGAGTCCAGTTGTGTGTTGTACCATATCCGACGTATCGTGGGCCATTTCCCCCAGCGGGAACAAGAGCACGTAGCTCGGCATCAACAGCTGCACCATCGAATGTTGGTATCTTTTTTTCTACACGCTCAACTCTGCCCTTCTTGAAGTTCTTTTTGTCTTCTCTAAATCGATGCCTTCTTTTGAGGAACTGTCGATGCATGTCAAACGAGGAATACTTCTTACCCGCGCTTAACCAGAGGAACTCCAATCGGTTCCTGCACACTGGGCATGGCCACTTACCAGCGTTACACCATCCACAGAATAGAGCGTACCCTGGAAGGTCGTGCATGGAGTATTGGAACCAAATTTTCATTAAGAAGTTTTTCTTTGATGCCCGGTCGTATGTGAACGTCCCGTGTTGCCAAGAGTGGTCCAAATCATCCACAAGCGGCTGCATGTAGACACTCAGATTCTTTCCCGGGTATTCTGGCCCTGGAATGATCAGCGACAGAAATATGGTATTCCTTTGCATTAAGACTCCAGGAGGGAGATTGAGCGGAATAACAAACACGGGCCAGCAGCTGTATGAGGCAGTCGACATACCATATGGATTGAATCCATCTGTTGCTATCGCAATCCTGACATTTCGAGCCTCTTTTGCCTCATCGGGGTATTTTGCATCGAAATTCTTCCATGCCTGACCATCAGATGGATGTCCCATCTTTTCCCGTCCGTGCTCGTCTGTGTATCTCTTCCCCATCTTGTGCCAAGTCATCTGTTTGGCAGTCTCCTCGGACCAATACAGCCGCTGGATTCTTTTAATGAATGGGAGATACCGAAGAATCTTCATAGCGACTTTCGTCTGCTTCAACTGACCATCGGCTCCCTTTACCTCATGATACCTAGACGCCTTACAAATGCTACAGTACTTGTCATCCGCAAACTGTTTCCAAAACAGAATGCAGCCTTTTGGACAAGAATCTATCTTTGTATAATCCATGTTGAGCCCTTTCAAGACTTTCTTCGCTTCGTGCATGCTTTTAGGCAGACAATGCCCCTCGGGCAACATGTTACCATAGGTTTTCAGATTAGCTTCAAATCCAGCACGGGTGGTGGAGTACCGGGCCTTGTCGGCTAGTGCTTGAGAGATGGCATCGAGTTGAGAAATCTTTGCACCCTCATATAGCGGCCTCTTAGCCGAGCCCATCATTTCAAAGAAGGCCTTCGCTGTTGGCTCGGGTTCATCCGGTTCCTCCGGTTCGGGCTGTTCCTCCATTTGAGGTGGCGAATCAGGCATGTCGGCATCACGGAAATCATCTAAGAAGTTCCTAATCCCATCGTACTCAATGCCATTGATCCGTTGGCGCATCACCTCTCCTCTATCACGCTCGTACTGAGCAAAGTCGACAGTCGTCACGTAGTTCTGCATATATCCATGCAACCACAGGTGTTTAGTCATTTCAACCTTTCCATGACGATGCCGCCTCCGACAATTAGAGCAAGGGCATAATGGGCGAACCGCTGACTTTGGACCACGCGCTAACTCTTTCACTAACATGTTGGTCTTCCATTCCCACTCATCTGTTCTTTCAGTCACAGAAATACGGCCGCTGTACATCCACTCATTACCAGACATCCTCTGCTTTATTGGGAGACAAACAACAACGCATTTCTTAAAATGCAGCAAGTTATAATACTTTTTTACAATGTCATCGGATTAATTACGACAAAATTTTATATTTACAGCATGCAACGGTTCACCTACATGTCTAATAGGTAGGGGCCTAATCCCACCCGGGTATGTGTAGATCGGTCCGTGTCCCATGTTCTACCCCGACCCGAGACGGAATTTCGGCAACACCTCCCCGCTGTTCTTCAGAATACACGTCTCGAACTTTTCAAGCCGAGAGGGTGTGCATCCGAAGAACAACGGGGGGTGCTGCCGAAATCCGTCTCAGGAAGGAGCAGAACATGGGACACGAACCGAACTACACATACCCGAGCTGTCCAAAACGTGGACAATTTGGAAGAGCTACGGTTATAAATATGCACAGACGGACAGTCCTGCATATTTATAAATTTGCAACTCTCCCGGACGGGAGACGCCTACGGTTACGCGACTAGACATGAATGTAAATGTGTCATCGGCTCGAAGGCCGGGGCAGAGCAAGGGGTGGAAAGCTGGAGGTGATGGAAATGTAGCTCACCTAGAGCGTAGGTGCGAAGCCGTAAGTGGTCGAAGTAGCAAGGGAGAAAAATGTCGATGACGCGCCGCCCTGGACCCGCTGAAGAAGCTCGATGAGACCACGACGGTGAGTGGCTGGACCTACGCCATCTGAAAACACACAATGAACATCCATTAACAAATTGCATCAATTTTGACGAAATTGCAGTAAAATTTTCAAATTGTAGGGCCGCCTCGCCATTGACAAACGGGGCGCGCCAGCGACACCGACCACCGGTGCGCGCCACCGACACCGGTACCCGCCCTCGCCATTGACAACCGGGGCGCGCCATCGACACCGACCACCAGGGCGCGCCACCGACACCGGTACCCGCCCTCGCCATTGACAACCGGGGCGCGCCATCGACACCGACCACCGGGACGCGCCACCGACACCGGTACCCGCCCTCGCCATTGACAACCGGGGCGCGCCATCGACACCGACCACCGGGGCGCGCCACCGACACCGGTGGTCGCCTCGCTACCGACCACCGGTCCGCGCCCGACATCGCCTAATTTATCTAACATCACCTAAATCATCTAACATCTAACCTAAATTCTCGAACATCACCACTAACCTAAAAACTAACTAACATCTAACCTCAAAACTAACTAACATCTAACAGCTAATCAAATTAAAAAATATAGGAAAAAAAATTGGAGGGGGAGCTCACCTCAACTCCGTGCGGCGGCGGAGGGAGGAGGGAGGGAGGAGGGCGGCGGCGGGGGCAGGGAGGGGGCAGTGGAGGGAGGGGGCAGTGGAGAGGGAGGCGGCGGTGGTGGAGGGAGGCGGCGGTGGTGCGGTGGTGGAGGGGGGCAGTGGAGGGAGGCGGCGGTGGTGCGGTGGTGGAGGGCGGCGCGGTGGTGGTGTGCGGTGGAGGGCGGCGCGGTGGCGATGGGCGGTGGAGGGCGGCGCGGTGGTGGGCGGCACGGTGGTGGGGCGGTGGTGGGCGTCGGGGAACCGGGGGGCGCGGTGGCGAGCGGGAGTGGCGCAGCGGTGGAGGCAGCGCGCGGCGACGGTGACCGGAGAGGTGGCGGCGGCAGCGGGGGGAGAGAGCGGCGGCGGCGCCAGATGCGGGGCGAGGGGAGCAGGAGATGGTGTCGCGGGCTGTGGGGAGTTGACCCCCGCGCCCGACCAGGTGGGGATAAGTTAAATGCCATGTGCCGACGGCAAAGCCGTCGGCATAGGTTCTCCCGTTTTTTTTTCGAAGCGTCTATGCCGACGGCCACCGTCGGCACAGTGATTTTTTTTTTCAGAATTACATTTTATTCTATTTTATCATATCACTTACTACTATATTGTTCTGTGTAATCTTAATACTAGTATGTTTTACATATGTATATATACATGCATAAGCGCGTACAAGCTTACATGTTGGTTTAATGCCATTTTAAATTTTCTACCAATCAGGAGTAAGGTCAATATTTACCCCGCCGCGATTGGTCGGAGTGCATGTACTCCTACAACATGTGTCAAAAATCCACTTTTAATGTATTACAAGACACCCTTTTGGCAAGGTGTTGACGTAATCGTTTTTATTTATATCGCAATTGCTAGCTTATTTTATTGAAGTATTAAAATGACGCATGAAATACCGGACCCCGGTGAAGCGGCCCACACCCCGGAGTGAAATCTTTGCCATCAAAAGCACACAACACACCTATAATAACATGCTATGGCACAACCTTGCTTGTGTTGTGGTCCAGACGCTCCGGATCCCCCCCTCCGGTGAAACCCTAGACCCGCAGGATTAATACCGGACTTATACGGAAACACGCGGTAACGGCGTCGAAAGGGGGTAGCATTGTGGAACTAGGTGCTTGGTTGTGTTAGGGTAGGCCATAGGAACATAAAACAACAAGGTAGAACCCACCTCTTTGGAAGATTCACGACGTTTCGTCCGATACGGGGGTTTCACCCTATAAGCGCGTGTAAACTCACGAGAGAGAAGTGGATGCCGGTGAAGCGGCCCACACCCCGGAGTGAAATCTTTGGCATCAAAAGCACACAACACACCTATAATAACATGCTATGGCATAAACTTGCTTGTGTTGGGGTCCAGACGCTCCGGATCCCCCCCCTCCGGTGAAACCCTAGACCCGCAGGAGAAATACCGGACTTATACGGAAACACGCGGTAACGGCGTCGAAAGGGGGTAGCATTGTGGAACTAGGTGCTTGGTTGTGTTAGGGTAGGCCATAGGAACATAAAACAACAAGGTAGAACCCACCTCTTCGGAAGATTCACGACGTTTCGTCCGATACGGGGGTTTCACCCTATAAGCGCGTGTAAACTCACGAGAGAGAAGTGGATGCCGGTGAAGCGGCCCACACCCCGGAGTGAAATCTTTGGCATCCAAAGCACACAACACACCTATAATAACATGCTATGGCATAAACTTGCTTGTGTTGGGGTCCAGACGCTCCGGATCCCCCCTCCGGTGAAACCCTAGACCCGCAGGATTAATACCGGACTTATAAGGAAACACGCGGTAACGGCGTCGAAAGGGGGTAGCATTGTGGAACTAGGTGCTTGGTTGTGTTAGGGTAGGCCATAGGAACATAAAACAACAAGGTAGAACCCACCTCTTTGGAAGATTCACGACGTTTCGTCCGATACGGGGGTTTCACAATATAAGCGCGTGTAAACTCACGAGAGAGAAGTGGATGCCGGTGAAGCGGCCCACACCCCGGAGTGAAATCTTTGGCATCAAAAGCACACAACACACCTATAATAACATGCTATGGCATAAACTTGCTTGTGTTGGGGTCCAGACGCTCCGGATCCCCCCTCCGGTGAAACCCTAGACCCGCAGGAGAAATACCGGACTTATACGGAAACACGCGGTAACGGCGTCGAAAGGGGGTAGCATTGTGGAACTAGGTGCTTGGTTGTGTTAGGGTAGGCCATAGGAACATAAAACAACAAGGTAGAACCCACCTCTTCGGAAGATTCACGACGTTTCGTCCGATACGGGGGTTTCACCCTATAAGCGCGTGTAAACTCACGAGAGAGAAGTGGATGCCGGTGAAGCGGCCCACACCCCGGAGTGAAATCTTTGGCATCAAAAGCACACAACACACCTATAATAACATGCTATGGCATAAACTTGCTTGTGTTGGGGTCCAGACGCTCCGGATCCCCCCTCCGGTGAAACCCTAGACCCGCAGGAGAAATACCGGACTTATAAGGAAACACGCGGTAACGGCGTCGAAAGGGGGTAGCATTGTGGAACTAGGTTCTTGGTTGTGTTAGGGTAGGCCATAGGAACATAAAACAACAAGGTAGAACCCACCTCTTCGGAAGATTCACGACGTTTCGTCCGATACGGGGGTTTCACCCTATAAGCGCGTGTAAACTCACGAGAGAGAAGTGGATGCCGGTGAAGCGGCCCACACCCCGGAGTGAAATCTTTGTCATCAAAAGCACAAAACACACCTATAATAACATGCTATGGCATAAACTTGCTTGTGTTGGGGTCCAGACGCTCCGGATCCCCCCCTCCGGTGAAACCCTAGACCCGCAGGAGAAATACCGGACTTATACGGAAACACGCTGTAACGGCGTCGAAAGGGGGTAGCATTGTGGAACTAGGTGCTTGGTTGTGTTAGGGTAGGCCATAGGAACATAAAACAACAAGGTAGAACCCACCTCTTCGGAAGATTCACGACGTTTCGTCCGATACGGGGGTTTCACCCTATAAGCGCGTGTAAACTCACGAGAGAGAAGTGGATGCCGGTGAAGCGGCCCACACCCCGGAGTGAAATCTTTGGCATCAAAAGCACACAACACACCTATAATAACATTCTATGGCATAAACTTGCTTGTGTTGGGGTCCAGACGCTCCGGATCCCCCCTCCGGTGAAACCCTAGACCCGCAGGAGAAATACCGGACTTATACGGAAACACGCGGTAACGGCGTCGAAAGGGGGTAGCATTGTGGAACGAGGTGCTTGGTTGTGTTAGGTTAGGCCATAGGAACATAAAACAACAAGGTAGAACCCACCTCTTCAGAAGATTCACGACGTTTCGTCCGATACGGGGGTTTCACCCTATAAGCGCGTGTAAACTCACGAGAGAGAAGTGGATGCCGGTGAAGCGGCCCACACCCCGGAGTGAAATCTTTGGCATCAAAAGCACACAACACAACTATAATAACATGCTATGGCATAAACTTGCTTGTGTTGGGATCCAGACGCTCCGGATCCCCCCCCCTCCGGTGAAACCCTAGACCCGCAGGAGAAATACCGGACTTATACGGAAACACGTTGTAACGGCGTCGAAAGGGGGTAGCATTGTGGAACTAGGTGCTTGGTTGTGTTAGTGTAGGCCATAGTAACATAAAACAACAAGGTAGAACCCACCTCTTCGGAAGATTCACGACGTTTCGTCCGATACGGGGGTTTCACCCTATAAGCGCGTGTAAACTCACGAGAGAGAAGTGGATGCCGGTGAAGCGGCCCACACCCCGGAGTGAAATCTTTGGCATCAAAAGCACACAACACACCTATAATAACATGCTATGGCATAAACTTGCTTGTGTTGGGATCCAGACGCTCCGGATCCCCCCCTCCGGTGAAACCCTAGACCCGCAGGAGAAATACCGGACTTATACGGAAACACGCGGTAACGGCGTCGAAAGGGGGGTAGCATTGTGGAACTAGGTGCTTGGTTGTGTTAGGGTAGGCCATAGGAACATAAAACAACAAGGTAGAACCCACCTCTTCGGAAGATTCACGACGTTTCGTCCGATACGGGGGTTTCACCCTATAAGCGCGTGTAAACTCACGAGAGAGAAGTGGATGCCGGTGAAGCGGCCCACACCCCGGAGTGAAATCTTTGGCATCAAAAGCACAAAACACACCTATAATAACATGCTATGGCATAAACTTGCTTGTGTTGGGGTCCAGACGCTCCGGATCCCCCCCTCCGGTGAAACCCTAGACCCGCAGGAGAAATACCGGACTTATACGGAAACACGCGGTAATGGCGTCGAAAGGGGGTAGCATTGTGGAACTAGGTGCTTGGTTGTGTTAGGTTAGGCCATAGGAACATAAAACAACAAGGTAGAACCCACCTCTTCGGAAGATTCACGACGTTTCGTCCGATACGGGGGTTTCACCCTATAAGCGCGTGTAAACTCACGAGAGAGAAGTGGATGCCGGTGAAGCGGCCCACACCCCGGAGTGAAATCTTTGGCATCAAAAGCACACAACACACCTATAATAATATGCTATGGCATAAACTTGCTTGTGTTGGGGTCCAGAAGACCCGGAGCCCCCCCTCCGGTGAAAACCCACTCGATAGTGGTGTCGGTGTAGTATGAATAAATGAAATCGAGTTAGATCTCTCGATACATGGTAACGGTTGTGAATTTCTATATTTTAAACAAAAAATAGTAACATATTAATTTTATCAATTTATAGTAACTAATAAATACACATGCATGCACAAAATAAGAAAAAGAAAAAAGTTCACCTGTGCCGACGGCAAAGCCGTCGGCATAGTACTGGGCAGGCCCCAGCCAGACGGCGCAGTACGGCGCAGTAACCAGTGTCGACGGCGTTTCGGCTGCCGAGGGCCACCGTCGGCCTCTTTCTGGCTGTGCCGACGGCTAAAGTGGTGCCGAGGGCCACCGTCGGCCTCCTTGGTGTTGTGCCGACGGCCAAATTCGTGCCGACGGCCTCTGGCGCAGGCTGGGGCTCTCACCCCCTGTGCCGACGGTGCCCGACATTTGGCCGTCGGCACATGTTTTGGCCGTCGGCACATAGAGCCATTCCTGTAGTGTACCGGGTATTGACATCCATGGAGCGCACGTTTATCATCAGAAATCTCGTATTTCGATGCTTGCCAGCTTGGAGATCAGATGAAACATGATTAATCCTAAAAAAACATTGTAACCAGGATCAGAACAGTACTACCAGTCCAGTGTAATGTCAGTATATTCTACACAAATAAGAAATGTAAAGTTACGTTTTGTAACAAGGAACTCACATGCACTTTAAGAGATTTTTTATTTTGTTCTAACTTTGAACCGAAGTTGGAAAACGAATATTGTGAAGGTGTCGAGCAGCTGAACGAGAGCTAGTTAGCAATCACATGCACCGTTTATTCGATGTACTTTCCTTAGCGTGAGAAGTCTGAACTGGTGAGTACCAAATGTAGTGCTCCCCACGCGTGAACAGTTCGCCATACCGAAAACATGCAAGTGAATGAGCACCATACATATGCTTCTCACGCTACAGCATCCGATCTCTGATTAGCACTGCACTTAAACACGGATAACATTAGATGTACGTAGGCCATAAAATACATGTGGCCACCACGAGGCATTCGCAGCCGTGGGCTCAAGTTCGCCAGCCATCACCTGTCACCTATATTTGATTCTGATTCCGATTCCGATCAACTGGGAGAGAGACCGGCCGCTCCTTTCGGATCGTCGTCTCTGACATACATCTCTGTCCGGTCCGGCATACCGCGTTGGTGTGCCGCTCGCTGCGCAGGCAGGCCACACTGCTGGCCCCTGTGTACTCCGGTTCCTATTGGCTTAACCGACGGATTTAATGAGCGGGTGTCGTCGATGTGTCTGTGCTGAATTTTCTTCTGCGAGCCGTTTCTATACTGACAGTTGCTCTGCGATACCAGCGACCGGGTATCGTCTTTCTGATTTATTGTGCTCTAATGTTCCTATCGGTCCCGCTCTTGGTATTCATTGTTTTACATTGGGTCAGCAAGTTCTATTGCATTGGGGTATTAGATTTTTTTTTATGTACATTTGTTTGCTTATGCAAGCTGCACTTCTGAATCGCAAAAAGAACAAAGAAGCATGCACTTTTGGATGCTCCAGAGGGACTCAAGGAATATATTATTCTCCATGTAGGATTAGGAAAGGTAAACTAAGTGATTAACTATGATGTTTTTAAAGTCCATTCCGGGTTACATGGCTAAGGCTTAGTTTAGCGACGAGGTGTTTCTAAAACCAAAGTATTCAGAAATGTCGTATATCTAGAAACCTAATACTACAGTTTAGGAAAAGAGTTCCAGCCCTCGTTTTCATGTATTTCAATAATCCTTTGCCTAGGGAAGAAATTCTTCAATTTTAGATACTTAAAAAATTGCAGTGTCCTAAATATTGAAGTATAAAACTTACTAAAACCAAACGCCTCGAATTATTTAATACTTTAGTATTTCTGCAATCCAAAATATTCTTGCCATACTTTTAAGAAAATACTTAGTTCACAAACTGGGCCTAAGTCGTTCGTCTTTAACTTAGCCTTTGTATGAGCCACATTCTTGACAGTATAGGAGAAACGATGTCGCTTGCCCATTGTTTTTGGTAGAAGTTTTATGCACACTATTAAAGTTTACATTGACTGCATAAGAGAAACTGTAACCTAATGACCCACAAGTGTAGTGGATCGATGATAGCTTTTTCAGTAAGTAAGAGTAACGAACCCAACAGGGAGCAGAAGGTATTGATAAATAGTCTTGAGCAAGGTTTCACAGTAAACACTAGAGATCAATTTTTTAGAGATTTTTGTGATAGTAATAAAGCGATAACAAGTAAATAACAATGAAGATAAATAGTTGCTGCAAGTGGCTCAATCCTTTTTTAGCAAAAAGGACAAGCCGGTGGTACTTCTTATAATGTCTAAAACGTTCTTGAGGACACACAGGAGATTCCATCTAGTTATTTTCACCACAGGTCGTTGATTAATCTTTATCGTTTTGGTAAGTGTTTTATGGGTAGACATATGCTAGTGCACCATCCTATCCAGCACTAATGCACACTAACGATTACATACTTGCAAGCGTCCACAAATACAAGAAAGTAATTAAGAAATAAATCTAACTGTAGCAATAAACTCGTGGTATCTACTACTCCCTTATCTGAAGTATTGCAAACTGGATTTTAGGTGTCTGTCAATCCAGCAACCCACCATAAGCAATCCAACACACAATGCATTCCTCTAGGCCCTTAAAAAGTGAAGTGCTATGTAGTCGACGTTCACATAGCACCACTAGAGAAATAACAACATAACTTAAATATCAAACCGGTAAATATTACTCAACGAAACATGATTACTAGTAGCTAGACTTCTCACATGTCCTCAGGAACTAAATAATCTACTCAAAAAACATCATATGGTACATGATCAGAGGTGATAAATGGATGAAAAACTATCTGGTCATGAAGTGCAAACACTGATAAATCTCGTAAGCATCAACTAAAAACAAGTAATTCACACCGGAACAGAGATCTGGTGGAAAACGACAGTATAGAACCCTAATTTTTATAGACGGACCGAGGTGGATGGTGAGGATGATGGTGTTGATGGTGACAATGATGATCTTGATGATGCCCGGTGCACTGACGGTGACGGTAGTTACGATTCCCCCCCCCCCCCCCCTCCGGGAGGGAAGTTCCCCGGTGGAATATCCCCGCGAGGAAGGGGTTTCTTCTCTCTGTCGTTTTCATCGCCAAGAGACGGCGCAAAAAATTCTACGAAGTGCCTCCCCGATATCTTTAGGCCAAGGGGGGGGGGGTAAGTTCCCATGAAGGAGAGTCGGATGGGGGGGACTGGAGCCTACCAGGCGCGACCACCCACAACTGGGAGGCACTTGGCTGCCCCTGGCTCCCCTCGGATAAGTGCTTTTTCGAGCTGATTTCTGACTTTGATAAATAATTCCGTAAAACTGTAAAACACAGACAAAACAATGAAGTAACATAAGTATAGTGATCTAATATGGAAAATATCAATAAATAAGGGAAATTTATCATATAAAATAGTGATGCAAAATGGACGTATCAGCTCCCCCCAAGCTTAGCCTCCGCTTGTCCCCAAGCGAAAACTGAACTCTGAAAACATGACCACAGGTTTAATGATGTGAGGTGTTGATAATACAAAAATACGGACATGAAGCATCAGCAATTACTCAATAAACATAAACAATACTATACAACAGTCTTTCCCATAATGCTTCTCAAATAGAAGGAATGATTCAATCATATAAAGGTATAGTGAGTGAAAAATCATTGAGCTATGGAAAACCGTGTTCTTTGTAAGAGAACAACTATCATATTAACCTTATCTTTCCGGAAGAGTCTAACTCAGAGCTATCAAGAAAATAACACATGCTTCAATTATCACAAAGTCTTTTCATGAATAGAAAACTTTCAAGGATTGTGTTCTTAATAAAGGAGGTGAAAACAACTGACACAAAGGAAGATGCTAGTTAGCTAAGCTCAACTTTCAACTTGTTTACCATGATAATAATGTCAACTACAATAAAACATGGTTAAATATTATCGTGGGCATATAAAAGAATGAATCTCAGTTCAACATCATAAGCTTGCTAGTAGAGAATAGAGCAAATAGGTGAAACTGACTCTATCATGTTAGTAAAGAAAGGCACTTCACAGATGGAAGCAGGGATTACTCATGTGCTAGAGCTTTTTATTTCAATAAAACAAAGGCATTGAAAACGCAATTTTGCGAGATATGTATGTCTATGATAACGAATGCTAGTGAAAAACTTATCATAGCCCATGTCAAGCAAAATGTTTAGACTTTTGAGAGTGGTTTCCGTTTATGTATTGAGGTTGGCACTTCCCCCTTCATGCCTTTTACAAACCACGGCTAGCTGTATCCACGAGTACCAACCAACTTTCATCAAACCATGGGATGTGCCTTTTTATATTATATTACTTAGGACCAACTCTCGTGCAAGTTTAGATGAGCACCGATTCCATACTCATCGGGTAAAATAAGAAAGAAGAACCTTGCTTGACATAAGACGTGATAAAGTTTAAACTACTTCCTCATGAGCTAAACCGGGACACGAAACAAGTTTGATATTTTGAAGGTTTTAAAGGTAGCACACGAGAAATTTACTTGGAATCGCGGTGAAATACCACAAATAAGAAGGTTTGGTGGACACTTGTGGAAGGTTTTTGGTTAAGGTATTTGGATGCACGAGTAGTGATCATACTCAGTACAAGGTTTTTAGCTAGAAAAGTCTTTGTAGAAAACATAGATGTTGAGAGATGCAAACAGATATATAAAAACATGCAATGATATAAAACATGAGTTATTGCAATTGTCTTCCTTGTAAGTGATTTGTCTCAAACGTTTCTATAATCTTTTATGATCCATGTTGTTATTATATCAACTGCCACATGTTTTGTTTACACTTCATAACATTTTTATGCACTTTCTGGGACTAACCTGTTAACAAGATGCCACAGTGTCAGTTCTTGTTTTCTGTTGTTTTTCTCTTTCAGAAAACCTAGTAGCAAAATATTCTCGGAATCGGACTAAAATTGGCATATGCAAATATCACAACAGAAGACTCCAGAAGCTCGAAGGGGAAGAGCAGACGATCCAGGAGGCGGCCACGCCACACCAGTGCATGGCCCACCCCTGGCCGGTGTAACACCCGGGGTTTTCCAAAATTAGAATTTGTGTGTTTGTCCTTTTTTCCCTTTTCCCATCGTCATACAGAATGCGTCATCATACATTTAACACTTTGGTACTATCAAGAGTCACACCATAAACTGGATGAACATAAAGCTAGCCGTTGGGAAATTCTAAATGAGTATATTTCCTCGGTGTACTAAGATGGGAATTACTCCTTCGTAAAAGGAGAGATACAAGCCTGGGCCCACTCGGTATTCTTGACATCCATAAGTTCTACATACAATGCATGATGATGATACATCATGTGGGATATCATAATACATAGCGAGAAAGAGGAAACTTACTAGTTAACGAGACAAGAAAAAGGTATAGAGAACCAGAGATTGTTTCACGGCAATACTGAATCGATAGTCTCGGGTAAGTTCGGTATCATGAGTAATGGGAAAATTGTATAATAACAACTGGTTCAAAAGTTTATTCGTATAGTATGTGGGAGTCAATATGGGCATCCATAGCCCCGCTATTGATTATTAGAAAGGAAAGAGGTTTAAGTTTTATGTCCACACACTATCGAACATGTAGGGGAAACACACTTAATTTAGGGCTAGTTTATGTGTATATCGGTAGGTCCAAATCAACAAAGAGTATCATCGGAACAATATTTCTTCGTGATAGATATATTTCATATATCGAAGATAATTTATATTGAGAGCATTGGATGTCCGAAAATAATAGAAATAATTTCTATTACTACCGAAATTTATTCTGAAGTTGTTCTCAGAGAGAAATTGAGATTGCACACTCTACGGAGTAAGTGCATGGGGCATGAGATGTCCCAGGGTGTCGTAAATATATTTCTGACAATGTTAAATAATATCAATCATTTTATCTAAAGGGGCCATAGGATTTCATAAGATTTTCGGGCAAGAAATGATGGGGGGTGGGTGCCTGAGGGAGTACGAATGCCCCCCATGGCCGCACTCTATTTTAGGGGGCTGCCAGGTGGACCCCCGGGCGCCATGCATTGGTACTTGACATCTTAGTATTTCTCCTGAATTTAATTGGAGAGAAAAGAAGAAAAAAAAGGAAAGGAAAAAAAGAAAAGGGGAGGTGGAGTTGGACTCCACTTGAGGAGTCCAATCCGAGTTCAACTAGGGACGGGGTGCGGCCATATCCTTGATGTGGCCAAGCCCCCCTCCTATCTGAACTAGGACTTGTCCCCCCTTTTGTATGTCTCCCCTCCCCTCCAACTATAGAAAATGACCCCAAAGGCTCAAAGAAAAACACACAATTGACTCTCAAGCCCCTCTCTCTAGTAGAATTAGAGGGTCTAATTAGAGCCCTCTAATTGAATTAGAGATTCGTCTAATTGGGGTTTTGAGGTTTCCTCTCCCGATTAGATCTAGTTTCTAATTATTCTCTCTCTCTAATGTGTTGATAACTCCACCTTCATATAGACCTGTGGCGTCTAGTCATCGATGTCGAAGCGCTGCATAAATAGTCCCGACGTATATGCGCATACTCTTAGAGGGGTAACACGTGAGCCCCTCAGTCTTCTTGATCAAGGTGCTGGATACGAGAATTTGGCAACATCCAAACCAAGAACCGTGTGCGCGAGGATCTTCAATAGGCTTCATCCACATCGTCACCATCACGTCTTCCGCTTTCGGTGTCTCGTATACGATCTCAAGAGCTATATCTTGAAATTTTTATTCACTTGTATATTTATAGATAGATCTTGACGGTTGCATAGCATACATGGCGAAATTTTCAAATTCCCCTTGCGCAACCCAACATATTTGTTGCGATGCTCCGCGAAGACTCGCTTTGAATTTTTTTGCTTCTTCCACCTCCCATTCAACCTGAGAAGTTCTGGTCGTATTTTCTCGGAGGTCCTCGATGGCCAACCATGCCTATGTAAGTCCGTCTCCAACTCAGTGCAGAGATCGAGTGTCATTACTAAGTAGTTTCTCCCATGGAACTTCCCTATTATCTACCCTGAGCTCGCTGGACACCACACACGGCATTTGGACATTTGAAAAATGAAAATTACCATCTAAAGTAAAACCCCACATTTCGAGTGAGTACTTTACAACTGGTTACCCACCTCGTGAGGGGGTGAGGTTATATGAATAAAAGAAAAAAAATGGCAGGAGAGGTTGGCGGGAAAAAGAGGCGGGAGGGAATCGATTCATGCACTAATTGGTTTCGTCCAAGCTGATAAACACTAATGGTCCCGCCAAGCTGATAAGTTGTAATTAGTTTTATCAAAACCGAATCAAATATGGATTTCAAACCGACATGCTAATCGGTTTTGCCAGCAGGAACTAACCGGCTTGGCCAATGCCGATTAGATCCGATCGGTTTGGCTGAAATCAAAGGTGATTATTTTTGAAAGTTATCGAAATCGCATATTATTATGGGATTTGTATAAAAAACATATTGTTTAAAAAAATTAGTTTGTCTTGATAAGATGGGGGGAATGGCCGGGTGTCAGTTCCGCCTATTTTATATTCCCTCCATTTAACAATAGATGACTTCCATTTATCTAAATATGGATGTATGTAGTATACATCCATATTTAGATAAATGGAAGTCATCTATTATTGAAGGAGGGAGTAGGTGGCAGGACCTCGCTAATTATTTTGGAGCCAGATTAGTTTATTTCACAGTACTCGTCACGCGACACGATAGAGTAGTGCTGCTGCACCAAAGTTGTTTTTGCTCGATCTAGTACCGTTGTCACGAGCATGCATTTAATTAGCGCCATGCACTAGTGTTGGGCATCTCTTTTGCCCCGGTTGGGGGGGGGGGGGGGGCTTACCTGGGATAAAGCCCCCCTAATGACCCGGTGGTTGATACCAACCGGGGGTAAAAGGGGTGCCCACGTGTGCTCTGCGTAGCGTGCAGGCACCCACCCTTTTACCCCGGTTGGTAGCACCAACCGGGGCAAAAGGTTCCCTACCGCGGCAGAGTTTGGGGTGTTTCTCTGCCGCGGCAGAGCTTTGACATGTTTCTTTTGAGGGTTGTTTTTGGGGTGTTTTTTCTGTGTTTTTTTTCTGTGAGGCTGTAAATGACATATTTTTTGGACATCGATAGTAATCGTCATAAAAATCATTGCATGCATTGATATCATCAAAAGATAATTATATTGATCTCAATTAGATCATTACATCCGAATGGAGTTATACACATTAAGATAATTACATGCAGATCATAGTTTATACTTAACAATGCAATTTTTCATTTTTAGCTATGACCTCCTTCAGCAGAAAACCCGCAAATTCCTCTTGAAATGCTTGTAAGCGGTCTGCCGGTAGGAGCTCCCTCTGGAGATCGTGGAGCCTTATATTTATCCTTCTTCTTAACCGCTCATTCACGATTGTCCTTATGTTCTCCATGACATAGAAGCCATATAAATATTTTCCCTGTGGCTGCTGAGGGCACTTTACGAGAAATTTAATTGAGTCAAATAATGCTCAAGGAATTAAAGAGAGATGCATGAATGTAGCAAGTACTACTTACGATGACTGTGTCAACTCTCATATTCAACTCCGTTAAAATGGGTTGTTGCTTCCTGAACCGCTTCCAAGCCCTGTCCAGGAAATAAAAAAAGAATATATGGGTCATCGTACGATAATGATTGAACAAAAGGGGACGGTGTAGTGCGACAACGATTGAACTTACTTTGTGAGCATTGAAATAATGGGCTTGTTCTCTTCTTGACCTTTATCCATAGAGTGCATGAGATCAACTATTCCGGTGTCAACGTGAATGTTGAAAACAATCCAGTGAAAACTGCACACGCGATTATATACATAATCATGAATAACTCATCAATTACACTTAACACCGACTTAGCAAAACAGAAATGTGAAGGAATATGCATAAGACAGTAACACTCACTCTTGTCTGTAAGGAAATAGTATTTCACTACAGTGAAATTGTTTCTTAAAAAACATAACTATGTTATCCTCCGTCTCTTCAGAGAATTGCAGTGAAACGATATCATTGATGATATATGGGTCAATGAACCCAATGCCACCGTTTCCATTACATTCCTGAATCTTCATCCTGCATAATATATATCGTGCAGTGAGGATAATATATATAAGAAGCAATGATCGAACTAGCTGAGGTAGATACTTACAGACAATAGGTGCTCATGATCGATTTGTCGAGGGTGTCTAGATTATAGAAGAAAAAAAGATCTTCAAAATCAATAAACAGCGGGTCATCGCGTAAGTAATCATGTTATCTAATTTTGAGCATGAGTTGGTCTAGATCCTCTTTTGCGGTTTGGATATACCACGCATGCAGTTGGTGCTTGAATGTTGCCAAAGAGTTGAGCTGATCAGGTTTGACGAGAGACTTCCCGCACTCATATTTCCATGCCAATTCAGCCTTTTCGAAGTTGTCGGATTGGCCTAGGAGTTGGTCAACTGTTATACCACAATATCTGGCAAACCTCTCAGCTGCTTCTCGATCAACTTGAGCCTGTACAGTGCCCGACACCTTGAGTGGGGGGACCGATTGTCTTGGCTGCTTCCCGAGCTGGGGAATTGTTCTCCCCACCTTCTTGATTTTGTCGTAAGTCATCGTTAATCCGCGATCATAGTCAGATGGAAAATTCATCTTTACTTGGGATGGCATCTCCAGCATATTCTTGAAGTGCTTCTTTACAGCCGGATCTATTGGTTCCTTTGGCGGCTCCGGGGTTCTCTTTCCCCACGAAGCCATATGACGTTTCGTGTCCGTAGTCACCCAGTCGTCGGTCTGTTTATCATTCATATGGTAAGCCAACATTTCTGGCAGCTTCTTGGCTTTCTTCTTCGTAGGGCGTTTCTGCTTCTTCGGGGAAGACTTAGAGGAAGCAGCCTTCCGCTTAGAGGACTTAGTGGGTGGCGGAGTTAGCTCAGGCATTGGAGATTGAGCCGGACTCGGGCTGCTGACGTCGTCCATGGCGTCGACGTGTGCTGGCGATGATCGAGCCGGGCTACGTCTCGGAGAAGTAGGTGGCGGTGGTGGCGGTGGTGGACTGCGTCTAGGAGAAGGTGGTGGCGGTGGACTGCGTCTCGGAGAAGTAGTTGCTTGTGCTGGCGATGGACTGCGTCTCGGAGAAGGTGGTGGTGGTGGCGTCAGAATGCTAGGGGGAAACACTATGCCACTCTTTTTCCATTGAATGATGGAATTGACGGCCTCTCCAAGTGTCTCTACCCCGTCACCTCCTGGGATATCAAGCCGCATTATCCTCCAATCCGGCTGGACATCATCAACGCCGACACGAGCATAGCCAGGTGTAACCGGACGGCCATGCGAGGTCGCTCCATCTACACAAGGAAAAGCGTAGCCGTCCACCACCTTGATGGATATGTTTGAGACCGACATGTATAGCGCACAACTTGTCTTCTCCTTGATTGCATCCACGACCTCCGTCTATGGAGGGGCATCAACAAGAATAACTGCAGCGGAAGCCGGTACCTCTGTTTAAGCCACGCTGCTCCGGCGTTGAGATGGGTCTGTTTCGTCGAATGTAGTGTCTTGCGTCTAGGAGCGTCCGCCAATAAGCTCATTAAGCTGTAGTTGCTGCTTCATCACTACATCTTCCAAGACACCAACCCGTTCTACGACCGCTTCCTCCTTCTTTATCTTTCCTCTCTCTCGGCTTCTATATGGAAAGAGACAATCTTCCGACCTGAAGCCAAAGCACCACGGATATTGTCCTTTGCCTCGTGTCCAGCCGCCATGTTCTGGATTGCCGAGGGCCTTTGTAACCTCGTCATTCTCTCGATCAGGCTTGAATTCTCACTCTTTAATCTCTTTGAACACTTTCTCAAGTGCCGCAAAGGGGACCTTTATTTTTTCAGTCATAATAAGGTGCCCCTCTTCGTCAAACGTCGCCCCATGCCCAAGCAACCAATTCCTTGACCTCCGCGGAAAATCCTGAGAACCTGGAATGATCCCCTTCTCTCGCAGCTCTGCCTTGAGTTTGTCAAACTTAGGCACTGCAACTCTGTAGCCATCTGAACCCATCTTATGGTGATATACCTTCCTCGCCGCATTTGCCGCATTCTTGGCTGACCTCTTCTTCCCCTTCTCCGATTCCTTGTACGTCAGAAATGCTGGCCATTGTGCATCCTGCTTCTCAAGCGGCCCCTCGAATTTTGGGACTTCTTTTTTCTTCTGATATTCCTTCCATAATCTTTTCTTGTAAGCATTGCAAGCCTCGGCCATCTTCTTCAGAGCCTAGTGCATCACTGCGTCGCGCATTTTCTTCTGTGTCTTCTCGGTATCACATTTTGGAAGACTGAAATGGTTCATCAGCTTATCGAACATGAGTCGTTTGGCCCGGTCTGAGACAAAAGAAAATGCCAGATGGTCAGGATCGTCTTCGTCCTTTGCTGGCTCATTCCATTCTTCAATACTTATTGGGATCATGTTCCTAACAATAACTCCACATTGGCTTGTAAACTTAGTTGTTGTCTTGATGGGCCAAGCAGGTTCGCCGGATCGATAGACTTCATCGATTACCAGATGCACTTTCAAGCTCATCTCTTGATCTGGGCCTCGTTTTGACCTCTTGCTAGACGATGTCGATGCGCAGCCTTCACTAAGGCTTGTTCATCACTGGTTTTATCCGGTTCCGCATCTGTTCCTTGCTCTTCTTCTTCCATTCCCTGACCTGATTCATTCAGGTACTTTGAGCCGTCGTCTTGATCACCTCCACTGTCATTGGGTCCACCGAGGAGTGTACTTTCTTCTATTATCGTGAACACCTGTTCTTCACCCTCTCTGCCGTCCATAGCTCAACTAATACAAATGGAAGATAAAATACATTAGTAAATTATAAATTCTCTTGAAAAAATAATATTCCACTAAACAATCATCACAACAGTACACTTTAGTAAGGAGTATGAGTAGCAGATCAGATCGAGTCTTGCCGAGTAAAGTTGCGACTCGAACGGGACATAACAGATGTAGCACCCCAGATTATCCATATCATGTGTGAAAACATTGCTGTTCTCTCCCTCTTCTTCTTGATTGGTGGGATTCAGACGCCATCCAAGGAAGAAGAAGAGGAATAGATATGCAACGTTTTCACACATGACATGGATAATCTGGAATGCTGTTATGCCCCGTTCGAGTCGCAAGTTTGCAGGCAAGAGTGAATCTGATCTGCTAGTCATACTCATGTCTAGGCCTGTATTACTGTCACTCGTAGTGTTCGTCTCGGTTCCCCTCGGTTCGCCTCGATTCCCTCTCGGTTCCCTCTCGGTTCCCCTCGGTCCCCTCTCGGTTTGTGTTCCTCATCCATATTACATATAGCTAATGGTACTAAGAAAGAAAAAACCTAATAGCTAATGGTATACCTTATAACTTAATAGCTAATGGTACTTATAGCCGAATACCCGAATAGCTAATGCACGAATGTTAACACTGAAAAATGTTAATGCCCTAATAGCTAACACTAAAAATGTTAACACTAATACGCCCTAATAGATAAAAATGTTAACACTAATTAACTTATAGCTAATTAACACTAAAAAAATGTCGGAGGGCACGGCGTCGGGGGCGACGAGGGCGCGAAGGGCACGGGGGCGCCGGAGACGGTGGCCGGCGGCGAGGAGACAGGCGCGCGCGCGGAGAGGCGTAGCACGGGAGGCGCGGAGGGGCACGAGCTCCGCGGAGCGGCACGGAGGGCGGTGAGGATCTCCGGCAGCCTGACGGCGTCGTTGGAGATTGCATCGTCGGGGACTTAGGCGTTTCTGCAGGTTTGCCCCGGGCAGTTGCTCCGCCCGGGGTTATATAGGTGGGTGCCTTTTGCCCCGGTTTGTAACACCAACCGGGGCAAAAGGGGGTCTTTTTCCCCGGTTCATGTTACCAACCGGGGCAAAAGGGGGGAGGTGGGCCCTCGCTTGCCCGCCCACCTTCCCCCTTTTGCCCCGGTTGGTAACACGAACCGGGGCAAAAGGTCCAAATTTTCATTTTTTTGGTTTCCTGGCGCTATTTTTAACCGTTGGATCGAAACCCTAGCACAACATTTTGTGAGGCAGAGGACCCTATATATATCCCACCTGCCGGTGTCGAATCCCTGACTCGACAAGTCCCTTAGGTGACCCTATCGGGTTTCGATTAGGAGAACTCATGAGCGCTGGTGAGATCGTCGGCTAGACAGGGGGCGAGATTTACCCAGGTTCGGGGCCCTCGTAGAGGTAAAACCCTTACTCCTGCCTCTTGTCGATCTGTATTGGATGATTAGATCGGTTACAGGTTGCTCGAATCGAGAGTAGATCTCGAGTTCCGAGGCTTTTTGGTCGTGCGGTATTACTTGGTCCTCTCCTTGAGGGCTCTCCTGGCTTTATATAGATGGCCAGGTCTCGAGTCCTACCCGGAGAGGATTCAAACCCTAGCTAGGTCGGTTACAAAACTACCTAACTTAACCCGCAAGTTTAGTGCGGGTGGGCTTCTGGTGGGCCTTCTGGAGTCTTCCAAGGGCGCCTCTTCTTGGGCCTTGACATTGGGCCTGAGAGGGGGTGTCCTTACCCGCAGGGTCCAAGATCTATGTCTTCGTCAGTAGCCCCCGAGCGTGTGCTCGACTGGGATTTATTTCCAGTCGGGTAGACGGTCAGACCTTTTTTTGATCTCCTCTTGGAAGTTCAGCTCGACAGTTGTTGTCTTCGAAGGGTGTGTCCCCTGCATTATAAGTTATAACGCTCGAGTATCGAGCAGCATAGGTGCCTGTTTTTGCGGCTTTTATTGCAGAAGGATGTGGCACAGTAGCTTGGCTCTCCCGAGAGATCAGGGCCAATTAATTGCGACTAGGGCAAAAACATTCCTGGCCTACACAGATTCGAGACCTCCGACTCGAACCCGATGAGGTGATTGTTGCGACTGGGCCGTTGTGGACTTATCGAGTCGAACTTAACCTATGAGAATACCCGGCGCGTCCGCTAGGATTTTTCTTCGTGTTGTTGACACGGAACTATGCCGGAGGACGCAGCTTTCGAGTGCGATTCCAGGCCCAAAAGAGAGATCTTTCTGGGTCTTACCTTCGTATTCGAAGAATACGGCATCCAGATGTGCCTAGTCGGCTGAACAATCCAGGTTCTTATGATGTAGAATTATCATGTATAGGAGAAGCAGGTTTTTCCTACTCGATTTGAGTTATTTGAGCTCCATACGAAAGAAATTTCGCGTCGGAAGAAAAACTACGCCCGTATGAAAAAGTTTTCATGCTCGAGGTGCTGTGCCCATACGAAAGAGTTTTCGTGCATAGGGTATTATTCTCTTGTTCGAAGAGGTCTTGCTTTGTGAACTGTTCATGGAAGAGTTGCTTTTATCCGAAGGAATTGCTATTCATACGAAGATGATTTCGCGTTTGAACTTCCAATCGAAAAGAATTTGGTTTCGAATGACGAATGCCATGACGTCATGGCGCACTCCTCTTCTCCCGATGGGACGTGACGGAGTGGCAGCAGAAAATGGCCCACCTTCTCAGCTTTTTGACCGGGAAACGAGACGTCGTTCCCGGTTTTTACGCGAGACGCGCAGTAAATGCGCACGATCTTCTGTTAAGATCGTGGCACGAAACAGCGCAGGCCGCCGCTTCGTTTCATCCTTACGCGTGGCGGCCGTGATGGGTGCCACGTAGCGCATTGTACGGCTGAGGTTGCCTTGCCCCATGTATAAATACGGGTGTTAACGTTGCGGTAAAACTTTCCCAGCTCTCTGTCTTCATCTTCTTCCTCGCGCCCATCTTCGTCTTCCCCGCGCTCGAGCTCTCGCTGCGAACAATGGCTGGCGGAAAGAAGCGTGCTGCTGCCGGTTCTGCATCCGGCGAACCTTCCGCGCAACCCGCGCCCCGCGCCGGCGACTAGCGTTCTCCCAACACCACCGCAAAATGCATCAAGGAGATGCAGCGGGAGGGGTTGCTGCCGGCGGAGACGGAGAAGCGAGTCCGCCTCGGGAAAAAAGAAGAGGTACCCAATCCTCAGTCGAACGAGCGCGTGGTCTTTGTGGACCACGTGACTCGGGGCCTTTCTTTTCCCCTTCATCCCTTCTTCCTCGGGTTGTTGTGTGTCTATGGCATACAGCTTCACGATCTCCCCCCGAACGCAGTGGAGCACATTACGTGCTTCATCGTGTTCTGCGAATGCTATCTCGGCATTCGCCCGCACTGGGCGCTATGGAAGGCGCTCTTCAAGGTCCGGATCTTCCGCGAGAAGTCGCGGGTGGAGTCCGAGCTAGGCGAACCGCTTCGCACCGGCGGCATCGGGATCCAAGCTCGACAAGAAGGCAGCTACTTCAACATGCACTTCGTCGACTCCGCCCAAAGCTGGCGGAAAAGGTGGTTCTACGTCGTCGACAACAGCTCGGGTGGGATTGTAGAGTTCCACCCGTTCGCTGTTTTGACCAGGCGAAAGTCTTGGGGGCACAAGATGTCAACCGAAGAGACCCAGACTGTTGCGCCTTTACTCGCGAGAGTAGCTGCTCTTCGGGACCAGACCGCGGGAGTTGTGCTCAACGGGATGCATCTGGCGAGCATCTTTTTGAAGCGCAGGATCCAGCCACTCCAACAAAGGCCCTCCGCCATGTGGGAGTATCAGGGCTCAGAGGACCCCAGTCGAGTAAGCCGCGAGGAACTTTCGAATGTAGAATTCGAGAAGAAAATCGCGGGTATCACCCGACTGAAGGTGGGAGAGAAATTCCCCGATTGCTCTGTTCAAGCCTTCGCCGCCTCAAATCCTCCCCCAGCCGAGGTTAGTTTCTTTCTCTTCTTTCGTCTTTGAGTTGTTCCTTTTTTCTCCGTTCAGAGTCCTAGTCGATAAGATTTTCCTTGTCTTCTTCTTGCATTTGCAGAGCTTAGCCATGGCGGACTGCTACCCGCCAACCACGGGGGAAGCCGCCTCAGAGCAAGTGCCGAGCCATCAAGACGGCGCGATTGACACCAGCGTCGCCAATGCCTCTTCGAGTTCAGAGCACGATTCTTCGGATGACGTTGCAGACTCGAATGGCGCTCCGACGAAACGTCGTCGGGTAGATGAGGACGAAGCTACTTCCAAGGACAAATCCTTGGAAGCATCGCCCAGTCAAGCTCCTATCCGTGCGACTCCACTTCGCTCCCTTGCTCCTTCGCCTTCGTTCCCAGTGATGACGCCCGCTTGGAACGCGGACTTGCTGGATGACGACGAGGATGACGAGTAAGTGTTTTTTCCTTAATCTTGGTCGAATATTTTCTGTGCTTCAATATCGATTGTTTCTATCTTTCGGTGCAGTCTACAGATGATCAGTCCTCGCAGGTACGCCGCTGCCGTTCCTCCCGAGAAGAGAAATAAGGCCAAGGATGCGGGTGAAACTCCCACCGCGGGCACCGTCCAAAACTCTCCCAGAGCGGCTCCTGAAGCTGCGACTGTGGAGCGTGGATCCCCCAGCTTTGCCGTCAGGACTTCAGCTTCTAAGGAAGTGACGGACAGCTCCGCGGATCCGCTCTTTCGCGCCACCGGCCAGGTAAAACTTCGTCTTCTGTCTTCAAATTTTTATCGGGTGCACGACAGTGCTCCCGATGGGAGTAGCCCCCGAGGCTGTAGTCGACCGCATGCGGTCGGCTACAGGCTCAAAGTCTGGTTTACTTCTTCTTCACGATTCCATTTTTATCGGGTGCACGGCAGTGCTCCCGATGGGAGTAGCCCCCGAGGCTGTAGTCGATTGTAAATAATCGGGTACAGACTCAAATTTAATCCATTTAACTCTTCCGTCTTCGTGCTTTTGCAGTCGCTCGTTGATTCAAGTTCTATTATTTCTTTGTCTTCACTGTCCTGTGAATTCTTGATTTCTGATAAGCATCTTCTCGCAGCTCAACTTGAATTTTCGGAGTCCGAAAGGGTCAAACTTTCTGAGCAGCTAACTGCTCGGGAGGCTGACCTGACGGCCGTTCGACAAGAGCTGGAGGCTTCCCGCATGCAATCAGAAGATTTTAATCGACAGCTTGCGGATGCGCGGAAGGCCCTAAAGGAGCAAGTTGAAGCTGGCAGTAAAGCCGACAATAATATTGTCGAGTTCCTCCGTCCCCTCGCGGAACGTTTTGCGGGTAAGTGCATTTTGCGACTTCTGATATTTTATTCCACTGAACTTTGCTAAGTTCGGTCTTCTTTGTTCACAGGTCTTTTGGACGTCCCTCTAGAGATCCCTGGGCTCCAACGGGTGGACGTGCTAACCGACACACTTGCACAACTCAAGAGACATTCCGATGGAATTCTCTCTCTGATTAACGATGCCTCCCAGGCATTGGTGCAAGTGCATGGTCGCATCGTTGCCGGCGGCACTCCTACGCCTGCGCTAGATGATCTGCTGAAGGCTTTTTCGGAAGGCGGTCTTCTGGATGCCTTCGCAGTCGCTCAATTAGAGGCTGGCGCGAAGACTGCGATCCAATTTGCTCTGGCGCACGGAGTCGAAGGGTTGGAGGAGGCTTACTCGTCCCTTCCAGTCGATCCTTCCACGGGCAAAAAGGTACGGCTCTCCCGTTTTGGCGAGCAAGCCGCCATTCTTGCTCGGAAGCTTTCTGAGATTTTTGCTCGGAAGAAGGGAGGGTCGACTGGCGCTAGTGGGAGCACCAATGTAGCCTCGTAGTTTTTTTTCTTATTTCCTTCCTTGAATGTAATGAACCTTGGGATGTATTCCCGTACCTTTGTTGTCCTTGATCGAAGCATTTATCCTTTGGAATTTTTATTCTTTTTGTTTGTGCCTTGTCTCCCGATGGGAGTAGCCCCCAAGCGTTTTTTGTCAGATGTGCGACTAGAAACAACTCGAGTAGGGCATCTCACTTCTTTCCTTGTACTTCTTCCAGGCTACTGTGTTTGCCGCGGAAACTTCTGGTGGACGTGGTAATCCAGTAAATCCGCTTGTGGCCGCCGTGGGCACTTTTGCTGGCCTCCGTGATAAGGTTCATGAGGGTGAGCGTAGGCTGAAAGCTCTGCGCGGGGTTGCTGATGTGGCGATATCCAAACAGAAATTGGCGGCTGAGCGCGAACAATTTCTGATGGACGAACTATCTTCAGTCGCGAGGGAGTTGCTATGTAAGTGGTGCAGCCCCCGTGCATTTGTCCTCCTTTGTATTCTTCAGCTGACTAAGTGCGTCTGCCCTTCAGTTGTTAGACCGGATGACAGGGAGGAAAAGCAGTGGGTGGAAAACCACATTCACCAAGAGGCTAACAGCCCGAAACCTCATGCGAATAACTTCTGGTCTGATCGCAGTCGAGGGTTTGTGATGGCCACCTTGAAATTCCGAGTTCTGCAGGCGAGAATTCTCGTGGGTTCTTTTCACGAGGTCTTGATCGCGATGAATGCAGCTTTTTATCCACTCGAAAGGGGTCCCGAAGACTGGAGCTATCTACTCAGACTGTTTAGTCGGGAAGGCGAGATTCGCACGTGCGTACGCAAACAGATGACGTGCGGCGCGGTTGTGGCTCTCTCTTTTGTCCGAATATGGCATCCTGAGATAGATTTGAACTCCGCAGCTCGGCGCCCAGATTATGCAATCGAAGACATCACACCGTTTTATGATGCTGTACGCCCTGCAGCCGAGAAGATTATCCGAATGACCTCTGAAGAGGTAGATAGGGTCTTAGCGACTGAGAATGCTCAGCGTTGTGACTGATTTGTCGGATGTGAATATCCTGTAAACTGTTTATAGTTTGTAAAAATTGTTGTAAGGTGTGTAACCTTGTATTTGATGATATTTCTTTGAGATGCTAAGTTTTTAGGTGTAGCCCCCGTGTGTGTGATGGGGTGTGTACCTGTTACTTTTAGCATGCAGTAAACAAGAAGCTTCGGGTAAATATGATGAGGAAATCATGTATTTTTATTGCAATGACTGAGAAGTCATGTATTCGAGCTACAAAATTGGCTAGTATAGCCTTATTGTTGTAGAAACAAGTAAACCTAGGGGTAGAATTTGCGGAGTTGTGCAATATTCCATGGATTGGAATAGATTCCTCCGGTCTCTGGATTCTTGAGCCTGTATGCTCCTCCTGGGATAACTTCGTGTACGATGAAGGGTCCTTCCCAAGGCGGTTCGAGTTTGTGTCATTCCTTCTGCTTGAGCCGCAACACTAAGTCACCTACCACGAATGACCTGTGGCGTATGCGGCGACTGTGATAGTTGCGTAGCGATTGTTGATAAACTGAGGATCTTGCGAGTGCGATGTCCCGCATTTCGTCGAGTGCATCCATATCTTCTGCAAGTGCTTTGTTGGAGGTTTCTTCGCTGTAGGCCACAATCCGTGGGGCGCTGAATCGAACTTCCTCGGGAAGGACTGCTTCCGCCCCGTATACCATAAAAAATGGTGTGTATTTTGTAGACCTGTTTGGGGTTGTCCGGAGGCTCCAGAGTACGGAGGGTAGCTCCTCTGCCCAATGCCCTGCTGCGGGGTGCAGACGGTCGAGTAGTCGTTTCTTGATCCCAGCCGAAACTAAGCCGTTGGATCTTTCGACTTGTCCGTTCGTTTGCGGGTGGGCGACCGAAGCAAACTTGAAATTGATGCCTTTCTCTTCGCAGAACTGCTGTGTTTCCTTTGCCGTAAAGTTTGTGCCGTTATCTGTAATGATGTCGTGTGGCACACCAAATCTGCATATGATGGAATCGAGGAACTCCACGGCGCATTGGGCGCTAGCCGAAGTTACTGGTCTTGCCTCTATCCACTTTGTGAATTTGTCGACTGCGACCAGCAGGTGTGTATATCCACCGGGTGTGGATCTGCGTAATGGTCCAACCATGTCTAGCCCCCACTGTGCAAAGGGCCAGGCGATGGGTATCATGTGCAACTCCGTGGCGGGTGCGTGCGGCTTTGGTGCGAATCGCTGGCAGGCTCGCATCTATCGACCAGGTTTTTTGCATCGGTGGCTGCTGTTAGCTAGTAGAATCCTGCTCGAAAGGCTTTTCCCAATATCGCTTTCCAGCTAGCATGATGTCCGCAATCACCCTGATGTATGTCCCGGAGTAATTCCTTGCCGTCTTCGGGCGCGATGCAACGCTGAAGTATTCCCGAGATGCTTTGTTTGTATAATTCTCCGTTAACCACCCGAAAGGATTTGCTACGCCTGATTAGCTGTCGAGCCTCACGTGGATCGGCCGGGAGCTGTTTGTTTAGCAGGTAGTCGAGATATTTCTGCGTCCAGACTAGTTCGACCAGGAAAACCTGCCGTGATATGTTATGAGTAAGCTCGAGAAGCGCGATTTGCGGGCTGACCTCTGTTTCCATTGCTGCGGGTGTTTCTGCGGCTTTCTTCAGTTTGACCGATCTTTTAATCATCCGCTCGAAATATATCCCTGGCGGTATGGGTGTGTTCGTGGAACCCATGTTGGCCAGTCTGTCTGCTTCTCCGTTGCTAAATCTTGCAATGTGTTTTAGCTCGCACCCTTTAAAGCTTCCTTCGAGTAGGTTATACATGTCGCGATATGCAACCATGTTTTCAGCAATGGCGTCACATTCTTTCATCGTTTGCTGCACTATGAGGTTGGAATCGCCGTAGATCATTAATCGGGTAGCTCCACAGGCGATTGCCATCTTCATCCCGTGCAATAGTGCTTCATATTCTGCGTCATTGTTCGATGCTGGGTCATCGGGTGGAAAATCCAGTCGCAAGACGTACTGCAGTTTGTCTCCTCTAGGTGAGATGAGGACGATTCCTGCTCCTGCTCCTTCGTTTCTCTTGGATCCATCGAAGTACATTATCCAATTGCTCGTATACTCGGGTGGCCCGGGTGTTTGTAGCTCTGTCCATTCGCTGATGAATTCCACGAGAACTTGGGATTTGACTGCGTTGCGTCCAGCATAGGTTATGTCCCAGGCGCCCAGCTCGATGCTCCATTTTGCTATTCTTCCGGATGCCATAGGGTTGTTCATGATTGTCCCGAGTGACGCATCATTAACCACTGTGATGGCGTGTTCCTGGAAATAATGTTTGAGCTTTCGAGCTGTGAGAACAACCCCGTATGCGAGCTTCTGATAGTGAGGGTAGCGTTGTTTGCATGGCGAAAGTACTTCGCTGATGTAATATATTGGTCTTTGAACTCCGTATGCTTTGCCGTCTTCAGGTCTTTCGACTACGATCGCTGTGCTGATGACATGGTTTGTAGCGGCTAAGTATAGGAAAACTGGCTCCCTTTCTTGCGGTGTCGCAAGGATGCGCCTGCTTTGCAAGGACCGCTTCAGATCTGCGAACGCTTGTTTAGCTTCGGGTGTCCATTCGAATTTGTCCGTCTTCTTCAGTAATTTGTAGAAGGGTAATGCCTGCTCTCCCAATCGTGCGATGAATCTGCTCAGGGCTGCTAGTCGTCCTGCGAGCTGCTGTACTCCGCGTAGATTGGTTGGCTCCTTCATAGTCAATATGGCTTGTATTTTCTCCGGGTTGGCTTCAATGCCTCTGGCGGATACCAGGTACCCGAGAAGTTTGCCTGCGGGGACACCGAAAACGCATTTGGTCGGATTGAGCTTGATCCGATATGCGTTAAGGGCGTCGAATGTTTCTCTGATGTCCTCGAGGAGTGTGTCCTCCACTCGAGTTTTGATGACGATGTCGTCGACGTACATTTGTACGTTTTTGCCAATGAGATTGGCGAGGCATCTTTGCATGCAGCGCTGATATGTTGCGCCTGCGTTCTTCAGCCCGAAGGGCATTGTCGTGTAGCAGTATACACCGTGTGGTGTGATGAAAGCCGTCTTCTCCTCGTCTTCCTTTTTCATTCGGATTTGATTATATTCTGAATAGGCGTCTAGGAAGGAGAGACGCTGGCAACCTGCCGTAGAGTCCACGATCTGGTCGATTCGTGGTAGAGGAAAGTTGTCCTTGGGGCAGTGTTTATTTAGCGACGTGTAGTCGATGCACACCCGAAGGATATCCGTGTTTTTCTTGGGGACCAACACCGGGTTTGCTAACCAGGTGGATATTTTGATCTCCCTGATGAAGTTTGCAGCTAGCAATCTGTTTACTTCTTCTCCAAGCGCTTTCTGCTTAGGTTCTGAAAATCGTCGAGTCGTCTGTTTGATGGGTTTGGCGTCAGGAAAGACTTCGAGTGAGTGCTCGGCAAACTCCCTGGGTATTCCTGACATATCTGAGGGCTGCCAGGCGAAAATCTCCCAGTACTCACGGAGGAGTTTGACGAGCGCGCCTTCCTATGCTGGCGAGAGGGTTGTGGAAACCATCGCCGTCTTCGCGGAGTCTGTCGGGTGCACTTGGTGCTTGCGAGTGTCGCTGTTGGCGCTGAATTCCAGTTCAGGTGCGTTTTTCTTCGTGAGGGGCATAACGGAGTGGTCCGTTGTTTTTGCTAGCTCTTGAAGTTCTTCTTGCATCCCGAAAGATTTTGCGATCTCATTAAATTCTATGTCGCACTTGTCCGATTTCTGGAAGTCTCCGTCGATGGTGATCACACCGTATTCGCCAGGTAGCTTGAGCTTCAAGTATGCGTAATGTGGCACGGCCATGAATCTGGCGAACGCTGTTCGACCAAGAATGGCGTGGTACTGTGAGGGCCAGTCGACGACTTCGAAGTCCAGGAATTCCCTTCTGTAGTTGCGTGGGGAACCCAGTACAACTTCTAGGTTGATTGTTCCGAGTGGACGGATTGCCTTGCCCGGAACTATCCCGTGGAAGGATGTTTCTGATTCCGTTAGGCCGTCCAGATTTTTGTTCATTCGACGGAGTGTATCCGCGTAGATGATGTTGATGCCACTGCCACCGTCCATGAATACGCGGGCCAGGTCATAATTGCCAATTTGAGCTTGAATGACGAGGGCGGCGTGTCCCGGCCGATAGACTCGTGGCGGGTGGTCTTCTTTCGAGAACGTGATTGGCTGGTCGGCCATCTTCAGGTACTCGGGCTTTGTTGGTGGCGTCTGCACTGCCATGCATATTTGTCTCGAGTTAGTCTTTTGAGCTCTGCGAGAGGGGCATACCTTCTGTATCATCCCGAGGAGTTGTCCATGCGGAGTCGGGTATGTATTTGCTCCCGCGTTTTGTTGTGGTGGCGCTGGCAATGCGGCGAGCGCCATGTTTGGGTTGGTCGGTGGAGGTGGAGGTGGTGGTAGCTGGAATTGTTGTCCCCCTCCTGGCAGTGGTGGATAGTTTTGGGTGGAAGCAAATATTTTCTTGGCGAGCGCGTCCGAGATTTCGATGAACTTTCGGCAATCCTTGAGAAGTTGCGTTGCCTTAGTCTTGCCCGTGCGCTTGTCTGTGAACAGATGTAGCGAGCAGTACGCATCGAGGTCTTCCTCGGGGGATTTTTCTTCTGCCTTTGGTTTCCACTCGCGACTTCCACGACGACCGAAGTCGCGACTTCGCGTGAATTCTGCTGCCACTAGTTCTTCTCTATCCTCGTGGTCGTAATATTTTCTTCTCTTCCGTCGTCCGTGTCGGTCGTCCTCGTGTGCAGGTGACGATCCTCTTTCGTTGCGTACTGCGTCTTCTCCATTGGCCCATTTTTCGGCTATGACCATGAGCTCCCCGATGGTTTTGGGCGCGGCTCTGCCGAGCTCTTCTCGAAACGCGGGTTCTTCTTGCTCCTTTGGCGAAGGCCTCAATCGCCACTTCTTCAGAGATTGTCCCTGCGGTGTTCCTGAGCGTGTTCCACCGCTGGATGTATTCTCGGGTGGATTCGCCGCTTTTCTGTTTGCAGGCTCGTAGTTCTTCGATTGTAGCCGGCCTCTTGTAGGTCGACTGGAAGTTCTTGCAGAAATCACGGTGTAAGTCATCCCATGATGCGTAGCAAGATCGTGGTCTCCTCTCCAGCCAGCTGCGGGCTGCTCCGGCTAGGTGCAAATTGAGGTATTGCATAGCCGTGTTCTTGTTACCACGTTGGCATTTCACTGCCGTGAGGTAGTCGCTCAACCATTGAGAGGGCTCGAGTGAGCCGTCGTACTTCGTCACTTCCGTGCTAAGCTTGAATCGCTTGGGTAGGGGCGCCTCGCGGATACTACGGGCGAAACATAGCGCGCCGCAGGTTTCATCGTCCGAAGAGCCGGATGATGATCGGTCGCGATATCTTGACGCCCTTGCTCTATCTACTTTGTTTTGCGCGATGTATGATCGCGCGTCCCGTCCGGGCTGATCGCGATCGGCGTTCTTCCGTGGTTCCTTGCTTCGTTTGCGTGAACGGCTGCCGCGGTGTCGCGGGCTTTTTTCTCTCGGGCTGTCGTCGCCGCTGCTTCGACTGTCATCACGGCGGCGGGCTTCTTTCCCTCGGCCACGACGTGGCGACTTGTCTTTTCTCGGGGAAGAGCTTCTGTGCCTACGGGGCGTTTCTTTGTCCTTATCCTTCTCCAGTCGCTCCTTCTCCAATTGCTCTTTGCGATCGTGAGAGGCGAGCCTCGCGGCCGCCAACCCTAGACCTTTGCGAATATGCTTGTATTGTTCCACCCGGGGATCGCTATCCGTCGGCTGATTCATCTGCATGTAGGTTGCTGCGGCTAGGATCGCGGCGGCTGGGGTTTGCGGGTAGACGTTGCCATCGTCGTCGACCCTCATGAAAGAAGACGTGGTAGACCTGTTGGTTCCAGCCATAGATTCGCGGTCCCTCGTCGACGCTGCGGGTCCCTTCCCCCTAGGTCGGGTACCGACTGAAGGTGCGTGGGATAGCTCGGCTCGACGTAGGCTTGATTCATCCGCCGCTCTCCTACGACGGGCTAGATCTGCTCGGGCATCCTTGATGTTTGAGGCCGCCCTCACTAGGTGATAGTGGTAGGCGGTTAGGTCTTCCTGTGTGGCTCCCGCCGCAGGCGGCTGGCTCTTTCGCATGGATTCCTTGGCTCTTTTCCAGGCTTCCCGCGAAACGCCGATTATATCGCGCTCGGTCGCGCTATATTCAGTTTCCGAGGGCTGTTCCGACCCTGCCATGCATACTTGGGCCAGTTGTGGTCCGTGTGTCCTAGGCGTAGATCGGAAACCTCTCCGCACCCGAGAGGGTTCCTCTGTCGAGAGGGTGTGGTAGTCGACTGCGTTGTAGCGGATGGACTCGCCGCTTTTCCCTGTAGGAAAGCGCGAGTTGGCGGTTCCAGATTCGGTTTCAGATTCATCTGAGAAGTGGAGGATCCCGTCTCTGTTCGCCATGAAGTTGAAGCTCCCGAACGTCAGGGTGACGCTCTTCTCCAGTTCCTCGAACGCCGGCGAGATTCCGGCGAGTGAGGCGTGACCACGACAGATCCGATCCGTATAGGATTGTTCGGAGCCGTAGCCGTTGGTTTCCAGCGGGAGTTGGATGTCGATGAAGCCGAAGATGCCGGTGATCCAGCGCCCGCGTTTCCCACAGACGGCGCCAATTGTCGAATCCCTGACTCGACAAGTCCCTTAGGTGACCCTATCGGGTTTCGATTAGGAGAACTCATGAGCGCTGGTGAGATCGTCGGCTAGACAGGGGGCGAGATTTACCCAGGTTCGGGGCCCTCGTAGAGGTAAAACCCTTACTCCTGCCTCTTGTCGATCTGTATTGGATGATTAGATCGGTTACAGGTTGCTCGAATCGAGAGTAGATCTCGAGTTCCGAGGCTTTTTGGTCGTGCGGTATTACTTGGTCCTCTCCTTGAGGGCTCTCCTGGCTTTATATAGATGGCCAGGTCTCGAGTCCTACCCGGAGAGGATTCAAACCCTAGCTAGGTCGGTTACAAAACTACCTAACTTAACCCGCAAGTTTAGTGCGGGTGGGCTTCTGGTAGGCCTTCTGGAGTCTTCCAAGGGCGCCTCTTCTTGGGCCTTGACATTGGGCCTGAGAGGGGGTGTCCTTACCCGCAGGGTCCAAGATCTATGTCTTCGTCAGCCGGAGTCCCTTCATACATCATTCAGTTCATCCACCGAATACAAATCATTCGGATTCGCCAGCATACGTCCTACCGTGCATTTGATATGCATATATGCACTCCAGGAGCCACGGTGGGGCTGTATGCTGGCGATACTGATTGTTTTGTTCTACATCCTCCACTCAAGGTTTGACAAAAGGTTGATACATCATTCAGTTCATCGACCGACTATAAATCATCCGGATTTGCCATCATATGTCCGACCGTGGTTTTGATATGGATATATGCACTCATGAGCCACGGTCGGGCTGTATGATGGCGACACCGTTTGTTTTGTTCTATATATCTATAAATCCTCCAGTTCACACGCCCGACAGTAATGTTGATACAAAACATGTGGAAAACAGAGATGGACTAATCCAAATACATGAACTATGCAGGTTTGATACATTGTTACACAATAGTCTAGCAATATTACATGTTTGTTTTCTGCGAGCTCAGATGGCATTATGCTATCTCGGGCATTTCATCGAACACCTCTTATGCATATGAGGGAAAAACAAGTGAGCACACCACACCAAAAATTGAGTGGCATGAGGAGTGGAGAACGATGGCATGTAGTGTTTATAAAAAAAAAGTAAAATTTTGGATTTGAAGAAAAAAAGAATTCTATTAATTTTCATTTTCCATCTATTTGGTTAGTTTTTCTTAATAAAATTAAAATTATTAACTAAACGGCAATATAGAAATAAAGAAACAACTTTTCATCTAGGTGGGGCTCATTTGCCCCGGTTGGAGCCACCAACCGGGGCAAAAGACCCCCCCCCCCCCCCCGACGCGCCTGCACGCGCCCTGCTCGTTGAGGGCCTTTAGCCCCGGTTTGTGGCTCCAACCGGGGCAAATGACCCCCCACCATGCGCCCTGCTCGCCCCGACCCCACTTCTGCAGTCTTTTGTATCGGGTGTTGGCCGAGCCGGGGCGAAAGGGGTGCTCGCCAGTGAGCAAAAGCCCCATTTTCCACTAGTGATGCCTGCTTGGAATAATCTTTAGCGCCACGGTTTACCTAGTGCCTGTATGGAATAATTTTTACCCCCTGTTTGGACGTAGAAAAAAGTGGCTCGGAAATGAATTGGACTCGCATTCCAAATCCAAGATGGAAAGGAAATTGCCTCCAATTCGAATTCTCTTGTTTGGATGTGCTTCACATTTGTTGTTGGAATCAAAGGTAGCAACCAATTCCAAATCCCGTTTGGATGTGACAACCCTTGAATTGAATGTTTTGTAAAAAACACATATGAAAAGCAAATAAAAAAAAATTAGGTGCCAACAACAATTAGATGCAGACTAGGCTCCAGATCCGCGTCTTGCCAAGCTCCGGTTGCGGGTGGCCGCATCTGTCCATCTTCACGAGACAGAGAATAACATGCCGGGGAAGACTCGCTTTGGGGAGCAAGAGAAGAGGTGGCCGACGTTGGGGGTTGCCGGCGCCATGTCCCCTCATCTATCTTTACCAGTACCTGCCGCCCCCTCCCATGGCGACGCCATGTCCCCTCTTGCCGCCGTTCCGTGGCCAGAGATCTAGGTTTTGGATGGGAACCATGGGACAAACACAGGAGGAAGGATAGGGGGTCGAAGAAGGGCGGGTGGGAGGAGGGACATGGAGGAGGCCGAGGGGAGTGACGGAGGGAGGAGGAGGATGGAGGAGGCCGTCGGGCTGGAGGTCAAGCGCTCGAGTGCAGTGGAGGATCTACAGGGTATGCCCGGTATGCCGTGGCATACCCTGCAGCCCAGCCCACATACGTATGTATATTACTGTAGGAGTAAAACAAAGCAGCAGGCGCAGCCTCTAGCAGTCCATCGGAAAAGAAACCAGGATAGAACCTACCTAGAGAAGCCAGTCAACACGAGCCGTTCAGTTCCACGAATATGGGATCAACCTAGCAATCTTTCCTTTCTCGTGATCGAATAGAACGATGGATCTGAATCTCTCTCTAAAGCCTAGACTCTAGCGCATAGCGATCTCGGCCAGCAAGGGCGCTCGGCTGAACGACTACGACCCCCGCCGCTGCCTAGCTGACCAACATGAGCCAGTTATTCCTACATACGGAAGTATATATTGGTGTCTATCGAAAAACCATGTCGGACATATAACTTGTTGATTTTCCCGCTCAGCTAGGTATTCCTCTGGTGCACAATCGGACGTGTCCGGGTAGTTGTTTTGTTTAGGTTAGTGTTACATGTATTATAAATCTAAGAGTAGGTGACGCCTCGCCATAGTCAGAAGCCACCGTTCAGCGGGAGTTATGACGTGATCCGCGACAACGAGGCTACGATAATCGATGAGTTTTGGTTCTATCATCCTATATGATTTTTTTTAATCATGTCAATTTATTGCTTTTATACTCTAGTTACATTGAGAATTTGAAATTCTTTATCGATGACAGCAAAAAATTGGTGCGGCATACCCAATGGTTAAATCCTAGATCCGCCACTGCTCGAGTGAGGCGCGGCCTCGTTCTTTTCGTCGGGCGAGCGGACGGGGACGGGCTGCAGAGTGCGAAACCAACCTTTCCAAGCGATTCTGAGCTGGAGGGGGGGGGGGGGGGGGGGGGCTCGAACGGAATTGGACAGGGTTTCCATCCTCTATTTCCTTGACCACCCCCAAACGACAGAATTAAGCCCGACAATTCCAAATCAGCAATTCCACCCCATTTTTCCTACATCCAAACAGGTAGCGTGACAAGGCGACATGGCACAGTGGTTAACGAAATTTTCAGGGAGACCTAATATTTTCATCCCGTTGCTCTCTGTCATGTACTCGCTCCGTTTTATTTTAGGTGACCCTAAATTAGATATATCTAAGGAGTAGCTAGCAGAACAATTCAGAATTGTAGTTTTGTACTTGTGAGCTCAGTTCAGAACACTAGATGTTATAACTTCTAAACTCTGTTAGTAATTCTTTTTGCTTGACATAAGAACTTTGAAAACATTAAATTAGTTTGCGACTGAGAAAGAAAGAAACACTTCCGATCCAAACCGCAACGCACAACACGTGCCACTGGATCTCAACGTCGATGATGGCAACGCACTATGGATTGTTCCGTTTGGTGGTGATCATCTATAAAGCAGGCCCGGTACGTCGGGCCAAGGGATAGACATCTTCGCCTAATTCAAGCTCTTGTTTTCCCTCTGGTTTTTCTCTGATGTCAGTCCACAGTGATGGCTATAGGCCGGCGCGAAGCCACATCACTGTGATTAATTGTTTTGCAGCAACATCTATCCATCCACACATGTCAATGGAGACAGAGGACCAGCAAAATAAGTTTCATAATTTCCCATGCATGGTCTAGCTACCTTAGATTAGTGAACTGATTAATCCGTCTAGCTCTCCTGGATGTTTTTGTGGCCATGGCCTAACTAAAATTGATATATGGCTCTGCCTTGTGTGGTGCTGTTGGGTCAAGTGATCAGCTCATCGATCGGGACACGAGCAGAACGGTGTTAAACAAAGGGAGGCAGACCTGCCAAAAATATGGAGCCTTGTGCAGATAAGCAACTCTGCTGACGATGGAGCTTACCTTCAAAGAATTTTTTTTTGCTGATAACGGAGCATAACTAAACTATGTCATTGCGTTAGGGAGACATCTGGAGATCATTTAGTAAGTATTATTTATTTATAGAGCTAGCGTACATATAGCATTCGCACGTGCTAATACTGTATTTTATAGTACGAGACAGATCGAGCGGGAATCTCGTTGTCAAACTGAGATAAAACCAACATCTACACGGATATGAGTTTTTTTTTTTTTTATAAATACACGGAGATGATACTTGAATATGCGCAAGGGAGAACTTTTTGACCGAGTCGTTGCGCTTTTTCTGCATGGTGTATACGTACCTCTCCAAAGCTGCTATGGAAGATGTATAGAAATAATTGAAGAGAAAATGACACAGCAGCGATAGGATCAGCACAGAACTACCACGGTAGCCACATCCATAGAGGATGGAGCGCACGTTTAATATCAAAAGTCTTGTGTGCTTCGATGCTTGCTTGCATGGAAGGTACGAATTTCTTGCGAGGTTAGGATGAAAGATGACTAGTTTCCAATCCAAGCTCAAGCTAGAAGATTTTGCTTGCAGTCTCCAGGTGAAAATCAACCAACTAAGAATGTTATTTAACCACTTTTTAGTGAATTGTCAAAACAGACAAAAATGTTTGAAAAATTATCATATTATTTTTTCAGGTTGAACCAAACGTCTTACATTTAGAAAATATATTCTGAAAGAGCGTATATGTGGTTCACATACTACAGTGTAAAAGATATATTCTCAAAAAAGAAGTGTAAAGCTACTTTTTGTTTAATTGAGGAGCTCACACGTGGACAAGGAAAGTTGACTTGTGTGTTCTCCCTTTGAACCGAAGTTGGAGAAAGAATATAATGCAGTGTCCAGCAGCTGATCTAGAGCAAGTCAGCAATCACATGCACCGTTTATTCCATGTACTTTCCAAGGGTGGGGAGTCTCTGAACTCCTGAGTATCAAAATGTACTCCTGCTCACGTCTGAACAATTCACCATACCAAACACATGCAAATGAAAGAGCATCACATAGGACTCTTACAAGTTTTAGAGTGGTTGGCATTTTTATAAACCGTCCATCCAGCTAATCTAACGGTCGTAAAATAGACGGAACTCCACTGACGGAACCGGACGGTACCAAAAGCGTGGGGACGGTACCAAAAACGTGGGGACGGTACTAAAATTATCGTGGGGCCGGTACCAAAAGCGTGGGGACGGAACTAAAATTGTTGCACGGTCCAAAATTGCATTACACTTTGCACGATACCAAAATTATGTTAATCTTGCACACTGTCACGTACGGGGGCAATTTAGGAATTTGAGTAGCGCTGTCGCTCACGCCTAGCTCCGCCCAGGCCCCCGAAATATACCGGCGGCCAAAAAGGCCGGGGGAGGTGTCGCTAGCCGACGAGTACGCTCCACGTGACTACATGTCGCTCTCGCTCACGCCCTCGGACGAACGACCCAACTGCCACGAAAGCCGAGACGTCTGCGGTGGTGGTGGCTCCTCGGTCGCGTCGAGCGGTGCAGCTAGCGGAAGGAGCACTCGTAGTAATGGTGGCCGTGGTGTTACCGCCACCACCGCTGGTGCAAATCCCGACGACATGTCTGCCACCTAAGAGGCGGAAGTTTGCAGCGTCTGGTTCTTACCAAGAAACAGCGGGAACGGGGAGACAGCGCCCGAGGACAGCAGGTCTCGGTGTCTCGCGCTAGCGATCGTGAACCACCACACCGGCGTCCCTCGATATTCTATGCCACCCATCACCAGCGGCAACGGCGAGACGGGTTTTCCGGCAGCTATGTCCTCCCAGTCCCACCCCATCGACGCCGTCCCGCTGCAGGTGGTTCGCGTCCATGGCGGAGTCTCATACCAGTTCAGGCTAGGCAACGACACCAGAGCGGCGACGAAGGACGCCGTGGAGCTGCTACCAGAGCCGGCTTGGATACGAGAGACCATGCGCCTCGCAGCCGAGCACCAGCTCTTCTTCATCGCCAGCGAGCGCGCCCAGTGCTCCGACGTCAAAGAGCAGCAGAGCCGCTTCATGCTACCACGCGGCGAGATCAACGACCGCTCCCGCTCCTCACCTATGACGAGTGCCGCGCCGCCAACCTGCACGAGGCATGGGAGAGGCCGAGACCACAACCATCCGACGAACACGACGGCATTAGACCGAGGGTGCAGGGAAAGGAGCACGGCGGGCTTGTCGTGCCGGTGGTCGTCAACCGGGCCGGTCTCCTGATGAATGCTGAACTAACACGCTGGGATTCAAGCGGCAGTACGGTGCTGAAATTCAGAAACGCAAAGGGCTTCGTCGATCAGAGTGGTCTGACAAAAGACGAACACATTCAGATATGGGCGTTCCGGCGGAACAATGGTTTACATTTGGTGATCGAGCTGCTATGCGTTTCTATGCGTCTCGTACGACACCACACCGTGGATCAGCCCAGTTGGCCCGTGAGATTTGCTGTCGTATTGGGATCGGACTAGAAAGATGTACACTCGCTCCAAAAAAAAAGATGTAGACAGAGTGTTCCGTTATGTGATTGATCATTGGATTATCCCTCTAAAAAAATAATTGGGTGCTACAGTTTTTTTTTTTAGATTTGAAGGGTGAAAACTGTGAACTAAATCGACGGTTACTAAAAATACAAGTTGTAATCAACGGTCTCAAAAAAAATACTCGACGGAACCGAACGGAACTCGTGGTTCCGTCCCAATCACCATACCACACGTATGACAAGACTAAAATAGTGCAGTAGATACTCGGTAAGATACACGTGCGATACCATCTTGCATGTACAGAGTGTACGGTGTGCATGCATCATCGCCACTTTTCCAAAAGACAAATCAGATAGAGAGGAACGGTGCTAAGCTAGTACAATGCATCATCTGATCCCTACCCCTGATTAGCTCTGCACTTAAATGGTTTTTTTTTTTTTTTGCCGAATTAAACCTTTGTGAATGCAGAGACCATTCCATCCATAAAATACTCATCCTTGACACATCTAAAACATGTTACGATAATAAAACTCATGTAGCCACCACAAGGCATTCACAACGGTGGATTCAAGTTTGTTGGCCATCATCTGTCAACCTACATCTGATTCTAATTCTGATTCCGAATTTCCCATCAACTGGGCGAGAGTGAGGCGGTGGCATGCCACTCGCTATGCAGCAGGGTTTGCTGCCCTGTTGTACTCTCTACTCTGGTCTCCTCCTATCTAAACCGACGGTTTAATGGGTCGCTGGGGACCTCAACAATGCCGCCGTGTTGAAATTTCTTGTGCGCGTCGTTTCTAAATGGATACTTCATAAAAATCTCAACTCAAAATAATCTATACTCTGGGCTACACAAGCAAAATCAGCTAGGTTATGAAGAGTTCCAATTTTGTACTCTGTACTAATTTCAGATTTATTTTTTATCAATTTTGCATACTCAAAATACAACATATTTGTATTTTATATTTTACATGTTGGTAAAAACAATATTATCTATGGTCAAGATTTTTTCCAGATTCTTTTCTAACTTCAGATTCTGATTTTTCATATTTTTTTTCAAAATAAAGAGCTGTGTGTAGCTCAGGCTCTGTAAGTCCAATCTATTTGTACGAGTCACATTGTTGATGGTGTAAAATAAACGATGTTGCTTGCACGTGTTTAGCCTGAACCAAGAAAAAAAAAATCACAACTATAATAGCATTATAATGGTGATTGTTTTTCTCGGTTCCACTTTTGAGCTCCGATGTGATGCCCACGTTTTCTCCATATATATTAAATCTATATCCGTATATTTCTTGGATTTAGAAAATTGGAACATTTTATTTCGTTGAGGCAAAGATATGTGAAACTGGAAAAAGATTTTTTTTTTCTGTGAGCGTAAGTTGTAGATAAGTCGTCGCTCGAATAATAAATGAACAAGGACAGTGTGCAACGTGGTTTGAATTACTATGACCCAGGGCGAAAATAAGGGAAGTTGTGAGCTCATGGACTCATGAGTAATTTCGATAGGAATGGTCTTTTCACCCACATTTCCAAAGATAATACAATCACCTGAATAATTCTTTTTTTTCCAACCGGGCTACCCCATTTTCCATTATTAAAACGGAAATAACAAAGTTTTGATGACAGAAAGGACAGGGATGGGAGAAGCGAGTTGGGGCAGTAGGAGGAAACCCACGGAGAATCAATCCGACTCGGAAAGATCCACTATGGGACGAAAACCTCCTACCACCTAACAGTTCATACGATCAACTTACAGAACCAAAATAGGGACTAAGTTCAAACGATGCAAACAACACTACCACTCAAACCACTAGGAAGACTAATCGATGCAGAGGAGAAACAATAACAACAGCACATTGAAGAAGCAGCCGTCAATCACCGGAGATCATCAGCGTCTGCCTGCCCCCCGCCTGCCTTGCCTGGGAGTAGATCTCGGCCGTCGTCTGCATCATCTTTGCTGCCTGCGTCTTGAGAGTGTTCATGTCCACTTCCTCCTTCTGAAGACCTGCCCAGTATATCAACAAGGAAGAGGAAACATAAACAGGCTCGAAAGGAGAGCTCATCTTATGCTTATCGAATGTAACTTTGTTACGAGTCTTCCAAATGCCCCAGCAAACTGCAGCCAAACCAACCATGTAAAACTTCTCACCACCAGGTAAATGCGTATAGAACCAAGCCAACGCTTTCCATAAGGAGGTAGGACAGGTATTGGTCCCAAAAGTCCTCCCCACCACTCCCCAGGTGCAACGAGCAATCGTACAAGAGAAAAAGAGATGCTGGGCCGATTCCACCTGGCTGCAAAAAGAGCAAATAGGATTGCCAGGCCAGTTCCTTCGTTTCATGTTATCACGAGTAACCAACGCATTTCTAAACAGCTGCCGAAGAAAAATCTTGATTTTCAATGGTAACTTAGCCTTCCAGATTTCCTTATTGTTAGCTCCTGCCATCCCAGATTCAAGAAACTTATACATAGATTTAGTGGAGAAGATCCCATTGGAATTCAACCCCCAGTAAACCATATCATCAGTGTCAGACACCATTAGCTCACCAACAAAATTAATCATGAAACTCCACTGATCAGCAAGCTCGCCTCTAACATTTCTTCTAAAAGGCAGATTAAAGTTACAGGCAATAGCTTCCTGAATAGTGCACTCAGGACTTTGACAGATGTCAAACAAAGCAGGGAACTTATCTTTAAAATGAGGATTATCCTGAATCTTATCCAACCACAGTCGTGTCAGGTTACCACGACCTAGTTTCACTTTCCTTCCCTCAAGATAAAAATCTTTAACTTTCAAAAGAGCTTTCCAACAAGGGGAATCAGAGAACCTGGCTTTGACATTAGCAACGGATTTATTTTGTAGATATCTCTTCTTGACAATTCTTTGCCAAATACCATCATGCTTTTCCAGTTTCCACCACCACTTGGCAAGGAGACTAACGTTTTGCCTATGTAAATTCTTAATGCCCAAGCCCCCTTTGGACTTAGATCTGCACACTCTAGACCATTTCACCATATAATACCCTTTTCTTTTCTTTTTACCATGCCAGAAAAAACATCTACGATGCTTGGCTAACCTCTCAATGAAAGTTTTGTTAAGGAGAAACATAGACATAATGTAAGAGGGCAAATTGGAAAGACTGGAATCCACCAGAATGAGTCTACCCCCCGAGGAAGCAGAGTTGCACACCCAGGCATCCAACTTCTTCACAAACATTGAATTGATATACTCCAGGTCAGCACACCTAAGTGTGTTAAAACTAACAGGCACTCCCAAGTACATCATAGGTAAAGTGCCTAAATTGCACCCGAACAGGTTAGAGTAGAACAAGGCCACATCATTCTCCCCCCCCCCTATCAGAAACAAATCACTTTTCTGATAATTAATTTTTAAACCTGACATCAATTCAAAAATATAAAGAAGCAGTTTGACATTGATGGCTTTCTCTTCATTATGGGACAAACACAACACAGTGTCATCTGCATACTGCAGAATTGCAAGGCCACCCTCAAAAAGATCAGGAATCAAACCCTCAATCAGCCCATTGGACTGTGCAATATTAACCATTTTAGTAAGACATTCAGCAGCACAATTGAATAAGAAAGGGGATAAGGGGTCCCCCTGCCTGACCCCTTTAGCACTCTGAAAATAAGGGCCCACACAACTATTGATCTTAACCGAAACAGTTCCATTGAATAAAATCTGTTTCACCATCTCACACCATTTATCAGAAAAGTCTCTAGCCCTAAGACAGTTGATCAAAAAATCCCAATTCACCTTGTCATAGGCCTTCTCAAAATCAAGTTTAAGGAAAATGCCAGTTCTTTTCTTTAAATGAGTGTAATGCATAGTTTCATGCAAGGATAGGATTCCATCCATAATGTTTCTTTTTATAATAAAAGCATTTTGATGAATGCTAAACAGCTTATCCAAAAAGGGTTCAAGCCTAATAGTGAGTACTTTAGTGATGAGTTTGTATACACACCTCAGTAAACGAATAGGTCTATATTGAGTGATTTTATCAGCCCCTGAAACCTTAGGTAGTAAAGTAATTACTCCATAGTTAAGCCTTTGAACATCCAAAGTTCCTCCTTGAAAGGCTGTAAATAAACTCATAATATCACTCTTCACAGTCTCCCAACAGTGTTGATAAAACTCAGCAGGAATAGAGTCTGGTCCAGGAGCTCTATTGCCTTCCATAGAAGACAAAGCATCTTTAACCTCATTCACGGAAAAGGGCTTATGCAACATTAAGATGTCAGCATCATTCAACTTTTCATCATCACCCCACATATTATGATCAAAAGGAATCAGATTCCCAGGAGCAGGACCAAAAAGTTCTCTATAAAATTCAGTAGCATGTTTTAATAAATTCTCAGTCCCTTCAATATTCACATCACCATCTTTTAACATAAGCATATTACTTTTACGTTTTCGACCATTTGCTACTCGATGAAAATATGCAGTGTTTCTATCACCATCCAGGAGCCACCTGGCATGAGATTTCTGAAACCACTGTAACTCCTCATCCTCATAAATCTTTTTTAAGGCTACAGTCACCTCAACTTTTCTATTGAAGGCAACATGGGAAAGTTCCTCAGTCTCTTCCAGGTTTTCTAACACAGAGAGCTCTTCTTTAAGATCACACTTAAGTTTTTTAGTGTGTCCAAATAAATTGGAGCCCCACCCCTTAAAGTACTTCTTTATTCTTTTTAATTTGATATTAATGATATCAATAGGGTCAATACTATTGACTCTTTCCCTCCAAATCTTATCAACCATCCTAGAGAATTCCTCATTTTTTAACCAAGATAAATAAAATCTAAACTCTCTAGGTTTAGTCAAATTTGAGTCCCCTTCACCAGTATCAAGTAACAAAGCATTATGATCAGAAATGTCCCTAACCAGTTTTTTAATGGACACTAAAGGAAACAGCATTTCCCAATCAGGGGACATCAAAATCCTATCCAGTTTTTCCATAGTGGGCTCAGCCTGCTGGTTAGACCAAGTATAAACCCCCCCCCCCATGCATATAAATCTCATGAAGGCTAAGAGAGTGGATAATAGTGTTGAAAAGATCAGAGGAATGAGATCTATGGAAGGTAGTGTTTTATTCACCTGCATGTCTCAGAATATTGAAATCTCCCCCAACAATATAAGGCATCATTACATTGTTACAAAAGGAAGCAAGTTCTGTAAGGAAATCACATTTGAATTCTTCATGAGCAGGACCATAAACAACAATCAAGGCCCAATTGCACTTTTTATTTTTGTCCCACAGAATAAATTGAAGCATATATCTACCAGCCTTAAAAGCACTAACATCCAAGGAATCATTATTAACTCCACATAGAATACCACCAGAACGACCAACAGAAGGAGTCCACTTCCAAAAATACTTACCTCCAGGATCCAGCTTCCGAAAAAAGCTATCCTTATAATCTTTTTTCATAGTCTCTTGAATGCCAATAAAATCAAGGTTATAATCATTTAACAGGTCACACAAACAAGTCATAATGCCTTTCTTCCCCACCCCTCTGCTATTCCAAATGGCTCCTTTCATTTAAAACGATTGGGTTTTTGTTTATTTCTGAATAGCTCTCCCAGGGTTCAAAGGGAGACAATCACTATCAAGTAATTTCTTTTTCTGACTTCTAATAATGGGCCTAGAACATTGAACAACACTTTTCCTTCTAGCATTTCTAGTTTTCCTACTCTCCACAAGAGTAAATTGTTCATCCACATGAGGTCTATCTTCAACCCAATCAAGACATAAGGGAGTAGAAGCACCAACACCAGTCTGAATGAACAGGGGACTATTATTAACAGGTATAGAAGTATTTTTCAAGTTTAATTCGTTTCTTGCTACATCAAGTTCTCTAATCATATCAACAATAGAGAACTCATTATCAGGAATGATCACACCCATATCCACAGCACGCAACATAATATCTCTATTGGACAGAACATCAAAAGAATTTGCAAAACTGGATTTATCTTGAGTAGGAATCATACCTTCCAGGTTTCTCTTCTTAGAAATCCTTGTTGCCTTATCAGACACTTTATCATTGGCTTTCATTTGAAGCCTGGAGCTGAAACGAGTCCCAGGAGCACCAGCAGCAGGTAACACAGCAGGAGAGGCCTTATCACCTTCAGACTCAGGAGATTGCACCAAGTACACATTATCAGAGATATTGATAGGAGATTTGTCATGCTCAGTAATTTCAGTGACCACAGGAAGTGGAGGCCATTGTGCAATGGATAGCTCTCCATCAACATTTTCCATCAGACTGAGAGTTCTGCCTGTCACTGAGATCAACAGAATCAACAATAGTAACAGCAGGAGATCTAGCAAATGGCACAATCCACTTGTCAACTCCCCCAAGCTCCCCTATCTGCTGAGACTCCTTGTGCTCTCTTGCAATTTGATCAATAAGCAGTTCCTGATCATCCATGCTTATATCTTAAGACTCATGTTCCACCACTCTATCATCTTGTTCCTCAGATAATGACACCAGTTGCCTAACTGAGTCAGTTTGGCTTCCACCCACTTGGCTATCAAACCTGGGATCCACAGAGTTGTCTTTAGAAGCAGCGTTGCCATCTGTTACCCTTGGCCTTTTAGGAGAGGGAGCCCCAGGATTCTTATCAACAGCAACAGACTCAGGAACTTTCGGTGGTCCAGCCACCACCACAGTATCCACTTCAAAGAAGAAATCATAAAAATTGTCTCCAAGGCACGCTTCAGCAGAGACAGGGATCTTATCAACATCACGACAGCCAACCAAAACCTTGACAAACTCTGGTTTGTGCAGCGTGGACGCGTCCAGCTCAACAGAGACTCCAATCAGAGAACCCGCATAGAAAACATTAGCTTCATTTCTTTTATCAAGGGGGATATTGCTTATGCGAACCCAGGCTTTCTGAAGAACAGCCTTAGCCCCTACAGAAGCCGTCTAGACAGAAAGCTTGACAGTAGCATCAACAGACTTCAATTTCATACGCTCCCCATAGTAAACAGCACTCTGCACCTCTCTTGCAGTGGGAAAACGCATGATATACTGGTTTGGGCCAATCGGACGAGCATTGCATCTCCAGCTATCCCCACAAAAAGTATTGAACTCACGCTCAAGATCCCTGGCAGTAGCAACTCCCTCCATGATAGTAATAACCACACTACTAGATCTCTCCTTGCTTTGCTTAGCAGAACTAGCATGAGGCATAAAGAAAAAACCCAAGCCAGGAGTCTGAAAACCGCACATGGATGCAACGCATTCCCAGGGAAGAATAGTTTGACAGATTTGAGAGATATGACCTAGGGATTTGCAACGCTCACACCTCACAGAAGGACAAACAGCAGTAAAGTGGCCAGGGACGTTGCAGTTGAAGCAGGAATACTCCTTACCATCATCCGCAATAGAGGAATCGATCTGCGCTTCCTTCGCGCCTCCAGCAGAGCCAGATCCAGGGTTTGATAATACTGCATCAGCATCCTTCTGTCCTGCTGCGAGCCTAGCCGCTTGCTCCCATCTATCGCAGGAGTTCAGGGAGCCCGAACCTTTCGCCGAATTCGACGAAGCCGACGGCAGGTCACTGTTATTCCGCTGCCAAACATGATGGCGGCCGCGGTCAAACCTGCCTTGCCGGCCTCCACCAAAACGGCCCCCGTTCCTTCCACCACGACCCGCCGCCCCGCCAGCGAAACGGGCTCCAGGCATGTTCCCACCGCCACGGCCGTCAGCGAAACCCCCACCAGCCATGGATCTAGGCGGTGAGGCCGCAACCTGAGCGAATGAACGGGAATCGCCGGCGACCTTGCCGCTCCACCAAGCAAAGGAGATCGGAGATTGAGATCTAGGTAAGGAAACCCTAGATCTCGTCCAAAAGTGGCTGAGGAGAATCGATAGATCTGACTCCACGGCGTGACTCGAGGTATAAGTAGTAGGTGCTGCCGGACCTACCTGTCGGCGACCACCATCGGTGGAGCTCGCGACGCCACGCCGCGTGTCTTCCATCGCAACCCAACCTGTAGCACCTGGGCCCTCGCAACCGGTGTGCCGAGCCCACGAGGGAAACGACTCCGCGAGTGCGACGGGCCGCCTGCCTAGGACCCCATCCTGAACGCGCGCTCGAGCGATCCCGGTGAGACGCCGGCGATCAGGCGATCGCTCCGGCTCCGACCGAAACAGGTCCACGAGAGAGGTCGGACACGACGCGAGAGAGGCGCTCATTTTCCTTTCTACTACCTCCATATCAATACTAGAAGATCCAGTCACCTGAATAATTCTGATCTTACAATCTCCAAATTTATAAAACTGTAGCCTTCAAAAACCCTTGACAAAGGGGAAAACATATACCCAACCAAAAAAGAGTCGCCATGTCCTCAATTTTGGCAAAAACTCCCAAGTTTTTCTAAGAAAAAACAGGACAAATACCACCTACAACTACAGCCAGTCTCATCGTGTATATTACCTAGCTAGTGAACTGAATCACATGAGAGAGAGAGAAAAAGGAGACGATCGGCGTTCCATCGTCGATCACAAGGAGCGGTTCATGAGGCCGCGCACGACGACCAAACCGAGAACGAGCAGGTGATCTACCTCCGGCCCCACTGTCAGCGTCAGCACGTCGTCGCCCAGCAGGACTCCTGCCGACGTCTGCTTCCGCGCGGCCTCCGCCACCACGACGCCGCCGCTGATGATTTTGTACTCTGACTTGCGCTCAGTGCACCCGTCGACCGTGTAGCACGTCCCCGCGCCGCCGTGCATCTTCACGGCCGCCCCGCCCTTTGCAGCTCGCTGCACGCTGAACCAGGCGGTCGCCTCCTCCTCTTCCTCGCCGGCGGCATGGGCGCACCGGCAGACCTCCCACCGCTTGAACATGCCGAAGCCCTTCCGCCGGATCCTGATGAGGGTGTTGCCAGCGCGATCCATGAAGTACACCTCGCGGCCGCCCCTGCAGCCGTAGTTGTCGACGCGGAAGGCGACACCGCCGTCCGGGGTGTACACCGTGCAGCCGTTGCTGTTGAATACCAGCGACTTCATCCACACCGTGTACACCTGCATGCCATGGAGATCACCTTCGGTTGAAGAACTGGAGCTCGGAGACGATGAGGTGGCAGCAGGGAGGGGCTGGATTTTGGCCATTGACGAGATTAGATGAAAGAAGGCGATTGCTCTTGCTTTGCTGCTGCTGTATTTTGATGAGATGGTTGGGATGGTGGGTGGTTCCGCCTATTTATAGGCGTCGTTGTCCGCTCGCTAATTATTTTGGGGTTTGGGTTAATTAGTTTATGGCACTGTACGCGTCACGCGACAGGATAGAATAGTGCTAATCCAAACTTGTTTATGCTCGATCTAGCTAGAACTCTGCTTGTCAGCACGCAATTTGCATCACGTTTACCTAGTGCATGTTTCGGATAATTGTTAGCTTAACATGGAAATATGGCTAACGAAACTTTCAGGGACACCTAATGTTCTCCCCACATTGCAATGGAGGCATCAGTCCTAGTCAGGTACTGTGTTAGTAGTAATAAAGATAATGATTTCCGATCAATCGAGAGCGTTTTCATTCCATGCGCAGATGATGTTATAACTTCTGAACTGTGTTAGTATAGTTATTCATTAATTTGCGATCGATGGAGAAGAGGAAAATTAACGCCGACCACCCAAACCGCAACGCGTAGCACGTGCGAGGGGGTCTCACCATTGAAGATTGTTCTATCTGGTGAGCATCTACCCATAAATCAGGCCAGGCAGAGAGCGAGCAAAGGATAAGTACCTGCGCTCAATCAGGCAGCTAGCTCTGCCTCTTGTTTAATTTTCCATGGACTGTTCTATCTAATTCACTCACAATCTTGTTTTGTCTCTCCTTTTCTCTGACGTCACTCCACGGTCCATATACTTAGGTCAGTGTGACCCACATCATGGATTAATTCTTTTGCAGCAACAGTTATATCCATCCACACATGGCAATTGACAGAGCACTAGTAAAATAAGCTCTAGCATTTTTCATGAATGATCTGCCCTTGATCAGTGCATTGATTACTCCGTCTCATGGATATAATTTTGGCCGGTAAAATGGTATGATGTTTTTGTGGAGATGTGATGACCTGATTAAAATGGATATGGACTCCTTGTGAGGTTAGCTCCGAACTAACAAGGACCTTTTTTAAAATAATAAAGGCAAAAAAGGACAAATAACATGTAATAAGACAGGTGGACCGGTACGGCTCTTGACCTCCGGAGGAGGCGATCCAGAAAGACTCATTTAGGGTTACCCTGCCTCTCGCGGCGAAGTTGTCGGCCGTCGCCTCTGACGACACCTGGAGTCTCGGAAGTGCGGCGGACTATGCCCCTCGCCAGCGAGAAGGTTGTTGTTTCTTTTTTTTTTAGGTTGTTTTAGTGTCTTCTTTAGAATGTTGTGTGTGGACGTGACATTCAGAAATCGGAATTGGGTGTGTCCAGCGGATCTACTACGATACGGTTTGTTTCCGTGTCCGTTCACGTGGTTACAGCTCTGATATTTTCGATCTACGGTTTTCATCATTGGCTATCGTTGCTTCTCTGACCTTACGTGGCAGGTTTTGGTTTGGTCTGGGCTTGGACACTGGAGAGAGGATTAATTAGCACCGTCATGAAATAGCAAGCCATGGAGGCATCGTACAGAGATCGGACAGGTATTGTCGTATGTGAAGCAATTCTCGATGTGTTGGTCCTTTGGAAGCTTAGCACGGAAATTTTTCGTCTGCCTACTACGAGGAGCTCTGTTTCGACAAGGTTTACCACGCTCCAGCAAGGGAGGGAGTGAGATGGTAGCGCGCCTTCGGCTCGCTCAAGTGCTTATAGTCGTCGCTAGGTGGTTCCAAGACCTATTTGTAATTGTTATTAATTTTAGAATTCTTTATACCCTTTTTTGATGATAGATCAAAAGACCGGTTGACCTTCTCACAAAATAAGGACACATGACAAAGACACGAGAAGAACGCGAGATGCAGAGTTAAACAAAACTATGGATGCAAGCTTGGCAAAAAAAACCGTGAGTGTTGTGCAGACAAGCAACCCTTGTTGATAATGGAGCATGAGAGTAAACAATTTTATTGGGCAGAAGATTTATCATGATCATTTAGTAATCAGAATCATATTTGTAGAATGCACGGAAAGCATTCGTATGTGATACTGTAGTTTTTATACTTACGAGACAGAGAGAATCAAGTGGAAAAACTAATGAGATAAAATCAACAAAACACGGATATGGAGTTTAATTATGCGCAAGGGCGAACTTTCTGACCGAATTATTACGCTTTCTCTTTACGGTCTGGTATATATATATATATATATATATATATATATATATATATATATATATATATATATATATATATATATATATATATATATACACACCTCTCCAAACTTCTCTGGCTTACACTACAGGACACAGGGCATACGCCGACGGGGGGCCACCGTCGGGCACATAGCCCTGTCGGCCTCTTGCCTCGTCGGCGAATCCGCGTACCCGTTGGCGTATCAGCCCCCCCCCCCCCCCGTCGGCGTATACCTCAAAGTGGCCCCCACAGTCCCCGTAACAGGCTAGCGTACGCGCGCGACGCCGACGGCCAAGCCATCGGCCTATGGGCCACATGGCCTTCCATGGGCCGAGCAGCTGCGCAGACGCCGACGGTGATGCCGTCGGCCTATGGGACTCAACTGGGCCATTCGTTGCGCAGACGCCGACGCTGATGCCGTCGGCGTATAAAGGGCGGGTTTTTTTTTGTGCTGTGCTATTTTGTTTCCGGCGGGTTTTTATACGATTTAAATTGCAGAAAAATTAAAAACATGATAGAAATAACACAAACAACATATCCATCTCATCCAAACATCGTACAAAGCACAAAATCATCCGAACATCATCCGAGCAATATCGATAGTGCATACAAAGTTGAATCATCCTAGCTAGATCTCAATGGAGCTCGATGTGCCCATCTCGGACCGAGTGAGAATAGGGGACACTCTGAGCTGGGTAGGCGCGGTCGAACCATGCCTGGAACTCGGCGAGGGAGTACCACGGGCATCGATCTTGCGCGACGGACTTGGCGATGCACCAGGAGCGGGATGAAACGGTGTGATCGTACGACTTGGCGTGCCATCAACACGGCCAAAGGGAGTAGCTCTGGAGTGTCCCGATCCCTACATGTATTTTTTAGCAGAAGTTAGCAACTTGCCGGGCACATGACAACGGTAACAACTGGTTTGGCAAATAACTTACCGGTGTCCTCGGGTAGCCTGCGCGAGTGAAGTTCTCCTTCGATGGGAACGGTGGCGGCAGCCCAGGCCTAGGTGGTCGTGCAATTGGTACTGCAACCCGCTCTCCAGTGGCTAAAAACCTATCGTGCACCTACAAGATAGTTTAGATGTTAGGCTTTGCAGAAATAAAGGTTCAAAGTTGGAGGAAATAGGACTTGTCATCATTTGCAGAAATAAAATGGTGAAATTTACATCATCGTGCAGCTCTTCCTAGGCGTCATAGGCCACTCTCTTCTGCGTCCACTCCTGATACACAACGGCGTGCTCCGCCATAACGTCATCATAGGCCTCTCCGAAAGAAGACTACAATATCGACAAAAATGAATCTCTATGTAAGTGGAATCTCGTCAAGTTAGCCACTAAGGTAGAAATATAGAAAAGAGAATAAGATTGAGAAAAACTTACTTCGTCGCGAGCTCGGGAAGTCCGTCGAGGAGGAGGGACAGCGGGGCCGTCGGCAGTGAGGGTGGCCTTGATACGCGTGAGGCCCAACTCGGGAGTACGCAGGGTCACCTGATCAAGGCAGCGAAGACGGCCATGCTCCCTTACATGCCCGCCCATGACCAAAGCCCTCACGTCGGTCTCCTGCTGAATAGGGTTATCCACCCACGGATGAAAACCTCGGAACGCCGCGGAGTACCAATCTAAGTCCTCCCTGGCGCTGCCGAAGTACTCTGAAAGCGAGGGACGAGGCTTGGATGGATCGGGCCTCTTGATCCTCATCTTCTCCCATACTTCCATGTCAGTAAGAGGGGCATTCCCCCGTGATGGACTCTTGCATCGCCAAGGAAATGTTATGCATACCAGATAGAAACATGACGGGAATAAATGCATGTTGTTCGATGTATGCACATACCATCTTTTCCTTGAAGCAAGCATGGTTGCGGGCTCCCGCCCAGTGTGCCCTCTCGTGGCCGCGTTTTTCCTTGTTCCGCTCGCTTATGGCTTTGAACTCCTCGTTCTGCCCGAGCCATATTGCCACCATCTCCTCCCATGCATCCTATTTACCATCGGCCCACTAGGGCATAACCTGAAAAATTAAAGACACATTTTTAAGAAAAGATAATACAAATTGCAGTTTAGCAGCAACATATGATACCATTGACAATTTTGACTTACCGCGATGTAATCTTTTAAAGTCATCGGAGGCGGTAATGGGAGGTCCTCGTTGATGGCGACTCTCTCCCTAGGCAGCGCTCATGGAGATCCCATGGCGATCTAGGGTTTTAGACTCTCTCTTTCGACAATTGTCACTCCGGCACTGTTGCCCACCTCTCTTTCACTATGTCCAAGGCCAAGTCTCTTTTCTCTCCCTCATGTTGGCGTTGGAGGGCTCTCTTTTCCGCTGACTTGGATCTGAAGTTTAATCCCATCTACGTGGGATTTATTCCTTTGGATCCGAAAGACAAGAAGATTCAACTTGTTGATCAAGCAGATTTTGTGCTTGATCAACGTTTCCTCAAGGTACGTGAAAATGTTCATCCGGGATCTGAGATCTATTCTGCGTGTCATCGTGCCAAGGTTCAGGATCACTTGGTTCTTCGCAATGATTCTTTATGGGATCATTCTAATGTCGTTGTCCCATTATTGGATGTCAACTCTCTGGTCTCGGTGTTGGAGAGGAATCCAATTGACCCATCTGTGGGTTTGGTTCATGCTGCTAGGGTTTTAGACCTGGATTTTTCAAAAGGGCTAGCATTGGCTAAAGAAGTCTGAATTTTTTTCGGATCGGATGTTCATGCCACTAAGGATTTCGGTGCTTTCAAATTGGTGGTTTCTTTTGCTCGTGCTTCGTTTAAGATTGATGAAGACACTGTTGCATTGGCTCTCGAGGCAGCTATTGGTGATTATTGTGGTTCACTCAATGTTAAATGCCTCCATGATCGGGTTTTCTCTTTTGAGGTATCCTCCAAGGAGGTTGGTTTTCACATCTTGAGAATTAAATGGTTTAAATGCTTTCACTTCAAGTGTTATTTTCACCTTTGGAGTTTTGGAGGGCCTAATTGGATTTCTGAATTAAAGAAGTGGAATGATGACCTGGATAAGGAGTGGACATTGGTCTCGAGGAAAAAGAAAAAGGTATTTAATAACCGGTACATCCCACAGAATCATTTAGTTATTCATGAACCTATTATTGATCAGACCAAGGTGCCAGTTATTTCTTCCACGAATGTTGTGGTTAAGGATTTTAATTATGTTCTGCCTGCTATCAAGTTTGGTTCTTTTGAGCCAGGATTTTCTTTTGCTAAAGCTGTAAAGGAACCTCCCCCTGTGGCTCCTGCTACTGTTTCCCGTAGCATCGATGATGGTTTTGCCAAATTAATTGATAAGATGGCGGCCCAGGTGTGGCCCTGTTCTAACTGTCTCTCAGCTAAACATGCAACAGATAATTGTACGGGCCGGATTCGGTGCTGGTCTTGCTCACGTTCGGGCCATATCCGCAAAAACTACCCGGGACTTAATGGAACTCTTCGATGGGTAGTTAAATCGACGGCAGTCAGAAACGAGGAGTCCCCTCCCCCTGTTCTATCCCCTGCCTCTGCTACTGTTCCACGAAAACCCTCGCCGGAATATCCGCTCGAATCGGAACCACCATTGTCGATGGCAAACTTCCCTTGCGATCCTACCAGGTTCCTCCCGACGGGGATGCATATCCTGGAACCTTGGGCGGCCGAGGGTCGCCCAGCTCGTGTCTACATCACCTCTTCGATGGCCCCTGTCAGACGCCATGAATCTTGGGCTATTGCTCAGCTTGTTCCTCGGCCACCCGTTGAAGAGATTCAAGATGTCCTGCAATTGAATGTTGATCACATCTTCCAAGAGCATCACCTGCAGGTAATCTCCTTCTCGGAGAGTGCGGTTGGAGTTGGATTGTTTCGCTTGGCAGATCAGGTGGCCAGATATATCTTGGTCAGTTCGGTTCCGTTTCTTTTTGAAGGTGGTTGAATGCTTTGTTTCGTTAGGCATGATGAGGGGGAAAACTTTCGGGCATCTGTTTACACTAGGACTGGGTGGATCATGATTCTGAATTTGCATATGCATTACTGCAATGATGATTTCCTTCGTGAGTTGGTATCCAAATTTGGGAAGTTGAGGTACTGGTGGCGGGAGGATGCGTCTCCTTGTCGCACTCTCCTTAAAGTTTCCTATGGAGGAGCAGCTGATATTCCGAGATCAGTTGTTATTTGTGAAGTGCAGAGATATGGGGGACATGTTGTCTCCTGGACTTGTCTTGTTTATATCCTGGACAAGGATGCAGCAGAAAATCTTCCCGGGGATGAGTCCCCTATTCCTGACGATGGCAACCCTCACCCAATTTTTGGGGGCACCTGTTGCTCCTGTTGAAGATGCATGGGTGCCGCCGGTTGTCGCTGAGCAGCAACAAGAAGGGTGGGGCAATTTGAATATTGAGGCACATGGAGAGAATGATGGACAGGAAGGCCATGTTGATCAGCCACCAGAACCTGAACAAGTACAATCATCTGTATCTATTCAGTTTTCAGGTGCGACCGTCGACTCGATGAATGCTGTCAGGGCGGAAGGTCCTGATCATTTTATTGAGCTACAGCAGCAAGTGGAGCAGAATCAACTGGCCATTGTTCCTTTTGTTCCACCAGTGCAGGTGGATGCTGTAGTGCAGGAGGATGAGGTCCATATTATCAGAGTTCTTCTGCCTGACCCTGTTGCGGAGTGGTCCAGATATTTTCATGAACACAAAGCCAGGCTCATTTTAGGCTCATTTTCGACAGGAGGTTCGAATTTCTGTCCTCCCTGCTACCTTTGGAGTTCCCAGTTTTGCCTGCACCTTTGCTGCTAGAGAATCATCCGGCTACCCCTGTGCCTGCTGCTTCCAAGAAGAGGACGCACAAGCCTGCAACTCCTTTGGTCATTGTGGACCGTCGTGTGACGAGGAGTTTAGCTAAGAATGCAGGCTTCAGGGTTCTTCCTGGATCTGACAAGCCAGAACCGCGCAAGAAAGCTAAGTCTTCGCGTCCTCAGGCTGCTGCTGATGGAGTGCCACCCATCACGCATGTTGCCGTACTAAGGAGAGCGGGAAAAATGCTTCAGATTGATGATTCTGATCTGACGGTGGAGAAGCTTGAAGCTGCTGCGAAGAAGCCCATCAAGTTCAGATGATTAGTGGGCCTTATTCTACTTTTGGGCCTTGTTGGCCCCTGGAGTGTGTCTTGGACCTAGTTACTATATTTTGTTTTCTATCCTAGATTTATCATGTATTAATATATGGTCAAGGTTGCTACTATCTGGTTTACTTTCGGTTGGTCATTTATGTTGGCCAACATGGTTTTTTATTAATATTAGTATTCCATGGATAGTACATCTTCAACGCATTTGAATTGGATTGTTTTTTACTGGAATGTTAGAGGTTTAAATGATAAATCTAAAAGAGAGGTTGTTTATAATAAAATTGAGGAAAGCCATGCCTCTGTGATATGTCTCCAACAACTAAATGCCAGGATTTTGATCATTCTTTTATTAGGTCATTCAGTCCTAAGAGGTTTGATCAATTTGTTTTCTCTCCTTCTGTTGGAGCTTCTGGGGGTTTAATTGTGCTTTGGAATAGTTCAATTCTCAAAGGAGACTTATTCGAAGTGCATCGCTCTGCCATTCACTTAAAATTCACCTCGGTTCATAATTCTGTTACTTGGTTTCTGGTGAATGTCTATGGTCCTTGCAAAGGAGTGCAAAGAGATGAGTTTGTTAATTGGTTATACAACCTTTCCATCCCATTACATCAAAATTGGTTGATTCTTGGGGATTTCAATTTTATTAGATACTTGGATAATAGAAATAAGCCAGGGGCCGACCTAAATGATATCTTCATTTTTAATGATGTCATCAGCCACTTGGGTTTATTGGAACTGACTGTCAAGGGTAGAAAATATACCTGGTCTAATATGGAAAAGGATCCTTTGCTTGTTCAGCTGGATTGGTTTTTTACATCCTGTCAATGGACTTTGTATTTTCCTAACACCTTGGTAATGCCCATGTCCAAGATCACTTCTAATCACTTGCCTTGCACTATCAAAATTGGACCAAAAATTCCAAAGGCAAACATTTGTAGATTTGAAAATCACCGGATAAATCAGCCTGGGATTTTGAACCTTGTGACCAGAATTTGGAATACCCCTGTCATGGCCAAATCGATCACCACCACAATCACAGCTAAAATGAAAAATCTTAGATATGCCCTAAAGGATTGGGGAAGCAGTGTCTGATAGAACCTAGGGATCTACCGGGACGTGGGCGTAGGTTGTAGGGGAAGTAGGGGGTTGTGTGGAGGCGTGGCGCGCGCGGCCGGCGGCTGGGCACCGTCGCGCGAGAGCTAGGGGAGGGTGGCGGCTAGGGCAGGGGCGGCGGCGGCTGGGAGAAGGCCGACTCCTCTGGGAGTCGGCAATAATGATATTGATTATTGCTTATTCAATCACGAAGGGATACATGTGTTTATATAGGAGGACGGCCTCCTCTAAACCCTAATTTACTTGGGCTAAGCCCACAACTAGCCACTCTTCGACTTCTTGCGTGTATACTGTAAACCGACCATAACATCTCTCCCCGCCTTCTCAAACAGCTCGTCCTCGAGCTGAACTTCTGGAAACTGCTGGCGGAACTCACCCCGGAACGGCGTCGGCCTTGGAGACAGCTGCATCGGCCGGTCCAGCGGTGACGACATTAGCCGCCACGTCGTCTACGGTCTCCAAGTAGAACAGGCGTGGGCAAACGTGGCCCGGTACGTAGAGCTCGTAGAACAACCCTTTACGACGGCGCTCGAGCTGTTCGGCCGTGGTCAGCAGACGGAACGGCCGCGTCGTGGCTGGACCGGATTGCCCCACATGAGTCAAGGCTGTGGGCGCCTGGCCTGCTGGTGCCAGTAGGGGACGGGCGGGCGGCCGAACGTCGCTGGCTGGAAAGGCCTGCTGAATGGCCCGCGCGCGTTGCTCGAAGGCGCGGGCGTAGTACATGGCCGACTGCAGGTCCTGAGGATCCCGCATCTCCACGTCGACGCGAATGTGGTCCGGCAGGCTGCCGACGAAGAGCTCGGCGCGCTGGCGAGCCGTGACGCCAGGCGCATGGCACGCCAACGTCTGGAAACGATCGGCAAAGTACTGCACCGAGGAGGTGAAGGGAAGGCGACTGAGCTCGGCCAGTCGGCTCCCGCGTATCGGAGGCCCGAACCGGAGGAGGCAAAGGTCGCGGAAGCACTCCCACGGAGGCATCCCACCCTCGTCCTACTCAAGGGCGTAGTACCACGTCTGGGCGGTGCCACGGAGGTGGTAGGAGGTGATCCACGTGCGGTCGGACACGAGGGTCCGCTGCCCCCTGAAAAACTGGTCGCACTGGTTGAGCCAGTTCAGGGGGTCGACAGTGCCGTCGTAGGTGGCGAACTCCAGCTTGGTGAAGCGGGGCGGCTGCTGGCTGCGCGGGGCGATGGCGAAGGCTCCCTCGTGACGACCCATCGCGGCGGGGGGCGAGTAGGTGGGCACCATGGGCCCCCCTGGAACTGGTGGCCGCCGGCGCCGATGTAGGGTTCAGCGTATCCGGTGAAACCCCCGAAGGTTGTGGCCGAGGGCGACGCGGTCGGCTGGAAAGGCGCGTTCGTATGGACTGGCGCGTCGAGCCAGGCCGGAAGTTGGGACGGCGAGGGTGGGAATGTGATCTGAGTGATCGGGACCCCCTGGTGGGAGGCGGCTGCCGACGGCGACGGCGCGAGGGCCGTGGACGGCGGCTGTGATGGCGCGGATGGCGGCGCGGTTTCAAACATGGGCGCGGTGGCCCACGACGACAGCGGAGACGTCGACGCGGAAACTGGAGCTCGGTGATCGGAACCCTCTGTTTCCGCGGAGCGGAAACCGGCGCGGTGGCGCCGTCCGCTGGAGGAGCACTGCGATGGCGTGCTTGATGTCGGAGACCGCCTCGGTCAGGTCGCGGAGGCCCGTAGAGAGCTCCTGGATCGAGAGGATGGGGGCAGGCTCCCGAGCCGGCGCGGCCTGGGCCACAGACGCCAACGACGGTGCCATGGTGGTGGGCGCGCCCGACGACGCGATCGCGGCGGAGGCGGTAGCCAGTCCCGAAGACATCGCAACCGAGGAATCTGATACCAAACTGGTAGAACCTAGGGATCTACCGGGACGTGGGTGTAGGTTGTAGGGGAAGGAGGGGGTTGTGTGGAGGCGTGGCGCGCGCGGCCGGCGGCTGGGCGCCGTCGCGCGAGAGCTAGGGGAGGGCGGCGGCTAGGGCAGGGGCGGCGGCGGCTGGGAGAAGGCCGACTCCTCTGGGAGTCGGCAATAATGATATTGATTATTGCTTATTCAATCACGAAGGGATACATGTGTTTATATAGGAGTACGGCCTATATAATGATATTGATTATTGCTAAGCCCACAACTAGCCACTCTTCGACTTCTTGCGTGTATACTGTAAACCGACCATAACAGTCTCTCTCAATAGAAATTACTTATTGAGATGAGTAGTAAGGTGATTCTGTTTTTTTGATCAGCTGGAAGATGAGAGATCTCTGAGTGTTCCTGAGTTCAATTTCAGAATGATTGATAAGGAGCATATAAAGAAATTATTATCTTTGCAGTCTGATTATTGGAAACAGAGGTGCACAATTCGTTGGGCTAAGCTCTCTGGTGAAAATACTAAATACTTTCATGCCAGAGCCACTTAGAGGTTTAGACAAAATGCAATTCCCTCCATTTCGGACGCGTCAAGGAATATATTGGTGAATCACCAGGAGAAAGCTGCTGCGTTTTGGTGATGTTTCAAAAACAGAATGGGTGTCTCTTGCCCACCTACTGCTAATATCGATTTATCTCAGTTCTTGCCAGTGGTTGATGGCTTAGAGGATCTTGCAAATCCCTTTTCTGTTGAGGAAGATCCTCTAAGCCATTTTGATAAAATCATCTTTTCTAATACTCCAACAATTCTTTGATAAAATCATCTTTTATAATACTCCAACAGTGGTCCTGATGGTTTCACTAGTCTATTTATTAAGAATTGTTGGAGTATTATAAAGGATCCTCTAAGACATTTTGATAAAATCATCTTTTATAATACTCCAATAATTCTTAATGGCTTAGAGGATCTTGCCCACCTACTGCTAATATCGATTTATCTCAGTTCTTGCCAGTGGTTGATGGCTTAGAGGGTGTGGTTAAACATCTCAAACCTGCTCGTGCTCCTAGTCCTGATGGTTTCACTGGTCTATTCATTAAGAATTGTTGGAGTATTATAAAAGATGATTTTATCAAACTTTGCAATGAATTCCACAGTGCTAGGATCTCTTTGGAAAGTATTAATGGTTCTTTTATTACTCTCATTCCAAAATCACATTCTCCTGAGACTGTGAATGATTTTAGACATATCTCCCTTACCAACACTTGTATGAAGTTTATCACTAATATTCTCGCTAATAGATTCCAGGATAAAATCTTTGGCTGCATCCATGATAATCAATATAGTTTCATTAAATCCAGAATAATTCAAGATTGCCTGGCGTGGTGTTTTGAATACATTTTCTAGTGTAAACATTCTAAGCAGAAAGTGGTGGTTTTGAAGATTGATTTTGAGAAAGCTTTTGATAATATTGAGCACAGTGCCATCCTTCAGATTTTGAGTTCTAAAGGGTTCCCACCTTTAGTCATCAAATGGGTGAAGGAAATTCTCTCTTCAGGTTCCTCTTCTGTTCTTTTAAATGGTGTTCCTGGTAAACCTTTTGTTTGCAGAAGAGGGGTCAGGCAGGGTGATCCTTTGTCACCTATTCTATATGTTCTAGGTGGAGATTTGCTTCAAAGTATTGTTAATTTGGGTCTCAGGGAGGGAAGACTTCGTTTACCAATTCCTATTGGAGGGGATTATCCTATTGTTCAGTATGCTGATGATACTTTAGTGATCTTACCTGCTGATCCTGATCAATTATTGGTATTTAAAAATCTGCTCAACCTTTATGCTTAGATCACGGGATTAAAGGTGAATTTCAACAAGTCATCAATGATACCAATAAATTTATCTCAGCAGGAAACTATTGATTTGGCTATTGTTTTGGATTGTAAGGTGGCTTCTATGCCATTTACCTATCTTGTCTTGCCTATGGGCACCACTAAACCATCTATTAAGGATTCTGCTCCACTCATTGATAGAGTTGAGAGGATACTTTCTGCAACAATATCTTTTCTCTCATATGGTGACAGCTTGGTGCTTGTGAACTCAGTTATTTCCTCTTTGCCCACATATTATATGTGCACATTAGTGATACCTAAAGGCGTCATTGATATTATTGATAAAGCAAGGAGGAGATGTTTATGGAGAAAAGACAAAAACAAGAAAAGAGTATATTCTTTGGCTGCTTGGGATATGGTGTGTAAGCCAAAATGTAAAGGTGGTTTAGGGGTCATTAATCTCTAGATTCAAAACAGGGCTCTAATGCTCAAATTTCTAGCTAAATTTTATAACTCTGTGGATATTCCTTGGGTAAATCTGGTCAAGAATGCATACTACTTTCAGTCGGTTCCCCATGCAGTCACCTCTTCTGGATCCTTCTGGTGGAAAGGTATTATGAAACTATTTGATACTTGGTGTTCATTCTCTTCTTGCACAGTGGGGAATGGATATTCTGCTCTATTTTGGAAAGATTCTTGGCTGGGACATGCTTTGTCACTTAAATTTCTAAGATTGTTCTCATTTGCTAAGGATCAGATGGCTTCAGTGAGATATTTGAAAGTGATGACTGATCTTTCTGATGCTTTTCATTTGCCTCTTTCAATTGAAGCTTTTCAAGAATTTCTTGATCTTCAAGGTATCCTGGGTAATGTTCAGGTGAATAATAATAAGGATGTTTGGACCTGTAATTTTAATAAAGGGGTATATACATCCAGTAAATTCTATTAGTTACAGTTTGCTCAGTTGACTGATGATAAACCAGCCAAGTGGATCTGGAAATCCAAATGCATGTCAAAGCATAATTTTTTTGCATGGCTGATCCTAAATGATAGGATTAATACCAAGGACATGATTAAGAGAAGGAACTAGAAGATTGATGGGACTGAGTATGGTGTCCTTTGCAAAAATCTTTGTCTTGAGTATTGGACACATTTGTTCTTCTAGTGTGTTTCCAGCTCCAGGATTTGGAACTACCTCCAAATTTCCTAGAGTGATAACACAGTTTTGACTAATCTTTCCATTGCTAAAAAGAATTTCAAAGGTCCTTGTTTCACTGAGATAGTGATTCTTGCCTGTTGGAACATCTGGAAACAGAGGAATGGAGTTATCTTCAAGTCTGAAAGGCATTCGTTTAAGGGTTGGAAAGTTGGCTTCATGTTATACCTCCTTTTTCTTAAGCATAGGCTGGGTGCTTCTTTGGCTGCGGAATTGTCATCATGGATTACACCTTACCTTAGTTTGTGATAGACCATCTTAGTCTATCCTTCTATGTACATTTGTAAATATTTGTAAACTCTTTTGATGGCAATAACGGGCTGTGGGGGGCTCCCCTGTAGTAGAAAATGTTTCAAAAAAAAGTTATCGGAGCCTTTGCAGTCACATTCTCATGCTTCGGCGCCATCTTGGAGAACTTCTCAGAACTGAATTGATTCATCCAGGTATGCTTTACATTGTAGAACTGTTGTCGTGTCTGCTTCTTACAAGCCCCCCCCCCCCCCCCCCCCCGCACAGTCTTGTTCGCCGAGGCCTGATACTCCAGAAGCACCCTAAAGAATCTCTGTAACATGCATAAAAATATTGTGAGAGTAATGAGTTAGCATGGTGGGGCATCAACTATGAACGTAATTGGAAACCTCTCCTTACCCAGAACGTGCTGATCACGGCGTTAGCAGCTGTCTCGAAGCTCGGGCAATCGGCGGCCTCATAGTCTACCCAATGGCGGGCTAGCTTCTTCTCACTGATGGGGACCATAGTGTGTAACCCCGGCCAATACTTCCTAATCAGAGCTGCAAGCAAAGTGTTAGGAACACGGCTCCCAAGTGGAAAGGTACATTTACTACAGAATAATCAAACATTAGTACATGTCAAATTGTTTTGATACAAATGAAATGACGTGTTCAAAATTAGTATAGTAACTGAAAGTGCATGGTTCCCCCATATGTGGTTTTGGTAATTAATGACAATCCTTATGGACTAATGTTTGCATTGAGTTATCTTTGTAGATCTTGTTCATAGGAAATAATGGAGTTCATGTGTTGAACTCTATTAACTTCCTTGATGGCCATTGTTACATTCAAGGATTTATATGAAGAATGGTCATGGTTTGAGTTGAGCTTATTGCTAGTGTGTCTTGAAGAAAAGGATTAGGTGATCTTTCATTATCTTCTTCAAGACATCATCTTTAGAAGTGAGAATCAAAGATACAAGGTTGATCAAGCAAGCGATCAACACACAAAGCTACAAGTTGTACCAAGTGGGATTGTGTATCTCATGGTATGGTAAGCAATTGTCAAATATAGCTTTGTGAACTAACCCATGATATGTGTGTGTCGCATATCTATGTGTGGTTAGGTATCTTTCCATGGGCATGAACCAAAAGGAAGATTTCATTTAGCCCATGGTCTATGTCGTCATCAAGCGGTGTTTGTCATCTAGCTTGACGTGGAAGCTCAAGTGAAGCATCTAGAAGATATCCTATGCTTGATGCTTGCCACCCTTTTGGAGATTGTGGCCTTGTGAAGATTTGCCGAAGGGTCTCTCCCATAATGGTGTATGGGGGAGCTAGTCTCTCCCATAATGGTGTATGGGGGAGCAACTTGCAAGTCTTCATGAAGCGGAGTTTTTGCTAGCAAGCGCAATCAAGAAAGAAGATCCAACTTGAGAGAGTCAAGATCGTCATCATCTAGATCAAGTGGAATGCTCAAGGCAAAGGTATAATCTTGATAGGTTTTCTATTTTACCGGTCTCGTGTCTTTGGGAGACCGGGTTATAGGATAGATAGTCGTACTATCAAGAGGGGCTCTCAAGTGAGTAACTCGATTGAATCGTTGTGGAGAGCTCAAACCTTTGCATACCTTGCATATCATCTTTCTTGGTTCTTATTTGGCTTTTGTCTCCTTTGGGTTTTAGTGCTTGTCGTGATCTTCATGACAAGCCTTGGTTTCTCGAAAACGGATTTCGTAAGAAAACTTTGTTACGTTTTCGGTGGTGAAAATATTCCGTTCGTCTTTGAGAATGTTCTCACACCTTCCATGTGTGGTAACTTCTCCATACTTTGAGGTATCAATATTTTCACCTTTTATTTGGATACTCCTTGTTGTTATCTTTCCAATGCATTTGGACTCACCTAATTCGGAATTCATTCGCAAAAGTTATGTGAGTTTTCGTGTTGGAAGTTTTACCGGTTGTTCCTTTTAGAGAGGTTAAACCTTTCTATATTTGGTTTTAGTTTCCATTGTTGGGCAGTGATGTTTCTCTGCATGATCTTGTATAATTTTTCATTACGAACTCAACGAGCCAAAGATCATCAAAAACGGAGTCCGGACGCAAAAGTTATGAAGTTTCTAGTTGAGCCATTTTTCGGTACTGACATGAACCGGATTATTGGAAACCGGATTTTTCGGGGCATACCGGATATTCCGGTTTCGACGGATTTCAGACCAGTTTTCGCTCTGGAGTGAACCGGATTATTTGATCCGGATTATTCACTTCGGACCGGATATTCCGGTCCCAAAATTCCTGCACAACGGCTAGTTCTTGTGGGGACCTATTTAAGGGGGCTTTCTTCCCCATTGGTCCCCAAGTCTTCCAAGCACGTTTTTCCTCTTCTCTCCCACCATTGTTGACCTTGGAAAGCTTGCCCCTCTCCCAATCCCTCCTATGATTCTTGCATATCTTTGAGGGAGAAGGTAGAGGAGATCTCGATCTACATTTCCACCAATCCATCTTCCTTCTTAGTGAGGGAAACTTAGTAGATCTTGATCTTGGAGTTCTTGGTGTTTCTCCTCCATTGTTCTTCCTCTCTTATTCCCCCATAAGCATTTGTTGCTTTGTTGGAATTTGAGAGTGAAGGATTTGAGCACTTGTGATCTTGCCATTTGCATCGGTTGCATCGGTTTGCTCTCTCCACGAGGATTCGTGGAAGTTGAAAGTTTGTGAGCTTGTTACTCTTGGGTCTTGGACCCTAGACGACTTGTGGTGTTCTTGGGAGCCTCCAATTGAGTTGTGGATGTGTGCCCCAAGATTGTGGTGACACCGAGAGCCTCCAATTGAGTTGTGGATGCGTGCCTCGGATTTGAAGGTTGCCAATAGTGGAAGGTGAACTAGGCCTTTGTGGCGGAAGTTCATCGGAGAATAGGGTGAGGCCTTTGTGGCGTTGAGTAGGCCTTCGTGGTGAGCTCACACCCCTCCAACGAGACGTACTCCCCTTTGTGGGAGGAACTCGGGAATACATCTTCGTCTCCGTGTGCCTCGGTTATTTCTATACCCGAGCTTTTTTACTTATGCAATTTACATTGTGATAGCCTTCGAGCTTGAAGTTATATATCTTGCTATCACCTTGTTACTTGTCTTGCTTAGCATAAGTTGTTGGTGCATCTAGTTTGCCATAGAATATTTAGGTTGTATGCTTGTTATTTTAAACACCTAGTTTATTTCCGCATTTAGCAAGCCTTAACCGGAAAAGTTTTAATCGCCTATTCACCCCCCCTCTAGGCGACGTCGTTGTCCGTTCAATTGGTATCAGAGCCTCGTCTCTCTTTATTAGGCTTTACATCCTAGAGAGTACGATGTCGTTTAGAGAAATAGAACATGATCCCGCTTTTATATTCTATGGTAGAAATTATGATGCTTGGAAAATTCGCATTCTTAATTTTCTTGAGGACATGGGTCCAAAGTATGTTAAGAGAATTGTAGATATGGATTTTCCTCCTCCAAAGGATTCTCAAGATTTATCTTTAGAGGATGAGGAAAACTCTTATCTCGATACTCTTGTATCTAATGGTCTCTTGTCCTTTTTGAGCGATGTAGTTATTGAATCAATCATGCCTTTTCGGAACGCTCATGAGCTATGGACAAAACTTCAAGATATATATATGATGTGTCCAATATTATTGAGGATGATTGTTCTCCATCCACTTCCGGCCGTGATGAGTTCACATCTTTCTCCACTCCACCAACATGTGATTTGTCACAAGGTAATGATATGGTGAGTGGTGATAGAAATTGCATTGTGGATAGTGAATTTGCTATTGACTATACTTCATCCCTATCCCATTGCAATGATCTATCTTTGGACTTAATATCTTCTAGCACTCAAAATTCCATACATGCTAGTGTTGATAGTCCTTGCATATCATGTAATAGTTGTTCAACTAAATCTCATGATGATATGCTTCCTATGTCTTGTTTTCATGAAAACAATGCTTCCATTTCCTCTAGTACTTGTGTGGCTAATAATGTAGAGGAATCCCACTTTTTGGTGGAACAAGACATGGACCTTAATGGCTCTTCTAGTATATCTTCAGCATCTCCATCCATTTCTCATATGTGCCTTATGGCTAGGGATTCAAAGGTATCACCACCTTTGGAACCCACTACATCTTGTGATGATGAGGATGAGGATATATTTTATGGAGAGTTTGAGGACGAAGACTCTTTAATGGAGAAGGGTGAGTTGGTTCTTCTTGATCTCCCTAAAGGTAGTAAAGCTATCACTCCTTTTAGTGAAATATTGGCTTTTGCTATTTATAGCGCTAAAATCATTGAAAAGAAAGGTGAGATTGAAATAAGTGATGCCAATGAAAAGGCATCCCTCACTATGTCTCTTGAGGAAGAGTATGAGCTCCGAGTTACTCTTGAGGAGAAACTTGAATCTATTGAGGACCTCTATAATGAACAAATAGCATATCTCACTAAAGCACGTGACCATACCCATGCTAAATATAAAGTGCTTAAAATTAAAAGGTTGAATTTGTTGTTGTCAATGCTAATCTAATTGAAGAAAACTCTAGGTTAAATAATGAGCTTGCCAAGTTATCTTCTTCTATTTCAATTGATGCTTGTGCTACTAACTCCACATCTTGTGAAGCATCTATTTTGAAGGAGAATGTTGAGCTAAGGGCTCAACTTGAGCTAATGACTAGCAAGTATGGGAAATTGGAAGAAAGTCATGAAAAGCTATCTAGCTCTCATGAGGATCTTCTAGAATCCCATACCAAGCTAAAATTAGCTCTTGAAGCTATCACTACAAAGGTAACATCTTGTGAGCCTCATGTGGTTACTAGCACAATATCTTCTAATAATGCTATATTGACTTGTGCTCGTATTAGTAATTCATCCTCCCATAATGTTTCTACATCTTGTGATGAATTGCTTTCCTTGCCTTGTTGCTCTAACAATGAAGCATCTACTTCCTCTAGCTCTTGTGTTGATTCTAACCATGTAGAGGAAATTAAAGAGCTCAAGGCCCAAGTCACTTCTTTGAAGAAAGACTTGGAAAAGTGTCATGAAGGGAGTTCCACACTTGACAAGATGTTGAGAGTGCGAAGACTTCCCAATGACAAGAGTGGACTTGGATTCAACTCCCATCTCAAGAACAAGTCCATTATTGACAAGAAGAAGGGCCAAGAACAAGTCAAAGATCCGGCCAAGATTATTTGCTTCAAGTGCAAGATTGAAGGGCACCATGTTAGATCTTGCCCTTTGAAGAAGAAGCCTCTTAGTGAGAAGCAACTAGGGAAGAGGCCTCTTGTTCAATCTCATGCTCAACCACGAGTTGAACAACGGCCACCTCCTAAGAAGACTCAAGCCAATGCTCCTCTTGTTGAGAAGCCTATTGAGAAGAAAGAAAAGAGTCGATGTTGCTACCTTTGTCGCAAGAAGGGACACTTTGCTTCTTCATGCACTAATGGTACATTATCCAACCCTATCCTTGTTGATGATGTTTATTCTATTAGGAAGGATAATGTGGGCAATGTGTTTGCCAAGTATGTTGGTACTCCAAGTGGTGTCAAGAAAAGAACCATTTGGGTTGCCAAACCTATTGTGACTAACCTCTTAGGACCCAACTTGGTTGGGGACCAACAAGCTCAAACTTGATCAATAGGTGGTGTTGTAGGGCATTGGAGACTTGGATATTTTCATGAAGAATTAAGGGATCTTCATCAATTATATTTCCTCAAGCCAAGTCACTTGGATTATATATATCTCTTACCCAATGTTCCTCCAAGCGGTAACTTGTATTTAAATCTATATACATTGAAAGTTGCTTGCTCCCTTGCATATGTTAGTTTTGTTTCTAGCATGTGTTTGTATATGTTGTGCTTCCTACTTACCTATCTTGAGTAATCTAGTTATGTTTGTTGGTTTGCACTCCATGTACTTGTGTTCTTTGTGTTGATTCTTCATTGCTATTGTTGCTTATCTTAGTTGGCTCTTTGGGAGATTAATGGACTATCCCATTTTGAGGGAGTAATATGCTTTGCACTTTACTTTCCTAAAATGTGTGTACATGAGAAATACCACTTAGTGTTGATATATCAATATTATCTTGTCTCTATGTGGTATGTCTTTCTCATGAGAATTTCAATTATAATGTCCATTAACTTTCTCTAGTTGGTTTTATTTTTGCCTCTTGTTGTTTTCAATGGATTATCACATTATGGGGGAGTAATAAGCTATGTGCATATTACAATCCTAGAAAATGTGAACATGTGAGGTATTGCCACCTAGAGTTGATATTATTAGTTATCTTGTTCCTATGTGGCATGTTGCTCAAACAAGTTCCATGTTTTCTTAAAATATCTTGTGTATCTCTTCTTTGGTATCTTGTTTGTTAGAGAGTTTCTTGTTGCCTTGATTTTTGGATTTTATTTTAAGCCTTCAAGAATCTCTATCTAAGCATGTTTTTTTATTGTTCCTATCTTTTACCACATGCTTATGTTTTGTGAATATGATTGTGAACAATTCTACCACCGAGAAATATCTCCATACATCTCTTGTCTTTGACAAGTTATATTAATTTCTGGTAAGTTTATTGATCATATTTACTTTTGCCATTGCTCTACAATTGCCTTCTTTCTTGCCAAGGATTGGTTTTGGTTCAAACTCCTTTGTGTCTTCCTTGCTCTACTCAAAATTTGTTTCATGCTTTCTTGTGTTAGGAAAAGCAATGATCCCATGCTTGTGCACTTATGTTCAAAGTCATACTTCTTTGGGTTGCACTATTCTTGGGGAAGCTATCCTACATTGAGTAGATCACCATTCTTTAAATTGGTATTGCATCTAATTGATTTTATTTAAACATGACTAGTGTTTGAATAATATATATGGAGAGTAATGATTCCATTGTGTGCATTTTGTATTCAAATGCAAGATCATAAATAATGCACTATTATTGGAAGAACTATCCTATATGCGTTTGAACACTTGTTGTCTTTAAATTTGTTTGTTATCCCAATGACTTGTCTCTTTGGAAGACAAACACTTTTCGTCTTGGTACTTTGTGTGCTATCATGAAAAGTGTAGAGGGTTTGTTCACTCTTTTATTTTTTTTGGTATCCTCTCCATGTTGGTTTCCTCAATCATGTGTTGATTTGGGTCTTGATATATTTTGGACAATTCTCTTTCTTTTCACTCTTGTGAGTGGCTTCTTGGTTTAATTAGTTCTTTGTCCAATTTGTATCTTGTTTTGGTTCTTGAAAGTTTTGTGCATGCATATTTACTATGTAGATATTTTGGCATGCTTACTTTCGTTGATCCAATATATAGGATAAACTCCATCAAATCCTAAATGGCTAAGATGTGCATGAAATTCAAATTCATATTAATATGCACATATTTATGTGGAGTTTGTCCTATGTATTGTAGTTGTTCTAACTACTTTGGACCCAATGAGTTTGGGTACCATTTTGTACTTGAATTTTGTTTTTAGGTACAATGGAGATACTTTGGTTGCTTGCTCCATTCATAAGGAAGGTGTTCTCACCATGGTATTATAGGAGTCAAGCTTCGATGATGATCAAACTCGCATCCTCTTCATCACCAATGTCGTCTCGGTAACAAGTATCTATCTCATGCACACATTTCTAGCTTTCAACCTTGTGTAGGTTTCTTCTTGGCATGATTTCCCTTTGTTGCATTTCATTTGGTTCTCGCAAATGTCTTATCAAAAGCATCTTAATTGCAACTATGAGTAAGCCGGGATGATTACATACTAAGGGGATATTTATAGTCATTGTCATGATTCACCAATCCCGAGTATATTAATCTAGCAACTTCTACTTGAAGTCTCTCATATGCAATATTGATAAATTCTCAAAAACCATTTGAATCTTTTGTGATATGCGTTACCTTTATCGAAGCATTCCAACTATCACTTTTTCCTTGTGATATTTGTGATGCTTTGATGAGTTTTGTGTGTTCATCTATATCCCCTTAAGATTAAACTAAGCTTAGTGCTTTGCTTTCAAGCAAAAATCTTATTGGTATATTAATGAACCTCTCTTGGATATCATGTTCTTCACCTTTGTACCTATTTTGTGTGTGCATGTTTCTTTTTGGATATATATCTTTGTGATTGTTGTCCACTTAGAAATTTATACACACGATAATAGTTACATCTTTAATTGGTATTCTATTTCTTTAGTGACCACTTTTTATTGCTTTATATTCCTTGGTGGTTCCTAAAAGTCACAAGCTTTGCTTTTCTTTTGGTATTCCTTTTGCATCTTAATAAAGCTTGTGGACCTATGTGTTTTTTCTTTTGATGGTTTGTGTGTATGGGAAAGACATGATACGCACTATGTGCCTCTTATATTGAAAGACTATGTTGATGATTCTATCATCCTATTAGTCTCCTAAAAAATGTTTTTCCTTGTCACACGCATCTATTTCGGTTGAGTAAGTCTTTTTGTCACTTCTTGATCTTCATTGCTCAACTTTTGTTTGTTTGCAAGTTGCTTTGCTTCTTTTCCAATCTATTCGCTTGCACTTGTTTGTGTTCAAAATTATCTATAAGGGAGTGATGATTCCATGTTGTGCACACTATATAGTAATTCAAATCTAACATTGTGCATGTACCTTGGGGAGTTCCCTCTTGATTTTCTAGAACACTTGGTTGATCTTATCAAAATATTGATTTTGGTCAATCGGTTTTTCGGATCCTTTGGTTGGTTGCTTCTTTGTGAAAGTATCCTTCAATTTGATTTTTCTTGTAAATCTTTGGATCCTCAATATAGTTTGATCTCCCTCCATCTATTCATAGATGGAGATATGCACTTGTTTTCACTCATATCATGAGGAATGCATACACTATGGGGGAGCTCTTACTATATTGGCCTTCTAACCTTTTTGCCCATTTCGGCAATGGATGCCAATGGGGGAGAAGTTTAGAGGGTTTAAGGGAATTTGGTTTATGCTTTAGTTTCGTTCTTAAGCATTTGCCTTTCCATGCTATTGCATCCTTGCTCTTGTTTAGCATGTTTGCTTCATTCATCATATAAACCCTCGTAAAAAGGGATTGTCATCAATTACCAAAATGGGGGAGATTGAAAGTGCATGGTTCCCCCATATGTGGTTTTGGTAATTAATGACAATCCTTATGGACTAATGTTTGCATTGAGTTATCTTTGTAGATCTTGTTCATAGGAAATAATGGAGTTCATGTGTTGAACTCTATTAGCTTCCTTGATGGCCATTGTTACATTCAAGGATTTATATGAAGAATGGTCATGGTTTGAGTTGAGCTTATTGCTAGTGTGTCTTGAAGAAAAGGATTAGGTGATCTTTCATTATCTTCTTCATGACATCATCTTTAAAAGTGAGAATCAAAGATACAAGGTTGATCAAGCAAGCGATCAACACACAAAGCTACAAGTTGTACCAAGTGGGATTGTGTATCTCATGGTATGGTAAGCAATTGTCAAATATAGCTTTGTGAACTAACCCATGATATGCGTGTGTCGCATATCTATGTGTGGTTATGTATCTTTCCATGGGCATGAACCAAAAGGAAGATTTCATTTAGCCCATGGTCTATGTCGTCGTCAAGCGGTGTTTGTCATCTAGCTTGACGTGGAAGCTCAAGTGAAGCATCTAGAAGATATCCTATGCTTGATGCTTGCCACCCTTTTGGAGATTGTGGCCTTGTGAAGATTTGCCGAAGGGTCTCTCCCATAATGGTGTATGGGGGAGCTAGTCTCTCCCATAATGGTGTATGGGGGAGCAACTTGCAAGTCTTCATGAAGCGGAGTTTGTGCTAGCAAGCGCAATCAAGAAAGAAGATCCAACTTGAGAGAGTCAAGATCGTCATCATCTAGCTCAAGTGGAATGCTCAAGGCAAAGGTATAATCTTGATAGGTTTTCTATTTTACCGGTCTCGTGTCTTTGGGAGACCGGGTTATAGGATAGATAGTCGTACTATCATGAGGGGCTCTCAAGTGAGTAACTCGATCGAATCGTTGTGGAGAGCTCAAACCTTTGCATACCTTGCATATCATCTTTCTTGGTTCTTATTTGGCTTTTGTCTCCTTTGGGTTTTAGTGCTTGTCGTGATCTTCATGACAAGCCTTGGTTTCTCGAAAACGGATTTCGTAAGAAAACTTTGTTGCGTTTTCGGTGGTGAAAATATTCCGTTCGTCTTTGAGAATGTTCTCACACCTTCCATGTGTGGTAACTTCTCCATACTTTGAGGTATCAATATTTTCACCTTTTATTTGGATACTTCTTGTTGTTATCTTTCCAATGCATTTGGACTCACCTAATTCGGAATTCATTCGCAAAAGTTATGTGAGTTTTCGTGTTGGAAGTTTTACCGGTTGTTCCTTTTAGAGAGGTTAAACCTTTCTATATTTGGTTTTAGTTTCCATTGTTGGGCAGTGATGTTTCTCTGCATGATCTTATATAGTTTTTCATTACGAACTCAACGAGCCAAAGATCATCAAAAACGGAGTCCGGACGCAAAAGTTATGAAGTTTCTAGTTGAGCCATTTTTCGGTACTGACATGAACCGGATTATTGGAAACCGGATTTTTCGGGGCATACCGGATATTCCGGTTTCGACGGATTTCAGACCAGTTTTCGCTCTGGAGTGAACCGGATTATTTGATCCGGATTATTCACTTCGGACCGGATATTCCGGTCCCAAAATTCCTGCACAACGGCTAGTTCTTGTGGGGACCTATTTAAGGGGGCTTTCTTCCCCATTGGTCCCCAAGTCTTCCAAGCACGTTTTTCCCCTTCTCTCCCACCATTGTTGACCTTGGAAAGCTTGCCCCTCCCCCAATCCCTCCTATGATTCTTGCATATCTTTGAGGGAGAAGGTAGAGGAGATCTCGATCTACATTTCCACCAATCCATCTTCCTTCTTAGTGAGGGAAACTTAGTAGATCTTGATCTTGGAGTTCTTGGTGTTTCTCCTCCATTGTTCTTCCTCTCTTATTCCCCCATAAGCATTTGTTGCTTTGTTGGAATTTGAGAGTGAAGGATTTGAGCACTTGTGCTCTTGCCATTTGCATCGGTTGCATCGGTTTGCTCTCTCCACGAGGATTCGTGGAAGTTGAAACTTTGTGAGCTTGTTACTCTTGGGTCTTGGACCCTAGACGACTTGTGGTGTTCTTGGGAGCCTCCAATTGAGTTGTGGATGTGTGCCCCAAGATTGTGGTGACACCGAGAGTCTCCAATTGAGTTGTGGATGCGTGCCTCGGATTTGAAGGTTGCCAATAGTGGAAGGTGAACTAGGCCTTTGTGGCGGAAGTTCATCGAAGAATAGGGTGAGGCCTTTGTGGCGTTGAGTAGGCCTTCGTGGTGAGCTCACACCCCTCCAACGAGACGTACTCCCCTTTGTGGGAGGAACTCGGGAATACATCTTCGTCTCCGTGTGCCTCGGTTATTTCTATACCCGAGCTTTTTACTTATGCAATTTACATTGTGATAGCCTTCGAGCTTGAAGTTATATATCTTGCTATCACCTTGTTACTTGTCTTGCTTAGCATAAGTTGTTGGTGCATCTAGTTGGCCATAGAATATTTAGGTTGTATGCTTGTTATTTTAAACACCTAGTTTATTTCCGCATTTAGCAAGCCTTAACCGGAAAAGTTTTAATCGCCTATTCACCCCCCCTCTAGGCGACGTCGTTGTCCGTTCAGTAACTTACTCAATGTCGTTAGGCACAATGAGAACTTTGTCCTCTTCGATTTTAGGAATCTTGGACTCATCAGGGTTAGTCGTTTCCCCACGAATCCGTGGCTTCTTCGTGGACCCCTCGCCACGAGACATCGTCCCCTTGCCGCCAGACACTGTACCCTCGTCGCGAGACTGCGTCTCCTTGTCTCGAGACTCCAACTCACGGGAGTGTGAAACCACGTCGCCAGAAGTGGAGAGTATGTCACCATCCTCTAGTAGGGCTCGTCCGCCACCTTGCACTCGTCCTCCCCTCGGAGGGAGTGGAACAACAACTGCCCCTTGTTCTCCACCTCTGCTCCCACTCTCATCTGTAATGTATCGCGGGTTCGGAACTGGCTCCCTTCCACTTTTGGTAGCCTTCCTCTGGCGCATCGAGTTCAGCAAAGTGCCCGATGATTCTTTGCCTTGGCTCATATTGGTGGATCACCTGCATTGAGAAAGGGTAAATAGTAAGCATAAAGATGTAATGCAATTAAGAAGCATGTTAGAAAATAAATACCAATGATAATAAAGACATAAATAAATATTAAGCATAAAGATAAATACTAAGCATAATAAAGACATAAAAAGACCCTCACCACGAATCATCACTCTCATAATTATGTCTTAGGTTCTCATCGTCACTATCAACATCACTATCACGGGTGTAGTAAGTTGGAGGCTCCTCGCACGGTGAAGGCTCATCATCGTTGTCATTTTCCTCTTGCAACTTGTTGAGCATGTCTATGTCTTTTATATTCACCACTACCTCACCCCCTGTTGGTGCATCGTCCTCGAGATTCTCGAGACCTTGTATAACAAAGTCCCCAAAGTTCTCTTTCTCTTGATAGAAAATTCCCTCGTATGTGTTTAGGGTTAATGTTGTTATAATCATCGTCAGAGGGCATGGGTAGTTTCCCATGTGGCGACACCTAGAACACGACTTCTCAGCCCTTGAGTCCCTCTTTCTGACATGGGTAGGAAAAATACTAAACTTGCTTGGCTTGGTGGGCGACAATGAAGACATCAGATCTGCTGTAGATGGTTGAAGTCTTGACTTCAACTAACCCAATGGAAGGGGCGTTTTTCTTTCCATGCTTTGGATCGAACCAGTGGCATTTGAACACAACGAGCTTGAGTTCTATGTTCATATTATTGTATGTCAGCTCGTATACATTTTGTAACCTTTCGTAGTAGTCAAACTCACCGGCTCCTTTTGTGAAGACCCCGGTATTTATAGTTTTTGCATTAGGACGACTATTCTGGTGAAACTCTGTATGGAAGCGATACCCATTCACATCATACTTCTCATACTCCTCGACTCTACGGTTACAGCCTTGGGAGACACATCTCAACTCATCGGACATCACAACGTTGGGATCAGCTCATTACAAGTTCAGTACAAATTGTTTTGTGTATTAGTTATGTGTAATAAAAAGGACAAGCCACGGATTGCAAGGTAGGGGGACATGCTAGAAATTACCTTTTCCCGGAACCAAGCCGTGAATTTTTTTCTTTCCGGGGCACCCTCTTTCAGAAGAATGTCCAGCTCGGCTTGATCCACCATTCCCGACCACATTTCATCTTTGAATAGGCTAAAATAAGATAAATATGTATTAGAGTGATACCGAGTTACTAGTTGCAAATTAATTCGGTTCACCATTTAGTAATCACAATTTTTTTTTGTAGAATGCACGGAAAGCATTCGTACATAATACTGTATTTTTTATACTTACGAGACAGAGGGAATCAAGTGAAAAAACTAATGAGATAAAATAAACAAGGACATGGGACACGATTTGATTATGCGCAAGGGCGAACTTTCTGACTGAATCATTGCGCTTTTTCTGTACGGTCTGGTATATATATACCTCTCCAAACTTCTCTGGAAAATGTATAGATAAAATTAAACAGAAAATTACACCTCAGCCTCCACAATGGCAGCGACGTCATTGGAGAGCACATTTATCATCAAAGAGTCTTTGTGTGCTCCTGCTTGGAAAACTACAATTTATTGCAAGTTCAGGATGAAATATTAATACTGAAATTTCTTTCCGATCCAAGTTCAAGCTAGAGATTTAAATGTGGAGGCCCTTTCGCAGGCAGTCTGTGGTGAAAGTCCTAAGGAAAGTTTAATTGATTAATTACATGGAATCCGTTCTGGTTCCTGAGTTAACCAGTCAAATAAGAATGTAGCATATGATGATAATTACACGACCTCCTCCACGACCATGCCGTCCACGCTGTTGACTCTGTATTCCGACTTGCGCTCGCAACAATGATGACAAATTACTAAGGTTTTACCCTTTGTTCCTGATTAAACCGAAAATTCAATGCATTGCTACTACTTAGCCACACGAAAAACAAACCTTTCGAACAAAACTAGGCGTGGCAAGGCGCGCCTAATCCTTCTAGTACCTTCTAAACTATAGGCCTGTGAGCCTTCCCAATACATCTCTTGTTGTTCTGACACTGGATTGTTTGAATTATTAGTTGCGAAATTTTGAAGTTTATTTTTCTGGGATAATTATCTAATGAGACAAAACTATTGTAATGTACGACAAAATTTTGTGCCCGAGTATTATTCAGTATGGGGCAGAATAAACCGTTCAATTTTTGTACATTAAATAAACAATTTTAAAAATACTATTTTTATCAGAGCTCTAACCGAGGGCTTGTAGGACGGTGTTCTCATCATTGGTTACCCTATAAACTACAATTAACTGTAACTAGCTGGGTACTCCTTTTTTGTCCTTCGGTCCGCTGTCCAGCTCTTGTTGAGAAGCTTGACGTGATCTAAATTAGTGTCGCCATGGACAGTGACACTAAATATAGAAAATCATTATTATTTCACGAATCAAAGTGTGCACAAGTTAATTACAACGGTCAAGCTATATCTCTATGTGACAATGCCATGCAGGAGGGCGCGGTGAAGAGCGACTATTCATCTAGTATTATTTCATGTCATGGACCGGTATACTTTAATTTGTTGTCGGATACCAGTAGTTACAAATTATAATAAACTTTAATATTTTTACCATTTTTTGAGAGTATTAACCGTACGAATTTTATTTTTTATTTTGCATAGATAACCACATAATTATGATGCAAAATCGTACAATTATAATACATATATTTATATAAATTCATTATGATCAAGTTAAACCATATTTTGTAACAAAGTTTCATTCTATAAGAATTACATAAACCGGTATCTACATATTTATGTTAAGATCTCCAAAGCGTACAACGTGAGAAACATCGAAATAGAAGTATCTCGTACATGACTAGGTAAACGTATTACTTATAACTTTGTAGAATTTTTATTTGAACTTGTATTCAGGAGCGTTTGTATTTCCGTGATCAATCTTTACTTGCTATAAAGCACAAATCCACTAACATGCATTATTGATCTTTCTATCTCAACATGCAAGCTATCCACACCATACATTCTCCTAACTATTCAATTGGCCATGTCATCTACTCTCATATTTATTAATCACTACATGTAAACTACACATCATCCATTTCTTGCACCATTCAATTATTCATATAATAACTTTAAAAAATGTATTTCAATTAATTAAATTTTGCATATTCACTTAGAAAACAGAGAGTATTGCATCTCTTATCAATTTTAGTGTACAATGTGTTGAATATATTAGCAATTTAGCACATGATTTAATTCGAAATAACATCAGATGAATTACGACAGCAGCAAATACAGTAATCATGCAAACGTCTAGATCTAGTACAGTAGACAGATTGATACAATCTATTGCAAGAACTAGACATATGAATTCCAGTAACATCTCATACAGATGAAAGAGAGATACGTACGATGGGAGGTAGCGGCACCGCCGTTGTTGTTGTCCCCGTTGTCGGCCATGTCGTCGATGAAGAGGTTGCCGAGGTCGGGGAAAAAGTAGTCGCCGTCAGCAGTCGCGTGAGTGCGCTCCCCAAAAAGCTGATCGCCCCTCTCCCGTACAGGATCACAAGAGGCGGGGTTCCGGAGGCCTGCTGTCCCTTCTCGCGGTGCACGCAAGGAAACGGAAATGGTTTTGGAATTTAACGCGTCCGTTAATTACCAAATTAATGACTCATTAAGTTTTCCCAACCGACAAAATAAACGCTCTCGGCTCGGCTCATTCCCGCAACCCGCGACGCGACGCGACGCGACGCGACGTGTCGAGGCGAGGCGAGGCGTGGCGAGGCGGGCGGCGGAGGAGGAGCGCGCGTGTGGCACACCTCTCCTCTTGCCTTGCTACTCATACATGAGCTAGAATGGCTCACCTTATAAGGTGGTTCCACTCTCTCCAAACTAGCAATGTGGGACTAAACTTTAGTCCCACTCACTCCACTTATTATTCATGAATGGGCCATGACAATTTCAGGATTTTAGTGGGCTAGACATGTGAGCCCATATAGCTAGCCCATACAAAATCCAACAATCCCCCACAAAGTGTCATTAGCACATTTCATAAACTCTGTTCCAAAATATTGTTTATATACCGGTGTTAGTGGAGACTGTTAAGTTGAACTTCCACTTAGAATATCATGCTTCACTAGTTCACAACTTGAATAGTGGACTACGCCTTGAACTACAAGTTTGCTGTGATACCAGTTTCACACAACGTCTGAACCGATACTAGGCTGCCGCAAGGCTTCCCCGCGGTTTGGAGCGTATGCGTCATACTCCGAAGGCCTTTCATGAGTTTATTAGAGAGCACCCGATTCTCATAGACTGCGACGTTTAACAGTCAGACTCATATAGGTGAGTTCCTTAGGAGATGTTCTGTAGGACACATCTCTGCTTATATAAATAAGCCACTTGGAACACATTAAGACAAATGTCAACCTACCGTACAGATCAGGAGAGTATTGCATCTTTTATGGAGTGGAATAAAATATAAGAATACTCTCCTCTCAGCCGACCAGCAGCTTGTCTCCCACTTCTAATTCACGGGATCTCCGATCACATAGAGTGGGTTACCACTGTGGGCAACTCATAACGTGGGTCTCAAACCCATCTCCCTCGATGCATTATCTATCACATTCCGTGATAAACCCTTTGTGAAGGGATCTGCCAAGTTCATAGACATTTGGATATAATCCAACGCAATAACTCCGAAGTTCTTCAATTTCCTAACAGATTTTAATCTCCTCTTCACATGTCTTGATGACTTTGCATTATCCTTAGAACTGTTCACTTTGACGATCACAGTTTGATTATCACAGTTCATTATGATTGCGGGTATTGGTTTTCAACCATAGGCAAGTCCATCAAGAGCTCACGAAGCCACTCTGCTTCAACAGTGGTTGTGTCTAATGCTGCGAGTTCTGCTTCCATAGTTGACCTCGTTAAGATAGTCTGCTTGCAAGACTTCCAGAAACAGCGCCACCACCAAGTGTAAAAACATAACCACTAGTGGCCTTAAGCTCATCAGCATCAGATATCCAATTAGAATCACTATATCCTTCCAGAACCCTCGGGTTTCCGGTATAGTGAATTCCATAGCTCGCAGTGCCTTTTAAATAGCGCATAACTCTCTCAAGCGCACGACAATGATCATCTCCCGGATTGGAAACAAACCGGCTCAATTTGCTCACAGCAAAAGAGATGTCAGGCCTCGTGGCACTCGCCAAATACATAAGCGAGCCTATAATCTGAGAATATCTCAGTTGATCTCTAGTAATCCGTTGATTCTTTCGAAGCAACAAACTAGCATCATATGGAGTTGAAGAAGGCTTGCAGTCACTATACCCAAAGCGACTCAAGACCTTTTCCACATAGTGAGATTGAAGCAGTGTGATCCCACCATTATCATCTCTCAACAGCTTGATGTTCAAGATAACATCAGCTACTCCTAGATCCTTCATCTCAAAACAGCGAGATAAGAAATCCTTAACTTCCTTGATTAAATCAAGATTGGTCCCAAAGATCAATATGTCATCGACATACAGACATAGAATAACTCCCTCGCCCCCACCATGGCGATAGTACACACACTTATCAGCTTCGTTTACAACAAAGCCTTCAGCAGTCAAAGTCCTTTCAAACTTCTCGTGCCATTGCTTAGGTGCTTGCTTGAGGCCGTATAATGACTTCAATAACTTACACACCTTGCCTTCCTGACCGGGTAATACGAAACCATCTGGCTGCTCATGTAAATTTCCTCGTCCAACTCTCCATTATGGAAAGCCGTCTTAACGTCCATTTGATGAACGAGAAGACCGTGCGAGGCAGCCAGTGATAGTAGCACACGAATAGTGGTCAGTCTGGCCACAGGTGAGTAAGTATCAAAGAAGTCTTCACCTTCTTTCTGGGTATAACCCTTGGCCACAAGCCTTGCCTTGTACTTTTCAATTGTACCATCAGGCCTAAGCTTTTTCTTGAACACCCACTTACATCCTACAGGTTTACACCCATAAGGACGATCAGTGATTTCCCAGGTTCCGTTAGCCAAGATGGAATCCATCTCGCAACGGACAACCTCCTTCCAGTAGTCAGCATCAAGAGACGCATAAGCTTCTGAAATAGTCCTGGGTCTGTCATCCACAAGGTACACAATGAAATCATTACCAAAGGAATTTGCAGTCCTCTGTCTCTTGCTCCTTACAGGATCTTCATTGTCATCCTCCTCAGGATTCTCAACGTGTTCTATCGGAATGGTGGATTCAGGAATCTCAGCTAATTCCTGACTAGATGAAACAGGTTTCTCCTGATTTGATGAGCTAGACATATCCTTCATAGGAAATATGTTCTCAAAGAAAGTCGCATCATTCGACTCCATAATCGTACCAACATGCATGTCGGATACCTCAGATTTTACTACCAAGAATCTATAACCAATGCTATTAAAAGCATAGCCCAGAAGAACACAATCTACGGTTTTAGGTCCAAGCTTGCGCTTCTTGGGAATTGGTATATTGACTTTCGCCAAACAACCCCAAGTACGTAGGTAGGAGAGTTTTAACCTTTTCCTTTCTCATTACTCAAATGGAGTAATGGTTTTATTCTTTGTGGGAACTCGGTTTAAGACATGACATGCAGTCATTAGCGCCTCCCCCCACCATGCCTTGGAGAGACCCAAAGTGTCTAACATGGCGTTAACCAAATCAGACAACGTTCGGTTCTTTCTTTCAGCCATCCCATTTGACTGAGATGAGTAGGGAGGCGTCCTCTCATGAATAATACCGTGTTCAGCACAAAAAGAATTAAACTCGTTGGAAAAATACTCTCCACCACGATCAGACCTAAGCCGTTTAATTTTACGATCAACTTGGTTCTCTACTTCGGCCTTATAGTTCTTGAAATAAGTTAAAGCTTCATCTTTAGATTTCAGAAGATACACATAACAATATCTAGTGGAGTCATCAATAAGTGTCATGAAATATTTCTTATCACCTTTTGTCAATACGCCATTCATCTCACAAAGATCAGAATGTATAAGTTCTAGTGGTGCCAAGTCTCTCGCCTCCGCGGTCTTGTGAGACTTGCGAGGTTGTTTAGCTTGAACACACACTTGACATTTGGAACCTTTAATAGTACTGAATTTCGGAATTAAACTCATATTTGCTAACCGCGTCATGCAACCAAAATTAATATGACAAAGTCGCGAATGCCAAACATCACAATCATTATCGTGGCAAACATTATTAATAACTTTGGTGCAAATATCTGACAAGGATAAGCGGAACAAGCCTCCGCACTCATAGCCTTTACCAATAAATTGTCCATACTTGGAAATTACAACTTTATTAGACTCGAAAACCAACTTAAAACCATCTCGACATAAACGTGAGCCGCTGACGAGATTTTTATTGATGGAGGGCACATGATGAACGTTCTTCAGTCGCACGATCTTCCCCGAAGTAAACTTCAGATCGACCGTACCAACACCACGAACAGTAGCATGTGACCCGTTCCCCATCAGCACGGGGGAAATCCCTGTGACCTGATAAGAAGAGAACATGGAAGCATCAGCACAAACATGTACATTGGCACCTGTGTCAATTAACCATTCAGGTGAACGACAAACTGAAAAAATAGTGGGAACTATACCGTACCCAGAGTCCTTCATCTCAGTGTCATCCATGACAACATTAGCGGTCTTGCCGCTGTTCTCCTGCTGCTGCAGCTCATAACGCTTAGGGCACTTTGGAGCCCAATGGGTCAGTTCACCGCAAACGTGACATGACCCCTTTCTCTTCTTGAAGTTGGTAGAGTGCGACGGCTTAAACTTGCCATCGGGCTTGCCTTTACCCTCGGATTTCTTCTTGTTATATTTAGGCTTGTTGGGCGGGTAATGTTTCTTCTGTACCACATGAGCAGAAGAACCTACCTCAGCAACCCGAGCACGTGTATCCTTTGCTCTCGCCTTCTCTTCCACATCAAGAGATCCGATGAGGTCCATAACGGAAAACTCCTGTCTCTTGTGTTTTAGAGAAGTAGCAAAGGTGCTCCATGAAGATGGAAGCTTTGCAATAATGCCTCCGGCCACAAACTTGTCCGGTAACATACACTTAAAGTGCTCAAGTTCTTTAGCGAGTGACTGTATCTCATGAGCCTGTTGAACAACAGAGCGCTCATTAGTCATCCTGTAGTCATAGAATTGCTCCATGACATACAGCTTGCTGCCAGCATCCGAGGCCCCAAATTTGGCCTCGAGTGCAGCCCACATATCCTTGCCGTTATCAAACGACATATACGGATCGACGATGGAATCATCGATAATACCGAGGAGGGCACTTTTAAACATAGTGTCCATATTCTCAAAGGCCTCCAGCTGTGCTGGATTGAGATCGCCCTCAGGCTTGCCCTTGGTGGCCGCATAGCAGCGCAAGGTTTGAAACCATAGCACTGCTCTCGTGCGCCACCTCTTATAGTCCACACCCTTGAAAGGGATTGGTCTTGTCGCCGCAATGACAGACGGCGCAGGTGCAAGAAATTGCCTATAATCAGGTTTTTGGATTGTTGAATATATTAGCAATTTAGCACATGATTTAATCCGAAATAACATCAGATGAATTGCGACAGCAGCAAATATAGTAATCATGCAAACGTCTAGATCTAGTACAGTAGACAGATTGATACAATCTATTGCAAGAACTAGACATATGAATTCCAGTAACATCTCATACAGATGAAAGAGAGATACGTACGATGGAGCGGTAGCGGCACCGCCGTTGTTGTTGTCCCCGTTGTCGGCCATGTCGTCGATGAAGAGGTTGCCGAGGTCGGGGAAAAAGTCGTCGTTGGGGAAGTAGTCGCCGTCAGCAGTCGCGTGAGTGTGCTCCCCAAAAACCTGATCGCCCCTCTCCCGTACAGGATCACAAGAGGCGGGGTTCCGGATGCCTGCTGTCCCTTCTCGCGGTGCACGCCGGAAGGAGAGATGGAGAAGACTTGATTGGCGGCGCAGTGCTTTGGAACGGTGGTTCGAAACCATATGACGAAGCTGATTTCCATTGTACTTATCTGATGCACATGGGCAATGTCTCCCGTGATGTGGTCGGTGGCGCCTGAATCAATGTGCCAGTTGGTGTCCACTCCATAGGAGGACACCGAACCAGCGCTCTTCTCTTGCGGTGACGGCGGCACGAAGTCGGGGTTGTAGCGTTCCCAACACTTGTACACCGTGTGTCCGGGTTTTCCACACAGCTGGCAACGTGGCTTGTTGCCACCGTACCCGCCACTGTTGCGGTTGCCGAAGCTCTGGCCGCCGTTGTTGGCGTCGTAGTTGCCGCGTCCTCCACCACCGCGGCCTTGTGCGAACGAGCCACCACCGCGCCCGCCGCTGCCACCGTAGTGGTTGTTGTTGTTGCCACCATAGTGACCACCACTGCCACCGTAGTGGCCACCATTGCCGCGCCCTGCGCCGCCACTGCGGCCGCCACGGACTGCGGCATTCACCGACGACTGGGAGCCGCCGTTCAGCAGATCGAGTCGCTGCTCGTAGGAGAGGAACTGTGAGTACAGCTCGGCGACGGAGATGGGGTCCTCTCTTGCGCAGAAGGCAGCGACGATCGCATTGTAGTCGGAGTCGAGTCCGGCGAGGATGTACGAGACGACGTCCTCCTCGTCCAATTTCTTCCCAGCAGATGCCATCTCATCTGAGAGAGCACGAATCTTGGCGAAGTACTCCGGCACGCTCAGGTTTCCCTTCGCCATGTTGGCGAGGCTGATGCGGAGATTTACTGTCTTGGCGCGGCTTTGGGCAGTAAGCATGCCCTCGGTGGCGAACAGAGCGCCGCCGCGCTTGTATTGTTTACCACCTGTTGGCCAATCTCACGGGACAGAGTGGTTAGCAAAAAACTGAGGACTTGCTGATATTGAGCAATCCAATTACCGTACGCCGGGTTTGGTTCCTTGGAGGTTTCGGTGCCCTTGGTCAGCGTGATCTCCTTCGCCGGGCGCGCCATGGTTATGTCGAGGAAGTCCTCCATCTGGGCACCCCGGATAGCCGAGAGTACTTGGGCCTTCCACAAGGTGTGGTTGCCTTTTACTAGCCTCTCTGTGACGCCTTGACCGAACGGCGATCCACTGCCGCCGAGGCGCGAGGAAGATGAGCCGGAGCCGGAGCCTGCCATGGACGTGGTTACGAGGGGCAGCTCTGATACCATATTAGCAGATATGCGTAGATTGGATCGGTGAACGATGCCTTGGACTCGGCCTCGGTTACGTGTTAATATAGGGACCACTAAGGGCCGGATTATATAGAATCTTACAAGCCTTGGCACGTAAGGAAGTTAACAGAAAGATCTATCAGTTTTGGTTTATCATACCAAAACTGTTACAACAACTAGATATGTAAACAACCTAAACAACGCTACAAGTTATCGTTTAACAGGGATCACCATCGAGGATGGAAACATAGCACGGATTGTTCTATTTGGCGAATGCATCTAGCCATAAAGCAGGCCCGTTACGCACGGCCGAATCAAGCAGCTCTGTGGCTAAACAAAAGTAAAAAAGGAAGGTTTAGCTTATATAGACGAAAGGCTCGAACATATATAGCCCGATTTTAAATTAATATAAAGCCAACGGGCAAGTCATACAACAATCGAGCTCCACCACAACAAAAGGCAGGTTTACCTCGATCTGCCCTTGCTTAATTTACCAATGTTTGTGGTCGATCTAATTCACTCGCTTCCTCTTATGCCCCTCACTCCACAGTCCACACATTTAGGCCGGCGATGGAGACCCAAGTCATGAATTCAATGTTTTACAGCAACAGTCATCCATTCACACATGGCAATTGACAGAGTACCGGCAAAATAAGTTGCATTATTTTCCATATATGGTCTACCTTAGATTAGAGTACCCACGAAAAAAGGGATTACCGGATCGATTATCCGTCGACTTCTGAATGCTTTAGGCCGCCGGGATAAAGGTATTACCGTTTTAAATTTGTGGCAGTGGCTTAGCTAGCTAAAAGGGATATGGCTAGCATGCATGCCTTGTGCTGATTGCTGAGTTCTAAAACTGCTGTTGGGTCCAGTGATTAGCTGATCGAGAAGAACGGTACGTGTTCGGTGTTAAACAAAGCGAGCCAGGCCTGCCAAAAATATGGGAGCCTTGTTCAGATAAGCAACTCTAACTTGCTGATAATGGAGCATGATTAAATTACATTAGGGAGACTTCTGAAGACCATTATTTAGTAATCACTATTGATTATTTTTAGTAGTAGAGCTAGCACACACAGAAAGCATTCGTACGTGCTAGTACTGTATTTTATACGAGACAGATCGAGGGAATCTCGCGGGCAAAATAAGCAGATAAAATCAACATGTACACGGAGAAGAGATTTGATTATGCGCAAGTGAGAACTTCCTGACCTAATCGTTGGCTTTTTCTGCATGGTGTATATGTACCTCTCCAAAGCTGCTATGGAAGATGTATAGAAAGAACTGAAGCGGAAATGACACATCAGCGATAGGATCAGCACAGTACTACCACGGTAGCGACATCCATATATAGAGGATGGATCGCGAAAAAGTCATCCCGCCTGGGCATACGCGTCCCGGGCTTATCTAGTCCGTTCGCTGCGTCCATCTTGCATAGAATTCCTGCTGTCCGTTTTGCTAAAGCATCCTCAGATTGTATCAGTTTTTCATCCTGCGGTCCCTCATAAATTATGCAATAGCTCCTCGAAGTATGTCTTATGTCGTTCTGTACTGTTAGAGAATCACAGAGATCTACCAAACAATCCAATTAAGCTTCGGCTAGATGCATTATCATAGAAGTAACAATAGCCTCGCATGAAAAAAAATCATGTACATAGATAGTGGTATCGGAAGCATTCTCTTCGCTTTAATAGCAGTTATGCATGAAAAAACAAGCAAAAACGAAACGAGCCAAAGAACATACATATGGAGCAGTAAAGAATAAATTAGTACACACAGGAGTGATTACATCCAGATCTAGGCACCCCTCTACATACATGAACAAGAACGGCCGCAACTGAATCCAGATCGGAATCTATCCTATAAAGGCTCAGGGGCATTCCGGCCACCACAACGATTTCGTGAGGCACCAGTCCAGCCATTTTTACCGATTTGTACCCAGCATTTCTTAACCTCTCTCGCTGACGCGTATGACCTTCTCGTGTGGGTCCACGGAAGGCACAAAATGACCCGCCTATCGATCCAGGCCATCTTCTTGAGCAGGGTGCGTCTCCTCACGGAGCGAAGAGGCACAGCCCTTCAGTCTTCCACCCGTGGTCGTGTGGGTCCGTGTATGGCGCGTGGGTGTGTTTCCCTTCCATCCTTCACCTGCTCCGTCCTGCACGGTCAAAAGGCCACCGATGGAGTGGAAACCTAGATCGAGGTGAAAAATCCCTGCCGCCTCCTCCCGCGTTCTCCTCTTCTTCCGCACCCTCGCTGCCACTCTGCACTGCCGGCCTCCCCCGGCCTCGCTCGCGCGCGTGTGCGCTGCTCCTCTCCCTTGCAACGGCTACGCCGCCACGCCTACTATCGCCTCCATCCTCTTCGACGGCGCTACTTCGTCACCGCCTCCGCTTCGACGTCTCTGCACGTTGATGGCCGGTCGGCCTCCGCCATGACGTCTCTGTGCCGGTTGTGCCGCCAAGCCTGCTGTCGACTCCATCCTCTTCGACAGCGCCTCTTTGTGTCCGCCTCCGCCCCGACGTTTCTGCACCACGACAGCGGTCCGCCTCCACCACGACGCTTCTGCGCGGCCATGCCTGTTGTCACTTCCGTCCTCCCCGATGGCGCCTCTTCCTCGTCGTGCACAGCGAAGGCTGACCACTGACTATAATTAGTGGACCAGCTGTCTAGCACCATCTGCAAAGGTACAAGCTCACGCATCCTCGTAGCACATTGCTGCAGCACCAGGAAACAATGGACATATTGTGACTCTTCTTCCACCTTAGTTTCTAATTTTTCATTTGTTTTGTTTCAGGCCTGAAAACTGGTCGGATTTTGTTTCAGTGTTTTGTTTTAGGGCCTGACACTGTCCATTCTTTTTTGTACAGCCTCAATCGCTGCAATCTGAGTTATGTGAGCGTACTGATCATTTTGGTCAATGTTGGGCCACTTGTCAGCAACAGGTAGATGAAGTTCATGTCCTCTTTAAGTTACTCTCCGATTGGTGCTTCTACGCAATTCTTTTTGCTGTTATATTTCATGGTTCGATTTTTCGGAATGGAATATTTGATTATCCTGGTTTAACTTTCTTTTCTTCTCAGTATGTTGAAATGCAGCAAAGTTTTCTGCATACAATACAACGGGTGCAGCTAGAACTATTTGAATTAAGAGACCATAGTAGAGAAAAGAAGATGGTTCACAGGCTGCTCAGGAGGGTTCAACTGAGTCATCATATGCTCAAACCAAGGGGAGAAACATGGCTCCAAATGATAGTGCATTAGCAGATAGCAGTCAGTACGTCTACAAATGATTCCATAAAGGTATTACTGATTTTGGAGAACTTAAGTAGTGTATTGTTTAATGTTTGCTGCATGACTTCATTATGTGTACTGAGTTTTTTCATGTTGTCTATTTCGTTAGTGTCGGTGTGTACTGTGTCGTAGCCTGGCCTGTTCTTGCTTCTATTTCAGTTAGACTATCATGTTGGTATTGTTGATTATTCTGTCCCAGTATCATTTAGAGTAGTTCGTAAGCACACTTTAATTCTACATTTCTATTATTTTCAGGGAAATAACCCCCATCCTGTACCTATGGTTCCATCTTCATTATTGGGAATAGGTGGTTTTGTACCTCTGGTATTCCGCAATTTGGTACTTTTCATCCTGCCATCCAACCGAGCTTGCACTGGCCCATTCAAAAGGTTTCCTTTGTCTATTATTTTCTTGACTTCTACGTGCTAAAATGATTTATGTTTACTATAGATGTGGTGTTTTCGAAATTTCGGATTTTTTTTTTTGAAGGTGTGCCCCTTCTCAGCGGTGTATATTTTGAAGTTGATCCTTGTATTTACTCTTTAAAGACACTTATCTTATAAGATTTATGGGGTCTAAGGTGTCATTGCATTATGAATATTGCAAGGTACATATTTCTGCAACGTTCTGTCCTGTTATTATGTTAATTGTGTTGTAGTAATCTCCAGATTTATTCTCTTTGGAGAATGGGATGCCCTAGAAGAGATATATACATGTGAATTCGTTCGTTCATTGTTTTCCATGGGTGTTAGCTGCTCTGTTTTGACATCACTTAGTATGAAGCTTGCGTTTTTACACTAGCAAAGCATGGTTGAATTATTCTATCAGTGAGGAATAGTGCTTCTGAGATTGGTTGTCATTAGCGTTTCTTGTATAATTCATCTCAGTTTTTTCCTTCGCATATTTGTTGTTGTTTGTTTTGTTATGGCGAAGGAGGTGTGCTGATCCAGCTCGATTTTCCCATCTCTCAAGCTACTGTTGTGCTTGTCGTACTTCACCTTCCAATGAACGTTTTCCGTGAGTGCGGATGATTTTGTCTCCTACACTTCCAAGCAACTATTCTTGCAAATTCTTGTTGATTTGTGTCACCGTAAATTTATTGTGTTGGAATGAAAAAATATATGTGGCTGCTGTATTTTTTTTCTCCATGCAGCACACTGGTTATATTCAACATCGTTGCTGTTTTTTTTTAGCGAAATGCAGCAAATGCTGCTTTGAATTGGTTAAGGTAGGAAGAACCTAATCTTAACAGGAGGTGGGTAAAATATACAACCCAGCTAGGGAAAGAGAATGTAAAATAAAGTATTATGGAAATCTGGGCTTTCATCTTTTTGGCGACGGCTTACAATACTTCACATATTTGGGGAACTGCTGATTTGTACCGGGTATGCCACATGCGTGACAGGTTCTGTTTGAAACTGAAATCTGCACCATCAACTCATAATAGCGAGATCTCTTCCCTTCCCTGGTATTTTCATTTCTGAAGCAACTCTTTGATTCTGTACAACTATTTATTCATAGATTTAAAAACAAAAATTGAGTCTGAGGTTATGGTGCGTGTTCTCCTTGCTCCTTGTGACAATCATCTCCCTATATTTTTTTTAGAGAAACAAGGGTCCTATTTATTAGGATCTCCTCTTTATATTTATTCATCGTTTATGTTTTCTGGAGTTTGCTGTCTCATCCAGTCCCCTACATTACACATATTTTTTTTGTAATTAATTGTAAATATGTCCTGTTCTGAAACTCATTAGTCGCATCACAATTTCTTGTAGCTATAGTTAGTGACGATTTCTAGGTTTACGATGCTCAGGAGTAAAGTTAGTTTGAACGTTGTGCACTACAGACATATTCTTTCTGACGGATTAATTCTTTAGGCGGTAGATTTAAATATAGAAAGTAGGATTGTCTGACGTCCATTCTTAAACAATTTCATACTGATGGTTGCCTCTATGAGGGCTTGTCTAAAGTTTGTAGAGGGCAAACACTAAACACCTTACATTTTGCACCTTATTCTCATTTTTCACGAAGCTAAGGTGATCCATGTTCATAAACTGGATATTAGAAAATACTGATAGAAAAAAATAAAGTTTTTTTTTGAAACTGATAGAAAAAAAAAGTTCATGGTGTTATGTTCTTCTTTCTTGGTTCGCTGTCATGGATTTAAAAAGATTTGAAGCCTTAGGGTTTGATGTAGGCTTTTCTTTGGCTGGGTTGTGTAGGCTGGTCGCTAAGGTGCTTCGCTCACTATATGCAGGCTATCTGTCACTGAAATAATTGATGCATGGCTTCCATTTTGTTCTTAGTATGTTGGCAAACCAACCTGATTGATGTGTTGCTTTCATTTTGTATGATATGTTCTTTCTATGTTTAGGTTCTGGAATAGCTAGCTTGAGTTAAACATGTCCTCTCATTAGTTTGCAAAGATTCATCCTAGCTACCATTTATGGTTTCTTATCTGTGTGGTGTGTAATTAGTTCTTGTACGCTTTGGGTAGTTATTTTCTATAAATGACAACTTGTCTTTTTTTCTACTAAATTTATACTACACTCAAGCTCTGCGTTCTGATGAACTGAAGCAATATGTGCTTGCAGAGTGATTGTGGCGCAGTGATTGCATATGTGCCTTTCTTTTACACTCTTATAAACTGGAGTACAACACCGTGTTTAGCATCTAAGGGCCTCCGGATGAAACGTGGGAGCCACATGACGTTAACCTTTTGCTTGCAGGTCTGGGCGGCGAGCTCATCGAGATGTTATCAGCGACTGACCATTGGGCTATCATGGTGCCAGCGCCTGTTCTACCCCCTATATCAAGACGGCGAATCGCCACCGCCTCCAAGCAACTCTCCAAAGAAGTGCACATAGGATTACTATTTACTGATACATGTGAAGGTGGTGATCGAGCATGGACCTGTACCGACGAAGGGTGTAACTGATGTGTCTTCCTCCGAAATTTGGCCACCGGTACTTGTGTTTGTAGCTTCTGTTTTCTGCCTACGGATTACCGGACTATATCTTAGATTATGCTTTCATCAGGTTTCGACGGCATATAATTTACAAGTTTTTCCATTTCGTATCCAATCCGGAATAAATCGGACTTCTTGCGCCATTTGGCGCAACGGGTCATCTAGTGGATATAAACAAGGCAACAAGCCCCACGAACAGGAAAGAATTCTCCAACAGCATAAAACAATGGAAAAAAAGGTTTGTTCCAGATTGGATCAGGCGAGATGCATGCCACAGGAGAGATCTCCCGATTGTTGATTTCTATTACAGAAAGTCCACCACAAATCCCACAGCCTGGTCGTCATCGAAGGCTTCTAGGTCAGGGTTGATGGGGAGAGGGGAGGCGCGCGCCGGTTCCGTGCAGCCGCGTCGCCCGCCATCGCGTCCTTGCAAGGCCGGTCGGCGGCTCCTTCCCATCCACCGGTAAGGGCAGAACGGCACTGGTCTACGACGACTGTAAGGACGCAAGGGCAGTTCGTCGCTGGTTGGGGACAGCGGCCAGGCTGCACTTTCGAGGTCGAGGCGGAGGGATGACGGGAAGGGGAGGGGGTCAGGTTATGTGGGGAAGATGGACATGTTCAGTTTCGCTGCCTATAGGGAAAGGAAATGCACTTGTACAGGTTGTTTCTGCAAAACGGGCGAGTTCCAATCTCCAACACGACGCGACGGCCGGGATAAGCCCGGGACGCGTATGCCCAGGCGGAATTTCCGCGTCCGATGGATCGCACGTTTATCATCAAAAGTCTCGGTGTGCTTCGATGCTTGCATGGAACTGCACGTATGTCTTGCAAGTTCCGGATGGAAGATGACTAGTTCCAATCCAAACTCAAGCTAAGATTTAGCTTGCAGTCTGCTGGTGAAAATCAACCAACTAAGAATGTTATTTGACCATTTTTTTAGTGAGTTGCCAAATCAGACAAAATTGTTCGAAAATTACTATATTCTTTTTCCAAGAATACTGAAAATTTCTTGCATCATATGTTCCTAAATGTAGGACATTTTGGTAGTTCAGCGTGAACCAAATGTCTTACATTTAGGAATATATTCTGGAAGAGCAAATCTGTGGTTCATATACTACAGTGTAAAGGATATATTCTAAGAAAAAAAAGGTGTAAAGCTACTTTTTGTTTAATTAAAGAGCTCACACGTGCACAAGAAAAGCTGGTTTTTGTGTTCTCCCTTTGAACCGAAGTTGGAGAACGAATATAATGAAGTGTCGAGCAGCTGAAGTAGAGCAAGTCAGCAACACATGCAATGCACCGCTCACGTCTAAACAGTTCGCCATACCAAACACATGCAAATGAAAGAGCATCAAATATATTTACCACACGTATGACAAGACTAAAATAGTGCAGTGCATACTCAGTAAGATAGACGTGTGATACCATCTTGCATGTACAGAGTGTACGGTGTGCACGCAGCATCACCACTTTTCTAAAAGTCAAATCAGATGGAGAGGAACGGTGCTAGCTAGCTAGTACAGTAGAGCATCTGATCCCTGATTATCTCTGCACTTAATTGGGTTTCTTTTTGCTGAATAATTAACCTTGTGAACATTGCAGGCAGAGACCATTCGATCCATAAAATACTCATTCTTGACACATCTAAACCATGTTACAGATAACAAAACTCATGTGGCCAACACAAGGCATTCGCAGCGGTGGGGTCAAAAGTTCGTTGGCCATCACCTGTCAACCTAATATCTGATTCGGTTCTGATTCCGAACTTCCCATCAACTCGGGGAGAGTATGTCAAGCCCCGGGAGAGACGTGGCGTGCCACTCGTTATGCAGGCAGGGCGTGCTGCCCCTTTGTACTATGGTCTCCTCCTGTCTAAACCGACGCGTTTAATGGGTCGATACGGACGACGACGACGACGGTGCCGTGTTGAACTTTCTCTTGCGCGGCGTGTCTACACGGACAATTGCTTCACAAAAATCTCAACTCGAAATAATTCATATTCCTGGCTACATAAAAATAACAAAATCTGACAAGTTTTAAAGAGTTCAAATTTTGTACTTTTCTCTAACTTTGGATTTAGATTTTTTTCATTTTTGCACAACCCAAAATATAACATATTTGTATTTGATATTTTACACGTTGGTAGAAAACCACATTTTCTATGATCAAGATTTTTCCAAATTCTTCTGAAACTCAACATTATGATTTTTTTAATTTTTTTTCAAAATAAATAACTATGTGTAGCTCGGGCTCTGTATGTTCTTTCTATTTGTATGAGCCACATTGTTTACGGTATAAAATAAAAGATTTTGCTTGCCCGTGCTTAGCACGAACGAAGAAAAAATATCACCATTATAATGCTAGTGAGATTATAAAGACTTAAAGTCGCTTGCCCAATTTTGAGCTTTGATGCAATGCCCACGTTTTCTCCATAAATATTAAATATATATCCTCCTAATTCTTGTATTTACAAAATTGTAACATTTTATTTCCTTGAGGCAGAGGTGTGTGAAAATGGAAGGAGATAATTTCTTGTGATGGTAAGGAGGAGATAAGTCGTCGCCGAATATAGGAACAAGAAAAGTGTGCAATGTGCCGACGCTCAATTACGATAGGAATGGGCTTTTCACCGATCGACATGTCCAAAGATATTACAATCACTTGAATAATTCTGATTTTACAATCTTCCAATTTATAAAATTGCAGACTTCGAAAACCCCTGACAAAAGGGAAAACATATACTCAACCAAAAAAGAGTCGCCATGTCCTCAATTTTGGAAAAAAAAATACTTCCAAAGCTTTTCTATGAAAAATCTGGAAAAATACGACCTACAACTACAGCCAACTCTCATCATGTATATACATGATCGCATGACGAGGAAAACAAAAATAGGAGACGATCCGTGTTCCATCATCCATCACATGGAGCGGTTTATGAGGCCGCGCACGACGACCAATCCAAGCACGAGCAGGTGATCAACCTCCGGCCCCACCGTCAGCGTCAGCACGTCCTCCCCCAGCACGACCCCTGCCGACGTCTGCTTCCGCGCGGCCTCCGCCACCACGGCGCCGCCGCTGATGACTCTGTACTCTGACTTGCGCTCAGTGCACCTGTCGACCGTGTAGCACGTCCCCGCGCCACCGTGCATCGTCACGGCGGCCCCTCCCTTCTCGGCCCGCCGCACGATGAACCACGGCGTGGCCTCCTCCTCCTCACTGCCGTCGTGGGCGCACCGGCAGACCTCCCACCGCCTGAACATGCCGAAGCCTTTTCGCCGGATCCTGATGAGGGTGTTGCCAGCGCGATCCATGAAGAACGCCTCGCGGCCGCCCCTGCAGCCGTAGTTGTCGACGCGGAAGGCGACGGCGCCGTCGGGCGTGTACACCGTGCAGCCGTTGCCGTTGAACACGAGGGACTTCATCCACACCGTGTACACCTGCTTGCCACACAGCTGACCTTCAGATGAAGAACTGGAGCTCGGAGACGATGAGGTGGCAGCAGGGAGCGGCTGGATCTTGGCCATTGGCGATTGCTCTTTGCTTTGCTGCTGATGCTGAATTTTGATGAGATGGTTGGGATGGTGGGTGCCCGTGGCTGGTTCCGCCTATTTATAGGTGGTTGTCCACTCGCTAATTATTTTGGGGTCCAGGTTAGTTTATTGCACTGTACGCGTCACGCGACACCATAGAATAGTGCTGATCCAAACTCACGCAATTTGCATCACGTTTACCTAGTGCATGTTCAGGATAATTGTCAGCTTAACATGGCAATATGGCTAACGAAATTTTCAGGAACACCTAACGTTTCTCCCCCATTCCACTGCAGGCATCAATCCTAGTAAAGGTACCAGTAATATGGTGCGCTTATACTGTTGGAAGACCACGACTGTACATGATAAGGCACACGGACTCAGTCGCTGCCACGCCGTGCGCGATCACCGCGCCCACGCCATGCACGCTGTTTTGCATGCCCCCGCACCTCTGTACTATATATTCCCCTCGTGGGTTATCAATACAATCAGTGTGAGAGTTACACAATCCAACTTGGTATCAGAGCGGGTTGTTTTCGCCATGGCTGATCTCCCTGGCTCCTCCGCGGCGGCTACCGCCACCGCTGTTTCCCTCTCTCCTGCGGCAGCCAGCACCTCTACATCGACATCGGTGCCAGCACCGCTGCACACATCCTTACCTGGTATGGCCATTCCTCTCGCTTCCGCACCACCTACTGACGCCGTTCTGCCTCACACCCTGACGGCCGCACTGCCGGCCGCGACGGCGACTCCCTCGTCCTCGACCTCGGCCCCTCAGCGGGCCCTCACCGTCGACGACGCCGTCATCACCAAGTACATTGAGTTCAAGCTGGATCTATCCGCGGGCAACTACTCCAAGTGGAGAAAGCTCATGTACTTCGTCCTGTGCAAGTACAATGGCCAGGACCACGTCGACTCCTACTCGGCGCCCCTCGAGCGCGACATCACCTGGAGGAACGACGACATCACCATCATGCTGATGATCTTCAAGACCATCTCCAACGAACTCTACGACGTCGTCGCCTTGCCGGACAACACCGCCTACACCGCCTGGCATCTTCTTCACGAGTTCTTCCGCGACAACCAGGCAGGCCGTGCCATCCACATCGGTGCCGAATTCCGATCCTTCGTTGAGGGCGATCTGCGCATCGCCAAATACTGCCGGCGCCTCAAGGCCCTGGCGGACGCGCTCGACGACGTCGACGAGCCCATCACCGACAAAACCCTGACTCTCCAGATGATCCACGGCCTCTCGCGCCGCTACCAGGTGATGGCCACCATCCTGCCGATGCAGATTCCCTTCCCCACCTTCGTTCAAGCCCGCTCCCGTCTCTTCCTCGAGGAGATCACGCTGGACACCCGCGAGCGCTCCGAAGGGTCCGCCGCTCTTGCCGTCGGCACACTACTAGGAAAATGGCTATAGGAGTGATGATACCCGTGACGCACATACAGTTTGGCGCGTCACGCCTATTACCCGCGGCGCACCACTATTCTGCGCGTCGCGCGTAAAGCAATAGCCGCGGCGCACCAATTGGAAGCTGCGTCGCGCGTATGTGTGGGGCCGGGGTGGCGAGCCTCCGAGGCATACCCGCGACGCACCTCCTGAGAGGTGCGTCACGGCTATGTTGCGTAGCCGCGGCGCACATGACAGACGTGCGTCACGGGTATCGTTTCCACCGATGGCATCTATTGCCGTGACGCACCACTCTTGCGTGCGCCGCGGCTATCCAGCATAGCCGTGACGCGCCGAATATCATGTGCGTCACGGGTATACCTGGAACGAATTTAAGTGGTTTGGGACCACCCCCATGAAGGGAATATGCCCGAGAGGCAATAATAAAATGGTTATTATCTTATTCCTTGTTTATGATGAATGTTTATTTCTCATGCTAGAATTGTATTAACCGGAAACGTTGATACATGTGTGCTTAATAAACAAACAATGGTTCCTAGTAAAGCCTCTCTTTTAACTAGCTCGTTGATTAATAGATGATCAAGGTTTCCTGATCATGAACATCGGATGTTATTAATAACGGGGTCATGTCATTAGAAGAATGATGTGATGAACATATACCCAAAGAGAATATAGCAATGCGATCAAGTCATTTAGTTTACATTGTTATATCAAACACACGAAGTAACTTATTCCTTATACCATGAGATCATGTCAATCACTGATACCGGAAGAGTGCTTTGATGGCATCAAACGTCACACCGTAACAGGGTGACTATAAAGGTGTCATTGAGTATTCGGAAAGTATTAGTTGAGGATCATGGATCAAGAGTGGGATTTGTCCATCCAAATGACGGAGAGATATACTCTGGGCCCTCTCGGTGATATCACATCGAAACCGCTTGCAAGCACGTGATATGATCACAAGGATGTTATATCACGGGAACGAGAAAAGAGTACTTGTCGGTAACGAGATTGAACAAGGTATGGTTGATACCAATGATCGAATCTCGGACAAGTAAAATATCGCGAGACAAAGGGAATAGTTCACGGCGTTGTTGGTTCACACGATCACGAGAGTCATCGTTGAATATATAGGAGTCATCACGGATCTCCAGATCCCGCTGTTGATTATTGATCGGAGAGGAGTCTCGATCATGTCTATCTTATTCGCGAACCGTAGGGTGACACACTTAAGGTTCGATGACGCATTTGAGAGGATACGGAATATCGAAGAATATTTTGGACAGCACCGAAATTGTTTCGGGAAAATTGAAATAGTTCAAGGGGTTTTTCGTCGAATGGTTGTTAATAGAATTAACAAATGATTCGAGGTGCTATATGCAAAAGTTTGTTAATAGAATTAACAAATGCTGAAATAAAGAAATAAAAAGGTTTTATTTATTTATTAAAAGAAAACCTTTGGATTTTCCAAGTGGGAAATTATGGGAGCATGAGTGGGTGTGAGTGGAGCTTCCACTCACATGAAGAGGGAAGAGGTGGGGGCACCCCCATGGGCTGGCCGCACCCCCCTTGGGCTGCCTCCCCCCTCTCCTATAAAAGGAGGGTGAGAGCTCTCCCTCCTCCACACACTTGGCCACTTCCCTTTCCCTCCACCCGCTGCTCCATTTCATGGTCTCCGGCTTGGCGAAGCCCTGACCGTGGGATTCTTCACCACCACCACGTCGTCGTGCTGCTGGAGTTCCGAGGGATCCTCTACTTCCGCGCCCCGCTGGAACGAGGGAACGGAGGTCGTCATCAACCGTACGTGTGACCGATCACGGATGCACCGCCGGATTGCGGTGCCATCTTCTCGCTATCGGGATCGGTGTGAGTACGACTACGCCAACAACGAGATTTGATCTCGTACCACTTTGAGTCTTCGAGGGTATGTGTTCTCCTTAACCCTCTTGTTGCCCGTTGCACTTCGTCTCATAGATTAGATCTTGGCCTTTCGGGTATCTCTCGCGTAGGAAAATTTTTGTTTTCTATGCTACGTCCCCTTCAGTGGTATCAGAGCCGGATCTATGCGTAGATGTTTTGTACGGGTAGAACACATAGGTGTATGTGGGCGTTGATGATCATGTTATTACCTCCTTGATTATTTTATGATCTTAGTGGCATAGTGGGATGAAGCGGCCCGGACTAACCTTACATGTCCACGTACATGAGACTTGTTCCACAACTGACATGCAACTTGTATTGCATAAGTGGCTTGCGGGTGTCTGTTTCTCCTACTATAGTTAAGATCTAATCTATGAAGGGTTGTTAAAATGTGTTTATCAACGTTGTGGTTGATGTTCGTAGGTATGAACGGTTCTATCCTCGAAAGCCCTAAGCCACGTAAAATATGCAAAAATAATTTAGAGGCGTCTAACTAGTTTTTGCTGGGCATGTGATGTGATATGGTCAATATTACAAATTTGATTATGAGATGATCTATTTTGTAAATTATTGATATACCGGAAGGTATCCATATGATTGTCTTCTTATTGATGGACAATCAAGATTGGGGTGCCATGGTACTTGGTACCACGCCGGTGGAATGATGGAGATCATACCGTGATACACATGATGGAGATCAAGTGCAAGAAGGACCATATCATATCACGTTATCCTTTCATGTGATGTCTGTGATGTTAATACTTTTTATGCATCTTGTTTTGCTTAGATAACGTTGGTAGCATTATAAGATGATCCCTCTCACTTAATATCAAGATAATAATGTGTTCTTCCTTAAAGTATGCACCGTTAAGAAAGTTCGTCGTTTCGAGACACCACGTGATGATCGGGTGTGACAGACTCAACGTTCGCATACAACGGGTGTTTTCAAGCCTAGCATGTACAGACATGGCCTTGAAACACACGCAATACTACGGTTCTACTTGGCGAGCCTAGCATGTACAGACATGGCCTCGGAACACGTAACCGAAAGGTAAAGCATGAGTCATATGGATGATATGATGAACATGTCGATGTTCGCCTTTGAAGCTACATCATCTCACGTGATGATCGGTTTTGGTGTAGTGAATTTGGTTCGTGTAATCACTAAAGACGACTAAGAGGGATGTTGTTTTTGAGTGGGAGTTCATGGTTTAATTTTTGAATTAACTTGAACTTATTTATCATGAACAACAAATCAAAGTGAATTTGCACAAATTGTAGTATTCATTGGCATCCACATAACTACCTTACACTTAGATTGTTAATTGAGATATAACTGTTATGATCTGGTAAATACCATTTAAGATTGGTACCGTATTAGTGAAATTTAAAATTGAGTCCTATTGTAGATTTTTGGTATTTCCTACCTAGCTCCATGTGGTTAATGATTGATTAATCTAGAGAGCAAATAATTCCTACTTAGAATCCAGAGTCATGGTTGCTTCCGTATTACTTTATCTTCAAAAGAATGTTTTGTTGATCAAGGTGATTTAGGAACTAAAAAGAGTTGTTTTCAGAAACAACCAAGTGAAAGATATATTGATATCTAGAAACTTATTTGTAGCAACATGACTGAGTATAATTTAGTGTGACAATGTTTGCTTATATTATCTGAATATATGCAAATTTAGCGTGACAATGTTTGCTTATATTATCTGAATATATGCAATGATTGAAGACGCTAGGCGTTTGAATATTCCAAGAAGTTGGGCGCTCAAAATTATCCTCTAAATCCCTTCCTTCGAGCTATAGTAACTTAATCATAAAATTGTTATGATGGGATGGATTAGAAGTATGGGTAAAGTATTTTACCTTACTTGGAAATTGCTAAGAGTGGAATCTAGAAGAATGCTATTAATATGGTGATATTAGTAGAACAATCAAACTCAAAGTATGACTCAATGGGTGATAGTATATGACTAACACGCCAAAGAAAATGAGCTAGTAAGACTAGCATTGTTTGATGTTGAATGATTCTTCTATAAAGGAAAGGGAATATTGAAAATAGAATTACAAATAGATATATGGCAGAAAAGAAGATAACTGGAAAAGTCCAGCTCAGGAGTATATACTTGATATACAAGATATAGATGTATTACTAGTTAACAAAGTATTTTTGGTATTTTGATACCACATTGGTTGGTATGAGTTGTCATACAAAGCAACACAATGAAAGAAATACAAGGGCCTAAAAGGAACTAGTAATAGATGTGGAATCGATTATGACAAGAACATAAATAAAGTGTTATTGTGTTCATTGTCGTATCGAACCAACTAGTCAAGATTTATTTGAAGAACTTAATAATTTGTTATTTTGTTCTAGTCTTTTGTGAGAACAAATGAGATTGTTCAAACTATGATCATATTCCATAATTGATGGATATGTTAATATAAATCATGTTGGTAAAGTAAACATCTATAAGACTAAATGCTAAACGTTGCAAGACGTTGAAGTGTTTCACTTAAATTGTGACACCACCATTTTAGTTCATATCGGAAAGGAAAACATGAAGGAACTCCATATTGATGGACTTCCGGAGTCATTTTATTGACGCTTGTGAGACCTCTTCCAAAAGATGACTAGAATTCCGTTCTTAGGCCAAAGTAGAATGGACGACTAATTTAGTGGAGATTATACATATTGATGTATATAGTCCATTATGTGTAGTCATGTATGGTGGATTAATTTTTCCTTCATAAAATTCTGTCGATGATTTAAGTAGATATGTGAGTATATCTATTTAAAGGGAACAGAGTTTGACATTTTGAATTGGTTCAAAAGGTTGTTAATATGAAGTTAAAATCAATGTAACAAGATAATCAAGTATTTATGATTGGATCATAAAGGATAAAGTTTGAGTTACAAGTTTAGCAAAACATCTGAGAAGTTGCAAAATTGTTCTACAACTTATACTTCTCGAATACCCCACATTAGATTGGAGTATTCAAAAGACAAAATCAAACCCTGTTTGACATGGTAAGATTAATAAAATTGCCATTATATTTTTGTAGTTTATACATTAAGGACAACCGCTTTTACACTGAAAAGAGCACCATCATGATCCGCTGAAATTGACAACATATAAGATATGGTTTGGGTAGTGACCCGAATTGTCACTTTCTTAAGTTTTGGTATGCATAGCATGTGTAAAATGTTTACAACCAAAATAGGATAAATATATGTTTATAAGGTTATCCCAAATAAAACATTGGGTATTTCTCCTATCACCGAACCAAAAGACAAATGTTGTTTGTCAGAAAGGGTTGATTTCTCGAGAAAGTAGTTCTTGCGAAACAAGTGAGTGGGAGCACAATACAAACTCAACGAGGTTAGAGAATCTTCGTTATCATGTCAAGAGTAGCGCAACACTGGAAGTTGTTCCGGGGTTTACTATTTTGACTAAGTAGAAGACATTACAAATGTTGTAGATACTTCAAATGAGTTTGCGAACTGTACCAGTAAAGTCCAAAAACTTTGTACTTAGAACAACTTGTGGTTTAAGTGTAAAGTGTTGTTTTGACAACAAAAGGACCTGAACCTTATAAAGGAAGCAAATGATGGGCCCTGGCTTCGTAAAATTGACTATGAGTCATTATATCCGCCATAGTATCCTTGTATGAATATCAAGTATGTGACTTGGTAGTCCTTTCGATAGGCATGATGCCTAACGATAGCAAAAGGGTCTATATAGCGACAAAGACATGGATTTTACATGTTATTAAAATTGTACTTATCGAAAAGTTGTTTTCGACGAAGTTCAAAGAGTTAACTACTACAAGATTTTGATCTTCCGTAGTGATGCTTTAGTCTTTGCGGATAGTTCTAGCAAAAGGTTACATATTATGATATGGCAGTTGAATAACAAAACCAACTCTCCTCTCAAGGAAGTTTTATCAAGGATGTGTACTTGACACAGTCTGAGAGTTTTGTAAAATTCAAAAAGGTTGCTAGAAAGGTATGCACACTTCAATGGTTGAAGTGAGCATAACGAAGTTGAAATCTTTACCTTAATGAAGTTATCAAAAGAGTTTGATTCCATCATGAACGATAAAGATACTTGTAAAGTTACAAGAAATTAAGTGGGAGCGCTATGACATATTTCCAATACTTTATGTAGATGACATATGGTTAATTGGAAAATATGTATTTTAAATTAACATGGTTAAGATTTTCATATTGATGAAAGGCTTAGAAGATATTGGGCATCGATATCTATAAAAGATGGATTGAAGCGCCTGATATGATTGAAGCCAAATTACATAGATGAAATATTGAAGTAAGTCAATATAAAATTGATAAGAAGGAGTTCTTGTCACATGGAAAATAATTGAGCAAGATTCATGTGTTTTGACACATGATGAGCATCATTGAAATTGAGATTTCTAAGTCATGTTTCCATGCTATGTACACAACCAGATGAGTCCTATGCTATAAAATGTTATAGTAGGATAATTCATATGATGATTAGACAACAGTGAGAGAGATCCTTGTGTCATTTTAGAAATGCTAAGGATATGTTTTCCTATATAGTAATGACAAAATAATAGTTGTAATATGTTACACTAATAGTCTTGTCATTTATTCAAGTAATTTTATCTCAATTAAAATATGTGATGAAGGGTAGCACAATAGGATGGAAGAAAGTTCCATGCTGGATTTGAAAGAGTTTCAAAATTAAAATATTGTGACAGATACTACAACAAAGGCTAAAGTATATCGTTGTGTTGACAACTGATAATAAGCGTATTTTGTGTCAAGGAGTTCTTTATTGAACTTGGTGAATTTCCAAGAATGCTGAAACTATGAAGCTACATTTTCACAATGTTAGTAACATCAGTTTAAGCTGAGGAATTAAGGTATCACCGGAACTTGGTGAGTTTCCAAGAATGCTAACACTATGAAGCTACATTTTCACAATGTTAGTGACATCAGTTTAAGCTGAGGAATTAAGTTTTCACCAATTGACCATATATATACAAAGCCATCTCATTAGAGAATGAGTGATGCGTGTAGACGCAAAGAACATGCAAATACAATAGGACCTGAACAGTTCAGATCTTTTTGATAATGTTTACCACATGCGAAGCATGGTAATAACACTGGTACGCCATATGTGTTAAGTGCTTACAGACTAGATTATTGACTCTAGTGCAAGTGGGAGACTGAAGGGAATATGCCCGAGAGGCAATAATAAAATGGTTATTATCTTATTCCTTGTTTATGATGAATGTTTATTTCTCATGCTAGAATTGTATTAACCGGAAACGTTGATACATGTGTGCTTAATAAACAAACAATGGTTCCTAGTAAAGCCTCTCTTTTAACTAGCTCGTTGATTAATAGATGATCAAGGTTTCCTGATCATGAACATCGGATGTTATTAATAACGGGGTCATGTCATTAGAAGAATGATGTGATGAACATATACCCAAAGAGAATATAGCAATGCGATCAAGTCATTTAGTTTACATTGTTATATCAAACACACGAAGTAACTTATTCCTTATACCATGAGATCATGTCAATCACTGATACCGGAAGAGTGCTTTGATGGCATCAAACGTCACACCGTAACAGGGTGACTATAAAGGTGTCATTGAGTATTCGGAAAGTATTAGTTGAGGATCATGGATCAAGAGTGGGATTTGTCCATCCAAATGACGGAGAGATATACTCTGGGCCCTCTCGGTGATATCACATCGAAACCGCTTGCAAGCACGTGATATGATCACAAGGATGTTATATCACGGGAACGAGAAAAGAGTACTTGTCGGTAACGAGATTGAACAAGGTATGGTTGATACCAATGATCGAATCTCGGACAAGTAAAATATCGCGAGACAAAGGGAATAGTTCACGGCGTTGTTGGTTCACACGATCACGAGAGTCATCGTTGAATATATAGGAGTCATCACGGATCTCCAGATCCCGCTGTTGATTATTGATCGGAGAGGAGTCTCGATCATGTCTATCTTATTCGCGAACCGTAGGGTGACACACTTAAGGTTCGATGACGCATTTGAGAGGATACGGAATATCGAAGAATATTTTGGACAGCACCGAAATTGTTTCGGGGAAAATTGAAATAGTTCAAGGGGTTTTTCGTCGAATGGTTGTTAATAGAATTAACAAATGATTCGAGGTGCTATATGCAAAAGTTTGTTAATAGAATTAACAAATGCTGAAATAAAGAAATAAAAAGGTTTTATTTATTTATTAAAAGAAAACCTTTGGATTTTCCAAGTGGGAAATTATGGGAGCATGAGTGGGTGTGAGTGGAGCTTCCACTCACATGAAGAGGGAAGAGGTGGGGGCACCCCCATGGGCTGGCCGCACCCCCCTTGGGCTGCCTCCCCCCTCTCCTATAAAAGGAGGGTGAGAGCTCTCCCTCCTCCACACACTTGGCCACTTCCCTTTCCCTCCACCCGCTGCTCCATTTCATGGTCTCCGGCTTGGCGAAGCCCTGACCGTGGGATTCTTCACCACCACCACGTCGTCGTGCTGCTGGAGTTCCGAGGGATCCTCTACTTCCGCGCCCCGCTGGAACGAGGGAACGGAGGTCGTCATCAACCGTACGTGTGACCGATCACGGATGCACCGCCGGATTGCGGTGCCATCTTCTCGCTATCGGGATCGGTGTGAGTACGACTACGCCAACAACGAGATTTGATCTCGTACCACTTTGAGTCTTCGAGGGTATGTGTTCTCCTTAACCCTCTTGTTGCCCGTTGCACTTCGTCTCATAGATTAGATCTTGGCCTTTCGGGTATCTCTCGCGTAGGAAAATTTTTGTTTTCTATGCTACGTTCCCCTTCACCCCAACCTCCCATCCACCCATATCTCCACCCCATTTTAGATCTGGTCGCCCCCCACCCCCTCACCACCTCATTTCCCCCATTTTCCCACCATTTAAAACTTATTTAACCTAATTTTTTTGATACATATGTGTGGTGAATCTAGTAAAAATTTGTCTCCACCCCCATCTCTCACTTTATTACCACTTTCCCTTCCATCTTTTCACTTTCTATAGCCACATACAAACATACTCTCTCTCGGTCTCGTGTCGGCAAGATCTATAGTTGGTGAGTTGTTGGAGGGACGATATGTATATGTGTTGTATGTATGTACGTGTGCCGGCGCCGCGTGCGTCGTCGTGATGACAAAAGATTCATATATATGGTTGCATATATACATAAATGCGCAATTGTGTTGCGTATTTTTGATGAAATTTGTGGATGTCTTAAAAATGAGTTGACATGTGTTGCCAAAATGTTGATTCATTTCCATTTCGGCGACCACGCACTCCGAGAATGTCCTATTTTTAGCATAGGTCATGCCGAATTTTTCCGTCGACGACGGCCATGTGCATGCATCATATATCCATATATTACGTAATTTGATTCTAATTAATTTTTCATTTGATCTTTTTTTACTATGTAGGCAACCATGCATATAAGCACAGGCACCGTGGCTAGATTTATGAAACATGCGACGGACGAAATGTTTCGAAATAGCATGACGGAGATAAGATGTCCTTGTCGAAGATGCAAACTGAAACACTTGATCAGATACGATTCTGGTGACTTGGAGTCGCACCTTATCCGTCGTGGTTTTATGGATGGCTACACTCTTTGCCCGTCAAGTGATGAAGATGAAGAGTCGCCCGGACATGATGAAGGACATCATGATCAAGATGAAGGACATGATCATAATCAAGACGAAGGACATCGTGATGAAGATGTCGGCCATGATCATAATCAAGACGAAGGACATCATGATGAAGATGTCGTGACATCGTCGTCGGACTGGGTGCGGGACCCTCATGTCCAAGCTCTGCTTCTCAAGGAGACTAGCAACTCCAGAGCTGCTGCTAGAGAGAAATCGAAGTTGTCGCAACTGGAGATAGACGCCGTTACTCCATTGTATGAAGGATGCGCGAGCGAGGATACCCGTCTGAACGTAACGTTAAGGACCCTCGAGATGAAGACAAAACACCGATGGACCGATGCGAGCTACGATGAGAACATGGCATTCTGGCACGACCGTCTTCCCACGGGGAACAAGTGTCCAACGAGCATCGAGGAGGCGAAAAAAGTCGTGTGCCCTCTGGATTTACCTCACGTGAAATACCATGCTTGCATTAATGACTGCATCATCTATCGGGGCGCGGACGCGGAGAGAACCATATGCCCGGTGTGCGACGCAACTCGATACAAGACAGGGAAGAAGGCCTCTCCTCGAAAAGTGGTGTGGTACTTTCCGATAACTTCCCGTCTGCAGCGGTATTTCGCAGACCCCACACAGGCGAAGCTCATGCGATGGCACGCGGAAAGGAAGAAGCCAGAAGAGCATGATGGAACCGATCCGGAGAATGATGACACGATGCTGACACACCCCTCAGATGCTAGCCAGTGGAAGGCCCTAGACATCGAATACCCCGAATTCGGCGACGATCCAAGGAACATCAGGTTGTGCATGAGTACGGATGGATTAAATCCTTTTGGCAACCAGAGCAGCACCCATAGCACCTGGCCCGTGTTTGTATGTATATACAACCTACCCCCCTGGTTGTGCTTGAAGAGGAAGTACATACAGATGAGTATGCTTATTCAAGGGCCGAAACAACCAGGTAACGACATCAATCTGTATGTCCAGTTGTTGGAAGAGGAGCTAGCCACGTTATGGGACGAGCCAGCCAATACGTGGGACGCCTATGGAGAAACGTTTTTCCCATTGAGAGCCGCGCTCCTCACGACGGTGCATGACTACCTCGGTTACGGATATGTCGCGGGGCAGGTGGCGCACGGATTCTGTGCATGCGTTAGGTGCATGGATGACACTACGTATCTCCAGCTAGAGAGAAACCCCGGGTCATCGAAAACCGTGTTCTTGGGGCATCGAAGGTGGCTTCGCAAGGATGACCCGTGGAGAAAACGCAAAGATCTGTTCAACAATGAAGTTGAGATGCGAAGAGCCCCACGTCAAAGGAGCGGCGAGGAAATCGACGAGCTGTTGAAGAACTGGAAAGAGTGCCCTGCGCCGGGAAAGAAGCGAAAGGCGCCGGCGCCGTTGGAGGGTGTATGGAAAACAAGGTCTGTTCTCTGGGACCTGAGGTACTGGAAGATTCTCCGCACACCCCACTGCCTTGACCTCATGCATATCACGAAAAACGTGTGCGAGAGTCTGCTTGGCACCCTGCTCAACATGCCGGAGAGGACCAAAGATGGGCCGAAAGCAAGGAACGACTTGAGATTTTTGAATATCAGGGGCGAGCTCCACGAAGGAAAACCGGATGATGATGACGATGACGATGACGATGTGTTAGATGGGACGGAAGGTCGCCGCAAGGGCAAAAAGGCCAAGAAGACGGAATATTACTGTCCCCCTTCGTGCTTCACGCTATGCGAGAAGGAGATCGACCAATTCTTCAAGTGCCTCCTTGGAGTCAAATTTCCTTACGGTTATGCGGGGAAGATAAGCAGATACCTAGACGTACCAAAGCAGAAGTTCAGCGGAATGAAGTCTCACGACTGTCACGTGATGATGACGCAGATACTTCCAGTTGCAATTCGAGGGATAATGGACGAGCACGTCCGCGAAACGCTGTTTGGACTCTGCAACTTTTTTGACGTCATCTCTCGAAAGTCGATTGGCGTGAAGAAACTCGCAAGGCTACAGGAAGAGATCGTGGTGATACTATGCGAGCTTGAGATATACTTCCCGCCAGCATTCTTCGACATTATGGTGCATCTCCTTGTCCATGTCGTGGATGATATCATCCAGCTCGGGCCGCCGTTTTTACACTCCATGATGGCGTTCGAAAGGATGAATGGTTCCATCAAAGGATACGTCCGCAACAGGGCCCGTCCAGACGCAAGCATTGCCAAGGGCTTTCTGACAGAGGAGTGCATCTCTTTCTGCACGAATTTTCTAGACAAAGATGAGAACCCTGGTCTGCCCGTAAACAGGCACTTTGGCAGGCTCGGTGGATGGGGACACCGCGAGGGCCAGCGCGAAATGAATGTCGACTTTCAGGGCCGACGCAACGACTTTGACAGAGCAAACCTAGTCGCGCTACAACATCTAACAGTGGTCGATCCTTGGTTGGAAAAGCACAAATTGCTAATCGCGAAGTATTACAGTGACCGGGGTCAACATAGGACCGAAGCAGAAATAATCAAAGAGCACAACATCCATTTCACACAGTGGTTCAGGGAGAAGATTATGACCGATCAACCGGAGACGCCTTATTCTGAAGAAGAAAAACTCATACTCACATTGTCACAAGGCCCCGCACATAACCTCATGACATATCAGGCATACGATATCAATGGTTACACATTCTACACGGCAAATAAGGACCGGAACTGCGAATACCAGAACTCGGGGGTAACGATGGAATCATTAACAGGTGACGTCAAGGAAAGATACTATGGTAGGATCGACGAGATATGGGAACTCGACTACTGCGGAGAGAAGGTGCCAATGTTCCGTGTCACATGGGCAAAGAGCGTCAGGAAAGAAGGACAATATTTCACCACCATGGTGATACCTGAAGCCAAATCCGGCACGAATGTCACCGCAAAAAATGAGCCATGGGTCTTGGCTAACAAAGTGGACCAATGCTTCTTCATTACTGACCCGACAAGGCCTAGCCGTGTTGTCGTGCGGAGAGGCAAAAGAAACATCATCGGAATGGATGGAGTAGCCAACGAGCAAGACTTTGACCAGTACGGCGACCCGAAAATAGAAGATGACAATGACGATGGAACGAAATACACAACAAGAAGAAGCAGGACAACGCTACCTACAGGTCGCCCATTCCACCGAAGAAGTCACGGTGTTCCGGGACTGAATTACTCAACCGCGACAAAAAAGGGAAAGAAAATTGTAAAACGCTAACTCTAAGAACAACGATACATGTGTCGTGTGTTTGCATGCATTCGAGGCAGTGATGACAATGTATGATGATGTATTTTATATGTATGCACTAAGATGTGGTGTTTAAATTAGTCAACACATGAATTGAGATTTTATTTTGAAAGTTATATTGATTTATATGAATTTATGTTGATTTATATTGTGTTTTCCAAAACTATTCAAAAAATGGGGTGTGGGGGATTCGAACCCGGGTGCTGGGGCACATCACAGTATCAACCACTGGGCTAACGAAGCAGTTGTGATATTGACAGGCAACACGGCCTTATGAACATATTATGCGAATAAGCGTGGCGCACCGAGCCGCCGTGCGCCACGGTTTAGTAATGCGTGGCGCACGCTTGTGATGTCCGTCGTGGCTACCTAATGCGCGGCGCACTTTATAGCCGTGCGTCACCGCTATCGTATCCGCGGCGCACCTGGCCGCGGTGCGTCACGGCTATAGCTGATATAGATCTAGGGCGCCGGCCCGGCCGTTCCTTCTTCTTCTTCTTCCCTCTTTCTCTCCATCGCGCACCGTCCCCTTGCCCTAGCCACCGCCGCACGCACGCCTCCGCTGCCCTAGCCACCGCCGCACGCACGCCTCCGCTGCCCTAGCCACCGGCGCCCAACGCCCTAGCCCTACTCATCCACCGCCCCTCACATCTGCCCGAGGGGGAGGAGTACAGGAGGAGGGGAGCCGCCCGGGCCGTCTTCGTCGACACCATCGCCCGCGCCGTTGCAGCGAGAGAGGAGGAGGGAGCCGCCTGCGCCGTCTTCATCGACACCATCCAGGACCAAGGCCCCGGCGTGAACAACTACACCGTGCCCCAGGTAAGGCCCCCCCCCTCCTCCCCTCCCTGAATTTTGCTCTCCAATTTTGCTCTGTGCTTCAACTTGACAGGGAAACCGTTGCCCTGTTACTGTCAGGCTGTGGTGATCTCTGGCCATGAACACAGTGCCATCTGATCAGACCTTTCTGCAAAAATGTTTTGACCACCAGATTCACACAGGCAAATAGTACCCCATTCTGCACTGCACTGGGACAATTTGTTGACCAAATTCACAGAGGCAAATACTAGAGCAGTAGCTACTAGATATAGCCGTTGCACCAAAATTGCAGAACAATTTACATGGGGTCGTCCACGTCTCGTTTTGTTGATGCACTCTGAACTGCACTTCACGCTGACGCTGCTTGCTCACCTGTTCAATTTCATTCTTGTGGGAGCAGACACCACCTTTTGGCTTCAGTGCGCAAACATCGGACTTGATCCTGATTAGCTTATCCCATCTTCGTTAGTTGGCAATTTGGTGTGTACTCATTCATTTTCAAGGAAACATGTGCTGTAGTGTATCATCTTATGTAGTTCAGCAGATCCGCGCTAAATAATTCTCGAATCCGGTACATGTCGTGCTTATATGTGTACCTTGAACTTAACAATACTTGAAATCCAACATTGCAATAAGAGTAGCATTTCTGTATTCATTCTGAGATGCTGGCCTGGATGATGCGAGTCCATGGGTCGTGGCCAGAAAATCTAATGGCAAGTAGGCTCAATGTGATTTCTCATGGTTTTTCCTTCTGGTTAGTTAGGATGTTGTACCACTAGGAGGATATTGCTGTATAGGATGCTGCTGTTGGATAAAATTCTGCAGATAATAAAAATTGTGATGTTGTGCTGGTACTGCTGTTGTGCTGGTACTGCTTGCTGGTGCTGGTGTTCTGCTGCTGGTTTTCTTTTGTTGGTGCTCGTGCTGGTACTGCTTGCTAGTGCTGATGTTGTGTTGGTGCTGGTGCTGGTACCACTTTTGGTGTTGGTACCACATTTGGTAATCTGTCCGGCCATCGAGCCGTTTAAAACTTTGCAGGGAATTCAAATGAGTTGCCTATTTTCGCCGAAATGTTGATTAATTTCCGTTTCGGCGAGAATCAGACACTCTAGTGTTAGAAAATTAGCAAAGGTCATGCCGAAATTTTCCCGTGAATTTAGGACTTAGCCGTTTTCCCGTGATCGAGTAGTATGTCGATTTTTTTGTTTCCTTTAGATTAACCAATAATTTCCCCCTTCAGAACATGGCACACAACGACGAGGCCGGCGGTTCTAAGCCGTTCTGGCAAATCACCGATGAAGAAGATGAGCAATACGACCCGACGGCGGATGCCTGGGCTGACGCGGACACTAGCGGTGGCGAGGAGGATGACGCCACGACTAGTGGCGCCGCCGGTGATACCACTAGTGGCGCCGCCGGCGGAAATGACACCACTGATGCCGGCGGTCAGACAGATGGTGGTAGCAAAGCCAAGAAGAAGAGGACGTCAACGAGAAAACGGAAAGGTAACACTCTCCGCACCTACCGTGAAGAGATCACGGAAATTGATAGCTCTGGGTATCCAGTCGCGCCCGAGGCGGTGGTCAAAGGATTCGGCAACCAAATTGGTTGCATTGTCCGGGACACTGTCAGGATCTTAACTGATGATCTAAGGAAAAAAGAGAATGCACATTATCGGGTTATTCTCTTTAGAAAGCTGCACGGACGATACTTGTACCCGCATCCGCCAGACGAGCCGTTTAAGTACAATAACGACAATCTGGTGGGGAATAAGGTCAACCACTGCGCCATTGGTAAGATGAACACCGCCTTGTCCAACTGGAAACACCGGGTGAAGGTTAAGGTCTTGGACAGCAAAAATAGCTTGGAGGATGTTTTAGCGACTGAGCCGAGAATCACCGAAGCTGAACTCCGGGACTTCAAGGTAATTTGCGAGAGCGAAGTCGCCAAAGCTAACGCTGGTTGGGGGCAGAGGATGCGGAAGTTGAACATTGGTACCCACAAACTGGGATGCGGCGGTTACAGAGCGGCGATTCCCAATTGGGAGAAGGAGGACGCCAAACGTGCAGAACAGGGCATCCCTGACCCTCTCGCAAAGTACTCGCCGCGGACAAAAAACTTCATCAGGGCCCGGTTTAAATATGACCCGGTAGCTAATGAGTATACTACCGATGATGAGAAGGTGAAGGCGTTGTATGACAACTTGGTAAGTAAATACACCACCCTAGTTAGTTTGCTCTCGACGATCTAGTCGATTGCATTATATTGTACTGGTGGAATTCTAAACGGTTCACGCTAATTGTGCAGAACTTAGAAATCGATAGTGGTCGAACCTCGTCGGACATGCCGAGGCTGCACGGCCCGTGGGACGACACTTTAAATAGGGCGGTGAACGTGACGCAGGGGAAGGAAAAGCACAAAAGGCCGTCAGGTGGCCGAGTTTGTGGCCTGGGCACGACGACGAAGCTCAGAGAGTACTTCAAGGAGCCCAGGGAGGCGAGAAGGAATAGAAAGAGGACCATCGAAGATATCCAACGTGACGAAGCCCGCGATCGCGAGATTGCAGACCTCAAGGCCAAAGTTGCTGATATTCCTAATATTGTCAAAACAGCTTTGGCAGAACAAATGGGCAACGTTTTGCCTACCATCTACGATACGGTTACTCGATGGAATGACGGAGGTCGAGTGGGGCCGTGCCCGGTGCCTAGCATGCAGGGAAGCAACTCAAGAGACTTGTCCAGAGTCTCGCCGGCCAACGCCACGATGGCGGACCCACTGGTGACTCCGCCCGCCTACACCACGGCGCCGATAGTGACTCCGCCCGCCTCTACCCACCTGACCATCCGTTGCACGCCCACAGTGGGCGGTCCTCCGCCGAATGAAGAGCGTGCACCAACGAACAACCGCCGCCTGGCCATCGGTTGCACGCCCGCCGCCGATACTCCCTCGCCAGTCAACAGTAGCACGCCCGCCGCCGTCGTTGGCCCCTCGCCACTAGAGGAGCTCGACGCCCTCGCCAGCCAGGTAAATAGTTAAGCGTTGGAGCGTCGATCTTCCTTTGCCTTAGACTGGCCTCTCTGACGCCCTGCATGTTTTCCGCAGAACGACGACGTTCCATGCACTCTCTTACACACAGTGGACGGCGTGTTGAAGGATGTTGCTGTGGGTATGATCGTTCAACCTTCAACCCGCAGGTTCCACAACAGGCCGATGCGCGAAGACGTATATAGAGTTCGAGTGCTTCGGGTGCTGGCGGGCTACGACGACTTGTTGCCTCCCATTCAACCCTACCAAGAAGAAGATGACCCCGATACCCTGACGCTGCTCCAGTGCATGCCTTGGAACATGGAATGGCCGAAGAGCCAGATTCGCCTGGGGAAGAGGGGCGCCACCCCCGCGGACATCGCCTCTGGAACTACCGGCGCGAGCCACCACCTCGAAGACAACCCCTCTAGAAGCTCCGGAGCGGAGCCATGGCAAGACCGTCGCCGCGCCGTCGCCTACCCGTGACATGGAGATGGCACAAGACCAGGAGAATGACCTTGATCTTGATGCCATGGATTTCATCGCCGATGACTTTGATGGCGGAGATTACGTTGCTCCTCCTCCAGAAGAACCCTACCATAGCACGGAGGCTCGTGGTGAGGCTCCTCCTGCGGATAAATCGAATTGCAAGCGTCTCTTCGGTTCTCAGGAAGACACGGCTCCAGATGTCGGCCCCTGCACCGAGACTCAGAAAAGTGCGAAGGGAGGAGTTATTTTCAGCCCTAGCACAATCCGTAAGGCGGCTAATGAGGAGATTGAGAAGGAGGTCATTCCGAAAGCGACGAAGGCGCGGAAAAGAGGACCTAGATCCAAGGCCGCAAAGTCCGCGAGCCAGCCTGCTAAGATGCCGCTCCGTGTTCATGACGGCCCACCTACATCGAAGCATACGAAGATGCATGTGATTGGTCAGCCTATGCTTAGCCAGAGCAAGCTCAAGGCCGCAAGTGGGGATATGCGGAGTTTGCATGACAGCATTCTTTTTCTTGAAACGCGCCTTGTTGAAAGCAAGGATCCATCATACCCGGTTTTCGTTGCCATGGTGCCAAAGGACTTGGGCTTCGTCGAATCAACCGGCGCGGATAGGATCATACTGCGGTTTTCGGACATCTTTGATATGTTCCATAGCAATCCGCTGCACTACTCCATGGTCCGCCTATACTCGCTCAGTCTGGCGGTGCAAGTTTGCAGGGATAGTACACCGGGCATCGCGATAGCGGACCCCTTCTACATGCGCCACGACGTGTTGTGCTCCGTTGGCAACCAGGCAGTCGCGTCGACATATCTTCGGGACTTCATGCTGGCGAACCAGACCAAGGATTACATCCTCATGCCTTACTTTGCCGGGTAAGTCAATATTCTTAGCCGAATCGAAAGGGATTTTCTTTAGATTTTCATCGCTCCTTTCCAACACTTTGTTGTTTGGATTGTTCCGCGCAGATATACACAATGCACACTCATTTGCATTTGTATCAGTCATTCGCATGCGACGTATCTCGACTCAGGGAGTGCGGTGAAGAAAGACTACTCCATGGTGAAGAAAGTCTTGGATAATGCTCTCACCGGCTACCACGCAAGGGGGGGCATAATCACTAGGGAGAAGGTCGTTCAGGGCGCTCGGGTGTTCACCCACACGACGAATTTCGCGTGCGTCAAGCAGCCGGCAGGCAGTAATCGAGACACCTACTATGTCCTCCATCATATGCGGGCGTACGTACGGGATCAACAGTTCCTTACCCTGCCTAGTCAAGTCCAACAATGGGCCTCCCGCTTGTCGATGGTCGGCGATGACAAGGTTAGAGAAGAGATATATGATATCCAGAAGTGCTTCGCCACGAAAATCGTTCATGAAGTGGTGAACAAGAGTGGGACATTTTACTGTCGGTTCAACATGCCGAACCGCGACATAGATACCTACCTAGAAACTGTCTGTGACGACAGGCCCTTCATCACTCAGGAGGGATGTCCCGTTGTAATCCCTGGGAGGATGAGTCAGAAGGAGTGAGAACTATTGTAAGGCTTGCTACATTTTCGGAAATTAGTCGAACTCAATCGTTAGGGTTATGAATCGTCCATCGTGTAACAGATGCTTTATTATGTCAATGCTTAATTATCTTTCTTTTCATTATTGCGGTCTTACTTGTGATGGTCGTTCGATCTTTTGAATAAGTAAATGCCGATGATTAAAAGAGTTGGTTCACACTAAGATGGCCCAGGTGGTCAGCTGCGCCTTGTGATTTTCACAAAGTTAGGATCTTGTGCATCCCACTTGGCGCAGCTGCACCACTTGTCGGCCGCTTGTATGTGTCCATCCTAAATATGAGGCACACATCGTTACGGTTATGAATCGTACATCGCTTGATTATCTTGGTGGGAATAAATAAATGCCGATGATTACAAGAGTTGGTTCACACTAAGATGGCCTTGGTGGTCTGGTGCGCCTTGTGATTTTCACAAAGTTAGGATCTTGTGCATCCCACTTGGCGCACCAGTTCCATCAAGGCCGCTTGTATGTGTCCACCCTAAATATGAGGCACACATCGTTACGGATATAAATCGTACATGGCTTGATTATCTTACTTTTTATTATTGCAGTTTTACTTTGTGATGTTCGTTTGATCTTTTGTGTTTGTGATTGTGTTTAAAAGATGATCATCTTGTTCCTTTGTGTTTAACTTTCATCTTATTTATGTCATATTTCTCCACTTACTACTATTGCAGACATGTTTGAAACTATTGTTTTTGTTTTTCTTTCTTGTCATTACAGATGCCGAGGTGCTACGTGGTGTTTAGAGGCAGGGTTCCAGGAGTCTACGATCACTGGGAAGACTGCTTCGAGCAGGTGAACAAGTTCAAAGGGAATGCCTACAAATCCTACAACACAAGAGTGGCGGCGGAAGCTAGGTGGTTCATCCATCTCGAGGAGGAACAGAAGAAGATCAAGAAGAACAACAACAAGTGGATGAAGACCATCGCAGCCGCTCTTGTCGCCGTCGCCTCGCTCGTCATGCTATGGTTCCTAGCTAGATGATTAGGTTATCGGCGACTAGATAGGTCACTTGTCCCGATGATGAAGCATCATCAATCGATGTAATCGGTCCCGATGATTAACCGTGTGATGTAGGTCACTTGTATCTATTTGACTATGATAAACACTTTGTATTCATAATCAACGGTTTGATGCTATTACGAATTCTAAGCAGTATGATCAACTATGATATATAACTTGTTTGTCAAAGAACTGTTTTGATACATTTTGTCTACTGAGATTCCTCTGTATTTGAGCTGTATATACCTGTATAAATACGGTACTGCGTATTTTTAAAAAATACAGCATACTATAGCCGTGACGCACCAAAAAGGGTACCCGTGACGCACCTGGGAGTATAGCCGTGACGCGCCGATGTGGGGACCCGTGGCGCATCAGCGCACTTAGCCGTGGAGGCATTACCTTACCCGTGACGCACCTGTGTTGATAACCGTGGCGCACCTACATAAATAGGCGTGACGCGCCAGGAAGTAGCCGCGGCGCACCTTGCCGGTGCGTCACGGGTATAGATAGGCGCGGCGCACCAGGCCCGTGCGTCACGGCTAAACCCATAGGCGCGGCGTGCTAGCCGTGACGCGCCCCGGTGCGTCACGGATAGGCAAAAAGGTGCGTCACGGCTAAGCTTTTCCCTAGTAGTGGCAACGCCAACGGTGGAAACGGCAACGGCGATCGCCATCCACCACAACAGCAGCAGCCGCCGCAACAGGCCCCACAGCCAAATGGCGGTGGACGCGGCCCCAACGGAGGCGGACGTTGCAATGGCCGCGGTCGTGGCCGCGGCCGCGGATGCGGGTATGGAAACGGAGGCGGGCGCGGTCAGCAGCAGCAATCTCCGCAGCAGGGCACTCAGATGCCTTGGATGGGCTACTTTGCACCATGGGGGGGGCCCATTCCCTCCCCAAGGCCATGCTCCCTGGACCGCGCCCAACGCGGCCAGCCTCGTCGGGCCACGCCCCGGCGCACCGTCCCAGGCTTACCCCGTCTTCTACTCCGGCCCTGCACCGCCCACGCCGCAGCACTCTGCGCCGTCATGGGACCAAGCCTTCATGATCAACGCCGCCATGCAGAACATGTCCATCCAACCGCAGCAGCCCGGCGGCGGCGAATGGTACCTCGACACCGGCGCCGCAACACACGTCACCGGCAACGCGGGTAACCTCTCCACCTCTTGTTCTGTACCAATGCATGCTCCTCGCAACATTATAGTCGGAAACGGATCTCGCTTGCATGTTATTTCCACCGGAGCCACTCGATTGCCCTCTTCTGGTCGTGATCTGTCTCTAAACAACGTGCTTGTTTCTCCACAAATTGTCAAGAATCTCATTTCTGTTAGACAATTAGCGACAGACAATTCTCTTGCAATTGAATTTGATCCATTCGGTTTTTCCTTGAAGGACCTAGCAACCAAGACACTTCTTCTGAGATCCAATAGCTCCGGACCGCTCTACCCGTTCTTCAGCTCCGACAACGCCGCCCTCTCCATCGACATCGGTGATCTCTGGCATCGGCGGTTGGGACATCCAGGCCGGGCTTCTCTGCAGCGCTTAGCGCACAATTTCCTTCCAAATTGTAATAAAGTGCCTCCACCTAGCATTTGTGAGGCATGTCAGTTAGGACAGCAACCCCGCCTACCATTTTCCTCTTCCAAGTCTTTTACTACGTCTCCGTTTCAGCTTATTCACTGCGATCTTTGGACATCACCTGTCCCTAGTTTCTCTGGATTCCTTTACTACTTAATTATCATTGATGATTTTTCGCATTACACTTGGAGCATTCCCTTGCGTGCCAAATCTGATGCCACTGATGTCCTTATTCGTTTTCACAAATATATACTTGTTCAATTTCATGTGTATCTCAAGTGCGTGCAGTGCGACAACGGCGGAGAATTCCTAAATACCCGGTTACGGCAATTTTTCTCTGACAATGGCATCTCCTTTCGGTTATCATGCCCCCACACCTCGTCGCAAAATGGCAAGGCCGAGCGTGCCATTCGCTCGACCAACGACATCCTACGCACTCTTCTTCTTCACGCACACATGCCACCAGAATTCTGGGTCGAGGCCCTCCACACATCCACGCATCTCCTAAACATACGTCCCTCACGAGCAATCCAATCCACCACACCTTACCACCGCCTCTACGGCGTCCACCCAACCTACGACACACTACGCACCTTTGGGTGTCTTTGCTACCCAAACATCTACGCAACAACTCCACATAAACTAGCACCTAGGTCCACCCGGTGTGTCCTCCTCGGATTGCCTCTAGAGCATAAGGGATATCGTTGCCTCGATCTTAAAACGCGCAAGGTTATTACGTCACGGCACGTCATTTTTGACGAGAGTGTTTTTCCCTACACCACGCCAGACCACACGGTGGCCTCCGCACCAGATCCTACCCCTCCTGCCAGCGCAATCCACCTCGGATCCGCCGCCCTACCTACCTCGTACCGAATCCCTGCCAGATTCCCCGCAGGTGCCGTATCTGCCCCGCTGACCGCGCCCACCTCGTGTCCCACGCCTGCGCGCCCAGCTTTTCCCAGCCCACCAGGACACACAGCCTCGTGTCCCACGTCCGCAATCCCACCAACCAGCCCACGCACGACACCTGTCCGAGCTGTCCCACCTCGGGCTGTACCCGTACGGCCACCCCACAATGCACACACCATGCGCACCCGTGCGAAATCCGGATTTCTTCAGCCCAAATCGCTATTTACGCTAACTACCACCGCATCTCCCATCTCACCCATCCCCTCATCTTATAAACAGGCTTTGAAAGATCCGAACTGGTATAATGCTATGTTAGATGAGTATAACGCATTAGTGCAAAACAAAACGTGGTCTTTGGTGTCTCGCCCTGCAGGTGTCAATCTGGTCTCTGGCAAATGGATCTTCAGGCATAAACTGAACCCTGACGGCTCACTGGCTCGGTACAAAGCGCGCTGGGTACTGCGCGGCTTCACCCAACAAGCTGGAGTCGATTTTGGCGAGACCTTCAGCCCGGTCATCAAACCGGCCACCGTGCGCGTCGTCCTCGCCCTCGCCACCTCCTCCGACTGGCCGATCCACCAACTGGACGTCAAGAACGCCTTCTTGCACGGCCACCTCGACGAGCTCGTCTACGCGCAACAACCGTCCGGCTTCATCGACACCAGCCGTGCCTCCCACGTCTGTCAGCTCCATCGATCCCTCTACGGCTTGAAACAGGCACCCCGTGCCTGGTTCCAAAGGTTCACCACCTACCTGCTCCGCCTCGGTTTCATGGCATCCAAAAGCGACAGTTCCCTCTTCATCCTCCACCGTGGCCGATCCACTGCATATCTTCTTCTTTATGTCGATGACATAATACTCACCGCCAGCTCGTCCACTCTCCTTCGCGAGATCATCAACCACCTCCACTCGGAATTCTCCATGTCCGATCTCGGCGAGCTCCATCACTTCCTCGTCATCAATGTTCATCGCAACAGCAACGGCCTATTCCTCTCTCAGCAGCAGTACGCGCTCGAGATACTCGATCGCGCCTCCATGAGCTCGTGCAACCCCATTACCACGCCTGTCGACACCAAAAACAAACTCTCTGCCACGGACGGAGCTCCCGTTTCCGATCCCTCCCTGTACCGGAGCCTCGCCGGCGCGCTCCAGTACCTTACGCTCACGCGACCAGACCTCGCCTACGCTGTTCAGCAAATTTGCTTGTTCATGCATGATCCGCGGGAACCACACCTTGCTCTCCTCAAACGCATCCTCCGATACGTTCGTGGCACCACTCACCTCGGCCTCCATGTTCGCCGCTCCGCCGATCACGCCCTCATCGCGTACTCCGACGCAGACTGGGCAGGGTGCCCTGACACCCGTAAGTCCACCTCCGGCTTCTGCGTGTTCATCGGCGACAACTTGGTGTCCTGGTCCTCCAAAAGGCAATAGACGGTCTCCCGATCAAGCGCGGAAGCTGAATACCGCGCGGTCGCAAACGCAGTAGCCGAGTCCTGCTGGCTCCGGCAGCTGCTCCACGAGCTTCGTCGTCCTCCTGATCGTGCGACCATTGTCTACTGCGACAACGTCAGCGCGATGTATCTCTCCACCAACCCGGTACAACATCAACGGACAAAGCACATCGAAATCGATCTTCACTTCGTCAGAGAACGCGTGGCGCTTGGCGACGTCCGTGTCCTTCATGTTCCCTCGGCATCACAGTTCGCGGACATCTTCACCAAGGGACTGCCGTCCATCGTCTTCCTCGACTTTCGTTCCAGCCTCAACGTCCTTGACGGCGACGTTGTGACTGCGGGGGGCTGTTGGAAGACCACGACTGTACAGGATAAGGCACACGGACTCAGTCGCTGCCACGCCGTGCGCGATCACCGCGCCCACGCCATGCACGCTGTGCATGCCCCGCACCTAGCTAGTCTGTTACTCCTTTCTGTTGTACCCCTGTACTATATATTCCCCTCGTGGGTTATCAATACAATCAGTGTGAGAGTTACACAATCCAACTTATACATGTTGGAGTTTGTTTTTTTCTTGGAGCTGGTAGCAGAACATTTTCGTTCCATACACAGCTGATGTTACAACTTCTAAACTTCTAAGCTGATGTTACGATCGAGAAGAGGGAATTAACACCTACGATCCAAACCACAATGCGTAACACGTGTGAGGGGATCTCACCATCGCGATGATGGAAACATGCTACAGACTATTCTATCTGGCGTGAGCATCTAGCCATAAAGCAGGCCAGGCACGCACAGAGCGAGACAAGGATAAGTATCTGCGCCAAATCAATCACCTAGCTCTGTCTCTTGTTTAATTTCTCATGCACTGTACGATCTAATTCACACTCTTGTTTTCGTTTTCGTTTTCTCTGACGTCACTCCACAATCCACACAGTTAGGCCGTGTCATGACCCACTTCATCGATTAATTCTTTTACAGCAACCGTTATCCATCCACACATGGTAATTGAGAGAGCACTAGCAAAATAAGCTCTATCATTTTCCATGAATGATCTGCCTTGGATTAGTGCATTGATTACTCCGTCTTCTTGGAATATAATTTTCACCCGGAAAACACAATGATGATTTTGTGGAGATGTGATGACCTAATTAAAATGGATATGGATTCCCTATGTGGTTAGGACCCTACTAAGGGGACAAATGAAATGTACTAAGACAGGTGAACTGGTACGTCTCCTCATCTCGAGAGGAGGCAAATCTCCTTGTGATTCGGTCAGTTTTCAGGTTCGTTCACGTGGTTACAAGTCTGGCTCTTTCGATATACGGTTGTCATCATTGGCCATGATTGTTGCTCTGCTGCGTTGATCCTTCGTGACCTTAGAACGACGACTATTCGTGTATCTACTACAACAAGCTATTTTTCGACAAGATTTACCAAGCTCCCGCGAGGGAGGGGTGAGGACGGCGATGCGCATTGCAGATTAGCAACCCTTATGAATTGTTTTTGAGAAACACGGTACAAACACAAGTGCTCGTATACATGCGCATACACTCACCCCTACGAACGCACACACGCACACCCTAGCCCTACGGACACCTCCGAGTAGGGATGGCAACGGGTCTGCTCCCCACCGGGGAGTGCCTTCTCATCCCCATCCCCATTTAGCAATCGGGGAGGCTTTTTTCCCATCCCCATCCCCATCAGGGTCGGGGCGGGGATCGGGGTCCCCATTAAGAAGCTAAATTCAAATAATTTTGTCATATTTTCGTGAACTTACACTTTTGACACACGGAAATATACAACTTATGCAACACACATGTGGACGAAATATTAGATAATATGTTACGTATTATTAAAACACACTATGCTAGACATAATATTACTACTTTTTTCATAAAAAATTGTATCGATTTATATACAATAAGAATAGATAACGGGTATAGCGGGGAACGGGGATGGGGAGACCTTTGAATCCCCATCCCCATTTTAGATAGCGGGGATCAACTTTTCCCACACCCGTCCCCTAATAGGTGAATTCCCCACGGGTTTGCGGCGAACGGGTCCCCATTGACATCCCTACCTCCGAGAGACTGAACCGGTAGCACTGGTAGAAAACAGGCCTACAGTCCCGGTTCGCCAGGCCCATTAATCCCGTCCGGGCAACCGGGACTAGCTACGCGCGACTAAAGGCCCCCCTATAGTCCCATCTCTTACGGACCGGGACTAAAGGCCTGTCCACGTGGGCGGGTGGCGGAGCCTGGGGTCGGAGGACATTTAGTCCCGGTTGGCCACATGAACCGGGACTAGATTTATTTCGTAATTTTTTTAATTCATTTGGTTTCTAATTATTTTTCTCACCTTTTTTCACTCCCTTTTTTTCACTCCTTTTTTCACTCCCTTTTTTTCACTCCCTTTTTTTTCACAATTTGTATTATTTGCTTAGTGTCTAACTAAGATTATCTCTAGTCAAATTAGTTACTCATGGTCAAACTTCCCGCTCGGTCACCCATCCTCCCACTACTCTAGCACTAGCACGCTTAACTTCCGAGTTCCATCCCGTCCCGAATCCAAGTGTTTCTCACGCATGTATATGATAGTAGTATCATATCAATCTTATTAACATGTTGGCCGAAGCCATATTTCTTTATTGTTTGAATTTCAAATAAATCTTTTCATAAACAAAAGTAATGATGTAATTAATAATTTTGAATAAATAAATAAACATTAATTTTTAATTTGTATTATTTCTAAAAATACAAATAATATATCCAAAAATTGAGAAAAATAGAACTAATTCATTTTAAAATCTTAAAAATACAAATAATATATCAAAAATGAAGAACAATAATACTAATTCATTTTAAAATCTTAAAATACAAAATATATATCAAAAATTAAGAACAATAATACTAATTCATTTTAAAATCTTAAAAATACAAATAATATATCAAAAAATGAAGAAAAATAATACTAATTCATTTTAAAATCTTAAAATGAAAAAATATATCAAAAATAAAGAACAATAATACAAACAATATTCATTACATGCATAGAGTCGATCACACATAACACAAACATAGAGTCGATCACACATAACACAAACATAGAGTCGATCACATTTCATAATTAACATATATATATAGAGTCGATCACAAAAGATATCCATTACATATATATACTACTAATTAGATACCCACATGCACATAGATATCGAACGCATGCATACATCATCTATGGCCCCGCCGAGTAGATGCGGAACAACTCGTACGCGACATATGCATCTACGGCCGCATACTTGAGGTTCGTCATGCGCAATGGGGTCTCCTCCCAATAGAAGTGATTCTGCCGGGGGAAATCAGTCTTCATCCTTTCATAGCCCTGGTGGATGAAGGTGGTTGCCATGACAGCCATCCCGGTCTTTGGCCCGGTCAACTGGATAAGATTCTGAAGATCAACGTAGTGATCTTCAGGTATCATAATACCGATGCGCATCAACTTCACACGGTCTTGCGTGATGTCCACACTGCAAAAGTCAAACCCCAAGTTGACCAGAAAATCAACAAGGTCCGGGCAATGCCTCGAACTACTGTAACAACAAAAATAGGATATGTGTTAGATATGTTGCAACACACGTATTGTTCACATGCAACAAAAAAACTCGAAGATGGCATGCAAGATTGTACACGTGTGCTATATATATATAGCTTCTACCTTGACCATTGGAAGACCAACACCGACTGCTTGAACGATATCTGGATGAGGGCAACATCCTTCTGATTCGCCGTGTACTCCAGATCGAGCCCAAAGAACCGGTGTTCTTCGGGAGCTTCAAAATAGAGATCGGCCAAATGACCTAGAGCTTCATGCAGCCTCGCGGTACTGTTGGTGAAGAGCACGTCCAAATCCTTGCCGCACGGTGTGGTACCATTGTGTTGCCTCCAAACTTCAACCATTTGCGTGCGTGTGCTGGGATCGAAAAGAACAGAGAGCGAGAGGAAGAACAGAGAGCGAGCAGTGGAATGGCGCCCTTCTGCCTCGCTCGCGAAATAAAAACCGCCGCGGGGGAGGCGAGACGCTTGATGTTTAGTCCCGGTTGGCCACGGGCACGGGGAATAAAGGGCCATTGGTCCCGGTTGGCCACGGGAACGGGGAATAAAGGACCAATAGTCCCGGGCGGCCAGGTCAACCGGAATTAATTCCCTCCACGCGTCGCAACGCGCTTCCCAACCCGCGACGTCTGACCTTCTGTCGCGGGTCTCCTCCCGACCCGGGACTAAAGACTCATTGGTCACGGTGCGCAACGCTTGGGGACTGATGCTGGCATACCGAAGGCCTTTTTTCTACCAGTGTAGGTCTTTAGTTTGACGAATACACCACAGGCGCCTCGTTCTCGACAAGAACGTCGCCTCTCATTGAAAGAATATTTCGTCTAAATGTGACACACATGTCTCAAACCAGAGGTTTAAACTTTAAACTCTGATGGGCTGGGGGTATAACCATCCAACCACAGGTTGGTTCGCAGCAACCATTCTGATAATTGAGCATGATAGTTAAAGATTTTTTTGTTCAGCAGTAGACTTCTGCTGATCATTTAGTAATCACAATTAGCAGAGTACACACAAAGCATTTGTACGTGATATTGCATTTTTTTTATACTTACGCAACAGGGAATCAAGTGGGAAAACTAATGAGATAAAATGAACAAGTACACGGAGAGGCTATTTCATTATGCACGAGGGCGAACTTTCTGACCGTATCAGTGCACTTTTTCTGTACGGTACGGTATATATATACCTCTCCAAACTTCTCTCGAAAATGTATAGAAAAAATTAAAGTGAAAATGACTCCTCAACCTTAGGATTAGAGCAGTGCCACAACTGTAGTGACGTCCATGGAGAGCACGTTTATCATCAAGAGTGTCTTGTGTGCTCCGACACTCTTGCTTGGAAAACTGCAAATTTATTTCAAGTTCAGGATGAAACATGATTAATCCTGAAATTTCTTTCCAATCCAAGTTCAAGCTAGAGATTTAAATGTGGATGCCCTTTTGCATGCAGTCTCGACTCTCGAGGGAAAGTCCTAAGGGAAGTTTAATTGATTAATTACACGGATGTGCCGTGCATGCCGTGCTGGTTCTTGAGTGTCAAATGAGAATGTATTCTGAGATAGCATATCTGTGGTTCATATACTACAGTGTAAAGGCTACATATTCTACCAAAAAAAGTGTAAATGTTCTTTTGGTAACAAGATCACATGTAAAGAGAAAAGTTATGTTTTCTGTTCTTACTTTGTTTGAACTCAAGTTGGGAAAAGAATATAGTGAAGTGTCGAGCAGCTGAACTAGCTAATGCACGTCAGCAATCACACCGTTTATTCGATGTACTTGCCTAGCCTGAGAAGTCTAAACTGCTGAGTATCAAATTTAGTCCTGCTCCCCCTTTGTTTTATGTAGCCCTGCTCACGTCTGAACAGTCCACCATACAAAACACATGCAAATGAAAGAGCATATTATGTATGACAAGACTAAAGTAGTAGAGATCGATACTCGGCAAGGTACACGCGTGACACCATCTTGCATGTACAGAGTGTACGGTGTGCACATCACCACTTTTACAAAAGACAAAACAGAGGGAGCGGGACGGAGCTAGCTAGTACTCCCTCCGTTCAACAATAGATGACTTGCATTTATCTATATATGGATGTATCTAACACTAAAATATGTCTAGATACATCTATATCTAGATATGTGGAAGTCATCTATTGTTGAACGGAGGGAGTACAACAGAGCATCTGATCCTTTCCCGATGAGCTCGATCTACACTTAAATAAATATTTTTTTGCTAAGTTAACACTTGTGAACATTGCAGGCAGAGACCATCTGATTCATAAAATACTCATCGTTGACACATCTAAACCATGTTATAGATAACAAAATTAAGACAGGTACACTTGATGTAGATTGTAGGCCATACCATACATACATAATACATATCATGCATCCATAATTGTAAAAAATAATCAGTGCAAGCAAGCATGCCCTAATTGCTAAAATAAGATGATTAACCAATTAATGGAAGATAGAACAGGTACTATGTCCTTAGAGCATGTCTAACAGACCCCCTAAATGGCCCAAACCCGTATAATAACCGCTGATATACGGGTTTGGGCTCTACCCGGCCATCTAGCAGACCCCGTAAATGGACCACCCCGGACGATTTTTTACAAGTTTGGGTAGGGGGCGGCCCGTCGACCCCTACATGTGCGGGTCGGGAGGAGATGTACAGGGCCAACCCCTCACCTTTTCCCCAACTGCGCGCGAACCTCCCAACCGCCGCCGCCGCCGGAAATCCGACTCCTCGCCCTCCCCGGCCACCGCGTCGCCAGATCTCGCCGCCATGGACTCCTCACAAGCCCCTCCGACCGCCGACGACGCGCCACCCATGTCTGAGGTGGTGAATACTGCCACCGTCGACGCCGCGGCCTCCGCCGATGTGGCGGCCATCATCTCCGCCACCATGCCGATGAAGAGGAAGAGGATCCCGAAGCTCTTCTTCGACACACCGCCGGGGCCTGCGGTAGCGACGGGGGCGGCGGCGGCGACCACTACTGCTCCCGCGAAAGGGGCCCGGGTGAAGTCATTCGCGACGAGGGGGCGGCCACCAAAGGTGAAGAAGGCCACGCAGGTGCTCGCCGACGGTCCGCCCACGCAGGTGCTCGCCGAGGTTCCGTCGCCGGCCGTTCCGCCTGCTCCCACGCAGGTGCCCACACCGCCGCCGGCTGGTGCCCGCCAGGTGCTCGACGAAGTGCCCGCGGTGCTTCAACTTCGGTGAGTGGTGGCGCCGACGGTGGCCTCCGAGATTGATGTGGATCGCGTTGGTGGAGGCAGTACTTTTGGGAACCTCTATGCCTAGAACATGACCTATGAACTTGTTGATCTATTTGTGATGTAAAACTATGGATTATGCATCGCATATCTTGAATCTGCCATGTTTGATATGTTTGTGTAGTTGTGCAAAACCCTGCAAAACCCTGTTTTCTGAGGGGTCAAAAGCTCGTGCGAGCTAGCAGACCCCCTACCCCCACCCCGTAAAACAGAATATTCTGTTTTACGGGGTGGGGGTAGGAGGTCTGCTAGCTCGCACGAGTTTTTGACCGGCGAAATGTGCATACAGGGCCCTCTACACGCGTTTTAGGGGGTGACAACTTAGGGGGTCTGTTAGACATGCTCTTAGTTCTCCATGCATGTGTATAAAACTGCAGCAGAGAGCCGCAGTGCAGTGCTCACCTCATCTCGATCACTAGGTAGCTCTCATTCTTGGTTGGGTTTTTAGTTTTTTTTTGAAAAATGGGGAAAAATGGGATGATTGATGTTTAGCTAAAGTCATTACCCATTATTTCAAAATAAATAAATTATTCACTATGCTCTAAATTTCCATATGAATTATATATCCTTGGTTGCCCCTCCCACATCTATCAATCAGAGATTCCCCTGAGAACTAGTCAAACTAAAGAGGATGATCAAAAAGCACGGGCTCCGCGCACCACCGAGTGGTACTAATTAAGGTTCTGTTTGGTAAGATTTTGTCCGACTTTTTAGCTTTTTTTTTTCTTATAAGCCACAAAAGCACCTAAATAAATGTTTTTGGCTTTTGGATATTGTTACACGATGGTATAAGCCAAAAACCAAAATGAAAAGCACATGTTTAAGCGATTTTGTGGCTTCAAAAGTCAAACCATAAATAAGGCCAACTACACATGGCTAATATGGTTTAGAAGCGACAGAGATGGATTCTCTTTAGTTATAACCCGCTCGGAAAGTAGGTTTCGTCTTCCACGTGGAATAATTAGCTCCGTAGTTGTAGGGTGCACGGAAGAACCAGGGAAATTTTTGTAATGGGCCAAAAAAAAGCGACCACGGAAATAAAAACAACATATCAATGAACATGATGTTTTGGCTTGCCGGTGTTGATGAACCCGTTGTGCAAAGTGCACTTTTAATGTATTTTAAAATGTAAAAAAAATTGGGTGTTCATATAGAATATGTTTATTCGCGCAATTTTTTATTTATCGAAAAGACATTTTATGTGGCCGATATAAAAAGAGAAAAAAATGTTACGTACAGTCATTTTTTTAACATGGGGGATTTGCCCTTTTTACATCGGCTGCACAAAATGTTTTTCTCCCCGAATTTTTTATACGAACATACTTCCCTGTTCCACAATGTAAGAATTTTTAGAAAACTAATTTAGTTTGCTAAAAAGAATTATATTATGGAAGGGATGGAGTAGAATGTTACATGAATACCTGATTTTTTTGTTTGGATCTTTTGACATTTCGAAATTTGATTTTAGGGGCCGAGGTTCATCTTTACCCGTGAACCTAAAGCTTATTTACCATGCCAAGCGCATATACTGGGCTTTGTCGGAAAAAAAATCCGGATTCCGAAAAGACCCCGTTTTGAGTTTGAATCCGACAAGTAAGCGAGGCCTTAAGGGTTAACTAAATAAAATTTTGTTTAATTGATTAACCGGGCATGAGATGAACACTGTACTGTATTAGCTTCCCTCCTTTTCTCTATCTTTCTGGAAAGTGATGGATGATGCGACACGTACATTATACACGGAGGACTGTATCACAACGTGCGCACTGTCTTGCCGCGTATACCATCTACCGCTTTTTATTCTCTTGTGAACCATGCATGGTATCCCCTTTCCTTTCGTTTCATTTTCTTTCATTTTCCCTGATTTTTTTTTGTTCTGTTCCGTGAGATGAACCATTGCTCCAATCTGAGCGGTGCTACAGTTCGTTTTCATACGAAGACTTGCTTTTATATTTTCAGAATCTTCAAAAGAGATCGAGAACGAGCCTCTTTTAGCATTGATATTAACTCCGCAATAGCGACCGTGGGGTACCTCTGTGCTGTCTGCATTTTCCTAAATGATGTTCAGAAGTCTCCCGCGCGCCGTGATGATATAGTATACAGTTTACGCTCAATTATTAGCAGAGTTGCTAAGCTAAGCTGCACGAGGCTCCCAATTTTGTGGTAGGCCGTTCTTTGTATAATACGGGAGCGTTGTAGTGGTCCCTGAGACCAGGAAGCAAACAATTTACTATTAGGAGCTCCACTTAGGATGCATATCCATTCTGTGCCATCACTACCCGTTGCTGTTTGTCCAGACAACATGAAAGAAACCGGTTTCTTAAATCAATGAAAGATATGAATATAAATGTGGCCTGTTATTCTTTTTGGTGCACTCTGCCATGTGTGGATAAGTGATCTTGTAAACAATTTTAAGGGTGGCCGACCCTGACATCAGAGAAAGGAGAGCAAGAACAACGACGCAAACTGCTATAGCTTAATCATTAGGTGAAAGTACTTGTCCTTTGTTCAGTGTACGTGCCTACTTTCTTTATGCTCGCTGAACGGAACAATCTGTTTTCTGACAAGGAGCCCAAACATAAGATCCGTCGAACGTTTCGATCATCCATTTTGAAATCTAATAATTCGCGCACATGTACCACGATGAGCCTTAATCAGATCCAGGTTTCAACTACTGCGGATGATGCATGCATGCATCGCCGGTGGCCGGTGTTTTCATGACTCCTCAGTACTGAACTCTGAAAATGTGTTCTGAATAGCTAACAGGCCGTGCCCAGCTAATAATAGTCCAGAATTATACTCAATTACTCATCTCGAAGAGTCTTTCCCCCACCCGAGGCTTTGAGAGTCGTCTTCTACCTCCCGTCTTCGCCCCTTTCTCTCTCCGTTTCTAGCAGCGATGCTGCTGGGTATGGAGACGGATTAGGTGGCTGGTTCCCCCTCCTGTATATATATCGAGTAGATGTAGGGTTGTTGCTTTGCCCCAGGTGGCGTTTAGGAGTAGAGCTCTGGATCCCATCGGCCGGGTCTGGAGCATGCTGTGGTTGGTGTGCTTCGACGGGCAGATCTGGTGGCAGGATTTGCTGCGGTTGAAGAGGCTGGTCACGGAGATCTTCCTCAATAAGGCCGTCTTCTTTTTCTTCTCGAGCCTTTTCGTCTCGCCGTTCGGGTGGTGCGGTGGGAGGCGGAGGTGGTGGTGCTGCTCAGCCAAGCTCTCAATGGTGGATCTGGCCTTTGAGGGTGCTGCGACCGGCTCGTTCTGCAATAACCCCGCTTATCTGTGTTGGGGATTTGGGAGCTTCACCTTGGGCTTGTCATCATGGTGGCGGCGCGCAGAGGATGAAGACGCCCAACGTGCTGCCCCAGTGGGAGTTTCGTGGAAGCTTCGCCTGCGGATGTTCCCAAGTGGCAACCGTGCTTGGTTGTTGCTATCCATGGCCAAGGGGGCCACTCCGCCCCTCGGATTTCGTCGATTCGAGGGATTCGTCCTTCAGAAGGAAGGATCTTCAACCTCAGCTGGGCGTTCATCGCAGTCAACGCGTCAAGTGGTTCGTCCCCGACGTGCTGGTTCGCGGCCGCGGCTTCGAGGTTCTTCATCGCCGGTGGAGAAGGACCCGATCGCGTTTCCCCTGTTTTCTCAGGGTCCTTTTTGTTCTTCGCAGGGGCCTCTGTGTAATAGCTGTTTTATTTCTGGTCCCTTATGTAATTGTTCCCACCGCAGTATATGAAGCTTCTGGGTCCTTTGGACCCATCCCCTTGTTCAAAAAAAAAGTCCAGAATTAATTACTAGCAAGCACTAGCTAGACGTGGCGCTAATAATCGATGGCATGCTGACTCTACATCGAGCATAGACAAGTTCAGTGCAGCACTATATAGTTTAGGCTCTGATGGTGTTTTCATCTCTTCATCGAACGGCAAAGATCCAGCCTCTCCCTTCTGCCGCCTCGCTGTCTCCCTGCTCATCCTCCGAATATCACCAGAGCCAGCAGGGCAGTCAAGTGTACACGGTGTGGATGAAGTCCCTGGTGTTCAACGGCAGCGGCTGCACGGTGTTCACCCAGGACGGCGCCGTCGCGTTCCGCGTGGACAACTACGCCTGCAGGGGCGGCCGTGAGGGTGTTCTTCATGGACCGCGCCGGCAACACCCTCATCAGGATCAGAGGGAAGGGCTTTGGGCCGGATGTTCAGGAGGTGGGAGGTCTGCCGGTGCGCCCAGAGCGGCGACGAGGAGGATGAGGCGAAGACCTGGTTCAGCGTGCGGCGGGCCGAGAAGGGCCGGGGCACCGCGGTGATGCACAGCGGCGCGGGGACGTGCTACAGGATCAAAGGGTGTTGTGTTGAATATATTAGCAATTTAGCACATGATTTAATTCGAAATACTATCAGATAAATTGTGACCGTAGCAAATACAGTAACCATGCAAATATCTAGATCTAATACAGTAGACAGACTGAAACAATCTATTGCAAGAACTAGACATAAGAATTCCAGTAATATCTCATACAGATGGAATAGAGATACGTACGATGCAGCGGTAGCGGCACCGCTGTTGTTGTTGTCCACGTCGGCCATGTCGTCGATGAAGAGGTTGACGAGGTCGGGGAAGAAATCGTCGTTGGGGAAGCAGTCGCCGTCAGCAGTCGCGCGATTGCGCTCCCCAAAAACCTGATCGCCCCTCTCCCGTACAGGATCACAAGAGGCGGGGTTCCGGAGGCCTGCTGTCCCTCCTCGCGGTGCACGCCGAAAGAAGGGATGGAGAAGTCTTGATTGGCGGCGCAGTGCTTTGGAACGGTGCGAAACCATATGTTGAAGTGGTAGCTAGGGTTTACCGTATGCGCGTATTTATATGCGGCTGGGAGAGACGTGGACGTAACTCCACGTCTGAGTCGGTTCGGTTTCACGATCCAGAAAGGAAACGGAAACAGTTTAGGAATTAACGCGTCCGTTAATTACCAACTTAATGACTCATTAAGATTTCCCAAACGACAAAATAAACGCTCTCAACCCGCGGCGCGTCGTGACGTGACGTGTCGTGACGAGGCGTGGCGAGGCGGGCGGCGGAGGAGGAGCGCGTGTGGTACACCTCTCCTCTTGCCTTGCCAACTCATACATGAGCTAGAATGGCTCACCTTATAAAGTGGTTCCATTCTCTCCAAACTAGCAGTATGGTACTAAACTTTAGTCCCACTCACTCCACTCATTATTCATGAATGGGCCATGACAATTTCAGCATTTATTGGGCTTAGTTGGGCCACACTACAGCCCATAAATTCCAACATGTTGTGCGCGCAAGTCGGAGTACAGAGTCAGCGGTGGTGCGGACAGTGCGATCGTGGCAGAGGTCGCGCGGAAGCAAACGGCTGCGGGCCGGGGGTCGTGCTTGGGAGGACGTATTGACGCTGACAGTGGGGCCGGAGGTGGATCACTTTGCTCATGCTGGGTTTGGTCGTCGTGCGTGGTATCATGAACCATTCCTTGTGATCGATGGGTTCTTTTTAGGGAAATGCTGCGCGTACTTCGGAGGATTTCCCTCAAAAATCCTCCGGATCCATGAGCCGACATGTGTCCTCACAAATGTTTAAATTCCGCTTTTGCTCCTGTGAGCAAAAACACGGTTCATTAAAATAAGAATTTTAGCCTATTGTAGCAATTCATAAAAATCTCCCTAAATCCCGCTTTTGCTGCCGTGAGAAAAAAAAATAGTTCGCTTGAAATAACAATTTTGTGTTATTGTAGCAAAAAGTTTCGTCCAGATAAAAAAAAAACTAACTTTTGCCGGAGACATGGCTGGAGACATCGTCGGAGATATTATAGCAAACACTTTGCACTAGTATAACAAATCTGAACAACCATTATAGCAAAATAATTTGTGCTATTGTAGCAAAAAATAATGACATCGTCGAAGACACCGCCGAACATATTATAGCAAAAAAATTGCGCTACTATACCAAATTTGGATAACAATTGTAGCAAAAAATAATTACGTCGCCGGAGACTCCGCCGGAGATTCTCGCTGGAGACCTCGTAGCAAACAAATTATATTACTATAGAAAAAGCGAAAACCAATTGTAGCGAATAAAAAGCTGATAAACGTGAGCCACGCCTGTTAAAATGCCTGCGGGCCTTTCAACGAGAAGGCATGCTAAGGGATTTCGGTCCTGCCAGCTAGCGATCCGGAGGATCGTCCTCCGGATGAAACGAACCGTTTCCCTTCTTTTTAGGTAAACAGAGTGGAACTCTTTGGAATGTGTCATTTTGTCAAATCCTTATGAAAAGAAACCATGAGTTTGATATTGAGACTTTCATTCCACGGCTTAGAAAATTGTCTGCAAACACTTTTAATCGAATGCAGGGGCTTAGCCCTGTGTAATCTAATTGTTTCCTACAGTAGATAACTTTGCTGTCAAATTATCTCTCGCCAAACAATGGATCTCTCACTGTGAAAACATTTTGGCTAGCAAAACACTAGTGCAAGCTACATGCTAACTCAATCTATCTTGAGGAAGGGACCACTACAGGAATAAATCAAGACGCCGATGGTTTTTTGCCGGGGCCATCGGCGTAGACCCGACTAGGCCAGACCAAAGTGCATAGTTTTTTTTGAGCTACGCCGATGGTATTTTCGTCATCCTAGATCTGTTTTTTACTTACTAATCGTTTTGAGAATAACTTTTGTATTTGAACTCGGATTTCAATATTCTTTAACTCGTTTCGAAGAGGAGAAGAAGATCTACACATCATCATGCACATTGTTCAAACTATATTCATGAAAAAAATCTCATGAGAAATGACGGAACCAACAATAAAGGGGTAAGGGTTTCGTTGGTGAGGGGCTCCGGAGCGTCAAAATCCAACCAAAAGTTAGGTGGTGCCATACCAAGTCTGTACAAGAGTGTTTTGGTTTGTAAATGTCCAAGATTTATGGGAATCTTGTGAAGAGTTGATGTATAATTTTGTTTTGGGTGTTCCTAGGGGCTACCCTAACACAACCGAGCAAAAATTTGCACTTTCTACCCTCTTTTAACGCCAGTACCGGGTGTAAACATATAAGATGAGTTTTTGTCTAGCGAGGCTAGGGTTTATCCAAAGAGGGGCTCCGGAGCGTTGCAATCCAACAAAAATCTAGGTGGTGTCATACCAAATGTGTAAAAGTTTATTATGGGTTTGCATTTCCATTGTGATCTATTGTGCCAAATCTTGGACCACTCCAACATGGTTTGTCCATATGGTGCCCAAGTTTGGCCTCTTTTCTCCAGAAACCCTAGTGTTGACACATAATTTGCCTGCGGAGACCCTATACTGCACACCCAACTCCTCAAACCCAGCTATATGTTTCTTTGAAATGCCATTGTGCTCCACTGTGCCAAATATTAGCCCATTTCAACATGGTTTGATCATTTGGTGTCCAAGTTTGACCTGTTTTCTCGAGAAACCCATCTAATTTGCCAAGGGGTGATCCTATACCACACACTCATCACTTTTGAATTTCACTTAATAAAGTCATATACATGATGGAAAAGATCATATGGATATCATATTTGGATTTCTCTCATTTTTCTAATTGCTTTAGACATATTATTTGTCAAATTTCGATTTACGGATTTGTAGATATGAATTATTCAATATTAAATAAAAAACGCAAAAAAGTTAATTATTATTTAAATTCAAGATTATTATTATTTATTTATTTATGTTTACTTAAAAATTGGTTGGATTAACAAAATAAAGATGTGTCATCGTGGTCCAAGGGTCAATATGATTGATAGCATACCGTTGTAAGCAAAACAGTCTTTGTTTCTTGGAAGCTGAGAGGGAAGAAACTAAGAAGTTAAGTGTGTTGAGAGTGGAGCAGTCTAAGGATGGATGAACGAATAGGAAGTGTCACTAGAATTATTAGAGTAAAAAATAATTGATACTAAAGGAAAATCTGAATCTAAACCCTAAACCCCTAAATGGGAAACATAAATCCTAAACCCCAAAATAAAAAATAGAAATAAAAAATCTTTAGTCCCGGTTTGTAATACCAACCGGGACTAAAGGCAGTTCCAACCAGGGACTAGAAGCCGGTTTGTACTAGTGACATAGGACAAACTCCACATAAATATGTGCATATTGATATGATATGAAATTAAATTTCATGTAGATCTTAGCAATTTCGGATTTGATGGAGTTTATGCTATATATTGGATAACGACAGTAAGCATTCAATAAGATATACATAGTAAATACATGCATAAAAATTTCAAGATACAAAAGAGATACAAATTGGAAAAAACACCAATTAAAACAAGAAGACACTGTCAAGAGTGAAAAGCAAAAAAAGTGTCCAAATTATATCAAACACCCAAATCAACACATGATCGAGGAACCAATTTGAGAAGATGTCAAAATAAAATAAGATCAAAGAATAAATCGAACCCTCTACATTTTTCATGATGGCACACAAATTACGAAGACAAAAATGTTCATCTTCCAAGGAGGCACATCATAGGGACAAATCATTTGAAAACAACAAATGTTCAAACGCATATACGATAGATCCTCAAAGATTTGTGCATGATCTTGTATTTTAATACAAAATGCACACAATGGGATCATTAATTACTCTCCATGTATATAATTTAAACACTAGTCATGTTCAAGAAAAACAATAAGATGCAACACCAATTTAAAGAATGGTGTTCTACTCAATGAAGGATAGCTTCCCAAGAGTAGTGCAACATAAAGAAGTATGACTTTGAATGTAATTGCACAAGAATAGGATCATTGCTTCTCCTAACTCAAGAAAGTATAAAATAAATTTTGAGTGGACCAAAAGGTACAAGAAAGACTTAAACCAAAATAAATCCTTGGCAATAATTAAAGCAATTTCCTAGCAAAAACCAATATAAATATGATCAATGAACTTACCACAATATTATTATCACTTGTGAAAGACAAGGAGTGTATGGGGATATTTCTCGGTGATACATGGTATATTCACATCATATTCACAAAACATAAGCATGTGCAAAAAGAGAGGACGTAAAAAAACATGCTTAGATAGAGATTCTTGATGGCTTCAACCAATACCGATCGTGGAAAGCCCCAAGAAACTCTCTCACAGACAAGATACCAAAACAAGAGAGACAAAAAATATTTAAGCAATTATGGAACTTGTTTGAGAAACATGCCATAAAGGAAAAAAGATAATTGACAATATCAACTATAGGTAGCAATACCTCACATATTCTAGGTTTTTAATATGCACATAGCTTATTACTCCCCCATAATGTGATAATCCATTTTCATTTTGTTTCAACAAGAAACACATAAAAAACCAACTAGGAAAAGTTAATGGGCATTATAGAATTTGAATTTCTCATGAGAATGACATACCACATAGACACTAGATAATATTTATATATCAACAGTAAGTGGTATTCCTCATGTACACACTGTTAGATGTTGTAATGCTCCGTATATATATGGTACGGTGTAGTACACCAACCGTATATACACACCCATGTACGCCTCGATGAGGGATGTTCTCATCCTATATTAACATGCACCCACCCCGAGAGGGGTATCGTTTTCGTCAAACGCTCATATGGTATCAAAGCCTAGGTGCTCTTCCACCTCTAGCTAGCCGCCGCCAATCCAATCTAAACCCTAAAAACCAGAAAACCAAAACCTCAAACCAGCCGCAGCGCCATGGCCGCCTCGGCCGCCGCCACCCCTGCCACGCTTGGATCCCCTCCCTCCACCAAGTTGACCCAGGCTAACTTCCTCCTATGGAAGACCCTTGTCGTGCCGCCGATCCGCGGTGTACAAGGTGTCGGTCTACTCGATGAATCCGATGCCGTCCCGGTGCAAACTCTGGAGGTTGAAGACACAAATCACACGAAAACAACAGTCCCTAGCCCATCCTATGCAACATGGGTGTCAAGGGATCAAACGATGCTAGGATTCTTAGTGAATTCCTTGTCGCCGGAAATCGACGCTCACGTGATTGAGCTGAAAACTTCCGCGGAGGTATGGGATGTCATCACCGGCATGTTCTCTACTCCGTCTCGAACTCGGATCAACCACCTGCGAGGGGCGCTCAACAACACCAACAAAAATGGCCTTACGGCTGTGGAGTTCTTTGCAAAGCTCAAGGGAATGTCATCTGAACTTGTCGCTGCCGGAAAACCCCTAGAAGAGGACGAGATGATTGAATACATCCTCAATGGACTCGACGCCTCGTACAATGACCTCGTCTCCTCGTTCAATGGCAACCCCAACACATCCCTCGATGATGTGTATAGTCAGATCAGTGTGCATGACCTACGACGTGACATGCTGGACGAGACAGGGCAGGACTTACCTTTCTCATCGCCAGCCAATGCTGCTCGCCATGGTGATCGCGGTGATCGTGGTGACACTCACCGCGGTAATCCGGGTGATCGCCGCTCTGAAGATGACAAGCGCGATGACTACCGCATGGATGAACGCCGCTCTAGACGCGGTGACTACGATGATCGCCGCACTAGACGTGGTGACTACGACGACCGTCGTGCTGGGCGCGGTGACTATGATGATCGACGCGCTGGCCGTGGTGACTACCGCGGGGACTCGCGGGACCGTGTGGACTCACGCGGTGATCGCCGCTATGAACGGCGTGACGAACGGCGCTATGAGCGTCGTGACGACAGAGCTGATGAACGTCGCTGCGAGCGACGTGATGATGCTGATCGTGGTCGCAGCCGTCGTCGACATGGTCGGGTTTCCACCCCCTATGTAGACGTTGATTGTCAAATTTGCAAGATTCACGGTCACCCGTCATATGCGTGTTGGTGGCTCTATCAAAGTTGTGACTAGCACCGTGACCGTGACAACAAGGACAACCCAAATAGTGACAGTGAAGACGATGGAGAGAAGAAATGCGCTGATGCAACGGCATATGGCGGGGATACCAACTGGTATATGGACTCGGGTTGCACGCATCACCTCACCGGACAATTAAACAAGCTCACCGTCCACGACAAGTACAAGGGCCATGATCGAGTTCACACTGCGAATGGTAAGGGCATGCATATTCATCATATTGGTCATTCAACTATTTGCACCCCACATGATTTTCTCCAACTTAACAAAGTCCTTCATATACCTAGTGTATCAATGAATCTCTTGTCTGTTTATAAGATTGCCCTTGACAATAATGTTTTCCTAGAATTTGACCTGTTTTTCTTTCTTATAAAGGATCGGGCAACAAGAAGAATTCTATTTAAAGGTTCCTGCCATGATGGTCTCTACCCTTTAGTGCCTGTCTCTAGTGGGTCTTCCAAGTATGCATTTGTTTCAATAAATCCGTCTTCGTCTACTTGGCATCGTCGTCTAGGGCATCCTTTCTCGTTTGTGGTGCAAAGAGTTCTTAGGAAGAATAATATTTCTTTTACTCCTGAAATAAATCCATATGTACGTGATTCTTGTCATTTAGCAAAGAGCCACCAGTTGCCATACCCATATCCATTGTTCCCTTAGGACAAGTTTTTTCTGATGTATGGGGTCTAGCACCTAATCCAGTTTATAAGCGCTCCTATTATGTAAGCTTCATTGATGATTTTAGCAAGTTTACTTGCATTTATTTGCTCAAAAAACGTTCTGATGTGTGTCAAGTCTTTCTCAAATTTCAACAATTTGTTGAATGCAAATTCAATAGTGTCGTGGTGGTGTCACGGCAGATGCCATGGGATGGCTAAAGATGTGGGGACGAAGGACGCTGGAGGTGCTCGGGGAGGGATCACGCGACGAGTAGCCGCGTGAGGTACGAAGTAAACACTGCAAACAACACGATCTACCCAGGTTCAGGGCCCTCGTGAGGAGGTAAAACCCCTACTCCTGCCTTTCTTTGTGTATTTTGGTATCTCACCGAGTAGCCACAGTACAGAGTTCTTGCTACCGAGTAGCCACTCTCCTCTAGATGATGAACTAGGTCAAGAACTAGGTCAAGAATTAGGTCAAGAATTAGGGTTCGATCCTCACGCAGGAGGCGGCGGGGCACCTTATATACATGGTGCCCAGCCGGATACGTCCAAACATGGACAAGTGTCGACATAGTGTGCACATCGTCCTTCTTCCGGGTTCCCGCTGACAGCTTTGGTTCCTAATCTTGGCTGAATCTAGAAAGTCGTTGGGCAAAACAAGGGGACAGACTGGTATCACTGTGCCAAACACAGAGTAGGGCCCCCTTATCCTGCGACGGCCTGCTTCCATGCTGTCACTGTCAGGCAGGCCGGTCCCAGATGAACAGTAGTTCGAATGCTGCCAAGTACGGACCCAGGATACGCGGGATCCTGTGTCAGAACGGCTCCTTTGACTTTCTGGCCCGAGTAGGTTCCCGCCAATTTTACTCGGGCCAACTCTTCTACTCGAAAGGACAGAACTTGATTGATATCTCCTTCTGGTCATCTTGAGGTGAGACCGAGTAGCGGTCGACCGGGTAGCAGGTACCGGGTAGTCGGCTACTCGACCAAACCTCTCTTCTGTAAGTCGCCTTTACCACTTGCCTTTACCCTACTCGGGGGTAACCCCCCGACAGCAGTCCCCGAAGCTGGTTGAGTCTTGCGAACTCGTTCACTAGGCTCTGCCAGCTTAAAACCAATTTTTGCAACATAGCCCTTGAACCTCAAGATGCCGGGTAGAACCTCCGAGTAGCTCTCTGAATAGTACCTTGAGTTTCCTCTCCTCTGCGCAGCAGATGACTTCTACTCTGCGACCGAGTAAAAAGACTTGGAGAATTTTCTTGAATTGAGCTTCTGCAGCGCAGAGCACGATCCAGCCCTTCGCACAGCAACTGAACACGTGTCAAGCATCCAGGCCCCCGTCGTCTCGTTGCCCAGGGCACGACGTGCCACGCGCCCGGTTTCCAGGCAGTGGGCCCACCACTCGTCACGTCCCATCAAGAGTAATAATAGGCCACAATCTGGTGGTGGGATCAATTGCGGCCGTTACGCGCGCATCCCGCGCTTGTGTGCGTTTCCAGCCGGCCACAGATCCCACCACACGCCACGATCGATCCCACTTCCCCGATGGTAACGGTAGCCTGAGGCGAGGGTATAAATACCCCCGCCGGTAACTTCCTTTTCTCCTCCCTCGCACTTTTCCTCTTTCATCTCTCTGTTCTTCTCCGCCGCCGAGCTCTCCGCCCCCGCGCAATCTTTTGCGCCGCCGCGAATCCAATCCAGCCAATCAAATCCTTCCGATTCTTTCCACCCCTCCTACTCGCAACCATGTCTCGCGCCGGCTGGGCTGGCTCGCATGTCACCGCCGAGGACTGCGCCTGGCTTGTGAACACTAGGAGGGTTCCTCCTGGTGTTCAATGCCGGCCATCTAGGGGCGAGCTCGTGCCTGCCCCGGAGGAGGGCGAGCACGTTGTGTTCTTGGCGCATTTCGAGCGCGGCTTCGGCCTGCCGGCCTCCGACTTCCTCCGCCGCTTCCTCGACCACTTCGGCCTCCAAATGCATCACCTGCCACCCAATGCCGTCGTCTTCCTCGCCTACCACGCCGTGGTGTGCGAGGCCTTCCTCGGCATCCATCCAACACCGGACACCTGGCTCAAGTACTTCCACCTCCGCCAGCAGACCACCGGGAAGAAGGAAGGCACGGGTGTGCCACGGGCAACCGACACCGGCTGCGCCATGATGGTGCAGCGGTCGGGGACCAATCACCCCCGTATCAAGGGGTTGGAGTCCGTCCGGATATGGCAGAAGACGTTCCTCTACGTCAAGAACATCCCCGCCACCGAAGGAGGACATGTAACTGATAGAATCAACCTTCCCGCTTGGAGCCTCCGTGCTCCCACCGGGAAGAATTGGAAGGAGAAGCCCTCCAACGACCTCAACGCGAAGGAGATTGAGGCGCGGCTCGGCGCTCTAATCGACGAGGGCCTCAAGAGTGATGATCCAGTGGCGTGCTGGATCAAGAGACGCGTTCTGCCTCTGCAAGAACGCTGCCACCTGATGTGTTACATGGGAGGCCCCCGTGACTGCACCAGGACGACCACCATCGAGCTCGACAACGCAGACGTTCCCGAGCACGCCAGGGCCATCCTGACAACGAGCCTCGCCGAGCATTGGCAGTATGGGTTCGTCCCATTCAGCCGTACAAAACCGATTCCGCGGGTACGTTCTTCTTTCCCTGCTTTCTGTATATGGATTCCGAGTAGAAAACTTCCTCTTCTCGTCGCGACTAGGGATCGTAGTCTGTACCGAGTAGAGTACTTAGTAGAGTTGTATAGGCTTAGTGTGCTTTGTGCCTGCACGCCTTTCTGAGTAGAACATTCGGTAAAAATACTTAGGCTTAGTGTGCTTTGTGTTTGCACGCCTATCCGAGTAGGATACCATCCTGCTACTCGGCTAACTTGTGACACTTCTCCGCTCTTCAGGTCCTCAATCGCCAGCGTATGGAAAGCTGTGAACGTTTTGAAGGCAACTGGTCTGCTGACCGAGAGGAGGACGACAAGGCCTCTTTTGAGACCGCAGACCAGATCAACCTCCCTCGTTCCCCCACCATGGAGAGGCAGCACGCTGAAACGTCTCTCCGCGACTGGCCTGAGGACGAACTTGAAGGTAACTGCGCACTTGCTTTGCTTGTTCACGAGAAGCACCAACCCATTGTTTGTTGTTTCTGATTTGCTCCTCTTCTTTTTCTGAATCCGCAGATGATGTTGATGAAGAGAACGAGGATGAGGACGAAGATGAGAACGAGAACGAGGGCGATAAAGCCCTTGTCGTCAACCCTCTTTCTGTCGCTGCACCCGCTACTCGCAAGCGGACTGGCAGCGGTGCCGTAGAGCCCCCCGCCAAGAAGAAGAAGCTGACCGAAAAGGCGACCAAGAAGGTCGTGAAGAGACCAAGGCGAAAGCTCGCCTCCACCAGCGCGTGAGTTTCTTCCCTGTCGTCTCCCTTCTCGTACTATGTTATTTTTCCCCAATCCTCTTCTAATTTCTGAATTTCTTTTTCTCTGCAGACCTCCCATGGACGCGAACGCTGCTCTCGCGCCCGACCAAGCTAAGAAGCCAGCAGCGCCACTTATCAACCTCGACGACGACGAGGATAACACCGCCAATGCACAGAGCACTGATGCTCAAGGAGCAGATTCGGGAAAGCAGTCCCGTGCGGAGTCAGCAGCACAGGACACTGCCGCCCACCAGGAGAGACCCCCTTCTCCTCCGGCCAACACTGCCGAGGAGACTCAAGACGAAGAGATGCAGGATAACACCGCCCTCGAGCGGCCAGAGGCTGAACAGGAGCAGCCAACCACAGATGCTACAGGCCAAGTGAATCCCGCTGCCGAGCAGCGGGTGGAAGATGCCACTATGACAGATGCCACCCTGACAGATCACTACCCACTGAGTGATGCGCAAACAGGCGCCGCACCGAGTAGCGCCCAGCCGACTGGCGCACCGGATAGCGCGCCCCTGGCGCCGCCAACTGACCCAGCCAGGCAACAAGCCCTAGATGCCTTGAAGGAGGAGGTCGAGAAGAGGGCAGCCGAGAAAGAAGCTGCCGAGAAGACAGAGGCTGAGAAGAAAGCAGCCGAGGCTCCGAAGTCCGAGAAGCCAACCTCCGGGAAACCGCCTGCCCAGAAAGAGACAGCAAAGAAGAAAGCTGCCGACAAGCCGCCGTCGACGTCAGCTGGCCAGTCCACGCAGCTTGTTATCCGCAACCCCAGTGCGGTTCCTGCCGCTGCTAACATAGCTGATCAGCCCCTCTACCTGGATTACATGGTGAAGGTCAGCCAACAGCGCCAGATTGGCCTTTCCGTCGAGGATCGGAAGATTGCTCTCACAAAAGGAAGGAAAGCCGTGGCGACGGACTCCAGGCCCCCGGCCCCCGTCCCCATTGCTTCTCGGGGAGCTCAAGATCAGGCGATATCATCCCAGAGCCTCGAGCAGGTACTCGACTTGGTTGGTTTCATCGATGCCAAGTGGGACAGCAAGCTTCTCGGCACAGAGAAATGGCACGGCCTTGGCCTGGGCGACATCGATCATATGCGGGTCGACTGGAACAAGGTGGACTTGGGCTACAAACCCATGACCGTCTCCTCCAGCACCGCTACTCTTGCTGCCAAGATGTTCGTGCACCGCAAGAACGCAGAAGATCTCGAGCAGTCTTATGCGGTAAGTTTTAATTTGTCCTCTCCGAGTAGCATTTTTCTTCTCTCCTATCCGTCTTCATTTTCCTTTACCCTCACCCAGTCCCCGAGATTCTGGCCGAGTAGGCGGATGCTCTCCCGAGTAGCCGCCTTCTCGGGTTGAATCTTCACTTCTCTGTCTAACTTGTTTTCTTTTCGCTTCTCGGGATAGCGTTCTGAAGCGTACCAGTCTGCATCGCCAGCTTCTCTGGAATCATGCTATCGACAGGAGGCGAATTGCTGCACTGGAAAGAGAGAAAGCAGCTGCGGAGGCAGCCGGTAAGGATGCTAAGGATAGCACCCTGAAACTGTCTGAGGTGGAAGGTACGCTCCTAGCCGCGCGGTTCTTGGGTTTTTTGTTTACGCCCGCTTCTGCTTTCTTGCGCTAACCTTTTCTACTCTGCAGGGAAGCTAAAGGCCCTGGCTGACGAGCACGAGAACTGTCGCACCTTTGTTGCGAATGCCGAGAACACCATCAAGAAGCTTGAAGGTAAACCTCCGTCTACTCGGTTAGTCCTTGTGCCTGTTTCCTTTGCTTCTCTGCTAACCATGCTTTGCTCTTTTCAGAAGATCATAAATTGTTTGTTGAAGAACACCAGGACTGTGTCAAACCTGAAGAAGTGCAGCAGCGGCTGTCCGACCAGGCCGTTGAGCTGCTGAAGGACCACACTACAGAGATGGAGCAGCTGCAACTCCAGCTGCAGAAAGCCCTCCAAGATGCTCTCGACCTTGGCACCGAGAGGGACAGGGTTATCGCCGAGAAGGCCAAGGCTGAGACAACTTTCAATGCCAAGATCAAAGCCCTTGAGCAGGAGTGCGAAACGCTGAAAAAATCCAATGCTGGGTACTTCACTCAGTTGGACGGACTTCGCTTGCTCGAGGAGAAGCACATTTCCAATGAGGAGGAGTGGAAAATCCAGTTGCAGCAGCTGCGCCACGAGCTTCACAGTAAGTCTCCTTTTTTCTGCATCTTTTCTTCTCGGTCCTGCCTCTTCTCGGTTCCCGTGACTGAATTCCTTCCTTGCTTCTATGCAGAAATCTTCCCTGATCTCGTGTCCGCCTGCGGGCCAGCCTTGGCCAAAGCCCGAGCAGCTCGCCTTGAGAAGGGCGAGGCCTCGGACACCAGAGCCGAGATCGAGGACAACCTGCTGGTGATGAAAGGGCACTTCGAACGCCTAGCCGGCGTGGGCACCGACTTGGTGCGCGTCGGCTTCGCGCTCCACAAGCTGTTCTGGCCTGAAGATTCCGCGCCGACAACGATTGATGGCCTTGCTCTGAATCTGCAGAATGTGAAGGCCGAGCTGAAGAAATGGCGCGCCTCGGGAGCTCGGGCGGGTGCTGACTTGATGCTTCTCTGCATCGCTTCCTGGTACGAGAATCTGAACATGGAGATCATCCGCGGGAAGCGCAACGATTCCAAGTGGGAGACGGACCCCAGCTGCGTGGCCATGCGCAAGCTGATTGCGTACGAGGTCGCGGAGTGCGCTGAGACGGACGTCTTCATCGATGGCCTCCCCGAGCCCGACACCGAAGTGGAGGAGGACGAGGAAGCGGATGAAGACACAGAGTCCGACTTGGACGGCTTCTTCGATTCGCCTAGAGGCACTGCCGGGAAGGGGAAGAAAGTCGCCGTCGCGAGTAGCGACGAAGAGATGGAGGAGATCGACACAGCCGCCCTCGACTTCGGTACTTCATCTGGAGCTGCACTCGACGACACGGTGCGCACCCACGCCCCCGAGACTGGCTCTGCTTCCGCGACGGCGCCCATCTCGGTGGCCACTGCTACCTCTGAGCAGCTCGCCACCGAGCCTGACGCCGAGCAAGCGAAGACTGCTGATGCCAGCGCAGAAGCGGACGCCACCAAGGCCACTGAGGAAGGCGAAGCAACCCAGGCGAGCACCGAGAACACCGCCTCTTCGACATGATCTTATCCTGCACGCTTTTTTACTCAAACATTTATCAGATCCCCGGGATGCCGGGAGCAGATGTATCAGACTTATTTATTCTGTTGCTACTCAATTTTATTTCTACTTGTTATCTTCAATTTAATCATTTTGAGCAGCCCTGGCTCAATGCCGGGTTGCGTTTCCATGCGAGTCCCCGAGTTGCGTTTCTTATTCACTCTCTCTTTTCATCTCTGCTCTACCCGCAACTTGTTGCTTTTTTGGTATTCGAGTCACAAGAGTCAAAGAGTAGGGCTGCAAATACTTAGCCACTAGAAACAATCATAGTAACGCAGCCCACCACCTAGCCGAAAAGACAAAACAGAGAACAAAAGTAACAAACATTCTACTCGGTTCCTGCACTTTTTCTTCCTTAGCGATTTTCTTGTGCTCATTGACCTTTTGCTTGTTCTCTTGCTTGCCATGAAGCCGGGTTTCGGACAACAGCAGAGTCGAAGAGTTGGCATATAGGTTTAGACACAGTACTCAATACGCGTATGAGTTCTGAAGTGAAGCAACCGAATAGACAAATAGTAAAGCCGAGTAAAAACACTTGGGGCAATTTTGGACGAGGGCAGTCCCCGAGAACAATTTCAGATTGCAGAGTAGAATTTCAACTCGGATAAGAGGGTACATACACATCTTTGCTTACGAATGAAAACGACGAAGTAGAGCTACATTCCAAGGGCGCTTGGTTTCCTCTCCAGATTTATCAGCCCTGTTCGCCTGTGGTGGGCGCACATCTACAAGATAGTAAGCATCGTTGTGCAGCGCTTTGCTCACAATGAAAGGCCCTTCCCATGGAGGAGACAACTTGTGCATCCCGGCTGTGCGCTGCACAAGCCTAAGGACCATGTCTCCTTCTCGGAAAACCCTTGGGTTCACCTTTCGGCTATGATAACGCCGCAGGTTTTGCTGGTAGATAGCCGAGCGTGACAGAGTCAGCTCTCTTGCTTCTTCAAGCATGTCAACGTCGTCTTCTCGAGCTTCTCTCGCCTCCACCTCAGTGTAGAGGGCTACTCGGGGGGAGTCATGCTCTAAGTCTATTGGCAACACGGCCTCAGCCCCGTATACCAAGAAGAATGGCGTGTAGCCGGTTGACCGGTTAGGGGTAGTCCTTAGACTCCACAACACCGCTGGCAATTCGTCTAACCAACACCCAGGTGTTTTCAGCAGCGGCTCCATCAGCCTTGGCTTGATGCCTGCCAGTACCATGCCATTTGCTCTTTCAACTTGCCCATCGGAAGCAGGGTGCTCTTTCAAGATGTGAGTCATGTTGCCTCTAGCCGGCTGGAAGGGCCCAACCATGTCCAAACACCAAACAGCAAATGGCCAAGTGATAGGAATTGTTTTCAACTCGGAAGCAGGCATGTGAATCTTACTTGCGAACATCTGGCAGCCTGTGCATTTCCTCACGATATCCTCAGCTTGCTGCAGTGCTGTGAGCCAATAGAATCCATGCCGGAAGGCTTTCTGGACCAGCGCCCGAGAAGAGGCGTGGTGCCCGCATTCTCCTTGGTGTATCTCTATCAGAATCTCTTCTCCTTCTGCTGGATCCACACAACGTTGCAACACGCCAGTGGCACTCCTCTTGTGCAGCACATCTCGGACAATCGTATAGCCCTTGGATCTTCTCTGAATCTGCCTTGCAGTCACCTCATCTTCAGGTAGAGTGCCGTCCCTTAGAAAGGATAATATGGGCATAGCCCAACTCGGTGTCTCCCGTGTGGGAAACACTGGTTCGTCCAGTTCCATTGGGACAGGCTCTTGTGGTTGCTTAGGAGGAGTAGGAGCGTTTCTCTGTAACCCAGATCGATTGGCGAGAACTTCTTCAATGAATGCAATAGCCTCCGGGTTAAGGGCGGCAGTCCCCGAGTAAGGAGTGGCAGTCCCCGAGTAAGGAATGGCAGTCCCCGAGTAGGGAATGGCAGTCCCCGAGTAGGGAGTGGCAGTCCCCGAGTAGAGGACGGCAGTCCCCGGGTTTTCTGCAGCACTCTCCCAGTCAATCTCCATTGGATCAGATTCCTCACTTGGCAGAGAAGGAACAAATATGGACTCCGAGTTGGGAGAAGGCTTGATGGATGGCTTCCTCAAATGCTCCAAGGCGATTCCCGCCGGGATGGATTGCCGAGAAGATCCCAACTTGGATAACTCGTCTGCTGCTTCGTTCTCTGCTCGGTGAATGTGCTGGAACTCACAACCTTCGAAGAACCCAGTCATAGACTGCACCAGGAAGCGATACGATGCCATGTTGGCATCCAAAGCATCCCAAGTGCCCGAGACTTGCTGCACCACCAGATCTGAATCTCCATAGCATATGATGCGCTGCACGCCAACCTCCTTTGCTACTCGCAAGCCATGTACCACTGCCTCATACTCTGCAACATTGTTGGACGCCTTGAAATGAATCTGCAGCACATACTTGAGTTGATCCCGCTTGGGTGACGTAAGCACAACACCAGCACCAAGGCCTTCTTTCACCTTTGAGCCATCAAAATGCATCCTCCAGTAATTGGAAACTGGAGCAGGAGGTTCATACTGCACCTCGGCCCAGTCCACAAGAAATTCCGCCAGGATCTGAGACTTGATGGCGTCTCTTCTCGCATACGCGGGAGCATACGCTGCTAGCTCAATCGCCCACTTGGCTACTCTGCCACTCGCCTCCTTGTTGCCCATGATATCCGAGATGGGAGCAGAGCTCACAACTGTGATAGGGTGCTCCTAGAAATAATGCTTAAGCTTCCTGGCGCCCAGGTACACGCCGTAGGTCATCTTCTGGTAATGCGGGTAGTTTTGCTTTGAACTGGACATCACTTCACTGAGATAATATACTGGGCGCTGCACACTCTTGCCTTCTTCTTCTCGTTCCACCACAATCACCACGCTGACTACTCGGTTAGTCGCAGCAATGTACAGCAGCATTGGTTCCTTGGGTAGCGGACTAGCCAAGATGGGAGCACTAGCCAGCATTGCTTTCAGCTCATTGAATGCCACATCCGCTTGCGGAGTCCAGACAAACTTGTCACTTTTCTTCATCAGTTGGTACAGAGGCAGGGCCTTCTCGCCCATTCGACCCAGAAAACGGCTCAGAGATGCCAAACAACCTGTGAACTTCTGCACATCTTTCAATGATCTCGGTAAAGACATGCTCTCAATGGCTTTTATCTTAGAAGGATTGGCTTCAATGCCTCGACTAGAAACCAGAAAACCGATTAGCTTTCCGGCCGGTACACCAAAGGTGCACTTACTCGGATTCAGTTTCATTTTGTACTTGCGTAGGTTAGCAAAGGTTTCCTCCAGGTCGGCAAGCAGAGTATGTGTTTTATTCGTTTTGATGACAATGTCATCTACGTACACCTGCACATTCTTGCCGAGCTGGTCGTGCAAGCATTTCTGCATGCATCTCTGATAGGTTGCACCCGCATTCCTCAAGGTAAAACACATGACACGATAGCAATAAGCCCCGTACGGGGTAATGAAAGCAGTCTTTATTTGATCAGCAGGGTTGAGTGCAATCTGGTGAAAACCAGAGTAGGCATCTATGAAAGACAACAGTTCACAACCAGCAGTGGAATCGATCACCTGATCGATGCGAGGTAGCGGGAAAGGATCCTTGGGGCATGCCTTGTTCAAGTCGGTGTAGTCGACACACATGCGCCACGCAGTGGCAGCCTTGGGATCCTCCTTCTTCTTCTCGACCATGACCGGGTTGGCTAGCCAATCCGGATGCAGCACCTCCATGATGAAATTGCTTATCAGTAACTTGGTGATCTGGTCACCAATGGCCTTCCTTCTCTCATCTCCGAAACGGCGCATAGCCTGCTTCACAGGTTTGGCGTCAGGACGCACATGTAATGAGTGCTCAACCAACTCCCTCGGGACTCCTGGTAGATCTTCATTGGACCAGGCGAATACATCTCGATTCTCACGGAGGAAGTGGATGAGCTCGCTTTCCTATTTCTCCGCCAACCCGGAGCCAATGATGGCTACGCGGTCGGGGAACTCGGGGTCGACCTGGACCTTCTTTGTCTCCTTGGCAGCTTGGAAAGCAGTACCGTGCTGGGTACTCGGCACACCTTGTGCGCCAGCTTGTGCGGACTGGGCCATGGCCACCACCTCGTACATCTTCTTCTTCTCGGCAGCGATCACCATCGACTCCGCCAACTGGGAGCTAGCAGAGGCACACTCCATGGACTTCTTGTAATCTCCAGAGATGGTGATGATGCCATTGGGACCAGGGATCTTCATCTTCAGATATGCCACATGCGTAGAGGCCATGAACTTGCTCAGAGCAGGCCTGCCGAGTAGAGCATGATAGGGGCTCTGATGATCCACCACCTCAAACTGCAGGCGCTCTGTGCGGCAGTTCTCCCGGGTACCGAATAGCACATCGATCCACACTCGGCCAATCGGGTTGCACGAGATCCCGGGCACAATGCCATGGAAAGTGGTCTTGCTAGGCAGCATCATGTTCTCGGCCAGGCCAAGCTTCTCATGTGTGTCCTTGTACACAATGTTGATGATGCTGCCGTTGTCGATTAGCACCTTGCTGAACCTCACATTCTTCTCGGGGCCCAGGAAGGTAGGATCCAGCACCAAGGCATAGCTACCCGGATTGGGCATCACCTTGGGATGATCTGCTCGGGTCCACCTGATCTCCTGGTCACACCAATACATGTAGTGAGGGACAGCAGGAATCACTGCATTGACCTCCATGGCCCGCCTGTGCTGTGATTGCTTGTCGACTGGCTCAGAAGTGAAGATCATATAACTCTCGTGGTGCTCTTGGTACTGGTTGGAGCCATTGCCCCCACCGTTGCCATTGTTGTTGTTGCCCTGGTAGTTGTTGTTGTTGCCTCTGTTGTTGTTGTTGCGGTTGTAGTTGTTGTTGTTGTTGCGGTATCTCTCATTGTTGAAGTTCTGGTTGGCTCCTAAAGCCACCTGGTTCACATTCTCTTTTCTCGGGTACACTGGCGGCCGAGCTGCGGGTGCGCGAGTAGGCTGCACGTTGGCATTGGCCGCTGGCAGGGGAGGAGGAGGAGGCAAGCCATCACTCTTGATCGCCTCCCACCACTCGCACTGCCGAGTAGTGTGGTTAGCAGGCCTCGAGGGGTGGTGAGTGTGAAAGCTGCATGGACCATCCTTCATGTCATCAAAGACAAACTTCTTCGGCTGCTCGGAGTTCCCGCTACCCGACTGAGAGGTGCGAAATGGCTTCTTGTTGCCTTGGCCCTGGTTCTGGTTTTGCCCGTAGGCTCCAGCAGGTTTCTGCCTCTGGCTGCCACCAGCTCCAACAGTCACTGCATTCACCTCTTCGGGATCATACCGATTATCTACTCGGCGCTTGTTGCGGAACTCGTTGCGCTTGCTGTTGCTGAAGTTTCTTCTCGGCTCAGAGGAGTCCATCAGTGGCTGAGTAGGATCACCGAGTGCGTACTGATCCGCAATCTTGATGGTCTCCGCCAGAGTGTTCGGCATCTCCCTCTGCAATCTCTGCCACAACATACTGCCATGCCTGCATCCCTGCGCAAACCAAGTGATGGCCTGCGCTTCATTCACACCCTCACAGGTGTTCCTCAATGTGCTCCACCGAGTAAGATACTCGCGGTCTGTCTCGTCTTCTCGCTGCCTGCAAGCTGATAGCTGCTGTGGCCTATTCGGCCTCTTGTATGTGCTGGTGAAGTTGCTGATGAAGGCATCCGAGAAGTCCAGCCAGCAGTTGATGCTGTTCTTGGGCAAGTTGTTGAGCCAAGTGCGAGCTGGACCCTCTAGCATCTGCGGCACATAGCGCACAGCCCATCTTCTGTTGCCATTCGCGATATGGACCGCGGTGACATAGTCATTGAGCCAATCTTCAGGCTTGGTGCTGTCATTGTAGCTCTTGGTGCCTCTTGCAAGCTGGAAGTTCTTCACGGACGGCTCGTTCATGATGCGCGGGCCAAAGCACTCGGGGCCAGGAGGACCCGTGCTCTCCAGCCGCGCCGACAAGCTGATCCGGTCCAACTGATGCCTCGCATCTCCAGGCGCCAGCACGCGCTCACCAACACGGTCATGAATATCATAGCCAGCCATCTCCATAGCCGAGTAGCCATCATCATACCTGTCCACCTGCACAGCTGCAGGCTGCTCCACCGGGTTGGCGACTGGTGCCACTGCGCGTGGCTGCTGCCTCTGCCGAGTAGGCTGAGCTGCGGGTTGCCGAGAAGGACCTGGACGAGCAGCTTCTCGGGCACGGCTTTGAGCTTGATGGGCTTGAGAGCCTGCTCTTGCAGTGTTGTGTTCCTGCCCGGGCTGCTGCGGCACCGCAAGCTGTTTCGCGGCAGCAGCCGGGTCATACACCTGCATTTGCCTGTCTCTGCCCGAGCGCCCGCTGCGGCTCTTCTCGCGGCTGGGATGCGGAGACGAGGCCTGATCGTTAGATCTAGCCGCGTGCGAGTGAACCACCTGCGAAGCCCCAGCACCCGGGTTGGCCTTCCGGAACTCCTCGTTCTGTCTAGCAGCCTCCAACACCAACTCGTTGAGCCTTTCCTGCTGCCTAAGACGCGCATCGCCATCCAGGCGAGGCAACTCGGCAGCTACAGCCTCTGCAGCTCTAAGTGTCTTGGCGGGTGTGCTATATCTTGGCCTTGTGAAGGTGTTCCCGGTGGCGGACTGAGCGGGAACCTCCGCAACCGTTGCCATCTCGACACCCAAGTTGCGCCGCGTAGCGCCTACTCTGCTAGGCCTCCTGGCGACTGGCGTGAAGCCGTGAGCCTTGTTGTACTCGAGCTGATCTAGACTCAGCTCAAGCCTGATCTTGTCCAACTCCGCCTGCTCGGCAAGCAGCTCCTGGCGCTGCCGCTCGAGCTGCTCCCTCACGGCTAGGAGCTCGATGTCGGTGGGAGTGGGCATGCCAGGTCGCGTAGCTGACGCGGGAATGACTGTAGACGTGGAAGGCGGCAAGTTGCTCTCCTTCTCGTAGGGCCGGTGCACCCTGCCACCAGCCGGTGCATCAATCTCCTCGACGACGGCCGCAGCGCCAGTAGCGGCTGCGCCAGTGTTTGCCTCCAAGCCCGTCACCATCACCTCAGCGCAGTTCGCAGAGCGGCACGCGGGCTTTCCGCGTGCAGCGATCACCGCAGGAGGATCCTCCGCGTCATGCACCAGCTCGGGGTACGCGTGGTTGGCGATGGTGGCGACGTAGACAAGGTGAGAGCCGAAGGAGATCACCGAGCCGCCCTCCGGCATGGCCCTGCCGCCGAAATCGCCGGCGTTGTCGGTGACGAAGTCGAAGGAGCCGAATCTGTGGACAAGGCCACAGACCACGCGCTCCGCTGAAGAAGATCCCGTCCGAACAGAAACTCCAGCCAGCGCCGCTGGTTGCCCCACGGTGGGCGCCAACTGTCGTGGTGGTGTCACGGCAGATGCCATGGGATGGCTAAATATGTGGGGACGAAGGACGCTGGAGGTGCTCGGGGAGGGATCACGCGACGAGTAGCCGCGTGAGGTACGAAGTAAACACTGCAAACAACACGATCTACCCAGGTTCAGGGCCCTCGTGAGGAGGTAAAACCCCTACTCCTGCCTTTCTTTGTGTATTTTGGTATCTCACCGAGTAGCCACAGTACAGAGTTCTTGCTACCGAGTAGCCACTCTCCTCTAGATGATGAACTAGGTCAAGAATTAGGTCAAGAATTAGGGTTCGATCCTCACGCAGGAGGCGGCGGGGCACCTTATATACATGGTGCCCAGCCGGATACGTCCAAACATGGACAAGTGTCGACATAGTGTGCACATCGTCCTTCTTCCGGGTTCCCGCTGACAGCTTTGGTTCCTAATCTTGGCTGCATCTAGAAAGTCGTTGGGCAAAACAAGGGGACAGACTGGTATCACTGTGCCAAACACAGAGTAGGGCCCCCTTATCCTGCGACGGCCTGCTTCCATGCTGTCACTGTCAGGCAGGCCGGTCCCAGATGAACAGTAGTTCGAATGCTGCCAAGTACGGACCCAGGATACGCGGGATCCTGTGTCAGAACGGCTCCTTTGACTTTCTGGCCCGAGTAGGTTCCCGCCAATTTTACTCGGGCCAACTCTTCTACTCGAAAGGACAGAACTTGATTGATATCTCCTTCTGGTCATCTTGAGGTGAGACCGAGTAGCGGTCGACCGGGTAGCAGGTACCGGGTAGTCGGCTACTCGACCAAACCTCTCTTCTGTAAGTCGCCTTTACCACTTGCCTTTACCCTACTCGGGGGTAACCCCCCGACAAATAGAAAGATTATATCTATGCAAACCGATTGGGGAGATGAATATGAAAAACTCCATGGTTTCTTTCAGAAAGTAGGGATCACTCATCATGTCTCTTGGCCCCATGCTCATAAACAAAATGGTTCAGCAGAACGTAGACATAGGCATATTGTCTCCATGCCCTTAAAATTTTGGGATGAAGCTTTTCTTACGGCCACATTTTTCATAAATATGCTTCGTAGCAAATTAATCAACTTTGACACTCCTATTAGACGTCTTCTTGGCACTACACCAAATTATGAGTCACTAAGAATTTCTGGGTGTGCTTGTTGACCCAATCTTTGTCCTTACAACAAATGAAAACTTCCTTTTCGTTCCACCCAATGTGTCTTTCTAGGATATAGTCCTCGTCACAAAGGAGTAAAATGTCTATATACAAAAACAAGAAGAGTATAGCGTGTCAAGAGATGTTTTCTTTGATGAAAATGTGTTTCTCTTTGCCTCTCTTCGTCCAAATGCTGGTTCGCGCTTGCGTCATGAAATTCTCCTACTATCATATGATAATTCTTCTACTTCATCACATGTTGGGATTCTTATGTTGATGACCCTATGATTATACCTCCTATGCCCATTGCCACTAATTCTACACACCCAAGTGTAGCTCATGATGTTTCAGATCATAGCTCTTCGGATGATGAGTCTACATAAAACAAAATCTGGAAGAAAACGGTGCACAAACGGCTTCGGACGAGGCAGAACAAGAAATTGCAGAAAACGCCGAAAACGGCACTGAAACAAAGGTTGATTCGGCCCCTGATTCTGATGGCGCTGATCCTCGCGCAGATCATGTCGGGGGAGATCCCGGTGGTGGAACTGCTCCGCGCACCCATGCCCTGCCACGCGCTCTCGCTCTGTATCGCCGGAACGTACCCCGTCGGCTGCGAGGCATGTGGAAGCACCAGACTCGGCAGAAACCTCTGTGCGCACCGATTCTAAGACTGACGAGGCAGAGCGCTCTGTCTCTACCGGACCCTCTGCGACGGATCAGCCTGCATCACCGGATGCTGCTCCGATGTCACCCCCTGGAATTCGCACAAGACTTCAAAAAAGAAATCGTCACCCACGACAAATTACCGATGATTGTTCGTGAGGAATTTAAAGATGAAAAAATTTGTTATGGTCTTCTTACAGCTATAGGTGAACCTGGTTCTCTTTCTGAGGCTCTAAAGGATTCAGAGTGGTGTCAAGCTATGCAAGATGAGTATGATGCATTAATTCACAACAAAACTTGGCACCTTATTCCTTCTAATACAAATGTAAATATTATTGATTGCAAGTGGGTTTTTAGGATCAAGAAAGATGCAGATGGCACCATTGATCGCTATAAAGCTCGCCTTGTTGCAAAGGGTTTCAAACAACGGTACGGTATTGACAATGACGACACATTCAGTACAGTTGTCAAAACTGCTATTATGAGAACTGTATTGGTCGTGTCTGTTTCACGAGGATGGTTTTTTCGGCAGCTAGATGTCAAGAACGCGTTTCTACATGGTGTTCTGGAATAGCAAGTTTATATGAGACAACCCCCTGGTTTTAAAGATCCCAAGTTTCGTACTCACATTTGCAAACTTGACAAGGCCATATATGGATTAAAACAAACCCCTAGAGCATGGTTTTCTCGTCTCCGTTCAAAGTTGCATCAACTTGGTTTTATTCCCTCCAAATCTGATACCTCTCTCTTTATTTATAACTGGTCAGGTATCACCATTTTCTTGCTCATTTATGTGGATGACATCATAGTTACAAGTTCCTCAAGTGATGCCATTACAGTCTTACTTCGAGATTTAAATCATGACTTTTCCACCAAAGAACTTGGGGAGTTGAATTATTTGTTGGGTATTGAAGTAACATGTCCCTGATGGTCTGATATTGAGACAACAAAAGTATGCTTCAGATTTGTTACATAAAGTTGGTATGACCAAATGTAAGCATGTACCTACACCTTTTTCTTCGACTGTGACTCTCTCTTTGGTTGATGGTGAACCTCTTGGCTCTGAACACAGTTCGAGATACCGCAGTATTGTTGGGGCTCTTCAGTATCGTACTCTCACATGTCCTAGTTTATCATATTCCGTGAACAAGGTTTGTCAGTTCCTTCAAGCTCCTACAATAACACACTGGACAACAGTGAAACGCATACTACGGTATGTGCAAGATAGAGTTGATATTGGGATTACTTTTCAACAGTCTTCTTCTACATTATTGAGTGCATTTTGCATTGATGATAGACGATGCACTGGTGGATTTGCTATTTTTCTTGGTCCTAATCTTGTCTCTTGGTGTGCTCGTATGCAAGCTACTCTGCCACGCTCAAGTATAGAAGCTAAATACAAAGCTCTGACTAATGCCACTGCAGAAATCGTATGGGTTGAAGCACTACTTCAGAAAATTGGAGTCTCTCTTCAACAACTTCCATGTCTATTGTGTGACAATTTAGGTGCCAGATACCTCTCTGCCAACCCATTGTTTCATACTCGTACCAAACACATTGAGATAGATTTTCTTTTGTTCGTGAGGGGGCAGCCGCCAAAAGAATAGACATTAAGTTTATTTCTAGAAAAGATCAGATAGCTGATGGTTTTACTAAAGCCCTTCATGCTAGAGGGTTGTGTGAGTTTAGACGTAATCTGAATCTTCTTCGATGTTCAGATTAAAAGGGGGGGGGGTGTTAGATGTTGTAATGCTCCGTATATATACGGTACGGTGTAGTACATCGAACGTATATACACACCCGTGTACGCCTCGATGAGGGCTATTCTCATCCTATATAAACACACACATGTACCCCGAGAGGGGTATCGTTTCTGCCAAACGCTCATACACACATTTTAGGATAGTAAAGTGCCAAGAGCATATTACTCCCCAAAAATGGGATAGCCCATTAATCTTCGAAAGAGCCAACAAATAAACAAGAGTTGCAATGAAGGGTCAACAGAAAAGCACACAAGTACATGGAGTGCAACCCAACAAACACATACTAGATTACTCAAGATATGTAAGTAGTAAGCACAACATATACAAACACATGCTAGAAACAAAACCAACACATGCAAGGGGGCAAGAAACTTTCAATATATATATGACTTAAATACAAGTTGCCGCAATGAGGAACATTGGATCTAAGATAGACAAATGATAATCCAATTAACACGGCTTGAGATAATAAGTTGATGAAGATCCCTTAATTCTTCATAACATATCCAAGTCTCCAATGCCCTTCAACAACCTCTATTGGTCAAGTTTGAGATTGTTGGTCCCCAACCATGTTGGGTCCTAAGAGTTTAGTCACAACAGGCTTGGAAATCCAAATGGTTATTTTTTTTACACTATTTTGAGTACCAAAATATTTAGCCAACACATTGCCGATTTTATCCTTCCAAAGAGAATAAATATTAACAATTATAATGGGGTTGGATAAGGTACCATTAGTGCATGAAGAAGCAAAGTGACCCTTGGCACGACAAAGGTAGCACCATCGAATATTTTATTTCTTCTTAATAGGCTCCTCAACTTGGGTAGAATTGGCTTGAATCTTCTTAGGAGGTGGTCGTTGTTCAACTCGTGGTTGAGCATGAGATTGAACAAGATGTCGCTTCCCTATTTGCTTCTCACTAAGAGGTTTTTTCTTCAAAGTCAAAGATCTAACATGGTGCCCTTCAATATTGCACTTGAAGCAAGTAATCTTGGCCGAATATTTTACTTGTTCATAACCTTTCTTCTTGTCAAGTTTGGACTTGTTCCTGATATTGAAGTTGAATCTAAGTCCACTCTTTTCGTTGGAAAGTCTTTGAACTCTCAATGTCTTGTCAAGGGTGGAACTCACTTCACGACACTTTTCCAAATCTTTCTTTAAAGAAGTGACTTGTGCCTTGAGATCTTTTATTTCCTCTACATGGTTAATGAAAACAAAAGTATTAGAGGAAGTAGATGCTTATTTAATAGAGCAACAAGGCAAGGAAAGTAATTCATCACAAGATTTAGCAATAGTATGAGATGAAGAATTACTAGTACTAGCACAAGGCATTATATAATTTCTTTTGTAGGGATTGTACTAGTGACCACATAAACCTCACAAGATGTTATATTTGTAGTGATAGCATCAAAAGCTAACTTTAGCCTAGAATGGGATGCTAGAAGATCCTCGTGGGAGTTACATAGGTTTTCATCATTTTCTTCCAATTTCCCACACTTGCTAGGCATCAACTCAAGTTGAGCTCTTAGCTCAACATTCTCTTTTAAAATAGATGCTTCACATGAAGTGGAGTTAGTAGAACAATCATCATTAATATTAGAAATAAAAGAAGACAACTTGGCAAAATCAGTATTCAACTTAGAATTTTCCTCAATAATATTTGCATGATCATAAGAGAAAATATAGGTACCACACATATAAAGTTTAGATAGTTGAATTTAATCATGAGACTTGATGAGGAGAAAATGTTCACTTTCCAAAAATAAGGGAATTCGTGGGCTTATTGACTCCTTACCGAAATAGGCTTGCGTCCCGCTATATTAATATAACAACCACCCGATACAACCAAAGCGACTGCTGGGAGAACAACACAATCATAACCAAAAGAAAAGAAGAGAGAAAGAAAAAAGAAAGTAATACCAACAATGGCAGATCGAACAAACAGAAATGAGCCACCACCGCTGCGCCCTCCGAAATTTTCCACCGCGCTCCCGGCATTCCGAATCGCCGCGTACCAAGAAACCCCTTCAGGAAGAGAATTCGTGGGCTTATTGACTCCTGACTAGTATTTGCCGTTTCTCGATTACAATAGGAACGGGCTTTTCACAGACATTTCCAAAGATAATACAATCGCTTAAATAATTCTGATTTTACAATTTTCCAATTTATAAGTTTTTAACTTAAAAAACCCCTTGACAAAGGGGAAAACAGATACCCAACCAAAAAAGAGTCGCCATGTCCTCAATTTTGGCAAAAAATTCCGAAGTTTTTCTATGAAAAATCAGGAAAAATACCACCTACAACTACAGCCATTCTCATCGTGTATATACATAGCTAGTAAACTGAATCGCATGAGAAGAAAAACATAGAAGACGATCGGCGTTCCATCACATGGAGCCGTTCATGAGGCCGCGCACCACGACCAATCCCAGCACGAGCAGGTGATCCACCTCCGGCCCCACAGTCAGCGTCAGGACGTCCTCCCCCAGCACGACCCCTGCCGACGTCTGCTTCCGCGCGACCTCCGCCACCACGGCGCCGCCCGCACCGCCGCTGATGACTCTGTAGTCCGACTTGCGCGGACAGCACCCGTCGACCGTGTAGCAAGTACCCACACCGCCGTGCATCGTCACGGAGGCCCCGCCCTTCTCGGCACGCCGCACGCTGAACCGCGGCGTCGCCTCCTCCTCCTCGCCGCCGTTGTGGGCGCACCGGCAGACCTGCCACCGCCTGAACATGCCGAAGCCCTTGCGTCGGATCCTGAGTTCCTGACGAGGGTGTTGCCGGCGCGGTCCATGAAGAACGCCTCGCGGCCGCCCCTGCAGCCGTAGTTGTCGACGCGGAAGGCGACGCCGCCGTCCGGGGTGTACACCGTGCACCCGTTGCCGTTGAACACCAGCGACTTCATCCACACCGTGTACGCCTGCTTGCCATGGAGTTGACCTTCAGATGAAGAACTGGAGCTCCGAGACGATCAGGTGGTGGCGGGAAGGGGCTGGATCTTGGCCATTGACGAGAGGGGATCGAACAAGGCGATTGCTCTTTGCTTTGCTGCTGATGTTGTACTTTTAAGAGATGGTTCGGATGGTGGGTGCCAGTGCCTATTTATAGGTGGTTGTCCCTCGCTAATCATTTTGGGGTCCGGGTTAGTTTATTGCACTGTACGCGTCAGGCGACAGGATAGAGTAGTGGTAATCCAAACTTGTTTATGCTCGATCTAGAACTCTGATCGTCAGCGCAATTTGCATCACGTTTACCTAGTGCATACAGTATATGTTTGGGTCCTTTGGGATACTTGTCAGCTTGACATGGCAATATGGCTAACCAAATTATCAGGGACACCTAATCCCCGCCCCGCCCCCCATTATTGCATCTGTATTAGTCAGATACTTGTCAGCTTCACATTGCAGGCATCAGTATTAGTCAGATACTAGCTTGCATCCGTGATACTCAGCAGTCTTTTTTTGTTTTGAGCTGGGGTAGCAGAAGGCTTTCATTCCATGCACAGATGGTGTTACAACTTCTAAACAGTGTTAGTAGTAATAAAGTTATTAATTTGCGAACGATCGAGAATATCCAAACCGCAATGCCTAACACGTGCGATAGTATCTCACCATCGACAATGGAAACATACTACAAATTGTTCTATCTGGTGAGCATCTAGCCATAAAGCAGGCTAGGCAGAGAGCGAGCCGGATAAGTACGTGCGTCCAATCAGACAGCTATCTCTGTCTCTTGTTTAATTTTCCACCGACTGTCCCATCCAATTCACACTCTTATTTTCACGTTCGTTTTCTATGACGTCACTACACAGCACTGGCGGAGGGTCTAGTTGACCATACTGGGCCGTGGCCCATCCTTCTCACCGAATTTCATGAAGAAAACATCTATTAGTTCAGCCCGATTAGAAAAATAATCATAAATATGTGCTGATTCGGCCCACTCTTAGTCATATATATCCTGACCTGGCCCATCCTCAATATTGCTGCACGCTCCGCCACTGCTACACAGTCCACACAGTTGGGCCGTTGAGACACACGTCATCGATTAACTCTTTTACAGCAACAGTTATCCATCCACACATGGCAATTGACAGAGCACCAGCAAAATAAGCTCTATCATTTTCGATGAATGATCTGCCTTGGATTAGTGCATTGATTACTCCATTTCCTGGGTATGTTTTGGCCGGGAAAACGGTATGATGTTTTTGTGGAGATGTGATGAACTAATTAAAATGGATATGGATTTCCTTGTGTGGTTAGCTCCCAATTAACAAGGACAAATGAAATGTACTAAGCCAATTGAATCGGAAATTCTCCCGACCTCGAGATGAGGTGATTCAGAAACACTAACCTAGGGTTCCTGTGTCTCTCACGGCGAAGCTGTCGGCCCTCCCGTCTCCGGCAACCCCGGGGGTTTCGGAAGTGCTGCGGACTGCGACCTATGCCGGCAGGAAGTTTTATGTTTCTTGTGTTAGGTTGTTTTAGTGTCTTCTTAAGGATGGCGTGGAGGAGGTGGCATAGAAATCAGAATATGGTCCTCCACGTCCTATCCTCGCTCCCATGGTGCGTCTAGCACTGACAGAGGGCGCATCTGTCGGATCTCCTTGTAATCCGATCTGTTTTCATGTTCGTTCACGTGGTTAGAAGCCTGGCTCTTCTGATTTATGGTTGTAATCATTGGTGATGGTTGTTGCTCGGGTGCGTTGGTCCTTCACGACCTTAGCCCAACGACTTTTGTTTGTCTACCACAACAATCTTTTTTTCAAACAAGGTTTACCAGCCCCCGGTGAGGGAGGGGTGAGGACGACGACGCGCCTTCGGCTCGCTTAAGTTGCTTGTAGTCGTCATTAGGTTATCCCAAGAGCTATTTGTAATTTTGTTACTTTTAGTATTATTTATATAGTTGTTGATGATCGATCAATAGATCGGCTGAACTTCCCTAAAAGGACAAATGATAAAGACACAAGATGAAACTGAGATGGAAGGTAAAACAAAGTGATCGATGCAGGCCTGCCAAAAAATTTCGTGAGCCTTGCGCAGATCAGCAACCCTTCTGATAATGGAGCATGATAGTTAAACAATTTTTGTTGAGCAGGAGACTTCTGATGATCATTTAGTAATCACAATTAGCAGAGTGCCCACAAAGCATTCGTACGTGATACTCCACTTTTAATACTTACGAGTCAGAGAATCAAGTGGGAAAACTAATGAGATAAAATAAACAAGTACACGGAGAGGCGATTTGATTATGCACAAGGGAGAACTTTCTGACCGAATCGTTGCGCTTTTTCTGTACGGTACGGTATATATATACCTCTCCAAACTTCTCTGAAAAATGTATAGAAAAAATTAAACAGAAAATGACTCCTCAACCTTAGGATTAGAACAGTGCCACAACGGTAGTGACGTCCATGGAGAGCACGTTTATCATCAAGAGTCCTGTGTGCTCCGACGCTTGCTTGGAAAACTGGAAATTTATTTCAAGTTCAGGGTGAAACATGATTAATTCTGGAATTGCTTTCCAATCCAAGTTCAAGCTAGATATTTAAATGTGGAGGTCCTTTTGCAGGTAGTCTCAGACTCTCGAGTGAAAGTCCTAAGGAAAGTTTAATGATTAATTACACGGGTGCCGTGCATGCGGTGCTGGTTCTTGAGTGTCAACCAGTCAAATGAGAATGTATTCTGAGATAGCACATCTGTGGTTCATATACTACAGTGTAAAGGCTATATATTCTACAAAAAATGAGTGTAAAGGTACTTTTGTAACGAGACTCACATGTACAAGAGAAAGTTTCTTTTTTCTGTTCTTCCATGAACTGAACTGAAGTTGGAAAAGAATATAGTGAAGTGTCGAGCAGCTGAACTAGAGCAGGTCAGCCATCACATGCACGATCTACTTTCCTAGCGTGAGAAGTCTGAACTGCTGAGTATCAAACCTAGTCCTGCTCACGACTGAACAGTTCGCCATACCAAACACATGCAAATGAAGAGCAGCGTATATATATGTACCACACACGTATAGCAAGACTAAAGTAGTACAGTAGATACTCGGTGAGATACACGTGTGATACCATCTTGCGTGTACAGAGCGTAGGGTGTGCAAGCAGCATCTCTACTTTTCCAAAAGACAAAACAGAGGCAGGAGGAATGGAGCTAGCTAAACCAGTACAGCATCTGATCCCTGATTAGCTCGAACACTTATTTATTTATTTTTCCGAATTAGCCCTTGTGAACATTGCATGCAGAGACCGTTTGATCCTTAAAATACTCATCACTGACGCATCTAAACCATGTTGTGGATAACAAAACACGACGTACAATTGATGTAGACCATACCATACGTTGATACATATACATGTCATGCATCCATAATTATTAAAAAAAGTCAGTGCAAGAAAGCATGCCCTAATTACAAAAATCAGATACTAATTCAATTATGGAAGATAGAACAAGTACCACACCTCCATATAGTGTATAAAAATGCAACAGAGCCGCAGTGCAGTGCTCACCTCATCTCGATCAGTACGTACCTCTCATCAGAGAATGGCCACTGCCAGGATCCAGCCGCTATCAGCTGTCCAGCTGCATGATCCTGCTGGTGGTGGTCAGGATCAGAAGCAGGTTTACACGGTGTGGATGAAATCGCTGGTGTTCAACGGCCACGGCTGCACCATCTACGGCCAGGACGGCCGCGTGGCCTACCGCGTCGACAACTACGCCTGCACCCGCAGCCGCGAGGTGTTCGTCATGGACATCGCCGGCAAGGCACTCATCAAGCTACAGCTCAAAAAGGTACACATTGTATGTTGTTTTCTGACACTATCTGAAGATGCGATTTTTGGAGCTTGTGAATTCGAGAACAGATGAGTTATGAGCTGTACTATGATAACTTTTTAGATTTAATTCGTGACCATTTTTCATTGCAGAGCTTTGGTTTCTTCGAGACATGGCAAGGCTACTCATGCTGCGGTGACGGCAAGGTTGCAGCCGGCCAGCAGCCGTGGTTCAGTGTCCGGAAGGAGCGCAGGATCCTACAGAACGGAAGGGCGGCCCTAGTAAGCGTCATGGCCGCCGGCGGGAAGGCGTACACGATCGACGGTGTGTCACGCGGGTCCGAGTACTACAGGGTCAGGGACGCCGGCGCGGCCGTGGTGGCGGAGGTCGGGAGGAAACGGACGGCGTCCGGGGTGGCGCTGGGAGAGGACGTGCTGACTCTGACGGTAGGCCCCGCCGTAGACCGCCTGCTGGTCGTCGGGCTCGTCGTCGTGTGTGGGCTCCTCAGCCGCTGTATCTGATTGGTCAAGGAAAAGCAGGGACTCTGCATGTTTCTGTTTGCAGTGTTTTTACACTGCTTTTTTCAAGTGTTTGTTCACTGAACAGAGAAAAAGAGAAACAGTAAGGTCAATTTCGCGTTTAGAGAAAAAAAGGAGATTTCACACTGTCTCTATCTTTTTCCTCAAGCTTGTGCCTGGCATGGATATTTTTCTAAAGAGAGCTGATAGTACTTATAAGCATAATGGTTTGCCTTATTAAGAACAACTGGGCTGATTTTTTTGTTTACTTAAATCATACCAAATTTAATTTTCAAATTTTTTATTATTATTCCTTTTCCAAAAAAAAAACCTCATTTACCAAAACCAAAACTAAAAATCATTTAGTATGTTATAAATTTTGATATGGGTTATATATTCTTGGTTGCTCTCACACATTTAAGAATTGCATACTTTTTTAAGAAATACATGTTACATGAAAGTGTGAGGCTTCGTTGTCTTAATAATCACATACTACAAATTTTGTCTATAATTGAAATTTAGCATGCCACATGTACAAGAAGACAAAAATTCCGCTCCGACACCGATCTTGTCGACCTAGGAAGAGGTGGTGGCAGCCAGGCGGGCTGCTTCTGCCTCGTGCCCGCTTGGGGATTGATAGTCCTTCACCGATCGCCGGTGAGGCACCTCCCCGCGCTGGTTCCCGACAAGATCTAGGGTATGGCTAGGTCGTTGACCTAGGTGGAGGTGGCGGCGCCCAGGCGGACTGCAGCCACATCGTCCTGCTTGGGGTGGAGCAATTTCCGTCGGCCGTCGGTGGTGTGTTCCCGCTCAGCATGGCCGGTGGATGTGAAAGGAGGCGCCTTTCCAACTCCTACAGATGGGTGGACCATGTGGCAGCTGGCAACGGGGTGGTGCGGGGCAGTGAGTTATTGTTCTGGGTGCTGGCCGCCGGAGGTTGCGGGCATGACGTCATCACGGCGGGTTCTTCGTCGGCGCTGTCCGAGCGGCTTCTACGGCTAACAGGAGGTGCACGCTGTCAGTGAAAGAACATTTTGTGTTCTCCTTATTTTTGTTTTGAGTGTTAGATAACAACACTGGTCCTAGTGCTTCATGTGGTTAGGTTATTCCAACATAAAAGCACAGAGATCAAATAACAAAGTGTTGTGCTATCTCTTTGTTGTTGTCTAGAGTTTCCTGGCCCGAGAGTCCGGTCTTCCTGTCCGGAGACTCCGGGGTGTCCGCACCAGATTCTTCCACCGGAAACTCCGGCCCCCTTCGCGAGAGTGTGAAGATGTTGTTCTCTCTGCTGGCCAGAGATTGTCTAGTTTCTCCAGGTTGGATACTCTGGTCTTCCTGAACAGAGACTCCGGAGCGTCTGGACCTAGGGATGGCAATATTATCCATGGATCCGGATATCCATGGATTTCCAACCCGTTGGGTAAGGGTTTGGATAGCATTTTCTAACCATGGATTCTCGCGGGTGGATATCCACGAACTGACGGGCTGGGCACGGATTCAAAACTAGCTCCATAGATACCCGTTGGATATTCATCTTAAAAGTTGGCCCACGTGTATGTGACATATGTAATATATTATGGCTTAAATCCTAAGTCTAATTAATTTAAAAACCAACATACAAGACTAATTGGCCCAATTTTGTACGTACTAAGAACGCATTATTATGGACCAGGCATTATTATGGATGGTGTTTTGTGTTATGTGACTTTTTATTTTGATTGTTGATGTTGTCATGTACACATTATTATGGACGGTATTTTGATTTCCTCATGGATGTGGATATCCATGGATGGTTAGATATCCAACGGGTATGGATATGGGTAGCATCCGTGACCCATAGATACCTTCATGGGTGGGCAAAGAACAAGTTCATGGATATGGACATAGATTTGGATTAGATCAACCCGCCCAAACCTGCCCCATTGCCATCTGGACCAGATATTTCTACCGAAAACTCTGGTCCCTCCCTGTGAAGCTTGGTGTGCATTTTTGTGTGAATCATGTCCGGAGTATCCCCGGAGTATGCCCGGAGACTCCGGCCCCCGTGTGAGTCTTTCAAAGATGAAGAGACATATGCCTTGTCTGGAGTATCCCCGGATACTTGGGGTTAGTGACTCTCAATGACTAGGATTGGTGATGGGGTATAAATACCCCCTCTCCTTTTCCCCCAAGAGCTAGCTCGTCCGGCATTCATTTCTCCATTAATTGAGCTCACCCACCTTGCTAGATCTTCCAATCCCTCCACCCAAAATTGTTGATCTTCGGATGATTGAAGGATAAGGCCCCGATCTACATCTTCACCAACCCGTTCTTTATTTCCCCCTCATTCACTTGAGGGATCCAAGTCTAGGGTTTCCTTGAGGAAAACATAGACTCCATTGTTGCCCACTTGTTATTGTAACAAGATTGTTGGTGATCTTGGGAGCCCCCAATTCAATCGTGGGAGTGTGCCTCAAGCTCATTGTAAAGCACCGATTTCCGCCTCGAAGGGAATCAATAGTGGTAGGTGAACTAGTCCTTTGTGGAGAGGTTCATTTGAGAATAGGGTGAGGCCTTTGTGGCGTTGAGTAGGCCTTCGTGGAAAAACTCACACCCCTCCAACGAGACGTACTCCATCAAAAGGAGGAACTCAGGAATACATCCTTGTCTCCGCGTGCTTCCGTTATCGTTTACCTCGTTCCCTCTCATTTACTTTGTGTGTATCTTGCTTATTATTGCAGGTGTCATATAGGTAAATTCACCGTAGTTGCATATCTAGAGAATTTACCTCTTATGTCAAGCCTAAATTGAAAAGAATTAAAATTGGTCGTAGCACCTATTCACCCCCCTCTAGGTGCCCACACTATCCGTTCAATTGGTATCAGAGCCTCGGCTCTTATTTTGGGCTTAACCACCTAAGAGTTTAGTATGGTCAACGGAGGGGAAACCTCCGCGCCTGAGGCAGAAGTCACTATGGATGATCTCAAGGAAACGAAAGATTCCTTGACCTCATCTATGGATGCCAAAATGACGGAGTTGCGTAATTTGATGATGCAAATCTTGAAAGCCAAGAGCCCAGAATCTTTTACTTCTATTCCTCCGGAAGAAATTCCAGATGATAAGGAGGATGAGGATGAGGGTGGAGAAACTAAAAGTGAATCTCCTTCCTCTAAGAACAAATCTCCTAAGGGAAAGGATGAGAAGGAAGAGCACCACGATGTCTCCGGACGGTACTCTCCCGATACTCCTACCCATCCTCATATTAACCCTAGAGGCGAACCTCCTAAAATTGATGCACATTCTTTTGGTCAATGACAATATTACATTAACACTCACTTGAACTCTTCTTGTATTGAGCTTTGGAGGGTCGTACAAGATGGATACAAGACTCATGACCCCAAGAACTTGACATGAAGAGAATTGGTAGATTGCTAACTCAACTACACTGCTTTGTCGATGATTCAACAAGCCGTGGGTGAAAACCACATGCCTCACCTTCAAAAATACTCCACCGCCAAAGAAACATGGGATGTTCTTATCTCCATGTTTGAGGACAATGAAAGGATGATGAGGAATAGGTATGATACCCTGAGAAATGAGGCCGAAGTGTTCTATATGCATGATGGTGAGAGCCATGAGGACATGCACCGGAGACTCAAAACCCTTGACACCGATTTTAGTGGTCTTGGTGCCACTCATGTGAATGATTTTTGGATCAAGAGAAAGTACATGAGTGCCATAATGCCATTTGAGCCTGTGGACTTGAAGAGCCTTCAAGGAAGACACAACTATGATCTCATGAACTCAACCGAGGTGATGTAAGAGATGGCCTCTTTTCAAGTTCAAACAAGTTTGCTCATGACACTCGTGCTCATGCTATTGGAATGCACAAAGGAGCCTCCATTGGTTTGAAGCCAAGTTTGCGAGTAAGATGGTGGATCAATAAGAAGAGGTTGATTTGAGGGAAAACTTGACTCCACTAAATGATCAAGAGTAAGATCTTGTGCTTAAGGACTTCATTGCTCTTGCCGTGAAAAAGTTTTGGAAGAACCCTCCGAAGTCCAAGGAATATGTTGAGGAGAAGATCATATCAAGCTATGGCGAGGAAGGGACTCAAAAAGTGAGGTCTTGTTTCAATTGTCAAGACAAGTATCACTTCATTGCCAAGTGCCCTTTTGAGAATAGGGAAAACCATGGAGGAAAGCTTGTTTTCAAGGATAAGTCAAAGATCCCCAACAAAAGCCTTTCTTCGGGAAGAAACCTTTCATCAAGAAACCATCTTCAAGATATGTGCTAGTGACTCAAGAAGAGTATGATTCCCGTGATGAACAAGAAGAATAAACCACAAGTGAAGTGGCCGCTCTAGCTATTGCATCTTCATCATCTACATCACTCTTTGAATGCCCCAATGATAATATTCATCAATCTTACGTAAAGTGCTTCATGGATAAGGACACCAAGGTATTATCTTTCCCCAACTCTAAGACTCAAAATGAAAAGAATAACCTTGTTAGTCCTAGTGTTTTGAAGATGAAATTGTCTCTTTGGGACTATTTATGACTAACTTGCAAGGTGAGTCCAAGGGGTACTTTGATCTTCTCATGACCCAATTGGGAGAGGCCCAAGAGGATCTTGAGAAGAAAGGAGATCAAGAAAGGGAGGATGCTATTGAAAAGGCATCTCTCACAAACTATCTTGAGGAAGAGCATGAGATTCGAGTCTCTCTTGAAGAGAAACTTGAGTCTATTGAGGAGTCATATAATGAGAAAATGTCTAAACTCACTAAGGAACGTGACCGTGTTATTGCTAAATATAAAATTGCTCAAAAAAAGGGGGTGAGTTTAGGGTTGGTCATGCAAAACTAACCGAGGAGCTAGATAAGCTCACCAACGCTCACAATTCCTTGGAGGGTGAACACTGATGCTCGTGATACACACTTTTGCTGGGAGATCCCAAGAGGAGGGTGTGATGAGCACAGCGTTAGGTATTTCCCCTTAGTTAGGAACCAAGGTTATCAATCCAGTAGGAGAAATAGGACCTTCGGAAGGTTGATGCCACTGACGGCGGTGCTGGCGCTTCACCGGTGTCAGCAACAATGTGGAGCCTGCACACAACACAACCAAAATACTTTGCCCCAACGGTACAGTGAGGTTGTCAATCTCACCGGTTTTCCTGAAAACAAAGATTTGACGTATATTGTGGAAAACAATGTATGCTTGCAGTAAGTAAAGAAAGCAGGAAATTGTTGTGGTTTGTTTAACAGTGTGGAAAAATGGACCGGGGCTCGTAGTTTCACTAGTGGTGTCTCTCCATAAAAGGTGAACAAATTACAGCTGGGCAATTGACAAATAGAGGTTGCACCGTAGTGCACAATATGACAGGAAGATTACTATGCTATTTAGTGCGGGCATGACAACAAGATACATAGACCGACATCCATCTGCATCTATGACTAATAATCCACCCTCAGGTTATCATTCGAACCCCCTCAGGTATTAAGTTGCAAGCAACAGATAATTGCATTAAACAAAGTGTGTAATGTAAGCAATGATTATGCACGCGGGCACTCTCACCGTTGTTTTCTCCCTAATGGCAACAACACATCCTCCCCCTTTACGTTTTTGTCACTCGAGCAAGGCAACAAGGAGGCATTAACCCACTATCGAGCATAAATACTCCCTCTTGGAGTCACTAGGAACTACTTGGCCAGAATAACCACTAGCAACGGAGAGCATGCAAGATCACAAATAACATATGCAAATAAAGACTATAACCAACTTGGCATAAGGTCAATATTCATCGGATCCCAACAAACACATCACAAAGAATTACATAAGATCAATCTCGATCATGATAGGCAGCTCACGAGATCTAAACATGGAGGCATATAAGGAGAAGACAACCATCTAGCTACAGCTACGGACCCGTAGTCCAAGGATGAACTACACACACATCACTCCAGAGGCAGACATGGTGATGTAGAAGCCTCCGGTGATGATCTCCTCTCCGGCAGGGTGCCGGAAACAGTTTCAAAAACCCCCTGATCTAGGGTTGACGGTGACGGCGCCTGCGGAACTTTTTCGGGGTTTTTGATCAGATGTCTAGGGTTTTTCATCCGGGGGGCTTAAATAGGCGAAAGGGCAAAGGCGGTGGAGGCCGAGGGGCCCCACACCCATAGCTGGCGCGGCCGGGGGGCGCGTCACCCTATGGTGTGGCCCCCCTGCTGCCCCTCTCTGGCTCCTCTTCGGTCTTCTGGATGCTTCCGGGGAAAATAGGACTTCCGGATTTCGAATTTTCCAATTTCGAGAATATTTCCAGAACAACTTTTCTGAAACTAAAAAAATAGCAGAAAACAGGGAACTGGCTCTATGGCATCTTGTCAATAGGTTAGTCCGTAAAATCGATAAAATGACATAAAGAAGGGACAAAACATGTAGCAATTGGCATAATATGATCATGGAGCATCAGAAATTAGGGATATGTTTATGATATATCAAACACTCTACCCTCAACAAGTCACGTGAACAACTTTAAACTCAACTTGATCAATTCAGCCTAGTACTTTTCTTCTTCTTGTGATCATGCAAATGTTATTGATGAGAATGCTAGGTTGAAGAAAGAACTAGCAAGAATCAAGGGCTAGGACCCTAGTGTTGAGAAGGTTGTGGCTCCAAAGCCACAAGTGGCCCAAAAACCACAAGTGGTTTCTCCTAGACAACAAAATGACAAGCAAGGTCTTGGCTATGTTGCCAAGAGCAAGAATGAGACGAAGAAGGTGAAGAAGAAGGCCAAGCCCGCACAAGCAAAGAAGAATGTTGGTGCGAATGGTATTTTCATTAGGGACAACACTACTCGTAGCAACTCCGCGCGGACTTAAAATCCACACCATTTCTTATTTGTTGATTATTATGGTGTTGTGCAAGCTAAATATGTTGGTCCTATTGAGGGTTACATTGACTACTCTATTTGGGTTCCAATGACCATTGTTGCTAACTTGAGAGGACTCTCCTCAGGTCCTAACTCTAATCAATAATTTCTTGTAGGACTATACTTCTGGTGGATCAAAATGGATACTTGATAGTGGGTATACAAGTCATATGACCGGAAGCAAGGCACTTATGACAGAGTTGAGACCAAATATAAATCAAGCAACCGTCACTTCTGGAGATAAAACAAAATCGGAGGTAAAGGGTTTCAGCAATGTGGTTGTTGCTCCTAATATCACCCTTGAAAATGTCATGCTTGTCGGATCCCTTGGATTCAATTTAATTTCAGTTCGTGCTTTAGGGAAGATGGGCTTTTTCGTCTTCTTTGAATCTGACATCGTGGTCATCTTGTGGAGCAAGTCTCTCGATGTTGCTTGCGTTGGACATATCGAAAATGAGTTGTATGTGGTAGACTTTTTGGAGTCAACCAACACTGAACCGATGTGGCTCTTCAGTAAGGCCGAAATGGAGTGGTTGTGGCATCGCCGCTTATCCCATGTCAACATAAGAACTTTGCAAATCTTTTCTTTTTATTTTTCCTGGTTAACCAAAACTTTAATAACTTCAGTTTAATCATCCAATTAACCTCAAATAAAATTCTAAAATCGTGTAATGTTTATACCTTTCAAACTGAGGCATTTTTATAAACTTTTCAACACATTTCAAATTTTAAAATTTTAAATTTTGATAAATTACTAATAGTGACTTAATGTTATTTTCAAAATAGAAAAAAATAAAATGTACAAATTAGTCAAATAAAATTTTAGTGACATACTATAAGATAAATATTATTTTTGAAAGTCATATAACTCATTTTCATATTTTTATATTTTTAAATATGAGTAAATCGTCGTAGCAACTTAATGTCATTTTCTTAATAGAAAAGAAATGATAATTTGAATTATGGATTTAATAAAATTCAGAGAGGTGTCACAAATGAAATTTTTGTTTTCCAAGTTCTTTCACTTAGTTTCATAAACAAAATAATTTATCTAACACTTTACGGTTAATATTTGTATAATAATTGAAGAAAACAATATAAATAATTTTTATTAATGTGAAACATTTTTGGAGGCATAGAGAATTATTTGAGATGATAATTCTCTAGTGTTTAAACACCATAAAACATTTTTCATGTAATAATTGAAATGAAAACCTTTTGTAAAATAAGGTTTCTAAGGAGAAAATAAATACTTGAATAGATAATGTTTATTTTGAATAAGCTTTAGGGTCATGGAATTTGAGGCATATTGGATTTTCAATTCCAATAACATTGGAATAACAATAAAATTTCGTTTGTGTTTGAGTTTTATTTGTTTTTGGTGGCTTGTATTAACAAGAAAACAAAAGTTCTGTTTTTAGTGATTTTTGAACTTTACAAATATCAGGGATGCTAGCTTCGTCGCTGGGTCATTTTCGTCCTAGCGCTCTCATATTTTCAATTGTTTTTTTTTCATTTGTGTGGGGCTGCCCAATATTTTTCTTAAACTCTGCATGGTGGTTGGTTTATTCATAAAACGGGGCGAAATACTGTTTCGAGGAAGCACAACTGGGCTGATTTTGTGTTTAGTTAAATCATACAATTTTAGGTGAAGAAGCCCAATATGTAGGTGAAGACGAATGCATCGTCGTCCACGTACACGAAGCTCTTCGTGTTCCAGCAGGCGCACGCCACCGCTGACGAGCCCGAGTGCCTCGCCCCCGTCGAGGCATCGAAGAACATCGTCCCTGGCCTGCCAGAGAAGGAGGCATGCACATGGTTGGAACAACACCTCGCGCTCGCAGGGGAGCCGCTGATCAACCTCGACGATGCAGAGGATGATGATGCGGCTTCGGCCCTGGGGCCAACGACCACGAGACGATGACGAGTAGCAAGACTCCTGGTGGCGACGATGTCGGCGACAACGCCTATGTCGCGAAGGAGGACTACACCGTGTTCTAGAAGTACCGCTAGAGCACGGCACATTTAGTTTAAGTTTTATTTTTTTATTTTTGGTTAAATTTCGTTCAAATATTGTAAAATGCCCTAAAATTTGAATGAAATTAAGTTTCGGTTTGAGTTTAATTTTTTCAACTAATTTTTCGGGGCGGCGAGTAGGGAGGGGAGCTCCCTATTGACGTCGTTTTATTCGGACAACCCCTATACGCCTTGTCCGGCGCTGATCCAGACGACGTATGTGGTCTACGAGTGGAGATGCTCTAACTAAACGGGGAGTGAGGGCAATGCGGAAATACTAGACCTACCTCCTGCCTAGGCTAGACACTTAATTGGCTGCATAGTGATTTCTTGCTGAAAAGTCGACCATGATTTTGTTTTCTGCACTAGGTGCTGCGAGTCCGTCAGCAAAATCTGTAAATGCTCGAGGGCACTGCATGCAAAATGTTCACAAGGGATATGAGGAAAATTGGCTCAATTGTTTTCTTTTTTGGGGAATTGGTTCAAATTTTTTTCAAAGTAATTGGTTCAATTGGTTAGACGGGCAAACTGTACTCTACGAGCTTCATCCCCTCCTTTTTTCTGTCTTTCTGCAAAGTGATCGATGACGCGACACGTACATCGTACCCGAGGATTGTATCATCACGTGTGCCTTGCGGCGTATATTTACCGGTAGATTTTATTCTCTTGTGAGCCATGGCACTTCTCAAACATGAGTTATGCAGGAGGGCACTTTCTCTTTCCCCTCTCTCTGTCTACAGTGTTTTGAGGGCCGACCTCCGAGTTCCGGGCCAATCTGACGGCCTTCTCGCCAGTGATGCCGGTCAGAGGAGGAAGGGGACACTACAGGAATCACCCGATATGCCGACGGCCAAATTCTATGCCGACGGAAATTTGTCAGGGCCGTCGGCATAGACCCAGTGAGGAAATCTCAAATTGCGAAAAAAAATAGCTATGCCGTCGGCCTATTTTTTTTTTGAGCTACGCCGACGGCTGCCGTCGGCATCGGCCCTAAGAGGGAATTCCGAATTGCGAAAAAAATTGAGCTATGCCGACGGCAAAGCCGTCGGCATAGCCAAGCTAAAATTTCTTTTTTTTGACTTAATCACCGTTTTGATCATAACTTTTGCATTCCAACTCGGATTTTGACGTTCTTTAGCTCGTTTCGAAGAGGAGAAACATATCTAAATTATCATGCATATTGTTAAACCTAAATAATTAGAAAAAAATTATGAGAAATAACGCAACTAACAATAATGGGTTAACAATTTCGTCTGAGAGGGTTGTGGGGCGTCTGAATCCAACCAAAATCTAGGTGGACCTAAAAATCATGAGAAATAGGTAGTTGTGTACCTAAAAATGATTTTTTCCAAAAATCATATGCAAACTAGGAGGCACCTGTAGTTCAAATTTGACATGTTTCCAGCTGAATCGGCAGAAACTTGTGTTTTTCAAATGAGGTGGATGGAAACCTTTTCAGAGGAAAATAATTGGCTATTTGTGCATATAACATGGTCTAGTATTTTGAGAAAATGCAGCTCCCAGGTTTTGCAACATATTTGTGGTTGATGCTTCACAAAAAAAGCGATTTTTCACACTCGGAAGATGGAAAATGGTTTTTTTATTCAATAAAAAGGAAAACTTTCTTCGGGAACATTGTCTGTGCTTCCAATATGCATGTGTGTGTGCAATATGGGCATATTTAAACAAACTATGCCATGGATTTGGCCATTACACCCGTCATTTGGCCCGAAACCCTAGAATGTTCGTAGGAGATAGCTCATTTATGTGAACATATTTTCAACACCACTGTCCTATTCCAAGTTTATTATTTTTGGTGGATACTAGGATATATTTAATGACACCACACGAAGGTCTTGCATCATTTTGGAGGTTCTTAAATTTTCTGGAATTTTCTAAGTCGGTTTCATGAAAAAGTCAAGACGGCGGGCATGAACGTTCATAGCTAGGGCTTGAATATTCAGAAACTCTTGGTGTATCTATGATGAAATAGGTAGTTGTGTACCTAAAAATGATTTTTTCCAAAAATCATGAGCAAACTAGGAGGCACCTGTAGTTCAAATTTGACCCGTTTCCAGCTGAATCGGCAGAAACTTGTGTTCTTTAAAAGAGGTGGATGAAAACCTTTTCAGAGGAAAATAATTGGTTATTTGTGCATATAACATGGTCTAGTATTTTCAAAAAATGCAGTTCCTAGGTTTTGCAACATATTTGTGGTTGATGCTTCACAAAAAAGCGATTTTTCACACTCGGAAGATGGAAAATGGTTTTTTTATTCAATGAAAAGGAAAACTTTCTTCGGTAACATTGTCCGTGCTTCCAATATGCATGTTTGTGTGGAATATTGGCATATTTAAACAAAATATGCCATGGATTTGGCCATTACACCTGTCATTTGGCCCGAAACCCTAGAATGTTCGTAGGAGATAGCTCATTTATGTGAACATATTTTTAACACAACTGTCGGATTCCAAGTTTATTATTTTTGGTGGATATTAGGACATATATAATGACACCACGCGAAGGTCTTGCATCATTTTGGGGGTTTTTTAAATTTTCTGGAATTTTCTAAGTCGGTTTCATGAAAAAGTCAAGACGGCGGGCATGCCCGTTCGTAGCTAGGGCTTGAATATTGAGAAACTCTTGGTGTATCTCTGATGAAATAGGTAGTTGTGTACCTAAAAATGATTTTTTCCAAAAATCATGAGCAAACTACGAGGCACCTGTAATTCAAATTTGACCCGTTTCCAGTTGAATCGGCAGAAACTTGTGTTCTTCAAAACAGGTGGATGAAAACCTTTTCAGAGGAAAATAATTGGTTATTTGTGCATATAAGATGGTCTAGTATTTTCAAAAAATGCAGCTCCCGGGTTTTGCAACATATTTGTGGTTGATGCTTCACAAAAAAGCGATTTTTCACACTCGGAAGATGGAAAATGGTTTTTTTATTCAATGAAAAGGAAAACTTTCTTCTGTAACATTGTCCGTGCTTCCAATATGCATGTTTGTGTGGAATATGGGCATATTTAAACAAACTATGCCATGGATTTGACCCGAAACCCTAGAATGTTCGTAGGAGATAGCTCATTTATGTGAACATATTTTCAACACAATTGTCATATTCCAAGTTTATTATTTTTGGTGGATACTAGGACATATATAATGACACCACGCAAAGGTCTTGCATCATTTGGGGTTTTTTTTAAATTTTCTGCAATTTTCTAAGTCGGTTTCATGAAAAAGTCAAGACGGCGGGTATTACCGTTCATAGCTAGGGCTTGAATATTGAGAAACTCTTGGTGTATCTCTGATGAAATAGGTAGTTGTACCTAAAAATGATTTTTTTTCAAAAATCATGAGCAAACTACGAGGCACCTGTAGTTCAAATTTGACCCGTTTCCAGCTGAGTCGGCAGAAACTTGTGTTATTCAAAAGAGGTGGATGAAAACCTTTTCAGAGGAAAATAATTGGTTATTTGTGCATATAACATGGTCTAGTATTTTAAAAAAATGCAGCTCCCAGGTTTTGCAACATATTTGTGGTTGATGCTTCACAAAAAGCGATTTTTCACACTCGGAAGATGGAAAATGGTTTTTTTATTCAATGAAAAGGAAAACTTTCTTCGGGAACATTGTCCGTGCTTCCAATATGCATGTTTGTGTGGAATATGGGCATATTTAAACAAACTATGCCATGGATTTGGCCATTACACCCGTCATTTGGCCCGAAACCCTAGAATGTTCGTAGGAGATAGCTCATTTATGTGAACATATTTTCAACACAACTATCGTATTCCAAGTTTATTATTTTTGGTGGATACTAGGACATATATAATGACACCACACGAAGGTCTTGCATCATTTTGGGGTTTTTTAAATTTTCTTAAATTTTCTTAGTCGGTTTCATGAAAAAGTCAAGACGGCGGGCATGACCGTTCGTAGCTAGGGCTTGAATATTGAGAAACTCTTGGTGTATCTCTGATGAAATAGGTAGTTGTGTAACTAAAAATGATTTTTTCCAAAAATCATGAGCAAACTACGAGGCACCTGTAGTTCAAATTTGACCCGTTTCCAACTGAATCGGCAGAAACTTGTGTTCTTCAAAAGAGGTGGATGAAAACCTTTTCAGAGGAAAATAATTGGTTATTTGCGCACATAACATGGTCTAGTATTTTCAAACAATGCAGCTCCCAGGTTTTGCAACATATTTGTTGTTGATGCTTCACAAAAAAAGCCATTTTTCACACTCGGAGAATAGAAAATGTTTTTTTATTCAATGAAAAGGAAAACTTTCTTCGGGAACATTGTCCGTGCTTCCAATATGCATGTTTGTGTGGAATATGGGCATATTTAAACAAACTATGCCATGGATTTGGCCATTACACCCGTCATTTGGCATGTTTCCAGCTGAATCGGCAGAAACTGTCAAAATGACCACCATGGCTATTCATCAAAAGGGTTTAAATTTTTTAAAACTATCGATGTTTTTATGATATGGATGTCATATTTGAATTTCTCTAATTTTTCTAATCGATTTAGACATTTTATTTGTCAAATTTCGATTTACGGATTTAAAGATATAAATTATTGTATATTAAATAATTTATTCACAAAATAAAGTAATTTCTAACATTATATTGTTATTTAGTAAATAAATATAATTATTTAATCATTGTTATTTGATCAAATATTGTTTTAAATTTAAACAATAGAAAAGTTTAACATCATTCCCCACAGGTTAATATGATTGATACGATAGTAATATCAGTAAGTTCTAACATCTCATATGGAATCTAGTTTGGAAGGAACTCAAAGGTTAAGCGTGCTTGCGCTGAAGGAATTCCAGGATGGGTGACCGAACGGGAAGTTTGACTAAGTTAAGTATGTTGACTAGATTAATTGTGTAATTAGAGATTAGAGATTAAATATGTGGATAAGTGAAAAATTCTGGAATAGACTTTCAAAAAAGTTCAAAAAAAATTTTTTGAATTTTTTCTTGAATTTGTTTTCCACTTATTTTGGAAAGATTGTGCCGACGGCAAAGCCGTCGGCATAGAGCATGGTGTGCCGAAGGCTTTTAGTGTGCCGACGGTCATTTGACCTGTGCCGACGCGGGCATATGCCGACGGCAAGGTGCCGATGGTGGCCGTCGGCATATCGGGCGATTCCTGTAGTGGGAGCGGCGCCGGTGTTAGGTCTGTGAATAGTAGCTTTTCTGCTTTTAATTTGTCTTCGTTGAGGCTTGCTGTTCTGGTTTTCGGCGCCATGCCGTGGAGGTTTTGGTGGCAGTCGCCCCCGGACGGTGATTCGTTCTTCCCTGCCCATCGCGCCCTGGAGGACAGGGCCACGGGAGTCGGCGGAAGGCTCTTCTCCACCTCCGTTGAATAAGTCCGAAGCGGGGATTTCCAATCTGGAGATTCTTGTCTGCTCCGATCCGTTGACTCGGAAGGTTTGGGGCCTGGTTCGGGTTAGCCATCACGGTGATGGCGATTTGAGATGGAGCCGTCAAGCTCTTGCGGTGGAGGCGGTGGAGTTGCGATTCGCTAGTGATTCAACCGTGATGGAGGTCAAATCTTCCCTAGATGATGAGTTTAGTCCCACTGGTAACACTCAGGATTCGGTTGTGGGCTTTGAGGAAGATGATCTGTTTTTTGAGATGCATCAATCAGGGATCCGTGCAGTGCAGGAGTGCTATCTGTGGGGTGAGATGTACTTTGCAGGTGGTTCTTGCTGCATGATGACCATCTTCAGAGGTACTTGGAGGATGTCAGCTCTTCTTCAAAAAAATTGTTCATGGCATCCGTTTTCATCCTGTGAGCAGCATCTACATATGCTTTCTTGTTGTGCATCAACTTTCTTGTCAACTATGGGGCATGTCAGCTATGCCGCCTTGTTGTTCGAGGCATGCCGGAGGTGGGTGAGAACGCTTCTGCCGCGATTCCTCAGATTTAACAGCAAGGACCCCTCCTGATCTGAGCTCGGTGATGCTTCCTCTAGATTTACAGCTCAGCTCTTTACCTCGCGAGCCCCTGCCAATTCGAGTATTGGTTGAGCCGTTGATGCTACGGTTGGTCGGGGAGTATGAGGCCCTTCAGAAGTACAACAGCAGGTTTGTTGTGTCCGATTTCTCGCCGGACCCCCTGAGAGGCTCCTGTGGTACTTCTGGGTGTAGTTGTCATGTTTCGCCTTTAGTTCATCTACGATGCATCTGTTTACTCAATTTACTTTGTCAGGATGATAAATGTAATCACAAGGCTGTAATTTGTTCCCATCTAATGAAGTGACTGCAGCCCCTTTGGGGCAACCTTTGTTCAAAAAAACATGAGCTGTGCACAGTTCGTTTTCATACCAAGACTTTCTTGTATATTTTCAGAATCTTTAAAAGAGATAGAGAACGAGCCCCTTTTAGCAATAATATTAAACTTCACAATAGCGACCGTGGAGTACCTCTCTAATCTGTACTGTTTAAATTTTTTGCACTCCAAACTTGTACCAATAAGCATGTAATGTATATACTTTGACCAAAATTAAGCGCGGAAACTAATTAAGCCTCTATGTACACGTACCAACTACATTAGCACCAATGTTCTCATCCAAACGGTCTGGAGCTGCCATTTCCTATTCAGCAGAAGCGAAAGACGCATGGCTTTTGCAAAATAAAAATTGCGATATATAACTAAATGATCTTTAGAAGTCTCCCGGCACTAGTGGAAACAACCCCTCTCGTCCAGGGGGCCAGGGGGCAACTGTCCCGGCTGCAACCAAATCCGGGACAAATGCCATGCATTGGTCCCGGTTCGTGTGCCCGGGGCAACAGAAACCGCCTGTGGGCATTGGTCCCGGTTCATGGGGGAGATATCGGTCCCGGCTCGTGCCACTGACCGGGACCAATGCCTAGCCACATGCCACGTGGCACGCGCATGAGAATTTGTCCCGGTTCAGGCCACGAACCGGGACCAATGTCCCCCTTCCCCTATAATTTGTATTGACCGGTCAAAATCTGGCAAGCATTGAGTGCTTGACAACTATGACCAGCCTGACTTCATTATCATCTCAACCAGCGGCCACCCACACACTTTTCTGTTTCTCTCTCCTCCGTATCGTCCATTGAGATGTGCTTTGCACACAGGGCCGCTGTAACCAGCCCTGTGTGCAGCCATATGGGCTTTGCCTTATGGGCGTCATATATTCTGCGCAGATATTGCAGTCACACTTCGAAGTGATAGTACTGATACCATCCTGGAGCAAGTTGAGCTTATTTTGCAAGCAAAGCTGCATGACAAATCTTCCTTGAGCACTTTCTGGTTCAGAACGATGTTACCAACAGTGAACCTCGCAGAGGAAGTAGTCTTGTATGTGAAGGAGACGTCCTGCAGACTTCGAAGTGATATTACGGATACCAACCATATTGACAGATATCCTTAAAACAGAAATAGATCTTCGGTACTTCTTTAACAGTTATGATAAATTTTTGGAGGAGAACGTCTAGCTGAATGCTCAGAGTAAACCTTCGAAGAAAAACTATGGTTTTTCCGTTGTAGACGAAGATCTCAAATTCACCGTGTCAACAAGGTACAACTCGCTTTGTCGAACTTTATATAAATAACCCAGATGCCTTGTATGCTCTGGACTGAATCGGAATATCACAAGAGAAAACAAAAATTATAAGATATTTATATTCAAATTACATATAAATAGTAAAATAATTAATAGTTTCAATAGTTAGAATAATTATTTAGTTAAAAAAATGGATTTGAATTAGTTATGCAAATTCTAGCATTTTTCATGTTGGAATTTTTGTCAAATTCGAAAGTATGTAGAAGTTATTAATGTGCAAATTTAAACGATTTTCAAATTTTGGCGCTAAAAAATTTGGGCGCGCAGGGGGCAGCAAATTTCGAAAAATGTTTTGGTCCCGGGCCGTGCTACCAACCGGGACCAAAGGGGGGTACCTCTAGTCCCGGTTGGTGGCACGGGTCGGGACTAGAGGCCCAGTTGTATAAATATCGCGGCCCTCTCCCAGGCCGAGCCACCACCCAGGACAACGGACTAGCCTTGGCGAAGCACTGCCGGCGGCGGGAGTGGATAGGAAGATCCCGCCGGTGCTAGTTCCGCCTGCGGGGTTGAACTAGACACAGGGGGGACGAGTTTTGGGACGGGGAATGCATAGATATATTAAAAAAAGGGCCGGAGGCCGGGATTACATGGGGGGCGCGGCGCGGCCACAGACGGCCGGCCGTGTTTCTTGGCGGCGACGGCCCTATTGGCCGTCCTTCTACGTGCAACGGGGGCGGCGGCGCGACCACAGGAGGCAGGCCGTTTCTTGGGGGGGGGGGTAGCCTAGTCCTCCTCGTCGGAGGAGATTCAGTAGTAGTCAGGTGCCTGCCACAGGTGGGCAGGCAGCTGAGGAGGGCCCGCCGGGGGCGGCGGGAGGAAGTGCTGAGGGGGCCCCGCCGGGGGCATCGGGGGCGGCGGCAGCATCTCCTCTTCCGGCGGCTCCGGCGACCATTGGCCGCCGATCCAGGCCCAGCTCATGCCGTACTCGAGGCCTGGGGGCAGCGGCTGCGGGTCGGGCATGTCCTCCCGCGCCTCCATCTCGGCGGCCATGCTCTGCAGGAGATCCCCCGCTGGAGGGGGCGGCATCGCGGCGGCGTCAGCGGCCTCGTTGGCCAGGACCTGGTGCCACCGCTTGATCTCGTCCTCGACGAGGGTGCGGCGGGATTCCTCGTAGGCGGCCTCCAGTCCGGCCTGGAGCTCGGGGTCGTCGTCGGCGGCCTGGGGCTCGGGGATGTCCTCCTCGAGCCACAGCTCCGGCTCCCTGCCGGGCGCTGGCGCGGGGTAGTCGTCGACGTTCTGCTCCGGGGCCGTGGGGATGAAGGAACGGCGGCGCTGGTCGTGCTCCTGCTGGAACCAGACGGCCCAGTAGGGGGAGCTCCGCGCGTACGCGCGGTCCATGAGGAGGTGGGCCGGCAGGAGCGCGCGCTGGCGGTTGATCTCCTCGCGGGCGGCTTCGTTTGTCGGCGGCGGCGGCACCGGGATGCGCTGCGGGTTGAGGTGCCAGCCGTCCGGGAGATGGACGTCCGGCCAGAAAACCGGCGTGGCCCGCTCCCAGTGCCACTCGGCCTCCTCCTTACGGACATAGCGGCGGAACCGCTTGCCCGGCGCGGCGCGAGGCGGCGGGCGCGCTGCCGGAGGTGGTGCATGGACGCGCGGCTGCCCCCCGATCCGGATGCCTCCCGGACCGAAGCCGAACGCCTCCGGAGGCGGTGGGGGGACGGCGGCGCGTCTCTGGCCGGCGCCGCTGGAGGACCCGGCCTCATGCTCGTTCTTGGCGCGCTTGAACCAGCGGCGGGGCGACATGGCGGCTAGGGTTGGGTGAGCTTGGACGCGGCCTGGGTGAGTGAGGGGTACGAGCGGCGGGGGCCCTTTAAAAAGGACGAGGGAGGGGCTGGCATGCCAACCGGCGGCCGGAACGTGGCGGCGGTTGCAGGCGGCCATGAATGCGCGGGGGAGCCGAGGCGTGCCGTTCGTGGCCACGCGCGCGCGGGGAAGTGGAGGCGCGGGAAGACGAGGCGGCCCTTTGACCGCGCGTGACTGTGGTCTTACTTTAAAGGACCGGGCGAGCCATTCCCTAGGTCGCTGGCCAGTGGCCCCTTTGACCCCGCGTGGCCTGTGGCCCTTTGACCGAATGTAGCCAATGGGATTAATAAAAGACGCGGGCCACTGGGCTTAATTAAATACGTGGGCCGGTGGACGCAGTTGGGGGAAAACTAAGGAAATTGGCCTTACCAACCGTGGGCCAGTGGACCAAATATAGTTTTTCCAGAGGAGACATTTATCCCGGTTCCTAACACGAACCGGGACGAAGTTCATGGCCAGGTTCGCCACATGGGCTATACCTAACCATCCCGGGTCCTGGCACAACCGGGACCAGTGGGGGAGGGCTATTTGTCCCGGCCGGCCCATCCCGGTTGCACAACTGGGATAAATGGGACTTACCAACCGGGACTAATGCCTCGTTTCCACTAGTGCGGCCGCTGCGATGATAGTTTACGCTCCATTATTAGCAGAGTTGCTAAGCTGCACGAGGCTCCCAAATTTATGGTAGGCCCTTCTTTGTATAACACTAGAGCAGTGTGCTAGTCCCCTGAGAGCTGGAAGCAAAACAGTTTACTAGTAGGAACTCACTCAGCATGCATATCCATTCTGTGTCATCAACGCAGCATGAAACGGATTTCTGTAATCAACAAAAATTATAAACTGAAATGTAGCATTTCTTTCTTTTCTTTTGGTGTTGTGCCATGTGTGGATAAGAAGTAGACCTTGTAAACAATGTTAAGGGTGGCCGACCCTGACATCAGAGAAAGGGGGACAGATGGAACAACGATGCAAACTGGCCTGCCTGCTAGCTTCTTCTTCCTCTCTTCTTTGGGCTAGCTTAATTAGGTGTACGTACTTATCCTTGTTCAGCGTACGTGCCTACTTTCTTTATGCTCACCGAACAGAACAATCCGTTTTCTGAAAAGAAGCCCAAACAGAAGGATCCGTCGTGCGTTTCGATCATCCATTTTGAAAACCAATAATAGTCGCACGCACACATGTTCCAAAGATGAGTTTTTCAGCTACCGAAACAGAAGGATGGTGCACTTAACTCTGAAAATGTGTTCAGAATAGCTAAACGTGGCGCCAATCGATGGCATGCTGACTCTAGATCGATCGACGGAGCATAGACAAGTTCAGTGCAGCACTGTTCTATCCGATCGCGTGACGCACACGGTGCCATAAATAGGTGGAACCAGACACTGGCACCCACCATCGATACCAGTCATCGCATTTCATTCAGTGCAACATCAGCAATCTCCTTTTGGAGCGCTCTCTCTGTCCTTCTCTCTTCAATGGCTAAGATCCAGCCCCTTCCCTCCTCTGTCCCACCGTCTCCCTGTTCTTCTTCCGATGGTTGCCGGAGCCAGCAGCGCAGGGAGACCTACACGGTGTGGATGAAGTCCCTGGTGTTCAGCGGCAGCGGCTGCACGGTGTACGCCCCGGACGGCGCCGTCGCCTTCCGCGTGGACAACTACGGCTGCAGAGGCGGCCGCGAGGTGTTCTTCATGGACCGCGCCGGCAACACCCTCATCAGGATCCGTCGCAAGGGCTTCGGGATGTTCAGGAGGTGGGAGGTCTGCCGGTGCGCCCACGACGGCTGCAAGGAGGATGAGGCGACGCCGTGGTTCAGCGTGCGGCGGGCCGAGAAGGGCGGGGCTGCCGTGACGATGCACGGCGGCGCGGGGACGTGCTACAGAATCGAAGGGTGTTGTGCGCGCAAGGCGGAGTCGTGGCAGAGGTCGCGCGGAAGCAGACAGCGGCAGGGGTCGTGCTTGGGGAGGACGTGTTGACGCTGACAGTGGGGCCGGAGGTGGATCACCTGCTCGTGCTGGGTTTGGTCGTCGTGCGTGGCCTCATGAACCGTTCCTTGTGATGGATGGTTTTTTTTTTCTAGGGAACGCGTCATCCTTATGAAAAGAAACCATGAGTTTGTACCTAGTTATTATGAAAAAAGATGCATGACATGAGAGTTTCAGCCCCGTGTCTTAGAAAATCAGATTTGCTGAATCTCAGCTGACTGTTTTTCACATTTCGGTGACAGTCAAATGTGTGTGTCTCTGATCGTGCTCGGAGATTTGTGCCTGTTTTTTTTTGTCCGCACATGGCCGGTTTGCGCTGGATTCTTGCAGAACTGGGCTGCGAGCTGCTCTTTTCTTCATCGGGTTTTCGGGGGTGGGCACCCGTTAAGCTGCTGTCTCTGGGCCCGATAGTCGGGGGAGGGGGGGGGGGGTTATTTTTTAATTCTTTTTCCGTTAGCTTTTTACGCGTGTCGAGTTCTCGTCGCCTGATAAATAGAGGTGGGTGTCAGCGGAAAGGCGGAGGCTCAGCTGCTGCGTTAATCGTGAGAAGCAGAGCAAGGGAGGGAGGTGGTGGAGGGTTGAGGGGACGCCATTGGCCGACTAGGTATTCCGCCCGCGCAACTACCCCTCTACTTTTGCGGACGCCCTCGTTCTCTGATTTCTGTTCTCGAGGTGGAGCTTTCTGTCTCGGGTAGTTCTTGGTCGGAGACGGCAGTCGTTTGGTGGTGCCGATTCGCCGCCGGCGCTTCGTGTATGCTTGAATGGTGCAGCTTGTTACTTGATTCTCTAGTTGTATGCAGCGTTGAGACTCCCATGGGGTTAGAGATTTTGCGTTAACGTGTAGTTTTTCTGCATCTGGCGCCACTACTGCTCTGTAAGTTGTCTGGGTTGGGGGAATTTTTTGTATGCGTCTCTGATTCGTATCTGGTGGGGGTTCGGAGATTTTTCTAGAGATCCCTAGTGTGGTGTAATCATTGTTTTTGAGAGGTTCGGGTTCAGAAGAGTGCGTTATTGCATCTCGAGCTGCTGCTGATATATTCGATTTTCTAGGGGATTTTTTGGGGACTGCGTCCTTTGATTTTTTTTTCGTTTATGCTAGGTGTTTTGGTGGTGTGCAGTTGCACGTTTTTGCAGGTGCTTGTTTAGAAGCTTATATGTGTGATTCGTGTAGTGTTCAGATACCTAAGAGGGAGGGGTGTTGAGGAGGGCGGGAGGGGTGATGGTGGCTTGAAGTGTCATAGAGTATCTCTGTTTTTTCTTGGGTTTTTCTGTTTTTGAGTTTATCATGTGGAGAAGTAGAGTAGCCTTTTTTTGTTAAGCTGCCTGGTCTCGATGTGATGTTTTGTGGTGTGTAATATGGGGCGCCGGAACACTTGCAGTCAGCCACACTCGCAGTCAGCCAGTGAATTTTTTAGGTGGTTTTTTTTGTGGGTTTGCAAATCACAATTGATGGGAGTGAGTGGTGGTTTTGTTTTCGATTTTAATGTAGGCAGAGGGGGGGGGGGGGGGGGGGGGGTTGTTATGTCCTTTTCTTTTTTCTATGTCAGTTTTGTAGGTGAAATTTGTGTTGTTTAATTTGGTGGAGCATTGTGCTATTACATATTGTGTTTTTTTTTCGATGGAGGTGACCGAACTGTATATATGAAAACATGGTTGTTTTTAATGCTGATGATAACTGCTTTTTAATTGATTCGTAGCTAATTTTAATTCAGTTATTTTGGAAGCCTCTCAGTTTTTCTGGAAAGTAAACACTGTGTGGTCTTGTTTATGTGTGTAGGCCATGCCATAGATCCAATGACCACGCAGATGATCATTTTCATGTTGGGTACAATGAGGGGAACAGTCTATCAAGTAAGATTGTGCACGGTTAACCGAAAACCAAAACCGAACAGAACTTATGGTTATTTTTGGTTTCTGGTTAGGTTACGGTTAGTAAAATAGCTAACCATATGACTGCAGTTAATATGGTTAATAACCAAAAACCGAAATGGTTAACCATTAAAAAACCGAATGTCTATTAACATCTACTGATTCAATATTTTTATGAACATTATAGGTTACTTATAGCATGTGATTTGCTACGTGTATATACTTTCATTAACTTTTTGAGTTATTTGGTTACTTTGGACCATATGCCTATTAATTTTATAGTTTATTCCATTATTTTGTAATATATGGCCACAAAAAGAAATTGTCATTTTAAAATCCGCGTCAACTTTGGTTAATTTGGTAATTACCGAAACCGAACCGAATTTAAATGGTTATTACCGAAACCGAACTGTATTCTCATACAAAACCATATTTACCAAAGTATTGAAACCGTAAAAACCGAAAAACTGTATAAACCAAACCAAATTAACCATATTAGCCAAATGTGCAGCTATACTATCAAGTGAATGCGATGTGGGTGCGTATATAGGTTACGATGTTGATTTTATTTTTGTATTTGTATATATCAATTTTACGTGTTTGCGCGATCTAACTTGCTCTATTTTTTGTGAATTGTTTTTTGTAGGTTGTTGATAACAGTGGGAGAGACCAGGTTTTAGATGATGGTCTGTTTGGCTTCTTCAGCGAACATGTTAGTTTCTTGTAATAGTTGGGTATCTTTTTTTTCGAATTGTTTGGGTTTGTTTTAGTGTTTTTACTAAGTATTCTTTTTTACATTTTTATCCCATTACAGGTTGTGAATAGTTTGAAGAGAAATTTCAGTGCTTTCTGTAAAGATTTTCCGATGTCAAATGTGGTAATGTGAATTACTATCATCGTTGATATATCAACCTTTTGTTCAAAAAAGAACAATTGATATTTGTTTGTAATCTCTTTAGCTCTAATTATTTTGTAGGTCAAGAAGAATAAAATTGTTGGGGTTAATAAATTCGTTTTACTAGTTTTGGGCTGAAATTTTTCTTCAAGTGATAAAGAAATTGAGTTCTGAACATAGAGATATAATAGAAAATTTTGGGTTTTGTAGCTTGCTTCTTTTTTATTGCTCCTACATCCCCACTTCTTTTTCTAGATGGGTTGCTGGTACCATCGATCCTTTGTGTTCCCAAAGGAAACTTTTCATATTGTTTTGAGTTTGGCAATAGGGGGTTGAAGATCCCATGCAGTAGTGATGAGGGCACAACTTTCATTTTATCTCACTTTAAGTTGTCAGATGTGCCTCATATCACCTATTTTGATAACAAGCTTTGCGGTCAAAAAGCTTTAAGTGATGTTGATGTGTTTGTCTGCTTTATATCTGTCGCCATATTCTGTTTCCTCTGACCTGAGAGAAACAATGCTATGAACACCAAGTATCTTGCAGTTCTCAAGGATCCCGCAGCTGCAAAATGCTTTGATTTCAGTGATCTTGTGTACGAGTATTGTCTTAATGGATCGCCTGATTTTAGCTCTTTTGGAAAATTCAACGGGAGGAGGTTGAAATCTCCTATTTGCTGTAACTATGTACCAGTGGTGAGCCTTTATTAGAAATTGCACCTTTTTTAAGGGTCTCAATTGTTCTGCATTTTTTTATTTCTATGGTTTGTATATTTAGTAATTTTTGTTTTTAATTTTGCATTTCTCTTTTATTTGTTCTTGATCATTAGGTGTGATACCTAGACTTCTTGGACTTTGGCAAACTAAATCTTAATCAGACTACACCGAGGGTTATTGTGTGGAGGGGCAACATGATAAATGTTTTCTCAGATCTTGATCGTAGAAGTTATCACATTTTCAGAAAGAAACAGCTGACAAAGGTTTTTGCTGGTGAACGCGTGCAAGTAATTTGATCTTCTATATTTTATCTTATGTATTTTTTTTGGTTTTCGAAGTGCCTTTTTCTCTGATTTTTATGTTGTTCTTCTCTTTTTCTTTCTTTGTTTACCCCCATGCTCTTCGCTTTTGATTTTGGTTGAATTTCTTACCATAGTAATTTCTTTTACTTTATATATGTCATTATTTGTCTAGAAACTGCAAAAACCATAATCGTATAAATGACTTATCCCGTGCGGCGGCTTACAAGAGGTATATAAAGGCGGTCCTGACCTAACTAGGTCGGTAACTGTGAATCCAACTCCGACTCGGTAACAACTCGTACCGTACCGCGGGGGGCTGCTACCCCCCGCACCCTCCCCCCCGCTGTGCACTCCACGCGATAGGTGGGAACCAGGATGGAAAAGTTCAGCTCACGGGATAGGTCACATATTGTAAATCCCGGCGCGATTGTAACCTCACCCGAAAAATAGTGAAGTACTGCTGGCTGGCGCCCGTGGTTTTTTTCTCTTCCTTGTTGGAAGGGTTTTCCACGTTAAAATCTCGTGTCCCCGTTGGTTCGATCTTGCTTAATTTCATCGTTGTTTTTCTATTGCGTGTAACAAGTGGTATCAGAGCCCTGTTTCAGATTAAGGATTCGCGATGGCATCGATGAAGTTTGATCTACCGTTGCTGGACTACGAGACGAGGTTTTCTCTGTGGCAGGTAAAGATGCGTGCGATTCTATCGCAAGCATCGGATCTAGATGAGGCGCTAGATGAGTTCAGGAATAAGGAAGCCAAGGATTGGACTGCCGAGGAGAAACGCAAAGATCGTAAGGCTTTATCGTTGATTCAACTTCATCTATCCAATGATATCTTGCAAGAGGTGCTGCTGGAGAAATCCGCAGTTGCGTTGTGGCTCAAGCTGGAATCGATCTGCATGTCAAAGGATCTAACCAGTAAGATGCATGTTAAGATGAAGTTGTTCTCGCTCAAGATGCAAGATGGTGGTTCTGTCATGAGCCACTTGTCGATCTTTAAGGAGATCGTCTCCGACCTAGTATCGATGGAGGTAAAATATGATGATGAAGACTTAGCTCTTCTGCTGTTATGTTCGCTGCCTAGCTCTTTTACAAACCTGCGTGATACCATACTATTAAGCCGCGATGAACTAACCCTCGCGGAAGTTTGTGAGGCCCTGCAGACCAGGGAAAAGATGAAAGTTATGGTGCAGTCTAACCCATCGTCCTCCAAAGGCGATGCATTGCAGGTTCGAGGCAGACCTGAGCAGCGAGATAACAACTATAACAACAACAACAGAGATAAGAGCAGGGACCGTTCCAAGTCCAAAGGACGTGACAAGTTCTGAAGGTATTGTAAGAAAACCAATCACACCATTGAGGATTGCTGGAAGGTGCAGAACAAGGAGAAAAGGAACGGCACATACCAACCGAAAAATAAATCTGACGGTAATGGTAATGGTAATGGTAAGTCTGCTGTTGTTGCTGGTGATAATAGTTCGGATGGTGAATGCCTATCTGTTTTTGCTGCATGTGTTACCCGTGATGATGAATGGATTCTTGATACTGCTTGTTCGTTTCATATTTGCTGTAACAAAGATTGGTTCAGTTCTTATGAGGCTGTGCAGACTGGAGATTTTGTGCGTGTGGGGAACGACAACAAATGTCACATTGTAGGCGTTGGATATGTTCAGATCAAGACCCATGGTGGGATGACACGTACATTGACGGGAGTGAAACACATACCATCCATGGCGAGAAATTTGATCTCGCTGAGTACCCTTGATTGTGACGGGTACAAATATGCTGGAGGGGATAAACGCCTCAAGGTATCAAAAGGTTCTCTCATTGTTATGATTGGTGATATGAATTCTGCCAAGTTATATATCCTTAGAGGTAGCACTTTGTCTGGTACTGCTGCTGTTATTACTAATGATGATCCAAGTACAACTAACCTCTGGCATAAGCGACTTGGACACATGAGTGAACATGGTATGGCAGAATTGGTGAAGAGAGAACTTCTGAAGAACTGCAATATGAGTAAGTCGCCGTTCTGTGAACACTGCATATTTGGTAAGCATAAGAGAGTTAAGTTCAATGCTTCCGTTCATACCACTAAAGGTACATTGGATTATGTACATGCTGATTTGTGGGGGCCTTCACGTAAGCCCTCTTATGGTGGTGCTCGTTATATGCTTACTATCATTGATGATTACTCTAGAAGAGTTTGGCCTTATTTCCTGAAAACTAAGGATGATACTTTTGCTGCTTTTAAGGAGTGGAAAGTTATGATTGAAAAGAAAACTGAAAGAAAGGTGAAGTTGCTTCGTACTGACAATGGTGGCGAATTTTGTTCGCATGCTTTCGATGATTATTGTGTGCAGGAAGGCATTGTCAGGCATCACACCATCCCATACACACCTCAGCAGAATGGTGTAGCTCAGCGGATGAACAGGATGATCATCTCCAAAGCTCGCTGCATGTTGTCTAACGCCCGCATGAATAGGCGTTTTTGGGCTGAGGCTGCCAACACTGCCTGCTACTTGATCAACAGGTCACCATCTATCCCTCTTGACAAGAAAACTCCTATTGAGGTATGGTCTGGTGAGTCAGTTGATTATTCACAACTGAAAGTTTTTGTTTGCACTGCCTATGCTCATGTTGATAATGGAAAGTTAGAGCCTACGTGCTTATTTCTTGGTTATGGTTCTGGAGTAAAAGGATATAAGTTGTGGAACCCGGAAACCAAAAAGACTTTCTTTAGCAGGAGTGTTGTGTTTAATGAATCTTTTATGTATGAGGACAGTTTGTCGACTTATGTTGTGCCAAATTCTTCTGATGAGGACGAACCACGAGTTCGTGTGCAGGTGGAGCCAGAACACCTGGATGAGGAGGAAACTGAAATTGATGGAGAGGATATTGTGCCATCCTCACCTCCTATTGTGCAGCAAGAAAATTTGTCTATTGCAGAACGCAGAGAGAAGAGGAATAAAGGGCCTCGTACTCGTTTAATTGAGGAATGTGATGTTGTCTATTTTGCTCTAAGTTGTGCAGAACAGGTGGAGAATGATGCTGAACCGGCTACATACAATGAAGCTATTGCTTCGATTGATCGTGACGAGTGGATTGGTGCGATGCACGAGGAGATGCAATCACTTGAGAAAAATGGCACATGGGATGTCGTGCGCTTGCCTAAAGAAAAGAAGACCGTACGCTGTAAGTGGATCTTCAAGAGAAAGGAGGGTTTATCTCCAAGTGAGCCTCCAAGGTTTAAGGCAAGGTTAGTAGCAAAAGGTTTCACCCAGATTCCAGGAGTGGATTATAATGATGTATTCTCACCTGTTGTCAAGCATAGTTCTATCCGTACTTTCTTTAGTATTGTTGCTATGCATGATCTTGAGCTTAAGCAGTTAGATGTGAAGACTGCGTTTTTACATGGAGAACTTGAGGAGGAGATATACATGGACCAACCTGATGGGTTCATAGTGCCTGGTAAAGAGGATTTTGTGTGCAAGCTAAAGAAGTCCCTTTACGGTTTGAAACAGTCTCCTCGACAATGGTATAAAAGGTTTGATTCTTTTATGATGTTACATGGCTTTAAGAGGTCTGAATATGATAGTTGTGTGTACATTAAATTTGTTGATGAATCACCTATATACTTGCCACTATATGTTGATGATATGTTAATTGTTGCCAAGAGCATGAAAGAAATCACTACATTGAAGAAACATTTGAGTAGTGAGTTTGAGATGAAGGATGTTGGTCCTGCTAAGAAAATTCTAGGTATGGAAATTTCAAGAGATAGAAGATCTAGATTGCTATTTCTTAGTCAGGAGAATTACATTAAGAAAGTCCTTCATCGTTTTAATATGCATGATGCAAAGTATGTTAGTACTCCAATTGCTTCACACTTCAAGTTGTCAGCATTGCAATGTCCTACTACTGACAAAGATATTGAGTACATGTCACGAGTTCCGTATGCTAGTGCTGTTGGTTCCTTAATGTATGCCATGGTGTGTTCTCGGCCTGATTTATCTTATGCTATGAGTTTGGTCAGTCGATACATGGCTAATCCTGGTAAAGAACATTGGAAAGCTGTTTAGTGGATTTTCAGGTACCTTCGCGGCACGTCCAAAGCTTGCTTGAAGTTTGGCAAGACTGGTGAGGGACTCGCAGGCTATGTGGATTCAGATTATGCTGCCGACTTCGATAAGAGGAGATCCCTCACAGGTTATGTGTTTACAATTAGTGGATGTGCCGTTAGCTGGAAGGCTACCTTGCAGGGTGTTGTTGCACAATCTACTACTGAGGCTGAGTATATGGCTATTGCTGAAGCATGCAGAGAGTCAGTTTGGTTGAAAGGTCTGTTTGCTGAGCTTTGTGGAGATGATACTTGTATTAACCTATTTTGTGACAGTCAGAGTGCTATTTGCCTTACTAAGGATCAGATGTTCCATGAGAGAACAAAGCACATTGATGTCAAGTACCATTATGTGAGTGATGTTGTTGCACAAGGTAAGCTGGAGGTATGCAAGATTAGTACTCATGATAATCCTGCTGATATGATGACAAAGCCAGTTCCTATTGCTAAGTTTGAGCTTTGCTCAAGCTTAGTTGGTATCACTGCTTAGCCCAAGAGGCTATTTGGCGCCGAAGGTTTTTTCTTTGTGTGTTTCAGGTGAAGGTTCTCATTTATGCTACAAGGGGGAATTTGTCTCAAGGTGGAGTGTTATTTTATGGTGATCCAAATTCATATGAAGATAAAGAATCCCTAATCTTGTTAAGATTATCCCGTGCTGGTTCTCATGGTGGGTTTAAGTCGAGCTCGGGTTTATCATTGTCTCATTTGTCCTCAGATTTCAGCATCAGCGCCCACAATCATTTTGCTAGCTCCCTACAGGCTGATATATGTATTTAAACTGTAAATATCTTTTTTTTTGTTTTTAGTTATGTTTTTCTTAATGGCAGCATTTTTTTGGCTTTCTTATGCAATTTTTTTTTAGGTTTTAGATGGTACTGTTAGTTTAGCTGATAAGTTTGTGTCAATGAAGTCTGCATCTAATAAGGCAAAAATGGACGTCTTGGTATCTATTGTGCTTGACTTTCTCTGAAAATTCATCCTTATAGAAAAGAAAGTAGATTCAAAGCTATCGGTACCTAATGTGAAGCCCTCCGTTCTTATGGATAAGTAGCAACAATTTCTGGTACAATATGCTTTTCTTTTTGTAGTGTAAGCTAACTTTTTTTTTGTTTTTTGTCGTTTAGTTTGTTAAAAAAAATTATCTCTCTTTAGGGTTCAGAAGATAGATCACATCACCACACTCGCATTGTTAAAACTGAAGTCCTCGTTGAAATGGTTTCTTTTGCAGCTCACGAAGCGGTAAAAGGTTGTGCATCAGTCCCTATTGAGATACCCGATCCTGGTATGCTTTATCAGCTATTCATTCCCCCCTTATGTGTGTTTGTAGAGGTTTAGATCTTAGCAGCGAAGTATTTTTTTATGTTATGTTTTTTTTCTTTTTAGTTTCTTTATTCTCTTGAATGGTTGTTTTTGCATCAATGCCAGAATGCATGATAACGAAAGTTTTTTGTCGTTATTATTTTATGAAAGGTGAGATTTTTTTGTCTGGTTTTTTATTAATTATGTTTTTATTTTCTTATTGAATCCTAATATCTTTTTCTTAACAGCCCCTGATTTGATCCCTGTAAGAAAAGTGAAGGCCAGGAAGTGTCATGTTGTGTCTGATTTAGAACAAGAGAACATCATGAGTAAGAGGTTGTGCGCAGCTACACCCAGTGATATTATGCGAAAAGGGACAGTTGTGTGGAACAAAGACACTATGGAAACGACAACTGGTTTAATTTATTTATCTGATGATGGATGTGTTGTTTTGCGTGAGTCTTTGCCCAACAAGGTAAGTCACTATATTTTATCTTTTGTATTTTTTATGTTCTTTTGTTTTATTCAATATCCATTTATTAATCATTTTGTGGTCCCTATTTTTTAGCTTCTTTCATCAGCGACTAACTTCTTGTTTACTTTTTTTTTTCAGTTTTTGTGTTCTTTGTTGGCTGTCTGAAGCCTCGAAAAAGCAACTTCAAGCTTAATAGGGTGCAACCTGTTTAAAATATTGGTTTAGTACAAACTCCCATCCAAATCCCCTGATGTATCACCAAGAGCTTGCATGGTAATAATTTCCTGCATTGTCATTATGTTATGTTTTTGTATTTTATTGTTTTTGTTTTTTTGGTGTGCTTATGTTTTCTCTGGCTTAGTGTTTGCAGAATATCAATCAAGAAGGTGCTCACATCGTGGGATCTAATGATTTCAGAAGAAGATGCAATGATTTGTCAAAGAAAACCGATGATACGTACAACAACATGATGTTGCTAAAGGAAATAACAACCAAGTTAACATTGTTTCTGTTGTGCGACGAAAGTATATGTTTGTTAACTGGCTTGTCAGTGACCAAAGTCCTCCCCTCCAGAACAATAGCAGATATCCAATGCCTGATGTTGATATAATTCATTACTCAGCTATGGTCGAACTAGCTCGCAGCTCGCACAGGAAGTAAGTGAAATTGTTTTCTTCTATTTTCTGCGTTGTCATTTTCTGTTATCTCTTTTTTGTTTGACTCCTTTGATATGGTTCTATTTTTATTTATTATCTTGTTTCTCCTTTTTTTCTGTTTTTTATGAGGACAATTGGTGTGTTATACCAGAAGTTTCATTGCAGTTGCCAGTCACTTGGAGAGTCTTTCATTCCCAATGGTGAAGTAGACAACTTCCTGATATGTTTCTTCTATCGTGTGTTGTTCGAAGAAAGACACCCTTCATCATCTGGAAGACATTACTTCTTCCCACACACCGGGGTATGTTCTACTATACTTTTTATGTGATGTCTTGTAATATTTTTTCTTTTCTAAGTGTTTCGTAATCCGTATTTTTTATAGGAATATTTATACTCTCTCCTCTATGGCTTCCAGGAATATATTCTCAAGTTTAGTGGCAAGAATCAAGAATTTACTATTCGAGGTTATTTTGTACGTGCTGCAAAAGCAAGCAAGGGGAGAAACCTTGGTGCTTAAAATAGTAGGGTACCTCTTTTTTCTTTTCATGTATACATGGATATGTTCCTTGTGTTCTTTGTATGCTCGAAGTTGACAGATTTTAATGTAGTTTTTAATCCTTTTTTATTTTTGTTAAATTTCTAGCTATTCTTTCCAATCGTCGCATCAGGACACTGTTTTACATTTGTTGTTGATTTTTAGTATAAGATTTTTGTTTTCCTGGATTCTTATTACGACAAGAACACTAAATTTCATTTGAGGATATAGGATCATTTGGTTAGTGGATTAGTTTCTTCGGTGTTCTCTTTATTTTATTCTGTTTTTATTTATTTTTCTACCATTTTTATTCGGGTTAGTTGATATATCATTTTTATGTATGTTTTTTTTTATGTTTTTATAGATTGATAATTTTGTGCACCTGTGGGAATTAATTATAAGTGTGGAGCACAACTTTGGCAGTTTCAAGGCCATGTACCCGCATGTTCCCAAGCAACATACTTTGTAAGTTTTTATATGACTTCTCTGTAATTCGGTGATTTTTGTTTGTTTCATGTTCTCTTTCGTGATATATATACTTCGTTGTTTGTTTTGTTGGTTTTTTGTACGAACAATCAGGAAAGATTGCGAAATTTTCATGATGAAGTTTATGGAGGATTGGAAGTCTTTTCATCAATATGCGCACAGTGCTTTCTTACAACGACATCCTCAACTTGAGAATCTTGTATGCAAACAGGATTTTCTTCGTCAGCCAGAACGAAGCTGACCTCAGCTTGGTGACTGATTTCTATGCAACGGTGCAAGTTTAATCACTTCCACCTTCTTTGTTCTTTTTTTTGTTTTCATGCGGTGACTTTTTACGCCGTGTAGAATGGAAGTAGTCTTAAAAATTTCTTCATTTATCCCTTTTCTTTTTATTTACAGGGTTGATGGCTTCGGGAGGCTTCGACATTTCTTCATGTTTTTGTTGTTGGTAGAGGTGGCTGAGTTTATAAAAAGAAAAGGATGTGATTAGTTTGTTTTTTCTTTTTTCTTTTTCAGAATCCCAGTTGAGTTTTTCCTAAGATTTTTGTGTTGTGTCCCCTTTGGTGGGCCACTATACAGTTGTGTGTTGTTCTCGGTATTGCATTCGACAAATTTTTCTTCAAGAACATTTTTGTGATGTGTGCAAATGCCTATGGGGTAGTGATAGTCATGTACTACAGTTTGTCTACTATTTTGTTTTGTTCTTACCATTTTTTAAATCACTCACGCGGCTAGCATGAAGCAGATAAACAAAGCTCTTTTGCACATGTGTATTCAAGTAGTTGTCGCAACTTTACGGAATAAACAAAGCTCTTGGTTTCATATATATAGGATACACAGTGATAAATAACTTGTCCACACTACATTTCTTGGTTTATTATTAAAAATAATCTTGACCTCATGCACAACCATAACCACAAGTTTTTAAACTGATCCACCGTCACACTACTAGGGAAACCCCTACCGCCGGCGCCCTAGATTGCCCCACCGCCGGCGCCTAGGCAGGCGCCGGCGATGATCACGCTGGTGGTAATCTTTTACCGCCAGCGCGCATGTTTGGTGCAATGGGGGTAGTCACTTTAGCGCGAGCGCACATGTCTGCTGCGCCGGGGGTAACTTTAGGGCCGGCACGTCTATCCAGTGTGCCGGGGGTAATTCTATGGTAGCCCCGGCGCGTCTAGTGCGCCGGTGGTAATACAACCGTATGTGCCGACGGTTTATTTGGCTGGTTTCAAAAAAAAATACACTGTATTTGTACAGAGTATTTGTTACAAAAAAATATGTAGACAAACAGTTCTTATATCGATAGATTGCAGACGACATGGAGGCATACATAATCAAAAACACGAATATACAAATTATCGAACACGAATATACAATGTCTCGAACACAAATACAAAGTATCAAGCACAAAGTGATAAGACATCGATCACAGCGCGCGAATACAAAGTATCGAACACAAAGTGCTAAGACATCGATCACCGGCGAATACAAAGTATCGGATATAATTGTCGTGAGAAATCTAGCTAAGAAGACATCGATCTAAACTAGGAGATAGAATAGAAACGTGGACACAATGAGCATCATCATGACGAAGATTGTCTTCATCCGCTTTCTTCTTCTCTCCCAAGCTAGATACGTCTCTCCTGCTAGATATCTCGTGTATAGAGCTTGTGCCTCCGCCATAGTGGTGTACCCTTTGTAGCTGTTGCCGCAGAACCGGTGCACCTGTCTCCGGCATGCTTTCCAGTCGTCGTAGACTCCAGGAACATTACCCGGTACACGACATACCACGTCATCTATTTGGCAAGACAAAATATACATCATTAGCAAATTCATATATTCAACAAGTAAGTATATGCAACGAGAAGTTTACGAATGCCACATGGGTTGAAAAAAAAATTCTTACTCTAAGAAGGTTTCGGCTTTGGCGGGGAGGGGCGGTAGCCCTCTAACGTGGTGAATGGCTTCATGTCACCTTGTGACTCTAAGAGGAATTCTATATCAGCATTTGTTGGTCGTACATGGCCGGCAAAGAACAGGACACCCCTAGTGACGACATCTTGATGGATTATTGTGGTAATATATTGCTGGATGTAATGGAACTCAGCTCTTATAGTATCGGCTTTGGCGTTCGACATGTCGATGCCCCGTTTTTGGAGACTAGATGGAGTACCAGACGTCCCTCATATGAAGGATGTCGTACCAGGCGTCCAGCCCACTCTCTGTGTGCAACTACTTCATGCAGGCATACTTGGGTATGTGGGTGCACGTGAGGCATCCTCGGCTGGTTTGTTTCTTTTCGTTGAGGGGGCCTGCCTTGGCGGTGAATCTGGTGAGAGCTATATCGAGAACATTCTTGAGATTGGTGTAGTTCTTTAGCTTCGCACTCCTTGAGTCGAGATAAGTAACCTGTGAATACCGTGGGAACATGACTTGGAGGACGCGGTACATGTCTCTACGCAAAACAAACCATCATCCTCAGATTGACCGTCACATATGCAAAAGAGTGATGGAAACCTACTAAATAATGTAATAACGATGGCTAGCGGTCGACCGAAAACTTACTTGGGAAAGTAAGGCATGAGGAAGATTTCCTTAGTATTATTCGACACCAAGAAATCCTTGATATGCTTCGTGGAAATCATCCGGTCCCGTGGGTTGGCCAAGACGCTTTCATGCATGTAGTAGGGGTCCATTATCGCGACACGCGGGGTTCTCTCTTCCATGATATTATGCGCCAGTTTGAGAGCTACTAGGCGCACCAAGGTTAGGTGGGGCCGTTTCAATTGGAAGATGTTGAAGATGTCATCAAACCTAAGTAAGAACACCTATGGGGGTATTTTTCCATAAAGCCCACGTCGAGGGGCACCTTGACCACATGGAGCGGGTACGAGGGAGAACTCGACTGCAGAAGATCCTTCTCTATTTGCAGAACAACGTCATTTAGGCTCCTCATATCCCCGGTCATGATTTTGACAAGGTCTGGTGGTAGCATCGGCTTGCCCATAATATGGTGCTCGCACCACTCGGTAAGTAACTTGTCCAAAATCCGAGGCGGCTGGGTGGCGGAGGCGGCGGCCGCTCTTTTCTTCTGGGGCCTTTTTCTGATGGTCTTCTTCCTCGCCTTCAAACATGGGGGAGTGCGCCGCCTTCTCTTATCACGTCAAGTGTTGCACCACGACAAGTGTTTGGGCTAAGGAAATGTTTCGCAGGAGTGGTCAAGGCGTCAGCTTCCGGAGGAGTTTCTTGAGAACTGAACAACAACTTCTTCTTCATGCCGGCCCGAGATCGATGATATCATCCATGATATGGACCAAGAGATGGACCATGATGTCAAAGAATGGAGGCGAGAAGTATTTCTCACGCTCGCATAGGATTGTAACGATCTCTTCCTACAGCCTTCCGAGTTTTTTCATGGTGATCAACTTCCGAGTGATGACGTCAAAAAAGTTGCAGAGGCTAGTCAGCGTTTCACGTACGCGAGGTTCCATTATCCCTCGGATTGCAACCGGAAGTATCTGCGTCATCATCACGTGACAGTCATGAGACTTCATCCCGCTGAAGATTTTCTTATTCGGGTCCAAGTATCTCCTTATCATCCCCGAGTATCCAAAGGACACTTTGACTCCTAGAAGGCACCCGAACAGTTGATCGAGCTCGTTGGGACTTAGAATGAAGCAGGAGGGGGGCATACCCAGTCCTGCACCTTAACCCTTTTGCGCTTGCAACCGTTCGCCTCCTCCTCCTCCAGCTGGCCATCTTTGGTCCTAGCAGCCAGAGGTGGTATTTGAAGGTCTTTCCTGATATCCAGGGCCACCAGGTCGTATCTTGCTTTCGGCCCGTCTTTGGTCCTATCCGGCATGTTGAATAGGGTGCCGAGGAAGCTCTCGCACACGTTCTTCGTGATATGAATGACATCAAGGCAATGAGGCGTACCGAGGATTGGCCAGTACCGCAAGTCCCAAAACACGGACATCCTTTTCCATACCCCTAGGAGCAGTCCTTCTGCCTTGTCTTTCTTCTCCTCTCCTTGCTTTTACGTCTTTTCCTTTCTCTTTCCCTTTCCGGGCACAGGGAACTCTTTCCAATTGTCCAATAACTGCTTGATCTCTTCACCGCTCCTCTCAGGTGGACGTCCTTCGGGCTCATCTTTACCGTTGAATAGATCTCCATGCTTCCTCTAGGGGGTCATTCTTGTCTAGCCACCTTCGATCATGTAGACAGTCTTGCAAGACCCCGGTTCCGTAAGCTGTAAAGATGGCATATGTTCCATGTACCTCACACACGCCTTGTGTCTATGGCACACCTGACATGCAATATATCCGTATCCGAGAAAGTCCTGCACCGCCGTGATCAACGCGGCTCTCATAGGGAAATATTCTTCCGCGTAGGCATCCCATGTTTATACCCCTTCATCCTCCCACAACGTTTCTAGCTCCCCGTTCAGTAGCTCAAGATACAGGTTGATATTGCTCCCTAGTTGTGTCGGCCCTTGAATTAGCATACCCATGTGTATGTACTTCCTCTTCATGCAGAGCCAGTGGGAGTTTGTATATCCAAACAAACATGGGCCACGTGCTATGTTTGCTGCTCTGGTTGCCAAACGGATTGAGTCCGTCCGTGCTCGCACCCAACCTCTTTCCCAAAATCTTTGTACTCGTTGTCTAGTGCTTTCCACTGGCTTGCATCCGAAGGGTGTGTGAGCACTAGGTTTTCTGTCCGCTCTGGATCATTCCGCACTGCCTCCTTTCTGTTCGCGTGTCAGCGCATCGGCTTTGCTTCCTTGGGGTCCACGAAGTACGACTATAGACGAGGCGTGAGTGGGAAGTACCAGACAAATTTTGAGGAGCGGATTTCTTCCCTCTCTTGTACCGATCGGCGCCACACACTGGGCATTAGGTCTTGTCCGCGTGCTCGTTCATATAAACGACACAGTCATGGATGCAGGCATGGGATTTTGTGTGCATTAAATCAAGAGGGCACACGACTTTCTTCGTCTCGTCTAGACTAGTAGGACACGTGTTGTCTTTAGGAAGACGCTTTTTCATGTATTGCAGGAGGTCGTCGATGTTTGCGTTGGTCCATCCGTGTTTTGCCTTCATCAGCATAATATCGAGCGCTACTCTTAAGTGGGACTCCTCCAGATCGCGATCTGCTACATCGTACAACGGAGTATTCGAGTCTATCTCGAGTTGCGCCAGCTTAGATTTTCGTGTACAGGCGGCTCTCGCGTCATTCATCGTCCTATCGCTGAGAAGTAGCTCTTGAACATGAGGGCCCCGCACGACTGAAGTTAGCGGAGCACTATTGTCCGTGTCTTCCTCTCCATCGTTGTGTGCGGTAGCCTCTTCGTCCTCGCCGTTGACATCCTTCCCTTCTTCCCCATTTTCAGCTGCTGCCGCGCCCCCTCCTCATGATCATCTTCATCATCACTCATGGTCCACTGAGTGTAATCGTCCATGAAACCACGCCTGAGCAGGTGGTTCTTCACTATGGCCCGAAGAGGGTTTGAATAGGGACCAGGTTTGCATGTTCGACACGGACAAGTTATGTCTATGCGGTTCCTTCGATACATGTCGTCCGTTGCACGTTCCACATATCTATCCATGATGCTTTCCTTCATCGAGATGAGCATTATTGCATGCACGGTCGGCAAGAGTAAATTTTTGATTAGATCCACCCGGGTTTCACGGAAAATTTCGGCATGACCATTGCTAAAAAAAAGGTCAAGCGGGAGCGGCAAAAATTTGCCGAAACAGAAATGAATCAACATTTCGGCAAAACATGGCCAACTCATTTTCAGTCAATTTCCCATAAATACGTCATCACATATTTCAATTGAGAACACAATATTTATAGCTCGATACAAGTGTAGGCGCGAGGTATCGAAGATCATAACGTACACACACGACACATGTCGACCGGAGAGAGTGGTGTGGACTCTTATGTATCTAGATCTATATATATGAATATGGTTCATGTGGGAGAGAGATTCTTCATAGTAGATCTAGATCTAACTAGGTAGAAGGGAGGGGCCTGTTGGGAGAGAAAGATTTGACAAAATATATCACATTTTGTTGGTTAAATATGCTAAAATAGGAAGAACGGAGTGAGAAAATGAGATGGGAAGAGAGGATTTTTGAATTTGGATAAGGAGGAATGAGTGGTTAGGCAAATGGGTAGTGGTGGATTAGCTGGACCAAGTGTATAGTACTCTAGGTTACCGCCGGCGCACGTGTACATAGGGGCGCCGAGGATAGTTATTTAGCGCCGTCGCGTGCCTGAAACAATGCGTCGGGTATATTTGCTATGTGGCAGCCAAGTAGCATTGGCGCGCTGCGCTACCCGCGCGCCGGGGGTAATATACTTAGGGCATCTCCAGCCGTTGAGCCCCCCCAGGGCCCAAAACGCCGCCGTTTTGGTGCCGCCGCGGCGCTAAACGGCGCTATTCTGGAACCTGGGGGGCGCGTTTCCCAGTCGCGTCCCGAGCCCAACAAATCGGCCCAAACAAAGGCAGTTGAAAAACTAGTCGAAATTTTATTGAAATTTGAAACTGCGTACATATTCGGCGCGAATTTAAAGCTAAAACGGTAAATTTAAACTACATCTAGTTAAGCCCGAGGCTGGCGGCGATCGCCTGGCTGTAGTCGCCGCCGTCGTCGTCGTCATCGTCGCTGGGGGCGTCGCCGGGGCGCTTGCTTCCCCCATGTCCCTCGTCGCCGCCGCCGCAATCCCACCTGCTCACCTCGAGCGCCTGCTGGATCACGTCGTCGTCGTCCGAGTCCTCGTCGAGAACGATGTAGACGTTCTCCTTCTGCTTTGGTGGGGGAGGGACGCGGAGGAGGGCCGCCGCCGCGGCTTCCTCGCGCTCGCGCGCCGCCTTGCGCTGCTCGGCTTCAGCCAGCAGGCGGCGCTGAAGGGCGAGCTCGGCCTGGGTGTTGTCGCGCAGGCTCCACTGGGCGGCGGTCTCGACGTCGAGCGGTTGCAGCGTGTTCAGCGACAGCTGCTCCGCGACCTTTTGGTCGGGCCACTCGTCGTCGCCGCCGCCGTCCTCCGTCTTCGGGCGAACCACGCGTTCGAAGCGTGGCTCGTCGAGGCGGAGCGCGTCACCGCTGCGCCTGCGGGCGGGCGCACCGACGTTAAGAAAGGGGGGGAGATGGAGGTGGAGTGCCCGGCGGAGGAGCTCGACGTCGCAGACGACGGGGACGCGCCGGTCCGCCGCGCCACCCACGGCTGGGTGGCCTCCGGCGGCGGCATCACGAGGCGCGGCTGGTTGCCGGCGTGGATGTGCTGGAGGACCTCGTCGAGGGTCCTCCCAGGGGCACTCCACCAGCGGCGCCGCCCGTGCGAGTTGAAACGGCCCTCGACAGGGCCGTTGTCGTTGAGGGACTCGAGCTCCCGGGTGCGGCGCGTCGTCAGACGCTCCCACCAGAACTGATCCACGCCGGTGAGTGGATAGTTCTCGGGGTTCTGCATTCCGGCGCGCATCTCGTGGATGGCGCGACGGAATTCTGGGTCGGAGTTGGGAAGGGGAGGGACGGGGACACCGCCGGCGCTGAGCGCCCAGCGGCTCGCCCCCGCGGCGGAGCTAGGGAGGCGCACGTCCGGCGGGCAAGGATAGCCCGCGCGGTACAGCGCCATCGCCTGGCCCCGGCGCAGGTTGTGGCGTGGGAACCCGTTCGCCGCCGCTCCGTCAGACATTGTCGTGGAAGAAGGGGAGGGGAGAGCTCGCCGGTGTGAGAAGAATGGGGGGCGAGGCACGCGGCGGGGGGTTTTTATAGCGCGTCGAGCGGCTGGGCATTTACTGCGCGCGCCCGTCCCCTCGCTGCCGCCCGCCACGCCATTACGCCGGCAGCCTTTGGGCGGGCGCATGCACTGGGCGGCCGCCACGCCATAAACGCCGGCAGCCTTTGACCGCGCGGAAGCCGAGAAGACGATCACGGGCGTTTCTGTTCCCGCGCTTTCTCGTCCCGCGCTTTCTCCCGCGTCGTTGACCGAGCTGGCCCACGCGCGCAGCCGCGCAGTTTCGCCCCCCCAGGCCGAACCCAGCGGGCTGGGTTTGGCCTGGGTGCCGCGGCGCTATTTAGCGCCGAAACGGCGCTATTTGGGCTGCTGGGGGGGCCGAGTGGTGAAGAAGCGGCGCTTTTCGTCGCTTCCGCCGCGAAAAAAAACCCCTGGGGGGACGGCTGGAGATGCCCTTAGCACCGGCGCGTGCTCGATATGCGCGCTGGGGCTAAGGTTTCCCAAGAGGGTGCGGGCGTTCCTTTAGCTCCGGCGCGTGGGGCATTGCGTGCGCCGGGGGTAACTAGGTAGCACCGACGCGTGAGTCAGCGGTCCTCCTTGCACGTGCACCGGCGCTACCTAATGCTGCTATAGCATGTTTCCTAGTAGTGGCAGGAGCATCTAGCACTTGCATGACATCTACATGAGCTTGCATGGTTATAGTTACTTCTTCATTGGTATTGGGTTGCATCACATCGGTGTTTTCTTGAGTTTTCTTCTTTGATGTCCTTTTATTTGTGGCTTCTTCTGTTTCGGTGCACAGGTACTGGCATCATCTTGAGTACCTAGGAAAAGCAACATGATTGTGGTAGTTTACGATGCTTTTTAAAATTGTACACAATGCATTCTTGCTTTCTTCATTCTTTGTTTGAAGATTTTTTATTTTTTTGTTCATATACCTGAACTAATTTTTTTCTTCTCCGAACTCTATTAGCCTTTTGCAAGTTATACACTTTATCCTTGTTGGGGCATTTCTTGATGGTACGTCCATTTTCATCACAATGGCTGCATTTGTAGAATTTCATTGATTTTATTGCTTCTCGGATGGTCATCATCCTACGCCTGCCTTTTGTGTTAGCCTCGTCGGAGTCCAAGAGCTCTATAACAAAATTTGCATCATCCTCATTTGTTGTATTTGCAAAATTTGCCATTGTTCTTGTTTCTGTTGTATCTTGCCTCATTTCTTCTTGAATATCCATTTCAATCTTATCTAGTCCATCCTCAACTCTAACTATTTCGTTAAGCAAGTACTTGTACTTTCTTTTTTTTGTTGCGCCTTTCAAAGCTGTCTGACTAGCCTGCGTGCTAGTAAGTTGTACCGGAGTGTATTATTGTCCGCAAATGTGTCAAGTATAGGCAATGGATTCATCATTTTGTGTTTTTTGCGCCATCTGTCAATAATGTATTTATCAGGTATATTCACAATGTCCAAGTGCAACATGATCTTAAGTACGTAGGACACAACAAGTCATCCTTCTCGAATTTGCAGCATATGCAGTGGTACTCTTCTCTTTCCAAGTCTACATGGACCATGTAGGACCTTGGCATGTGCTCTTTTAATGGATAATTTTGTGCTTGACATACGAGGTATAGTTTCCTTATATGTTCTTCTTTAACTCGAAGTCTTGTGACATCGTTCAATTTTTTTTGGAATCTTCTCAATATAGATATGTTGTAGAGATCACTTGCTTTCATCTCTATGTAGTACTTCATTGTTAATTTATCAACCAACACTTTCTTGTGTAGTGCATTGTGATCGCACTCATTCTCTTTGGCATGTATTGAGTCCATTATCCTTTGATATTCTCGAAGTAAACTTGTCATGCTATACTTTGCACCCACACCCCTCTTGAATAGTGAATTTGTCCCCTCACTTCTCGCAGTTGTCTGCAGGAATAGGAAAAAAATGCTTCTTGAAGTAAACTGGCGCATATTTCTTCCTGCTTTTCCACAAGGTTTGGAAGAATTCAATGTGTCCTACTTGGTATTCTTCAGTAATTTTCTGCCATAATGTCTCGAACTCTTGCTCTGTTAGTGAATTGTCTATTATATCTTGGAAATCTTCATAGAGTCCTTTGTTAGCTTTGAACGTGGGGCATAGTTTGTCCTTTGCCTTACTCTTCACATGGAACATGCAACACCTGTGAATCGTGTTTGGGAAGATGTCATCTATTGCCACTTTCATAGCTCTGTCCTGGTCTGTAATTATTGTTTGGGGTGTTTACCACCCATAGCCCATAGGAACTCCTGGAAAACCCACTTAATTGTCTTTGATGACTCATTGACAATCATAGAACAATCAAATAGATCGGTGTTCCCATGTGGAGAAATGCCAACTATTGGGGCAAATGGCAAGTTGTATTTGTTTGTTAGGAAAGTGGTATCAAAGATGATGCAATCTCCACATGTTTCATAGTAACTTCTTGATTTTGCATCTGCCCAGAACACACTCTTGACTTTGTTGTTTTTGCACACTTGAAATGAATAGTAGAATCCTAAGTCGTCAACTCGTTTATTTTTGAAATACTAGACAACCTAGATGATGTAGCTGTTTTTGAGCTCTCTATTAATTGTTGTTCCATAGTTGCTCATTTTTTCCATGTTATAAGGTGTATTTGCATGCCCTCCTCTAAGGAATAATAGCATAGATACAATTTTGTTGGTTGTTATGTTTTCCTGTCTAAGAGACATAATCATTGTTTTCTCCTCATCCAACATGTATATGTGCAACCTGAAAAACTTGCTTTGAGGCCTTAAAGCATGGTTACTATCAAGACAAAGGTTTGTGATATGCCAAACCCCTTATTTTTCACTTATGACCATTTCCAATTTTCATCATGTCCTGTCTATAACTGTTCTTTGTCTCTGTTGTATCAACTGTTCTTTTTCCTACGCTGTGTTCCTGCCAAATTTGTTACATTTCACAGTCACCCATATGACTTCTCGGTTTCTATTTATGCTTGTTGTTCTGACATTTGATACTATAGCAACTGAGAAACCAACTGCAAAAGCATACAAGTTGAAAAAAATTGAGCTTCTTCACGTGTTTTAAATTGCACCCCGACTTCTGGGATGAGACTTTTGTCGACTGAACAGGGATCCCCTCCCTGTGAAGTTGATTCGTCATCTTTCAAAAAAAATCAACATCTTCCTCACAAAGTTGTTTTTCTCATTTGGATCTCACAACTCGGTGTATTGTTGCTCTTTACCTTCAGTTTGCATCTCATTGTAGCTTTCCTCTAGGTTGACAACACTAGACTGAATTACATTATTAGCACCATCCACTTGTGCATATAAAACAAACGATATAAGCTGATTTATGTTCTGTCCCTTCTCTAATTTTTAGAAAGAAACTTCAGGAGAACTCGCCTCATCAATCTCAATGTTTTAAAATAAGTTGATGGCCCATAGAAACTTCAGAACATAAGTGAAAGCTCCTGTCACTGCATTATTTTTTGAGAAACAAACTCTTGTTATTTAATTTTTTGTCCTCTGTTTTCATTATTGTTTAATTTAGTAATAAAAAAATCATACATTTTTTCAAACTGTTTTTTGTTTTTGTTCAAGTGGTTCATCTTGTAAATTCCAAGATCCTTTCTCAGTGCAACTTGCTGACTTATCAAAGTATTTGTTTTCTTGCATAACTGCGGAGAGGGGGGGGGAGCACATAGTAATTAGTCTCTTGTTTTCTGAAGAACACAGTTCATGAATTTTTTCATTATCCAAGTTAACAAAATATTTGTTAGGCTTTTATTTGTGTTGTAGAGTAGTTGAATAACTTGCACTCACATTGTTTTTGGAAATGTTAAAATAAACCATAGTTATTGTCTATATTTATTATAGACCTTTCCTTTTTGAACATTTTTTTGGTGATTTTTTTTTGTATTTTAAAGTTTTTTAAAAGAAAAGTACCTTCATTGAAGAATTTAAATTTGCTTAAGAATATAATGTGTCACACCCCCCCCCGCCCCCCGCAGCAGGCCAGTGTATGTAAAAGCATTGTGCTACAGAACATTTTTTTAAACGTTAGATAAATAATTTTGATTTTTTACACCATTTTTTTGGTGATTCTTTTCTCTTTTCTTTTCATGAATATGGTGTGAAATACCTGGAAAAAAGCACCATAAAAATTGAAAGGCATCATGTCATGATTTCTGCTACTGCTGTATGCGTCGGTCCCAACCTGTGAAAACAACATGTAAGATGTGTTATAAGAGTGTGATAATTTTTTTTTCTGCAGGTGTTTTAGCAGAAACAAGTAACAACCATAAGTTCTATAGGAATTTTAGAATTTGTAGGAAGATGTAAGCAGTAACAACCATGTTAACTCGGGGTAGGTAGCAGTCAATTGTGCATTGAAGCACACCTATTTAGTTTCAGCGGGTAGGAAGATGTATTTATTGTGTGTCCGGCCACCTACTTGTACTGTTTCTTTTGTACATCCCGTAGCTGTGTGTGGCTGTAGTTTGGTCTCCCTTGTGCTGCACACTCCTCCCTTGCTTTTGCTCGTGGTAACTTCTAACTCCTTTTCTTGTGTGTCTGCCCTTCTTCTTCCTCAAGAAAGAGAAATGTTAGATGTCTTTGTTCCTTTGTTTCTTTCTTCATATATTACTTTGTTTTGTTTTTGTAAATCTATATTACATTGTGTGCCCCGAGTGAAACACCAGATTTCTCTATGTCTCTCTCTCCCTCTCTCTTTGAGTGTTCTAGATCTCTCTCTATCTCCCTCTCTCTCTCTCTCTCTCTCTCTCTCTCTCTCTCTCTCTCTCTCTCTCTCTCTCTCTCTCTCTCTCTTTGTGTGTTTTTTAGTGTGCCTGTATTTTCTGCATCTCTATCTCACTCTCTTCTATATCTTTCGTCTCTCTCTCTCTCTCTCACACACACACACTGATTTAGTTTTCTAGATCTCTCACACTCTCTCTCACTGATTTAGCTTTGTAGATCTCTCACACTCTCTCTCACACTGATTTAGTTTTCTAGATCTCTCACTGATTTAGATTTAATCTTTTTATCTCTATTTCCTCTATTTCTACCTCACTACCTTATTTTTTGTTCAAGATCTATTTTAGTGTTCCTATATCTCACGCTCTCTCTATTTTCTCTTTCTCTATTTATGCTTTTTATTGTGCCTGCATTTTCTCTGTTTCATTCTCTTTCTTCTTTCTCTCTCTCACACTGATTTAGTTTTTCTAGATCTCTCACACTCCCTGTTTTATTCTCTGTCTCTCTCATTTTATTATTTATTTCTCTTATTCTAGTTATTCTTTCTGTTATTTATTTTTCTAGAGTGTAGACACTCTCTGTTTTATTCTCTCTATCTCTCTCTCTATCCCTATTATTTGTCATTATGTATGAAAATTAGTCTCTCTAACTACATGTTTGTACTTTCTTATTTAGTATAAATAAGTCTTAATTTATATCAATTATAATTGCGTATGAAATGAAATAAGTCTTAATTTTTCTGTATAGTTCTCTGTCTTAATATCATATTGTTTATCTGTATATATGTTCAATACATTTATATTTATGTATATGTATGTATGTATATATGTGTGTGTATATATATATATATCATCATTTGTTTTATATACACATCATTCTCATTATGAAGAACTAATCTGACATTTTTTTTGTTTAGTGTAGGCAATGTGTTTGTTTAAGTTTTTCTTTCTATGGTCATGCTAGTGTAGTGTGGTCTTAGCATGTAGTGTATGATTTCAAGATGGGGGAGAGTCCCTTGATGTCCATTTGAGTAGATTCATAATATTGATTATATATTAATTTTTTGTAATCTAATTTGTTGCTTAACTTTTCTGTTCTCAGATGCGGTGCAATGTTTGCGGTTGGCCAGATGGCCCTTGCCAAAACAAGAAGAGGGACTCTTACTTTTTCTACAGATATCTCGGGAAAAAGTTCCTTGAATCATGTGTATTTTTTGTTTCTAATTCGATGCTTATTTTCCGGTCATTCCACTTAGCTCTCCACAAAGTCCAACTTTTAATCGCATGTTTTTTTTCTTAGACTGTTCCATGTTTCATTAGAGCTCAGATTAACAAGATGGTAGGCAAGGTCATGCTTGTAAAGACTCATGAAAATAAAGACTATGTCTTCCAGCCGAAAAAGGAATTTAACAAGACTCGCTTCTATGGACCTGGCTATAACAAGTTCTTGAGTGACTACAACATGAAGCTAGGTGAAAGGATCATGTTTCAGTTGGACCACCCTCCCCCCATTTGTCATCATTTCACCACAAGAAAAAGAAACTGTAACATTCCGGTGAAACAGTGAAAGGTATATTTGTATTTGAACTTGTTCATTTTAGCTTTTTTTCATTCGATGGTTCTATTGTACAGAAGGGCAACTATACCTATTTTTTCAAAACCGGGTTCAATTCAATATTTTTTTTCCTGTGGGCGGTAGAACCTCATGTTTTTTAGGGTGCTGTAACTAATGTTGTGTTCCCACGGGCCTTGAGCTAAATGCTGGTTAGACAGCAAGGATGAACCATTGTGAATTGACCCGTGGCCTTGGGTTGGGTGTTGTTTTCGTGGGCACAATCACTAAGACAGACATCAAGGAAACTGGACTGGTAAAACATTAATAGGTTTATCTCATTTTTTGTATTTTGTATGGTTTTTTTTTCTTTTTTTCTATTTTTAATGAAAACTAATGAATTCTGGTTTATATCTACATCCCATCTCTTAGAAAATTGCTTCAGTTATGAACTTTCATAGGAGGCGATACATGATTCTAACGACTGGAGAAGCCGACAGCCACAAACATGACAAGGAAGCAGAGTACTACACTTCCGCTGATAAAAGGGTTTGTCTCACATCTTGGTGGTTTGAGCTTGCCAAGGAAAACAAGCTGAAAACTGGGAAAGCCATCCTGATGCTATTTGAGAAAGACAACAACTACCTGAACATCTCATTTAATGTTCTTTAGCTCATTTCAGGATGTTTTTGTCCCATTGTCACGTACTTTCCGGGCCATCTAAACGGAAACTGCATTCTCTCTTTTTCCATGAGGTAAGTGCTACTGAAACATGGCGTTGAGATAGTCGAGTGTATACTATGGGGCTATTTCATGTTTTTTTAGTTCGGTTCTAATGCCAACGGAAGAAGTTGTGCGATGTAAGGATTTTTCGTATCGTACTTTAATATCTCTTTTGTGGAAAAACGTCTATATTATGGCATCTATCTATATTTTACTATTTGTATGTTTGTTTCCTGGAAATTTCTGGCACTAGCTGTATAGGGGGTCAATTATTTTGGTTGTATCTAAGTTTGTTGTCCTTTGTTTGAATGGCAAGTCTGTCAAATGTTTTTCTCCGTGTATCCTCAGATTTTTTTTCCATGTCTATTCTTGCTTTTCCTCGTCGCACTAGAAGTGATGTATGTTGGAAATGCATCCAAAATTTCAGAGAAGCACCTAAACTGTTGGGAAGTAGTACATGGGAATGTTTTTATTAGGTACCTAAGTGCTGGTTGACTGCTTTGACCCCTGAACATTTTGTCTGCTTTGGGTTGTGTTCTCTAGGTTAGGATCCCCATCCATCCGAAATTCACCAGGTGGATTCACTGTAATTTTTGTGAGGGTCCTCTCTTTGTTGCCCCCTCCCCTTTTGTATGTTTCTTTGATTTTTTGCTGAGACGGGTGAAGCTACTGGATAGGGGGGGAGGGGGTGTGTGGGTGTAGGGGAGAGGGGGTGATCAGATTCCCCTTTCTCTTTCTTGAGGAACAAGAAGAACTCTTCTCAGATCCGTGTGCAACTTCCTGGCAAGGGGTGAATGCTTTCACCTACTACCTGGCACTAGCTAGCCAGTAAAGTGCTACAAGTCCAATCAGGCAGAATAGGCAGCCCATTTTTTGAAGTAGCTACGGTTTTTGGTTGACGGGCCTGTGACGGACAACCCGAAACCGTTAGCTTTTATCATTTTTTGAGCGATCTACAGGGGCAAAAGCCGGCTTGAGCCATTTTATAAATACCCTAGAAGGGTGAAGTTACAGTCGAACAAAAGAAGCCAAACTGAAAAATGAATGAAAAATCTAGAAGTGAAAGAAAAACTAGCCTATAGATCTAACTATGTACAACTAGGTGGGAAAACATGATAGCCCAATCATGAAGAAGTTGTTTATGGGGAAGATTAACATAGAGGTGAGTCCAAAGGAGCATGTCTTCGGCACAGCTGTGGAATACCAACTGCATTGGTTCCACCTCTTGACGGAACACTTTAGCATTCCTCCTCTTCCACACAATCCAAAGAGCACATGATCTTACTTTGCAGATAGGTGCACCGTCCCACAGATGTCGCACCATAGTGCAAGTTTGAGCATTTGCATGTAAAGAGGTAACAGAGGACCAGAATGAATGAATTGAAGGGCAGTGGAGTAGAAGTTGTTCAGTTGATTCTTCGGCAGTGTAGAAAGGGCAGGCTGCAGAGTCTGTCAATCCTTTTCGAAAGTGACGCAGGTTTGTGAACAGCCGACCTCGATCTGCCAGTCAAAGGAACATACGGCAGCGTTTTGTCGAGTAGTTCTTCCAAGTCGGGGTTGCGAAGTGGACATCCTGCAAATGTTCAAAAGCAGTCGAATACGCTGATTTAGTGGTCAGGGGCATGCTGTCAAGTTTTGATACCCTAACGTCTAGAACGCTCAAATCAAGTTTAACCGAAGCTAGAAGAGAAAGCAATGCCAATAGCTCTGAGTTAGAGGTATTAGATAGACGCGGATGCAAAGCGATGGTAAGAAGGGAGGAGGAACATATGGAAGCAACAGTGGAGTGCGGCTTAGTAGAATGAGAGTAAAGCGCAGGAAAGCGCTGAGCGAGGCAAACATTTTCAAACCATGTATCGTGCCAAAAGGAGGTTGAGGTTCCCGGTCTTATGGAGACTTTAGTGTTTGCACGAAAAGTAGGTAAGCAAGCGAGAATATCCTTCCAAATGATGGAGTCAAGTCGACAGGAATCCCCTAATTCTCTATTGGCGGTCCAACCGTAATTCGAACGGAACCAAACTTTCCATGGAAAGAGACGAGTTAGAGTGAAGCTTAGAGAGAAATTTCATGAGAAGAGCCACATTATGGGTTCGAAGACAACAAAAACCCAAGCCCCCTTTTGATATCGGGGCACAGACTTCGTCCCAGGCGACTTTACATTGTCCTCCGTTAATGTGATCGTCCCCTGCCAAAAAAAAAGTTCGACAAACCTTGTCGAATTCCTGAATTGTACCCGCAGGTACCATCAAGGAAGAAAGAAGATGTGAAGCCATGGATCGTAGGGAGGCCTTCACAAGGATAGCTCTAGAACTAATAGGAATAGTTTTTCTGATGCAACCTGGAAGACGACGACCAAACATTTGAAGGTAAGGGCGCAAATAATTTAACCTTAACTTATGAGTAGAAAGAGGAAGCCCTAAATATGATTGTGGGAATGAAGCAATGGGTGAGCCAAAAGCAGCTGCCAAGGTGGAAGCTAAGATAGACCGGACATGAATAGGGGCAAATGTGCTCATGTGAAAGTTGATTTTAAGGCCAGTGCAGTCAGAGAAAGCATCTAAGATTAGTTTAAGGTTAGCTATGGAAACATCAGTGGCTTTGAGAATGATTATGGTGTCGTCTGCATACCGAAAAACGGGGCATTTTGTTATCGGGGCACAGACTTATGAGTGCAATTAGGTGCACCGTCCCACAGATGTCGCACCATAGTGCAAGTTTGAGCACGCTATTCGACATTCCGCGCGCTATTCTGTTTTTCCACGTGTCAACCAATGAATGGGCAAAATTCAACTGTGCCCGAAATGGAAAAATAATCGACTGGCAGTTAGACAGTCCCTAGAAAATTGTCCTCGAATACTGATAGTCGAATGAGGGGGCTTAACCCTGTGTAATCTAATTTTGTTTCCTACAGTAGATGACATTGCTGTCAAACTGTCTCGCTTGCCAAACTATAGATCTCTCTCACTGCTAAAACATTTTGACAACCAAATCACTAGTGCAAAGAGCTACTGTACGTTCTAACTCAATCTATCTTGTACAGGTTCCCAACCTGCAGCGTCTTGTCATGGTCCATCTTCAGCGTGGCGACGCTGGAATTGAAGTTCTTCTGCAGGAACCTGTAAATGTGATTGATGACGAATCGCTTGAACCACCCGCCGCTGGCCGTCAGGATCGTCCTCCCGATCACGCCGCTGGCCCCGCTCCGGCGCGCCAGGTCCATCATGGCCGCCTCCTCGGCGCCACCGGCGACGGCCTTGAGCGCGGCGACGACGGACTCCAGGAACTCGTCGCCCTCCATGTCCTGCTTGTCCATGTACCCGTACTGCGCCACGACGCTGTACACCCCGGTGGGCACCTCCTCGACGGCCGCCACGAGGAACCGCTCCTCGGGGAGCACCGACGTCACCGGCAGCGTCCTGACGGTGATGAAAACCAGCAGCTCGCGCAGGCACCCCGTGTGGTCGGCGTAACGGCGCACGATGGGCGGGATGCCGTTCATCAGGTCCGTGAAGAAGAAGCACACGCCCGGCACGCGCCCCGACCTGGCCACGATCGCGGCGAGCTCCTCGCGGGCGATCATGTGGCTCGCCTCGTACTCGCTCTTCTTCTTCCTGCCGTAGGTCCAGGACAGCGTGATGGCCAGGAAGAAGGCGGTGATGGCGAAGGGCACCCACCCGCCCTGCGCCATCTTGTTCATCAGCGAGCTCATGTACACGCCCTCGATGACGACGAAGACCGCAAAGAAGGCGGCGGCGCACGCGGCGGGCACCTCCCAGATCACCACCATGACCACCGTCATGAGCGCCGTGGTGATGAGCATCACCCAGATCACCGCGACGCCGAAGGCGTGCCCGATCTCGGACCCGCCCTGGAAGCCGACGGTGATGAGGATGCAGAGCACCATGAGAAGGTAGTTCACCTCGGGGCAGTACACCTGGCCCTCGTACTTGTCCGAGGTATGCCGTACGGTGGCGCGCGGGAAACAGCCGAGGTGGATCGACTGCCGGATGATGGAGAAGCTGGCGGAGATGAGCGACTGGCTGGCCACGATGGCGGCGAGCGTGGAGACCACGAACATGGGCCAGAAGAGGGGGCCCGGGATGCTGCTGTAGAAGGCCTGTGCTCAGGTCGGCCGGGTTCTTGATCAGGTACGCCGCTTGGCCGGAGTAGGCGAGGATCAGTGATGGGAACACCACCGTCGAGAACGCCACCTGCAACAAGAAAAGAAAAACGAAATTACACCGAGGACAATGCAGTGGTTTTGTTTGTCATGTACTACTTCACTACATGGAACCATTTGCACCAAGGACAAATGCAGTGTACCTGAATGGATGTCTTGTTGAAGTGACCCAAGTCAGCAAACATGGCTTCAGCACCTGATGATGATCACTTCAGATTCAGTACCAAATTGCTCATGGATCTATGCAATGTAGTCTGTGAGGCTCACCTGTAATGCAGAGGATAATGGCTCCGAGCTGCTCCCAGCCGGCCTTCCCGTTCTTGGCGAAGTAGTAGTATATGTAGTGCGGCGACGCGGCCTTGAGAACGGCGGGTAGTACTTGACGATGTTGTAGAGGCCGATCATGGAGATGGAGGCGAACCAGGCGAGCATGATCGGGGAGAAGGAGAAGCTGACCCTGCTCGTGCCCAGCTGCTGGAAAACGAAGAGCAGCAGCAGGATCACCACCGTCAGCATCACCACATGCTCTGCAGAAACGCAGCCAAACGCGAACGTCAAATATTAACCGAACGCACGCGAAACAACAACAAATGGATAACGTAGCAACTGAATCTTGTTATTACTTTGTTCGATCTTGGGCGACCTTGACTGGATTCCCTGAACGGCCGAGAGAACTGAACAGAAAGAAAATCATGACACATAAATAACAATTAAAATCAGGTAAAAAAAATAACTGATTTTAAAAATGATAGATTGGGTACGTACCTGAGATGGCCGGAGTGAGGGCGCCGTCGCCCATGAGCATGCAGGTGCCGACGAGGACGGTGTATGTGATGCACGACTGAAGGGTCGTGCTGCGCTCCAGGAACCTCTGAATCCAGGACGGCTCCTTGTTCTTCTTGCTGTGGAAGCGGAGGTGGAGATCGGACGCCAGCCGCGTGATCCGCACCGGCATGCTGCCCTTGAAGTTCACGTGCTGCCGCAGCAGCGAGTAGAGCGCGAACGTGCCGCCCTCGCCGTGGTCGTCGGCGCGGAGGACGACGAGCACGTACTTGACCAGGCTCATCAGGGTGAGCGTCCACAGGATGAGGCTCAGGATGCCCAGGAAGTCCCGCTCGTCGGCGCCCGGGAGGACCACGGACGGGAACACGTAGAGCGGCGACGTGCCCAGGTCGCCGTACACGATGCCCAGCGACTGGAAGCTCATCACCGCCGTCTGCCACGCCGTGAACACCTGCACAATCCATCCAGTTTGCAAAACGCGTCAAGATCGGATCCATAATTAATATGCACCATATCTTGCATCTATGTGTCTATACACTTGCCTGAGGTGTCCGGTGCCGTATCCTGTAGGCCCGGCTGAAGCTCATGGACCGACGCGCGGCGTCGCCACCGCCGGCGCCGTTTGTGTCACCATCTTCGTGCTCTCCGGTTGTGCCGCTCTGCGGTGAGTCGCCACCGGCGTCGGCGGGGTTGATCTCCAGGACGATGTCCCGGTTCTCGTCCGCAGGCCGCTCCATGGAGAGGCTAAGCTCCAAGACCCGGCCACCGTACCTGCCTGCTGCCAAGGTATCGAGGCTTCCAGCGCAAATATATGTATGGGGTCGTTCACTTGTTTCCATATATATGCGATTTACACGGTACGGAATAACGCGTTTCCAAAAACCAGGGTAACAACCTAAGATCTTTTCTTTATGGCAAATCATTAACCTAAAATCTTTCATTTATGACAATTAACAACCTAAGATCTTGGTGGATTTACATTCAGCTAAGGATGTGTTTCGTCGAGCTGTACATTTCTAAAAAAAACAACTGTAGGAAATCTGCTCTGAGCTGACACAACAGTGGAAAAGATGGAAGTTACTGTCTCTGTTCTAAAAAGCAACCTAAACTAGTTTACTAAAAAGGGTTATATTTGAGACGGAGGGAGTATTTGCTTGTAACAACTATGAACCGTGGATATGACAAGAAATGTCCATAATGCCGGAGGCCCTAAGAGATTATTTATATGCTAATTCATTGCAGAATAATGATTTGTACACAGATAACCATGCAAATGACCATTTTAGAAATAAATATATTATTTCTTAGTATTAAATATACATATATATATATATCAAAAATTGCCAGCTGCCTAGGGGTATAGCTGTCCCATGACGCTAGCCATTGGATGAACAACTATGAGATCCGTGCCGGTCAAACCATGGTTTAAATCTTCCACATTATTCACAACAGACATAAGACATTATTCACACACAGACATAAGAGACGCCAGACTAGAAATGGCGTAATTTTCAGCGTAAGCGCAGCAACAAATTGCCAATTTTTGTCCATTTGTATAAAAGTCCACAAAAGGAAGACACAAGCAGTTTTAGAATACCTCGCCATCAATGCGGTGGGCACCACATCTGCCATAACCCATATTTTACTGATTAACTATTTTAGACAAAATATTAATTTTCTACTAAATATATTATTCTAGACAATACCCATCGTAGTTAAAAAATTTTTTACGGGTAAAAGTAGATCTTTATTAAACAGATGGGATTACATTTGGTCCGAGCACCATCGCCTGAAGAAGGCAATCAAGTACTAAATTGAACCATGCATTTATGTCCTTACAAGGATTGCAAGACAGGTGCAGATTCTACCTTCCCTGGCTAACTCTTTAATCTCTGAAATAGTATGCAAGTAAGGCGACCGATCTTGCGCGTTATCTCTGCCGGCTACAACAAGCTAAGAGCAGTCTGACTCAATCAGTATAGGAAATTGACTACGCTTGGTAGCAATGTCAAGACTCAAGACCCTCCAAACAAGCAAGCAGTTCCTCTTCTAGAGCTTCATCACACGATGGTAAAAATCGGCATGCCGAGATGATGGTTTGTTCATCCGAATCACGCAGAACCATGCATGTACCACCAGTGTCGTCCTGCCTTTTGAATGATCCATCAATGGTCAATTTAAGCTAGCCCAGAGGTGGCTTACACTAAGGTTTGTTAGGAGGGGATTTGTTCCGTACTTGGACAGGACCATGAGCAGCGGCTACTATTGGTTGTTTGCCTTTGAGGATCTGATCCGTTGGAGCAGTATTGATATTTTGCAAGATCTTGAGGTCGGACCCTTCAATAGCCGGAGGGGGCTTGTCATGGTAGCCTCATTACGAGCATGCCATACTCTCCAAGTAATTAGAAGGAAATTATTAATCACCTGTTCCGGAATTGCCAGGACTATGATCTGAACCATGATACTGGAGTCACTTGGAGGTCACCCTCCGTAGGTAGGCTCTAGAATGGCCGCATTGTCATCCAAAACCGGCTTGCATACGGACACTTAAACTGAGTGTGTGCCACATCCTCATCCTCCAAGCCACGGACCCCGCAGGCTGCAGATGCCGGATACCCTCATATCATGGTGTCGCTTATTATCCTCTGTTGCCAGCGCACTGGATGCAACCTTCCATGCAAAAAATTTAACCTTTGGTGGTACCATCGTAGTCAAATTTGATGTATGCATGCTTCAATTTTAGTAATCCAAATCAATGTTGGCCTTGTAGTACATGTCTAAAACATGGATCAATTTTTTAATTTTTTTTTTGAGAAACAGTAGTACAAAAGCAAACGCTCATATACACACGCATACACTGACCCTATGAACTCACGCACGCACACCATAACTCTATGAGCATCTCCGAGAGACTGAGCCGGTGGGTCTTAAAATTGACAAGTCACTACATGCGCCTCACCGTCGACGGGAACATGGCTAGGGGTACAACCACCCTCCCAACCATCCAACCACAGTTTGGTTCGCATCGATTATTAGAAGGGAAGCATATGCAATAATGCTTATTAGGACTAGTACAAAATAATGATGGATAAACATAATAACTTAATGACAAGGGATTTTCAAACCTTACAACTTTTCAGAGGGTACACCATTTTTCAAAGGATTGTCGCCATGCTATATCAAAGAAATGCATGAGCATGCATATATAATATAGCTAGTTGTCCTAACCTCATTATTACATCTAGCTACAGGTGCCCGCATGCAGCCTAAACATTTTGCTTTTGTGCACCATACGCACGAAAAAACAAAACTAGGAGACTTCTATTTTTTGAACAATAGCGGGACGTACGTACAGCAACCGTACATGTCACAAAAAGTCAAACTAGCAATGGCAAGCACTACTGGAAAATTCAACATTGCCTAGTACTCCTAAAATAGATCGGGTCATTCCATGCACACGCCCAAAAACCAAAACATACCGGTACAAACCAACACTAAAAGGCGAATGGACGAACTGCCATTACTCCATTAGAGAGAGAGAAAACATGCATAGAACCTAACATGATCAACCTCCTCGTTAATCAACAACCATGGTTGTGAATCTAAAACATACAATGGACGGCAGATCACGAGAGGATAACTATACCCCATGGCAGCAAATCCATCTCTCTCTACATACCTATAGGACAAATTCATTCTACTCCCGGGTGTAGCTACACCCACGTGTGTTTTATAGAATCTAAGTATTATCTATCATACCGAAGAGTATGTATATGTAGTGACATGGACATAACTATCATATCTCGCCATCGCATGAAGAACAAGCAATCAATATAAGTATTTCCAGTATAGACGATTGCGCAAACCATTTACACAGTACTCAATTCTGTATTGCATAGACCAATTTCAAATATAAATTGCACATACCAATTGCAAGAAATCGATGATAGATGAAAATAAACCATACATTAAGGGCACAAGAGCGAGGAGGAAGAGAGAGAGGAGGGAAGAATATCCGGCCGTCCGGCGTCATTCCTGGAAGCGGCGGGCAACTGAGCAATGGAGGCGGCGGCACGAAATCGAGCATTGGAGGCGTTGGTGGGCTGGGGACTGGAGCTTGGTGTCGGATCGACGGTTTGGCCGATCTAGAAGGAAAATAGGAGCGGTGGGCGGGGGAGGCCCATTTCCCGGTCGGCACCTGTCGTAGGCCGCCGGAATAAGCCAGCGATGGGAACCCTAACCAGTCTCTCTTGTATCGTGATGTGAGTCCTAGGGAAATATAGACATAGGGCAAGAGGAAAGAGGGTTGGAGGAGAAAGCAGGAGCAAAATCGGTCATTTTTCACTTAGCGGTTTCGGGGAAGTTACTATAAGGGAGAAACGATGCTGGTGTTAGGAAGAATTTATATCAGAGATAACAGAGGACATCATATGTCCCAAGATTTTACAAATAAGTTTCTAACATTAGTAGATAAGGTCGATGCTTTTATCTATAGGGTTCATAAGTTTCCGAAATAGTTTCGGGCAAAAACCGAGAAGAGGGGCGGTACCGGAGGGGGGCAGAATTGCGCCTATCACTGCACCACTTGGTGGGGGCTGACTAGTGGGCCCTAGGGCCACCAAGCATGGCGCATAGAACCTTCTGGAGGATTTCCTATTTTGTTTTAATGGAAAAAAAGAAATACCGAAAGGGAAAAGGAAAAGGGGGAGAGGTGGAGTTGGACTTCCCATAGGGAGCCCAATCCGACTCCCACTAGGAGAGGGGGCGTGGCCACCTCCTTGGTGCAGCGAAGCCCTCCTCCTAGCCGGAGTAGGACTCGTCCGCCACAAGGCAGGTCCTCCTTCCCCTCCAACTATAAAAAGGACCCCAAGGGTTGAGGCAAAACACAATATTGAGAACAATTGTTTCACAAGCCTCTCTCTCTAGTTTAATTAGAGGGTCTAATTAGAGATTCTAATTGGAGCCTTCTAATTGCATTAGAGATTCTTCTAATTGAAGTTTTGAGGTGTCCTTTCCCGATTAGGCCTAGCTCTAATTAATATACTATCTCATGTGTTGAGAAACTTCTAGAATCGTATAGCTCGAATCAAAGTTGATTATAGCTACCAATTAGCAACGCCAAAAAGTTGTCACTCTTAGTCAGTGCCGAGTCCTGGACGACGGAACGCTGATGGGTTAACACAACCGTACACGTGCACACCATAAGAGGGATTACACGTGTGATACTTGACGAGGAAAGCTTAGCGGCATCCTTGCAACTAGGCCTAGTTGTGAGGATCTACGATTTTTCAGTTTCTTCTACAGCTATATCGAATCCTCTGCCGGGTGAGTCGTGATACTGATCAATGCATGTATGGGCGTGCATCGTTATCTGCATAGTGATCTTGGTGGTCACTTAGTGAAAAAAATTAAATTCTGCAGCGTAGACCAACAGATTCATCTTCTTATAGACTGTTGCCGCTACCGGTGAGGATATAAAAAAGATTCCAAAGAGATCAAATAAAAAAGATCCCAAAGGGGACATACGAGAGAAAATAAAAAAAGAAACGGAGGCGCGCCACCAATAAAATAAAATAAAATATAAAAATGAGAGATGGGCAGCATTACTATTATTTATTCCATACTTGTGCTTATGTTAGAACCTATACTTTATTTTTGGAGATTTTCATATTTTACTTGCTTAACTATGTGGGTATTGTCTGGATTATGCCAAATAGGGGTGTAATCCGGCATTGGCCAAACGCCGGTCTGTCAGGGTGGCCCATCGGTGGTGAAGTAGGAGGCTTCTCCGGACGGCCTAGCAGGCCGGCGCGTAGAAGAAAGATTCTAAAAGACCCAGAAGGCGGCCCAATCCGTAGTGATGCTAGGATAAGAAGCCGGATGTCTTAACTTTCAAGATTAGAGATAGACTCCTAATATGAATAGTTTCCTTTTCTGTAAGCCTTAGTCCGACTATCTTGGAATGCAAGGAGAAGACACATCCATACTCACGTTGTAATTCGTATACTTTAGGTTTTAGCCCTGATTTAGTGAGATTATAGGAGTAGGGCGCCGCTATAGTCGCGACGGACCTGTTGGGAATATGCCCTAGAGGCAATCATGTATGATGTAATTCCCACTGTATTCATAAAGTTATTAAGTTGTCCTTGTTTTGAACATCTGATATATGTCATTGAATATGTGATTCGATTGTGGAACTATATATTCATGTTGTTCATACTAGATTGTCCTTGGTCATTTAGGTTGTGCTGGACACACACCCTAGACTAATGTGAGTGTTGGCTGATGACACGGTTCCACTTGTCATGGGCATGGTGATGCCATTCCAACGTTCACGGACTTGGCTAAAGAGTTTAGCAAGTCGGACTGACCCACATTGAGATGCAACGATCAAGTCGTCATTTGCATGTCTCAATCAATGTAATCCTTAGACCTGAGGTTGTCGCACAATCCGAGTTGTGGATCATCGACTTAGGTTCTGTCAAACGTTGTTCTGTGACAAGGCAACTATAAAGGCAGAGTTCGGGTCGAATGAGAAGCAAGCTGCATGATGTGGATAATCAAGATGGGATTTTGCCCCTCCAAATGGAGAGATATTCTTTGGGCCCTCTCGAGTGATATGATTCAGGAAGCATGGCCATGCGCGACTCAGTTAAGTGTTAACTGTGTCGATTGACTAAGAGTTAGTCAGATGAATCACATATCACGGATCGAGAAGAGAGTTGAGCTATTTAAGGGATGGCGATAAATCGCCTATAGCTCGACAAGGTATATCGTGAGGCAAAAAGGACTAAGATGAATATCACATTGAAACGTATGTCGTCATGACTCAATGGTACTTGGGAGTCGGCACGTTCTGCTAGGAGCCGCTACCGATTGATCGATTGGGAGTTGGACTCCAATCGTGTCCAAGTCGCCATGAGTCTGCAGGGTCGCACACTTAAGAGCGGGAGCAAGTATTGGTTGGGTTGGACCCGAACCGGAAATGGACTGAGTTAGTGAGTCGGACTCACAGAGGGAATGGGCCACAAGTGTTGTGCAGCCCATTACCATACGCTATATAAAAAGGGGCGCAGGTTGCCCAACGGGCACGTTAGTCCACTCTCCCATGCGTTGGAAACCCTAGCCCCACTCAGTCCAGCCGCCGCACCGGACCTAGCAGTCCGCCGTCGGAGCTCCTCCTCGTACGTGTGGATACCGGCAGAGGTGCTGTACGTTCAGCACTTCGACGTTCGAGGGATTGGATCGGCCGGACCGGATCGTGGGACTGCACTGCCCCGACGCGCTGCATCAATAATCCGCACCTGCGCGTCTAGTGGTAATACTCGTGGCCTTCTACCTCGGCTAGATCTTGGAAGCATCGCGTAGGAAAAGTTTTTGTTTATCTCTAGTGGTATCAGAGAGCGGTAGCTTCTGGTATTAGGCCATAGATCCGTACATATGTGATATGTAGTTAGCGTTAGATGTGATCTAATTGCTGTTTTGGTGGTCGGTCTATGAGATAGATCGGTTTTGTACAAGGTTGATTGGATCAATCGTACTCGGGGTTAATGGATGATCTGGTTTCCGTGATCATACTGCTAAGGTCGTGGAACAACTTACCCCTACCGGTCGGTTTCCGCCATCGGGGTATACCGTGACACATAAATCCAGTTGCGGTGATCGAAGATCAAAGAGTTTGGTCGAATCGGAATACGGATCAGATTCAGGTAAAATCGTTTTATCCGATGAAGAAATCCATGATCGGAATGCAGATGAGATCTGCGTTTTCCGAAATCGTAGCGCCGGCTTCGCCCTGTCGTAGCGCCTTAGATGTCGTTGCGAGTTCACAACGCCGATAGATATAGTATCTATGCATAACTTGTATTTGCAGGAAGTTGTGAATGGTATGGCTTATGTGCATGTGATGTGTGTAATCCATACATGATCTGCGTATCATGTTTGTGTCAGCCGGCTGGAGCCTAGGTGCTGTCATTTTATTGTATACCGGCCTGCGTGTCGGATTCTCTATGTAAATTTTCATTTACTAGCTAGTGTAGCTTGTTGGAGAACCCGGAAGGCATGCAAGTCGATGTACAAGTCGGCTACATGGAGCAAGATGGCACGTGACAAAAGTTGGCACGAGTCGACTTGCAAGCTTTGTGGAGATGGAGATCACCATGAAGAGAGCCATACCATTTCACATTATAATTGCTTTATTTGTGTTATTGTTATGTCTCTATTTACCTCTATTTAGATAGTTGGTAGATTCTTTAATCCCTCAAAGAAGGTCTAGTCGGTCGCCCCGCCAGTGCTGCACCATCACAAGTCGGACATTCTTGGTAGTGGGCTCATAAAATTGAGGTGCTACCAATTCTTTCCGGTTAGGTGGGTTTGAGTCGGACTCTTACGAGCAGAAGCACTTGGTAATCTAGATGAGTCCATCACAACGGTTGTGGGGCTCGGGGCTCGGTAGGTTGGGAGCCGGGGCATGTGATGTCACCCAACTAACAGGAGTCGTATTGGATACGATTGGCAAGGTGTTGCCTACCTAGATCACTTGACGGCTAGCGGTGATGCTAAACCTCACTAGTCGGCTTGCTTATTTAGGATCTTGAATCACTTAGAAACCATCGGAGGGATGTTGGTTCTAGTGGGAGCATAAGTATTAAAGCGTTTAATATGCCTGCTCTTTTATGAATACATGTCTTAAGTGTTTTTGCGTATTTTCTGTTGTAGATCAATGGCACCTAGCAACCTTCCTCAGTTGTCCGCGTTTGCGTTGAGGTCAATCCTAGAGAAAGATAAGCTTAATGGAACTAATTTCACCAACTGGTATCGTAATCTGAGGATAGTCCTCAAGCATGACAAGAAAGAACATGTTCTAGAAACTCCACTTCCAGATGAGCCTGATGACGATGCGACTGTCGCTGTCATGAATGCCTACCGTAAGGCTAGAGATGAGTCTACGGAAATCAGCTGTCTTATGCTTGCACACATGGAACCGGACTTGCAGCAGCAGTTCGAGAATGTTGAGGCCTACGACATGATCGAAAGTCTCAAAAGTATGTTCCAGGCTCAAGCAAAGACTGAGAGGTATCAAGTCTCTCAAGCTTTGCTTGGCTATAAGCTGAAAGACGGCGATCCACTGAGTCCGCATGTAATCAAGATGATTGGTTACATACAGTCTTTGGATCGGCTGGGCTTCCCAATTAACGAAGAGTTCGCTACTGATATAATTCTGAACTCTCTTCCTAGTGCGTATGGTTTGTTCATCTCGAACTACCATATGCATGGTATGGATAAGAGTATCACTGAATTACATGGGATGCTCAAAACGGCAGAGGCTGATATCAAGAAAGGCACAAGTCAAGTGTTGATGGTGCAGAATAAGGCTAAGTTCAAGAAGAGTTCTTGGACTAAGAAGAAGAAGGATAAGTCAGGAGGTAGCACCCATGGCCCTGTCCAGAGTGCTCCCTCAAAGACTAAACCTTCTCCTACAGCTGGAGCCAATTGCTTCTATTGCAAGCAAGATGGCCACTGGAAGAGGAACTGCACCAAGTATTTGGCTGACAGAGCCAAGAGTGGAGGTGTGACTTCCAACTCAGGTACGCTTGTGTGCAATGTTATAGACATTTATCTTGCTGATGCGCCTAATAGTTCTTGGGTATATGATACCGGATCAGTTATTCACATATGCAACTCGTTGCAGGGACTGGTAAGAACTAGGAGCGTGGCAAGAGGAGAGGTTGACATTCGGGTCGGCAACAAGGCGAGAGTCGCTGCGTTGGAAGTCGGCACGATGCAGCTTCATTTACCTTCAGGATTTATTTTGGAACTAAATAATTGTTATTATGTTCCAGCGCTTATTCGAAACATTATTTCCGCCTCATGTTTGATGAGACAAGGTTATGAGTCGAATATTAAGAATAATGGTTGTTCTTTATATTTGAAAGATATGTTTCATGGCTTTGCACCCGTTCAGAACGGGTTATTTATTTTAAATCTTGATAGTGAATCGGTCTATAACATAAATGTTAAAAGGTTGAAACCAAATGATCTGAATATGACTTACTTTTGGCATTGTCGGCTTGGTCATATAAGTTGGAAGCGCATGAAGAAGCTCCATGATGATGGACTTCTAACTTCGTTTGACTTAGAGTCATTCGAGACATGCGAATCATGCCTACTAGGCAAGATGACCAAGACACCTTTTGCAAGGAGTTGTGAAAGGGCGTCCGACTTGTTGGAACTAATACATAGTGATGTATGTGGTCCAATGAGCACGACAGCCAGAGGTGGTTATGAGTACTTCATTACCTTCACTGATGATTTAAGTAGGTATGGATATATCTATTTAATGAAACACAAGTCGGAAGCCTTTGAAAAGTTCAAGGAATTCCAGAGTGAGGTACAAAATCAGCTCGGCAAGAAAATAAAGTTTCTACGGTCGGACCGTGGAGGCGAGTACATGAGCCATGAGTTTGATGACCATCTAAAGAGTTGTGGAATAGTTCCTCAACTCACTCCGCCGGGTACACCGCAAAGAAACGGTGTATCGGAACGGAGAAATCGGACCTTGTTAGACATGGTACGATCAATGATGAGTCGGACAGATCTACCTTTATCATTTTGGGGTTATTGTCTAGAAACTGAAGCTTTCACACTAAACAGAGTACCATCAAAGTCAGTAGAGAAGACACCACATGAGATGTGGACTGGTAAAAAGCCAAGTTTGTCTTTTCTTAATATTTGGGGTTGTGAAGCATTTGTCAAGCGACTTCAGTCGGACAAGCTCACGCCCAAGTCGGATAAGTGTATTTTCGTGGGGCATCCGAGGGAAACCTTGGGGTACTACTTCTACAACCGGGAAGAGGGCAAAGTGTTTGTCGCTCGGAATGGTGTCTTCCTTGAGAAAGAGTTTCTCGATCGGGAAGTCAGTGGGAGCACAGTGCAACTCGAAGAAATTCGAGAGGAACCGGCTAGGGGCGAGTCGGCGAACGCCTTGGAGGCTGAGCCGGTCGTGGTACCTACACCGGTAACAGCACCTGAACCACGGAGATCTGCCAGATTACAGAGTGCTCGAGATGTTTTACTGTTAGACAGTAATGAGCCGGCAACTTATTTGGAAGCGATGGTGGGATCTGATTCTGAGTCATGGCTTGGAGCTATGAGATCCGAGTTAAAGTCCATGGATGAAAACCAAGTTTGGAATTTGGTTGATCTGCCTGACGGTGCAAGACCCGTCGAGTGCAAATGGGTCTTTAAGAAGAAAATTGATATGGATGGAAATATTTCCGTCTATAAAGCACGACTTGTCGCGAAGGGGTTCCGACAGGTTCAAGGAGTTGACTACGACGAGACATTCTCGCCTGTAGCGATGCTTAAATCAATTCGGATCATGTTAGCCATAGCAGCCTATTTCGACTATGAGATATGGCAGATGGATGTCAAGACGGCTTTCCTTAATGGAAATTTGACTGAGGACGTGTATATGATACAGCCCGAAGGTTTTGTCGATCCGGCTAATGCTGACAAGGTATGCAAACTTCAGAAATCCATTTATGGGTTGAAGCAAGCATCTCGGAGTTGGAACATTCGCTTTGATGAGGTAGTCAAATCATTTGGCTTCATCAAGAGCGATCACGATTCTTGTTTATATAAGAAGTTTAGTGGGAGCAAAGTAAACTTTCTAATCTTATATGTGGATGACATATTACTGATTGGAAATGATGTCATGATGTTGCAAGAAACCAAAGAGTCATTGGAAAGGAGTTTCTCAATGAAAGATTTGGGTGAGGCAAGTTACATATTAGGAATCAGGATCTATAGAGATAGATCAAGGCGGCTCATTGGATTGAGTCAGAGTACATATCTGGACAAAGTTTTGAAGAAATTCAAAATGCAAGAGTCCAAGAAGGGATTCTTGCCGATGTCCCATGGCATAAAACTTAGCAAGACTCAGTGTCCTTCGACGACTGATGAGCGAAGTCGGATGAGTGTGATCCCGTATGCTTCGGCAATCAGATCCATCATGTATGCCATGATTTGTACTAGGCCAGATGTTTCCTATGCTCTAAGTGTTACGAGCAGATACCAGGCTGACCCTGGCGAAGCCCACTGGGCAGCGGTTAAAAACATCCTTAAGTATTTGAGAAATACTAAGGAAATGTTCCTAGTTTATGGAGGTGATGAGGAATTCAGTGTAAAGGGTTACACGGATGCAAGTTATCTCACCGACTCAGATGATTCTCGTTCGCAATCGGGATACGTGTTCGTAATGAACGGAGGAGCTGTGAGCTGGAAGAGTTCCAAGCAAGATACGGTGTCTGCATCTACAACAGAGGCTGAGTATATTGCTGCCTCAGAGGCGGCAAAGGAAGCTGTTTGGATCAGGAACCTCCTGATGGATCTTGGTGTGGTTCAGGGCGCGTCCAATCCTTTGGACGTATATTGTGACAACAATGGTGCTATCGCACAGGCCAAGGAACCTAGACAACACCAGAAGAACAAACATATACTCATGCGGTACCACCTCATTCGCCAGTTTGTCGAACAAGGTGATATCAAGTTATGCAAAGTACACACGGATGCAAACATTGCAGATCCGTTGACAAAGGTGCTACCACAGCCTAAGCATGAGGCGCACACGAGAGGTATGGGCATTAGATGCCTAGGCATATGATGCCAGGATGATTGACTCTAGTGCAAGTGGGAGACTGTTGGGAATATGCCCTAGAGGCAATCATGTATGATGTAATTCCCACTGTATTCATAAAGTTATTAAGTTGTCCTTGTTTTGAACATCTGATATATGTCATTGAATATGTGATTCGATTGTGGAACTATATATTCATGTTGTTCATACTAGATTGTCCTTGGTCATTTAGGTTGTGCTGGACACACACCCTAGACTAATGTGAGTGTTGGCTGATGACACGGTTCCACTTGTCATGCGCATGGTGATGCCATTCCAACGTTCACGCACTTGGCTAAAGAGTTTAGCAAGTCGGACTGACCCACATTGAGATGCAACGATCAAGTCGTCATTTGCATGTCTCAATCAATGTAATCCTTAGACCTGAGGTTGTCGCACAATCCGAGTTGTGGATCATCGACTTAGGTTCTGTCAAACGTTGTTCTGTGACAAGGCAACTATAAAGGCAGAGTTCGGGTCGAATGAGAAGCAAGCTGCGTGATGTGGATAATCAAGATGGGATTTTGCCCCTCCGAATGGAGAGATATTCTCTGGGCCCTCTCGAGTGATATGATTCAGGAAGCATGGCCATGCGCGACTCAGTTAAGTGTTAACTGTGTCGATTGACTAAGAGTTAGTCAGATGAATCACATATCACGGATCGAGAAGAGAGTTGAGCTATTTAAGGGATGACGATAAATCGCCTATAGCTCGACAAGGTATATCGTGAGGCAAAAAGGACTAAGATGAATATCACATTGAAACGTATGTCGTCATGACTCAATGGTACTTGGGAGTCGGCACGTTCTGCTAGGAGCCGCTACCGATTGATCGATTGGGAGTTAGACTCCAATCGTGTCCAAGTCGCCATGAGCCTGCAGGGTCGCACACTTAAGAGCGGGAGCAAGTATTGGTTGGGTTGGACCCGAACCGGAAATGGACTGAGTTAGTGAGTCGGACTCACAGAGGGAATGGGCCACAAGTGTTGTGCAGCCCATTACCATATGCTATATAAAAAGGGGCGCAGGTTGCCCAACGGGCACGTTGTCCACTCGCCCATGCGTTGGGAACCTAGCCCCACTCAGTCCCAGCCAGCTCGCACCGGACCTATCAGTCGCCGTCGGAGCTCCTCCTCGTACGTGTGGATACCGGCAGAGGTGCTGTACGTTCAGCACTTCGACGTTCGAGGGATTGGATAGGCCGGACCGGATCGTGGGACTGCACTGCCCCGACGCGCTGCATCGATAATCCGCACCTGCGCGTCTAGTGGTAATACTCGTGGCCTTCTACCTCGGCTAGATCTTGGAAGCATCGCGTAGGAAAAGTTTTTGTTTATCTCTACGCGTTCCAACAGGACCAAACCTGGGTAAACCGAGTCTTCTGCCACGGGAAACTTCCCTACATTCTACCCCCACGTTCTACCTCTTTCTTATGGCACCCCCTACCATGAACCTTACTACGAACACTCCATAGTTGGCTCCCACTGTGGGGCCAACGATGTCCGGGGTTATGTTCTGAGCGGGAGTACTCGGCGGAATTAGCGATACAATCACAATCGGGAGCCTTGAGTTTGACTAATACTCTATACGCATGTCAACAATAGCTCCTACATGCCTGCACAAAATCACTTGGTGAGTGCATGCATTATTCCTATTGGCTCCGCTAACATATTCATAGGTTCGATGGAGGAAGCGTCGGGGTTCCACGGTGGAAGCAAATTTATTCCACTCTCCCTATGCCCAATCCAGGACGGCTTTGACACCGGTATCGGAAACGAATTGTCTTGTTCTTACGTAGCAGCACATCACGAGCTTTTCACTGCATATCTTCAAAACATGACTGGATCCTTTGCCTCCCAGGAGATCCCGACATACAGATCTCGCTTCGTCGGCATGGTGCAAGTCGAACCCGCTGAAAAGGCAGAAGAGCCAGAACCTGGTGAAAAGGTGGAAGAATCAGAACCCGCTGATAAGGCGGACGAGCCGAAATCTCTCATCCAGACAGAAAAAACGGAAGCTGAAACTATTCTAGCAACAATTGAAGCTAAGTTAGATTCATAAGTCGGATCTGAGTTAGATTCCAATGATGATGGATCATCCTTTGAGCGTGGAGTAAAATCGATACAAGGCCTCCTTCATGAAGTTCTAATGGTTAAAGCCACTCAAAAGGAGGATTCCGGAGAAAATTCAGAAGAAGAGCCAAAAGCCACTCCAAAGAAACCTAACTGATTCTTGGAGGAAGATGAGAACCTCGATTTCCGGATGGAATAAAAAAGAAAAATGAGTTGAATATTTTTAGCGGAAGAGAAGTAACAACGGTATGAGTAGATTTTTTTTTAGACAAACGGTACGAGTAGGTTGTATGGCTCGCCGTTTTTTATTTTGGGGTAAAGAGCTCACCCAAACATTTTGATTAATCGAGCCCCATTTAAGCCCTTTAGAGCTAATAACAGGAAAATAATACTACAAGCCTAACCGGAGAAAAGGCCCAAGTCAGAGAATGGAGAAAAGGCCCAAGTTCCCATCCACGTACACATCATAACGCTTCCTTCTCTGGTGACTGAATCCATCCCCAACACCAATACAACATCCATGGCACGGCCACCAAATTAGTTTTGCTCATGTATCCAACTTCGTATGCGTTAGAAACAGGGATTTTGGGGCCCCTTGGATTTGGGGGCCCGGGGCGGCCGCCCACCCTGCCCCCCCTCAGGGCCGACCCTGGATGTGAAAGAATTATCAGAAGATGAGGTCACCAGGAAACCACCATCGTCGAAGAAAAAGAAAAAGTCCGGAAAAAAGGCAAACGCCAAGGCCGAGAAACAAAAGATGGAGGAATTAGCTGAAATAGCAAACAGAAACATCGAACTCGGTGGGAGTAGTAGAAAAAAGAAGGAAGAAAAAAGGAGTAAGAAAGTCAAGGAAGTTTCGTCCCTAGAGCCGTCAGAACAGTACGAAATAGATCTGCTCCAAACCCTAGTCTCAAAGCACAAACCACGAGAAAATATGGAAGCAATTAGGCAGACATTGATACGACAGCCGGAACAACTATAACGGTCCCTGGAAAATCTCTTACAAGCCCAACAAGCCATTAAGGTGCAACAGGAGGAAATTGAAGAGTATGAAAGGAGGAATTCTTAGAAATAAAAACAACAAGGCTTCCCGGAGTAGGAATCCCGGAAAAATATCCACCTGCCAGAAGAAGATGGGAAAATCCATCCTAGCAATGGCAGGTAATAAGCATCAATTCTTAAGGCGAACACATATATAAAACTGCAGCTGATAATGCAGAGGCAGCGTTTGCCATCTTGAACAACGATCTGTACTCAAAGGAGGAAAAACTCCGAGGTGTGTATGCTTTTCTAGGAAAAACTTTACTACAACAGTAGCGAGGGAAAGCACGATCAACAAGGCTTTTTGATGCCACAACAATGTGTAATACAGCCACATCCGCTGCCTAGTTTTGGCGGATTTTTTTTTCATTTTTCTCCCCTTTTCAAGTTTTCCTTTCTATTTCTTTATTTATTTATATTTTTATCAATTTCTTTTTTCTTTCTTTCACTTTTTTATGATTGTTGAAAATGTTAAGTCCTTAAACTTGTTTCAAAATAGGAAATTGTTTAGATTTTAAAAAGGTTCAAGTTTCATAAATGTTCAGAATTGGACATTGTATAAAGTTTAAAATATGTTCATAACTGAAAATTGTCTTGGTATAAAAAATGTTCAGATTTGGTTCATATTTGAAAAATATTCAGATTTTGAAAAGGTCCAGATTAAAAAAAGGATTTAATAATTATAACTTTTTAAAATAAAATAAAAATAGGTACAAAAAACCTTTTTCTATCTAGGCTGCATTAGGAGCGGCCCGTGAAGCACTTGCTTCCCGCACCACCTTCGGGCCATATGTAGGCGCTGCCCAAGGTTTGGTCTAATCATATGTTTACCCGTCTAATGGATATGGGCCGTTTTCCCCATCTCATCTAGGCCCGTGAAGCACTTGCCTCATCACTTCTCGCCAGAAGAGAGAGAGAGAGAGAGTCAGAGAGAGGTAGGTGAAGAGAGATGGCCACCGTAGCCGGAGCCGGAAGCGGGAAGATGCTGCCGCGGCGGGGACGGCGGCCCCTCGGTGACCTCACAAACCTCTCCTCCGCTACCTCCGTCCTCACTCGCGTCAAGACCAATGCGCCATACAAGCTCCGCACAAGCCCCAGCGCCTGCAGCAGCACCAGCAGCATCGGCTCCTCCACCGTCCCCCGCTGCGCTCCGGCCCCTCCTCCTCCTCCTCCGCCTCGCGCAGGTAAGCTACACCATCTTCTCTGGTATTTATTATTAGGGTTTCGCTGGATCCAGAAATCCCGTCCCGCCAGCTGCCGCTGCCCTGAACTAGCTACCTAGGGAATCGCCTTAATCGTGGTTCCCCTTGCTCAATTAACTTGATTGCAGGAGCAATTAGAAATTCCTTGTGTATTTTTAAAACTTCGTGTTTACTCATCCACTATGCGTAGGTCATTTTGTTCTACTTTGATGGTACGAACATGTGCCCTGCTTGCTTTCTACACTAGAGCAACTAGGCATGTTGTGGATGGTTTGGTGTGACATGGATCATTTAGTCGCATGTGCTCTGCTTGTGCTACCCAATGTTTACCAGAAATGCTCTGCACGAAAAATGGGTTTCCTGGCCACTGCACCATTAGTCTTTGTTCTATTAGGGTGTACTAGTCCTCCTTTTCGTCAGCTTTAATGCAGTAACATTATGCGTTCTTTTACTCCCTCCATCTCAAATTAATGGACAAAAGTGTACGTATCTAACACTTAAATGTGTCTAGATGCATCCAGTTTTGTCCAATTTTGAGACAATTAATATGAGACGGAGGGAGTACTTTAAATTCGAAAGAAGGAACAGCAGTACTAGTGTTCATGATGACTTGAATTGTCATCTGGTCAAGGAGCAATCTCGAAGGTTGGTTCTGCCGCTGTATCAGAAATTCTAATAAGACCACTGCCCACATGCTACTGAAATTCATCATGTGTGTTCCTAGTTTCCTCTAACAATAGATGGGGGAAATTAACACTTTGTTTGGTTTTTCTTTTCAGTAGCTGCTGTGATCAAGGGCAAGGACAAACGCACAAAAGAGCTTCAAAGTTCTACGTCTCACATAAAGAAGATAAAAACGACCAGGTATGCTTGCATCAGCACTCGGATCCAAATAATTCTCATTTAGAACTTAGGTTAGCAATAATATGTAGGCCGTAGACGCTCAGTGCATCACATCCTTGTTCTCGAAAGAAGTGCACCTTCATTTGGAAGGCCAATATAGTGCTCGGGATCCTTTAGTACCGCAATCTGGACTGCACGGTTCTGCTGAGATTCGAGCCAGCTGTTGTATCCTCAGCGTATAAGCTATTCCTTTTGTGGTTTTTGGCAGCTTGGTCCAGAGCTGGTACCACGTATTATATGTCACTTGCACTGTGCAGACGGTGGCACAGAAGCAGGGAAGCGTTCTGGGCCGTATTGGCACCATCCTGTACCTCAATACTGTTGAATCTTGTGTCGCTTCTTGCCGAATTCCCATCTCTGTCAATTTAGTTCACATACGAATTTAAGCAACCTGCTGCATATCCAAGACACCACCTCCTTGTTGTCCAGCTTCTTAATCTGTGCACTCCCTGCAAGCAGCCAGTGAACCAGACATATGTTTTCCAAATAAAACCATTATTTTTCCCTGACATTTCTTAATCAATGCTCACATCAACCATGCCATAAGGAAACCCCGCACATGGTTTCTTGTACCAGCATTTGCTATTAAGGGGTGCTTTCCTGTGAAGTCAACAGGCCTGGTATGCACCGGAACCACAATTTTGCCAAAATATAAGTTCAGGTACTAACCTTGTACAGCATCCGAAATGTCCTCACTGTCCAACTTAATGAGCTCCCTAATCTTCTTTGTTGTGTAGAACTGTAGACAAAAATCCTTGGGGTCTAGTTGCTCTGAACGTTGTCCTGGCTGTAATTAATCATTACAGGCACCGGCCTGCCTGAACAAATTGCAGCATCCGCAAATGTAGATGCCAACAGTTTCCTGTAGATATAGAGTTGCATCGTCTTAGATGACTTCAAAAAAAAAAATACCTGTCACCTATCTTGCCCAGCTGTACTTTTTGATATTGCTTTGATCTAGCACACATGGGAGCAGCTCTTCTGCCACGGTCGCAGTGGACTACCCAGGTGGTATGAACGATGAATAAACAGTGGACGCCATGTTGGCATGTTCTACCTCTTTCTGCGTCATGGTCCCGGGATGATGGATTTGACCATTTTCTTCAGCGATTCTACACTAATCCCATCAGATGTGTGTTTTCTTACTGAACCCGCAAGTTCTGTTTTGTTCTAAATCAAGAATTGCCCAGCTCTGCGTAACAACTTCAGGATTCTAGGCCATGGCCAATGAAAACTTAGTAATACTGGACCGTGCTTTATATAGTATTTACCGCAGTTACGTAGGCAGGGAAAAGAAAGCATGACAAAGATCAGGAATGCATGGTCCAGATAAGGAGAGCATTTATGCTCGGGTGTCATATCCAAGTAATGCTCATTTAAAACTTAGATGTTAGCAGTAAATATGTAGGTCGTGCATGCTCATTGCATCATATCCTATTTCTGGAAAGAAGCACACCTTCATTCTGTATTACCGCAGTCCATATGTATTACTGATATTTCGTTCACTCGTCACTTTCTTGCTTCTGTGTTTCTTTATTCGGTTCCTGCACCCATTGCAATATTGTCCTTTTCTTTTGTGAGAAAGATCATTAGTGTTGGATATTGTGTGTTCTGATTATCCACAAAACCATTCTTGCTTCTGTGTTTCTTTATCCGGATCCTCCACCCATTGCAATATTGTCCTTTTCTTTTGTGAGAAAGATCATTAGTGTTGGATATTGTGTGTTCTGATTATCCACAAAACCACTGTGACACCCATTTTCAGACAGTATTAAAAGCTAGTGAGGCCTATGACTGGGGACATGTCTGAAGAATGGAAATGAAGGGTCTCGAAATAGAAAACTTAACATGAAAACCAGTGGCGTATTGACTTTTTTGTGTGTGCAGCAAGGACATAAGTCCAAGCGATCTATTTCCGCGCGACTTTACCCTTTTCCATGGACTGTTCCTGCGCCTATTCGATGAGAACACATTGGATCATTTTTGGACCTGTGGGTGTTACACTTACATTCATTTAGCAATTTAGCCTCAGTCTTGCTTCGTAATCATGTTTAGTATCATTCATATTGTCCGTTGCTTTGTTCCACTTCTTTTCTTGCTGCCTTTTCTTTGCCTTGGTATGACATTCTGTTTCTGTGACGCTGAACATGTACAATTCCAAATAGGAAGTTATCATGGTTATTTGATATTGATTGATCTTTGCCCTTGTCCTTGTATACCTCCAGCAAACCAAAGGTAAAGACTGGAGAGGTGCTGCCTGGGGCCTCATCATCTCCCAGCAAAAGGACAAGGAAGGTATATCAGAATTCTGCTCTAGTATTTAGTATGTTCACTTTTTATATGGCATCTAACAGCCCTTGGTGTGAAAATTGTGAAGCCCCTGTTCCTATCTTTTGTTGCCCTTGATCTTTCTCATCCGTGGAACTATTTATATTCTTAAAAAGAATGCGAGCTCTTATTGCCTTGCTGTGTTCTGCGTTTTAGGTAACAAGGGAAGAACCGCTGCACATGGAGCCTTTGGACCAGAGTTCTGGTGAGCCGCTACCAAGTCAGGAGTTCATCGAGGAGCGGAGAGCCTACTTTGCCGAGATCGACGCTTTCGAGCTTGTGGAGGAGTTTGTTTCATCAGAAAGTGACCTAGAGTAGGTTGTTTTGGGCCTCTTGCTTCGGGCTTCGTATAAAAGTCTATATATATATATATAAGTGGGATATAAACCAGGAAAGTACAAAAGGGCTAGCACATATTGCACGTAGTATGGTGTAGTAGAGAGATTAAGCGGCGTTTCCTCGTAGATTGCGGAGTGAATAGGTGCAGAGTGAAGTGGAGGGTGAAGTGTTGTCACATGTAAGCAGTCCTGCAGTGAGTCCTGAAGATTGCCGTATCCTCTGGTGGTAGCAAGTAGTTTGATGGTTAAAACAGTGTGGTAAATTAATACTGGGTGGAGGCATAACACTCGTGGGATTTATATGTGTCGCATTCGTCCGGCATTATGAATTGTGGTGCTGCTATATACTCCCTCCGTGACTTCTACATATCTATATATGGATGAATCTAGGCACTAAAATATGTCTAGATACATCTATATCTAGATATGTGGAAGTCATCTATTGTTGAACGGAGGGAGTATATAACTGGAACATGGAGTAATATTGCTGCTTATACATTTAATCTGAACACTAGGAAACACCGAAAGTGTTTTCATTTTTTACTTGCTGATGTATATATGGTGGGTGGTTGCTTTCCGATCGAAACCCGGTTTAGTTTTCGGTGCTTTTGGTGCCATGGCTACTAGGAGGACTGGTTCTGTAACCTATGATCGATGATATATGGGTTTACTTTTTTTACAGGACTTGTCTATGTTTTATTTTCTTGAGGTCGAAGTGGTGTATGTTTAATTCAGCATTACGTGCACGTATAAAGAGATGCTGAATTTTTCTTAGTAAAATATTGCTGATGATAAGACGCGGAGCTCAGGGGGGCCGTGCCGGCCGGCCGGCCGGCCGGGTGGATCGGCCGTACGTGCATGGGATTGATCGAACGGAACAAAACCACGGCCACGGAGTCGCCGATGAGCTCGACAGACGGACGCTATTAGCTGCACCAAACTGCAGGCTATTTACCAATTCACCGCCTTGGAATTGGTGTCTAATAGGTGAACACTGCACCAGAACAGCTGGACATGTATCTGTCGATCGGCCGGCCGGCAACACTGCGTCGATTCCATCAATACATATATACGTGCACGGTGCACCATGGATTTTGTGAGGTACTCCTAGGTAGCAGAGCGAGAGGAAGGAGAGCATGGCGGAGAAGGCGACGACGCTGCGGATGGCACGGCAGGAGCTGGAGGACCTCTACCTGGCCGTGCCGGACGGCTCCGTGGACCTCACCTTTAAGGACCTCGTCCGGCCTCTCGACCGCGCCGCCGTGTCGCCTACCGCCTTGGCGGCCATCGACGAGGCCGACGAGAACGAGCGCAACGGCAACTCGCTCCGCAGGTCCTCCACCAACATATTCACCTATAAGGTCGAGTCCGACACCGACGACGACGGTGGCGACCAGCGGCACAGCGGCGTCCACTCGGCGGCAGGTTTCCAGCTGTCACCTTCTCCTTCTCCTTCTCCCCCTCCGGCCAGACGCCGGTCCCGTACTGCCATCAGACCCTCTGCCGCGGCGGAAGGAGCGGCGGAACGGCGAAGCGGCAATGATCTGCGCCGAAATGGCGACGTCGGCAACTACAGGCGGCCGGGCATACCGCACTCGAACCTCTGCGCGCTCTGCAACGGCTACGTGCACATCCTCCGGCACCGCTGCCTCTCCTGCGGCCGCGTGTACTGCCGGCGGTGCGTGGGCGCGGGCATGGGCGACATGGCGGAGGGCCGCAAGTGCGTCGACTGCCTCGGCCGCAAGTACAGCCACCGCTACATCCACAAGGCCGGCCGGACCACCAGCACCGCCGCTGGGCTCCTTTGCTCCTGCGGCCTCCATGGCTGGGGAAAGGGCTCCTCGCTCAAGGCCCAGGAGCTGCTCTGGGCCGAGAAGGGGGCCGCTCCACGCCGGCGGCAATCATCCTCGTCGACCACCTCCATCTCCGCCTCCTACAGCACAGCGTCCGCGGCCGGTGGCGGTGGGTACTCCGCGTCCATGAGCATGACCATGATGAGCATCAACAGCGGCGCCGGCGCCAGCAGATACAACAGCAACAGAGTCGTTGTCCAGCCGGCGCCGGCGTCCTCCTCCTTCGTCGCCAATTCCACCTTCTCCCGCGGCGGCGCCAACCCACACGCTCTCCCTCTCTAGAGCCGATTCCATTTATTCCATCAGTTTTGCTTCATTTTCGAATGCATCCGGCCATATTTGAGGTAGCTATAGCGGTAATGTATTGTATTGTATTGTAGACTATATATATTGCTCGTGTGATTGCGACATTGATCGTGCCCTTTTTTGATTGAAAATTGTGACATGCATTGCTAATAGTGGGTAGTAACATAGAGTGGTAACATGCATATGCCACTAACTTCATAGTGGACAGTAACTAATTTGGGGTAACATAGAAAACATCATTAATTGCATTATAGACTCATTTTATCTTGCGGCGTGTGATGTTACGGTAACATAATATGTTACCACTACTCTCTTTTTCCTCATTTAATGACATGACATGTCACAAAAATGCCTAGTTGGCACTACATGTAGTTGCATGTTACCACCCAAGTTACTCCCACTATGAGCAGCCTAAATTCTCTCTTGTCTTCAAGATGCATGCATGATCACCAATTAAGTTGACACATTTGGTTGGACACAAATTCAACCCGGCTTAAGGATTTAATGGAGATGGATCCCTAGGATCATCTAGGTCGGTAGCAACTACTGCATCAGAGAGAGAGAGAGAGAGAGAGAGAGAGAGAGAGAGAGAGAGAGAGAGAGAGAGAGAGAGAGAGAGAGAGAGAGAGAGAGAGAGAGAGAGAGAGAGAGAGAGAGAGAGAGAGAGAGAGAGAGAGAGAGAGAGAGAGAGAGAGAGAGAGAGAGAGAGAGAGAGAGAGAGAGAGAGAGAGAGAGAGAGAGAGAGAGAGAGAGAGAGAGAGAGAGAGAGAGAGAGAGAGAGAGAGAGAGAGAGAGAGAGAGAGAGAGAGAGAGAGAGAGAGAGAGAGAGAGAGAGAGAGAGAGAGAGAGAGGAGGAGATGTATGGACTGAAGATCCAGTCGAGGTGGACATGGTGGAGAGCGAGGTTGTGGACAGTGACGGTGGCGGCACTTCCCGTAGCAGTCTGCTACGCTAACCTAGAATGGTAGGTGTGTAGGTGGGGTGTGCGGCAACGCGACGAACCTTGTAGTGCGTGCCGCAGGCCCCCACCACTTTATATAGCGCAGGTGACATGGGCCATCAACCATAGTGGTTGGGCGCCCCCGATCAGGACGCGGATCAAAGGCTCTGATGGGCAATTGGGCCCACACGATGTAGATCAACCTAACATTCTCCGTCTTGATCTCAACTTTTACTTTTAACCATATACTTTTTACTTTACTCGTTTCATCACATATCAGTACGTAGAGCATGTTTTATCTTCACAGTTCAATTGCCGATAGAATCAGACAACTACAATATACCTCCCTGTTTTGAAACAAGTTTTATTCCTTTTCGGGCCTTTCATGATCTAGGAATCATAGCCGTTCCCTAAATTCCATGTCGGCTAAGTATTCCTTGAACACATTGGGTGGTATGCTTTTCGTAAGCAGAATCGTAAGTATATCCTTTATCCTTATATGCTCGGGACTTATAGTGTAATCCTGAATTTTATCTTTCACAAAATAATACTTTATTTCTATTGTTTTGGTAGCATTACTCGACTTGTTATTGTGAGCATAGAATACCGCGGGCTGGTTGTCACAATACATCTTTAGTGGTTTGTCAATGCAATCTACCAATTTCAAGTCGGGTATAAATTTCTTTAACCATATCGCCTGCCCCGTGGCCTCATAGCATACTATAAATTCTGCATACATCATGGATGATGCAACTATTGACTATGTGGAGCTTCTCCACGAAATAGCCACTCCAACGAGAGTAAATGTGTATCCTGACATAGATTTTCTATCAAGCTTTATAATTAAAATTTAAAACATGTGAATGTTATTCAATTAAACAAAGACATTTCAAACTCTTACAATTCCATATATCCAGTTAATTGTTTTACAAATGAATGCTGATGAAATTCAAGTCACAAGAAATGCACAAGTCATATAAAAAATTAGTGAAATTCGAACATTTCATGCATTGAACATCAGAGTACAAGTTTAAATTACATGAATGATTACAAAGTTATTTTCTGCCAAATAGAAGTAAAATACCTACACTACACCTATACTAATCCTAAGACTAAAGCCCTTCAAGCTTCTGGTCTTCAACTTGAAGCTTGTACCTACAATACATAAACAAAACAAGAAGAAAAGGCTTTTGGTTGGTGTTAAAATGCATGATCTCATCAATGGTGGGAAATTTTTGATGTTTTGGGCACAATGGAGTCCTGACTAAGATTAATTCTTAACCAGGAGCTCAAGATCAGTGAGGGGCAGCAAGTAAACCTTTAGGAACAAGGACAAGGGGTAGTTCATGCATGCTCAATGGGAAGCTAAAAGTGATAATGATCTTCAGAGACAGTAAGCCAACAAGCATAGCTTGGCAATTTTCTCAAACAAGCCAACAAGGACAAGATAACTAGCCAATTCACCAGTTCTTAAGCCAACAGTACTACATCAAGACCTGAGCATGATCAAGTAATTATTGAACACAAAGTAATTCCAGGAAACCATCAATTTACCCATACACAATTGCACCCATAACAAGAAAGCAAAACATGATAGTAGTCTATATTGGTACAAGGAACCAACTAGACTAAGAAATTCCAGTGAAATTAGAATTAGTAAAAGCCAACATAAATGAATATACCATGCTAAGGCAGCAATTAAGCCTAGCTGAACTTGTACTAGCAGCAACAAGCAGTCCAACTCATGTTGAACTCATGCTACCAACTAGTCCAAGAAAAAATGAACCATAAAACTAATATAAGCCCAACCAAGCTTACCTCACCTATAAGCAAGCAAGATATTTCAACCTGGACAAGATATTTCACAACATTACATCACCATTTGCATGTCCAGAGGTGTCAAGCCCTCAAACCATCACATGGCACTATAAAACTACATACCAGCCGCACAACCAGACTTACAGGCCACTGTTCTTTATAAGAACAACACAGAAACCACAATATATCATTGTAGCTAGAAAGCATACACCCTACGAAACATTGGAAGAAGCTAGTAGGAGCAGGCTAACTACAAGAAGAAGGTTGTTCTTAACAAATCCATGTCAGGCATAGAATTACTGTGGGGTACAGAGAAGTGTGTAAGCAAGTAGTTTAACGGTGCAAGTACTCAACTAAAGTTGATATTACTGAATCTTGCAAAGCAAAAGTTTACAACATAGAAGAAGCACATGAAATCATTAAGGAACATATATATCATCACTGTGCACACTCCTAGTATTGGATGTATGCCCAAAAGGAAATAATATTATACATATTTTCATAATTATGATTCATATTACTATGCTATAACTGACGTGGCTCCTAAATATGAGATTTAGAAGAAAAATCACTCTCACGTGTAGTAACATGAACAAAGAGAATTGAGAGAGGAGTCGATTGTGACCCACGACGACAACCAATTAGTCCGGAGAGCGTCGGAGTAGCACAACGGAGGTGGGGCGACCACGGTCGGGGGGGGAGAGAGAGAGAGAGCGAGAAGGGGATCGCGATGGAGAGTCGGACGACCAAGTGCGAGCGTGGCAATGGTTCGGGTTTAGCCCAGTGACCAAACCGACCTAGAGGGGCATTTTGGTCGTTTCACTTATTCTTTTAATTCAGAAAACCCCAAACAAATTCTTAAAAATCAAATAAAAATAGCTTTGGATATCTAGAACTCATCTAGTTTCTACAACAATTTTTTAAAAGAATTTTTTGATAGTTTTACCACATGGTAAAAATTGAGTGATTATTATTTTGAATAAAGGCTTTACGAAATAAAGGATTTAGGATTGACGTGAAACCCTAATTGAAATAATATTTTCCAAAAATTGAATAAATCCTTGTAACTAAGGATTTGGATTTTTTTAATTTAAAAAGTAAGTTTACTAATTACTTTGAGAATTATTCTCAAAGGAAAAATATTTGAAACTTCAAATTCAAATTCAAAAGAGGTTATTTTTTAAGAAAATAGTATGATCCATATATTTTCATAAATATTCAAAATGAAATGTTTGTTTGATTCAAACTCATATTGTGACGCCCCGAGATCGGGCGCTATGCAGATTTCAGCATTCCCGCCAAAATCCACATAGTAACCGATTCCAGGTTGCCACTTGTGATAACATTACAACAGTTCACGAATAATCCACAACAACAGAAAAGATATATACTAGAGGACTCAACGAGTCAGGGATACAACTGATACAATACAAAGATCCAAATAACAGCGGAAGAAACAACATAGTGTCCGACTACGGACAAGATACAAATTGGACTAAGAGTCCTGAAGATAACCGAGAGCGTCCAATCCCTGCCCAGGCCACGCCGGAGGGATTCCCAAGCTAACGTCGTCAGACTTCAAACCTGTTGACTGCAATGTTGAATATGCAGCCACGAAAAGATTCATGGGTCAGTACGGTTAAGTACTGGCAAGTGGATAAACCATACTCACAAGATACCGGCGTAACCAGTCATCACAAGATACAAATACTTTGGGATCAACGGGAAGGAAGGAATTATTGCAAATAAGCGGCAGCGGGCTGCACTAACCAACTACAGAGACTCACTACAACATCCGGCTAAAAGAGGGGGATAAGATAGCGTATCGGAACCAACTACAACTACTCACCAAACAATACCCATCCAATGTCACCCCCTACTAAGGAAGCAACCCAAGGAAACTCACACGGTTGATTAAGGTGACATTCATTTTGAGGGTGGAAGTAATATATATTACTAGTCAAGTTGTTATAGTTAGGTGTAAGTTGTCTGAGTACTTGTTAGCCAGTACTTTCACCAAGTCGTCACATAACCGCGGACAACACGGCTTCTCGAGAAGATTCATCCCTGCAGGGTGTGCTCCAGTACCCGTACACACTCAAGCCACCAATTAAAACTCAGGTTGGCTTGACACGACCCAAACCATCTCTACAACCCATCCTAGGAGCCACGGAGCTATAAGGTCCCAGCCACGCAGCCGAATACTCAGCGCAGGTGTGCAAAACTCCCGCAGGACACAACACCCCGGCACTACAGGCCTCGCCCTATATGCATCAGCATCATCATAACCATCACCAGTAACCATGGGGGCGCCTCCCATTATGCAAAGGAGCAAATGGAACACCCGAACTAAGTGTGGCTCTTCGGACAAGCTGCAGATCAGGTCTAAGTCGAGGGGGGTCCCATACTACCACCCGGATGCGGTGAGCACGCTCATCATGGATCAGTAGACAAGACCCTTTTCCTAATTAAGTTCGACACTAGCAGGCTTCAAAACCCTAACCCGGGCCTCCTGTCGGTGCCTTATCATCAAATTATTATTGTTACCCCAAACATTAACATGTAGTTGATTGAATTGTAACCCAACTATCAGACTAAACAGGTGATAAGTAAAAGGACAGCAAGACTTGAGCGCAAACAACACTAAGCATGCAACTACGACACGAGGGCCAACAGGGTAAACAAGCAACAGTTAATAGGAAGTGGAAGGAAAGGCTATATCATGGCTGCAAGGTAAACATATGATAGGATCGAGACACAAGCATCGAATCAAGGCTAGAATAAGAACAACAGAAAGAATCGGTAACAAGTGATGAAAGGCAGCCATTTGGCAGCAAGTGAGTATACTTGCCTGAGATCCAGCAAGTAGAGGTACATCCGAAGAACTTGTCGTTGCTCACATCATCTCAACGTCCTATCCGTGAAGAAGCAACGAACCTCGAACAAACACCGGATGCAACAATTACTACTACGGCAAAAGATCCAGCATGATCAAGATATGGATGCATGACAATTAAATGGATGCATAGAAATAAACTAGTTGACAAGATAACATATTTAAATGGACCCATATGCAATTTGGGTTGCATATGGAAAGCCCATGAATTAAGGTTGAAATAATTGTTTTACAACTAACCAACAGGTGAAGGTGGATTAGCATGATGCATGGATGATGAAAACAATGGGAAAACAACAAGGGATTCAGTTGAAATAAGGTTTACCAAGTTTGGAATTTTTATTTATTAAGTTAGGAAATTTGGCTTCTTAAGTGAGTTACACAAGCATTTATTGTTTTCACCCATTTTAATTGTTCAAAACAGATAACAAAATTTATATTTGGGTATAGCATTTAATTCTAATTGGAAAACATATTTTATTTGTTGAAATTGGAATTAAAATGAATTAGTTATTAATTTGACAATTTTAAAGGCATTAAATAAGAAACAGTTGTTTTCAGCAATTTAAATTATTCAAAACAGCAAACAAAGTTGATATTTGCAAAGTTCATTCAATTTTGCATGGAAAACATATTTTACATGTTGGAATTGGATTTGAATTGCCCAAGTTATGAATTTTGCAATTTAAAGGGTTTAATTAAAGCATTGGATTATTGAACCATTTTTAATTAGGGAAAACAATAAACAAATTGCATTGAAAAGGTTGAAAACATGTAGCAAATGTTTCATTGAACATTTAGAGCTATCAAACATAATTTTTGGGTTATTAATGAATTTATTATGCAAGTTTTTATAATCATTCTTATTCTGCCCCTTTTTGTAAACAGAGGAAAACATGTTCAAATTTAATTCAATTGTGTCCAAATAAAATACCAATGTGTAGAGTTTGTTAAGAAAAATTTTTAGAGCCCAAGTTTGCTTAAATTGGATGAGTAGAACTAAAGTTATGAAATTCCAAAGTTTCCACTTTTTATTGCATTTTCAGTAATTAATTATTTAGTGAAAAAAGGATTACAGAAACATGTTGCAATTTTGTTACTAGTAGAAAGAGCACAAAAATTTTAAACCACAGAAACTTGAATCACTCAATTTGGAGCAAGATTCAATTTTTAATGGATTTTAGAATTAATGCCTCAGATCTCTGTTTCTGAAATTCGGGCAGAAAAGAAAAGTCTGAAATAAAAGGTGGCTTTAATGGCGCCTAAGGGGACTCGATCCTGGGACTTCCCCAGCGCGCGCAAGGAACATGGCCAGTGGGCTGGCTCGCTTGGTTGTGATATTATCTGAGCACCGTGGATTTTGAGGTGCATGCTGCGGGGCTACTGTCAAAAAACTGAAACAGATGCAGTTATCTGTAATGGATCGTGGCGACGATGGACAGAGATCAGGCGCTGCTCGCCGGCGACCTGCAGCTAGGCTCGAAGGCCAGCGATCAGAGCAAGGAGGAGAGGGCCTAGGCCTGGGGGGGGGGCGCCTCACCTCGGGGTGGTCGGAGGAGGAGGCGAAAGGCAGGGCGTCGAGGACGAACAGGACGCCCACTCCTGCACTCCTCACGAACGGGCGACGTCGACGGCGTCCTAGGCGATGCTTCGGACGGCTCCGGCTCCCGATTCTTCCATGGGAACATCGAGGAGCATGCCCCGGTCCCATTCCCATGGTCAGATCACCTCGAAGGCGATCAAGACGGCAACGATGAGGTCCTCCGGTCCTTCTCTGTACTGTAAGAGAATGTTTCAGAGGAAGAAATCAAGGAGATGGAGGGAGAGATGGTGGCGGCGGATGGAAGGAAGGGGGAAATGGAGAAGGGGGGGCGGCCTAGGGTTTGGAGGGGAAGGAGGGGATTTGTAGAGGAGGGAGCAGGTAGGAGGTGGGGGGACCATGGAGGGGGGGAGATGACAGCGACACCCCTCCTCTGTCCGTACGAGGAAGATGAGTTCGTTGGGCTGCTGGCTTAGGTGGGCTGAGGGAGGTGGGCTTTCTCCCTCAGCTCACCTCTTCCTTTTTATTTATTTTCCTTCTCTTTTTTTTTTGTAAGAGAAGAGGTGATGGAAGAAGAGGAATTTGAGGGAGTCAAAAAGACCAGAAAAAATATGGCAACAAAATATTTGTGGATAGAAATGCCAAAGCACAAGGGCACCAAGTTGGATTTTTGAAATTTTCAAACTTAGTTTGAAATTGGAATTTGAGGTGACTTTGAACCAAATTGAACTTGAGGGATTTTTTTTAAGATTCCAAAAATCATGGTTTTGGTTTCTTTGCACTTGGCATTCAAAATGCCCAAGTGTGGAAGTTTTTGTTTGTTGAAAATTTAAAAGTTTGTTTGGGTTTTGAATTTAAATGACATTTGGGTGAGTTGGTTTGAGTTTTTTTCAATTTGGTATGAAAACAATGCAATGCATATGATGCATGTGATGCAAAACAAAAGAAAACAAACAACTTCTAGCTTAGGGTAACACCCCAGGTGTTACACATATTTCCTAATCATTACCTTGCCTGTCAAGACGACAGATAGCTATGCCGAGTTCTATTTCAACAACATCATCATGTATTCTTCGTCGTCCGATGACTCGTCCGAGAACGAGAGCAACGTCATGGTTGCCACACCAGTGGTCAATAAGAACTTTGCCAGGTAGCGACCATTGTTTAGAGGGTCCATGCTAGGACGTGCTCTTGCCTTGGACCACGACATAGAAGGTGGCTATGCTCAGCTTTACAAAGACTACTTTGATCTCACCAATCCAGTGTACACTCCTAACTTATTCCAGCGTTGTTTCCGGAAGAGAAGAGATCTATTAAACCGTATTCGAGTTGAAGTGATGGATTGTGATGATTTTTTTATGTGCAAGCCATATGCATGTGGTAAGCTTGGTTATCCTCCTATCAAAAATGTACCGCATCAATTCAGCATATGGAGTAGCTGGTGGTCTAGTTGATGAAAACATGTGCATGAGTGAATCTACATGTCTGGATTCAATGTACAAGTTCTGCGCGGCTGTGGCTTAGGTTTTTTGCCCGGAGTATTTGAGAGAACCAACTCTTGTCGATAGTCAGCGAGTGTTGTCAACCAACGAGTCAAGATGTTTTCCTGTGATGCTTGGGAATCATAGATTGTATGAAGTGGGAGTGGAAGAACTGTCCATTTGCTTGGCAGTGGCTGTACATGGGACATGTTGGAGAATGCATGATCATACTTTAAGCGGCGGCGCCACAAAATATTTGGATTTGACACTCATTCTTCGGCATAGTAGGCTCTTACAATGATATCAACATGCTTCGGTGCTTTCTGGAGGTGAGCTATCAGGTCAATAACCACCCATACACCAAGGGATATTACCGAGTTGATGCTATCTATCCCCAAGGGTCTACATTTGTGAAGACCATCTCCAATCCCCAAGGAGAGAAGAGGGCTAGATTTTCCCAAGAACATGAGAGTGTTACGAAATATGTGGAGTGTGTTTTTGGCGCACTCCAATCTTGATGGGCTATTGTTCGGCAACCTGCTAGAACATGGAGCCCGAAGACTATGTGGTAGGCGATGACAACTTCTGTGATCATGCACAACATGATCATAGAGGATGCCGGTTTTCATGATGAACATGGGAGTTTCACGACGAGTTGGTTCAGCCCCAACCTAGAGCGTCAATATTTTAGGAGTTCATCCAATTTCAGCATGAGTTGTGTGGTCGCGACACTCATACTCAACTTTAAAATAATTTGGTTAAGCATATATGGACTTTCGTAGGGAACAATAAAACACTTTTATTCGGTTATAAAACTATGGTATTTTAAATTCATCTTATTTTTTCAATTTATTGGGTTGTACTAAATTAATCGTAGTTGTACTAAATTTATGCTATTTAAGTTTATTTGATTGTTTTGTGAGAAATGCCCAAAATGATTAAAAAAAAACTGGTTGGCCGAACTAAGTAGGCAGCCTTGTTTGCTGCGCTGTCAAGAAACGGCCGGACAGGACACCTGACCACTCCTCAAACGGATAAAAACGTGACAAATTTGGGGTCCATTTAAGCACATGCTATTAGCTCTCGTTTGAGAAGGTGAAGTAAAACAACGACTCCTCCGAAACAGTTGGATCACTTGGATATTAAAAGAGGGAGTATATTTGTTGATTCGTTGATCATATAGAGAGGATAAAATCGCGAGATTAAAACAGAAAAACCAGCTGGGCTTCGAGGTATAGCTAGCAGCTACCAACTATACTACTCTAGCGGCTCTAAGCAATTCTGCTCCATAGTCCGTTTTGCGACTTTTGAGTTTTGAGTCGTCATTCGGCGTAAAATTCTGATCATCAGGTACATTTGAATTGAATGGAATCTAGCACAAGATGAGAGTAAAAGAAAATCGCTGAAAGAGGAATTATTATCCAAAGATTCAGCTCAGTCACGTAGCCAGCTGCAAAATCAGCTGCTACTACAAAATTATTATCCAAAGATTCATCGCCAAAAAACAAGAAGAAAAGAAGTCCAAGTAGAAGTTACTAGAAGGGATTGGCGCGCTTTGCTGCGCCCGCTAGACATAGAATCAACAGAATATGTCTGTCCAAAATCTTCGGAAGGGTCTAAACGTTAGCGCTGCATGGTGTGGCCATACTCCAATTTTGTTAGGTTTTAAGAAATGTTTTATGAGTCCAACAACAAAAATAAATATATCTTGTTTTGCGGGATGAGAAGCTCACACCATATACTGAATCAACAGAACTAAATATATAGTTGAGCTATTGAACGGCCAATTGCTATTAGCCAGAACGTCATATATATTTGTGCAACTATGGTACCGAAAATAAACTGCTACCACTATGGTGCATGAACAATGTTATATAGAGGCACATAACGACCAAAAAAATCACATGTTTCTAGATTATGAATGTACTTTCAAACATGAAGTTTAGACAAAATAACCAATGTTTTGGAACATTAAATAATATACTCTAGTCGTCCAACATGTATTATAAAAATGTTTCCATGCACAGGTAGAACCTTCTGCGAGTCCTTTTAACATACGTGGCCAGACGAATTAGCTGTCTTGTTTAGTATTATTGTACCATTATATTCACACCACCGGGTAGAGCTGGCGGTGTAGTCTTGACAACTTTAACCATAAATCTGTAACGATGAAAATAGCATCCCAAGACATCTCAATTCTTAGGAAAATATAATCTGCAACAAATAATCAATCACGACATAGCTTAATTAACACCATAAGAACTCACACGAAGAAAAGATTAAAAATAGCAGTTTAACACTCAACTGCTTACAGATATAAAGTGTGTACTGAAAAAAGGGGAACACAACTTGGATGATATACTGTTTGTCAATTCTATCTCCGAACCCCAATACTTCATTATTTGTTTGGTTGAAATTCCTCTCCTTGCACCCATTAGCTCTAAATCCGAGTCAAACAAGTGATCGTAATAAGTCAGTTCAAGTAGCATTAGAATCAGGTGGTGTGCAAACAGTACGGACCGGCTTCAAACCCACATTCTTTGGTGAAATAGCACTTGATCCTTGTGGTAGTGAACAATGAACAGACGCGTGAACCGAATTCAACTTCATCTTCTTGCAATGAAGAAGAGAAGACCTTGACGAAGCAAAAATAGCCAGCATTATATTGAAATCATAGGACGTTAAAGGAAGGGTATGAAAACAAGCTGGATCACTTAGCTTCAAATCCATGTCGCCTATGAAAAGAACCATAAAAAAAATTGACAGGAGCAATGAACATTGAAACAAAATCACCCGCTAGATACCTCCTCCGCATGTGTTGGGCAAGAAGCGGGCGGTGGAAGACCGTGGTCATCCGCCTGCCGCGCTTGCGGAAAGAGATTCTAGTCCCATTCTTCTAGGAACTTGTGTAGGCCACCGTGTCAGTGTGGAACCCAGCACAGGTGCCACCGATGAGAGCAGAGCGCCTGGCGGCACAGACATCCTTGGGCAAGGCGGTTATTCATGGTATCTCGCACCACGACGGAAAATTTTAACACATGGCCCGCCTTCCAGCCCGTGGAAACCATGGTGTAATCGATGGCTTAGTAGGTTCCAATCCAGACCGCCATATGCTTGTCCGGCCACCTCCAAGCTTAACCAACCAGATAGAGCAAAGGGTAGGGGGGTTGCCACTGGATTTGAAGTGCAGGCGATGGCAGCGTTGCACGATCAGAGTAGGGAAGGCGATTGAGTAACCGAGGGGAGAGGCAAGAAGGTATGATGGTGCTTGTGGTCATCACCTCAAGCTGGTGTGAGGTCTCCCTTTCGATGAGATGGCTAAGATGGATCGCATCCACCTCCTTTAGTTTTTCTATACCAAATCGACATCTCTCATTGACATGTTGGTTACCTAGTGCCAATGATCGGAAGATATAAACATACATACTTTGAATAAGAAGAACTTAATACTAAACAAAAGTGACAATAGGTAGACTCCAAATGAGTAAAACTTAACTTGTGATTAAAGTTCCAAACTAATAACAACAACAACAACAAAGCCTTTCAATCCCAAACAAGTTTGGTAAGCTAATTAAAGTGCCAAACTAAAGAGAATAATTTTTAACAGGCTACATTTCACTCGCTATACGCACCGAGTCGATATCAATAACTGAATATTCGGTGACAAAGAAGCTGTTGACGTTGACATAATGGGTAAAAAGGTTGTTGAAAAGTATCAAACATTATAAGGCAAGGAATACTTATCCAAAGGAGAACTTTTATGCAATGAAAAATTGAATCTTCAACTAAAACATGGGCGCCATTTTTCTTATATAAATATTATCATATAGGACAATAACAGAAATTGAGCATCACGACAGTGCGCTCGCCAATAAAATGCTTGATCAATTGAAAGAACAATATTTCTAATGAAAACTTCAGAAAAGAACAAAAGATAAATATACTTACCATACAAATTTATCGTTCTTATATTAGAGAAGCATTAGCTCCATGATTGAGGACCAGAAACTTGCGAGGATATATTCCTCCCGCTAGAACGACTCCACATAACAATTATCTGAGGTCTAGAAAGGTAACAAGAAAACACACATTATAACATGTTTATATTCACATGTGATCCATGATCTTCTATCCTTTTTTTGGACCAATGGCCTGCATTTACATCCAAAGGAAAAAAAGATTCTATGGACATGTAAAACAATCTTACTGTTATGAAACATAAAAAGATAGGATCTATGACTTTCAACTATTACAACACAAGATTTAAGGCATTTGTCTGTAGTTCGACCGAAAGGGAGAAGAATTTCTAATATCTGAACTGTAACATGAAATTTAGGCCATATCTATGTGCCACCTAGTTTAACAGAAGGCATATGTGCGTAGTATCATGACAGCTTGACAACTTTCTTCTAGCCTATATTGGGAGAAATAGCTTGATCTCTTTCATCAGTAAGCAGGAAAAGAAGTTCAGAGATAACAAATACATCTACTAATGTATGAGCAATATTATTTTAAACTGTCTACTATATGCAGTTAAAGAAGAAGAAAGATTTCACCAGACTGAGTGGGATCCACCTAACCCTATAAACTTGTACAGTTCTGTGAGCTTGTAAGTGAGCAGTATGTTATAATAACACAACTTTGAAGGAAAATCAACGATGGAACAATATGCTTCTGTAGGTCATACTTGACCTCTTCATTGTCAGCCTACCGGAAGAGGCCCGTGAGGTGCCCAGGTCCTGCTCAGCTTGTGAGATACCATAAGAATGTGCACCTTGTTCGCCTTCCATCTTCACCTATCTCGCCTATCTTGCGAGTTATAATTGTCCCTGCTATATCATAATTACTACTGAGCAGAAACTTGACATAAGTAGTAAATGGTTCCTTCATAGAATTGGATCATTGGAATCAAGGCAAGAGCTTATAGCGATAATTTTACCAACTAAACCGTATGCATGAAATGCCATCAGCCAAGATGTCTTCTGGAAAGATTTATGAATTCAGCAATCTAAAATTTCAAGAAGATACAAACTAAGCAAGAAATTCTGCCGGGGCTAAAAACAAGAGATACCACAGCGGCAACACATTTTACCTTAGCCGTGGCAATAAGAGAGAGTCTCGTGCAGAGCCCCATCGGCCAAGTCGCGGGCGCTCCGGATCCGAGTCGGCAGCAGTGAACGTCTCCAGGGCAGAAAGTGGGCGCTCGGGGGGCGGCGGCGTCTCGGAGGCATTGCAGGTGTAGAGCTCCATCGGCCAAGTCGCGGGTGCTCGGGGCGGCCGGAGCTCCGGGTCCGGTTCGGCAGCAGCGAACGTCTCCAGGGCAGAAATCGGGCGCTCGGGGCGGCCGGAGCTCTGGATCCAGGTCGGCAACAGCGAACGTCTCCAGGGCAGAAAGCGGGCGCTCGGGGGCGGCGGCATCTCAGAGGCACTGCAGGTTGGGGCAGGAAGGGCTCGGGGGACAAGTTTTTGGCGGCGCCTGCTGTCAGGTCTCTTACCGGCTTCGATGGCAGCCGCTAGAGGCGGTGACGAGCTGACGGCGACATGCATATCGGGAGCCGTCGAGATGGCGGCGAGGCCGCAAAAGGTCCCGGAGCTCGAAGGCACTACGATCATGTTCCTCTCGTCGGAGGATGGAGACGGCGCCACCGGCTAGAGATCGAGGAGTGGTGGCCGGATGGGGAAGAACCCATCGAGTTCTATCTAGGGCCGATAGGCGAGACTCGGCAGGCACCCGCTCCCAGAGCGCCGGACGACTCTCAGATCCACGAAAGCAGACCTGGAAAACGAGGAGGGAGTGAAGGGAAGCAGAGGAAAACCACCCGAATCAGCAGAGGCCCCAAACACAGGCTCACCATACAGGGCACCGTCGCCCAAGAACAAATCGCAGCGGAGGAAGAACGGAGCGGCGGCTGCAGCCACCAAGAGAGAAGATGCTGGAGGAAAAGAACGTCGGGCGAACCGACCCACCCAGCCACGCGGCTATCAGGCACGATAGGAGCGAACCGACTGAGGAAGCGCACTCGCCGACACGCGGTCCCCACTCGACCCCACGAGAGGAAAGCGCGAACTAAATGCCAGGACAGAGCGGAGCCAGCGGCCGACAAGCGAGACCCACCCGAGGACGCATGACAGCCCGGGAATTCCTCCCCAATTAGAGATGAAGAAGATTCTTCGGCAATGCATTGCAACCTTTTCAGACACCGTACGTGTAGGTGCATGTGTGGCCCCTTGACTAAGCACTCCCGAATACTAGGATCGACAGGAGACAGTAAACGTTACGGTGGATAGGAACGTGACAGGCCTGTCTAACACCCCTGCAGTCCGAACGTCGTAAGGGACGATGTGAAGATTGGAGCGAAAATCTTCAAACACGGAGCTCGGCGGGCCTTTGGTGAATACATCGGCAAACTGTGAGGAGGTTGGCACATGGAGAATCTTTGCTTCACCGAGGGCGACGCGATCCCGAACGAAATTTAGGTCGATTTTGACATGCTTCGCTCGTTGGTGCTGAACGGGGTTCGATGACAGGTAAACGGCACTGATGTTGTCGCAGAAGACGACTGTGGCACGGCATGATGGGCGACGGAGTTCATGGAGGAGTTGGCAGAGCCAGTAGGACTCGGCGACGCAGTTGGCGACGACACGGTATTCCGCCTCGGCACTAGAGCGAGAGACCGTTGGTTGGCGCTTGGAGGACCAGGAAACAAGGTTATCGCCGAGGAAAATGCAGAAAGTAGAAGTGGATTTCCGTGTGTCAGGGCACCCCGCCCAGTCGGCGTCGGAGTACGCCAGGAGATCAAGGGTGGAGCTGCGGTATAGTTGGAGGCCGAGGTGGGAGGTACCTTTGATGTATCATAGGATTCGTTAAATGAGCTGGAAGTGGGAGTCTCGCGGACCATGCATGAACAGGCATACATGTTGGACGGAGTAGGCAATGTCGGGGCGAGTGAGGGTTAGGTATTACAGTGCCCCGGCTAGGCTGTGATATAGGGAAGGATCAGAGAAGGGGGAGCCGTCGGTGGCAAAAAGTTTGGCTCGGGTATCTATGGGAGTAGAGATGGGGTTGCAGTTGGACATGTGCGCACGCTCAAGGAGATCGAGAGTGTATTGTTGTTGGGAGAGGAGGATGCCGTGGTTGTTGCGGTGGACGTTTATGACTAGGAAATGGTGGAGTACCCCGAGATCGCTCACGGAGAACTCGGTTTTGAGAGAATGGATGAGAGTGTTGAGTAGTGTTTGTGTGCTGGCCGTGAGGATAATGTCATCTATGATGCAGCGCGACCCATTCCACTGGGCATGTCTCAAACTCCATCATATGTCAATTCACCATGGATTCAAAAGGTGAACTCATTCCTCTTCTATAACCCATTTCGTACCTCTTTGGATGATATACTACTTGACCATCTACCCCCGTACATTGCTAGGTATGAGTCGACGAGTACGGATGCAAGGGGAGATGCCGAGGAAGCCCAGGACTCAAGGCCGTCCAAGGTGTACGCGTGGAAGAGGACGAAGAAGTGAGAAGCCGACGAAGAAGAAGGGCAGGAAACCCGGCCTGCAGCCTGGCCAGGCCGGCTCCCTAACAGAGCCGCCCGGCCTCAAGCCCAACCTAGGCCGGCCTCCCTGCGACCCTCAGGTCGGCCACCCTACAGACTAGGCCGGCCTCTAGACCGGCCAGGCCGGCTCCGCTGCGTGGGAATAGGGGAACCTCCCCTTGTATCCCTCTCACCCCTCTCTACTACATATAGGACCCCTCCCCCTCCTTCCTAGGGAGACTTGACTTGAGATAGAATTGGGCCTTGTGCTCCCCCTCCCACGTGGAGAACCTCCCACATGGGATCCATGGCTACTCCATAGATTCATCTATTGTATTGTATCAAGATCTCTCCAAGTAGCTACTCTTTCACCTCGTGATTCTGGTAGTTCTTGCCAACCTTTCCCTTGCGGCTTTTGTTGGATCGGTGGACCGGCCGATGAGAGGAATCGGTTCCAATTATCGTGTTGTTGACTTGGGTTTGCGATCCCTCGTAGGCTTCACGAGTTATCTCCCCTTTTGTGTGCGTGAGTTCATCGTGTTCTTCGTGTTCATCGCATTTTTCCCAGTCTCCCCACTTCTCGTGCGTCAATACGTGAAGATCGGGCCACCCTAGAGGCCAAGCCTATATCATCTGGTATCAAGAGCAAGGTTGCCACGGATTTGAAACCCTCTTTCCCCCCCCCCCCCCAAAAAAAATTCTTGTTATTGCCTAAATTCGAAAATTTCCACCAAAAATAGCCCCAATTTGCTTTTGGATCGATATGTGATTTGAGTGCGTTTTGGTAGGTTTTGATCCATGGATCTATTGCTAAACTTGTTGATCTACCTTCCTTTGCATTTCCATGGCTTATTTCCCCTTCGATTCGGTGATTTTCGGAGCAGTTTTCCGCCCCAAAAAGTCAAAATCGCATCCAAAATCACGAAATTTCTGTTTGGGCATGAAAACCGGCCCCCAGTCCGTCTAGGTAACAGAGCGACCCGGCCTCGCGCAGGAAACCCGGCCTCCGGCCCGGCCTAGGCCGGCATTCCAGATAACTGCGACACCGGTACACCGTTTTGGCCATAACTTTTTATTCGGGTCTCCGTTTTGAGTGATCTTTAGCTCGTTTTGTGGCCAATTAAATTATCTACATTACCATTGAAGGAGATCCACTGAATCCCAATTTCGTGAGCAAGCACGAAACTTTCCATCCTATAGGGTGAACATCGTCGGTGAGAGGTATAAACATCCCGAATCTTCTCCATCTTGCCATTCCTTTGTGAGCCAATCTACCTTGTGATTACCTTACCTATTGAGGCTAGTTCATCTATGATTGCTTGGGCTTTGCACACTTGTACCGTGTAGTTTCTGATTGACCGTTGTATGCGCTAGTTTGTACAGTTTCATATGTTGGCACAAAGTGAGTGAGCAAAAAGTGAAAAAGCAGAAGAGAAAAGAATGAACGAGAGAGAAAAAGGAAGCCACCACTTGTAGGAAGCGTGCAAGATCGATGAACATCTCGTCGGTGGTGCATTGTGTGCAAATCTTGTAGCCCACCAATAAATTGCAATCGAACTAGCGGCTCTCCTTGTACTTTTTTAACATGATTTTTATAGTCTTCGTTAGGATCATTTGGTTCCTTAGCTCACATTTTGGTTGCATTAGTCCCATTTATCTCCGTGTGTGTGTTTCCATATATCTTTTGGGGATTGACTTGTTGTTGCTTTGTGTTCTTTGTTGTTCTCTACTTGCCATTACAATATCTTGATTTTCGGCTGTTCCATTTGCTTCCCACTTTCTATACCTATCCACCCATAAGCCGTGTGTGTTTTGGAGCGTATTTTTGGATCTTTCGAACTCAAGTCACTTTATTCTTTTTGTTATCGGTTTCTCTAGGCATGGTCCAGTAGTTCCAATACTTGCTAAAAGGTGAGTGTCGAATCTGCATCTCAACAAGTCCCTCGGGTGAACCCATAGGGTTTCGATTAGGAGAACGTGTAGGCGCTGGTGACAATCGTCGGCTAAATAGGGGGGCACGATTTACCCAGGTTCGGGGCCCTCGTAGAGGTAAAACCCTTACTCATGCCTCTGTCGATCTGTATTAACGAGTAGATCGGTTACAATGGTGGTTGCTCAAGTCGAGAGTATGATCTCGATCTCAAGGCTTGGTGGTACGGTATTGCTTGGTCCCTCTCATGTGGTTCTCCTGGCCTTATATAGGTGGCCAGGTCTCAAACCGTACCCGGAGAGGACTCGAACCCTAACATAGAGTCGGTTACAAGTTTCCTAACTTGACCCGCAAGGCTTTGCGGGTGGGCTCCAATTGGGCCTTCTAGAGTAATCCTTGACGCCTCCTTTGGAGCTTGGGCTGTGGGCCTGAGACCGGGTAGGCTCATCCGACAGGCCTAGGATCCATCCCTTCGTCAGTAGCCCCCGAGCGTTTACTTGACTGAGAATCCGTCGAGTGGACGCTCAGAACTTATCTCGGTTTCTTTTTGATTGGTGGCTTCAATCGTTTGAAGAGGATGTGTATCCTGTATGCGATGCATTTCTTGTACTCGAGAATCGAGAGAATAAAGTGTCTGTGTGTTTTGGCTGTTTTCGCAGAAGGATGTAGCTCATTTGCTTGGCTCTCCCGAAAGTTCAGGGTCAATTAATTGCATCTAGGGCAAAAACAGTTCTGGCCTACAGATTCAAGACCTCTGACTCGAATCCGGTGAGGTGATCATTGCGACTGCGCCGTAGAGGTCTTACCGAGTCGAACTTAACCTAATAGGGTACTCGGCGCATCCGTTAGGATTTTTCTTCGTGTTGTTGACACGGAATTTACCGGAGGACGCAGCTTGAGTGCGATTCCAGGCCCTCAAGAACCTTCGTATTCGAAAGAAATACGGCATCCGGATGTGCCTAGTCGGCCGAACGATCTAGGAGATTGATGTGTGTACACCATATAATCGAGTGGTAGGAGCTACGCACTCGCAAGTTTTTATCCAGGGATATTTCGAGTGAAAATTTCTCCCTTGATTTTGTGCACAAAGTTTTTTGTGCTTTGTAGTCTTTCTTCCATACGAAAGAGTTTTCGTGTTTGGAAATCTTGTCGTGCCCATTTGACAGGAAATTTCGTATCTGGAGCTTTCATGCGAGAGAATTTTCGCGTCACAGTTTGCCCATACGAAGTTATTTCGTGTTTGGAGCTTTATGCGAAGGAATTTTCGCGTCTTGATTTGCCCATACGAAGTATTTTCGTGTTTTGAGGCTTTTATTCGAAGGAATTTTGAGCCTGATGATGTTCACAATGACGTCATAGCGCACTTTATCCTCCCGATGGGACGTGACAGAGCGAGAGCAGAGGCGCTGGCCCACCTTGTCAGCTTTTTGACCGGAAACGAGACGTCGTTTCCGGTTTCTACGCGATCTGCGCGCAGTAATTGCGCACGATCTACTGTTAGGATCGTGGCACGAAACAGCCTCCGCCGCCCTTTCGTTTCAGCTTCACGCGTGGCAGCCGCGATGGGTGCCACGTTGCTCGATAAGCGGCCAGGATTAGATGATACCGTGTATAAATACGGCCCTTAGGTGAAAAAGTGAAAGCTTCCCGTCATTCGCTTCCCAGCTTTCACCTTCCTAGCCTTCGTCTTCCTCGCGCTCCTTCTCTGTCCTCAAGCTTGCACCAGCGCTCATGGCGGGAGGCAAGAAATGCAGCGCCGCGGTTTCCTCCTCTCGAGCGCCCAAAGATGCTCGTGCTGCGCCCGCTCCGCGCTCCGGCGACTGGCGCTCCGCCAATACCACGCAGAAGAGCATCAAGGAGATGCAAAGGGGGGACTACTGCCCCCCGAAGCCGAGAAGTGGGTTCGTCTCGGCAAAAAAGAAGAGGTACCCAATCCCCACGCCAACGAACGCGTGATCTTTGCGGATCACGTTTCGCGTGGGCTCTCTGTCCCCCTCCATCCTTTCTTCGTGGTATTGTTGTATGTCTACGGCATACAGCTTCAGACTTGCCTCCGAACGCGGTGCAGCACATCTTGTGCTTCATCGTGCTTTGCGAGTGCTTTCTTGGCATTCGCTCGCACTGGGGCCTTTGGAGGCTCTGTTCAAGGTGCGGGCCTTCCGCGAGAGATCGCGGGTGGATACTGAGCTTGGGGAGACGCTGCGCACCGGCGGCTTCGGAATCCAGGCGAAGTCGGACACCCTCTACTTCGACATGCAACTCCTCGACTCCGCGCAAGGGTGGAGGAAGAAGTGGTTCTATGTCGTCGACGACAGCGCGGGTGGAGTTAACGAATTCCACCCGTTCGCTGTCTTGAAGCGGCAAAAATCTTGGGCGCACAGGCTCTTAGTGGAAGAAAGCCGCATCGTCGCCCCGCTACTCGCCAAGGTTGCAGCACTCCGCGACCAAACTGCAGGGGTTGCGCTAAACGTCCTGCATCTGGAGAGCACGTTCCTCAAGCGCAGGATCCAGCCCATGCAGGATAGGCCCTCCACCATGTGGGAATATCAGGGCGTCCAAGACCCTAGTCGCGTGAGCCGAGAAGAACTCTCGAATGCCGAATTCGAGAAGAAGATCGCGGCCATCACCAAGTTGAAAGTGGGCGAGGACTTCCTCGACTGCTTTGTCGCCCCATTCGAAGCTTCGAGACCTCCTCCATCCGAGGTAAGTTTAAGTATTCTTCTGTCTTAGTCCTTTCTTTTTTTCGAAAGTTTGTCGACTGAATTTCTTCTTCCTTTTCTTCTCTTGTTTTCTTCTTGTAGAGTTTAGCGGTGGTCAGCTGCTACCCGCCAGCCTCCGGTGAGGAAGCCTCGGACCTGTTGGTGAGCAACCTGGACGTTCCTGTCGACACCAGCGTTGTCGACGCCGACTCGAGTTCCGAGAACGATTCTTCGGATGACGTGGAACAAACGGGGAGCGATCTCCACCACCGCAAACGCCGCCGAGCGGGAGACGATGAAGCCACCTCCAAGGATAACTCCTTGGGTGGGGGATCTGATAAAGAGCCCCTCATTGTGACCCCACTAAGTGTGCGCGCTCCTCCCGCTCCTCAGCCAAAGATCCAGATCGCCTGGAACGCGGATATGTTGGACGATGAGGATGATGACGAGTAAGTTTTTCTTTCTTCATTATAGTCGAACGTTTCCTTGACATAGTTGTTTTCCTTCATGATAGGCTCCAGTCCATCAGCCCCGGCCGGTTTGCCTCTTCCCTTCCTCTCGAGAAGAGGAAAGATGCCGCTGTTGCGGGTGGAACCCCGACTGCCGAGACCGTCCAGAATCCACCGAGCCCTGCCCCCACAGCTGCGGCTACGAAATATAGGCTCCCTAGCTTTGCAGTTGGGGCCTCGACTTCGAAAGAAGTGTCGGGTAGCTCGGCTGATCCTCTCTGCATTGCTCAAGGCCAGGTAAACTTTGTTATTTTCCTTTGTATCATGTACTTCGTTCATTTAGGATTTTTATCGGGTGCACGGCAGTGCTCCCGATGGGAGTAGCCCCCGAGGCTGTAGTTAATCGTTTTTCATTGGCTACAGGCTCAAGAACTTAAGCTCTTTTCTTCTCTTCATTCTATCGGGTGCACGGCAGTGCTCCCGATGGGAGTAGCCCCCGAGGCTATACTCGACTGTTTGTAGTCGTGTATAGGCTCAATCTTCTCCTCTCTGACTTTTTCATCTTCATGTTTTTGCAGTCTCTTCTTGACTCCCTCGCAGCCATTGGCCGTCGCGTCATTTTGGCTGAGACAGATTGCGTGACCCTTTGGGCAGATCGCGATCGACTCATCTCGGAAGGCCAACTTCTCCGAGGTAAGTAGATCTACTCCTTCTATTCAATCTTTCCGATCATGCGAATTCCTTTGTGTTTTAAACTTATTGCTGTGTAGCTCAAGCCGAAGTGCTGAAGGCCGAGAAGATGGATGATGTCACTCGGGTAGGCACCCTGGAGGCTCAGTTGGAAGCTGCTCGAAAGGAACTTGAATCCTCTCGCAAGCAGTCGACTGACTTCGAGGGAAAGCTTGCTGATGCCCAGGACGCCCTGAAGAAATTGGAGGAGGCTGGCACCAAGAAGGAAAACGATCTCGTTGACTTCCTTCGCCCTCTGGCCCAGAGTTTCGCAGGTAAGTTGCACTTATCCTTTGTTGTTTCTCGACTGGCTAGTATGTTCTTTGGAATTAAAGTTCTCTTTTGCAGATCTTCTTGGCGTTGCGCTGGAGCTGCCCGGGGTTCAACGGGTGGATGCCTTGACGGATTCTTGCGCTCAGCTTCGAAGGCATGCAAGTGGGATTTGTTCCCTCATTGGCAATGCCACTCGAGTGTTGACGCAACTCCACGGGCATCTTCTGGTCGACGTTGCGGTTCCGCCCACGTTGGATGGTCTTCTGAAGGTCTTCCTGGAGGGCGATCTCCTTCAGGCCTACTCGGTTGCTCAGACAGAGTCTGGGGTGAAGACTGCTATCCAGTTTGCACTGGCGCATGGAGTCGCAGGCTTGGACGAGGCATACTCGAACCTCCCCGTCGATGCTACCACGGGCAGAAAGGTAGCGCTTCGTCCTTTCGGCGATCCAGGTGGAGTCCTTGCCCGAAAGTTATCTGACTTGATTGCCCGTGCTAGTCGCAGGGGACAATCTGCCGCGAGTGGCAGTACTTCTGTAGTTCCTTAGGATAGACTTTATGTAGTTTGTTCTTCCGATGTAATGAACCTTGGGATGTATTCCCGTATTCTGTATTTAATCGAAATGTTCTTTTGATATCTGAGATGTTTCTTGCGATTGATTGTCATGAATTCCTCCCGATGGGAGTAGCCACCGAGCACCTGTCGAATAGGTGGTTTATTTCTCGAATGGAGCGTCTTGAATTATTCCTTAACTTTTCCTATCTTCTTCCAGGTAACAGGTGTTGTTGCGGAGTCTTCGAGTGGATCTGTTGTCCAAGCAGATCCTCTTGTTGCTGCTGTTGGTACTTTTGCCGGCCTCCGTGACCGTGTCGCGGATGGTGAGCGCAAGCTAAAAGCTTTGCGTTGAGTGGCTGATGTAGCCAAGTCCAAACAGAGACTTGCGGTTGAACGTGAGCAGTTTGTGATGGATGAATTGGCGGTTGTTGCCAAGGATTTGCTCTGTAAGTACCTCATCCCCCTAGCACTCTGTGTCTCCTTTCTTTCTTTGACTCTCTGTAGCTTTCTTTGCAGTTGTTGAGCCTGACGAACGGTGTGAAAAGCATTGGGTGGAAAACCATATTCTTCACGAAGCCGGTAGTCCAAAACCCCATGCAAATAACTTTTGGTCCGACCGCAGTCGAGGCTTTGTGCTGGCTACTTTGAAATATCGTGTGGGCCAGGCGAAGATACTCGTTGATTGTTGTCACGAGGCCCTGATAGCTTTAAATCGCGTTTTCTATCCACTGGAGAGAGGTCTAGAAGATTTGAGCCAGCTACTCAGAACTTTCGGTCGAGTGGGTGAGATTCGCGAGTGCGTCCGCCAACAGCTCATCTGCGGGGCCTTAGTAGCGCTCGCTTTTGTCCGATTATGGCATCCTGAGGTTAATTTCAAATCTGTGGCCAGACTCCCAAATGCTTCAGTCGATATGACCTCTCACTATACAATCGTTCGTCCTGCAGCAGAAGAGATTATTTGACTCACTTCTGAAGAGGTTAATCGAGTGTTAGCTGAGGAAACTGCTCGTCGCCATATGTAATTATAGGATGTATGTATTCTGTTGTTTTTGTATAGTTGTCTTGAAACTTTATAAGGTGCCAACCTTGTTTGTACTCGTGTATTTGTAAATGATGCTAAGTTAGGCGTAGCCCCCGTGTGTTTGGGGTGTATACCTGTTTTTTAGCGTGTAAAGATCAATGACTTGAGAAACTATGGTGGAGAAACCATGTATTTTATTAATATGACTGAGAAGCCATGTATTGTCTTCGAGCTACAATATGGCTAGTATAGCCTTATTTTGTCGAGTAGAATAATCTAAGGATAGAATTTGTGGAGGTGCGCAACGTTCCATGGATTGGAGTAAATGCCACCGGTCTCGGGGTTTTTCAGTCGATAGGCACCACCAGGGATAACTTCGTGTATTATGAAGGGTCCTTCCCACGGTGGCTCGAGCTTGTGTCCTTTCTTCTGCTTGAGTCGCAGCACCAAATCTCCTACCACGAAAACTCTGTGGCGTATACGGCGGCTGTGGTAGTTGCGCAGCGACTGTTGATATACCGCGGATCTTGCGAGTGCAATGTTGCGTATCTCGTCGAGTGCATCCACGTCTTCCGCGAGTGCCCTATTAGAGGTTTCTTCGCTGTAAGCGACGACTCGTGGGGCGCTGAACTTTACATCTTCGGGAAGGACTGCTTCAGCTCCGTATACCATGAAAAATGGCGTGTATTTTGTTGATCGATTCGGGGTCGTGCGGAGGCTCCATAGTACGGAGGGTAACTCTTCTGCCTAGTGCCCTGCCGCTGGGTGAAGGCGATCTAGTAGCCGTTTCTTTATTCCAGCCGAGACCAACCCGTTGGATCGCTCGACTTGACCATTGGTTTGCGGGTGAGCCACAGAGGCGAAACTGAGGGTGATGCCCTTTTCCTCGCAGAACTGCTATGTTTCCTTTGCTGTAAAATTTCTTCCATTGTCGGTGATTATGTTGTGTGGTATCCCAAATCTGCACACGATGGATTCGAGGAATTTGACGGTGCATTGAGCGCTAGCCGAGGTGATTTTTTCGACTTTGTAAATTTGTCGACTGCAACTATCAAGTGCATGTATCCTCCGGGTGTTGATTTTTTCAGTGGTCCTACCATGTCTAGCCCCCATTGTGCAAAGGCCAGGCGATTGGGATCATGTGAAGCTCAGTGGCAGGGGCGTGCGTCTTGGGCGCAAATCTTTGACATGTGTTGCATTTGTCGACTAGGTCCTTTGCATCCCTGGCTGCTGTGAGCCAGTAGAACCCTGCGCGAAAAGCTTTACCCACGATTGCCTTCCAGCTAGCATGGTGTCCACGATCTCCTTGGTGTATGTCTCGCAGTAGTTCCTTGCCATCCTCGGGCGCTATGCATCTTTGTAATATTCCTGATTTGCTCTGCTTGTATAGTTATCCGTTGAGTACTCGAAAAGCTTTGCTGCGTCGCACTATCTGTCTAGCCTCGCAAATATCTGCTGGGAGCTGTTTGTTGGACAAGTAGTCGAGGTATTTCTGCATCCAGACTGGGTTGACCAGAAAAACTTGTCTTGGGATGTTGTGGGTGAGCTCAATCATAGCAGTTTGCGGGCTGACCTCCGTCTCCAATGTCGCGGGTGCTTCTGCTAATTTTTTGACTTTGACTGAGCGCTTGATCATCCTTTCGAAGTATATTCCGGGCGGGATGAGTGTGTTTGTAGAACCCATGTTTGCCAATTTATCTTCTTCTTCGTTGCTGGATCGCGCAATGTGCTTTAGTTCGCACCCTTGGAAACTTCCTTCGAGTAGATTGTACATATCTCGATAAGCAACCATGTTTTCTACAATGGCGTCGCACTCTTTCATTGTCTGCTATACTATGAGGTTTGAATCTCCATATATCATTAGTCGGGTTGCTCCACAGGCAATCGCCATCTTCATGCCGTGGAGGAGGCCCTCGTACTCTGCGTCATTATTTGACGCCGGGTCGTCGGGTGGAAAGTCCAATCGCAGGACGTATTGCAACTTGTTGCCTCTGGGGGATATCAGGACTACCCCGGCTCCGGCTCCTTTGTTTCTCTTTGATCCGTCGAAATACATTATCCAGTTGCTTGTATATTCTGGAGGGTCTGGCGTCTGTAGTTCTGTCCACTCGCTTAGGAACTCCACGAGGACTTGTGATTTGATAGATTTGCGACCTGCGTATATGATGTCCCAGGCGCCGAGCTCGATACTCCACTTCGCAATTCTTCCGGATGCCATTGGGTTATTCATGATAGTACCCAGTGATGCGTCATTTACCACCGTAACGGTGTGTTCCTGGAAGTAATGTTTGAGCTTTCGGGCTGTGAGTACCACACCGTACGCGAGCTTCTGGTAATGGGGATATCGCTGTTTGCAAGGCGAAAGCACCTCGCTGATATAATATATTGGCCTTTGGATGCCAAACGCCTTGCCGTCTTCCGGCCGTTCGACCACAATTGCTGTGCTGATGACCTGATTTGTCGCGGCTAGGTATAGGTACAGTGGCTCCCATTCCTACGGTGTTGCCAGGACGTGCCTGCTCAGCAATGCTCTCTTGAGGTCCGCGAATGCCTTCTGTGCTTCGGGTGTCCACTCGAAGTTATCTGTTTTCTTCAGTAACTTGTAGAAAGGTAATGCTTGCTCGCCTAGCCTCGCAGTGAATCTGCTTAGGGCGGCTAGTCGTCCTGCGAGATGCTGCGCACCACGGAGATTAGTTGGCTCCTTCATTGTCAGGATTGCTTGGATTTTCTCCGGGTTAGCTTCAATTCCTCGAGCGGAGACCAGGTATCCGAGAAGTTGTCCTGTAGGGACGCCAAAGACACACTTGGTCAGGTTGAGCTTGATTCGGTATGCGTTTAACGTATCGAATGTTTCTCCGATATCATCGAGAAGCGTATCTTCCACTCGAGTCTTGATGACGATGTCGTCAGCGTACACTTGTACGTTCTTGCCAATGAGGTTGGCGAGGCATTTTTGCATGCAGCGCTGATATGTTGCGCCTGCGTTCTTTAGCCCGAAGGGCATTGTCGTGTAGCAGTAAACACCGTGGGGTGTTATAAATGCCGTCTTCTCCTCGTCCTCCTTTTTCATCCTGATCTGATTATAGCATGAATAGGCATCCAAGAAAAAGAGGCGTTGGCAACCTGCGGTAGAGTCCACGATCTGGTCGATCCGTGGCAGGGGAAAGTTATCCTTGGGGAAATGTTTATTCAACGACGTGCAGTCGATGCACACGCGAAGGATGTTAGTATTTTTCTTCGGGACCGGCACCAGGTTTGCTAACCAAGTGGAAATTTTTATCTCGCGAATGAATTTTGCTGCGAGTAGTCTGTTTACTTCTTCTCCGAGCGCTTTTTGTTTGGGCTCTGAGAACCTTCGGGTGGTTTGCTTGATAGGCTTGGCGTTTTTGAAGACTTCGAGTGAGTGCTCGGCGAACTCCCTGGGTATCCCTGGCATATCTGAAGGCTGCCAGGCGAAAATTTCCCAGTACTCACGGAGGAGATCGACGAGCGCGCCTTCCTATGCTGGCGAGAGGGTGGTAGACACCATCGCCGTCTTCGCAGAATCTGTCTGGTGTATTTGATGCTTACGGGTACCGCTATTTGTGTTGAACTCAAGCTCTGGAGCGTTCTTCTTGGTGAGAGGCATCACAGAGTGATCCGTGGTTTTTGCTATCTCCTCCAGTTCTTCTTGCATCCCGAAGGATTGGGCGATCTCGTTGAATTCGATGTCGCATTTATTGGACTTTTGGAAATCGCCGTCGATGGTGATTGTGCCATATTCTCCAGGCAACTTAAGCTTCAAGTATGCGTAGTGCGGTACTGCCATGAATCTGGCGAACATCGTTCGACCAAGAATGGCGTGGTACTGTGAGGGCCAATCGACGACTTCGAAATCAAGAAATTCTCGCATGTAATTACTTCGGTTACCTAGCAACACCTCCAGGTTGATTGTTCCGAGTGGACGGATTGCTTTCCCTGGAACTATCCCGTGGAAGGATGTCTCTGATTCTGCGAGTCCATCCAAATTCTTGTTCATGCGACGGAGCGTGTCTGCGTAGATGATGTTGATGCTGCTGCCTCCGTCCATGAACACGCGAGCCAGCTCGTAGTTGCCAATTTGCGCCTGTATGACTAGTGCGGCGTGTCCTGGTCGATAGACTCGCGGAGGGTGGTCTTCCTTGGAGAAAGTTATCAGTTGTTCCGCCATCTTCAGGTACTCGGTTCTCGTAGGTGGTGTTTGCACAGCCATGCATAGTTGTCGCGTGTTTGTTTTTTGAACCCTACGTGACGGACAGACCTTTTGTATCATGCCTAAGAGTCCCGCTGGGTTCGGGTATCCATTGGCTCCCTGGTTTGGGGCGGGTGGCGCTGGTAGCGCAGCTAGCACCGTGTTTTGGTTTCCTGCTGGAGGCAGGGCTTGCGGCTGTTGAAATCCTTGAGCTCCTCCTCCAGGAAGCTGCGGGTAACCCTGATTAATTGCCGCTCTATTTTTCTTCGAGAAGGCCTCGTGGATATCAATGAACTTTCGGCGATCCTTGAGAAGGTGTGTTGCCTTAGTTTTGCTGGTGCGCTTATCTGTAAATAGATGTAGCGTGCAGTAACCATCGAGGTCCTCCTCGGGGGTTTTATCTTCTGGTTTTGGCTTCCACTCGCGTTTTCCACGATATCCGCTGTCGCGATTTTTTGTGAACTCCGCTGCCACAAATTCTTCTCGGTCATCGTGGTCATAATTCTTTGTTCTTTTCTTTCGACTATGGCGATCGTCATCGCGTGCTGGGGATGAGTCTTTCTCATCGCGCACTGTGTCTTTGCCGTTTGCCCATCTGTCGGCTATGGCCATCAATTCTCCCATGGTTTTGGGTGCGAGTCGTCCCAGTTCTTCCCTGAAAGAGGTTCGCCGTGCTCCTTTGGCAAATGCTTCAACCGCGACTTCTTCTGATATATTTCCGGTTGTATTCCTTAGTGTGGTCCATCGCTGAATATATTCGCGAGTAGACTCGCCACTTTTCTGCTTGCAAACTCTTAGCTCCTCGATGGTCGCCGGTCTTTTGTATGTTGCCTGGAAATTCTTGTAGAAATCGAGGTTCAGATCGTCCCAAGACCTGTAGCATGCCTTCGGCCTTCCTTCGAGCCAGCTGAGGGCAGCGCCGACTAAATGTAAGTTGAGGTACTGCATAGCCGTGTTTTTGTTCCCACGTTGGCATTTTACTGCCGTGAGGTAATCTGACAACCAGGCCTGAGGCTCTTGCGAACCATCGTATTTCTGTACTTCCGTGGATAGCTTAAATATCTTGGGTAGCGGCGCCTCGCGGATGCTGCGGGCAAAGCATAGGGCTCCGCAGACTTCGTCGTCGGAGGATGTAGATGGGGAGCGTGCACGGTTTCTGGCCGCCCGACCTTTATCAACCATGCGCTGGGCGATGTCCGATCGCGCATTGTACCCGGGTTCATCGCGATTGACGTCACCTCTTGGCTCCTTGCTGCGATGTCACGAGCGGCTATTGTCTCGATCTCTTCGCGGGCTATGATCTCGATCCCTACGCGGGCTGCCATCTCGATCCCTCCGCGGGCTGCGATCTCGACCTCTTCGTGGGCTGCGGCTACGATCTCGACCCCTCGGGCTGCTATCGCTGCCACTCGGACTATCTCCGCATCGTCGAGCTTCTTTCCCTCGTGCCCGTCGGGGTGATTTTTCCTTGCCAGGTGATGTGCCCCTATGTCCACGGGGTGCTTCTTTGTCCTTATGTGCGGCTGCTTTCCTGCGATCGTAGGAGGCGAGTTTTGCGGCTGCCATGCCTAATCCTTTTTGCACTTGCTTGTATTGTTCCGCGCGGGGGTCGTTTTCCCCTGGTTGATTTATCTGCATGTAGGTGGCTGTGGCTAGCACCGCGGCTGCGGGAGTTTGCGGATGGATGTTTCCATCATCGTCGACGCGCATAAGTGATTTGCTGATTCCGCTCAAGGACTCGCCATCCATGGTTGCAGTTTTTGAGACGTATCCTTTCTTCGGAGGGCGGTTCCCGATGGAAGGTGTCATGGATAGTGCGGTCCGGCGCTGACTCGATGCATCCGCCAGCTTCTTTCGCTCGGCTAGGTCTATCCGAGCTTCCTTTATTGCGGTAACCGCTCTCACTAGATGATAGTGGTAGGCGGTCATGTCTTCGTGTGGAGCTCCTAGTTCCAGTGGCTTGCTTGTGCGGATGGCCTCCTTTGCTCGATCCCAAGCAGCTCGTGAAACGCCGACGGCAGCGCGTTCCCTTGCGCTGTTTTAAGATTCTTCGGGTGGGGCTCCTGATCCAGCCATGCAGACCTGAGCCAAATATGGCTCGCGAGTCCTAGGCGTAGTTAGACAGGCTTTCCTGACCCGAGAAGGTTCCTCTGTAGAGAGGGTATGGAAGTTGCTGGTGTTGAGGCGGATGTATTTGCCGCTTTTCGCCAAATCGCGATCCGTGTAGCGGGGTCGTGAGTCGACAGCTTTCGGACCAGAGATTGACCCAGATTCCGATCCTTCGAGATCGGTTTTTTTGGGGAAGTGTAGAATTCCATCTTTGTTGGTGTAGAACTGGAAACTCCCGAACGTTAGCGTAATGCTCTTCTCCAAGTCGCTGAATACCGGGCGCGATTCCGGCGAGTGAGGGGCGACGATGACCGACCCGATTCAGATCGGATTGGTTGAAGTCGGAGTCCTGGGGTTCCAGCGTGAGTTGGTTGTCGATGAAGCCGAAGATGCCGGAGATCCAGCGCCCGCTGTTCCCACAGACGGCGCCAATCGTCGAATCGGAATCTCAACAAGTCCCTCGGGTGAACCCATAGGGTTTCGATTAGGAGAACGTGTAGGCGCTGGTGACAATCGTCGGCTAAACAGGGGGCACGATTTACCCAGGTTCGGGGCCGTCGTAGAGGTAAAACCCTTACTCCTGCCTCTGTCGATCTGTATTAACGAGTAGATCGGTTACAATGGTGGTTGCTCAAGTCAAGAGTATGATCTCGATCTCAAGGCTTGGTGGTGCGGTATTGCTTGGTCCCTCTCCTGTGGTTCTCCTGGCCTTATATAGGTGGCCAGGTCTCAAACCGTACCCGGAGAGGACTCGAACCCTAACCTAGAGTCGGTTACAAGTTTCCTAACTTGACCCGCAAGGCTTTGCGGGTGGGCTCCAATTGGGCCTTCTAGAGTAATCCTTGACGCCTCCTTTGGAGCTTGGGCCGTGGGCCTAAGACTGGGTAGGCTCATCCGACAGGCCTAGGATCCATCCCTTTGTCAGTGAGGTTTGATCTCTTATATCTTCACACTCTATATATACACTTGTTCTTGTGAGTAACCATGTGTAGCAAGAGCGGAGCATATGGAGGCCATGATGACCATTACGAGTACATGATGGACCACTACGACTACAACAACGACAAAGACTACAACGGGCTTGACATGGGTGACCTCTACCACGACTTGGTGGATCACCACTCCTACGAGCATGACATGGTGGATGACCAGTACTATGAGCATGACATGGTGGATCACAACAACTACTACGACCACGACATCGAGCTCTACATCGACTATTCCTCCCCAAGCATCATCGACATGGCGGAGCATGATGACCCACAAGTATAGGGGGTGTATCGTAGTACTTTCGATAAATAAGAGTGTTGAACCCAACAAGGAGCAGAAGGTGTTGACAAGCAGTTTCGATGAAGGAATAACTGTAAATACTGGAAAATAGATTTGTAGGGGTTTTTTATATTGCAGATAAATAAAGTGCGAGTAAATAAAATGCAGTAGTAATAATTGCAGCAAGTGGCCCAATCCTTTCTTCAGAAAAGGACAAGCCGATGAGTTTACTTATGATTAACAAACGTTCTCGAGGGCACACGGGAGGTTTCTGTCAAGTGCTTTTGTTCCATGCAGTTGAATAATTTTGGTGTTTTGGTAAGTGTTGTGTGGGTGAACCTATGCTAATGTACCGTCCCATTCAATACTAATACATACTTGTGATTATAACCCTTGCAAGAATCCGCAACTACAAGAAAGTAATTAAGAAATAAATCTAACCACAGCTTCAAACTCCGGGATCCTACGCTCCCTCGTGAAATGGTTTCCTAAAGGGGGTTTAGGTTTCTGTCACTCCGGCAACCCCAAAATTAGTAGCCAAATACACGAAGCATTCCCCTAGGCCCATAAATGGTGAAGTATCATGTAGTCGACGTTCACATGACACCACTAGAAGAATAACACCACAACTTAAATAGCAAACATTAAATATTACTCAACATTACTTCACTACTAACAACTTGACTTCTCCCATGTCCTCAAGAACAACATGAACTACTCACAAGACATCATATGGATCATGATCAGAGGTGATATAATGGATGATAACAATATGGTCATAAAGTGCAAACACCGATAAATCTCACAAGCATCAACTACTAATAAGTAATCCACACCGGGAGAGAGATCTAATGCAGAACAACGATAGAGGCCCCTCATTGTTACAACGGGATGAAGGTGGATGATGAGGGTGATGGTGCTGTTGTTGTTGATGATGATGATTACGATCTTGATGATACCCGGAGTGATGACGGTGACGATGGCAGTGATTTCCCCGATAGATTTCTCCCTGCTAGAGAGCTTTTCTCTCTTGGGTGTTTTCCGCCCCGAGGCGGCGGCGGAATAATTCTTCGACGATGGAATGAGGCTTAGGGTTTCCTGGGGGACATTCACGCAGAAGATATCCCCTAGAGGTGGGCCAGGGTGGCCACACCCATAGGTGGCGCGACCCAGGGGGGCGCGCCACCCCATGGTGTGGGCCCATGGTGGCCCCCCTCTGGTTCTCCTTCTGGCTGGGTTCGTCCTCTGAACTTTTAGGACACCCCGAGTGTCCCACTTATTCTTCTGATCTTCTGAAATATGGTATCCCGGCGATGCTTTTTCCATCAGATTCCTTGTCCCGGTGTTTATTCTCCAAAAATTATAAAACATGCAAAATAAGATAAAATAATATAAGAGATGCATCATAACATGAAATATATCGATGAATAACAGAAAATTATGATATAAAATAGTGATGCAAAATGGACTTATCAACTCCCCCAAGCTTAGACCTCGCTTGTCCCCAAGCGAAACTGAACTCAGAAAACATGACCACGGGTTTATGGAGTGAAGAGTCGATAAATAAAATACGGACAGGAAGCATCACATCTATCTATGCACCAATCATTATAGACAACAACTTCCTCTCATATAACCTAACTTGAAACGAGTAATTTGTGTCACAAACAAAGATGCAAAAGAGAGAATCAAAATTGGTAATGGCAAACTTCGTTCTTGGTCAGAGAACATTTAATGATATCCTGCTTATTTTAGGTGAAGTATTTATAGTAAGGCTCATCTTGTAGAGCTTAACATGTTTAATTATAACAATTCTTTTGCAGTGATTCATAGCTTTTCAAAGTAATATTCATTCAGATAATAAAGCATGTGCTAAACAAAGAAGGATAGAAAACATGATTGAATAAATCAACATATAGATGGTGAGATCACAACAACTCAAATGCTTGCTGGAGACAGAGAGAAATGGGTTTACCGACTCAACATAAATGTAAAAGAAAGGCCCTTTGCAGAGGGAAGCATGGATCACTCATGTCCTAGAGCTTTTATTTTATTAAACAGAGGTATTGAAAACATTTTAAGAGAGGTGTATACTTATGTCAACGAATGGTAAACAGACAATACAGTACGTCACAAGCCAACTAGACTTCATAAGAGCGGCTCCCATATGAGGGACGCAACTGGTGTAGAAGGTCATCCCTCATTCTCTTTTGTTTACACGATTATGCTTTGACTGATAAATCAGGGGCAAAAATAGTGAAGAGAATTTGTGTATTGGTTTTGGGGCTGGGCACCCCGCTTCCAGCTCTTCTAGCATTTGGATAAGAGGATGAAGCCACTAGTCGAGGTGTTTGAAGTCCAATGAACAAGTGAGATAAAGATTCTCTATTTACGTCCTCATGAGCTAAAACAGGGGCACACAACAGGAATCATTTTGAAAGTTTTAAAGGTAGCACATGAGCATTTACTTGGAGTGGCAGTTAAATAACACATGTAGGTTGGTATGGTGTACATAATGGCAAGGTTTTGGGGCTCATGGTTTTGGAAGCACGAGAAGCATTCCCTCTCAGTACAGGGCTTTTGGCTAGCAAGGTTGGGTAGCAAGCATAAGAGTTGAGGGAAAACAAACAAATATACATATGATGAAACCAATCATGCAATCTTCATTGAAATCCCAAGCGGTCTTAACTTGTGAATACTAAGTTTGCGAGCTAATAGGCAAATTCCTCTTTCTTATACTAGCATCTCAAATTATTATTTCTGCTGACCCAAGCTAAGTTTGCCAAAACCAACTAGATTAACTTGATGATCTCTAGAGTGATACAAAATACTAATAACAAGCTCAACCATATGACAGAAATTTAAAACTAAAATGATGTGTGCAGAAAGTAAATGATGAAACTTCTCATTAATATTTCAAACCGGCAACTCACACCAACGGATACAACGATAACCAACTAGGGAGAGACACTTCCATACCGCAAACCATCCTATATGATTTCCTCTCTACTCATGATATGACTCTACTGAAAAATTAAAAATATGAAAGATAGTGATGTGATACCGCGGCCCTCCCCCCATGCTTGGAACAAGCCGAGGGGATGCCAAACCCAATGACGAATCAATTCTTCGGTGGTGGTGGTGAGTCCTTCTCGATGAGCTTATCAATTGATTTCTTCAGATCTTCAATCGCGAACATAAGCATACGCATCACCTCCGTATTGCGATCAGTACAGTTTGCATGCCTGTCGGACTATGAATCCAAGCCACCAAGAGTTTCCCCTACTCTTCCTTAGGTTGAGAGCTTCCTTCATCTGCACTGTTAGAACGATTGATATCCCACATCGAGGGCAAATCCCTCTGGGGCACCTTTTTGTACTGATAATCATGAATTAATGAGTGGAAGTGGTTCTTAACACCCACATCAGGCGTTCTCGATTCTAAGGAGTGACGTGGAACCTTCCCTCCGGTGCTCATCCGCGCGCCTCTCTTGAGCTTCAAGGGGTTAGCCACCACGCTGATGCTTGCGACGGTGGTGCGTGGACGCACTCGCGAGTTATCTTCTACATCTCCTTCAACTCCACTCTCGATCTCTTCCTGCTCCAGGTCTTGGACATCATCTTCCTTTGGCCCCTTCCCCTTGTTGACGTTGGCGGAGACCATGATGCTTCTAAAACCGAAAACAGAGCCTGGCAGAAACAGAATCACGACGAAAAACGATATACGGACCTTGGGGGATCCAGGGGATTATATAGCAAAAAGTTTCATAATGAAAGGAAAGTCCAGGTCGAAAACGAGTCGGAGAGGGGCTCAGGGCTCCCACACCATGGGCTGGCGCGGCCAGGAGTGGGCCCGCGCCACCCTATGGTGTGGAGCCTCCGGGCTCCATCTCCGCCTCGTTTCCGGCTCATAATTTTTCATATTTTCCAAAAACAGTAAAAATAAAAGTTGGAAGATGTTTTGCGAACGTTTTCTTACCAAAACTGATACCTATTCGAATACTGACTCTGCAGTTTCTGAAATATGCTTCTTAATAAAATCCTCCGGGATTATGGCTTGAATAGAATCAACATTTTCATTATAAGGATCTCCAGAAATATAATGCTTGAGTCTTTGGCCATTCACCACTTGTGAAGTCTTATCTTCTAGGGAAACAATTTTAATTGCCCCCGAACAATATAACTCTTTGATAACAAAAGGTCCTTCCCATCTCGAGAGTAATTTTCCAGCAAAAAATCTGAGACGAGACCTATACAATAGCACTTTCTCACCAGCATGAAATTCTCTTTTAATAATTCTCTTATCATGCCACCTTTTAACTTTCTCTTTAAAGAGCTTACCATTTTCATATGCTTCACTCCTCCATTCATCTAAAGAACTTAAGTCAAGCAACCTTTTCTCAACTGCAAGTTTAAAATCTCTATTTAGGTTTTTCACTGCCTAATAAGCTTTGTGTTCTAATTCTAAAGTCAAGTGACAAGATTTTCCATAAACCATTTTATAAGGAGACATGCCCATGGGATTTTTATAAGCAGTTCTATAAGCCCACAAAGCATCATTTAATTTCTTAGCCCAATTTTACCTAGATTTGTTAACAGTCTTTTGCAAGATAGATTTGATTTCTCTATTTGATAATTCTACTTGCCCACTAGTTTGAGGATGATAAGGTGAGGCAATTCTATGATTAAAAATCATATTTATCAAGGGTTTTTCTAAAACCACCATGAATAAAATGAGAACCCCCCATCGATCATAAGATATCTAGGTACACCAAACCTAGGGAAAATAATGTCTTTAAGCATTTTTAAAGAGGTTTCACCATCAGCACTTTTAGTAGGTATATCTTCTATCCATTTAGTAACATAATCAACAACAACAAGAATATGAATGTAGCCTTGTGAAGGAGGGAAAGGAACCATAAAGTCAAAACCCCAACAATCAAACAGTTCAATAACTAGAGAATAATTCATAGGCATTTCATTACGTCTAGAAATATTTCCAACCCTTTGACATTGATCACAAGATAAAATTAACTTTCTAGCATCTTTAAAGAGAGTAGGCCAATAAAAACCTTATTGTAGAACTTTATGTGCAGTTCTATCTCCAGCGTGATGTCCACCATAAGCACTACTATGACATTTTCTCAATATCTCTTGTTGTTCATTTTCAGGATCACATCTTCTCATAATACCATCAACACCTTCTTTATATAAGTGTGGGTCATCCCAAAAATAATGCCTCAAATCATAGAAGAATTTTCTTCTTTGCTGAGCTGTAAAGGTAGGAGGCAAATACGTGGAAACAATAAAGTTAGCATAATCAGCATACCATGGACTCTCTTGAGAGCTCACTTTTATTGCAGCTAACTGTTCATTAGGAAAACTATTATTAACAGGAAGAGGGTCATCAAGGATATTTTCCAATCTAGACAAATTATCAGCAACAGGATTTTCAGCACCCTTCCTATCCACAATATGTAAATCAAATTCTTGTAAAAGAAGCACCCATCTAATAAGCCTAGGCTTAGCATCTTTCTTTTCCATGAGGTAGTTAATAGCAGCATGATCAGTATGAATAGTAACTTTAGAATCAACATTATACTGCCTAAATTTATCACAAGCAAAAACTACAACTAGGAATTCTTTTTAAGTGGTAGCATAATTATTTTGAGCAGCATCAAGAGTTTTACTAGCATAATGAATAACTTTTAACTTCTTATATATCCGCTATCCAAGAACAGCACCTACAACATAATCACCAGCATCACACATAATTTCAAATGGTAAATTCCAATCAGGTAGTTGAACAATAGGGGCAGATATTAAAGCCTTCTTTAAAATTTCAAAAGCTTCTCTACATTCTTCATAAAAAACGAAAGGTACATCCTTTTGAAAAAGATTAGTAAGAGGTTTTGATATTTTAGAGAAATCTTTAATAAACCTTCTATAGAAACCAGCATGACCAAGAATACTACGAATACCTTTGACATCCCTATGACAAGGCATTTTCTCAATGGCTTCAACTTTAGCTCTATCAACTTCAATACCTCTTTCAGAAATTTTATGTCCAAGAACAATCCCTTCATTAACCATAAAATGGCATTTCTCCCAGTTAAGAACAAGATTAGTCTCCTCACATCTCTGCAAAACTTTATCAAGATTCTGCGAACAATTATCAAAAGAAGTTCCATAGACGGATAAATCATCCATGAAGACTTCCACAATTTCTTCACAAAAACCATGAAAGATAGCAGACATGCATCTTTGAAAAGTAGCAGGAGCATTACATAAACCAAAAGGCATACGTCTATAAGCATAGGTTCCATAAGGACAAGTGAAAGTTGTTTTCTCTTGATCAAGCTTTTTAACAGCAATTTGTGAGAACCCAGAATAACCATCAAGAAAGCAGAAATGAGTTTTCTTAGACAACCTTTCTAACATTTGATCAATAAAAGGCAAAGGATAATGATCTTTGTTAGTAACTTTGTTAACCTTCCTAAAATCAATGCACATCCTATAACCAACTACTACCCTTTGAGGAATAAGTTCATTATTTTCATTTGGCACAACAGTCATCCCTCCTTTCTTAGGGACACAATGCACATGACTAACCCATCTACTATCAGCAATAGGATAAATAATACCAGCATCAAGGAGTTTCAATACCTCCTTTCTTACCACATCCTTCATCTTAGGATTTAAACGGTGTTGATGTTCAACAACTGGCTTTGCACCAGGTTCAATATTAATAACATGCTGAAAAATAGTAGGAGAAATCCCCTTCAAATCATCAAGAGTATAACCAATAGCACCTCTATGTTTCTTCAATATCCCCAATAATCTCTCCTCTTCTTTATCAGAAAGTTGAGAACTAATAATAACAGGATATAATTTCTTATCATCAATATGAGCATATTTAAGATTATCAGGCAAAGGCTTTAAATCAAAAAAATCCTCCTTAGGTGGTAATGTTGTACCCAAGTCTTCCACAGGTAAATTATGTTTCAGCATTGCTGGCTGATGTAGGAAAATCTCATCAATTTCATTCCTTTCTTCCATAAAGACATCACTTTTGTGGTCTTCCATGTATTGCTGCAAAGGATTGTTAGGAGCAAGAGAAATAGCAGCCAATTGTTCAATTCTATAATTTTCAATAGGAAATTCAGCTTCATAAGGTGTTTTAGCAAATTTGGAGAAATTAAATTCATAAGACTCTCCATCAAACTTTGTAAGGATTTTCTTCTTTTTACAATCTATAATAGCACCACAAGTATTTAAGAAATGTCTACCGAATATAATAGGACACGTATCACTAGCAGAAGTGCCTAGTACTAGAAAATCAGCAGGATATTTAGTTTTACCACATAAGACCATCTCTAAAAATACCAATCGGAGAACTAGTTTCCCTATGAGCAAGTTGAATAATCACATCAATGTCTTCGAGTTCACAAGAACCAATTTCATGCATAATTTCTTTATAAAGCTCATAAGGAATAGCACTAGAACTAGCACCAATATCACACAAGCCATAATAGCAATGATCACCTATCCTAACAGATAGCACAGGAACAGTAGGTTTCCTAGATTTACTAGGATGAGAGACAATATTAGAAGCATCTTCACAAAATATAATGTGTCTCTCTTCTACATTTTTAGAAACAAGGTCCTTTACTATTGCTACTGTAGGTTCTACAGTTATTTGTTCCTCGGGTTCTACAAGTTTCTTTGCACTTTATTAACCACACTAGATAACGTAGAATGTTCTTTTACCTTAGCAGGGAAAGACATTTTCTCAATATAAGGTTCAGGCACAATAGAATAAACAGTATGAACTTCTATATCTCTAGCAGGAACACAATTAATAGTATATTTATAAGGTGCATGGTACTTATCCCATTCCTTTTTAGGAATATCAATGTAAGAAGAAAATGCTTTATATAAGTTTGCAGCAACTTGAGAATCAAGACCATAAACAACACTAACATTATGAAAATCCTCAGATGACATAAAAGTTTTAATGCATTCATAATCATAATGTATACCTGACTTTTAATCTTTGTCATTCTTCCATGCTTCAGTGTTTTCTTGAATACGGTCAAGAAGATCCCATTTAGCTTCATCCTTCATACGATTAAATGATCCAGAACAAGAAGCATCCAATAAATCCTTATCATGAAGAGGACGCCTTGCATAGAAATTATTAATAACAATATTACTAAGGAGCTCATGAATGGGGCATATGAGCATTAGTAACTTCAACCTCCCCCATGCTTGGTAAATACTCTCTCCGTCATGAGGCCAAAATTTATATATATAATTCCGATATCTATGATTTCACTTGGAGGATAGAATTTAGAATAAAAGAGACGTACAATTTCCTCCCATCCAATAGTCTGGCTATTTTTCAGCTTTTTGAACCATTCAGCGGCTCGGCCTGTCAATGATATAGAGAATAATTTCCTCTTCACTTGGCTCATTGTAATACCTTCACACTTGAACAACTCGCATAATTCATGTAAAAAGAGCAAATGATCACCACGATGGACAGTTCCATCACCTGAATAGAAGTTATTCATAACATGTTTAACAATCTTTATAGGTATTTTATAAGTATCCAAATCATCAGGCAGTGGGTCACTTACTACCCTAGCAGTGGCAGCAGTGCCCGCAAATAAGGATTCAAAAGGAGTTCCAAACATAGTGTAATAAAGCAGTAGACAGTAATAAAAACAACACTTACAGTAGAAGCTTCCTTTATCAATTCCACTTCCCAATAGCGCTTCACTCCCCGGCAACGGCGCCAGAAAATAGTCTTGATGACCCACAAGTATAGGGGGTGTATCGTAGTACTTTCGATAAATAAGAGTGTCGAACCCAACGAGGAGCAGAGGGTGTTGACAAGCAGTTTTGATGAAGGAATAATTGTAAATACTGTAAAATAGATTTGTAGGGGTTTTTTATATTGCAGATAAATAAAGTGCGAGTAAATAGAATGCAGTAGTAATAATTGCAGCAAGTGGCCCAATCCTTTCTTCATCAAAGGACAAGCCGGTGAGTTTACTTATGATTAACAAACGTTCTCGAGGACACAAGGGAGGTTTCTGTCAAGTGTTTTTGTTCCATGCAGTTGAATAATTTTGGTGTTTTGATAAGTGTTGTGTGGGTGAACCTATGTTAATGTACCGTCCCATCCAAGACTAATACATACTTTTTATTATACCCCTTGCAAGCATCCGCAACTACAAGAAAGTAATTAAGAAATAAATCTAACCATAGCTTTAAACTCCGGGATCCTACGCTCCCTCGTGTAATGGTTTCCTAAAGGGGGTTTAGGTTTCTGTCACTCTGGCAACCCCACAATTAGTAGCCAAATACACGATGCATTCCCCTAGGCCCATAAATGGTGAAGTATCATGTAGTCGACGTTCACATGACACCAGAAGAAGAATAGCACCACAACTTAAATACCAAACCACGAGATATTACTTCAACATAACTTCACTACTAACATCATGACATCTCCCATGTCCTCAAGAACAACACGAACTACTCACAAGGCATCATATGGATCATGATCAGAGGTGATATAATGGATGATAACAATCTGGTCATAAAGTGCAAACACCGATAAATCTCACAAGCATCAACTACTAACAAGTAATCCACACCGGGAGAGAGATCTAATGCAGAACAACGATAGAGGACCCTAACTGTTACATCGGGATGAAGGTGGATGATGAGGGTGATGGTGTTGGTGTTGGTGATGATGATGATGACGATCTTGATGATGCCCGGAGTGATGACGGTGACGATGGCGGTGATTTCCCCTGTCCGGAGAGGAATTTCCCTAGCAGATTTCTCCCTCCTAGAGAGCTTTTCTCTCTCGGGTGTTTTACTCCCCGAGGCGACGGCGGAATAATTCTTCGACAATGGAATGAGGCTTAGGCTTTCCTGGGGGACAGTCCCGCAAAAGATATCCCCCCGAGGTGGGCCAGGGTGGCCACGCCCATAGGTGGCGCGGCCAAGGGGGGGCGCCACCCCATGGTGTGGGCCCATGGTGGCCCCCTCTAGTTCTCCTTCTGGCTGGGTTCCTCCTCTGAACTTTTAGGACACCCCTGGTGTCCCACTTCTTCTTCTCATCTTCTGAAATATGGTATCCCGACGGTGCTTTTTTCCATCAGATTCCTGGTCCCGGTGTTTATTCTCCAAAAATTATAAAACATGCAAAATAAGATAACATAACATAAGAGATGCATCATAACATGAAATATATCGATGAATAACAGAAAATTATGATATAAAATAGTGACGCAAAATGGACGTATCAGAGCACCACACCAACCACAACAACTTCGACTCCATGAGCTCCAACGACATGAACCACTACTACAACTACAACATCGCGAGCTTGGATGAAGAGATGGAGCCGTGCTACACCGACTATGCATTCACGAACATGGAGGAGTACTACACCGACAATGACTCCACAAGCATGAGGGACAAGATGGAGCTCTACAACTACTTCGACTCCGACATGGATGAGCTCACCTACAAGAACTTCCTCTCCAAGCTTCGAGGGCCAAGATATCATATGTCCTATGGTTCATGCTCAAGACGGAGGATGTTCAAGGAGAATGTCAAGGCAAACACAAGACAACTCCCTTCAACCTCAAGATGGTTCCACGACAAGAAATCCAACAAGTTGGCAAAGTCAAGATTCGCTCCTTCAACATCAAGACGTCGCCACAAGAAGGACATCATCGAGGCCCCATCAAGCAACAAGGCCAAGAAGCCAAGGCATCGAAATGACTTTCAACGTCATTGATGACCCAGAAGTATAGGGGGTGTATCGTAGTACTTTCGATAAATAAGAGTGTCGAACCCAACGAGGAGCAGAAGGTGTTGACAAGCAGGTTGGAAAGAGAATTCACTGTAAACACTAGCAAACGGGTTTTTGGTTGTTTTGGATATAGCATATAAATAAAGTGCGAGTAAATAAAAGACAGTAAATAATATTGCAGCGAGTGGCCCAATCCTGTTGAGAGCAAAGGACAAGCCGGTTGTGTTACTTATGACTACCAAACGTTGTCGAAGACACATGGGAATTTCGTCAAGTGCTTTCGCTTTGTTACGGTTGATTAATATCCATTGGTTCATGAAGTGTTGTGTGGGTGAACCTATGCTAATGCACCGCCCAACTATGACTAATATATACTTGTGATTATACCCCTCGTAAGCATCCACAAATACAAGAAAGTAATTAAGATAAATCTAACCATGGCCTTAAAACTCCGAGATTCTACGCTCCCTCGTGCATTGGTTTCCTAACGGGGGTTTAGGTTTCTGTTACTCCGGCAACCCCACAATTAGTAGCCAAATACACAATGCATCCTCCTAGGACCATAAAGGTGAAGTATAGTGTAGTCGACGTTCACATGAAACCAGAAGAAGAATAGCACCACAACTTAAATACCGAACACGAGATATTACTTCAACATAACTTCACTACTAACATCATGACTTCTCCCATGTCCTCAAGAACTAAACGAACTACTCACAAGACATCATATGGATCATAATCAGAGGTGATATAATGAATAATAACAATCTGGTCATAAAGTGCTAACACCGATAAATCTCACAAGCATCAACTACTAACAAGTAATCCACACCGGGAGAGGGATCTAATGTAAAACAACGATAGAGGCCCCTAATTGTTACAGCGGGATGACGGTGGATGATGAGGGTGATGGTGCTGGTAATTATAATGGTGATGATGATGATGCCCGGAGTGATGACAGTGACGATGGCGATGATTTCCCCTCTCTGGAGAGGAATTTCCCCGGCAGATTTCTCCATGCCAGAGTGCTTTTCTCTCTCGGGTGTTTTCCACCCCGAGGCGGCAGCGGAATAACTCTTCGATGATGGTATGGGGCTTAGGGTTCCCTGGGGGTCAAGTACGCAAAAGATGTCGACCAGAGGTAGGCCAGGGTGGCCACACCACCTGGCGGCGCGGCCAAGGGGGAGCGCGCCACCTCATGGTGTGGACCCCTGGTGGCCCCCTCTGGCTCCCGTTCTGGATGGTTTCCTCCTCTGAACTTCTCAGACATGTACGGTGTCCCCCTCTTCTTCTGATCTTCTGAAATATGGTATCTCGACGGTGCTTTTTCCATCAGATTTCTGGTCCCGGTGTTTATTCTCCAAAAAATATGAAACCTGCAAAATAAGATAAAATAACATAAGTAATGCATCATAACATGAAATATATCGATGAATAACATAAAATAACAATATAAAACAGTGCTGGAAAATGGACGTATCAACTCCCCCAAGCTTAGACCTTGCTTGTCCCCAAGCGAAACTAAACTCAGTAAACATGACCACAGGTTTATTGAGTGAGGTGTCGATGAATAAACTACGGACAAGAGGCATCACATCTAACAAAGAACAAATCATTTTAGACATCAATTTCCTCTCATATAATCAAACTTGGTAAAGGCAAACTTCGTTCTTGGTCAGAGAACAATTAACAGTGTACTCATCATTCGATCAGAGTCTTTATACTAGAGCAATATTGAAGAGTTTATCATGCTCAATTATAACGCTCTGTTTGCAAACATTGGTAACTTTCTAAGTGGTATTCAAACAGATAAAATCATTTGTAGAAACAATGAAGAATAATGAACATGATTGAGTAAATCAACATGTAGTTGGATAATCCCAACAATTCAAATGCTTTCTTAAGACAGAAGGAAATGGGTTTACTGACTCAACATAAATGTAAAAGATAGGCCCTTCGTAGAGGGAAGCATGGATCACTCATGTGCTAGAGCTTTTATTTTAATAAACAGAGGTATAAAATGTTTGACACTCCTCCCATCCATCTTACTCAAACCATGGCTAACCGAATCCTCGGGTGCCTGCCAACAATCACAAACCATGGAGGAGTGTCTAATTTTGAGAGGTGTATGCTAGTGTCAACGAATGGTAAATAGAAAATGCAGTACGTCACAAGCCAACTAGACTTCATAAGAGCGGCTACCATATGAAGGACGCAACTGGTGTAGAAGGCCATCCCTCATTCTCTTTTGTTTACACAATTAAGCTTTGACTGAAAAATCAGGGGCAAAAATGGTGAAGAGAATTTGTGTATTAGTTTGGGGCTGGGCACCCCGCTGCTAGCTCTTCTAGCATTTGGATAAGTGGACGAAGCCACTAGTCCAGGTGTGTTAAATCCAATCAAAAAGTGAGATAAAGATTCTCTATTTACGTCCTCATGAGCAAAAACAGGAACACAAAACATGAGTAATTTTGAAGGTTTTAAAGGTAGCACATGAGCAATTTACTTGGAGTGGCGGTTAATTACCATTTTGTTCCAAACATGTACTTGTCAAATTTTTATTGCAAATATTAGTATTGTCATCTAACACCAAAAAGGGGGAGATTGAAAGTGCATTTCATTTTCCCGGTGTTTTGTGTGTTAGTTAACAATACTAAGTACATTATTTATCGAGGTGTTAAGTGTGCAGGTGTTATCTTTAACATCGGCATCGATCACCAAAAGATCGGCGAATATTGGGCTAAGAGATTTGGGACAGCGGGGAGCCGGATTATTCTAACCGGATTATTCCGGAAAACCGGATATTCTGGTTAGGATGGTTTCTGTCCAGTTCAAGACAGAGAAGAGCCGAAATATTGGTACCGGATTATTCATGACATACCGGATATTCCGGTTGAGGAAGTTTTGCTGAAAATCGACTAAGGACTGAAGCCTCAACTCACATAACCCAACCGGATTATTTGAACCATATTATTCCGTGTCAACCGGAATATCCGGTTCAGGTGCCTGCGCGGGACAAAAGCATACCGGATTATTCAACCCTAGTCGTAATATTCGGTTAAAGTCAACGAGTTCGTTCAGATCTGGAGAAATATCCCGACCGGATATTCCGGTCCAAACTTGGACCGGATATTCCGATACCCCTTTTCCAACTCAAAACGGCTAGATTTGAGGAGGGGTTATAAATACCCCTCCTCTTCCTCCTTGAGCCCTAGTTCACCCATTAGCATTCAATATCATTTATTGAGCTCACCAAATCTTCAATTACTCCCAATCCCTCCCACCAAACTTGTTGATCTTTGGAGGACTGAAGGAGAAGGCCCTGATCTACATCTTCACCGAGCCGTTCTTCATTTCCTCCTCATTCACTTGAGGGATTTGAGTCTAGGGTTTCCATTTGTGGAGAACCTAGACATCTTGCTACACTTGGTGATTCTTGGAGTTGGGAGCCCCCAATTTGGTTGTGGGTGTGTGCCCCAAGCTTAATTGTAAAGGATTCGATTCCCGCCTCAAATGTGATCAATAGTGGAAGGTGGACTAGGCCGTTGTGGCGGGGTTCATCGGAGAAGAGGGTGAGGCCTTTGTGGCGTTGAGTAGGCCTTCGTGGCGATCTCACACCCCTCCAACGAGACGTACTCCCTTAAGTAGGAGGAACTCAGGATTACATCGTGTCTCCGCGTGCTTCATATTGGTTACCTCGTTCATTTCCTCCTTTACTTGTATTTGCCTTGTGATTGTTGTTATCCTTGTCATGTAGGTAAATTCACCTTAGTTGCGTTATCTAGAGAATTTACCTTTGTGTCAAGCCTAATCTCGAAGAAAAATTAAAATTGGCCGTAGCACCTATTCACCCCTCCTTTAGGTGCCCATACTTTACTTTCAGACGGGCGGCGCCGGCCCGAGGCCGTCCCAGCGGTTCCAACGCTCCTCGTAGATGCACTTGAACTCCCGCTCGTACCGCGCCGTGCTCGCCGGGTCCCAGGTGGGGTCGGCGTGCTGCTCCGACGTCATCTTCTCGTAGAAGTGAGCGAGCACCTCGGCGTTCCACGAGGCGTCGCTCACCTTGGACGCGTCCGGGATGGGGACGCCAGCGCGCCCTATGGTGAACCCGTGCCCGATGCGCATGTCTGGCGGGCACGTGTACCAGACGGCGAAGAGCGCGCGCCTGGTGTTTGAGTAGGGAGCGGAGGGGGAAGCCATTGGCGGCGAGGGGGTCCATGGATGCGGCGAGGGCAGCGAGGAGAGAGGCAAAACGCGGCGAGGAGAGACGCAAAGTGCGGCGCGCAGAGCGGCGGGGGCGCCATTTTATACACGACGCGGCACGCCAAAAGGCTGCGCCCGCATTAACTTCGGCGGGCGTGTTGGGAAGCCGCGCGCCCGCCGCGTGGGAGACGCGACTGGCGGAAATGACGGCTCCATGCGCTTCTGTGCCGCCTCGGGAGAAGAAGAAGACCGGGCGCCGCTTTGACTGCGCGCGTGTCTCACTGACGGAGCGGGCCCGCGGACGCCACACGGCCGTTTCTTCCCGTCCGGCGCCCCCACGGGAGCCCTTACGCGGTGGGGTTGGGTTGGGCTTCCGGAAGGGAATTGGGGGCGCGTCCGAACGGGAGAGCCCATTGAGCGGCGCGAGTGGGCGCGCTCGGGGCCCGTTCGGACGGGAAAGGCCTTGGGGGCGGCCTTTGGGGGCACGAGTAGAGATGCTCTAATCATTTTAGTTAGCTTTTAACTTTCTTTTCTTAGGAAGCGGGTTGGAAAAGCTGAAGTAAACACACCATAAGACAGTTACTTTTGATTGATTGACGGAACACTTGATTCAGTCCCCTGTCTCTACATTTCGGGTATCTATTTCTTTTGTACTCCATGGGCTGATCCTAGTTCAACCCGGACCGACCGCGGTATCATAGGCGTGCGGTCGACATAAAAAGCCGTTGAGGCTAGTCCCAATGGGAGTAACTTCACTAGTAACATAGATACTACTTAGGACAAAAAGTTGATGTTTCAAGTATTTAATAAGGAGAGAGAGGGCTGTGGTAACTTAGACTAGTCACACTGGGAGTAACATAGATGGTATTGTAGAGGCCCCAAACCGGATGGTCCAGAACCCCTCATATTCATACATTCACGATCCCAAGAATTCAGTCGTGAACAACATACGAAGTGGTACACAGATACATTATCCATTACACGAATAAAATAGTCTTACAAGCCAATGGTCGCATGACCAAGTCTTTACTAACTGTCACGCAGGACAGACAAAGTCTCACAACTCACACACAGCGGAAAATAAACACACGTAGGTAGCCCATGTCATGCCTTCACCAATAGGCTTCTGACCGGGAGCCGGGCCTAGTTCGCATAATCGTCGGAATAGTACTCTTCCTCGTGCTCCTCCTCCGGCGATATCTCCTCAAAGTCTGGCCAAGTAAATAGCCAGGGGCGAAACCAATATGAGTACATTGGAATGTACTCAACAAGACATCCTTTATACACTTACAAAATGCAATATGCTTATATGGTGGATAGGTAGGCTATAAATAGGGTCGCTACCCATGGTGTACATCTAAGATAACATCATGGTTGCATAATTTTATCTGTATCTTTGTTGAAGAAGATACTTCAGAAGAAATAATATAAGTTTTCTTTCTCTTGTAGATATTGCATGTACAAGAGGTTTTATAAAACTTGTTTTACAAAAAGAAGTTCTCTTTGCAAAACTTCTTGGAACAAAATGTCCAGATCCTTCATCGGTACCCTCCCGGTACAAGCTCTTGGTTCCAAAACACATTTTTGAAAAACTTGACACGATGCTAGCTACATGGCCTTTCAACTGCCCATATCCGAGGGCTCGGCTATTCTGAATAGTTTAACTCTTCAGAGGTGTACACATTCCACTAGATCCAAACGTTTGCCATGAACCACCCATGGACCGACACAGCGATATGCAAGCATCAGAAGAATGATCCTAGCTGTCCACTCTGACAAAGCTAGTATATGCTCATCCCTTCAGTTGGGGTATTCTCCCCGGCACCAGGTCCCACCCCGCCACGGCAGGAGACCCAACTGTCGCTTCCGGGGGGTAACTTAATCCCTCACTTTGTATGTCCCGTTACTCCCTCCTCGCGACACTTCGGTTCAGAGAATCATCCTCTCTATAGCATCTTGGGATAAAACACACACTAACACGGTCAAGTATCTAGATAGGCCCCGTACCCATGTTGGGGTAGAGTGGCAGTACTTCTTGGTTGTCCAGCGAAGACTAGGATATGTGCCTTTTGTAAACCTTTTGAAAACAACTCTTTAGCTCCCCCGGTGAACAAGGTCCCGCCTTTCCACCATGGACTTTTCATAGCACTTTTTTGTTTGCAAAAGCACATTTTAAAAGTGTCCGCTTAGGGACCCAATATTATTTTCTTAGGCGGTATTTATATACCTTATGGTGGCTAAAGGATTGGTAACACCAAGTTGACTAATGGCAAAGTGATAATATAACTATATAATATTAATATTAATAATGATAGTCACTCAATAAAAATAGTTGTGATAATCAAGTGTTTTGTAAAACTTAAGAAGTAGATATTGCATGATAGATAATGAAAAGTAGGAATAACAGAAAGCTTTAAGGATGGCTTGCCTTGGAGGAGTTGAGGTTCCTGCTCGTGATAACAACAAGAGTGGTAGTAGTAGCCTCCGGCACCAACTACCTCTTCTTCGGGTTCTATCGTCATAAAATAAAAATAAGGACACTCAATCAGAACCACACTAAGCAAGCAATGATACTCAACTACACCATACAGCAAGCAATGCACACACAAAAATAGCACACAAGTTCACAAAACAAAACTTCACAAGCATACACCCAAAATAATAATATTCCTTATTATTACCACTACTACTATGGTTGAGGTATATCATTTTTTAACCAAATGAGATGGAACCAGTGGGTGTTCCACTAAGTTTTCCATGTCATTTAAGAGGTACTAAGCCTCTGGTCCAACTTGTGGAAAACAAAACATTCCTCTAGCAAAATACTACTAGCCATTCTAGTGAAAACAACACTATGAATAATAAACAATTAAATCTACACATGCATCCCTAAAGAATAAAATGCATCATAACAGAAATGAAAACAAGTACTAACCAGTACCAAAATGGTACTGGATCCACATAAAAATACTCCTATTAACTTAGGTAAAAATCTAGTTAAGCATTTGCACCACAAGATTTAATAAAATAAAACTAGGGAATATCCCTATGCTCATACTAGTTCCATACAAATCCTAAACATGCACAAACTTTCTAACATGATGGATCTGTGAGAAAACCACATTCTAACACTAAGCACCACATCTAAACATGCTAGAAAACAAAGTAACACTAGCAAACAATTATTCTAAAATTAAATCTACACATTTTATTTCTAACAGAAAAGTGCAAAAACTTAGATCTGTTGCCAAAAAAAATCTAGAGCTATAAAAATTACACCAATCTAGGATATCATAGATCTAAATATAATCTAAAAGGTCCAGTTGGATTCACATCAAAAAGTGCTTTCAAACAAATCCTAAAAGTTCTAGAATATGCTACTGGACTTTTACCAAAGTGGATGACATTACCAAATGGTAGCTCAACTTGATGTAAGGTCAAGACTTACATCAAGCCCTACTGATAGATCAAGTCAAGAGCTACTCAAATAATTTTAGTTTACACATTTTGAACATTCCAACCAAAAGTTATTGCATTTTTTCCTTAACAGATAGTGCATAGTTCATCATTTTTGATTTGTTCATAGATGGTCCAAATACAGATCTGCAAGTTGCATTCGTTCAAGAATTTGTATATCTACCTCGGGTAATTTTGGTTGATTTTATTTTTGAGATTAACTATTTTTAACAGGGTTAAAGTGAAGTGTCAGATTCAGTTTTTTTATAAAAAGGAAAAAGAAAACATTCACGGGCTGTTCACCTCACGGGAGCGCGACCCGCTAGGGCGCTGCGGCCCAGCTTGCTTCCACGGCGAGCAGCGCACGCGTACTTCTTCACGGTTTAAACGTGGCCGTAGATCTCGCGATCAACGGCGCACGGCCATCGTCCTCCTCTCTCCTCTCCTTTCTCTCTCGTTTAGAACAGAGCACGACCGGCGGCGATTTTTAATGCAATTGCTCACCTAGGGCTTGTGCAGGCTGGTGGCGAGGGGTTGGGGCAGTCACAGGTGCTTGGGGCCACGCAGGGGTGTTGGAATCATGGCGCGAGGTAGCTCCAATCGCTGGCGCGAAGCAGAGGCCCCGCGGCGGCTCCGACGAGGTCACCGACGTTCCTGCAAACGAGGAAGCACGGGAACATGTCAGGCATGATCCACGGAGGGTGGGGAGTGTTTTGAGAGAGAAGGGGAGGGTTGGGGTTGCTCCAGGCGTGCGCGTCCCACCTAGTCTGTCCGCGGTGGCACGCGGCATTCTCTGGCGATCTAGGCTCGCAGAGAGCTCATGGTGCTCGTGGGTGGGTTAGGGGTGAGTGAGAGGTGGAGTGCGAGTGTGGTGGCAATTCCGTGGTCCTCCTGTGGCTATATAGGGGCGGGTGTGGCCGTGCGCACGCACGGGTGCCCTCGGGTGGCAGTGAGACGCGCTCGTGCATGCCCTGGCGTTCCCATGCCACGGCCCTTGGCCTTTGGGTGCGTCCATGGGTGCTAGTAGGGGTCGGTCAAGTCTACAACGGCGAGGAGAGGAAGAAAATCGCGAGGTGGCCACAGTGGCACGCGACAGTGCGCGCTTGTCAGGCCTGCCCATGCCGCCCCCTCCCTTTTTCACCTCTGAAAACCACGAGCTCACCCCCTCTCTGGTCAACAAGACTTGGATGCTAAGGCATGGGATTGTAGTGTGCTGACAGGGCTTCTAGATGGTCCAAGTGGTGCAGAAATTGGATCATTCAAACGAAAGTTATCAGCATTCGAAAATGATGCCACTTACTGTTTTTCAGAAAATTCAGTTTCAGTTTAAGAATTAGGAAAATTTTCGAAGTGCTGGGGGACAAAGGGGATTAGGCATAAGATGCACTTGTTTTCATGAACTAAATCAACTTCAAATTTTGTTTTCCGAGTGTGGTTGTGTTAAGCAACATTTGTACTTTCATTAACAGCAAAAGAAAATGAATTTGAATTTCAAATGATCGATGAAAACAAGGTGGAAAAATAGCTAGTTTATGTTTTTCTCTGCTTTCTAGAAAACACTAATTCTGCCTTATTTTCTTAACACTAACACATCAAGCAATGGATTGTTTCTGCAATTCAAATTTTCAAACCAAGTTCACCATTTTGTAGTCCATATATTAGAGACACACCCATGCCAAGAAAACACAAAGTGTGGCTCTCCATCATATAGATAACATGAGTGAAAAACACCTAATTGGCTTACTTTTCAGAAATGAGTTTCTATAAAACATTTGATTATTCTTTTGACAAATTTTTTTCTTGATTCTAAACAAAACCAATATGATTAATAAGCTGAAAACAACATTGCCACAAGAATTTTGATAAACCAAAATGGAAACACCATGTGGAAAACATCACAGAAATAAATGGAAAATATCAGGAAAATAAGTGAATGATTTTTGAATCAAATTTTGCTTGCATTGCATAGATAACCATGGTTCATTGCATAATGTTGGATTACACAAGGGCAATAAAATTTTTTGCTGGCTCACAAAAATGGTTTCCCTCATGTGTTACAAGTGTCCCAAATCTGGGGTGTGACAGATCTCCCTCCTTTAAAAGAATCTCGCCCCGAGATTCGTGGGTCTAGTCTTTAAGGAAACCAGGGAACTCCTTCCTGATATAACCTTCACGCTCCCAAGTTGCTTCCTCCTCTGAATGATTCATCCATTGAATCTTAAGGAACTTGAAAGCATTTCTCCTGGTAGCACGAACATTTTCCTCAAGTACACGCAGGGGTCGATCACGGTAGGTCAAGTCATCATTTATGTCAATGGTCTTGAAGTCAATGTCTTGGTAAGTGAGATTCTTCTCAGGTACATGAAGACACTTCCGGAGCAATGGCACATGAAAAACATCATGAAAGGCTGACAGCTCTCGAGGAAACTCCAACTGATAAGATACCTCTCCACGACGGGCTAGGATCTTAAACGGGCCAATATACCGGGGTGCAAGCTTTCCCTTGACATGAAAACGTTGCATCCCTTTGAGTGGCGTGACACGTAAATACACGAAATCTCCTATAGTGAAAGAGACATCGCGACGCTTGGTGTCCGCATAACTCTTCTGGCGTGATTGTGCGGCTTTAAGGCAGTCACAGATTAAATGCACTTGTTCCTCTGCAGCTTTTAGAGTATCAAATCCAAAGATTTGACTTTCTTCTGTTTCAGTCCAGTTCAGAGGTGTGCGGCACTTCCGTCCAAAGAAGGCTTCAAAAGGTGCCATCTGCAGGCTTGACTGATAGCTGTTATTGTAGGAAAACTCGGCAAACGGTAGACAATCTTCCCACTTAACTCCATAGGACAAAACACAGGAACGAAGCATGTCTTCCAATATCTGGTTCACACGCTCTCTCTGTCCATCAGTCTGCGGATGGTAGGCTGTGCTAAAGGCTAGCTTGGTTCCCAAGGCTTCATGTAACTTCTTCCAGAACCGAGATGTGAACTGTGATCCTCGATCTGACACAATCCTGCTGGGAACTCCATGTAGGCTGACTATCCGAGAAATATAGAGATCAGCAAGCTGGTCTCTACGATATGTGGTCTTGACAGGTATAAAGTGAGCAACTTTGGTGAGCCTGTCAATTACTACCCATATCGAATCATTTCCTCGACTGGACCGTGGCAGTCCAGTAATGAAGTCCATCCCAACTTCATCCCATTTCCAAACAGGTACTTGCAACGGTTGTAACAAACCAGCGGGACGCTGATGTCCAGCCTTCACTTGCTGACAAATATGGCACTTGGCTATAAACGAGGCAATATCTCGCTTCATTCCATGCCACCAAAACTTCTCCTTCAAATCTTGATACATTTTAGTTCCTCCAGGGTGAATAGAGTATAAAGTGTCATGAGCCTCAGTCATGATTGTTTGCTTCAACCCAGATTCAGTCGGAACACAAATGCGTCCTTCATACCATAAGAATCCATCAGAATCAATGGTAAAACCAGCAACTTCTTCTTTCTCCATGCGGGTTTTAATTCCCTCAATACTCTTCTGGCCCTTCTGAGCTTCTTTTATTTGATCAACTAGAGTTGGTTTAACTTCCATGGCGTCCAACATGCCATAGATGACGACCTCGATACCAAGCTGGTCAAGTTCTTTCCACAACTCCGGTTGTCTGGTCTGAATCATAGCATTCAGAGAGGCTGGCTCTCGACTAAGAGCGTCCGCAACAACATTCGCTTTTCTGGGGTGATAGTGGATACTAAGATCATAGTCCTTGACGAGCTCTATCCAACGGCGTTGCCTCATATTGAGTTCACGCTGTGTAAAGATATACTTCAAACTCTTATGATCTGTATAGATTTCACACCTCTTCCCAATAAGGAAATGTCGCCATGCTTTGAGGGCATGCACCACTGCAGCAAGCTTTAAGTCATGAGTAGGATAATTCAACTCGTGTGGCCTCAGATGGCGTGAGATAAACGAAATGACCTTTCCCTCTTGCACGAGGACACTTCCAAGACCAAGCTTAGAAGCATCACAATACACATCGAAACTCTTGGTGATAACCGACATAATGAGTACCGGGGCCGTCACCAGTCGATTCTTCAACTCTTGAAAACTCTCAGCACATTTATCCATCCAAGCGAACTTGCTATCCTTCTTGAGAAATTGAGTGAGTGGTCTGGCTATACTGGAGAATCCTTGAACAAACTTGCGATAATATCCGGCTAATCCTAGAAAAGATCTGACTTCTGTCTGATTAGTCGGTGCATCCCGATTAGTGACAGAACGAACCAGAGCAGGGTCAACAGAGATTCCACCTCCGGATACTACGTGTCCAAGAAATCCCACTTCCTTCAACCAGAATTGGCACCTGCTGAACTTAGCATACAGTTGATGCTGTTGAAGTGTTCCGAGAACAATTCTCAGATGTTCTTCGTGTTCATCCTCACTCTTGGAGTAAATAAGAATGTCGTCAATGAAAACCACGACAAACTTGTCCAGGCATTCCATGAAAACCTTATTCATAAGGTTCATGAAGTAGGCGGGGGCATTGGTTAGACCAAAAGACATCACAGTGTACTCATACAATCTGTAACGTGTGGTTAAAGCGGTCTTTGGAATATCGGTCTCACGAACCTTCAACTGGTGGTAACCAGTACGAAGATTGATCTTTGAGAAAATTCTCACCCCATTTAGCTGGTCAAACAGGTCTTCAATTTTGGGCAGCGGGTATTTGTTCTTGATGGTAACATCATTCAACTTACGGTAATCCACACATAGACGTGAGGAACCGTCCCGCTTGTCCACAAAAATGACAGGTGATCCCCATGGTGATGCACTAGGGCGAATCAGACCTTTCCTCAACATGTCATCCAACTGCTTCTTCAACTCATCTAGCTCCTTCGAATTCATCCGGTAAGGCTTCTATGCTATTGGTCCAGTGCCGGGTATCAACTCAATAACAAACTCGATATCCCGATCAGGCGGCATACCGGGTAACTCTTCAGAAAACACATCCGGGTATTCACATACTACCGGAACTTCCTCTAGTGCAGGTGTGGCTATACCAGTGTGGCAGTGAGTCTCTGACTTTGACTTGGTTGCGGCGAAGGCAACTCTTTCTCCATCATTGTCTGTCAATGATATGGACTTTCTGGTGCATTCAATCACACCTTTGTACTTTGTCATCCAATTCACACCCAGTACTACTTCTATCCCTTGGGATCCCAGTACTATCAGGTTGGCATTAAAAGTTTTCCCCTTGTATGTCCAGGGGTACTTCATTGCAAATGAAGTGGGCTTGGGTTTTGTTTCCAGGTATTTTCACTGACATAGGGTCACGCATACGTGTAGACCTCATACCACTTTTTTTTGGCAAATAGCATAGTAACAAAGGAATGCGATGCACCCGAATCAAACAATACTTCAGCAGGTACAGAGTTGACAGGAAACGTACTCATCACCATATCTGGCATGTCCTGAACCTCTTCCGCAGTGACATGATTCAGATACCCCTTGGTCATAGTCTGCCTCTTGGGTGCTGGTGCATGTGCCATCTTGGTTGCATTGTTTTGAGCTGGGGCAGCATTCTTGGTCGGGCAGTCACGAGCAAAATGCCCTTCCTTGCTGCAGGCAAAGCAACCTCCACTGAGTTTTGGGTTCTGGTTAGGCTTGGCAGCATGGTTGGGCTTGTGTCCATTCCCATTTCCATTTCCATTGCCTCCAGGCTTGGGTGTATAGGGTGCACGGTTGTTGTTGTTGTTGTTGTTGTTGTTGTTGTTGTTGTTGTTGTTGTTGTTGTTGTTGTTGTTGTTGTTGTTGTTGTTGTTGTTGTTGTTGTTGTGGTTGTTGTGGCCATGGTGGTGGTTGTTGTTGTGGTTGTGGTTGTTATGGTGGTTTCTTGGCGCAAAGGCAGACGCCCTGTGTGGTGGTGGCCTGGCATATGGTGTGGGGAGGTGTATGGGTGCACTAGGTCCACCTTGAAACTGTATCTTTCTCTTCCTGTCGTCAAAGACATTCTGTCTCTTGTGCTCCATCATCATCGCGGCATCCGCGAGTGACTCCAGATCTGCAAATGGAATGACCACTAGGGTGCACTGCAACTCATCGTGCAGCCCATTCAGGAATCTCTCCTTCTTAGCTTCTGTGTTAACTTGATCTGGTGCATACCGGGCTAGCAGAGTGAATTCCTCCCAGTACTTTGACACAGACATTCCTCCCTGCCTCAGTTTCAGGAACTTGTCCTTCATAATGCTCATCACACCCTGAGGGATGTGATATTTGTGGAACCGGGCAGTGAAATCATCCCAAGTAAAAAACGTGATCAGCGGCAACAGTATCATATGTAGTCTCCCACCAAGTCCTTGCTGGTCCAGCAAGAAAATGGGTGGCGAATAGCACCTTGTCATTCTCATCCACTCCTGCCACTTTCAGATCGTTGGCTATTGTGCGAAGCCAATCGTCAGCGTCAAGTGGTTCCACGATCTTGGTGAAAACCGGAGGATTGGTCTGCTGAAACACCTACAGCTTTGAGAGCCCACCATTAACGTTGCCATCGCAATTGTTGTTATTTTTGTTGGCGCTGGCAGCGGCCAACTGCTGTAGGGCAGCAATCGTGGCAGCACTCTCGGCTCTAGTGGCCTGGCGTTCCTCCATCATAAGTGCCAACAATGCCTCCATTGACGGCGGGGGTGGTGGTGGTGGTTCCCGACGCGGCAGCATGCTGTTTATTGAGACATGTGTAAGACTATGCAGCAAGACTTCTTTTTTAGAACACCAAAAATTGAGCAACAAAAAGGAGTGTCTAAAATCCAAAAAGAAAATGATAAGTGATTTATTTAGGGTAACGATTTGTTTTAAGGGTTGAGACAAATTTCCAAACATAGATATCATACAAACAAACATCATACTCATAGCATAGAGTCATACATAGCACAACACATCAACAGACATCTACCACAACTACGCTCCTCAGAGCTACATCGGGGGGATTCGCCTTATAGGGTCGGCGGACATCTCACTGGCACAACTCCACAAGCTAAGAGGCACTACGACTAGTCCTAAGCACTGTCTCCGTCGAAAAGGAGCTCCTCGGGGTCCTCCTCCTCAACTGAGTCGTCGTCCTCCTGCCTGCTCTGCTCGCTCATATCCATCCCATCCGCATCTGACAGGATGTCGTCGTGGACTAGGAGATCCTCGTTCTCCCTGCGGAGCTCGGAGTTCTCCTCCTCTAGCTCCTCGAGTGTGGAGTCCCGAGTGGCTAGGTACTCTCTAGCAGTCTTCAGGAGCTCACGCAGAATCGCGTTCGCCTCCTGAAGTGATCCCACCTTGGTGGTGAGACGGGTACGGGCCAGACGAGTGGTCCGTAGCTGACTCGCCAAGGCTCGGGTCCGTGCAGTCGTTGTCTCGAGGTCGAGCATCGTCTTACCCAGGTGGGTACAAAGGAGACGGCACTACGCAACAGTAGTGTGCTGCAGGATGCTCATGTCATCAAGACGACGCTGATTGCGGTAAAGCAAAACCTCCATGTCATCCAAGTGAGAACCGATACCCGCGAAGTCCTGAGACACGGCAACAGGTGTGCCGGTCTCGTCCCTCCTCCCGAGGAACTCGAAGCTAGACCCCACGTACTGGTAGTCCCTCAAGTGGGCCACGCGCGCAATGGCCTCCTGGATCACTCTCACAGCGCCCTCCTGCCAGGAGCGCTCAAAGGTGGCGAAGACGAAGGTCTCCGCTGAAGGAGTGGTAAGCGGAGGGCGTCTGGTGCACTCCATAAACCACACTCTCTCAATGGGAGATCCGGAAATCATCCCTCCCCGCAGCTCGGGAACGGGACGATCGATGAGCTCGGTCATCGCTACGAGCCTCCGCTCGAAACGAAAAGGGAAGTCTCTAGCCAGTCCCAACTGGCGGTATCTCCTCAAATCTCTGGCCAAGTAAATAGCCAGGGCGAAACCAATATGAGTACATTGGAATGTACTCAACAAGACATCCTTTATACACTTACAAAATGCAATATGCTTATATGGTGGATAGGTAGGCTATAAATAGGGCTCACTTCCCATGGTGTACATCTAAGATAACATCATGGTTGCATCATTTTATCTGTATCTTCGTTGAAGAAGATACTTTAGAAGAAAATAATATAAGTTTTCTTTCTCTTGTAGATATCGCATGTACAAGAGGATTTATAAAACTTGTTTTACAAAAAGAAGTTCTCTTTGCAAAACTTATTGGAACAATATGTCCAGATCCTTCATCGGTACCCTCCCGGTACAAGCTCTTGGTTCAAAAACAAATTTTTGAAAAACTTGACACAATGCTAACTACATGGCCTTTCAACTGTCCATATCTGAGGGCTCGGCTATTCTGAATAGTTTTACTCTGCCGAGGTGTACACATTCCACTAGATCCAAACGTCTGCCATGAACCACCCATGGACCGACACAGCGATATGCAAGCATCAGAAGAATGATCCTAGTTGTCCACTTTGACAAAGCTAGTATATTCTCATCCCTTCAGTTGGGGTGTTCTCCCCAGCACCAGGTCCCACCCCGCCACGGCAGGAGACCCAACTGTCGCATCCGGGGGGTAACTTAATCCCTCACTTTGTATGCCCCGTTACTCCCTCCTCGCGACACTTCGGTTCAGAGAATCATCCTCTCTATAGCATCTTGGGATAAAACACACACTAACACGGTCAAGTATCTAGATAGGCCCCGTACCCATGTTGGGGTAGAGTGGCAGTACTTCTTGGTTGTCCAGCGAAGACTAGGATATGTGCCTTTTGTAAACCTTTTGAAAACAACTCTTTAGCTCCCCCGGTGAACAAGGTCCCGCCTTTCCACCGTGGACTTTTATAACACTTTTTTTGTTTGCAAAAGCACATTTTAAAAGTGTCCGCTTAGGGACCCAATATTATTTTCTTAGGCGGTATTTATATACCTTATGGTGGCTAAAGGATTGGTAACACCAAGTTGACTATTGGCAAAGTGATAATATAACTATATAATATTAATCTTAATAATGATAGTCACTCAATAAAAATAGTTTTGATAATCAAGTGTTTTGTAAAACTTAAGCAGTAGATATTGCATGATAGATAATGACAAGTAGGAATAACAGCAAGCTTTAAGGATGGCTTTCCTTGGAGGATTTGAGGTTCCTGCTCGTGATAACAACAAGAGTGGTAGTAGTAGCCTCCGGCACCAACTACCTCTTCTTCGGGTTCTATCGTCGTAAAATAAAAATAAGGACACTCAATCAGAACCACACTAAGCAAGCAATGATACTCAACTACACCATACAGCAAGCAATGCACACACAAAAATAACACACAAGTTCACAAAACAAAACTTCACAAGCATACACCCAAAACAATAATATTCCTTATTATTATTACTACTACTATGGTTGAGGTATATCATTTTTCAACCAAATGAGATGGAACCAGTGGGTGTTCCACTAAGTTTTCCATGTTATTTAAGAGGTACTAAGCCTCTGGTCCAACTTGTGGAAAACAAAACATTCCTCTAGCAAAATACTACTAGCCATTCTAGTGAAAACAACACTATGAATAATAAACAATTAAATCTACACATGCATCCCTAAAGAATAAAATGCATCATAACAGAAATGAAAACAAGTACTAACCAGTACCAAAACGGTACTGGATCCACATAAAAATACTCCTAATAACTTAGGTAATAATTTAGTTAAGCATTTGCACCACAAGATTTAATAAAATAAAACTAGGGAATATCCCTATGCTCATATTAGTTCCATACAAATCCTAAACATGCACAAACTTTCTAACATGATGGATCTGTGAGAAAACCACATTCTAACACTAAGCACCACATCTAAACATGCTAGAAAACAAAGTAACACTAGCAAGAAATTATTCTAAAATTAAATCTACACATTTTATTTCTAACAAAAAAGTGCAAAAACTTAGATCTGTTGCCAAAATAAATCTAGACCTATAAAAATTACACCAATCTAGGATATCATAGATCTGAATATAATCTAACAGATCCAGTTGGATTCACATAAAAAAGTGCTTTCAAACAAATCCTAAAAATCCTAGAATATGCTACTGGAGTTTTACCAAAGTGGATGACATTTCCAAATGGTAGCTCACCTTGATGTGAGGTCAAGCCCTACCGATAGATCTAGTCAAGAGCTACTCAAATAATTTAGTTTGCACATTTTGAACATTCCAACCAAAAGTTATTGCATTTTTTCCTTAACAGATAGTGTGTAGTTCATCATTTTTCATTTGTTCATACATGGTCCAAATACAGATCTGCAAGTTGCATTCGTTCAAGAATTTGGATATCTACCTCAGGTAGTTTTGGTTGATTTTATTTTTGAGGTTAACTATTTTTAACAGGGTTAAAGTGAAATGTCAGATTCAGTTTTTTATAAAAAGGAAAAAGAAAACGTTCACGGGCTGTTCATCTCACGGGCGCGCGGCCCGCTAGGGCGGTGCGGCCCAGCTTGCTTCCATGGCGCGCGGCGCGCGCGTACCGCTTCTCCGTTTAAACGTGGTCGTTGATCTCGTGATCAACGGTGCACGGCCATCGTCCTCCTCTCTCCTCTCTTTTCTCTCTCGTTCAGAACAGAGCACGGCCGACGGCGATTTTCGATGCAATTGCTCACCTAGGTCTTGTGCAGGCTGGTGGCGAGGGGTTGGGGCAGTCACAGGTGCTCGGGGACGTGCAGGGGCGTTGGAATCACGACGCGAGGTAGCTCCAATCGCTGACGCGAAGCAGAGGTCCCGCGGCGGCTTCGACGAGGTCACCGGCGTTCGTGCAAACAAGGAAGAACGGGAACAGGTCAGGCGTGATCCACGGAGGGTGGGGAGTGTTTTGAGAGTGAAGGGGAGGGTTGGGGTTGCTCCAGGCGTGCGCATCCCACCTTGTCTGTTCGCGGTGGCCCGCGGCGTTCTCCGGCGATCTAGGCTCGCAGAGAGCTCATGGTGCTCGTGGGTGGGTTTGGGGTGAGTGAGAGGTGGAGTGCGAGTGTGGTGGCGAGGTCGTGGTCCTCCTGTGGCTATATAGGGGCGGGTGTGGCCGTGCGCACGAACGGGTGCCCATGCCACGGCCCTTGGCGTTTGGGTGCGTCCAGGGGTGCTAGTAGGAGTCGGTCAAGGCTACAACGGCGATGAGAGGAAGAAAATCGCGAGGTGGCCACAGTGGCACGCGACAGTGCGCGCCTTTCAGGCCTGCCCATGCCGCCCCCTCCCGTTTTCACCTCTGAAAACCACGAGCTCACCCCCTCTCTGGTCAACGAGACTTGGATGCTAAGGCATGGGATTGTAGTGTGCTGACTGGGCTTCTAGATGGTCCAAGTGGTGCAGAAATTGGATCATTCAAACGAAAGTTATCAACATTCGAAAATGATGCCACTTACTGTTTTTCAGAAAATTCAGTTTCAGTTTAAGACTTAGGAAAATTTTCTAAGTGCCGGGGGACAGAGGGGATTAGGCATAAGTTGCACTTGTTTTCATGAACTAAATCAACTTCAAATTTTGTTTTCCGAGTGTGGTTGTGTTAAGCAACATTTGTACTTTCATTAACAGCAAAAGAAAATGAATTTGAATTTCAAATGATCGATGAAAACAAGGTGGAAAAACAGCTAGTTTATGTTTTTCTCTGCTTTCTAGAAAACACTAATTCTGCCTTATTTTCTTAACACTAAAATATCAAGCAATTGATTGTTTCTGCAATTCAAATTTTCAAACCAAGTTCACCATTTTGTAGTCCATATATTAGAGATCACACCCATGCCAAGAAAACACAAAATGTGACTCTCCATCATATAGATAACATGAGTGAAAAACACCTAATTGGCTTATTTTTCAGAAATGAGTTTCTATAGAAAATCCTAAGGAAAACATTGGATTATTCTTTTGCCAAATTGTTTTATTGATTCTAAACAAAACCAATATGATTAATAAGTTGAAAAAAACATTTCCACAAGAATTTTGATGAACCAAAATGGAAACACTATGTGGAAAACATCACAAAAATAAATGGAAAATATCAGGAAAACAAGTGAATGATTTTTGAATCAAATTCTGCTTGCATTGCATAGATAACCATGGTTCATTACATAATGTTGGATTACACAAGGACATTAAACGTTTTTGTTGGCTCACAAAAAATGGTTTCCCTCATGTGTTACAAGTGTCCCAAATCTGGGGTGTGACAGGTATCATAAGTGCCACATAGGCAAAAAAAATGACGTGACACTCATTTAATGAGGATAGAGGTGTTAGTGGTATCATAGGTAGATACCGTAACATAACGTATTCCAAGACAAGATGAGTGTAGAGCCTAATAAATATACTAGTATATGATACCACAAATATGTTACTATGCATTATGGAGATGGTAACATAGACTGGTATCATATGCATGATACTAGTATATGATACTTCCCATTGTGACTAGCCTAAACTAGTTACCGTAACATCACATATCCCAAAACGGTGTGAGTCTATAAGCTAATTAATAAAGTTTTGCATTGTATAACATGTATGTTATTAGTCTATGTTAGGCTAGTCATAGTGAAAGTAACATCAACGCCACGTAGGCAAAAAATCTGATGTGACATGTAATTAATGTTGAGAGAAAGGATAGTGGTAACATAGCCAGTTACTGTAACATCACATATTTCAATGTATTATGAGTCTACAACCTAATAAATGAACATTTGCATGACATCACATAAATGTTACTCCTCACTATGGAGGTAACCGGCTATAAGGCATTGCCATGTCATCTTATAGCCCGCTTATAGCCAACATGTACTAATAGTATACTATATGCATGCACTATTTTATCAACACATGACCCACCTTACACTCTCACAAAGTGCCTATGAGCACGTGCAAGAGCTGGCTACTATCTTGCAGCCCGCTTCTCTTCTCTCTCCTCTTCTCTCTCATCCAACTAAGCACAAATATATTATTTAATTTCTTATAGCCCGCTTACATGGCCTTATTGTACTTGCTCTAATAACATCACGATGTTACTACTCGTAGTTACTACCCGCTATGACCAGCCTTACTCTCCATTGTGATTAGTCTGATAGACGGCCGCAGCTGAACCAAACCCGCATATATACACGCGCCATGCCGCCGCGTGTAAATTAGATAAGATAGAGAGAATTAAAATGTAGAGGGACACGCTTGTACACAAATTCAAACTACAATTAAGCGTTTGATCGTGAGAGGTGTACAGATGCACAATATCTAAGTCATTCGTCTCGACGTGACCCAAATAATTACGTAGGATGGGCGTTTTCGTACTAGCTAGCTAGTCAACAGGTTGACCAGTGCGCTCTCCGACCAAAATATGATCAACCGACCAGTCATGGATGATGGATGGATATATACAATTCGGAAACAGAAAACCTAGCACGAGTTGGATACTTTGCTGCCGTGTGCTTCGAAAGTGGAAACACGTAGTACATGAATCAATAGACAAAAGGAATCGATCGAGTACCATGTCTTGTGGAATAATTCAATTCATACGGGAATACGAAACACACGTTATTTCCCAATAGGTGTCATCTGGAGGAACGTTTCAATAATAGGGTGCTCTGTTCGTCTCGAAACAAGTGTACTTCATGCTTTATATATATAAAGTCACATGGCTAGCCCAGATGATTAGGAGAATCTCTTACAAAACAGATCAAGAATAAAAAAATAAAGAAAAGATTTGCCACGAAAGCCCCGTTATCCAAGATCTCGCCCCACGGGATAACAACAATCGTAACGGAAGTTCCTCCTGAACGAATATGAGAAGGAAAAAGCCAACAAAAGATCGCTAAGATAGCGAGGGTTCGATGAGCGGGACGAACCCACCGGTGGCACCCGTGGGATGGCTAGGTGGTCACCGGATCTAGGACCTACTGGCCCGTATTCAACATCCCGGTTGAGCCTGAATTGAGCCCGGACGGGTTCAGGTCTTGGCTGAGAGCTCCGTGAGACAGCTCCGCCAACCACCATCCCCGGGAAGAGCCACCTTGCTCCCTCACAAGACCAGTAGGAGGCGTCGTCGTCAAAGTCAGGCTCTGCTGCCCGACAATCGTAGATCCGCTCCGCCAGAATGCTGAAGTCGACTGCTCGGTGCCACCGTCCTCGATGCCGGTCGACGGGTCAAGACGTCCTAACGTTGTCGAGGCGTCTCGCGCCAACGGGGATGGAGGGTAGGGACGGAAGGAGGGTGGGAGCGAGATGTCGAGTTTTGTTTCTCCCCGAGTACATTGCCTCTTTCTTTATCGTGCTAGAGAAACACCGGCTTGTCTTGTTCTACTACTTCTCGAATGATTTTTTTTACACGCGGTTGGAGCACATGTGCAGCAGAATCATTCAGAACGCGGCAAGTTTTCTATAAAAAAAATTTAGAGGAATTTTCTGTAAAGTGAAAGCACAAATACCATGCGCGATGCGCCATTGACCATTGCGACCAGTATCTCTCTTTTAGGCTGGTGCCAATGCACCGCCCACTATTCACGGGCTATAGTCCCTGCCACGTCACCTTCTCTCACCACTATAGCCCCACTCTCACAGGCACGGTGCCAGTGCACGGGCTATAGCCCGGGCTGTAAGATTCTCTCTCTGCCACATCAGCTTTTCTCTCTCCTCCACGTCAACACATATTTTGAAGATTAAAAACATTGCAAATAATAGAAGAAATTATTTTATTCAAATAAAATTGTACCGATTACATAATAATAAATAAAAATTACATAAAAATGAGAAAATTACATAATCTAGTTTTGATGAGCCCACACATGCTCAATCAAATCCCCCTGGAGCTGTGTATACATCGGCGAGTCCTGCATTTCGTTGTCCATCTGAATCCTTGCTGCTAGGCTTGGTGGTGCATTGGTATGTATTGGAGGCCCGACGTTGCTCGCAACTGTCTCATAGGTGTTCTCCAAATTGGTACCACGCTCATCGTCGATGATCATGTTGTGCAGAATGACACATGCACGCACGATCAACCCAAGAGTGCGCATGGAGTAGGAGCGTCCGGGAACTGCTAAAATGTTGAATCTAGACTTCAACACTCCAAATGCACACTCCACATCTTTGCGCCAACACGATTGAGCAGCAGTGAAGACACGTTGCTTGTCACTTTGTGGAAGAGTAACACCCTTCATGAACACCGGCCAGGAGGGGTAGATGCCGTCGGCAAGGTAGTAACCCCAGTTGTACTGGTGTCCATTCACCGTGAAGTTCACTGTGGGTGCTTCTCCTCTAAGCACTTCCGTGAACAATGGGGACTGATTGAGCACATTGATGTCGTTGTTGGACCCGGCGACTCCAAAAAAAGCATGCCAGATCCAACGATCATACGACTCAACGGCTTCTAAGATCACGGTTGGATGTTTGATGTCTCCCCTTGTGAACTGACCGGCATGCGCAACTGGGCAGTTCCTCCACTGCCAATGCATGCAATCTATGCTCCCTAGCATTCCCGGAAAGCCGCGCTCCTCGGCTTTCGCTAACAGACGCTGAGTATCCGCGACGTTAGGTCGACGGCAAAACTCTTCACCGTAACAGTCGATGATGCCCTCACAGAAGTTATCTAGACACTCTGACGAAGTTTGTCTAGCTAACTTAAGCCACTCATCTATGGTATCAGCACCGGATCCATAAGCTAACAGACGCAACGCCGTAGTACACTTTTGTAGCGGAGTAAAACCCGTACGGTTCAGAGCATCAACTCTTTGGGTGAAATACGGAGAGTATTCACCCAATCTATCCACAATGCGTAGAAAAAGGGATCGCCTCATCCGATACCTTCGACGGAAGAAGCTCGGAGGATAAGTGCAGTGGGGGGCGAAGTAGTCGTCGTAGAGCCGCTCGGCGGCGCCAACACGATCACGCCTGATGAACTGTCGACGGCGCCGCGGCGGTCTTGGCACCGCTTGGAGCGCCGCCTCGTACTCGGCCTCCATTGCCGCCTGCATTCCGGCGATCAGCTCACCCTCCAGTCCCTCGCTCGAATCGCTGCTGCTTGACGAAGACATGGCGTCGAGAGGGTGGGAATGAAGAGTAGAATGGATGAACTTGGTGTGGTTTGAGTGCAGCATATGGGGGGGTATTTATAGGAGGGATCAGCTCGAAATTTCAATTTTTTCGAAAAAAAATTCAATTTTTTTGGACAGCAACGGATACCCCTAACGGCTAGCTGACGTGGACCAATAGGGGGGCGCCACGTCAGCTAGCCGTTGGCCCCAACGGCTCCTCGCTGCAGCCCGCCGCTACCGCCCCGGCCTGCCAACGCACGGCCCGGGCTACCGCCCCTATCGCCCGCCCCCTACCGCCCCAGGCCCTCCCTACCGCCCCGCCTATGCGGGCGGTAACCGAGGCGAGATGGGCCTGCCGACGGGCGCCCCGGCCACCGCCCGCCGGCACCTAACGCCCCACCCTACCGCCCCCTAACGCCCCCGCGCGGGCGGTAAGCCCACTACCGCCCCGCGCTGCAGCCCGCACTGGCACCAGCCTTACTATACTCATGCGGGGGCCCATATGCGGGTGGCAACTCCTGAGTTCTGACTGATGTTTTGGTTTTGGTGGATCCGCGGGACGGAAGCGCATTGCGGCGGCGCAGCGAGCATGGCCGGCGGCGGCGGCGGGGAGGAGGAGGCGGCGGCAGCTGCATCTGCAACGGCAGGATGGGCAGGGCGTCCAGGTATGACCTCGCTTGACTCTTTCCTCCTTCCCGGGAGACTCGTTCCTCTTCTTGCTGCTGTTGTACTTGACAAGCAATTCAGCAGCCGCCTACCTACTTGCGTTGACATCAGAATCAATGGAGAAATGTGCTGCTGTTGCTGCTGAGGTCAGGGGGGACGGACATTTGGGCGGATGGACTGGGTGCCACCAACCTCAATACTCATCTCAGTTTCCCCGCATGCTCCATGGTCAATTCCTCACTGCCTTTTCTAATCCTTTCCCCACTCCCTTTTCAATGGCGAGACAAGGAATTGTCCAGGATCGAGGAAGAACGGGTCCTGCTTGCCTTCAATTCGACCGACTGATTGATTACTAGTATGATGCCTTGCCTTGGATTGGGTTGGGTTTCAACAAAGAACATGGTTTCAGCTTGCCGTCCCTTTCCTCCACATTAATCCCCTCTCCAACCGCCATCACAATACTAATCCTCGACTGGACTGCGTGCAACTTGCTACTCACACTTCTTTAATACTTGGTCAATCCCCACCATTCCCGTCCCCTTCTCTATTTTTTGTCCTTCCTCCTCCCTTTGTCCTGCATCGTCGGAGTATCTTCTCTTCTCCTCAGTTTGCTGGGTTTGCTTTGTCCTGCTGCATGCTTGCTACCTGGTGAGTTCAGCTTCCTTTCTGTGCTCTTCATTTCTATGCTCTTCACCCATGCTCGTAGCATATCCATCGAATTTCTTCCTTGCATGGTACGGCTACCTGTAATCGAACCCATCCGATTCTTCTTCTTCGATACCGTAAACATAGTAGCTTCCTCATGTGTGCTGCCATGATTGTTAGCATCCTTCAATAGATAGTTAGATACACATAGGTGTGGTGTGACCATTAATTGGAGCAGCAGCAGCAGCAAAAGGAATTGGACGCTTCCTCCTTCCACCACACCTCTCAAGCCATATCAAGTTCATGTCTCCAATCTCATATCCATTTGAATCTCTGTTGTTCTTATTACCGGTTGCCAAGTGCTTCTTGACTGCATCCTTTTCGCAAAAAAATTGTCCTCTGACCTTTGACAGCTCCCAGATACGCATGCTCAATTACTACACGGGGCACACCGTCGTTAGTTTGCTGACAAGTTTGGGCACTAATCAGGCGCATCAAAGGCTTTAGATAATCCTTTTTCGTATCCCTGGATCTGGGAAAGTAACCGTTTCTGCTTCGCTCCTGTTTCAGGTAATGGGCTTCGCCATCAGAGACAGCCTGCATCACTAAACTCTCAACATTACTGCGAACCAAGGGAAATTTTCTCTGCAACGACATCATGCTACGGTCCTGGCTGTTCTATCTTTGCTTCATTGCCTGTACATTATGTCTTACCCATGTGCAGCCGACGACTGCACAGATGACAGCACCATGGGAAGGTAAAATCCATCTTAACCACCACACTCTCCCTAAATACCTCTTACCTAGTTTGGTAGATATTCTTGTTCATTTTACTGGTTCCTGATAATCATGACCCTCACTTTTAGAGAGATGCAAAGGGATGCAACATATATATTATATTTTCTGTATCCTGTCCACATTATGAAACTAACTTGCTGTACATTTGGTTCAACTGGTCTGCAGTCGATGCTTTGAGAGCTATCAAAGGCAGCTTGGACGATCCACTGGGATTTCTCGACAACTGGAACCGTGGCGATCCATGTGTCGGAAATTGGACCCGCGTTATCTGTGATAATGGAACTGCAGCAAGCGATGGATACTTTCATGTGAAAGAACTGTATGTGAAATTGTGCATATGTGATCTCCTTGCCAATCATGTCCATAACATATATACAGCCCTTCTCCTTAGCTTCCTTTGTGGTTTGCTTTTGTTTATGATTTGGAAAACTTGGACTTGGTAGTATATACATTTTGTTGATTTTATTAATAGATCAAATTTGTATCCTTTAATCTGTTTTGTTTTCTGTTGACAGCTTCCTGCTTTTTAAAACAGAAAAATGTTCCAGCATTCATTACCTTGCAAAATAAAACCATACATATTTTCTTAAAAAACCCATATATTTTTCAACTGAAAACTGTAAATTTTCACTATAAGGCCCTGATTGGAATGTCTGCCAAATTTCCAGGCCGTACATATTTCTGCTCGCGTTAACTAGATCTGTCGGATTTTTAGCGGGACCTTAGTAGGTCCGTAATCTTTTACACCAGTATTCGGTTAGAATACTGGGAACCAAGCGTGGCCTAAGGGAAATATTTTAGCAGAGAGGTATTTACAAGGAGGCCGAGGGATTTATGAAACAAACCATATTAAAGTATCGACATCTTTGATGGAGCTGCTAATGCACCAAAAATTATGCAAAAATGTCATGCTTTTCTTTCCAGGTGAATCTAATTCCTGCGACACTATGAGAATATGTTTCAGTTGATATTATCCTCATATGTGATTACAGGCAGCTTCTACGGTTGAATTTATCTGGGACTTTATCTCCTGAGCTTGGCCAACTTACTCACATGAAAATAATGTAAGTGGAGTGGGTTGAGTTAGCTAAGTAGCTATTTATCATGTGGATTGCCTGATCATTTAATGCAGTCCTACATGCACAAGGGAGACTTAGTACTTCTTTTAATTCTTTTCAAGGGATTTTATGTGGAATTCAATTGGTGGGAGCATTCCCCCGGAGGTTGGCAACATTACTTCTCTGGAACTATTGTAAGTCGAAATCTACAGCACTGATTAGAAACAGGGTCTGCCTGAATCAGTTTCATTCTTATCCTTCTGGTTGGACATGGAGGTTATGATTTCTGATTATGTTAACTTAGTTATTGCTTACAGTTTTTTTCAGTAAATAGTGTCGCTGAGATGATTTCACTGTTAGTTTTGATCATGTAACAAGGTGTAAATTATTTCTATTTGCAGGCTCGTAAATGGGAACCAGTTGACTGGTTCTTTACCGGCGGAAATTGGCTTCCTTCCTAATTTGAATAGGATTCAGATTGATCAGAACCATATATCTGGACCCATACCTAAATCATTCGCTAACCTGAACAAAACCAAGCACTTGTAAGTAGAATATAGTTTGTCTCTCTGTTATTGAGTGATAGTTATCCTTATCCTAATGGATTTCAAATTTCTATCCAGTCACATGAACAATAATTCGTTGAGTGGTCAAATTCCACCGGAATTGTCCAGATTACCTTCACTTGTTCACCTGTAAGTACCTGCACCTGCTCCTACCATAATATCGTTTTTCATTTATACTAAGCTGACCGTATAATTTGTTTGCAGACTGTTGGATAACAATAACTTATCAGGCTATCTTCCTCCAGAATTATCACAGCTACCAAAACTGCTCATCATGTACGGAGCCTATATTGGGCAGTAGTTTGAATAATATTCACTTTTTGGTTACGTTGGTTGGGGTTGTTGAATATCAATTTTTGATCATGAAATAGATTTAATTTCCTGGTATTACGTGAAGTTCATATGTAACTGTAGTTTTTATGGTTTACCTACAATTTAGGGAGCAACACAATATACAGAATGTCTGCTCCACTGTTTCTTTTACTGAAAAGTAGCTACTGGTCTGTGTTCCTTGTAATAGCTTATTCAATCGTAACACTGAGAACTTGCTTCAACTGGCATTTGCTTAGTTAGTTGCTTAGGATTACTTATGATTTTACCCTGATCTTTATGGCATTATTTCTTGCCAGCAGTAAACTACTGAAAGCTGAAATGTTGCTGAAACAATATAACTGGTGCCCCCTTTTGGCAATAAGTAACTCAAAACTAACTGGAAAGAAGCAAAGCATAAAATACACTGAGATATCCTTAGCAACTTGAGTAACTTCTATTTCCATTTCATTTTATTAGCTTTTTTACACGTTTTTTATTTTAAAGATATATGCATTCGCTGTCCATCTAATTACATCTTCCAAAATGATGCCAGTCAGCTAGACAATAACAACTTCTCGGGAACTTCTATTCCTCCATCTTATGGCAATATCACCACACTTCTTAAATTGTAAGCTTAAGTTCAGACTTCTGGTCTGCTTTTGTTTTTAAGTATCTATGACAATTTCAGATTAATCTAATTGATATGGTCCACATCAGGAGTTTGAGAAACTGCAGCTTGGAAGGTCCGGCTCCGAACGTCAGTGGGATACCGCAACTTGGCTACCTGTATGTAGAATTCTGAATTGCATATTACCTTGAAGGAAGAACACATGACCTAATTGTTTAGGGAAAAAAAATCTTACACATGATGCTTAGAGGAATTTGACTCTCACTTACACTGATCTTTGTTGTGTTGGTGTTTCAGGGATATTAGCCGGAATCAGTTGACAGGTCCCATACCATTTGGCCAACTAGCGAGCAACATAACTACAATGTATAGAAAGAGACCCTCACAAACAACTCATGTCATTTTTTTAATGTATCATCTATTGATCCCTTTCCCCAAGAAATTTTATTTTCTTACTCACTTTTGCAAGTTGTGCAGAGATCTTTCCCACAATCGTCTTAACGGTTCCATTCCTGGAAGTTTCTCCGGCCTTCCTAATCTCCAAAGACTGTAAGTATTCTAGTGAATTAGTAATTACAGTATGCCTCCTTAAACATAGGTATATCTGCTCATATATGTTATGTCAAGCTGACAGATAAGCTGACTAAATATTATTCTTTTGCACATAAAACACCTAATAAGTATTGCATGAACAATAACTGCTTGCTAGAGTACCTTCTGTGGGGCCATGCCATGACAACAACTTCCATTTTCAACAAAAAAGATTTAAAACAGTCTGCATGACAGTAATATTCATGAATGATCAGTTGAATCAGACTGAGCTGTTTTTTGTTTTTGTTTGGTTCAGGTCATTGGACAATAATAACTTGAATGGTTCTGTTCCATCTGATGTCTGGCGAGGTATTGATTTCAGTGGAAATAGAAGCCTGATATTGTAAGACCATGATAAGTTGAACCTTCCATTTCACCTTTTTGACTCGTGAGAATTATTTAACTGACAAATTTCATTGGGACTGATAGTCTAATATTATCCTTTGAATATTTTGCAGGGATTTCCACAATAATTCACTCACGAATCTGTCAAATCCTCTTACACCCCCTGCTAATGTTACCATCCTGTAAGCATTTTTATTGAACAATTTGCTTGTTGATTTAAATTAGAAAATGCTAACCTACTTGTACTGGTAGAAAGATTCTATGTTGACACCCAGCAATTGGTCTGACATATTAGTCTTGGACTTCCACATACTATCTAGCAAGGATGCCGAGTTTTGATTTTGAACTCGTTTGTTGAACGAGTCGAGCCGAACTCGACTCGTCAGTTGACCGAGCTTGAGCGAGTCGAGCCGAGCTGTCTCGGCTCGGCTCGAATTCCAGCCCTATATGCTGCAGCTTTCTTGCTTTTATATGCGAGCATGTAAATTGACTAGCTAGTGGCCATCAACCTTCATTCCGTCATCTCAGAATAGGATACGTACTGGATAGTAAACCTAGTTTTGTTTGTTCGTTTGTCTGTGATAATCCCCAAATTTACAAGTTAAAAAAAGAATGCCATTCACATAAGGAAGGGAGAAACGATAGTGGAGTTTTCAGATCTATTTGCCATTACCAGTACCTTATATTTTCCTTTATTAACATGGCATTTTAGGTTATCTGGAAACCCCATATGCACATCTCAGAACCAACTGAACATATCTCAGTATTGTGGATCACCTTCTTCAGCTATTCCTGAAGGAGGTTCCATGGATAACAGCACACTTTGTTCGCCATGCTCAACCGACCTTCCTTTCGAAAGCATACTCAAGTCACCAAACCCATGTTCATGCGGCGTTCCACTCTACGTCGATTACCGTCTGAAGAGTCCAGGATTCTGGGATTTTGTTCCGTATGAAGCGCAGTTTCAAGAGTACCTATCGTCAGGACTCTTTCTGTCCTCGTACCAATTGGAAGTTGCTAGTTTCATGTGGGAAGAAGGCCCAAGGCTGAAGATGAAGCTGAAGCTGTTCCCAAACAACACTGGGTTTTTCAACTCGGGTGAAGTGCTGAGACTGAGGGACATGTTCACAGGGTGGCTGATTGTGGACTCGGATATATTTGGCCCCTATGAGCTTATCGACTTCATCCCAGGGTGGTATGACAACGGTATGTGTATATACTATTTATGTTCACTCCACTCCATACTTCGTTTCCTTGCAATTTTTTGTCACCATGTTTAGCTGGTCACGTGCATGTACATGCGTACAGTAGAGCAACATACAGTTGCTAGTTTTTAAAAAAAATCCTTTTATAAGGTAACATAATGCAGCTAGTCTTTTTGGTGGAACGTAGAGTAGCTAGCTAGGCCTGGTCGACTTGGCTGTTGCATATGCCTGGTGGGATATGGGCCTAACCATTAATTCGGGCCCAAGACAAAATGAGATTGGTGCCTGCTCCCTGCTGCTGTGTGGAGTATATCAGATCACATCGAGCTGCCGAGCTGATCCTCAAAACCCATGCCACTGCCGGAATTCTCTTCATGCACCTTTCTCTCCGTTCTCCCCGTTTCTCCATGATTTGTACCCGGGATACCACCATGTTGCAGGACTGGAGGATTAGATCAAGGAGGCTTAAGGCCTTGTTATCTTCAAGGAAATGTGTATCATGTGCCACATCAATCAAACAAGCATATTATAGTGGCACACTTGTAACAAATAATTTTTTTACTTAACATGTGCCTAATTTTTTTCCTGTTATCAAGTTCACCCTTGTTACCGTGATAAGCTCATTATCGTAGGGCCTCGGTGCCTTAATTCTCAGTGTCTTTCTAATTGGTCAAGTTCACACTTGTTGGAACCTTGTTGCATTTCGTGGGCCAAAGACAATTGAATGTATATGTACTATGCGTGCAGCAAATAAGAGACTAAAACAACATCTAGCAGTTTTCTTGGCTCGCAAAGAAGAAGAAATATCAGATTGAGTACAATATAGCTCGGTCTACGGAAAAGAATACGACATCCTTATTTTAACCCAAAAAGAGTATGAATATGGCACCTTAAAGGAATAATTTGGGATCTAGGAGGGCGTTGATAGCACTGTTGTGAAAGTATCCATCACATATGGTGCTCTTTATCAAATGTAACCAGTATGAAATATTGCCAGCTTTGTATGCAGCAGTTGTATCAATTATTGAAGAGAGAACTCATGTTTTCCCATGCTTTCTGTACAGTACTGCCCCGTCGTGGAAAGTCGAGTCTCAGTACAGGTGGCATTGTTGGTGTTGTCATCGCAGCATTTGCTGCAGCGGCAATTCTGTCATCCCTAATTACTCTCTTTATATTGAGAAGGCGATCAACTCGATCTTCAAAGAAACGCACTGGTAAAGGCTCCATTTCCCTTTCTATGTTCTAAAATTGTTAGATGATACATCTCTTTGTCAAATATTGTTTAATGTTTCAGCTGTGTACTTTTATTTATTTTAAAACAGTTTTCACTTCTTTTCCTTCTGATTTTGTTAGTACAGAGTTGCAGCATTGTACATATTGTTTTTCCTTTCTGATATGATTTGCTGCTATTTAAATGAGTTTGTGCTGAAGAAATAGTAATGGCCATTTGATGACAATATTCTACTGACTTTGCAGCGAAAAGGATTCCGATGAAAATTGATGGCGTAAAAGACTTCACTTTTGAAGAATTGTCAAAGTGTACAAATAATTTTAGTGATTCGGCACTAATTGGTCAAGGAGGGTATGGAAAAGTATACAGGGGGGTGTTGGCTGATGGTACAATAGCAGCAATAAAACGCGCACAAGAGGGATCTCTTCAGGGTTCAAAGGAGTTCTTCACAGAGATAGAATTGTTGTCCAGGCTGCATCATCGAAACCTGGTTTCTTTGCTTGGTTATTGCGATGAAGAGGATGAGCAGGTTCGCCCAGCAACATTTGTTTCTTATAAATTAATTGAAAAGTCTCATTTCATTGAATAATGTTTTATTATTCAACTGCTTTCTAGTATTAAATTGGCTGTAGAAAAAAGAATATCCTAATCTTTTGCGATTGATGCTTCTGTTGAAATACATATAATCAACACACGTTATCAGCTTATTTCTATGCATCAAAAAGCATTTTATCAGCCTATATCTGTAGAGCAATTCAACAAAATATTTATTATTTACTGCAGAAGTGATTCCTTGTTCATAGATATTGTAAGCTCATTTTCTGTGTTGGCACTTCGTTACTGAGAGCTCATCTTCTGGGCTGTCTTAATGCCAGAAGCTGAATTGTTGCGTATATTCTTCTGTCTAACAGTACCTTATATTCATACTGTGAACGCTGTATTGCAGATGCTGGTGTATGAGTATATGCCAAACGGTACGCTACGTGATAATCTTTCAGGTTAGAACTTCATTCTGTACACACGAGACTGCACCTCAAAACTATACTTAGTCATAATTTTTGAAATGTGCTTATCTTATTGGATTACTTTGGTTCATATTTACCCTGTCAGGCAAATGGTGCTTTTTCTGTTCATTTACCATGCACCGATATGTAAAATCTTTGGGCTTTCTCTTGCCACAGATAACATAGTTACGGTCACACAATTAATGTTAGGAGATCCAGCTGAGAAATGATATCAAGACAAACCTATGAATTTTCCGTATTGTGATTATTGTGCACGCGTAGTAGTATAGTGCACGCTTTCTTGATGATAAATATCCTTATCCGATCAATTTTTCTCAATTAGAACTCACAACATAAACATCTCTTATTTACCCAACAAATTCAATCATGTGTGGCATGAAGGAACCTAACTTGGATATCTGTGCCTTTTGGATTTTAATAGCTTGGCTCAAGTCAAGCCAAGAAAGCCTCCATGCTTTTTTGGTTGCATGCAAATTATTTTCGCTTTTGTACTTTAGATGTGGTACCTACCTGTCCTGTAAGGCTCCTCTAACAAATGCTTTATTTACGTAACAGCTAAAGCTAAAGAGGCTCTAAGTTTTCCCATGAGATTACGAATTGCGCTGGGATCATCACGAGGCATCCTCTATCTGCACACGGAAGCGGACCCTCCGATATTTCACCGTGACATCAAGGCTAGCAACATCTTATTGGACTCAAGGTTTGTAGCGAAGGTTGCTGATTTTGGGCTCTCGCGGCTTGCTCCACTGCCGGAAACAGAGGGGAGCGCTCCTGGTTATGTCTCCACTGTCGTAAAGGGTACCCCGGTGAGTAGGTTGAACCATGCATTAGCACATATCTTGCCATCAACTGGTTTGCAGGGGATACTGAGGAGCTTCTTAGAAGACACCGGTCATATAGATCCGCTTGCTTTGTTTGCAGGGTTATCTTGACCCGGAGTATTTCCTCACTCACAAGCTGACGGACAAAAGTGATGTGTACAGCCTCGGCGTTGTTTTTCTCGAACTGCTGACAGGGATGCAGCCTATTTCTCATGGGAAGAATCTAGTCAGAGAGGTAAACTATGGAAGTTGAGAGTAATGAAAGAGGGAATTTACTGTGTACTGTTGTGATTTTGTGATGGCAAGCGAGGGCAGGCCTTGGTGCAGTGGTGAGGTCCTCCCCACTTGTGCCAAGAGGTCCTGGGTTCGAACCAGCCTCCCTGCACTGCACTTTGCAGGGGAAAGACTAGGTTCCTGTAATCCCTCCCCAGACCCCACCTAGTGTGGGAGCCTCTGTGCACTGGGTCTGTCCTTTTAATCATGCTGGCAAGCAGAAACTGAATTGCATACGTGTGCAGGTGGTGGCAGCGAATCAGTCCGGGATGATAATGTCGGTGGTGGACATGCGGATGGGGTCGTGCCCAGGGGAATGCGTGGAGAGGTTCGCGGCGCTGGGGCTCCGGTGCTGCCGTGACGAGACAGACGCGAGGCCCAACATGGTGGAGGTTGTAAGGGAGCTGGAGACGATATGGCAGATGACGCCGGAGATGGACGGCGTGCCGTCAGAATCGGTGGCCATGGACCCTAGCCACGCCACAGGCAGCAGCACGGCAACGTCGTCCCGCTCGAGGATGGTCTCCGGGGGCAACGACCAGTACATGTCGTCGTCGGATGTCTCCGGCAGCAATCTGCTGAGCGGCGTTATGCCCAGCATCAACCCTCGCTGAGAAGACTAGGTAGCTGCTGATTGATGTATGTCTTGTCATCTTTGTGGTGTAGATCTCAGAAATTTGTGAGTGCGTGTCGTATGTGTTGATATTAGAAATCTGTGGTTGCCCACGTTTGCTTCCGTTGTAAATAAGGATTTTTATATCTCGGGAGAATGTTGGTGAGGCTGGTGATGCATTACGATTGACAAAAGTTTAACCAGAGTGAACGCTGAGGGCGATTGATGGTTTGTCAAACTCCCCAGGCCCCAGATCGACTATAAACATACTGGCCATATCATTAATGCCATTAGTTATAGGAAGGAAAAAGGAGAAAACTGCTGGGGTGGCAAAAACAAAAAATCTAGATAAATGAGTAGAATGATTAAAAGACTCAAACTTGGTGTTTTGAAATCCGGGGTCAAGTCAGCTGTGACACAAATAAAGAACAGAGTTGATAGCGACAACTGAGGCAAGAAGGTGCATGCTGAGTTGTAGGACAAAGAAAAAAAAAGGCAGCACTGGAATCTAGCTTGCACCGTCTCCCTCCGGGCGAGACCGGTGGTTCGCCACTCATCGCCTCCCTTTGGCGAGCACCTACGTATCTACTGCTGATAAAAGAGAGGTAGGAAAAGAGCGAGAAATTTAAGAGCTTGGGACGCCAAAGTTGGGATTGAAACAGGGGTGGCATCCGGTGGTGGTGGCTGGAGTTCTCTGATTTATGGACATGCATGCGTGTGCGCGGTGGCACGGATGGTTTGATAGAGATTTCCCTTTAGCGGAGGGCACATGCATGTAGCAGTTTGTCACATGATGGGTGACATTATCGTATTAATTGTTAAATCCAAAAATTTAAAATAATTTATCTTCTAAGCGGCTATTCTGAATGAAGAACCATTTACACCGGTATGTTCGTCTCGCGGAGAGATTCAAATCTAGGGCTCATGTTAGTACGTTTTGATGATTCTTTTTACACCGGTTATCGGATTAGCAACGAACAGTTACCACGATAATCATAGATTTTTACCGAATAAATTTTTTCACACTTGTAGATGTTGCAACACAACCATATATCGGGCGTGAAGAATTCTTTTCATCACAGTAATACCCCTTGATCATACGATAAACTTCAGTCTAGGCCATCCGAGGTGAAACCTTGGTGTTTCAACTAAGAATACCTCCAAGTCGCATAGCCAAGCACCTTGAACATTAAGGTCGACAGAGGAGATATACACTTGCACCAAAACAACTTGGACTCCCCCACTAATTTGTAGCGGATTTTGTTAACTCTTGAATTTTCCGAAGCCCTAGACAAAATTTTATACGCCCGGTGCTGCTTCGCTTGGATTTTTTTTTTGTTAAATACTGTATGTCAGGTACATGATAAAATGAGGAGCGCCAACGTCCGCATTCCTGCTACAGCTAGCCTGCAGTACTAGTCCAAGACCAAAAGAAAAGAGAAAACAGGACAGAGAAAAAAAATTCTGTGATCGGGCCCTTTGGCTGGCTGCTTGACTTGACATTTGATGACGACACGACGATCTACTAGTCTACTGTTCCACTTTTCTCCCACGTACGAGCACCACCGTGCTTCTTCCTCCGCTCGCTCGCTCTGACTCCTTTTCCAGTTGCAGAGGTCGGAGCAAGTCGATCGCGGCCGTCACGCGCCGTTCCTCTACACAGGCCAGCAGCAGGTACGTAACCCACCTTACCAACTACCGAGTAGTAGAGTAGCACGTCGATCGCGGCCGTCACGCGCGCCGCCGGAATGCACGAGAGACGCCGGCGTTGGCTAGCTGACATGCGGGCTGCAATCAGCCGACACGCATCCTGCACCCATTCTAGTTACTGTGTCTCTGATTTCCGCAGATCCGCATGATTTAGTCACCTAATTAAATTGAATTGCACCCACACTCCAACTGTCGATCAACCAGGGCATCGTCTGCTACCTCTTTTATGTTCATCATTTTGCTACTCACATATTTACATGGTTGCATAGCTAGTCCCGTAACCCGCGGCCGGAAGGTCCCGTGGAACCTTAAGCATGAATCATGTTTAATTATGTGCCTGGCTGAATTTGTATGTCACAGTCAATCTCCACCACACCGTTGTATCCTCATGTTGTCTGATCTTTCTAATAATTTGAAGGTCAAACATATAGGTGAGATGATAAACTGTGCATTACTAATACTAGTAGTTTCTGTATTCCTGATGACACCATATTTAGCACAGTGCCAATAGCAGTATACTGTACGCGTTACTACTAGTACTAGTAGCTTCTGTATTCTTAATGACGCTCACTGAGCCCGCTAGCTATTTATCATACAACAGTGTTCATTATCAGACGACGCTGATTTTAGCCGGGCACTCAGTTTTCTACATTAATAGACCAGGTGGTAGGCCAAGAGTACAATGGAGTCAGTGGACGAGCTTGAGATTTGGGCACCAATACTGGCTGATCCACTTGATTGGGCTCCATCTTCTCATACTATTCCTCTTCCAAGCCAGGTAATAAGCTATATAAAAATATATACCTCCATTTTTCTTCCTTGGTCAGCTATATATCTGCTAATTTATACTACTAGACACCATGCATTCCCAACCGGTGTGTTAGTGTCGTTTCCTGTTTGTTTTTGCTATGTTATCTATGCCGGTGAAAATAATGCCGCTAATTAATTAGGCAAATTCTTCTACCCTAGACCATAAATAAAGAGATAGAAGATAAAACTAGGGAAACAAACCGGTGTGTTTTGTTTTTGCTAAAAAACGTAAGGTGCCACACTCCTAAAAACCATCCAACCATCAGCACACTCACCGTCAGAACTTAGAAACAAAATCAACAAATACTTTATTTGTATTCGGCAGGTGGAAGAATACTTCGATTACGTGTACCATTATGCAGCGGAAATTGAGCACTTCATAGAAGAGCCCCAACATAAGAAATGGGGAGACCAATATTTGGGAGGTAACACGTTAATTATTCGATCTTATCTATTTCCAAACTTTATTAAACATGTGATTAAATTTATTTTGTTCTACCCCCAAACTAATGTACGGATATTTTGTATTTTAGAGTTCATTCCAAATGAAAATTGGAGGCGGGGGCCAAGAGCTACTCGCAAGATGAGGACATATCCATCGGTAAGAGTGGATTTAGTCCCCTAGAGATTTGCTCTATTTCCATTATAAACTAGCGAAAGAAACTTGTTTCAAGTGTAACATTGCATTTTTTTAGTAAGAAACACTTTTATATTCATGTTCAAAAGTTTGCATGCTTATTTGTTATGTCAAAAACTCTAAGAAACATGGGCTTAGTGCTTAATTTTGTAACTTCTTCTATGCATGTTATGTTCCATTTACCATTGATGGAGGAAAAAGGGATCCATAACCTCCTATGTGCATGTTCTACAGAACCCACCATACATAGAGAATGGGCCTTCACAAACCCGTGGAGGGAGACGACAATGTAGGAAAAACAACGACCACTGGACAGAAGAAGAAGTGATTAAGCTAGTTGAGGGTGTTGAAACATACGGCGTTGGGCCGTGGAGAAAGGTGAAGAATCATTACTTCCAAAAATATGGCGATGAAGAACATTCTCCAACAAAACAAAAACCTATTAGAAAATCTCCACATCTCAAGGTATGTATAATAGTTTGCTCTGAAAAGTTCATATAGGCTATTTTCTAAATATTGAACTGTTCTATCTTCTCTGTTTTTTTAGAAATGGGAACTTAGCCCCAGCCTCTGCATCGAAACGATGCACACAGCTGTTTTATATTAAAGAAACGGATCACATATCAATCATTTTACAAAAATACGATCACTCAAAGTTTGATAGTAAATAAGCCACTCGAAAATAGCAAATCTAGCCATCTAATCTCTTAGCATTTAGCCATCCAAAACTCCTGCTGAAGATAGCACGAACGACCGCCATCAATCGAGCATATCCGATATCCATGAGTCCTCGCTGCCCCACGGGAAGAAGAAAATATCATATGTGGATCCAGTAGACCGCCTTGTTGACAACCTGCAAATAATGAACATTGTCTTGTTTGTTAAACACGACATCATTACGACAATTCAATATTGCCCAAATAAACGCGGACACGCCTTTACGGATACGTGCTTTCTCTGTGGAGAATACTGAAGTTGATTGGAACTACTAAATCATATACTCCCTCCGATCCATATTAATGGTCGCTAAATCGGATGTATCTAGCACTAAAATATGTCTAGATACATCCGATTTAGCGACCATTAATATGGATCGGAGGGAGTAACATATTGTTCCATACTTCAGGATAAGTGGAGAAATCTGCTGAGAGCTTGTGGGGTCCCATGCAACTCCAAAAGGAAGGTCAGATCCGTTGTTATTTCATTTACATCTAACTCTTAGATCAATTTCATTCGATCTAATTATGGTACAATGATTTAACTTGATACAGGTAAAGCCACAAAAGAAGATATACCGCCCCCTGGATTCTAAACTGATGCAAAGGATAAAAAAGTTAGCTGCCACAAGGTCGAAAACCAAGGAAACCCTAAGGAGAAGAAAAAGTCATATGGCAACAAACTAACGCAACAGAGGTTATGATAGCACAAAATCTAAATGAGTTCTACATGTTGAAATATAAATACACGTCTAGCCCCTTTCCATCAGTTCGGACTTTTGGTCTATATGGCTAGTGCAGCAATTCTATATGGTATCAGAGCCACAAGGTCTCAAATTCGAGACCCTGCTCACGCAGTAATAGAAATAATAGAAAAAAGATTCTGCAGTCCGCACCAATCCCACGCTAAGAACTAAAATAGCCTAGACGTGAGGGGGAGTGTTAAATATAAATACATGTCTAGCCCATTTCCATCAGTTCGGAATTTTGGTCTATATGGTTAGTGCAACAATTCTATACTACATTCTAATATAGATATCTATAGAGTTCATAAAAAGAGCTAGATAATCATATGTATTTTTTAGATTGTGTCGAATATTTTGTATATGTTGGGTTATAGTCGACATGGAGTTTGTAATAGTTGTGGGTAGCAATACGAGTGGGGGAGCATCCCATGTTGCAACCTATGGTAAGTGGGTTTGACGCAATGTTTCAACCTATAGAGCGCGGCCAGGTGTTGCGGTATCTGACAAGAGGAGCACCCCTAGGCATGCCCCACGGAGCAGGTGTGTTGTGTCGTGATTGTTTGGTCCTCGGTAGATAAACTGTGAGTGGACAAAAGTGGTATCACAACAAGATTGAAGGCCACGGAAGTTGATCGGTTGTCTGCGAAACGGGAGCGGCAGCACGGACTGATTGCAGTGGAGCAGAGCAAAACGAGTGAGGTGCATGGCGCTGGCTGATGGACGCACCGGCAACACGTCAACACGTGCAAGCGGCAGCGGTGTAGCAGGCCGATAGGTGAAGTGCAGGAGCAGGCCGATAGACCAAGTTCGCGTCAGGGCCGGTCCTTAGGGGGGGCGAGAGGGGCGGCCGCCCCGGGCCCAAAAAAATTGGGGGCCCATTTCAGGTAAATGTTAATAGGCTTAGCCTATGTGCATGTAAAGAAAAAAATTAATTAGCTAATAGATTCGTCGGCTCGTAACTTTTCTAGTGAATACATCAATTTATAGCTTAATAGGGTTGTCCAGCCCGCACCCGTTCCTGCATGGCTGCATCGCCTTCCTTGGGCGAGACCGATTGCGTTTGCGCACGTACGTATATCCACCACTGCTGCTGCGCCATTTCATTTGTTTGATCAAGGATTTGACTAACCATTTGTCTATTGGAGTAATATATACCTTCCGTGACACAAAATTGGTATAACCGTATTTCTATTCAAAAGTACTTTAATATCTATCACTTAAACACATGTTAAATGGGTGATTTTTGCTCAAATACACGGTCAAAACAAATGAAAAACGTGTTATATTTGGAGGGATAATCCCACCTAATTTATTGGCCGGAGAGCGCTTTCCTCCAAGATTAACTAGGTGTCCCAACTAATTCGCTGTATGAAGAGGACTTTGTTGAAAGATTCCTTAGATGTCCCAACTAACTTATGTCCTAAGTGTCCCACCTAACTTATTGGGTGGACATCTCTTTCCTCAAAGACTCCCTAGGTGTCCACCTAAATCGTTGAGTGGAGACCTCTTTCCTCTAAGATTCCCTGCGTGTTTCACCTAACTGATTGAGTGTGACAAGTCACTATCATATATTTTATGTGTCATAACGTCACAATTTACTAGATCAAACTTTACGGGTGGAAACGGAGGCATAACCACACTGGCGGAAGCGACGACAACTGTACCATTACCCCCTATCCTCTAGCGCGCCAATTTTCATTCTCTCGTCGTGCCTCCCCCGTTGATGACCCACAAGTATAGGGATGTGTATCGTAGTACTTTCGATAAATAAGAGTGTCGAACCCAACGAGGAGCAGAACGTGTTGACAAGCAGTTTGGATAAAGGATTCACTATAAACACTAGTAGACATGTTTTCGAGGGTTTTTGATATAGCAGATAAATAAAGTGCGGGTAAATAAAAAACAGTAATAATAATTGCAGCAAATGGCACAATCCTTTCTATAGCAAAGAACAAGTAGGTTGGTTTACTTATGATGACTAAACGTTCTCAAGGACACATAGGAATTTCGTCAAGTGTTTTTGCTTCATATAGTTGATTAACATTTAGTGTTTTGATAGGTGTTGCGCGGGTGAACCTATGCTAATGCACCGTCCTACTTGGACTAATACATACTTGTGATTATACGCCTTGCAAGCATCCGCAATTAGAAGAAAGTAATTAAGATAAATCTAACCATACCCTTAAACTCTAGGATCCCACACTCCCTCGTACATCGGTTTCTTAATAGGAGTTTAGATTTCTGTCACTCCGGTAACCCCACAATTATTATCCAAATACACAATGCATCCCTCTAGACCCATAAAGGTGAAGTTTCATGTAGTCAACGTTTACATGAAACCACTAGAAGTATATCACCACAACTTAAATATCAAACCATTAAATATTACTCAACATAACTCCACTACTAACATCTTGACTTCTCTCATGTCCTCAAGAACTAAACGAACTACTCACAAGACATCATATGGATCATGATCAGAGGTGATAGAATGATGAATAACAATCTGGACATAAAGTGCAAACACCGATAAATCTCGTAAGTATCAACTACAAACAAGTAATCCACACTAGGAGAGAGATCTAGTGAAGAACAACGATATAGAACCCTAATTTTTACAGCGGGACGGCGGTGGATGGTGAGGATGCTGGTGCTGGTGGTGGTGATGATGATTTTGATGATCTCGATGATGCATGGTGCGATGACTGTGACGATGGCGATGATTTTCCCTCTGTGGAGAGGAATTTCCCCGGCAGATTTTTCCCGGGCGGAGAGCTTTTTTCTCTGTGTTGTTTCCCGCCCCGTGGAGGCGGCGGAATATGTCCTCGACGATTCTGGGAGTCTTAGGGTTTGGGGGTGGGGGTGAAGTAAGCGAAGGGGGATGCCGGTGGTGGGGCAGGGCAGCCACACCACGTGGCGGCATGGCCAGGGGGCCACCCGCGACATGGCATGGTGTGGGACACTGGTGGCACATCTCTAGGCCCTCTTTTGGCTGGCTCCGACTTCTGGTGAAATAGGAACTCTCCGATGTTCCCCTTCTTCTTCTGGTCTTCAGAAATATGGTATCTCGACGGTGATTTTTCTAGCAGATTTTTGGTCACCATTATTCTCCAATAATCATCAAACATGCAAAATAGATGAAATAACATAAGTATCATCTCTAAATACGAAATATATCGATGAATAGTAGTAAATTATGATATAAAATAGTGATGCAAAATGGATGTTTCACCCGTCCATCCAGTTCCGCCCCCCGCCGGGCATCGCAAGCCTTTGGCGATATAGATTGTCCGCCTGCACCGCACATCGCCACCGATATCGCCCGGTGGATGTGGGGCTTGTCATGCGTTTGGTCGCGGCTGCTCCCCGGAAATCCTGCGGGCGCTCGCCCAATATGAATGATGTGGAGTGGGCGGAGGAGTAAGCTCGACGTCCGGCAATGACAGCTGATAAAAAAACCGCCGCACCAAGTAGACCATCCAACAGGTAAACCTCGGCGTCAACATTGCCGCTTCTGTGCTTTTGGATTTCCAAGGCGCCGGTGCAAGCCAAGGGAGAACCAACACGGTGGTGTGTGGGTCACATTTGGACCCAACCTTCTTCGACCAACGCACCAATACTCCACATTCAGGAACGAGGATCTCCCCAGGGTTCGGTGAGAGCGGGTGATACATCATAAACGTATCCATAATTTCTGATGTTCCATGTTGTTTTCATGCCATATGCTACATGTTTCCCGATTCAGCAGTCCCGGAGAGAAATCTGGGACTATAGCCCGTTACGGCCCGGGACTAGAGTCCCGTTTTCTACTAGTAGATAAGGTCATCCGTAAATGATGGCGAAGGTATGGTTGTCTGCGGGCATAATGGTAGCTTTGTATCTCCATCTTGCCATCTTTATATTTTACTTCGTTGTTTGATCATGATGACGTCGGGCTTCGTGTGATCCATCTTAGGGTTTTTTTCTCCTTGGCAAAGGAGTTAAACCTGAAAGGAGTTGTACTAGAAACGAACAGTTTGGGTGTGGTGGTGCCGAAGTTACTAACCTGGAGACAGACAGGTCGGTGCACGGGCCGCTGATAGAAGAGATCAAGGGTGAGCTTCGATTGTTGGATGACCATGTGATCAAGTAGAAGATGTTCGGCGAACGACATTTCTCATAATCTAGCGAAGGAAGGTTGCGGTTTAGAGATTTGTATTACTTGGTTTGTTGGACCCCTAATTGTATTGTGAACCTGTTGTACTCATATATGGCCGGCCATTTTTTTTGTTTTCAAAATGGAGGTTTAAACCCCGTCGCTTCTGGATCTATCGATGCACACGGTGTTTTTATTAATAATTTCACGAATCCTTATAAAGTAATACATTAAAAGGTCTGAAGCCACTGTTCTGAAAACATCTATTGCTGCACCTACCAAGTTCATGAAAGAGGTACATGTGGTCAGAGTCGTCTGTCCGGATCTTACACCAACGCACATCATCTAAAACCGATTGTCTCCGTTGTGCACGCTCCAGAAGCCGCCGCCGCACCTACCGCGAACCTATTTTTAGAACATGTCAATGCATAGACCTTGTATCAGGTTTGCTATAGAAGCCACAATGGCACTAGAGTCAGTGAGTCCAGCATGCCCCGACTGTCGTCGAGTCCCTGCTGCAACATTCCGCCATGAACCGTCATCTTCGTCAACGAAGATGAGACTCTGCAAACGAGCGGACCCCCTCAGGCCGTCTATGTTCAAAACACGATGCCCCTAAGGGGGTAAACGACACGGAAGCTGTTTCCATCATCCGATATGGTAAAACCAGATTTAGGGTTTCCCTGAGAATTCGGTGCACGAGGCAGGTGATTAGCGGAGGTGACTCGTTCAACTAGGTAACGACACCCACGGGTGCCGCAATCGTCGGCGTGAGCCCGTCCTGTATCGGCCGCCCTTCTCACCTCTAAGATCCGTCGACCTAGACGACTGGGATCTGAAGATAGTGGTCTCCACGCTACTGTTGCTGATTTGCCGGCCTGGAGAAGGCCACCGCACCACCCGCCGCACTGCTGCCAAGAGCAGCAGCGCCGTGACGTTGGCGGTCGTGCCACACCCCGGCCCGAGGACACCACCTGTGCCCGCTCTTATGGGCGCATGGACGGAACGGAGACCCCAGCGCCGCCGGTGACAGTCAGGCCGTGCCCCATGGCAACAACAAGGGAGGATGGGGGAGGGGGCGCTGGCGGCGGAGATTAATGTGCCCTCCCGCCGCCGTGTGGGGCGCCACGGGAGGGTTACCCTATGCGGCGATTTCTCTAACCCCCTGTTTGGATGTTGGAAATTTGCCTCGGAATCGCTGATTTGGAATTGGCTTGCCGAATTCACTCGTTTGGAGTGGTATGGAATTCTGTTCCGGAAACGCTAGTCCAATTCCACGGAACCGCTTGTGCGCGTACGCCCCCGGCCGAAACGATTCCGAGCGTAGCAGCTCGGAAAGGCTCGGAAAAAATTGCCCCGCCCCGCGTACCTGTTCGGTCGAGCGAGCGAACAAAAGGAGCGACCTCGCGTTCATGGAGGAGAGCTCCCGCTTGCGATTCCTCAAACGACAGATGCTGCCGCCGCCAGTAAGCCGTCCGCCCTGGCGCTCCCTCTCCATTCCGCCTCCTCCTTCCTCTCTCTCCTCTCCTTAATCCTGGTCTTGGCGCCAAGGCCTCCCGTGAGACCTAGGAACCGTAGATGGGTTTGGGATTGAGGGTCAGGGGCAATGGGACATGATGGTGGCCGGGCACAACGGCGGGAGTGGGACCGTGCGCTCCACCTGCTGCCCCCTTGGCTCATGATCCGTGCTCTCTCTCTTGTTCTGTGTGCGTACGCGCGGCAGCGCAGCACACCACCAGCGTATTTCGCGCTTGTAAGATGCATACGGGATGGATTTGATCTGTGTGCCTGGGCGCTTTGCTCAATCGATTGATCATTTGAGGTGCTTGCTTAGCTCTCGAAGCTCAATTGCACTCTGGCTATTTGTGGGATCTAGTGCTTTGCTTAGCTCTGGACATACTTTCCCCCACCGTAGGGAACCGTGCTACTAATTTCTGTACCTTCTCAGATGCAATGCAACTCGATTGTACATTCTTAGATGTAATACAACTCGAATTTGTGTATAAACATTAAAATATACTAAAACTATTTTTCATACATATACACATGTTTATATTGTCCAAACTTAAAATAAAATAAAAAATCAAATTTCATAGTTTGTACATCCAAACAGGGATTGGAATTGGGTGATACCCTCTTATTCCAACAGGAATTTCAATGCACAGCCAAACAACAGATTGGAATTGGAGCACAATTCCTTTCCATCTTGGAATTGGAATTCCCAGACCAATTCAATTCCATGCAGTTTTTTCTACGTCCAAACAGGGCATAAGAAAAAAGAAAAACAAGACGGAAAAACGACGACTTTTCTACCGTAGTTGGGAGGTATCAGGTACCATAAATTTTGAGCACTGATCAGTTCAGTTAACCCATGTTTGAATCACCTCACACCCAACAGCCATATTTCGTATGAGTGGGCCGGCCGGGAACTCAAAGGAGGAAAACCTGGAGGCTAGACCGTTGGAGCACTAGCCACGCCGGCGGGTGGGCGGTTCGCGCATGAGTGCAGCGGCAGGCAGCCCTCGTCGGAGGACGGCCTTGTGACCGGAGCACAGCCACGCCCGCAGACCAGTAACTTCCTACTTGTACACGTGGTCAAAGGACGAGTAGAATGATGAAGATCGTATCCCTGCGCCACAACTTTGGATCGGAAGTACGACTACATCCCAAGCACTGTACAGTCAAGATCTGCGGGTACTTTGGCTGACTGCTTGACATTTGACCATCACACTTGTACTGTGTGTCGGGAACGAAACTACACGTACGAGTTTGGTTCTGTATGAAGTGGAATTAGGCAGATGTGGTGCACCCTGCCTTAACCATGAACGATTGGTCCAGTCTCGTAGAGAAATCCCCGTCGTATCGATGTCCTGGTGTGGGGCTCATCTCCTACTTTATTACGCACATGGGAGTACGTACGTATGAACTGGACAGGGCGATCATTCGTCCAAGACACGCAACTTCCAAAAGAAAAGGAAACCGGTCAGAGAGAAAAACGGACTCCGGAGAACGACACGGCGATCTAGCTAGCTCGGTGACCATGCTAGTCGACTACTCTATTTCCGCAACTTTTTTTTTTGATAAAGATTTCCGCAACTCATTGGGTGGACGTCTCTTTCATTCGGTATTCTGTGGGTGTCACAGCTAACTCATTGAGTGGAGACCTCTTTCCTCGAAGATTCGCCAAGTGTTCCCTGTAACTTATTAAGATGTGACAAATTTTAGTAACATGTACTTTATGTGTCATAACGTCACAGTTTACGAGATCAAAAGTTATTGATTTCATAGATATGACTCCTAACTGAATTGATGCGACAAGTTTACTATGCCACGGACTTAGTGTTTACTTGACCAAAATTTACTACTTATTAGACACTAAGAAGTTACAACACACTTTAATTATTAAGTCATTAGTAAATTTACCTGGAAAAGAAATACTATTTTTGCACGGGTTGATTTTTTTAACGATCCAAGTTCAGTTTGTCTATCTTGTCTTGCATAAATTTAAATACGCGCTTCGTATGTCGATGAAATACCGATACATCTAACTAGTTCAATATAGCATCGATCCGAGAAATCATTTGTCTCTTAGATCCACACAATTATAAACACATCATGCCATATTAAACTAGTAGTGACTAGGCTAAAAAAAATCCGAGTAATGTCGGTGTGCACGTGACATATCTACTTAAGTTGCTATAACTGAGAAAACAAGATGATTGGTCTATGCATAACAATACGGACCAATCATCTTCCAACCAGAAACTATAATTTTTGTTTGATTAAACTTGCATGTAAGATATCTAAGTCATAGCGCCCACACACTTCCCACACCCGACACATGTGCGCATACCGTTATCCATTGGTAATGTCGTGGGCTCGATCGGCACTGCGCGAGATTAGCTCCCCATGCCATTCATGGTGGCCGAGAATAAGGCTCCAACGACGGTGGACCAAGGCTAGCAGGGACCGGCGCGTTAGTTGGCATCGGCATCAAGACACTCGGTAGCACGGACATGCGGCTAGAAATGGGTTTTTGGGGTCCAATTTTTCCTAAAGCCGTTATAGCGAGACCAGAAATATTACTGGCATGGACAAGTATATTCATGCTACTAGTGGTCAAGTCATTAGTAGCGTCGGAACATATTGTCACGCCACTCGTAAATTTCGTCGTGTTAGTATGTTGGGTCCCACTTAAAAGTGTTAGCTATGCCACTGTTACTACCTTTGTAGTGGCGCATTGTCACCGGGGCACAACAAGACCAGTGGGGTGACTTATGTTGACCCGCCAATGGTAGTCGGCCACCTCTAAATACTTTTCTACTAGCATCGATATTGAGGGATCGAGGTGGCATAAGATAAACTAGACCAATTCTTCTATGACTATGATAAAAATGCTATTAAGAAAATTTCGACCGGAGTGGAGGCGTAGGGACAAAGAAAACGGCAAAAAATAGAGCAATATTTTTTAGGGGGCCTCGGTCTATCAGCAAAACCTTACGCACGAGGCAAATATTTAACTTGACACCCAAAAGACCTCCAAGACGTAACCAATTGTCATACCTCAACCGGTGCCAAGATAAGCGTATAGGAGAACCTCGTTTTCTTCGGTGGAGATGGCTTTGGTGAAGCACGCAACTCCAGCGGATGAGGACACTACTAGGGAAAAGCTTACCCCAGGCGAACAGAAAATTCCTACCACAGGCGCAGTTTGGTTCGCCTGGGACCGTATCGCCAGCGGTAATGGCTTACCCGGCCCAGGCGAATACCACAATGCGCCTGTGGTAAGTACGCATACCCCAGGCGAATACTACTTGTGCGCCTGGGGTAAAACTCTTACCTGCGGCGAACAAGCGCTGTGCGCCTGGGGTACAGATGCGCCTGTGGTACTTTCTACTGTTCGTCTAGGGTATGGTTTTGCTGTATTAAAAAATAAGAGAAAACCAAAATAACAGAATTACAGGAAAATGACAGAAATAAGTATCAAGCTGACAGAATAACAGCAAAATGACACAATTAAGTTTTATAACATAAATATTTTCGATCATCAACACATAGTCTCGATCATCACCACATAGTTTAACAAAATTACATAGTCTCGAAAAGAACCATGCTACTAATAAATCCAGGAGTTAGCTAGTGAGATGGAAATAATTATTTGTTCTAATTTGAACAAACTCGTCATCTATCGATCTAGCGGGGTGATGTAGTGGATGACCATCATCATGTCCAAGTTGGGGACGTCACTATTTCTCATGGTGATCAGAATAGCTCGTCCAGCCTCCATACCAACTCTTGCGGAATGGAACTGCCTCCATGCTTGAGAGTTGAGGATGACCCGACCATCAGCATTATCCCTGGTGATCGGAACTACGGTGACATGTCCGGATTCTCCACGGCGTACTCCAATGGTACCGGGCTCCATGCCAGCGCTGTCCGCTACCGCCATAGGTATTTTCTAGAACACAATTCCAAGATAGAATAAAAGCACAAAGTCACATACCGGCCACATTATAACATAAGCAACTACAGGAATAAGAAAGTGTTAAGAAACATACCATGACATGTCCATTGGAGATGTTAGTGTTGGTGATGCGATGCACGAAAGGGAACCCGATGTAGCTATCTATCTCGGCAAGTTTCTGAAGGACACGGTCCTTCTCAATCTCGCTAAGATTCGCTCTTTGAGCAACCACCACATGTTTCCATGGGTCCTCCTCGTCCATATCATCCTCAGTGTCCATATCATCCTCAGTGTTCCCAATATCCTCCTCACTCCCGCCATTCTCGCTCGCAATCTCGCCCATATACACAATTTTGATACGAGATTGCGGTCCTTCCATTGAGAAGTGAATGTAATCACCTCCGCTTAAATTGTACGTGGCGATGATAGCCTGCAACTGTTCCCCGCAGAAGTATGTCTTCGTTCTTTCTTTTTTCACTCGAAGAATGTAGGTGGTCCCGTGAACATTGAAATCCACATTATTGCCAACTAACTGGTTGAACTCTTGGCGAATATTGCATGGAAGAATCTAAAAAAGAAATATAAAGAATAAACACAAGTCTCAAGCTAGATAGTAAAACGAAAGAACAAGTTAACATAAAAAGAATTGTTAATTACCAACGAATCAACGTCACCGTCGTGGAGCTGAAGCATAAAAGAAGTCCCACTGAATCGTCCTTCGGCACATCGGGACCGACATACGCCGCAAGCCATGTTCTATTAAATTAAGAAAGTACACATAGAGGTTAGAGGAGCATAGCTATCACAAAACAAAGACAAATGGCAGCACCTACCTCTAGTAGTATAATAAGGCAATTGACAGCAGTACAAACGAAATGGAACCTGTCGGAGAGTTTAGGTGATACTTCCAACAGTACTCTAGTAGTATAATAAGGCAATTGACAGCAGTACAAACGAAATGTTGTTATTGTGCGTGTTTTTACTCCTATTTAATCTCACAATTCACATTCCTTTTTACTAGTGAAACCTGACTCTATGGTATTCATCTAAACGGAAATACACATTCTCTGGATCCACGAAGAATCCTGGAGATATAATGCACTACAAGTGGTGTTGCCGTAGCCCTGGGGGTGTGTGTTGTTGGACTGCTTAAGTAAACTTGCTTTCTTCTTAGCCTTTCGGCTTGCCCACCTGTGGGTGGTGCTGTGTTTTGTTCTACGGCTTTTGCCGTTTGTAAGGAACCTGCTAAAACTATTTGATGTTCGTGATTTCAATGAAATCGGGGGGCAGCCCCTTTTAGTCTAAAAAAATGCACTACAAAGATCCGCTAAGAGCACTGAATCCTGGAGATATAATGCACATTCCTCTGGATCCACGACGACGGGAGCACCGCGGCCACCAGAAGCAGACACACATCCTCCACAACGACGACGGGAGGGCCGGAGTGGGCTGGGATGGAGGGGGGATGGGAGGGAGAGGGGCTGACCTGGATCAACGACGACGACGACGACGGAGTGGGCGACGACGGAGTGGGCGACGACCTGCTCTGCTCCTCTCGACACTGGCGACGGCGGTGGCGTGTGGGTTCGTGTGGGTGCGGGTGCGGGTGAGATCTGGTCACTTGGAATACTAAAACATTGAGCTAAGCACATTGGCACCGGTTTCTAATACAAACCGGTTCGAAAAGGATCTGTCCACTGGGCCCCACACCCTGCCGCAAATGGCCTCATGGCCTTTAGGACCGGTTTGTGATACCAACCGGTCCTAAAGGCCTGCGGCCATTTGCTGCAGGTAGGGGGGCCCAGGGGACAGACCCTTTAGAACCGGTTTGTGATACAAACCGGTTCTAATGTGCTTGGCTCGATGCCTTGTTATGCGTGGCCCCACAGATCCTTACCGCAGGCGCGTTACCTAGATAATGCGCCTGCGCTAAGTTTCGTAGGATTTAGGTTTGCGCGGTCCCACATGGCATTACCCCAGGCGCATGTCCTGTCAAAAGCGTCTGTGATAAAGATTACCCCAGGCGCGTTTTCTAGATGATGCGCCTGTGCTAAGATTTTCTAAATTACACAGCCCCGCGGCCTGGGACACATCGAGCAATACGAATGCTATAATATGTGGCTCCCCCACGTTGGTTTTCACTTAAAAAATACATACATATGAAAGTTAACATGTGCAAAAAAAAATAATGTCGCATCGAGCGTAAATAGATTGGTTTAGCGAGATACCGCAAGTGTTTCTCTCTAAAAACACATTGTACATATAGCTATTAGCATGTTATATCGCGAGTATTTCCCTCTCTCAACCTTTCGTCACAATATTAGTCTTGCCTTTCTTGGTCGATGTTGAATACGTGACCGCCATATTGTGACTTCTTCTTGTGAATGGAAGACCTGCCCTAGGTAGTGTGGTCCTGCTTCTTCTTGTGGTGTATGGTGCATCGTCTTCACCGGGTTCTTCCATCATCGGGTCTCCGACTAAGCCGTCGAAGTCCTTCTCATCGGCGACTCCATCCATTCCGACGAGGGCCCTTTTTCCTCTCCTTACGACAACACGACTAGGCTTTGCCGGGTCGGTTATGAAGAAGCATTGCTCCACATGCTTAGCCAATACCCAGGGCTCATTTTGCGCGGTGGGGTTCTTGGACTTGGGTTTGTTGGCTTCAGACATCGACATAGTGGTGAAATATTCGTCTTCTTTCGTGACGTTTGTAGCCCATCTGACATGGAACATCGGCAGCTTTACCCCAACGTAGTCAAGCTCCCAGATTTCCTCGATCTTTCCGTAGTATCTTCTAACCTCTTCGCCCGTGTAAGATTCCATCGTTATAGACGAGTTTTGATAGTCGCTACTTTTGTCTCTTTCCTCCGTGTATAGAATGTGTACCCATTGATGTCGTATGCTTGATAAGTCATCAGATTGGGCGCGGGGCCATATGACAAGGCCAATACAATTTTATCTTTCTCACATGTCATTGGCGGGGGATCGGCATCAATCTGCTTCTTGAACCATGTCGCGAAAGAGGAGTTGTGTGCTCTAAATATCTCATCTTCCGTCATCGGCCTGCGAGCACTGTTTTTTATCGCGGTTTTGTGCTCTTCTATCCAAGGGTCGACATCGTCGATGTGTTGTAACACTACTAGGTGGGCCCTTTCAAAGTCGGCTCTCCGACCACAGGAGTCCGCGTCCATTACCCTTTTGCCAGTGTTGTGGCCTACCCCCATGAACCTGTCAAGGTGCTTGTTTGCGGGCAAACCAACAGCTGGCTTCTCATCGCCTAGGAAATTCTTGCAGAAAGAGATGCATTCTTCGGTGAGAAATCCCTGGACGATGCTTCCATCCGGGTGTGCCCTATTACGAACGAATGATTTGATGATCCCGTTCATTCTTTCTAACGCCATCATGTTGTGCAAGAATGCCGGCCCAAGATTGGTGATATCGTCCACGATATGGACCAAGAGATGTACCATAATATCAAAGAAGGCAGGTGGGAAATACATCTCAAGCTCGCATAGGATGGTGACGATCTCTTCCTGCAGCCTTCCGAGTTTCTTCACGCTTATCGACTTTCGAGTGATGACATCGAAAAAGTTACAAAGGCTAGTGAGCGTTTGACGGAAGTGCGGTTCCATTATCCCTCTGATTGCAACCGGAAGTATCTGCGTCATCATCACGTGACAGTCATGAGACTTCATCCCGCTGAAGATTTTTTTCTCCGCGTCTAGGTATCTGCTTATCAGCCCCGCGTAACCTAAGGGAAATTTCACTCCGAGGAGGCATGTGAATATTTGCGCGAGCTCGTCGGGGCTTAGAGTGAAGCAAGAGGGTTTCAGGCGGTGAGTTTGGTGTTTCTTAGCCGTTTTTCGCTTGCGGTCGTCCATCTCCTCCACCCCATCCTCGTCCTCCTCCGTCTGTTCACGCGTAGAAGGCGGTAAGTGAAGCTCGCTCCTGATATTCAGGGCCATCGGGTCGTATCTTGATTTTGGCCCGTCTTTGGTCCTATCTGGCATGTTGAACAGGGCGCCAAGCAAGCTCTCACACACATTCTTCGTGATATGCATGACATCAAGGCAGTGAGGCACTCCGAGGATTGGCCAGTACCACAAGTCCCAAAACACGGACCTCCTTTTCCATACCCCCAAGAGCGGTCCTTCTGGCGGAGGACACTTTTTCTCTCCTCGCTTCCGCTTTTGTACCTTTCCCGACGGAGGACACGTTTTCCAATTCTTCAATAGAGTATCGATCTCTTCTCCTCTTCTCTTGCGTGGAGGTAGATCGAGCTCATCTTTACCGTTGAACAGGTCTCCGTGCTTTCTCCACGGGTCGTTCAGTGGTAGCCACATTCGATGCCTCATGTATACGGTTTTAGAAGATCCGGAATCCTTGTGTAGCTGTAGAAACGGGGTAAATTCCATGCACCTGACACAAGCCTTGTGTCCATGGCACACCTGACACGCAATATATCCGTATCCGAGATAGTCCTGCACCGTCGTGATCAGTGCGGCTCTCATACGAAAAGTTTCTTCTTTGAAGGCGTCCCATGTTTCCACCCCTTCCTCCCACAACGTGTCTAGCTCCTCCTTCAATAACTCGAGATACAGGTTGATATCGCTCCCTGGCTGGGTCGGCCCTTGAATCAGCATACTCATGTGTATGTACTTCCTCTTCAGACACAACCACGGGGGGAGGTTGTACATCCATACAAACACGGGCCAGGTGCTATGTTTGCTGCTCTGATTGCCAAACGGATTGAGACCGTCGGTGCTCGCACCAAGCCTGATGTTCCTTGGGTCGTTCCCGAATTCCTCATCGAATGCGTCTAATGCTTTCCACTGACGTGCATCCGAAGGGTGTGTTAGCACTGGTTTTTCAACACGTTCTGGATCGCTCAGCACCGCCTTCTTTCTGTCCTCGTGCCAGCGCATGAGCTTTGCTTCCTTGGGGTCCACGAAGTACCCCTGCAGACGGGGAATGAGTGGAAAGTACCACACAACTTTCCTAGGAGCTTTCTTCGTCCCCCTCTTGTAACGATCAGCACCGCACACCGGACATTTGATCTGGTCCGCGTGCTCGTTACGGTAAATTATGCAGTCACGGACGCAAGCGTGGTATTTTTTGTGCGGTAAATCGAGGGGGCACACGATTTTCTTGGCCTCCTGTAGACTACTAGCACATGTGTTCCCTTCAGGTAAGTGCGTCTTGAGGTATCGCAGAAGATCGTCCATGCTTGTGTCGGTCCATCCGTGTTTTGCCTTCATCTCAAGAAGATCCAGAGCTACTCTCAAGCGTGACTCCTCCGCCCCGCGACTTGCGTCATACAACGGAGTTGCAGAGTCTATCTCTAGTTGCGTGATCTTAGATTTACGTCTGGCGTCGGTCGACGTGTTCTTGAGAAGAAGATCTTGAACATGAGGGTTCCGCACGACTGAAGTTAGCGGAGTGTTCATGTCCTCGTCTGCATGTTGCTGATCACCATGACTCCCTTCTTCTTCATTATAGTCGTCTCCGTCGACAGCCGCCTCTTCGTCCTCTCCATTGCCATGTTCAGACTCCTCCTGATCATCTTCACATGTCGCCGCCCAATTGGTATCGACGTTATCATCGTCTTCATCGTCATCCATCCACTTAGTGTGGCCCTCCATGAAACTATACCTGAGCAGGTGCTTCTCCACATTACCAGAATCTGGTTTGAACAAAGACCCTACCTTGCATTTCCGACACGGACACTCTATCTCGGTGCGGTTGTTTCGATGCATCTCGGCCGTCGCGCGTCGCACGTACCTATGCACCACGCTTGTCCTCATCGCAATGACCATTGCTACAAAATGCAAGAGAGAGAGGTTTCATTAACTAGATCCGGTTTTCACGGAAAAATTCGGCATGACCTTCCTACAAAAGGTGTAACGCGGAGTGCCAGAAATTTGCCGAAAAGGAAATGAATCAACATTTCGGCAAAACATTGGCAACTCATCCTCATGGCAACACAATAAAATGAAAAAGAGAACGAATTCTCATCCACCGACCAATCCCACACACCTATTAAGATGACACACAATGCAAAATATATAGACGCGATGACGACGTCGAAGATCACCGAAGAGACGACCGATAAGAGATTGATAGATCTAGAATTAGCTAGTGGTGCATTTGTGGTGAGATCTAGTGTCCGGTTAGTAGATCTAGTGGAGAGATTTGGAAGAGGGAAAGTGGGGTAGCATACTAGCTAAAATATAACAAACATGATTGGTTAAATTAGCTAAAAATGGTGGAGGGGTGTGGGGGATTGAGCTAGGAGCACTAATGGCTCGAGTTTGGACTAGTGAGTGAGTGAGTGGGGTGGATAGGGGTGGTGGTGGGTGGCTGGCCACACTTATATTGGGGACAAATATTACCCCAGGCGAATATGCAATGGGAAGCGCCTGCGCTAAGTGGTGCTACCCCAGGCTATTCTTTGTCCCAGGCGAACAACGTACCTGTGCGCCTGCGCTGAAGGGAGCTACCCCAGTCCACTTTTTACCCCAGGCGCTTCGATATTTACTCGCCTGTGGTATCTGTTATACCGCAGGCGAACTGGAAAGCTATTCGCCTGCGGTAAAGGAAGCGTGCCAGGGTCGGCCGTGGTTGGCCCTGCCACACTTTACCCCAGGCGCTTCCGGTTTCTGTTCGCCTGGGGTAACAGGCCTACCCCAGGCGCACTTACTGGCGCTTCGCCTGCGCTAATTAACCCAGGCGCACAGGTTTTCCTGTTCGCCTGTGGTAGGATATGCTGCTATAAGCAAATCTCTAGTAGTGGGAGGGTGATTCTCTTGATTGTAGTAGGCGAAAACCTGGGGGCGTGATAACCATACGAGTAGCGCCAGACAACGCCAGCATGTCAAACTCACTTGATTTTCCATCACAACTGTTCACCCATTTTCCAGCCAATGAGGGGCAATCACCAGGCATGCAACAAATTGGCAGAAGCTCGCTATGTTGCTTTGTGCTGCCTTCGAAAGAAGTATCGACCAATTCCCTATGGTTTTGAGTATTAACCACCAATTCTGTTTAATACCAAACCAAGGTTGATTTTCAAATATCATTGCATTTTTAGATTTCCAGATTCACCAAAAAATACACCGATAGCAAACCAATCAGCTGAGACGCATCCTGCGCCGCCTGGTTTCTGCGTCAGCCCCTCGCGCCGCCATGAACCGGCTGGACCTGCTTGCTTGCATGCCAGGAGCGGAGCTATGTACAAGTGATGGGGGCCACGGCCTCACTTGTAAGAGGAGCGGGTGTGCACTACAGGCACGCCAGTTCTTGTTAGGCTGGTGCCAGTGCATCACCCATTCTCACGGGCTATGGCCTTGTCACGTCAGTTTTTTCCCTCACTATCATCTCACTCTCACGGCACTGTGCTAGTGCACGGGCTATAGCCCTCACTCTCACTTCTCTCTCTGCCACATCAGCTTTTCTCTCTCCTCCACGTCAACATATATTTTTGAGACGAGAACATTCAAAATAATGCAAGGAAATTATTTTATTTAACTAAAATTGTTACCGATTACATAATAATTAATAAAATAAAAAATTATAATCCTCCTCCTCCTCCTCCTCGTCGTCATCATCTTCCAGCCCTAGCTCTTTTTCCACTATCTGGATGTCCTTCGCATGTTTGCGCTTTGCTGCTTCGTCCATGTCGGCGGTTGATCGGTCTTGCAATTTGTTATATTGCTTCAGTAGTTTAGCCTTCACTAAACCAGTCCACATGTTCTTCATCCCGAAGGTTGCACTTGTTGCCTCACTGTTTGATGAGGATTCCTTCCCCTTCTTCTTTCCCTTTCCTTTATCCTTGCGAAACGCGGTCTTGGCCCTATCGTGGCCCATTGGACGCTGCTCCTCCTTCGTCGCCTCGCTAGAGCTATACTCACCAGAAACCCCCATACGGGTTCTCTTGGAACTGGAATCAGTCCCACTACCAGAACCATTGTCCTTTCCACTTCGCTTCATTGCGAACAGCTTCCCACCACTTGAAGCATTTGAAAGGCCGAGTCACTCTACTGTCATTTGCGTATCTCGCCTGTGCCGCCTCCATGACCATTGCATCGTCTGCTCCACTCTGACGTACCGCTTCTTCTTGGATGTGGTATGCATTGAACAAGGACATCTCACGGTTGTAGACGTTCCAATGATCCTTCAGTTGCTTCCCGGTCCGATGGCGGGCGGGATCGGAGGTAGAGTTGAAGGTCGCAGCTATCTGACCCCAAAAACTTTCGCCGGTCTTGCAGTAACCGGCGTGAGAGTCCTTGGAGTGAAAAACCCAAGCATGAACCTACCACGAAATAGATATTGTCTTAGTGAAAAATCCAAGCAAAAACCAACTCCGAAATAAATATGTGACGGGTAAGAAAAGTACCAGTTTTTCCTCGTCCGCAGATTTCCACTCGAGCCTCTTTGGAAGCTTTGGTACCATTGTTTCCGCGGCATCGGACCCGTCGCTTGGAGCACTGGCTTCTGGAGGTGGTGGGGGGTACGGAGGAGGTGGAGCGTATGAACCGTATGGATACGGAGGTGGAGCGTACGAACCGTACGGAGGTGGTGGGTACTGAGGTAGAGTCCCACTGCCGCTATCTGTAGGTGGAGCATGTGGAGGTGGTGGGGGGTATGCATACGGAGGAGCAGGGTATGAACCATATGCACCCGGAGGTGGACCATATGGCCCCGGAGGTGGTGTGTTGGATGTGTATAACACTCGGGGATGCGGCGAAGAACCGGCATTGGGGCGACGATGTGTGGGAGAGACATCTTCTATGTGAGAAGGTTGTGACCCGTCGGACTGCAAGAGCTCCGTGTACGAGGTCATATCTGGAGTCCAACCCGACATGGCGGAGATGGTTTGAGAGAAGAGGGAAAGAAAGATGATGAAATGGTGTGAAGAGAGTGAAGAGATATGTGGGGGTGGGGGGGGTATTTATAGGAGTGCAGATGAAAATTTGGTTTTTTTTTTGGCTTTTTTAGCCAGCAACGGCTCCCCCCAACGGCTAGCTGACGTGGCGCCCCCCCCGGGCCCGCCCTCTCGCTCCGCCAACGCGGGCGATAGGCCGCGCTATCGCCTCCTCCTCGCCCCCTTGTCGCCCGCCGAGGGGCGGTATCGCCCCGGCTATCGCCCCCACTGGCACCAGCCTTAGTTGTTAGTGCAGGGTGTGCGGTACATGCATAAATATTAAAATGATGGATGGGAACGGAACTAGTAGTATGGAGGGTATGATTAAATGTACATGCGAAACTTATAGAAAAAAAAACCATGCTAGTGACATATATAAACAACAATTTTGACAAGAAAGATGAAATTCAAGCCTATTTGATCAGATCATGCATCAGACAACCTCAAAAATTAAAGCCGGATCACTTCCAGTAAATGGCAACACAAATTTTTCCTTGTGTTGAGTGCCCTACTAAGAATAGGAAAGCTCGCTAAGAAATCATAGCGGGAAAGGCAGAGATAGAATAGAAGGTTATCTTTTTCAGATCAGAATTGACCAAGAACATGGCACTTGGTGCTCTGAATTTCGACCGAGGATTATAGCACTTGTATAATGGATAATGGTACTTCTCATTTTCAGGCTCACAAGAAACGAGTAGAATACATGATGTTCAGCAAGGGGGCTATGCTGGTGAAACTAGATTTTAGCAGCAGCATGCTAACAACCAGCTCTGTATCAACAACACAACAGTTATGGTGGAGTGCATGACTAGACGAGGATTTTCCTATTTTATCTCCAGCTACTCTAGACAGCGTTGTGCTGAACCTGTTACAATCAGGGACGTGTTTGGTTCAGAGCTGGTAACAGTAACGGTAATGGAAACGGGTCCCAGGGTGTATCACGTGCGGAGTGGAGAACTCGGCTTTTTGTTTGGTACAGCTTCGTAACGGAAACAAATTCCTTACCACTGTTTGGTTGAGAAAATTGTGAAGGGTAACAGTGACCATCAAAAGCTACAAACAGCCGATCTTTAAAAATCCCAACTTTTCCCTTATAACTGAACTTCACACTGATCCATGCTAAATATTGAACAATCAAAGATCATATGCCAAGAAAGAACTACAAATTAAACAAAAAAAACTGGCAATGGATAATAAACAAGATCCTGATAATTTCTGCCAGTAAACAGAAGCTCTCTTGTTCTGCTAATCGCTGCCAATATCTCAGAACATTCAAGTATAAAATACTCGCTATTAAGTAACATTTTTTCACCGGATAATAAGCAAGATACCGGAGCAAGGATTACAGGTTAAAAAATCCATAGCACATTTTAGTCTTGGTCCCTATAGTCTTCCAAATCAGCTTGTGAATCTCTCTTCTCATCTCTGTCAATAAAAAGAAGCACATGTAAAAAAATCCATTGCACATTTTAAGGGAGATGTCTTGGGCCAGAAGAACTCAAGAAAGCATAGGTTTGTTTAAATGAAAATGGCAGGGCAGACATAGCTACTGTAACATCCCAAGTATGAAAACTTCCATTTAGAATGTTTGTTTCTTGTTTATTAAAGTTTTGCATCATGTCATCATACTCATTGCCTTTGTTTTCATTTGGTTTGCATCTGTTTTCCTTGTTTTCACAATTGAAATTCAAACAATATTTCAAATGCTTTGTTCATACTTGTTATGTTACAACTTTCCAAATAACAGGTTCAAATAAAACATCCATTTGTTTCCATGAAAAATAAAAAGCTCAACTATTAATTTGTTCTTGAATAATCCACTTAATACAAATTGCATTCAAAATTCAAATCACATATTACAAACAGCACCCAATTTAAAATTATGAAAATTACCAAAACAATTCTAATCATTTGTTTCCATTTAAACTAAAGGTTCAAACTATTTTAAATCTTGTTTTCAATAAATCACTTAATAATCAAATTCATCCAAATTTGAATCAAATTACAAACATCTTTTTGTTTTGAACTTTTTGGAAAACAAAAGTTGGCATTTTGTTGCTGTTGTAATAACTAACTTCACCAAAATTTTCTAAATTTTTCTAACACCCAAAACTTATCTATTTTCTTCCTATTTCAATTTCTGCAAAAAAAAAAGAAACAGCAGACAAAAATAAAAAGAAAACGCCAGCGAGGGGCAGTGGGTTGCGCCCCACGCAGGCCCAGCCCATCAATTTCTTCCCCCACGGCCCGGTACCCCTTCGGGGTCGTCTTCTCGCTGTACGGCGCCGATCCGGCGACGCCACGTCGACGCCGTCGCGCGGGAACGGCCGTGAACAGCCCCCTACCCCCTATAAACCTACTCCTAGACCCCCGAGCCGCTGCCCTAACCCTAACCCACCTACCTCCCTCGCGCCGCCGTCGATCTCCCTCTCACTGCCCGGAATCCCTCCTGTTCTGAACCTCACCGGAGCGCCCACCTCTGAACCCGCGATGCCCGCCGCCGCTGCAGTGCTCCTCCTCCCTGGCTGACCGCGGGGATCAAACCGCCGTAGCATCCTCGACATCATCGACACCTGCACGACGCCAGCAAGCCTCTGCTTCAACGCCGCCGTCCTCAACGTCGACGCCGCCGTCGCCGTTCTTCCTCGGGCCTATGCTACGCCTTCGCCGGAGGTGATCATCGTGCCCTCCTCCTACCTCTCTTGCGCAAGCACACACGCGCACACCGCAGCACACCCACGAGCCAGCAGCAGCACGGCATAGCAACCGCCACGAGCAGAGCTCGCCGCCGGCGTTCCTCTCTGTCGAAAGTTCAGACCTTTCTTCAGTTAAAAATTCAGTTAGCGAATCTGAACAATAACCTGTCTGCGTAGCGTAGACTGACAAAAACGAATCGCTATCGCAGTGGTAGCGCACCACTGCGCGCTCGTCCACAGCGCGGGTTCGAGCCCTGGCGCTCGCGATTAAAACCTGGGCAACTGACAGGCGTGGCCCACCTGTAAGTGGCCTCTTCTGCCACCTGTGCTGCCACGCAGTCCAGGGGCCCTCTGTCAGTGGCAGTGGCTAGCCACTGCAGAGTCAAAAACGTTTTTCAACCTTTTCTTTTTCAAATTAAATCCTTTTTCATTACAGTTTGGTCCCTGAAAATAAATTGCTAATAACTTTTAATTTATAAATCCAAATAATATAAACAAAATATGTTTGTTGAACCAAATTTAATTATCTATCTATTTAAACCAATTGTATTCTGTTTTGAATAATCCAAATGCATTCAAATTTCAAATTCAAACAATTCATTTGAAATTTGAATAATTGCATAACTAATTCATACTTAATCCAAATAATGCAAATAAAATATGTTTTCCATGCTATTTTGAACCATCTTTCCTAATATAAATTTTGTTTCATGTTTTGAATAATTAAAATTGCTTAAATATTTTAAACCTTGTTTAAATCATTTAATTTTGCTAAATTCATAACTTGCTCAACTTAAATTATTTTTGAACATATAAAATATGTTTTCAAACCAGAAAAACATAACCTTTTCAAATATGAATTTTATTTAATGTTTTGAACAAATAAAATTCAAATAATATTCCTACTTGAATTAAATTCAATTAAAACTTGTTTAAACTTGTTCAATTCATAATTAAATCATGGTAATTCCTTTTCAATAATTGAAACATGTAATCCACCTAAAATTTTGTGCTCTAATCAAATATGAATTTTGTCATCTGTTTTGAACAACTTAACTTGATGAAAACAACCAATGCTTGTGTAACTACTTTAAGAAGCTAATGTTCTCAACTTAATAAATAATTTTTCCCAACTTGGTAAACAACATATCAAATTGTTTTCCATTGTTGTTTCCTTTTGTTTTCATCATGCATGCATCATGCTAATCAACTCTCACATGGTAATAAATGGTAGATCATTTGTTTCAACCTTAATTCATGGGCTTTCCATATGCAATCCCAATTGCATATGGGTCCATTTAAACATGTGATCTTGTCAACTAGTTTATTTTGGTGCACCAATTAAATTGCCATGCATCATCCCATGTTTGTGCATTATGCCATGTTATTGATTGTCCGTCTCCCTTCGTTGTTTGTTTTGCTTTTTCTCGATTAGACGACGACATTGAGACAGACGAGCTTTACGACACCACTTCCGAGGACTTAGCTCAGTACCAGGCTGCTGAGCTTGCAGGCAAGTTATCACTCACATGAACCATTGCGTTCCTTTCCACACTGGTTACCGATACTATCCATTGTCTATTTCTGCTAGCCCTATGTATCGTTGCTTGTTCCCCGAACCCATCACATGATATCCTGAACCCTGATATTGCCTCACCTCCACACCTACAACCCCTTGTTTGTTGCCTTAGTCCTACTAGCATGCTTAGGGTTGCTTGTGCTCGAGTCTGTTGTCCGTTACTTCTTTTACCTTACTTAGTTATGTTCTATTGGGCTCGGTGTTTAATCAATCAACCTGTTAATGCTATGGGTAATAATAATTTGATGATAAGGCACCGGCAGGAGGCCCGGCGTGGTTTTGAGGCCTGCTAGTGTCGACCCTAATAGGGAAAGGGTCTTGTCTACCGATCCATGATGAGCGCACTAACCGCATGTAGGAAGCGTGTATGGGCGCCCCCCTCAATTTGACTCGATTCGCATCTCGTCCAAATCGCCACACTTAGTTCGGGCTTTCCATTTGCTGCACGCATATGCAGGTACGAACCCGAGGCCAGGGTGGAATTTTTGTAGTCGGCATTTAGGGCGGCGTGGTCTTCCAGTGCTATGAGGGTCCCCTTTTCTTCGTGGGGCTCGATTAGCCGCGCACGCACAGCACGTGGTGCTTTGGGCTTGATGCGAAGAAGGGTCGAGTTGTGTTGAGTGCCTCGCTTGGTGGGTTTGATTCCCGTCTGGCGGGATATTCTTACGTGTACGGCTACATTGGTGCATCCCTGCAGGGTTAAATCTTCTCGAGAAGCCGTGTTGTCCGCGGTTATGGATGACTTGGTGAAAGTACTGGCTAACAAGTACTCAGAACAACTTACACCTAACTAATGCTAATCTTGACTAGTAATAGGATTATTGACACAACAACTTGAATCACCATTAATCCAACCGTGTGAGTTATCCTTGGGTTGCTTCCTTAGTAGGGGGTAACATTGGATGGGTTTGTTTGAAGTTATCTTCAGAGGGTTTACGATACGCGATCTTATCTTCTTTCTGTTAGTCGGAAGTTGTAGTATGTCTCTGTAGTTGGTTAGAGCAGCCCGCTGCAGCATCTTTTATATCCCTATTCTTCCGTTGAACCCAAAGCATCTGTGCTTGTGTTGACGGGTAACTCTTTGGTGAAGTGTGAGTCTTTCTTGCCAGTACTTGGATGTACTGACCCCTTTGGGGCTGTGGTATACGCAGACTACGATTCCGAGGATCCCCAGGGTGGCTACTTCATGGAGTTCGACGAGACTGCAGACGAGTAGATAGCGGACCCGGGCAGGATCCGAGACTACGTGGATGGGCTTCGTCTTCTTTTCATTCTCGGCCTATTAGGCCTATTTGGATTTGTCTGTACTCAGACGCTTTGAGTGCTTCCGCTGTGATGTAATGATGATATGTTGGGAAATGTGTCCTCTGGATGTTTGTATTTGCTATTCTCTGCCCTAGTGAGGGCCAGTTGCAACTTATTTCCATCTTTTGTGTCTTAGAGATATGTTGTGGTATCATTCCGTTTAACGCCGTTGACGTACCATGTGTGAATGGTATGAAGTACGTCAATGGTAGTATCTTGATCTCTATGGGATAGTTTACATCGACGATGGATAAGCAGAGTTTGGTTGTCGCACATAAGTGCTGGCCTACTCGTAAGAGGATGCGGGAGCAGTTAGGCCCCGTAATCCAAGCATATGCTATCCAGTTCGGCCCGGTGAGTATCCCCTAGAAGTCAGGGTGCGACAAATGGTATCAGAGCCTGTCTGCCCATAGGATCCCTTTTACTGGTCGTAGTTTGAGTCTAGAAACTATTTTGTAGCTATATAGGAAAAATGAAACGTGAGAGTAGGAATTCTGTTCTTTTTCTTCTTTTCCCCACCCACCCTCCCTTTTCTGGTAAGGAAGTGCAACGTTGATTTTTCCCTTCTCATCTAAACTTTCAAGTTAGGTTTTCACGTATCCTGGTTTCTCTAGGATGGTTATATCTACTAGACCATAGGAATCTCTATTCCTTAAGCAGTAGATATGGATCCTTTAGAAGCCCGGATGGGTTTTCCGTAGTACCTCAGGAGTTATGTTGCTTCAATATCCTGTTCTTCTCAACGTCCCTTTCGTCCGTTGAAACCTTGTTGTTGCTTTTCCACTTCAATTCTTCTACCGCCGTCTAATCAACACTTCCATATCATCTGCAGATGGATCTCAGGTTCTACCCGCAGGTGGTTCGTATGACTCGTTGCGAGAGCACTGCCGGTTATCCGGAGACGCTGAGAGACATGGTCACTTATCTGGGGTTCAGTTGGGCACCAGAGTACCAGGTCTACGAGCACCAGCGAGAGTTTGAGCAGACTTACTACTAGGCTATCGTCTACATTCTGTCAGATGATGGCAGGAGCATAGTCTACTGCTACGAGGCAGTAGGTTCCACAGTGGATATGGCTGTGCAGTAGGCAGCTTATGTGAGTATCACCGTCCTTCGTGCTGACTACTGGGGATTTGATGATTCCATCTATCGCCACATCCCCCGTGGTTACATTACGTCGGAGGGAGATCACTTCACTCTCTACGACAACTTGGATACTTACGAGCATGATAGCTCCAGACTGCACACCAGAGCTCAGTTCGTGAGGCATAGTGACGCAGTTGCCACCACACTAGCTCAGGAGTTGGCTTCAGTCAGGGAGCAGCTCTACCTTGCTTTGACGCGTCTGGCGACTTACACCACAGATTTTGTTGGAGACGAGCGCTTTGCGCGTTTCGATCAGCCATTTGGGCGTAGGCTGCCAGATGCTGGAGGTTACGAGCCGATCAGAGGTCCACTTCTCAACCTAGGTGCTGGTTACAGTGGAATTCCTCGCTTTGGAGCACAGGGAGACGACGCTTTCTACTTCACCACACCGAGAGTCGCTCTCAGAGCAGTTCCGATCTACGTGAATCGTCGTTCTACTTACTTTTGTTAGCGTGCTCCTCACCGTACCTCTCGCCGTACTCCTAGACGCCGTCCTGCGTGATGAGCATGGGAGTACCGATGTATCCATTCCTAGCTATGTTTAGTTATCCTTTCGTATTCGAACCATTTATGGTGTGTTGGATATTCTGATGTATTTGAACATATGATGATGTACCTGTTGGTTATCTATTCATGCGTCGGAATAATCTCTCTTTCGGTTGCTAAGTTTATCCCTTCCTATTGTTGTGCTAAAATGCATTTCCATTCAGGATGCCTCCAACAAGGAACAACATGCCTGAGCCACCGCCAATTGGGGAACTGTTGACTCAGATGACCCAAGTGATGACGCAGATGGCCCAATTCCAGGCTAATCAGCAAATCCACCAGAATACTCAGCGAGTGGGTATCAAGGAGTTCCTCAGCCTGGGCCCAAGAGCGTTCGTGGCCACACGCGAGCCTCTGGATGCTGATGACTGGATCCGTGAGATAGCCAGGGCTCTGGACATTGCACATGTAGCTGAGGAAGACAAAGTCAAGTATGCCTCCTACCTACTGGAGGGTCAGGCAGCTTCGTGGTGGGAAAACTACCAGGCTATGAGAGCTGGCATTCCTATCACCTGGGGTTGTTTCAAGGATGCATTCCTGAAGCACCACATTCCAGATGGTCTCATGGAAAGGATGCGTGAAGAGTTTTGCTCGCTCAAGCAAGGCAAGATGGACGTCATCAGCTATCAGAGTGAGTTCAATTCGCCTCGCTCGATACGCTGGAGACGAGGTGTCCACAGAAGCTAAGAAGATGGCAAGGTTCCGCAGAGGTTTTAACCCGGAACTCAAGTACGCTCACACCAATGTCAAGACCGAAGACTTCGAGGAGCTCGTGAACACCGCGCTCAATGAAGGGAATGGGCGCAAGGCGTTCGAAGAGTCTCGCAAGCACTCGCGTGAGGGTGGTTCCTCCTCCAACATGACCACCCCTCCGCAGAAGCGCCGCATCTGGGTGCCAAATGGTGCTGTCACTAGGGCTCCATACGCCCAAGCTTCTCCAGGCTTCGCTCCCCGCCCACCCAACCCAGCTCATATGCATGGTCAGAGGGTTCCAATGGGGCAGCCAAGGCCAGGTCCTCCTCGTGTCGTCACTTGCTTCAAGTGCAAGGAGACGGGACACTACGCTGACAAGTGCACGCAGAGGCAGCTACCTCCACCACCACCTCGCCCCAACACCAACCAGGCAATGGTGCACGCTCCCCCGCATAAGGCCTTCAACTCCAACAACAGGCCTGTCGGGAGGACCGCAAGGGTGAACCACGTCAAGATTGACAAAGCTGAGGAAGCTCCTGACGTCGTTCTCGGTACATTCCCCGTAAACTCTTATCCAGCTAATGAAGGGAATATGCCCGAGAGGCAATAATAAAATGGTTATTATCTTATTCCTTGTTTATGATGAATGTTTATTTCTCATGCTAGAATTGTATTAACCGGAAACGTTGATACATGTGTGCTTAATAAACAAACAATGGTTCCTAGTAAAGCCTCTCTTTTAACTAGCTCGTTGATTAATTGATGATCAAGGTTTCCTGATCACGAACATTGGATGTTATTAATAACGGGGTCATGTCATTAGAAGAATGATGTGATGAACATATACCCAAAGAGAATATAGCAATGCGATCAAGTCATTTAGTTTACATTGTTATATCAAACATACGAAGTAACTTATTCCTTAGACCATGAGATCATGTCAATCGCTGATATTGGAAGAGTGCTTTGATGGCATCAAACGTCACACCGTAACAGGGTGACTATAAAGGTGTCGTTAAGTATTCGGAAAGTATTAGTTGAGGATCATGGATCAAGAGTGGGATTTGTCCATCCAAATGACGGAGAGATATACTCTGGGCCCTCTCGGTGATATCACATCGAAACCGCTTGCAAGCACGTGATATGATCACAAGGATGTTATATCACGGGAACGAGAAAAGAGTACTTGTCCGGTAACGAGATTGAACAAGGTATGGTTGATACCAATGATCGAATCTCGGACAAGTAAAATATCGCGAGACAAAGGGAATAGTTCACGGCGTTGTTGGTTCACACGATCACGAGAGTCATCGTTGAATATATAGGAGTCATCACGGATCTCCAGATCCCGCTGTTGATTATTGATCGGAGAGGAGTCTCGATCATGTCTATCTTATTCGCGAACCGTAGGGTGACACACTTAAGGTTCGATGACGCGTTTGAGAGGATACGGAATATCGAAGAATATTTTGGACAGCACCGAAATTGTTTCGGGGAAAATTGAAATAGTTCAAGGGGTTTTTCGTCGAATGGTTGTTAATAGAATTAACAAATTATTCGAGGTGCTTTATGCAAATGTTTGTTAATAGAATTAACAAATGCTGAAATAAAGAAATAAAAATGTTTTATTGATTTATTAAAGAAAAACTCTTGGATTTTCTAAGTGGGGTTTAAAGGAAAATGAGTGGGTGTGAGTGGAGTGTCCACTCACATCATGAGGGAAGAGGTGGGGGCACACCATGGGGCTGGCCGCACCCCCCTTGGGCTGCCTCCCCCCTCTCCTATAAAAGGAGGGTGAGAGCTCTCCCTCCTCCACACACTTGGCCACTTCCATTTCCTTCCACCCGCTGCTCCATTTCATGGTCTCCGGCTTGGCGAAGCCCTGACCGTGGGATTCTTCACCACCACCACGTCGTCGTGCTGCTGGAGTTCCGAGGGATCCTCTACTTCCGCGCCCCGCTGGAACGAGGGAACGGAGGTCGTCATCAACCGTACGTGTGACCGATCACGGATGCACCGCCGGATTGCGGTGCCATCTTCTCGCTACCGGGATCGGTGTGAGTACGACTACGCCAACAACGAGATTTGATCTCGTACCACTTTGAGTCTTCGAGGGTATGTGTTCTCCTTAACCCTCTTGTTGCCCGTTGCACTTCGTCTCATAGATTAGATCTTGGCCTTTCGGGTATCTCTCGCGTAGGAAAATTTTTGTTTTCTATGCAACGAACCCTTCAGTGGTATCAGAGCCGGATCTATGCGTAGATGTTTTGTACGGGTAGAACACATAGGTGTATGTGGGCGTTGATGATCATGTTATTACCTCCTTGATTATTTTATGATCTTAGTGGCATAGTGGGATGAAGCGGCCCGGACTAACCTTACATGTCCATGTACATGAGACTTGTTCCACAACTGACATGCAACTTGTATTGCATAAGTGGCTTGCGGGTGTCTGTTTCTCCTACTATAGTTAAGATCTAATCTATGAAGGGTTGTTAAAAATGTGTTTATCAACGTTGTGGTTGATGTTCGTAGGTATGAACGGTTCTATCCTCGAAAGCCCTAAGCCACGTAAAATATGCAAAAATAAATTAGAAGCGTCTAACTAGTTTTTGCTGGGCATGTGATGTGATATGGTCAATATTACAAATTTGATTATGAGATGATCTATTTTGTAAATTATTGATATACCGTAAGGTATCCATATGGTTGTCTTCTTATTGATGGACAAACAAGTTTGGGGTACCGTGGTACTTGGTACCACGCCGGTGGAATGATTGAGATCATACCATAATGCACATGATGGAGATCAAGTGCAAGAAGGACCATATCATATCACGTTATCCTTTCATGTGATGTCTGTGATGTTGATCCTTTTTATGCATCTTGTTTTGCTTAGATAACGTTGGTAGCATTATAAGATGATCCCTCTCACTTAATATCAAGATAATAATGTGTTCTTCCTTAAGTATGCACCGTTAAGAAAGTTCGTCGTTTCGAGACACCACGTGATGATCGGGTGTGATAGACTCAACGTTCGCATACAACGGGTGTTTTCAAGCCTAGCATGTACAGACATGGCCTTGAAACACACGCAATACTACGGTTCTACTTGGCGAGCCTAGCATGTACAGACATGGCCTCGGAACACGTAACCGAAAGGTAAAGCATGAGTCATATGGATGATATGATGAACATGTCGATGTTCGCCTTTGAAGCTACATCATCTCACGTGATGATCGGTTTTGTTGTAGTGAATTTGGTTCGTGTAATCACTAAAGACGACTAAGAGGGATGTTGTTTTTGAGTGGGAGTTCATGGCTTAATTTGAATTAACTTGAACTTATTTATCATGAACAACAAATCAAAGTGAATTTGCACAACTTGTAGTAGTCATTGGCATCCTCATAACTACCTTACACTTAGATTGTTAATTGAGATATAACTGTTATGATCTGGTAAATACCATTTAAGATTGGTACCGTATTAGTGAAATTTAAAATTGAGTCCTATTGTAGATTTTTGGTATTTCCTACCTAGCTCCATGTGATTAATGATTGATTAATCTAGAGAGCAAATAATTCCTACTTAGAATCCAGAGTCATGGTTGCTTCCGTATTACTTTATCTTCAAAAGAATGTTTTGTTGATCAAGGTGATTTTGGAACTGAAAAGAGTTGTTTTCAGAAACAATCAAGTGAAAGATATATTGATATCTAGAAACTTATTTGTAGCAACATGACTGAGTATAATTTAGCGTGACAATGTTTGCTTATATTATCTGAATATATGCAAATTTAGCGTGACAATGTTTGCTTATATTATCTGAATATATGCATTGATTGAAGACGCTAGGCGTTTGAATATTCCAAGAAGTTGGGCGCTCAAAATTATCCTCTAAATTCCTTCCTTCGAGCTATAGTAGCGTAATCATAAAATTGTTATGGGGATGGATTAAAAGTATGTGTAAAGTCGTTTACCTTACTTAGAAATTGTTAAGAGTGGAATCTAGAAGAATGCTATTAATATGGTGATATTAGTAGAACAATCAAACTCAAAGTATGACTCAATGGGTGATAGTATATGACTAACACGCCAAAGAAAATGAGCTAGTAAGACTAGCATTGTTTGATGTTGAATGATTCTTCTATAAAGGAAAGGGAATACTGAAAATAGAATTACAAAAAGATATATGGCAGAAAAAGAAGATAACTGGAAAGTCCAGCTCAGGAGTATATGCTTGATATACAAGTTATAGATGTATTACTAGTTAACAAAGTATTTTTGGTATTTTGATACCACATTGGTTGGTATGAGTTGTCATACAAAGCAACACAATGAAAGAAATACAAGGGCCTAAAAGGAACTAGTAATAGATGTGGAATCGATTATGACAAGAACATAAATAAAGTGTTATTGTGTTCATTGTCGTATCGAACCAACCAGTCGAGATTTATTTGAAGAACTTAATAATTTGTTATTTTGTTCTAGTCTTTTGTGAGAACAAATGAGATTGTTCAAACTATGATCATATTCCATAATTGATGGATATGTTAATATAAATCATGTTGGTAAAGTAAACATCTATAAGACTAAATGCTAAACGTTGCAAGACGTTGAAGAGTTTCACTTAAATTGTGACACCACCATTTTAGTTCATATCGGAAAGGAAAACATGAAGGAACTCCATATTGATGGACTTCCGGAGTCATTTTATTGACGCTTGTGAGACCTCTTCCAAAAGATGACTAGAATTCCGTTCTTAGGCCAAAGTAGAATGGACGACTAATTTAGTGGAGATTATACATATTGATGTATATAGTCCATTATGTGTAGTCATGTATGGTGGATTAATTTTTCCTTCATAAAATTCTGTCGATGATTTAAGTAGATATGTGAGTATATCTATTTAAAGGGAACAGAGTTTGACATTTTGAATTGGTTCAAAAGGTTGTTAATATGAAGTTAAAATCAATGTAACAAGATAATCAATTATTTATGATTGGATCATAAAGGATAAAGTTTGAGTTACAAGTTTATCAAAACATCTGAGAAGTTGCAGAATTGTTCTACAACTTATACTTCTCGAATACCCCACATTATATTGGAGTATTCAAAAGACAAAATCAAACCCTGTTTGACATGGTAAGATTAATAAAATTGCCATTATAATTTTGTAGTTTATACATTAAGGACAACCGCTTTTACACTGAAAAGAGCACCATCATGATCCGTTGAAATTGACAACATATAAGATATGGTTTGGGTAATGACCCGAATTGTCATTTTTCTTAAGTTTTGGTATGCATAGCATGTGTAAAATGTTTACAACCAAAATAGGATAAATATATGTTTATAAGGTTATCCCAAATAAAACATTGGGTATTTCTCCTATCACCGAACCAAAAGACAAATGTTGTTTGTCAGAAAGGGTTGATTTCTCGAGAAAGTAGTTCTTGCGAAACAAGTGAGTGGGAGCACGGTACAAACTCAACAAGATTACAGAATCTCCGTTATCATGTCAAGAGTAGCGCAGCACTGGAAGTTGGTCCGGGGTTTACTATTTTGACTAAGTAGAAGACACTACAAATGTTGTAGATACTTCAAATGAGTTTGCGAACTGTACCAGAAAAGTCCAAAAACTTTGTACTTTGAACAACTTGTGGTTTAAGTATAAAGTGTTGTTTTGACAACAAAGGACCTGGACCTTATAAAGGAAGCAAATGATGGGCACTGACTTCGTAAAATTTACTATGAGTCATTATATCCGCCATAGTATCCTTGTATGAATATCAAGTATGTGACTTGGTAGTCCTTTCAATAGGCATGATGCCTAACGATAGCAAAAGGGTCTATATAGCGACAAAGACATGGATACTTATCGGAAAGTTGTTTTCGACGAAGTTCAAAGAGTTCACTACTACAAGATTTTGATCTTCCGTAGTGATGCTTAGTCTTTGCAGATAGTTCTAGCAAAGTTACATATTATGATATGGATGTTGAATAACAAAACCAATTCTCCTCTCGAGGAAGTTTATTCAAGGATGTGTACTTGACACAGTCTGAGAGTTTTGTAAAATTCAAAAGGTTGCTAGAAAGGCATGCGCACTTCAATGGTTGAAGTGAGCATAACGAAGTTGAAATCTTTACCTTAATGAAGTTATCAAAAGAGTTTGATTCCATCATGAATGATAAAGATGCTTGTAGAGTTACAAGAAATTAAGTGGGAGTGTTATGACATATTTCCAATACTTTATGTAGATGACATATGGTTGATTGGAAAATATGTATTTTAAATTAACACGGTTAAGATTTCATATTGATGAAAGGCTTAGAAGATATTGGGCATCGATATCTATAAAAGATGGATTGAAGCGCCTGATATGATTGAAGCCAAATTACATAGATGAAATATTGAAGTAAGTCAATATAAAATTGATAAGAAGGAGTTCTTCTTACATGGAAAATAATTGAGCAAGATTCATGTGTTTTGACACATGATGAGCATCATTGAAATTGAGATTTCTAAGTCATGTTTCCATGCTATGTACACAACCAGATGAGTCCTATGCTATAAAATGTTATAGTAGGATAATTCATATGATGATTAGACAACAGTGGGAGAGATCCTTGTGTCATTTTAGAAATGCTAAGGATATGTTTTCCTATATAGTAATGACAAAATAATAGTTGTAATATGTTACACTAATAGTCTTGTCATTTATTCAAGTAATTTTATCTCAATTAAAATATGTGATGAAGGGTAGCACAATAGGATGGAAGAAAGTTCCATGCTGGATTTGAAAGAGTTTCAAAATTAAAATATTGTGACAGATACTACAACAAAGGCTAAAGTATATCGTTGTGTTGACAACTAATTATAAGCGTATTTTGTGTCAAGGAGTTCTTTATTGAACTTGGTGAATTTCCAAGAATGCTGAAACTATGAAGCTACATTTTCACAATGTTAGTAACATCAGTTTAAGCTGAGGAATTAAGGTATCATCGGAACTTGGTGAGTTTCCAAGAATGCTAACACTATGAAGCTACATTTTCACAATGTTAGTGACATCAGTTTAAGCTGAGGAATTAAGTTTTCACGAATTGACTATATATATACAAAGCCATCTCATTAGAGAATGAGTGATGCGTGTAGACGCAAAGAACATGCAAATACAATAGGACCTGAACAGTTCAGATCTTTTTGATGATGTTTACCACATGCGAAGCATGGTAATAACACTGGAACGCCATATGTGTTAAGTGCTTACAGACTAGATTATTGACTCTAGTGCAAGTGGGAGACTGAAGGGAATATGCCCGAGAGGCAATAATAAAATGGTTATTATCTTATTCCTTGTTTATGATGAATGTTTATTTCTCATGCTAGAATTGTATTAACCGGAAACGTTGATACATGTGTGCTTAATAAACAAACAATGGTTCCTAGTAAAGCCTCTCTTTTAACTAGCTCGTTGATTAATTGATGATCAAGGTTTCCTGATCATGAACATTGGATGTTATTAATAACGGGGTCATGTCATTAGAAGAATGATGTGATGAACATATACCCAAAGAGAATATAGCAATGCGATCAAGTCATTTAGTTTACATTGTTATATCAAACATACGAAGTAACTTATTCCTTAGACCATGAGATCATGTCAATCGCTGATATTGGAAGAGTGCTTTGATGGCATCAAACGTCACACCGTAACAGGGTGACTATAAAGGTGTCGTTAAGTATTCGGAAAGTATTAGTTGAGGATCATGGATCAAGAGTGGGATTTGTCCATCCAAATGACGGAGAGATATACTCTGGGCCCTCTCGGTGATATCACATCGAAACCGCTTGCAAGCACGTGATATGATCACAAGGATGTTATATCACGGGAACGAGAAAAGAGTACTTGTCGGTAACGAGATTGAACAAGGTATGGTTGATACCAATGATCGAATCTCGGACAAGTAAAATATCGCGAGACAAAGGGAATAGTTCACGGCGTTGTTGGTTCACACGATCACGAGAGTCATCGTTGAATATATAGGAGTCATCACGGATCTCCAGATCCCGCTGTTGATTATTGATCGGAGAGGAGTCTCGATCATGTCTATCTTATTCGCGAACCGTAGGGTGACACACTTAAGGTTCGATGACGCGTTTGAGAGGATACGGAATATCGAAGAATATTTTGGACAGCACCGAAATTGTTTCGGGGAAAATTGAAATAGTTCAAGGGGTTTTTCGTCGAATGGTTGTTAATAGAATTAACAAATTATTCGAGGTGCTTTATGCAAATGTTTGTTAATAGAATTAACAAATGCTGAAATAAAGAAATAAAAATGTTTTATTGATTTATTAAAGAAAAACTCTTGGATTTTCTAAGTGGGGTTTAAAGGAAAATGAGTGGGTGTGAGTGGAGTGTCCACTCACATCATGAGGGAAGAGGTGGGGGCACACCATGGGGCTGGCCGCACCCCCCTTGGGCTGCCTCCCCCCTCTCCTATAAAAGGAGGGTGAGAGCTCTCCCTCCTCCACACACTTGGCCACTTCCATTTCCTTCCACCCGCTGCTCCATTTCATGGTCTCCGGCTTGGCGAAGCCCTGACCGTGGGATTCTTCACCACCACCACGTCGTCGTGCTGCTGGAGTTCCGAGGGATCCTCTACTTCCGCGCCCCGCTGGAACGAGGGAACGGAGGTCGTCATCAACCGTACGTGTGACCGATCACGGATGCACCGCCGGATTGCGGTGCCATCTTCTCGCTACCGGGATCGGTGTGAGTACGACTACGCCAACAACGAGATTTGATCTCGTACCACTTTGAGTCTTCGAGGGTATGTGTTCTCCTTAACCCTCTTGTTGCCCGTTGCACTTCGTCTCATAGATTAGATCTTGGCCTTTCGGGTATCTCTCGCGTAGGAAAATTTTTGTTTTCTATGCAACGAACCCTTCAGCTAAAGTGTTGTTTGATACCGGAGCATCACATTCTTTCGTATCAAAGATCTTTGCGACAACAAGTAAACTCCCGTTTGTTGGTTTGGGTTCCCCGCTAGTAGTAAACTCTCCTGGAGCAACTATGCAAACTTCTAAAATCAGTCACAGAAATCAAATTCTAATTAAAGGCCACATATTCCTTGCTTCTCTCATACTACTTGGCAGTTCTGACATTGATGTCATTCTTGGTATGGATTGGTTGAAGGCCAATAAAGCAAAAATTGACTGTGCTCAAAAGTCAATAACTCTCTTCCACCCTTCTAGCCAGATAGTCTATTCTCCACATGAATCAAGTTCCATTCAGCTATACACACTCGATGCAAAACCTCTACCTCTACTCGAAAATGTTCCGGTGGTTTGTGAATTCCCTGACGTCTTTCCAGAAGAATTGCCAGGAATGCCTCCGGACAGAGCAGTTGAGTTCGTGATCGAACTTGAACCAGGTACTGCTCTAATCTCTAAGCATCCATACAAGATAGCTCCTCCTGAACTGAAATTGTTAAAGGAGCAAATCGATATGTACATGGACAAAGGTTACATTCAACCTAGTTCATCGGCTTGGGGTTGCCCAACTCCGTTCGTTGCCAAAAAGGATCAAACAAAGAGACTCGTTGTTGACTATCGTCCTCTTAACGAGAAAACCATCAAAACAAGTATCCAATTCCTCGTATCGATGATCTTTTTGATCAACTTGCTGGAGCCACAGTTTTCTCCAAGTTGGACTTGAGGATGGGTTACCATCAAATAAAGATCAGAAAGGAAGATATTCCAAAGACAGCCTTCACCACTCGCTACGGTCTATATGAATACACCGTCATGTCCTTTGGTCTCACCAATGCACCGGTGACCTTCTCTCGACTCATGAATTCTGTCTTCCATGAATACCTCGACAAGTTCGTTGTGGTATATCTTGATGATATTCTTGTCTACTCTAAATCTGAGGAAGAGCATGAAGAACATCTTCGTCTCACTCTCATGAAACTGCGCGAGCATCGTCTGTATGCTAAGTTCTCCAAATGTGAGTTCTGGATTTCAGAAGTGGTTTAGCTTGGTCATGTCATCTCTGCCAAGGGCATAGCCATTGGTCCAGAAAAGGTTAGAGCAATTGTTGATTGGAAACCTCCTAAGACGGTGAAGCAAGTCAAAAGTTTTCTTGGCTTGGCTAGCTATTGCCGTCGTTTCGTCCAAAACTTCTCCAAGATTGCCAAACCTCTCACTGATCTCACAAAGAAAGACAAGAAGTTCGTTTGGTCTCCACAATGTGATGAAAGTTTTAATCTCCTAAAGACTAAACTCACTTCTACACCAGTTCTGGTTGGCCCAGATCCTACCAAACCTTTCCAAATATTCTGTGATGCTTCTCTCCAAGGTCTAGGAGCAGTTCTTATGCAAGAACGTCAAGTTGTGGCTTATGCTTCACGTCAGTTGAACCCACATGAGCAAAATTATCCCACTCATGACCTTGAACTCGCAGCAGTTGTGTTTGCCCTCAAGAAATGGAGACAATACTTGTTGGGTAACCGCACTGAAATCTTTTCCGATCATAAGAGTCTGAAATACATCTTCACTCAACCAGATCTAAACCTCAGGCAAAGGAGATGGATTGAAAAGATCAATGACTTCGATCTTACCATTTCTTACACTCCAGGCAAGGCTAATGTTATGGCCGATGCTCTCAGTCGCAAATCCTATTGCAATAATCTCATGATCATGGAAAGCCAACCTCCTCTTCATGAAGAATTTCAGAAGCTGAATCTTGGTCTTGTTCCTCAAGGCTATCTTGCAAACTTGACAACCAGTCCAACTCTCGAGGACAAGATTCGTTCTGAACAACTTCGTGATGATGAAATCAAGAAGATGGTAGAGCACATCAAAGAAGGCAAGGATAAATTCAAATCCTTCTCAATTGATGACAAGGGAACTGTGTTCTTCGAAGGACGCATTGTAGTTCCTCAGATTCAAAGTCTCAAAGATATCATTCTCAAGGAGGCTCATGAAACTCCTCTCTCCATACACCCTGGAAGTACAAAGATGTACCAGGATCTCAAAACACTGTATTGGTGGCCTAGCATGAAACGTGAAATTGCTCAATACGTTTCTGAATGCGACGTTTGTCAACGTGTTAAGGCAGTTCATCAGAAAACAGCCGGCCTTCTCCAACCTCTCAAAATCCCCGAGTGGAAGTGGGACATGATTGAAATGGACTTCGTTACTGGTTTTCCAAAGTCCAAGAGGGGCAACGATGCAATCTTCGTTGTCATTGATCGTCTCACTAAAGTAGCTCACTTCTTTCCTGTCAAAGAGACAATCTCAGCTAGCCAGTTAGCAGAACTCTACACAGCAAGGATTGTTCCTCTTCATGGTGTTCCATTGGAAATAATCTCAGACCGTGGAAGCATATTCATTTCTCATTTCTGGAAGAGTTTCCAAGATGCTTTGGGCACCAAACTTCTGTTCAGCACAGCTTATCATCCTCAGTCTCAAGGGCAAGTCGAAAGAGTCAATCAGATTCTCGAGGATATGCTAAGAGCATGTGGTCTCTCCTTTGGCATGAAATGGGAGGATTGTCTTCCATATGCTGAATTCTCCTACAACAACAGCTTCCAGGCAAGCCTAGGCATGGCACCATTTGAAGCACTCTATGGCCGCAGATGCAGGAGTCCAATCAATTGGTCTGGAGCTGGTGAACGTTCACTCTTAGGCCCTGACATTGTTAAGGAAGCCGAAGAGAAAGTTCGCATCATTCGTGACAATCTCAAGATTGCTCAGTCTCGTCAGAAGAGCTACTATGACATCAAGCATAGGGATATGATCTATGCACCTGGTGACAAAGCATATCTCCGTGTAACTCCCCTCAGAGGCACTCATCGTTTTGGTGTGAAAGGAAAGCTGGCACCAAGATACATTGGTCCTTTCAACATTCTCTCAAGGCGTGCAGAAAATGCCTATCGTCTTGAACTTCCAGAAAAACTATCCAAGGTGCACGATGTGTTTCACGTGTCACAGCTCAAGAAATGCTTCAAAGATCCAGATCGTGCAGTTGATCATGATTCTATTGAACTGCAAGATGATCTCTCTTATGAGGAGCACCCTGTTCGTATTCTCGATGAGACCGAGCGTAAGACTCGCAACAAGAGCACCAAGTTATTGAAAGTGCAATGGTCTCATCATTCCGATAAAGAGGCAACATGGGAGACCGAAGAGGATCTTCGCAAGAAGTATCCGGACCTTTTCTCTTCTCAGTAAGGAATCTCGGGGCGCGATTCCTTCAAGGGGGGGGCTTTTGTAACATCCCAAGTATGAAAACTTCCATTTAGAATGTTTGTTTCTTGTTTATTAAAGTTTTGCATCATGTCATCATACTCATTGCCTTTGTTTTCATTTGGTTTGCATCTGTTTTCCTTGTTTTCGCAATTAAAATTCAAACAATATTTCAAATGCTTTGTTCATACTTGTTATGTTACAACTTTCCAAATAACAGGTTCAAATAAAACATCCATTTGTTTCCATGAAAAATAAAAAGCTCAACTATTAATTTGTTCTTGAATAATCCACTTAATACAAATTGCATTCAAAATTCAAATCACATATTACAAACAGCACCCAATTTGAAATTATGAAAATTACCAAAACAATTCTAATCATTTGTTTCCATTTAAACTAAAGGTTCAAACTATTTTAAATCTTGTTTTCAATAAATCACTTAATAATCAAATTCATCCAAATTTGAATCAAATTACAAACATCTTTTTATTTTGAACTTTCTGGAAAACAAAAGTTGGCATTTTGTTGCTGTTGTAATAACTAACTTAACCAAATTTTTCTAAATTTTTCTAACACCCAAAACTTATCTATTTTCTTCCTATTTCTATTTCTGCAAAAAAAAAAGAAACAGCAGATAAAAATAAAAAGAAAACGCCAACGAGGGGCAGTGGGCTGCGCCCCACGCAGGCCCAGCCCACCAATTCCTTCCCCCACGGCCCGGTACCCCTTCGGGGTCGTCTTCTCGCTGTACGGCGCCCATCCGGCGACGCCACGTCGACGCCGTCGCGCGGGAACGGCCGTGAACAGCCCCCTACCCCCTATAAACCTACTCCTAGACCCCCGAGCCGCTGCCGTAACCCTAACCCACCTACCTCCCTCGCGCCGCCGTCGATCTCCCTCTCACTGCCCGGAATCCCTCCTGTTCTGAACCTCACCGGAGCGCCCACCTCTGAACCCGCGATGTCCGCCGCCGCTGCAGTGCTCCTCCTCCCTGGCTGACCGCGGGGATCAAACCGCCGTAGCATCCTTGACATCATCGACACCAGCACGACGCCAGCAAGCCTCTGCTTCAACGCCGCCGTCCTCAACGTCGACGCCGCCGTCCTCAACGTCGACGCCGCCGTCGCCGTTCTTCCTCGGGCCTCTGCTACGCCTTCGCCGGAGGTGATCATCGTGCCCTCCTCCTACCTCTCTTGCGCAAGCACACACGCGCACACCGCAGCACACCCACGAGCCAGCAGCAGCACGGCACAGCAACCGCCACGAGCAGAGCTCGCCGCCGGCGTTCCTCTCTGTCGAAAGTTCATACCTTTCTTCAGTTAAAAATTCAGTTAGCGAATCTGAACAATAACCTGTCTAAGTAGCGTAGACTGACAAAAACGAATCGCTATCGCAGTGGTAGCGCACCACTGCGCGCTCGTCCACAGCGCGGGTTCGAGCCCTGGCGCTCGCGATTAAAACCCAACATTTTTGTTTCGCTGGGCAACTGACAGGCGTGGCCCACCTGTAAGTGGCCTCTGCTGCCACCTGTGCTGCCACGCAGTCCAGGGGCCCTCTGTCAGTGGCAGTGGCTAGCCACTGCAGAGTGAAAAACGTTTTTCAACCTTTTCTTTTTCAAATTAAATCCTTTTTCATTACAGTTTGGTCCCTGAAAATAAATTGCTAATAACTTTTAATTTATAAATCCAAATAATATAAACAAAATATGTTTGTTGAACCAAATTTAATTATCTATCTATTTAAACCAATTGTATTCTGTTTTGAATAATCCAAATGCATTCAAATATCAAATTCAAACAATTCATTTGAAATTTGAATAATTGCATAACTAATTCATACTTAATCCAAATAATGCAAATAAAATATGTTTTCCATGCTATTTTGAACCATATTTCCAAATATAAATTTTGTTTCATGTTTTGAATAATTAAAATTGCTTAAATATTTTAAACCTTGTTTAAATCATTTAATTTTGCTAAATTCATAACTTGCTCAACTTAAATTATTTTTGAACATATAAAATATGTTTTCAAACCAAAAAAAACATAACCTTTTCAAATATGAATTTTATTTAATGTTTTGAACAAATAAAATTCAAATAATATTCCTACTTGAATTAAATTCAATTAAAACTTGTTTAAACTTGTTCATTCATAATTAAATCATGGTAATTCCTTTTTCAATAATTGAAACATGTAATCCACCTAAAATTTTGTGCTCTAATCAAATATGAACTTTGTCATCTGTTTTGAACAACTTAACTTGATGAAAACAACCAATGCTTGTGTAACTACTTTAAGAAGCTAATGTTCTCAACTTAATAAATAATTTTTCCCAACTTGGTAAACAACATATCAAATTGTTTTCCATTGTTGTTTCCTTTTGTTTTCATCATGCATGCATCATGCTAATCAACTCTCACATGGTAATAAATGTTAGATCATTTGTTTCAACCTTAATTCATGGGCTTTCCATATGCAATCCCAATTGCATATGGGTCCATTTAAACATGTGATCTTGTCAACTAGTTTATTTTGGTGCACCAATTAAATTGCCATGCATCATACCATGTTTGTGCATTATGTCATGTTATTGATTGTCCATCTTCCTTCGTTGTTTGTTTCCCTTTTTCTCGATTAGACGACGACGTTGAGACAGACGAGCTTTACGACACCACTTCCGAGGACTTAGCTCAGTACCAGGCTGCTGAGCTTGCAGGAAAGTTATCACTCACATGAACCATTGCGTTCCTTTCCACACTGGTTACCATACTATCCATTGTCTATTTCTGCTAGCCCTATGTATCGTTGCTTGTTCCCCGAACCCATCACATGATATCCTGAACCCTGATATTGCCTCACCTCCACACCTACAACCCCTTGTTTGTTGTCTTAGTCCTACTAGCATGCTTAGGGTTGTGTCGGGGGGTTACCCCCGAGTAGGGTAAAGGCAAGTGATAAAGGCAAGGTCAGGATAGATGTTTGGTCGAGTAGCCGCCTACCCGGTAAACTGCTACCCGGTCGACTGCTACTCGGTCTTACGGAAAGATGACCAGAAGAAGGAATCAATCAAGTTATGTCCGTTCGAGTAGAAGAGATGGCCCGAGTAAAACTGGCGGGAACCTACTCGGGCCAGAAGTCAAAGGAGCCGTTCTGACACAGGATCCCGCGTATCCTGGGTCCGTACTTGGCACTGTTCGAACCACTGTTCATCTGGGGCCGGCCTACCTGACAGTGACAGTGTGGAAGCAGGCGGTCGCAGGATAAGGGGGCCCTACTCTGTGTTTGGCACAGTGATACTAGTCTGTCCCCTTGGTTTTGCCCAACGACTTTCCGGATGCAGCCAAGATTAGGAACCAAAGCTGTCAGCGGGAACTCGGAAGAAGGACGATGTGCACACTATGTCGACACTTGTCCGTATTTGGACGTATCCGGCTGGGCACCGCGTATATAAGGTGCCCCGCCGCCTCCTGCGCGGGATCAGCCAGACGTTCACTAAAAACCCTAAGTTCTTGACCTAGTTCATCACGTAGAGAGAAGAGTGGCTACTCGGTAGCAAGATCCATTGTACTGTGGCGACTCAGTGAGACATCAGAATACACAAAGAAGGGCAGGAGTAGGGGTTTTACCTCCTCACGTGGGCCCTGAATAGATACTCGGTATGACCCTGAGGAGGTGAATGTTGTGGGAATTGGAGCTGGGAGCAGCCAAGGGCAAAAACCTGCTGGAGCCCAGTACGGGCGCAACCAGAACCAGGGCCAAGGCAACAAGAAGCCATACCGAGCTCCTCAGTCGGGTAGTGGCAACTCGGAGCCGGCTAAGAAGCTTGTCTTTGATGACATGAAGGATGGCCCATGCAGTTTCCACACTCACCACCCTTCGAGGCCAGCCAACCACACTACTCGGCAATGCGAATGGTGGGATCTGATCAGGAATGAGGGCTTGCCTCCTCCTCCCCCCTTGCCTGCCGCGAATGCTCCTGTTCAGCCTGTTCGTGCACCCGCAGCTCGGCCTCCTGTCTTCCCGAGAAGAGAGAATGTGAATCAGGTGGCTTTAGGAGCCAATCGCAACTTCAACAACGAGCGTTACCGCAACAACAACCGCAACCGCAACAGCAACAACTTCCAAGGCAACAACAATGGCAACAATGATGATGGGGGCCGCAACCAGTACCAAGAGCACCACGAGAGCTACATGATCTTCACTTCCGAACCTGTCGACAAGCAGTCGCAGCACATGCGTGCTATGGAGGTCAATGTTGTGATCCCTGCTGTCCCTCACTACATGCACTGGTGCAATGTAGAGATCACGTGGTCCCGAGCTGATCATCCCAAGGTAATGCCCAACCCGGGTAACTACGCCTTGGTGCTGGATCCTACCTTCCTGGGTCCCGAGAAGAACGTGAGGTTCAGCAAGGTGCTAATCGACAACGGCAGCAGCATCAACATTGTGTACAAGGATACACTCGAGAAGCTTGGCATCGGCGAGAACATGCTGCTACCCAGCAAGACCACTTTCCATGGCATTGTGCCGGGGATTTCTTGCTCGCCAATGGGCCAAGTGTGGCTGGATGTGCTATTCGGTACCAGGGAGAATTGCCGCACGGAGAGGCTGAAGTTTGAGGTGGTGGACCACCAAAGCCCGTACCATGCTCTACTCGGCAGGACCGCTCTGAGCAAGTTCATGGCTTCTACCCACACTGCATACTTGAAGATGAAGATCCCTGGTCCCAATGGCGTGATCACTATCGCTGGCGATTACAAGAAGTCCATAGAGTGTGCCTCTGCTGGTTCTCAGCTGGCCGAATCGATGGTGATTGCTGCCGAGAAGAAGAAGATACAAGAGGTGGTGGCCATGGCGCAGGCTGCGCAAGGTGTTGTACCCGGGATGCCGAGCTCCCAGTACGGCACCGCGTTCCAGGCTTCTCAGGAAACAAAGAAGGTCCAGGTTGACCCTGAGTTCCCCGACCGTGTTGCCATCATTGGCTCCGGGTTGGCGGAGAAATAGGAAGGCGAGATCATCCACTTCCTCCATGAGAATCGGGATGTGTTTGCCTGGTCCAATGAAGATTTGCCAGGTGTCCCGAGGGAGTTGGCTGAGCACTCTTTACATGTGCGTCCAGACGCCAAGCCGGTGAAGCAAGCTATGCGCCGTTTCGGAGATGAGAGGAGGAAGGCTATCGGTGATCAGATCACCAAGTTACTGATCAGCAATTTCATCATGGAGGTACTGCATCCGGATTGGCTAGCCAACCCGTTCATGGTCGAGAAGAAGAAGGAGGACCCCAATGTAACAGCCCAAGTATGAAAACTACCCCTAGAATGATTTGTTTCTTGTTTAATTAAGGTATTGCATCATGTCATCATATTGTTGCATTTGTTCCTTTTGTTTTGCATCTGTTTTATCCTGTTTTCATAATCAAACTCAAACAATTTCAAATGGTTATTTTCATACTTGCTCTGTTACAACATTTGGAATAGAATCACAAATAAAAACCATCTATTTGTTGTCATAATTTTCAATGTGGATCACTTAATAAAATGGTGTTATAAATTCCACTAAGTCTTTTCAAATTCAGAGCAAAATCATCATCAACACCTCATTTGGAAATTGTCAAATATCAAACCATTCCAATGTTTCTAATCCAACTAATAATAGGGTTCACCCTATTAAGTGGTTGTTTTCTATATTAAATTAACAAAATATTCCAATTTCAAATCAAATTCATTCAAACAGCACCCAAGTTGAGTTATAACCAATTTATAAACATTATCAATTCAATCAACTAATTTTAATCTTTTAATTCATAGGGGCTACCCTATCAAAATGCTTTTATTTCATAAGGTTTACTTAATATGAAAATTCATCCAAAGTTGGTTGAAATACAAATACCAAATAAAAATTCAAACTTTTGACAATGGAAGTTAGCATCTGTTTGCTAATGGTCTAAATAACCTACACTGAATTTTCCAAAAAATTTACCACCTTAAAAACCATCCAATGCTTCCATTGCTTTTGCTACAAAAAAAAACAGTAAAACAAAAATAACAAAAGAGAAAAAGAGGCAGCAGCTAAACCTACCCCAGCCAAGCCCGTTTACCACCTGGCCCAGTACCCCTCCAGCGATGTCGCTGTCTTCTTCCTCGCGTGATGTCACCTTCTGTACGAACGGCAACACCACCGCACGATCATCCTCCTTCTCCACCGGATGGGCGCCGTACCATTGCTTCACCTCTCCATAAGTATCCACCAACCCTCTGCCCTAGCTCTCCCTAGCCTGCCTCCTCCCATCGCCGCCATCCTCCCCTCCCCTCTCTGCTAGTCCCCCTTCCTCTGAATTTCTGCAACTGCACAGAGCCGAAACACCACTGCCTTCCGCCACCGCTCCCTGCCCTGGTCACCTCGAGGAGCACCCGAGGGCGGGAATGAGACCGGGGCGTTCCCCTGCATCTCCCCGTCCCGTCACCGTTTGCTGGGAGGGCCTGTGGTGGCCGCGCCGTCGCCGGCCACCGTCGCCCTTATCTCCGTCGACAGAGCCTCGACGACAACAGAACCCGGTGAGCCCCAATCTTCTCCTCCTTTCCCCTGTTTCGCCTCCACCCCTCACCCCATCGCACACCTGCACGCCTCCCCACGGATCCAGCAAGCACACGCACACGGCGCGAGCCAGCCAGGCCGTCGATCGCCGCGGGTTCCTGCTCGTTTCTGTCCGCCGTCAGGGAGCGTCGCTGTTGTTTTTGGTTCAGTTAACGATGCCGTGTAGTAATAACTCCCCTGCGTATCTGAACCCAACAAACGAAGTCGAGCACCGCAGTGGTTTCAGCGCTTACGCTAGCGCCGCGAGGTTCTGTGTTCGATCCCCAGCCCCGTGGATTAAATCCACACCCTTTTTTCCACTGCTGACTGACGGCCAGGCCCCACACGTCAGCCTCTCACGTTGCCACGCCAGCGCACAGCACGCCACGCTGGCCAGTGGCCCACGGGGCAGTGGCTGTGGGTATGGTACAACTCTGTAACAAATGTTGCACGTTCTGTTTTTATTTCCAAAATCATTTAAATGGCAGAATTAATCCCTAGAAGCGAAACCTTAATATCTTTTAATCTATAACTCTAAATAATAAATGTTATACATGTTTTCTGCCCCAAATTTAATTGTCTATCCAACTATGCCATTTGTTTTCTGTTTTGAATTTTCAAAATGCAATTCAAATTTGAATTCAAATAATTCAATTGTAATTTGCAACAATTCATAAATAATTCATACTATTTCCAAATAAGGCAAATGAAACATGTTTTCCATACCATTTTGAATAACCTTTCCAAATATAAAATTTGTTTACTGTTTTGAATATTTTAAATTGGTGCAATATTTGAATTCTTGTTTAAATCACTTAAACTTGCAAAAATCATAACTTGAGCATAAAAATTCCAAATTCAACAAACTAAATATGTTTTCCAATCAACTTTTCATGTACTTTCCAAATATAAATTTTGTTTGCTGTTTTGAATAATTTAAATTGCTGAAAACAACTGTTTCTTGTTTATTGCATTTAAAATTGCCAAAATAATAACTTGCTCATTTTAAATCCAATTTCAACAAATGAAATATGTTTTCCATGCAAAATTAAACCACCTTTTCAAATATGAACTTGGTTTAATGTTTTGATCAAATAAAATTCAATTATCATCCACACTTGAATTAATTCCAATTTAATTATTGTTTAACTTGTTTAATTCCTAAATAATTTATTTGAAATCCTTTTTCAATAAGTGAAACATGTTTTCCAACTAAAATCTTCTGTTCTTTTCAAATATGAACTTTGTTATCTATTTTGAACAAATTAACTTGATGAAAACAACAAATGCTTGTGTGACATCTTTAAGTAACCAAAATTTTCCAAACTTAATAAATGATTTCCAAAACTTGTTCCAATCCTTTTTCACTTGCATCTATCATTGTTATTTGTTGTTATTTTGTTGCTATCATCATGCATGCATCATGCTAACAACTCTCACATAATAACTAATTGTAAATCATTTGTTTCCACTTATTTCAATGGATCTTTTCCATATGCAATCCAATTGCATATGGGTCCACTTAAATTGTGTTGTCTTGTCAAGTAGTTCATTTTGATGCATCTATTAACTTGACATGCATCATCCCATGATTGTGCACTATGCCATGATATTGATTGTCTACCTTTTCTGCATTGTCTGTTTGCTTCTTCTCGGATAAACGACGACGTTGAGACCGACGATACTTACGACACCCCTTCTAAGGAGTTAGCTCAGTACCAGGCTACTGGGTTTTGCAGGCAAGTTATCACTCACATGAACCACTGTGTTCCTTTCAACATTGATTACCGATACTTTCCGTTGTTCTTTTCTGCTGGCCTTTGTAGTAGTTGTTTCTGTTACGAACCCATCACATGAATCCCTTAACCTTGATATTGCCTCACCTCCACTCCTATCACCCCTTTGATTGAGCCAGTGTCTTACTAGCATGCTTAGGTTGTTTTGCTCGAGTCTGTTACCCGTTACTTTCAGTTACTATCGTTATTATGTTCTGGGGGCTCGATGTTTAATCAATCAATCATGCTAAAGTTAATGTTAATAATAATCTTATGATAAGGCACCGGCAGGAGGCCCTGTGTGGTTTTGAGGCCTACTAGTGTCGACCCTAATAGGAAAAGGGTCTTGTCTACTGATCCATGATGAGCGCACTACCCGCATGTGGGAAGCGAGTATGGGCGCCCCCCTCAACTTGACCTGATTCGCATCTCGTCCAAATCGCCTCATTTAGTTCGTGTTTTCCATTTGCCGCATGCATGTTTTTGCGAGCCCAGGCCAGGGTGGAACTTTTGTAGTCGGCATATAGGGGGACACGGTCTTAGAGTGTTATGAGGGTCCCTTTTCTTCGGGGCTTGATTAGCCGTGCGCCCAAGGTTCTTTGGGCTTGATGCGAAGAATGGTTGGTTGTGTTGAGTGCCCCGCTTGGTGGGGTGATCTCCCATCTGGCGGGTTATTCATACGTGTACGGCCAAATTGGTGCAACCCTGCAGGGATAATCTTCTCGAGAAGCCGTGTTTTCCGCGGTTATGGATTACTTGGTGAAAGTACTGGCTTACAAGTACTCAGGACAACTTAAACATAATGATCAAACATGTTACACCCAATGATTAATAACTTGACTAGTAATAGGTTGATGACACAATAACTTGATTCACCTAATACAACTGTGTGAGTTATCCTCGGATTGCTTCTTTGGATAAGGGGCGAGATCCAGGATGGGTTTGTTTGAAGTTATCTTTCAGTTGGTTACAATCCTCGATCTTATCTCCTTTCTGTTAGCCGGAAGTGGTAGAATCTCTGTAGTTGGTTAGCGCAGCCAGTTACGGCATCTTTTATATCCCCTCTCTTCCGTTGAACCCAAGGCATCCGTGCTTGGTGTTGACGGGTTACACCTTGGTGAACTGTGAGTCTTGCTTGCCAGTACGTTTATGTACTGACCCCTTTGGGGCTGTGGTTTCCGCAGACCTACGTTTCCGAGGATCTACATGGTGGCTACTACGTGGAGCACGACGAGACTGCTGACGAGTAGATAGCGGACCCGGGCAGGATCCGAGACTTCGTGGATGGGCTCCGTCTGTTTGTTTCCGGCCTCTTAGGCCTATTTGGTTCTTGTCTGTACTCAGACATGTTGAATGCTTCCGCTGTATTGTAATGATGTATTGTTGGGGCAGGTGCCCTCTGAATGATTGTATTTGCTATCTCTGCTCTAATGAGAGCCATTTGCAACTTATTTCAATCTTTTGTGTCGTAGAGATACGTTGTGATTATCATTCGTTTAACGCTGTTGACGTGCCATGTTTGTTTGGTATGAATTACGTCGACAGTAGTGCCTTTGATCTCTAGTGGATAGTTTACATCGACGATGGAATAGCAGGGCTTGTGTTGTCGCGCATAAGCGCAGGCCTACCAGGAAGCTGGGACGTGGGAGCAGTTATGCCCCATAATCCAAGCATCTGCTATCCAGTTCGGCCCGATGAGTATCCCCTAGAAATCAGGGTACGACAAATGGTATCAGAGCCTGTCTGCCTGTAGGATCCCTTTTTACTTGTCGCAGTTGAGTCTAGAAACTATTTTGTAGCTATATAGGAAAAATGAAACGTGAGAGTAGGAATTCTGTTCTTTTTTCTTCTTTCCCCACCCACCCTCCCTTTTTCTGGTAAGGAAGTGCAACGTTGTTTTCCCTTCTCATCTAAACTTTCAAGTTAGGATTTCACGTGTTTTGGGTTCTCCGTAGTACCTCAGGAGTTTTGTGCTCGTTTTCCCCGGTGTTGCTTCGTTATCCTGTTCTTCTAAAGAACATTTCGTCCGTTGAAATCTTATTGTTCTTTCCACTTCAATTCTTCTATCGGCGTCTAATAAAAGTTTCCCCGTTCATCTGCTAAACTCTGTTCAGCTAAAGTGTTATTTGATACCGGAGCATCACCTTCCTTTGTGTCAACAATCTTTTCCACAACATACAACCTAATTCTGGTTCCACTAAGCAATCAAATCACCGTTCACTCTCCGGAATCTCAATCCAATTCTAATGGGAGGCCACATATTCCTTGTTTCTCTCATGTTGCTTGGCAATTCTGACATTGATGTCATTCTTGGTATTGGATTGATCTCAATAACTCTGTTCCACCATTCTATCCAAATAATCTATTCTCCAAATGAATCAAGTTCCATTCAGCTATACACCCTCCATACAAAAATCCCTTCCTCTATTTGAAAATGTTCCGGTGGTTTGCAAATTCCCTGACGTCTATCCAATGTGCACGATGTGTTTCACGTGACACGGCTCAAGAGGATCTTCCCAAGAAGTATCCGGACCTTTTCTTTTCTCAGTAGGAATCTCGGGGCGCGATTCCTTCAAGGGGGGGCGTTTTGTAACAGCCCAAGTATGAAAACTACCCCTAGAATGATTTGTTTCTTGTTTAATTAAGGTATTGCATCATGTCATCATATTGTTGCATTTGTTCCTTTTGTTTTGCATCTGTTTTATCCTGTTTTCATAATCAAACTCAAACAATTTCAAATGGTTATTTTCATGCTTGCTCTGTTACAACATTTGGAATAGAATCACAAATAAAAACCATCTATTTGTTGTCATAATTTTCAATGTGGATCACTTAATAAAATGGCGTTATAAATTCCACTAAGTCTTTTCAAATTCAGAGCAAAATCATCATCAACACCTCATTTGGAAATTGTCAAATATCAAACCATTCCAATGTTTCTAATCCAACTAATAATAGGGTTCACCCTATTAAGTGGTTGTTTTCTATATTAAATTAACAAAATATTCCAATTTCAAATCAAATTCATTCAAACAGCACCCAAGTTGAGTTATAACCAATTTATAAACATTATCAATTCAATCAACTAATTGTAATCTTTTAATTCATAGGGGCTACCCTATCAAAATGCTTTTATTTCATAAGGTTTACTTAATATGAAAATTCATCCAAAGTTGGTTGAAATACAAATACCAAATAAAAATTCAAACTTTTGACAATGGAAGTTAGCATCTGTTTGCTAATGGTCTAAATAACCTACACTGAATTTTCCAAAAATTTTACCACCTTAAAAACCATCCAATGCTTCCATTGCTTTTGCTACAAAAAAAACAGTAAAACAAAAATAACAAAAGAGAAAAAGAGGCAGCAGCTAAACCTACCCCAGCCCAGCCCGTTTACCACCTGGCCCAGTACCCCTCCAGCGATGTCACTGTCTTCTTCCTCGCGTGATGTCACCTTCTGTACGAACGGCAACACCACCGCACGATCATCCTCCTTCTCCACCGGATGGGCGCCGTACCATTGCTCCACCTCTCCATAAGTATCCACCAACCCTCTGCCCTAGCTTGCCCTAGCCTGCCTCCTTCCATCGCCGCCATCCTCCCCTCCCCTCTCTGCTAGTCCCCCTTCCTCTGAATTTCTGCAACTGCACAGAGCCGAAACACCACTGCCTTCCGCCACCGCTCCCTGCCCTGGTCACCTCGAGGAGCACCCGAGGGCGGGAATGAGACCGGGGCGTTCCCCTGCATCTCCCCGTCCCGTCACCGTTTGCTGGGAGGGCCTGTGGTGGCCGCGCCGTCGCCGGCCACCGTCGCCCTTATCTCCGTCGACAGAGCCTCGACGACAACAGAACCCGGTGAGCCCCAATCTTCTCCTCCTTTCCCCTGTTTCGCCTCCACCCCTCACCCCATCGCACACCTGCACGCCTCCCCACGGATCCAGCAAGCACACGCACACGGCGCGAGCCAGCCAGGCCGTCGATCGCCGCGGGTTCCTGCTCGTTTCTGTCCGCCGTCAGGGAGCGTCGCTGTTGTTTTTGGTTCAGTTAACGATGCCGTGTAGTAATAACTCCCCTGCGTATCTGAACCCAACAAACGAAGTCGAGCACCGCAGTGGTTTCAGCGCTTACGCTAGCGCCGCGAGGTTCTGTGTTCGATCCCCAGCCCCGTGGATTAAATCCACACCCTTTTTTCCACTGCTGACTGACGGCCAGGCCCCACACGTCAGCCTCTCACGTTGCCACGCCAGCGCACAGCACGCCACGCTGGCCAGTGGCCCACGGGGCAGTGGCTGTGGGTATGGTACAACTCTGTAACAAATGTTGCACGTTCTGTTTTTATTTCCAAAATCATTTAAATGGCAGAATTAATCCCTAGAAGCAAAACCTTAATATCTTTTAATCTATAACTCTAAATAATAAAAGTTATACATGTTTTCTGCCCCAAATTTAATTGTCTATCCAACTATGCCATTTGTTTTCTGTTTTGAATTTTCAAAATGCAATTCAAATTTGAATTCAAATAATTCAATTGTAATTTGCAACAATTCATAAATAATTCATACTATTTCCAAATAAGGCAAATGAAATATGTTTTCCATACCATTTTGAATAACCTTTCCAAATATAAAATTTGTTTACTGTTTTGAATATTTTAAATTGGTGCAATATTTGAATTCTTGTTTAAATCACTTAAACTTGCAAAAATCATAACTTGAGCATAAAAATTCCAAATTCAACAAACTAAATATGTTTTCCAATCAACTTTTCATGTACTTTCCAAATATAAATTTTGTTTGCTGTTTTGAATAATTTAAATTGCTGAAAACAACTGTTTCTTGTTTATTGCATTTAAAATTGCCAAAATAATAACTTGCTCATTTTAAATCCAATTTCAACAAATGAAATATGTTTTCCATGCAAAATTAAACCACCTTTTCAAATATGAACTTGGTTTAATGTTTTGATCAAATAAAATTCAATTAACATCCACACTTGAATTAATTCCAATTTAATTATTGTTTAACTTGTTTAATTCCTAAATAATTTATTTGAAATCCTTTTTCAATAAGTGAAACATGTTTTCCAACTAAAATCTTGTGTTCTTTTCAAATATGAACTTTGTTATCTATTTTGAACAAATTAACTTGATGAAAACAACAAATGCTTGTGTGACATCTTTAAGTAACCAAAATTTTCCAAACTTAATAAATGATTTCCAAAACTTGTTCCAATCCTTTTTCACTTGCATCTATCATTGTTATTTGTTGTTATTTTGTTGCTATCATCATGCATGCATCATGATAACAACTCTCACATAATAACTAATTGTAAATCATTTGTTTCCACTTATTTCAATGGATCTTTTCCATATGCAATCCAATTGCATATGGGTCCACTTAAATTGTGTTATCTTGTCAAGTAGTTCATTTTGATGCATCTATTAACTTGACATGCATCATCCCATGATTGTGCACTATGCCATGATATTGATTGTCTACCTTTTCTGCATTGTCTGTTTGCTTCTTCTCGGATAAACGACGACGTTGAGACCGACGATACTTACGACACCCCTTCTAAGGAGTTAGCTCAGTACCAGGCTACTGGGTTTTGCAGGCAAGTTATCACTCACATGAACCACTGTGTTCCTTTCAACATTGATTACCGATACTTTTCGTTGTTCTTTTCTGTTGGCCTTTGTAGTAGTTGTTTCTGTTACGAACCCATCACATGAATCCCTTAACCTTGATATTGCCTCACCTCCACTCCTATCACCCCTTTGATTGAGCCAGTGTCTTACTAGCATGCTTAGGTTGTTTTGCTCGAGTCTGTTACCCGTTACTTTCAGTTACTATCGTTATTATGTTCTGGGGGCTCGATGTTTAATCAATCAATCATGCTAAAGTTAATGTTAATAATAATCTGATGATAAGGCACCGGCAGGAGGCCCTGTGTGGTTTTGAGGCCTGCTAGTGTCGACCCTAATAGGAAAAGGGTATTGTCTACTGATCCATGATGAGCGCACTACCCGCATGTGGGAAGCGAGTATGGGCGCCCCCCTCAACTTGACCTGATTCGCATCTCGTCCAAATCGCCTCATTTAGTTCGTGTTTTCCATTTGCCGCATGCATGTTTTTGCGAGCCCAGGCCAGGGTGGAACTTTTGTAGTCGGCATATAGGGGGACACGGTCTTGGAGTGCTATGAGGGTCCCTTTTCTTTGGGGCTTGATTAGCCGTGCGCCCAAGGTTCTTTGGGCTTGATGCGAAGAATGGTTGGTTGTGTTGAGTGCCCCGCTTGGTGGGGTGATCTCCCATTTGGCGGGTTATTCATACGTGTACGGCCAAATTGGTGCAACCCTGCAGGGATAATATTCTCGAGAAGCCGTGTTTTCCGCGGTTATGGATTACTTGGTGAAAGTACTGTCTTACAAGTACTCAGGACAACTTAAACATAATGATCAAACATGTTACACCCAATGATTAATAACTTGACTAGTAATAGGTTGATGACACAATAACTTGATTCACCTAATACAACTGTGTGAGTTATCCTCGGATTGCTTCTTTGGATAAGGGGCGAGATCCAGGATGGGTTTGTTTGAAGTTATCTTTCAGTTGGTTACAATCCTCGATCTTATCTCCTTTCTGTTAGCCGGAAGTGGTAGAATCTCTGTAGTTGGTTAGCGCAGCCAGTTGCGGCATCTTTTATATCCCCTCTCTTCCGTTGAACCCAAGGCATCCGTGCTTGGTGTTGACGGGTTACACCTTGGTGAACTGTGAGTCTTGCTTGCCAGTACGTTTATGTACTGACCCCTTTGGGGCTGTGGTTTCCGCAGACCTACGTTTCCGAGGATCTACATGGTCGCTACTACGTGGAGCATGACGAGACTGCTGACGAGTAGATAGCGGACCCGGGCAGGATCCGAGACTTCGTGGATGGGCTCCGTCTGTTTGTTTCCGGCCTCTTAGGCCTATTTGGTTCTTGTCTGTACTCAGACATGTTGAATGCTTCCGCTGTATTGTAATGATGTATTGTTGGGGCAGGTGCCCTCTGAATGATTGTATTTGCTATCTCTGCTCTAATGAGAGCCATTTGCAACTTATTTCAATCTTTTGTGTCGTAGAGATACGTTGTGATTATCATTCGTTTAACGCTGTTGACGTGCCATGTTTGTTTGGTATGAAGTACGTCGACAGTAGTGCCTTTGATCTCTAGTGGATAGTTTACATCGACGATGGAATAGCAGGGCTTGTGTTGTCGCGCATAAGCGCAGGCCTACCAGGAAGCTGGGACGTGGGAGCAGTTATGCCCCATAATCCAAGCATCTGCTATCCAGTTCGGCCCGATGAGTATCCCCTAGAAATCAGGGTACGACAAATGGTATCAGAGCCTGTCTGCCTGTAGGATCCCTTTTTACTTGTCGCAGTTGAGTCTAGAAACTATTTTGTAGCTATATAGGAAAAATGAAACGTGAGAGTAGGAATTCTGTTCTTTTTTCTTCTTTCCCCACCCACCCTCCCTTTTTCTGGTAAGGAAGTGCAACGTTGTTTTCCCTTCTCATCTAAACTTTCAAGTTAGGATTTCACGTGTTTTGGGTTCTCCGTAGTACCTCAGGAGTTTTGTGCTCGTTTTCCCCGGTGTTGCTTCGTTATCCTGTTCTTCTAAAGAACATTTCGTCCGTTGAAATCTTATTGTTCTTTCCACTTCAATTCTTCTATCGGCGTCTAATAAAAGTTTCCCCGTTCATCTGCTAAACTCTGTTCAGCTAAAGTGTTATTTGATACCGGAGCATCACCTTCCTTTGTGTCAACAATCTTTTCCACAACATACAACCTAATTCTGGTTCCACTAAGCAATCAAATCACCGTTCACTCTCCGGAATCTCAATCCAATTCTAATGGGAGGCCACATATTCCTTGTTTCTCTCATGTTGCTTGGCAATTCTGACATTGATGTCATTCTTGGTATTGGATTGATCTCAATAACTCTGTTCCACCATTCTATCCAAATAATCTATTCTCCAAATGAATCAAGTTCCATTCAGCTATACACCCTCCATACAAAAATCCCTTCCTCTATTTGAAAATGTTCCGGTGGTTTGCAAATTCCCTGACGTCTATCCAATGTGCACGATGTGTTTCACGTGACACAGCTCAAGAGGATCTTCCCAAGAAGTATCCGGACCTTTTCTTTTCTCAGTAGGAATCTCGGGGCGCGATTCCTTCAAGGGGGGGGGGGCGTTTTGTAACAGCCCAAGTATGAAAACTACCCCTAGAATGATTTGTTTCTTGTTTAATTAAGGTATTGCATCATGTCATCATATTGTTGCATTTGTTCCTTTTGTTTTGCATCTGTTTTATCCTGTTTTCATAATCAAACTCAAACAATTTCAAATGGTTATTTTCATACTTGCTCTGTTACAACATTTGGAATAGAATCACAAATAAAAACCATCTATTTGTTGTCATAATTTTCAATGTGGATCACTTAATAAAATGGCGTTATAAATTCCACTAAGTCTTTTCAAATTCAGAGCAAAATCATCATCAACACCTCATTTGGAAATTGTCAAATATCAAACCATTCCAATGTTTCTAATCCAACTAATAATAGGGTTCACCCTATTAAGTGGTTGTTTTCTATATTAAATTAACAAAATATTCCAATTTGAAATCAAATTCATTCAAACAGCACCCAAGTTGAGTTATAACCAATTTATAAACATTATCAATTCAATCAACTAATTGTAATCTTTTAATTCATAGGGGCTACCCTATCAAAATGCTTTTATTTCATAAGGTTTACTTAATATGAAAATTCATCCAAAGTTGGTTGAAATACAAATACCAAATAAAAATTCAAACTTTTGACAATGGAAGTTAGCATCTGTTTGCTAATGGTCTAAATAACCTACACTGAATTTTCCAAAATTTTTACCACCTTAAAAACCATCCAATGCTTCCATTGCTTTTGCTACAAAAAAAAACAGTAAAACAAAAATAACAAAAGAGAAAAAGAGGCAGCAGCTAAACCTACCCCAGCCCAGCCCGATTACCACCTGGCCCAGTACCAACTCCAGCGATGTCACTGTCTTCTTCCTCGCGTGATGTCACCTTCTGTAACGAACGGCAACACCCACCGCACGATAATCCTCCTTCTCCACCGGATGGGCGCCGCGTACACCATTGCTCCACCTCTCCATAAGTATCCACCAACCCTCTGCCCTAGCTCGCCCTAGCCTGCCTCCTTCCATCGCCGCCATCCTCCCTCCCCTCTCTGCTAGTCCCCCTTCCTCTGGAATTTCTGCAAACTGCACAGAGCCAAAACACCACTGCCTTCCGCCACCGCTCCCCTGCCCTGGTCACCTCGAGGAGCACCCGAGGGCGGGAATGAGACCGGGGCGTTCCCCTGCATCTCCCCGTCCCGTCACCGTTTGCTGGGAGGGCCTGTGGTGGCCGCGCCGTCGCCGGCCACCGTCGCCCTTATCTCCGTCGACAGAGCCTCGACGACAACAGAACCCGGTGAGCCCCAATCTTCTCCTCCTTTCCCCTGTTTCGCCTCCACCCCTCACCCCATCGCACACCTGCACGCCTCCCCACGGATCCAGCAAGCACACGCACACGGCGCGAGCCAGCCAGGCCGTCGATCGCCGCGGGTTCCTGCTCGTTTCTGTCCGCCGTCAGGGAGCGTCGCTGTTGTTTTTGGTTCAGTTAACGATGCCGTGTAGTAATAACTCCCCTGCGTATCTGAACCCAACAAACGAAGTCGAGCACCGCAGTGGTTTCAGCGCTTACGCTAGCGCCGCGAGGTTCTGTGTTCGATCCCCAGCCCCGTGGATTAAATCCACACCCTTTTTTCCACTGCTGACTGACGGCCAGGCCCCACACGTTAGCCTCTCACGTTGCCACGCCAGCGCACAGCACGCCACGCTGGCCAGTGGCCCACGGGGCAGTGGCTGTGGGTATGGTACAACTCTGTAACAAATGTTGCACGTTCTGTTTTTATTTCCAAAATCATTTAAATGGCAGAATTAATCCCTAGAAGCAAAACCTTAATATCTTTTAATCTATAACTCTAAATAATAAAGTTATACATGTTTTCTGCCCCAAATTTAATTGTCTATCCAACTATGCCATTTGTTTTCTGTTTTGAATTTTCAAAATGCAATTCAAATTTGAATTCAAATAATTCAATTGTAATTTGCAACAATTCATAAATAATTCATACTATTTCCAAATAAGGCAAATGAAATATGTTTTCCATACCATTTTGAATAACCTTTCCAAATATAAAATTTGTTTACTGTTTTGAATATTTTAAATTGGTGCAATATTTGAATTCTTGTTTAAATCACTTAAACTTGCAAAAATCATAACTTGAGCATAAAAATTCCAAATTCAACAAACTAAATATGTTTTCCAATCAACTTTTCATGTACTTTCCAAATATAAATTTTGTTTGATGTTTTGAATAATTTAAATTGCTGAAAACAACTGTTTCTTGTTTATTGCATTTAAAATTGCCAAAATAATAACTTGCTCATTTTAAATCCAATTTCAACAAATGAAATATGTTTTCCATGCAAAATTAAACCACCTTTTCAAATATGAACTTGGTTTAATGTTTTGATCAAATAAAATTCAATTAACATCCACACTTGAATTAATTCCAATTTAATTATTGTTTAACTTGTTTAATTCCTAAATAATTTATTTGAAATCCTTTTTCAATAAGTGAAACATGTTTTCCAACTAAAATCTTGTGTTCTTTTCAAATATGAACTTTGTTATCTATTTTGAACAAATTAACTTGATGAAAACAACAAATGCTTGTGTGACATCTTTAAGTAACCAAAATTTTCCAAACTTAATAAATGATTTCCAAAACTTGTTCCAATCCTTTTTCACTTGCATCTATCATTGTTATTTGTTGTTATTTTGTTGCTATCATCATGCATGCATCATGATAACAACTCTCACATAATAACTAATTGTAAATCATTTGTTTCCACTTATTTCAATGGATCTTTTCCATATGCAATCCAATTGCATATGGGTCCACTTAAATTGTGTTATCTTGTCAAGTAGTTCATTTTGATGCATATATTAACTTGACATGCATCATCCCATGATTGTGCACTATGCCATGATATTGATTGTCTACCTTTTCTGCATTGTCTGTTTGCTTCTTCTCGGATAAACGACGACGTTGAGACCGACGATACTTACGACACCCCTTCTAAGGAGTTAGCTCAGTACCAGGCTACTGGGTTTTGCAGGCAAGTTATCACTCACATGAACCACTGTGTTCCTTTCAACATTGATTACCGATACTTTTCGTTGTTCTTTTCTGCTGGCCTTTGTAGTAGTTGTTTCTGTTACGAACCCATCACATGAATCCCTTAACCTTGATATTGCCTCACCTCCACTCCTATCACCCCTTTGATTGAGCCAGTGTCTTACTAGCATGCTTAGGTTGTTTTGCTCGAGTCTGTTACCCGTTACTTTCAGTTACTATCGTTATTATGTTCTGGGGGCTCGATGTTTAATCAATCAATCATGCTAAAGTTAATGTTAATAATAATCTGATGATAAGGCACCGGCAGGAGGCCCTGTGTGGTTTTGAGGCCTGCTAGTGTCGACCCTAATAGGAAAATGGTCTTGTCTACTGATCCATGATGAGCGCACTACCCGCATGTGGGAAGCGAGTATGGGCGCCCCCCTCAACTTGACCTGATTCGCATCTCGTCCAAATCGCCTCATTTAGTTCGTGTTTTCCATTTGCCGCATGCATGTTTTTGCGAGCCCAGGCCAGGGTGGAACTTTTGTAGTCGGCATATAGGGGGACACGGTCTTAGAGTGCTATGAGGGTCCCTTTTCTTCGGGGCTTGATTAGCCGTGCGCCCAAGGTTCTTTGGGCTTGATGCGAAGAATGGTTGGTTGTGTTGAGTGCCCCGCTTGGTGGGGTGATCTCCCATCTGGCGGGTTATTCATACGTGTACGGCCAAATTGGTGCAACCCTGCAGGGATAATCTTCTCGAGAAGCCGAGTTTTCCGCGGTTATGGATTACTTGGTGAAAGTACTGGCTTACAAGTACTCAGGACAACTTAAACATAATGATCAAACATGTTACACCCAATGATTAATAACTTGACTAGTAATAGGTTGATGACACAATAACTTGATTCACCTAATACAACTGTGTGAGTTATCCTCGGATTGCTTCTTTGGATAAGGGGCGAGATCCAGGATGGGTTTGTTTGAAGTTATCTTTCAGTTGGTTACAATCCTCGATCTTATCTCCTTTCTGTTAGCCGGAAGTGGTAGAATCTCTGTAGTTGGTTAGCGCAGCCAGTTGCGGCATCTTTTATATCCCCTCTCTTCCGTTGAACCCAAGGCATCCGTGCTTGGTGTTGACGGGTTACACCTTGGTGAACTGTGAGTCTTGCTTGCCAGTACGTTTATGTACTCACCCCTTTGGGGCTGTGGTTTCCGCAGACCTACGTTTCCGAGGATCTACATGGTGGCTACTACGTGGAGCACGACGAGACTGCTGACGAGTAGATAGCGGACCCGGGCAGGATCCGAGACTTCGTGGATGGGCTCCGTCTGTTTGTTTCCGGCCTCTTAGGCCTATTTGGTTCTTGTCTGTACTCAGACATGTTGAATGCTTCTGCTGTATTGTAATGATGTATTGTTGGGGCAGGTGCCCTCTGAATGATTGTATTTGCTATCTCTGCTCTAATGAGAGCCATTTGCAACTTATTTCAATCTTTTGTGTTGTAGAGATACGTTGTGATTATCATTCGTTTAACGCTGTTGACGTGCCATGTGTGTTTGGTATGAAGTACGTTGACTGTAGTGCCTTTGATCTCTAGTGGATAGTTTACATCGACAATGGAATAGAAGGGTTTGTGTTGTCGCGCATAAGCGCAGGCCTACCAGGAAGCTGGGACGTGGGAGCAGTTATGCCCCATAATCCAAGCATCTGCTATCCAGTTCGGCCCGATGAGTATCCCATAGAAATCAGGGTACGACACCCAAGGCTGCTACTGCGTGGCGCATGTGCGTCGACTACACCGACCTGAACAAGGCCTGCCCCAAGGATCCTTTTCCGCTACCTCGCATCGATCAGGTTATCGATTCCACTGCTGGTTGTGAGCTTTTGTCTTTCATTGATGCATACTCGGGTTTTCATCAGATCGCTCTCAACCCGGCTGATCAAATAAAGACTGCTTTTATTACCCCGTACGGGGCTTATTGCTATCGTGTCATGTGTTTTGGCTTGAGGAATGCGGGTGCAACCTATCAGAGATGCATGCAGAAATGCTTGCACGATCAGCTCGGCAAGAATGTGTAGGTGTACGTAGATGACATTGTCATCAAAACGAATAAAACACATACTCTGCTTGCCGACCTTGAGGAAACCTTTGCTAACCTACGCAAGTACAAAATGAAGCTGAATCCGAGTAAGTGTACCTTTGGTGTACCAGCTGGGAAGCTACTCGGTTTTCTAGTTTCTAGTCGGGGCATTGAGGCCAATCCATCAAAGATAAAAGCTATTGAGAGCATGTCTTTGCCAAGATCCTTGAAGGATGTGCAAAAGTTCACTGGTTGTTTGGCATCTCTGAGCCGTTTTCTCGGCCGAATGGGCGAGAAGGCCCTGCCTCTCTACCAGTTGATGAAGAAGAGTGATAAATTCGTCTGGACTCCGCAATCAGACGTGGCATTCAATGAGCTGAAGGCGATGCTGGGTAGCGCTCATATCTTGGCTAGTCCGCTACCCAAGGAGCCAATGCTGCTGTATATTGCTGCTACTAACCGAGTAGTCAGCGTAGTGATTGTGGTGGAACGAGAAGAAGAAGGCAAAAGTGTGCAGCGCCCCGTGTATTATCTGAGCGAAGTGCTGTCGAGCTCCAAGCAGAACTACCCGCACTATCAGAAGATGACCTACGGCGTGTACCTGGGTGCCAAGAAACTGAAGCACTATTTCCAGGAGCATCCTATCACGGTGGTGAGCTCTGCTCCCATCTCGGATATCATGGGCAACAAGGAGGCGAGTGGCGGAGTATCCAAGTGGGCGATTGAGCTAGCCGCGTACGCTCCTGCGTATGCGAGAAGAGAAGCTATCAAGTCTCAGATTCTGGCGGAGTTTCTGGTGGACTGGGCCGAGGTGCAGTATGAACCTCCTGCTCCAGTTTCCAATTATTGGAGGATGCATTTTGATGGCTCAAAGGTGAAGGAAGGGCTTGGCGCTGGCGTACTGCTTACGTCACCCAAGCGAGATCAACTCAAGTACGTGCTGCAGATACACTTCAAGGCATCAAACAATGTTGCCGAGTACGAAGCCGTGGTGCACGGCTTGCGAGTAGCCAAGGAGGTTGGCGTGCAGCGCATCATATGCTATGGTGATTCTGATCTGGTGGTGCAGCAAGTTTCTGGCACTTGGGATGCTTTGGATGCCAACATGGCATCGTATCGCTTCCTGGTGCAGTCTATGACGGGATTTTTCGAAGGCTGCGAGTTCCAGCACATCCATCGAGCAGAGAATGAAGCAGCAGACGAGCTGTCCAAGTTGGGGTCTTCTCGGCAATACATCCCAGCGGGAATTGCCTTAGAGCATTTAAGGAAGCCATCTATCAAGCCATCCCCCAACTCGGAGTCTATCTTTGTTCCTTCTCTGCCAAGCGAGGAAGCTAAGCCCATGGAAATTGACTGGGAGAATGCAACACAGAATCCGGGGACTGCCGATCTCTACTCGGGGACTGCCGCTCCCTACTCGGGGACTGTTCTTCCTTACTCGGGGACTGCCCCTCTCGACCCGGAATCTGTCGCATTCATTGAGGAAGTTCTCGCTAACCGATCAGGGCTTCAGAGGAGTGCTCCTAGCCCTACAGAGCAGCCAGAGATACCCGTTCCAATGGAAGTGGACGAACCAGTGTTTCCTATGCGGGAGACGCCGAGTTGGGCCATGCCCATATTATCCTTTCTAAAGGACGGTACCCTGCCAGAAGACGAAGTTGCTGCAAGGCAGATTCAGAGAAGGTCCAAGGGATATACCATACTCCGAGACATACTGCACAAGAGAAGTGCCACTGGTGTGCTGCAACGCTGCGTCACACCCGAAGAAGGAGAAGAAATTCTGGTGGAGATACACCAAGGAGAATGTGGGCATCACGCCTCTTCTCGGGCATTGGTCAAGAAAGCTTTTCGGCATGGTTTCTATTGGCTCACTGCCTTGAAGCAAGCTGAAGATATCGTGAGAAAGTGCAACGGCTGCCAAAGATTCGCAAGTAAGATCCACTTGCCTGCTTCCGAGTTGAAAACCATTCCCATTACTTGGTCATTTGCTGTTTGGTGCTTGGATATGGTTGGTCCCTTCAAGCCGGCTAGAGGCAACATGACTCACATCTTGGTCATGGTTGACAAATTCACCAAGTGGATAGAGGTGAAGCCTATTCGGAAGTGCGATGGAGCCACGGCCGTGAGTTTCTTGAAGGATGTGATCCTGAGATATGGCTACCCGCACAGCATCATCACGGACAATGGCACAAATTTTGCTGAGGGAGCAATGGTGCGATTCTGCAGAGACAAGCATATCCGACTAGACGTTGCGTCAGTCGCGCATCCGGCCTCAAATGGGCAAGTTGAAAGAGCAAATGGCATGGTGCTAGCCGGCATAAAACCAAGGCTGATTGAGCCGCTGCTGAAAACACCTGGGTGTTGGCTAGACGAGTTGCCAGCGGAGTTGTGGAGTCTAAGGACTACCCCTAACCGGTCAACCGGCTACACCCCATTCTTCTTGGTATATGGGTCTGAGGCCGTATTGCCAATAGACTTAGAGCATGACTCCCCCCGAGTAACCCTCTACACTGAGGTGGAGACGAGAGAAGCTCGAGAAGATGACGTTGACCTGCTTGAAGAAGCAAGAGAGCTGACTCTGTCACGTTCGGCTATTTACCAGCAAAACCTGCGGCGTTATCATAGCCGAAAGGTGAGCCCAAGGGATTTCCGAGAAGGAGACATGGTCCTTAGGCTCGTGCAACGCACAGCCGGGATGCACAAGCTCTCTCCTCCTTGGGAAGGACCTTTCATTGTGAGCAAGGCTTTGCACAATGACGCATACTACCTAGTCGACGTACAGCCATCCCAGAAGAACAGGGTAGACAAAGCTGGAGAGGAATCCAAGCGTCCCTGGAATGTAGCTCTACTCCGTCACTTTCATTCGTGAGCAAAAATGTGTATGTACTCTCAATTCTACTTTGCAATCTGAAATTGAACTCGGGGACTGCCCTCGTCCAAATCGCTCTAAGTGTTTTTTACTCGGCTTTACTCTTTGTCTACTCGGTTGCTCTGCTTCAAAGTTCATAAGTACATTGAGTAATGTGTTTAAACCTACATGCCAACTCTTCGACTTTGCTGCTGTCCGAAACCCGGCTTCATGGCAAGCAAGAGAACAAGCACAAGGTCAATGAGCACAAGAAAAATTGCTAAGAAAAGGAAGAGTGCAGGAACCGAGTAGGGTGCTGTTTACTACTATTACTGTTCTTTTCTTTTCGGCTAAGTGGTGGGCTGCGTTACTATGATCGTTTCTAAGTGGCTAAGTATTTGCAACTCTGCCTTTGGATTCTTGTGACTCGAATACCAATAAAGCAGTAAACTGCGGGTAGAGCTGAGACGAAAAGAAAGAGTGAATAAGAAATGCAACTCGGGGACTTGCATGGAAACGCAACCCGGCATCGAGCCAGGGCTGCTCAAATTGACTAAGTTGAAAATAACAAATATGGATAAAAAACTGAGTAGCAAGCAAAACGTAAATAGTCTGATACATCTGCACCCGGCATCCCGGGGATCTGATAAATGTTTGAGTGAAAAGATTGCAGGGAAAAGTCATGTCGAGGAAGAAGCATTCTCGGTGCTGGCCTTGGCTGCTTCATCTTCTGTAGTGGACTTGGTGGCATCTGCCTCCGAGCCGGCATCTACTGTCTTCGCGGCTTCCTCTTCGGCGCTAGCATTGGTCGCGTCCGCTTCCGGGTTGACTACGACGGTCTCCGTCATCTCGACGTCGTGCTCGGTGGCTACCCGGTCTGAAGTGGCCGTGGCCACCGAGATAGGTCCTGCTGCCGAGGAGGAACCAGAAGCTTGGGACCGGAGGCGTAGCGTGTCGTCGAGGGCGGCTCCTGATGAGGTGCCGAACTCGAGTGCGGCGGTGTCGATCACCTCAACCTCCTCATCGCTACTCGCGACGACTGCAGCCTTCCCCTTCCCGGCCTTGCCGCCAGGTGACTCGAAGCAGCCCAAGTCCAATTCTGAGTCTTCATCTTCGTCCTCCTCCTCGTCCCCCTCCACCTCGGTGTCGGGCTTGGTGAGGCCGTCGATGAAGGTTGCTGTGTCGGCATATTGGGCAACCTCGTGCGCAACCAACTTGCGGATGGTCACGCAGTTGGGATCCGTCTCCCACCTGGAATCGTCGCGCTTCCCGCGGATAATCTGCATGTTTAAGTTCTCGTACCAGGAGGTGACGCAGAATAGCATCAGATCAGCACCTGCCCGAGCTCCCGAGGCGCGCCATTTCTTCAATTCGGCCTTCACGCCGCGCAGCTTCAGAGCAAGGCCACGAATAGTTGTTGGCGCGCTGTCATGCGGCCAGAAGAGGTTGTGAAGCTGGAAGCCGACGCGCACCAGATCGGTGCCCACGCCGGCTAGGCGCTGGAATTGCCCTCGCATCACCAGGATGCTCTCTTCAATCTCTGCTCTGGTGTCCGCAGGCTCGCCCTTCTCGGCGCGAGCTGCTTGGGCCTTAGCCAGGGCAGGCGCGCAAGAGGACACGATGTCAGGGAAGACTTCTCCAAAAACTATTGAGAAATTCAGCAACAGAATAAGAGAAGAAATAAAACCGAGAAGAAGAGATGCAGGAAAAAGAACACTTACGATTCAAATCGTAGCGACGTCCCTGCAGCTGGCTCTTCCAAGATTCCTCGTTGGTTAGGTGCCTCTCTTCGATCCGGCGAAGCCCGTCCAGCTGGACAAAGAGATCAGCGTTGGTTTTCTTCAACACCTCGCACTCGGCTTCGAGGGTTCTCTCCTTGGCTCTGGCTGCTGCTTCATTCCTCTCCTTCTCGGCAACCAAGTCCTTCTTCTCGGCAGCAAGATTGATGGCGTCCTGAAGCGCTGCGCGTAGCTGGACTTGGAGCTTCTCCATCTCGGTAGCATGTTCCTTCTGCAGCGCTATGGATTGGCTTGATAATTGTTGCTGCACCTCAGCAGGTTGGAGGCAGCTCTGGTGCTCCTCAGCAAATTTCTTGTGATCTTCTGCGGAAGGCCACGAACGGTTAGCAGAGTAGGGAAGAAACAAACAAGACCAAGCCGAGTAGACGGCAACTTACCTTCTAGTCTCTTGATGGTGGCCTCGCCATTTTCGACGAAGGAACGGTAGTTCGCGTGCTCGTCACACAGGGCCTTCAAATTCGCTGCAGAATAGGGTCAGTTAGCGCAAAAAGCAGAAGCAGGCGTAAACAACAAACGCAAGAACCGCGTGGCTAGAAGCGTACCTTCAACTTCAGACAGCTTCAAGGTGTTGTTCATCACGTCCTTGTCGGCTGCCTCGGCAGCTACCTTCTCCTTATCCAGGGCAACAATGCGTCTCTTGGCCACGGCGTGGTTCCAGAGTAGCCGATGATGCAGGTCGGTCCGCTTCAGAACGCTATTCTGAGAAGCAGAAGAAAAGAGAGTCAGGCAAATGAGAAGAGATTCAACCCGAGAAGGCGGCTACTCGGGAGAGTATCCGCCTACTCGGCCAGAATCTCGGGGACTGGGTGATGGATAAGGAAAGGAAGAAAAGTAGAAAAGAAGTGAAAGTGCAAATCGGGGAGGATGGGTAGAAACTTACCGCATAAGACTGCTCCAGATCCTCCGCGTTCTTCCGATGCACGAACATCTTGGCAGCCAGTGTTGCCGAGCTGGAGGAGACGGTCATGGGTTTGTAACCCAAGTCCACCTTGTTCCAGTCGACTCGCATATGGTCGATGTCGCCGAGTTCGGTGCCGTTCCAGTTATTGTTGCCGAGAACCTTGCTGTCCCACTTGGCGTCGATGAAGCCAATCATGTCGAGTATTTGCTCGAGGCTCTGGGACGTTATCGCCTGGTCCTGAACTCCACGAGAAGCAATGGAGATGGACTTGTCTTGAGTCGGGGCCGGGGGCCTGGAGTCCATTGCCACGGCTTTCCTCCCTTTCTGAAGAGCAAGACTCCGATCCTTGGGGGAAAGGCCGATCTGGTGCTGCTGGCTAACCTTCACCGTATAAGGAGGGTAGCGGGGCTGATCGGCGGCCTCGGCTGCAGCGGCGGCGGCAGCAACCGCGCCAGGATCCCGAATAACCAGCTGGCCAGTCGGTGTTGGCGCCGCCATCTCGGCAGCTCGCTTCTTTGCCTTCTCCTTCTGGGCAGTCGGCTTCGCGGCGACTGGCTTCTCGATGTTCTGCTTCTCGGTCTTCTTCCCCTCAGCTTTCTCCTTCTCGGCGGCCTTCTTCTCGGCTGCCTCCTTCTCTACAGCATCTTGGGCGCTCTTCCTTGTAATCGGCTTGGCCGAAGGGCCGAGTGTGGCCTTGGTTTGCTGCACCAGGGAGGAGTCTGGCTGGGCGCTACCCTGATCAGTTGGTGGTGCCAGGGGCGCGCTATCCGGTGCAGCATCCGACTGAGCGCCACCCTGCGCGGCGTCTGGCTGCGCATCGCTTAGGGGGTATTGCTCCGTCATGATCGTGTCTTCTACCCGCTGCTCGGCAGCGGGATCTTCTTGTTCAGCAGCCCCTGTAGCTGGCTGCTCCTGTTCGTTTTCGGGCCGCTCAAGGGCGGCGTTGTCGTGCATCTCCTGGTCTTGGTCTTGGGTCTCCTCGGCGGTGTTGGCCGGAGGAGAAGGGGGCCTGTCCTGGTGAGCAGCATCCTGCGCTTCTGATTCTGCGCGGGACTGCTGCTCAACCTCTACATCTTGGGCGTCAGCGGTCTCTGCTTGTGCATTGGTGGCATTGGCCCCATCGCCGTCGAGGTCGATAACCTTGTCGACGTCGATGGCAGCTTGCTTCTTGGTCTGATCGGGCGCGAGAGCGGCGTCCGCATCCAAGGGAGCTCTGATGAGGAAAGCAAGTTCAGAAATTAGAGGAAGCAGAGGAAGATGGAGAGAAACAGCGAAGTACAATATTGGGAGTTAAGCGAGAAGAAACTTACCCTTTGGTGGAAGGGATCGTGTGTCTCGTTCTCTTCACGAACTTCTTGGTCGTCTTCTCGGCTGGCTTTTTCTTCTTGGCGGGGGGCTCTTGGGCGCCACTGCCAGTCCGCTTGCGGGTAACAGGAGAGGCGACGGAAAGAGGATTGACCTCAAGGGCTCTCTCGTCCTCGTTCTCGTCCTCATCCTCATCCTCGTTCTCAGCATCTGTAGATTGAGAAGAAAGAGAAGAGATTCAGAAACAGCAGGCAATGGATTAGCGCTTCTCGCAGGCAAACAAAGAATTCAGTTACCTTCGAACTCGTCCTCAGACCATTCGCGAAGAGACGCATCTGCGTGATGCTTCTCCGTCGTGGGGGCATGAGGAAGGTCAATCTTATCCGCGGTCTCAAAGGAGGCCTCGTCATCTTCTTCACGGTCATCTGACCAGTTCCCCTCGAAGCGCTCACAGCTCTCTACAAGCTAGCGGTCGAGGACCTGAAGAATAGAGAAGTGTCGCAAGTTAGCCGAATAGCATGAAGGAATTCTACCCGAATAGGCGTGCGAACACAAAGCACACTAAGCCTAGGGAAATTTGCTAAGAATTCTACACGAATAGGCGTGCAAACACAAAGCACACTAAGCCTAGGGAAATTTGCTAAGTATTCTACTCGGAAAGGCGCGCAAGCATCAAGCATATTAAGCCTAAGAGTTTCTCCTAAGAATGCTACCCGACGAGGCGTGCAAACACTAAGCACACTAAGCCTAGGCAGTTCTGCTAAGTGCTCTACTCGGCACAGAAGGCAATTGCTAGTCGCACCAAGAAGAGAAGATTGCCTACTCGGAGTGCATAAACTGGAAGCAGAAAAAGGGGAACGTACCCGTGGAATCGGCTTCGTGCGGCTGTATGGGGCGAACCCATACTGCCAATTGTCGCGGAGGCCTGTGGTCAGGATGGACCTTGCGTGCGCGGCGACGGCCGCATTGCTGAGCTCGAACGTGGTCGTCCGAGTGCAGTCGCGAGGGCCTCCCAGGTAGCACATTGGGTGGGAGCGCTGCTGCAGAGGCAGCACGCGATTCTTGATCCAGCAGGCGACGGGATCGTCTCTCTTGAGGCCCTCTCCGATTAGAAGAGCGAGCCGCTCCTCCATCTGCATTGCGTTGCGGTCGTTGGAGGGCTTCGTCTTCCAGTTCTGCCCGGATGGAGCTTGGTTGCTCCAAGCAGGCAGATTGATGCGGTCGGTTACCTTGCCCCCCTTCGTGGCGGGGATATTCTTCACGTAGAGGAAGGATTTCTGCCACATTCGGACGGAATCCAAGCCCTTGATGCGAGGGTGGTTGGTTCCCGTCCGCTGCACCATCATGGCGCTGCCGGTATCGGTTACCCGGCTGCCAGCGGCCGCGCCGTCCTTCTTCCCTTTGCTCTGTTGGCGGAGGTGGAAGTACTTCAACCAGGTGTCCGTCGTGGGGCGGACACCGAGGAAGGCCTCGCACACCACGGTGTGGTAGGCGAGGAAGACAACGGCATTTGAGGGGAGATGAGGCATCTGAACACCGAAGTGATCCAGGAAGGAGCGGAGGAAATCGGAAGCTGGCAGGCCGAATCCTCGCGCGAAGTGCGCGAGGAAGACGACGTGCTCGCCCTCCCGCGGGGCCGGAACGATTTCGTCGTCGGAAGGCCGGCACTGAACACCAGGAGGAACCCTCCGGGTGTTCACGAGCCAGGAGCAGTCGTCGACGGTGACATCAGAACCTACCCAGCCGGCGCGAGCAGCCATGGAAACGAGTGAGAAGGTGGCGAAAGGTTTGGAAGAATCTGGTGGAGAGATTGAATCCGCGGCGGCGCAAAGAGTTGCGCGGCGGCGGAGAGCTCTGCGGCGAAGAAGAAACAGAGGGGCGAAAGAGGAAAGCACAGAGGAAGGAGAAGAGGAAGTTACCGATGGGGGTATTTATATCCTCTCCCCGGATTACCGTTACCATCGGGGTAGTGGGATCGATCGTGGCCATAACTCATCTGTGGTGGGGTCTATGGCCGGTTAGAAACGCACATAAGCGCGGAACGCGCGCGTAACGGCCACAATTGATCCCACGACATGATCGTGGGCTATTACTGCGCATGATGGGACTTGACGAGCTGGTGGGCCCACTCCGTGGAAACTGGGCGCGTGGCACGTCGTGTCCTGGGCAACGAGACGTTGGGGCGCAGATGCTTGACACGTGTCCAGTTGCGGCACGGAAGGCTGGATTGTGCTCTGCGCTGCAGAGACTCAGTTTGAGTCGGTTGTAGAGAAGAAACTTAGCTCTATTCGGCAGAGAGGAAACGCAAGGTATTTTCCAGAATGCTACTCGGAGGTTTTACTCGGCATCTTGAGGTTCAAGGGCTGTGTTGCAAAGATTGGTTTTAAGCTGGCAGAGCCTAGTGAACGAGTTCGCAAGACTCTACCAGCTTCGGGGACTAATGTCGGGGGTTACCCCCGAGTAGGGTAAAGGAAAGTGATAAAGGCAAGATCAGGATAGATGTTTGGTCGAGTAGCCGCCTACCCGGTAAACTGCTACCCGGTCGACTGCTACTCGGTCTTACGGAAAGATGACCAGAAGAAGGAATCAATCAAGTTATGTCCGTTCGAGTAGAAGAGATGGCCCGAGTAAAACTGGCGGGAACCTACTCGGGCCAGAAGTCAAAGGAGCCGTTCTGACACAGGATCCCGCGTATCCTGGGTCCGTACTTGGCACTGTTCGAACCACTGTTCATCTGGGGCCGGCCTGCCTGACAGTGACAGTGTGGAAGCAGGCGGTCGCAGGATAAGGGGGCCCTACTCTGTGTTTGGCACAGTGATACTAGTCTGTCCCCTTGGTTTTGCCCAACGACTTTCCGGATGCAGCCAAGATTAGGAACCAAAGCTGTCAGCGGGAACTCGGAAGAAGGACGATGTGCACACTATGTCGACACTTGTCCGTATTCGGACGTATCCGGCTGGGCACCGCGTATATAAGGTGCCCCGCCGCCTCCTGCGCGAGGGATCAGCCAGACGTTCACTAAAAACCCTAAGTTCTTGACCTAGTTCATCACGTAGAGAGAAGAGTGGCTACTCGGTAGCAAGATCCATTGTACTGTGGCTACTCGGTGAGACATCAGAATACACAAAGAAGGGCAGGAGTAGGGGTTTTACCTCCTCACGAGGGCCCTGAACCTGGGTAGATCGTGTTGTTTGCAGTGCTTTGTTCTTACTTCACGCGGCTACTCGTCGCGTGATCCCTCCCCGAGCACCTCCAGCGTCCTTCGTCCCCACATCTTTAGCCATCCCATGGCATCTGCCGTGACACCACCACGACAGGTTGCTTGTGCTCGAGTCTGTTGTCCGTTACTTCTTTTACCTTACTTAGTTATGTTCTATTGGGCTCGGTGTTTAATCAATCAACCTGTTAATGCTATGGGTAATAATAATTTGATGATAAGGCACCGGCAGGAGGCCTGGCGTGGTTTTGAGGCCTGCTAGTGTCGACCCTAATAGGAAAAGGGTCTTGTCTACCGATCCATGATGAGCGCACTAACCGCATGTGGGAAGCGTGTATGGGCGCCCCCCTCAATTTGACTCGATTCGCATCTCGTCCAAATCGCCACACTTAGTTCGGGCTTTCCATTTGCTGCACGCATATGCAGGTACGAACCCGAGGCCAGGGTGGAATTTTTGTAGTCGGCATTTAGGGCGGCGTGGTCTTCCAGTGCTATGAGGGTCCCCTTTTCTTCGTGGGGTTCGATTAGCCGTGCACGCATAGCACGTGGTGCTTTGAGCTTGATGCGAAGAAGGGTTAAGTTGTGTTGAGTGCCTCGCTTGGTGGGTTTGATTCCCGTCTGGCGGGATATTCTTACGTGTACGGCTACATTGGTGCATCCCTGCAGGGTTCAATCTTCTCGAGAAGCCGTGTTGTCCGCGGTTATGGATGACTTGGTGAAAGTACTGGCTAACAAGTACTCAGAACAACTTACACCTATCTAATGCTAATCTTGACTAGTAATAGGATTATTGACACAAGAACTTGAATCACCATTAATCCAACCGTGTGAGTTATCCTTGGGTTGCTTCCTTAGTAGGGGGTAACATTGGATGGGTTTGTTTGAAGTTATCTTTCAGCGGGTTACGATACGCGATCTTATCTTCTTTCTGTTAGTCGGAAGTTGTAGTATGTCTCTGTAGTTGGTTAGAGCAGCCCGCTGCAGCTTTTATATCACCTATTCTTCCGTTGAACCCAAAGCATCCGTGCTTGTGTTGACGGGTAACTCTTTGGTGAAGTGTGAGTCTTGCTTGCCAGTACTTGGATGTACTGACCCCTTTGGGGCTGTGGTTTACGCAGACTACGATTCCGAGGATCCACAGGGTGGCTACTTCGTGGAGTTCGACGAGACTGCAGACGAGTAGATAGCGGACCCGGGCAGGATCCGAGACTACGTGGATGGGCTTCGTCTTCTTTTCATTCTCGGCCTATTAGGCCTATTTGGATTTGTCTGTACTCAGACGCTTTGAGTGCTTCCGCTGTGATGTAATGATGATATGTTGGGACATGTGTCCTCTGGATGTTTGTATTTGCTATTCTCTGCCCTAGTGAGGGCCAGTTGCAACTTATTTCCATCTTTTGTGTCTTAGAGATATGTTGTGGTATCATTCCGTTTAACGCCGTTGACGTACCATGTGTGAATGGTATGAAGTACGTCAATGGTAGTATCTTGATCTCTATGGGATAGTTTACATCAACGATGGATAAGCAGAGTTTGGTTGTCGCACATAAGTGCTGGCCTACTCGTAAGAGGATGCGGGAGCAGTTAGGCCCCGTAATCCAAGCATCTGCTATCCAGTTCGGCCCGGTGAGTATCCCCTAGAAGTCAGGGTGCGACAGCTACTAAGCAAGCAAGGTAACATTTTCATCAAGGAATAGATTTACAAAATGAAACAAGATTAATACATAAGCATGACAGTAGTCATGATATGCCTAGTTGTTACATTCCTTCGTCGATATCTCGTGTTTAAAGGGAGACGAGCCATAACACTGAAAATAAAAAGTGAAATATAAAAGAGATAAGTATATGTACTGTACACTAGTTAGTAGAGATATCTCGTGTTTAAAGGGAGACGCTAGTTAGTTGAGAAACAATAGTTAGTAGAGAGACAAACACTAGTTAGTTGAGGAACAGATGACATGAGAATGAAATTTGAGCGTCTGATTGGTTCAGATAACCACTAGAATTTATTAGAGCTGATTCAAAGCGAAATTAGAGATTCAAAACTCTCAGCCTGCACAATACCAATTATCAGAGCAACCTACAGATCCGGGGAAGGAGCAGCACATACCTCCAACTTGGGATTTGGCGGACGCAGCTACTCCAGGGTGACGCCGCTGCCGCTGCTCCTAACATAGTCAAAAGAAAATAATATCAGGAGCTTGATGAAATTTTAGATATCTCATAGGTAGCAAATAATAATAGAGCATACTCAATTATAACAAAATCCTAAGCTGAGAGAGTAATCACAAACACACAGACATAACCGTTAGAGTAACCTTAGAGAGTAACCAAAAATTAAATTGTACAAAATAAAGGCGGTTCACCGTTGGCAGCATCATTACAAATAAATTGTGAAACAAATTAAAGCTGAGTTTCTATCGGATAACGCCAATATATTTTTTTCTTTGAGAACTTCACCAAAGTGGGAGGATCCCACCTGAATTAAGTTCATTCTTGATAAAAACATGAGTTATAAATTAATTCCAGTAGATTTTATCTTGCACTTGTTTATTTGCAGGACAAGACTCATGTGCTGAACTTGAACCTATTTATTTGGAGGCACCTAATTAATCACATTAAAACCAGAGGATGTATTCCATAGATAACCACTAGAACTGATTAGAGTTGATTCAAAGTGAAAGTAGGAATTCAAAGCTCCCAGGCTGCACATGGTGTAGTTGTGTGAACATAGAACAACTAGCCAATGCAAGTGCAAAGCATGGAAACAAAAGAACTTCAGTCGTTGTAGAAAAGAAGAAATCGGACCCAGCACTCCCACAAGATCATCCATATTTTTGAAACCAATAAATTAACTAGCTCTAGAAATTGCCGTGTCGTCTGTACCTGTCTCTGTTGTGCGTTAATACTTTATTAGGAGTAGCAAGCAAGGTGATCAGATTGAAGAAAGGATGATGATATGCATGGCTAGTGATATGTATGATCGAGCACTACTACACTACTGCGCAAGTCGGCCGACCAGCCGGACATATGTGGTGCTGCGAGAACAGATTGGAGCCGAAGTGAGCAGTTTACATCTCCTCAAGATCTAAACATGAACAAGAAGTCAAGAACGATCCTGCCTCAAGATCTAAACATGAACAACAAGAAAACCTGACCTCAAGATCTAAACAACGATCCTAGGTTGAGCTCCCGGCCGGCCAGCTTTTTGGAAAGAGGAAGAGAAGGAATCCGGACTAGGAGCACCACGTACCTCGAGCTTGGGGACCGGGGGAACTGCTCCCGCGTGGCGCCTCTGCCTCTACTTCTCCATGCCCGCGCGTGGCGCCTCTGCCTCTACTCCTCCGTGCCCGCCCGTGGCGCCGCTGATGGCCAGTAGAGGAGGACGTCGAGAAGCGGGCCGCCAACCTGTACCGTTCCCGGCGACGGCAACGGTGACAGCGACGGCGCCGGCGGCGAGATTTGGTGGAGAAGGGGCAGGAGGAGGAGAGGATCGATCGAGATCCAGATTCGTTCTCGCCTGGTAACGCGTTTTGTTACCGCGGGGGGGCGACCGGTATCAGACTTGAGTAGGCGCGGGATTTGTTTACGCGACATCTATTTACGGTGTACCCGAACCATACACGTTTTAACGTAAAGGGGTACCGCTGTAATGCGGTTACGTTACATTTTTCTGAACCAAACACGTCCCAGATGATATAAGCGACGATGTGGATGAAGAGAATCGTGAAGGATATGTATTCACTTTTTAGTAATTTCTGCAAAAGTAAATATATTAGACTACAAAGCACCAACAATCCAAGAAAGGTTGGAAATCTTGAGAGGGATGGGGTGGTTACCTTCAGCATCCTGCAATGGACGGGTGCACGGACATCGGCAGTGGCAGCGGCCGGTACAGGGGCATTTGAGGGGGCGCAGTGACGGAAAGCGACGGCAAGGGAAGCGACAGAGGAACTCCAGATTCAGGGCCATGAGTGGGGCCCGGAGGTGGAGCGACCGGCGGTGAGGGAATCGACTGATGATCTTCAGCATTCGTGGTTTGTCCGCAAAATAGACTACAAGGCGGGATACAGTGCCCCCAGAACATGAATAACAGAGACCGAACAAATCATGCTGTTATTATTTCAGATTCGGAGACATTGTAGGTGAAACGGCTCAACATTCAGGAAACTGTAGATCTGCCATGATTTGGAGCTGCATATAGATGGTTCCACCAACCAACACAAATAAGAACATGTATCAAATGAAATGGTGTCACTAAGAATCCAGCCTGCCACACTGTTCTTATTGTTGAACCAGGTTCATATCATTCGGATTACCTCGGAACCTAGTACTAGTTTTTTTGCCTGTTAATTGCTCTATGATTGAATATGGATAAACTACATCACTTGAGCGGGTAGAAGTACATTACTGATGAAAGAGAAATATAATAACTGTTCCAAAAAGAAAATATACTACTCCTGCTACTCACATGTTGGTAATAAGCAAATGACTGAACTGGCAGGAAGCATACTAGTACCGAGCAACTGCCCAATTAAATTTCAGAATGCCGGATACTAAAATTAGTAACCCAAATGTAATATTTTTAATGGCTGCGAACAATTTATAATCAAATAATATAATATGCACTGTGAAACCACACGTATATTGTTCGCGTCTGTTAGAGGCACTTAAGCCTTTCCCTTTGCAACTACAGGTGGCACTGTACTAGTTCCCATAAGAACAAAGCTACAGGCAGGAAAAGAGGTCGCACCACGAATGTCCCAATATTTATAGCTCCAGTCGACGAACCACCGCCATCCATCAAGAGACCCGTCAATCCAGACTTTGTGTATAGATCTTTCCTTAACAACATTCCCTTCAGGGTGCAGGCAACAATCACAAACGATGTGGTTATTTTAGATTCAGAGATGTTGCAAGATGAAATAGATTAATGTTTAGGAAACACAGACATGCCATGACCTGAGCTGCATATAGATGGTCCAACAAACCAGCACAAACAAGAACACCCATCAACTGAAATGTGGTCACTTCGTTTCAAGCCTGAAACTCTACTGTTCTAATAATTGAAACCAGGTTCATATCATTCAGATTACCTCTGAGCCTAATTCTGCTTGTTTTTTGAAGTAACAACTGGATTGAAAGTTAGTTCCCAGATTTTTGAGAAATTTGTATACAATGTATGCATTAAGGATGGAACCAACCAAAAATGCTAATACTTTGAGCACAGCACATATGAGCAGCGAACATCTGCTAACTGCACATATAGCAGTATGACTAAATCAACATATATTAAGTACCAGATGCAAGGAGTAACAGCGATGGAAGAGGTAACTGAAATTGAGATTACTGTTCCAACAAGGCAATACTCTAACACTTGACAAACTCGTTGGTAAGAAGCCTACAAAGTAGCCAACCGAGGATGCAAGTGCTAGTGCTAGCACAAAAGTAAAAACAATGATACATTATCAAATCCTTCATCCTTAAACATTAGAAGTGTGTAACTCAGTTGCAGTAGTCAAGGAGAACCTGAATAAGACTGAGAGGGCCGGGATGATGGTCGTCGGCACTAGATGTAGATGTATGATAAAACCAGGGATTCTCGTGAAAACTTTGTACGGGATGGTTGTTGGCAAGGAAACTCCAACAACTCGGCTCATTGGAGATAATCTCCATTGTGTCATCCCTTAGGTTATACATGCGCATGGCACGCCGTCTGTACATGTATATGCAATCACCGTCGACAGAAGGAAGCTTATCGGAATCCACAGACACACACCTCTCATCACCAAGGAAAAGCGCGCGACTGCCACCGATGCTCTTGACCTCCTCCAACAATTTGTGCTTGACATCAACCCTGAAAACTTTCAAGGCTTGACCAAACTGACGAACGAGCAGCAGTTCCCCGGTAGACTCCACCAGATAAGACGATGATGTGTCATCTCTCTCCAAATATATGTCCATGTGCAGTGGCATCTGGGCTATGACTACAAACTGAACATCACACTGCTCCGCTGGTGGGACAAACTCAAATACCCATCCTTTGAAATCGGCGTAATATATGTTGCCTTGGAAGGTAACCATGGTGGTCATGGTGGTCATAGTGGTTTCAGCTTCCTCCTCCTTGAATTCTTGGCTGGTAGGATGTGCATATATAACCGTGTGCCGTCTCCATCCCAGGTCACGCCACACGGCCAGCGTTGGGTTAGGGCCGCCGGTGAGCGCCGTGTACATGTCACACTCTGCATCATAAGACCCTAAAAGTTCCCATAACGGAGCAGCGAAGTGGAGCATGTCGCCTGTCAAGGGGTTGAGGACACGAGGCAAGTCCGGGGGCCCCCTGTCTCTGAGTACAATGAGCCCATCGGATGCGCCGAGAACGAGCTGGTCCCGGAGCACCGGGAGGCGCAGACGGCGGAAGCACCCGGTGAGGGCGTGGAGGAAGAGCCTCTCGCCGTTGTCGTGGTTCCCGGATTTCAGGTCGACCATGACCCAGTTCCGTGGGCGGAACCGGAGGTCGGTGACTGCGGAGAGAGGAGATGCCTTGGCGATGGCAGAGCGCAAGCTGGGGATGGCAAAGTGCCAGCTGTGGCAGACGGCTCTCATATCCATGTACGCGTCGACACCGCCGGTGGTGGAGAGGACGCAATCGGCGATTCCATGGACCAGCTCCGGTGGAAGCGAAGCCCAATCCGGAATGATGGATTGGAACGTGGTGATGTCGTGCGGCCGCAGCCTCTTGCTGCTGCAGTCGCCCTCCTCCTTCATGGTCGCGGGCCGACTCGGCGACGGCTTGCCCTAGCCAAGCACCTGGAACAAGTACGCCGTCTCGCGCTTAGGGGCACGGATCGAGATCGGCACTGGGTGTCTGGATCTGCGTGGTTGGTGGCGACACAGCAGGCTCGTATGGTTCAGAGGTGGACAAGGGCGGAAATGGAGGGATGGATTTTGGGGGAGAAGGGAGGCGGCTGGGAGGATTTGGGGAAGAAGCTCGCGTGCTTTGGGAGGGGAAGGTCGAAAATGTGCTGTGGGCCACCTCGCGAAAATGTTTAGGACATCTCCAGCGGGGCTGCTCAAATGCGGACCAATTTGGTCCGCATTTTGTCTGTTTGAGCAGCCGTCCGTGGCCGTGTCCGGCCGGATTTGGGCCCTGCACCCAGCGGGGCTGCTCATTTAGTGGCCGGACATTAAATTTTTTTTTTCTAGTTTTTTCTTCTCATCCATACTTTGAGCCTAAAACAAACACAAAACTAAATAAAATACGAGTTATTTATTACAAATTTGACCGTTTAATAAGAAAACAAATAAGTCTTAGCTAAAATAAAAAAAAACTACTGGTTTCCAACGAAGTTCCAGATGTGTTGCACCAAATCATCCCGAAGTGTGAGGTGGGTGTCCTGATCACGCAACTCGTACTGGAAGTCGATGAAATCCGCAAATGTTGCCACTCCTGGCTGGGGCTCCACGTTCTCACCCTGAAACAACCAGTTCTCGTCGTAGACGCTGTCATCGCGCTCATCCTCTATGATCATGTTGTGCATGATCACACAAGCAGTCATCACCGACCACATAATCTCCGGGCTCCATGTTCGAGCAGGGTGGCGAACAATAGCCCATCGAGATTGAAGCGCACCAAAAGCACGCTCCACATCCTTTCGGGCACTCTCCTGCTCTTGGGCAAACCGCTTCCTCATCTCACCTTGAGGATTGGAGATGGTCTTCACAAAGGTAGCCCACTGGGGATAGATACCATCTGCCAGGTAGTATCCCTTTGTGTAGTGGTGGCCGTTGATATCATAGCTCACCTCGGGGGAGTTGCCTACGGCAAGTCTGCCAAACACCGGAGAGCGCTGGAGCACGTTGATATCATTGTGTGAACCTGCCATGCCGAAGAACGAGTGCCAAATCCACAGATCATGCGAAGCAACTGCTTCGAGAATAACCGTGCACTCACCAACATGGCCCTTGTACTGCCCCTGCCAACCAAATGGGCAGTTCTTCCACTCCCAGTGCATACAATCGATGCTTCCAAGCATCCCAGGCCACCCTCTGCTCTCGTTGATCGACAACAGAAGCTGAGTGTCGGCAACAGTAGGTTCCCTCAAGTACTCCGGGCCGAACACCTGAACCACAGCTTCACAAAACTTGTACATAGCCTCCAGGCACATTGATTCACTCATACGCAAGTACTCGTCAACCAGATCACCAGCTACTCCGTATGCAAGCATCCGAATTGCCGCGGTGCATTTTTGATAAGAAGTGAAACCAAGCTTACCGGTGGCATCGGGCTTGCACTTGAACCAATCGTTGTAGTCGAGGACGCCGAGCCGAATGCGGTTGAACAAGTCCCTTTTCATCCGAAAACGGCGCCGGAATAGCTTCGCCGTGTACACCGGATTGGTGGGGTGGAAGTAGTCGTTCCACAGCTGCAAATGGCCGGCCGCTCTGCCCCTTTCCAAGCCCGGCGCACGGCCGGGGATGGACCCTCTGAACACCGGCCGCATCCTTGCGATGTGGTCATTGACCACGAGAGTGGCAACGAGGATGTCGCTCTCGTCCTCGGAATCGGAGTCCGACGAGGACGAGTACATGATGAAGTTGTTGAAGAAGAACTCGTCGCCGCTATCCGCCATTTTTTTGGGCCGAGGTCGGGCAGGCACACGGACGAACAGCTTGTGTGCGCCCGTGGAGGTGGGGGGAGGTGGACCGGGCTGTACGAAGGCCGGTGAGCCTCCTGCGGGGCAGGCGGTGGCGCGGCGGCGTGGGAGGGAGTTGGGGGGAGGTGGACGTCGCCGGCGAGGGGCCGAACGGTGGTCGTGGTCGCGAAATCGGCGACCTACCGGCGGCGAGGTGGGTCTTTGGCGGCGCGGGGGGGGGGGAGGAGGGGGTTTTTTTGCGGGCCAGGGAGTGTGTCCACGGGACACTTTTGTTGTCCGCGGGGCTGCTCAAATCTGACCCAAATTTGGGTCGGATTTGAGCATCCGCGGACAAAAAAACGGACCGCGGTCCGTATGAGCAGCGCCGCTGGGGCCTGGTTTTGGCCCAGGCTGCTCAAATCCGGCCGGTCCGGGCCAAATGAGCAGCCCCGCTGGAGATGTCCTTAGGTCGTCTCTACTCTCTACGGAACCTAAATACAATATACTCCCTCCTTCTCAAATTAGTTTTTTTTTTAGAAATGGGAGCCTTGTCCCGGCCTCTGCATCAAAATGATGCACACAGCCGGACTTTATTAAAAGATGAAAAAATATCCAGAGTCAAATACAGTTACAATTTACGGATCACTCAACTTGGCCACAAAGATCAGCCACTCAAAAATAAGTAAAAGTATATTATTCATCTATCCGTCTTGCGTTAAGCCACCCACCCCGGCTGTAGATAGCCCGCACGGCCGCCAGCAGCCGGGTACAGCCTGAATCCATAAGTCCTCGCTGATCGACAGGGAGAAAGAAGGACCATGTCTGTAAAGAATAAACCGCCTTGTTTACAACTGCAAAAAGTGAACATTGTTTCGTTTGTTAAAAACCACATCATTACGGCTGTTCCAAATCTCCCACAAGAACGCAGCCACACCGACACGAATGCGTGCCTTAGTTTTTCTATCGATGCCATTTAGCCAACTACCAAACATATACGCAATGTTAGTCGGAGAATAAATGTTAAAAGTGAAGTGAACTAGACGCCAAATATCCGAGCAAAAGGGCAGGAGATAAACAAATGCTCAGACTCATCCGTATCACAGAAAACACACTTTTTACAACCATTCCAATTTCTCTTTAACAAATTATCTTTGGTTGAAACCACTTCTCTATTAAGAAACCATAAGAAGATCTTGATTTTTAAAGGAACCTTTAATTTCCACAAGTATTTTCGCAAAAATCTTGTAAAGCCATGTAGCAAGTCTGCATAGTAGGATTTCACAGAAAAAGATCCATCCAATGTTAATTTCCAACGGAACGTATCTGTCTCGTTAATGAGAGAGACACCCAGCAACCTCTCGACCAAGTGTAACCATAGACCTCTTCTATCACCTAAAATAGTCCTCCTAAAACGAATGTCCAGAGGATTGTGTGCCAACACATCAGCCACCGTGACATTTTTGTGCACCACTATATTAAAGAGAGATGGGTATGATTGTGATAACGGTTCATCACCTAACCATGTATCCTCACCAAAACGAATATTTTGTCCATTCCCAAGTGCAAACTTACCACGTGAAAAGAACTCGTGCTTCACCTTCATAATCCCTTTCCAAAACGGAGAGTCTAACGGTTTTGCTTCTACTTGGGATAACGTTTTATCCCCCAGATATTTGCTAGATAACAACTCCGGCCATAGTCCCTCCTCATGCATGATCTTAAACAGTCATTTACTCAGCAAACTCATGTTTTTATCTCTAAAACCTCGATACCTAGACCTCCCTGATCTTTTGGTCGACACACAATATTCCATTTCGTAAGACGATATTTTCTTTTCTTGGTATCACTTTGCCAAAAGAATCTTGAGCGATAAATATCTAGTCGCTTCCTAACCCCAATTGGTATTTCAAAGAAAGATAGAAGAAACATAGGCAAACTCGTAAGGACGGAATTAATTAAGATGAGGCGATCCCCATAAGATAAAAGTTTTCCCGCCCAAGAGCTCAATTTCCTCTCGAACCTATCTTCCACAGGTTTCCACTCCTTGTTTAAAAGCTTTCTATAATGGATTGGGATACCAAGATATTTGAACGGTAAATTGCCTACCTCACAACCGAAAATTTGACGATAGTCACCTTGTGCATTCTTTGCTTCCCCAAAACAAATATTCTCACTCTTATGAAAGTTAATCTTAAGACCCGATAATTGCTCAAACATCGCCAGTACGAGCTTCATATTTAAGGCTTTATGTAAATCGTGTTCAAGGAAAAGAATCGTGTCATCAGCATACTGAAGGATTGAAACCCCTCCCTCGACAAGGTGTGGTATCAACCCTCCAACTTGGCCATCCTCCTTTGCTCGATCAATTAGGATGGCCAACATATCGACAACAAGATTAAAAAGGATAGGAGAAAGTGGGTCCCCTTGCCTTAAACCTTTTAGAGTTTGGAAATAATGACCGATGTCATCATTCACCTTAATACCCACGCTTCCTCCTTGAACAAAACGAGCAACCCATTCACACCAAACCGTTGAGAAACCTTTCATCTGTAACACTTGTTGGAGGAAAGACCAGTTCACCTTATCGTAAGCCTTTTCAAAATCAATTTTAAATAGAACCCCGTCCATCTTTTTCCGTTGCAATTCATGAATCGTTTCGTGGAGGACGACCACTCCCTCTAAAATATTTCTACCTGCTAGGAACGCTGATTGAGTTGGACGGATAACTCTACTCGCAATAGAAGTTGCCCGATTAGTTCCTACTTTAGTGAACACCTTGAAACTGACATTTAGTAAACAAATTGGCCGATATTGCTCAATACGACTCGCATCCTCTTTTTTTGGTAGCAACGTAATGACCCCAAAATTGAGCTTAAAGAGAGGTAGGTCGCCCTCATGAAGCTGGCAAAACATAGTCATTAAGTCCCCTTTAACGACGGATCAAAATTTTTGATAAAACTCTGCAGGAAACCCGTCTGGTTCCGGAGTTTTATTCTTATCCATTTGAGAAATAGCTTCGAATACTTCCTTTTCGGTAAAAGGAGATGTGAGAATACTATTTTCATCAGGAGAAATCTGCGGCATGTCATCAGTCATATCCTCGATCAAAGAAACGTAGCTCGGTGCCGATGCCCCGAACAATTTCTTATAATATTCAGAGATGAAAACCCGCAAGTTTGCCTCTCCCACAATCGTACCCTCATCCTGCTCTAACTGAAATATTTTCTTTTTTCTATGCTTCCCATTAGCAATCAGATGGAAATACCTGGTGTTGATCCCACCCTCTTGAATATATTTTACTTTCGCCCTTTGAGCCCACTTGGATTCTTCATCCCGTTTAAATTTAGCTAAGCATTCGTCTGCTTCCTTTTTCGCGGCCCGTTCGGCCACAGTGAGAGGAATAGACTCAGCTTTGATATCAAGTTGATCAATCAGAAGAGTTAATTTTTCCTTTTGTTTTTTGTACTCACCACTCAAATTTTTCGCCCACCCACGTAAAAACTGTCGTAGATGTCTAATTTTATTTTGCCATCTCTCAACTGGGTTATCGCCGAGATGGATCGATATCCATTCTCGACGAACCAATTCGAAGAAACCCTCTTGGCGAATCCACGAGAGTTCGAAAGACAAATGACTCTTGTTACCAACATGCGCCTGGGCCCCAGAATCTAAAATCAAAGGCGTATGATCTGACCCCGTTCGGGTCAAAGCATGCACCGACACCAGGGGGTACTTCTGTTCCCATTCAATACTTGCAAGAAAGCGGTCTAACTCTCGTATGTCGGATTGTCCCCCCAACTAGCCCAAGTATATTGTCTTCCAGCCAGCCGCAGCTCCTTCAAATCTAAACTTTCAATAATCGCATTGAAAATAAAAGGCCACCTTGCATTAAAGTTATCATTACTCTTTTCTTCCTGCCCGTCTAATAATATTAAAATCACCTCCAACCAAAATCGAGAGTGATTCGTTTTCGCAAATACGAACTAATTCCGCCAAAAAACTCTGGTTTCTTTGAGTCCTGTGCTGCCCCGTAAACCACCACAAAGGCCCATAAGAAACCATCCTCTTTAGTTTTAACATGAAACTTGGCGCAAAAATCTCCACACACAACGGTTTGTGCCGTGAGATTTGCATCATTAAAACCGATCAACATCCACCCGGAGCGCCTATGAGGCGGAAGACAAAACCAAGTGTAGCATTTCCCGCCTGCAAGAAATTGCAAAGAATGTGTAGCAAACGTCGATCTACCTGTTTCAAGCAAAGCAATAAAATCTAAATCATGCTCTCTAACGAACTCATTAACCGCCTGATGTTTGGCATGATCACCGAAACCATTACTGTTCCAAATTAGGCCTCTCATTTTACTTTTAAAATTTCTTAATCCTATCACTTCTTCTAGGTTTTGAAGAACAGCCAACTAATTTCTTCCGGTTACGTTTAACCGTTTTTAAAGTAGTCAGTAGATCCGTATGATCCTCTGTTGACTCAACATCAAAAGCATCGAGATCTTCACTCAAATTAGACGCGTTTCGTAGAACCAAACTTGATCTAGAATTCAAAGCATCAACTTCAATATTCTTATTAAGATAAGTGACCGATCTAATATGCTCCGAATCCATCATGCCCGTGATAGAAGAATGAATTTGATCCTTGTTCTTACCCAAAGAGACCCCTAGTTTATCCGCTCTAGCCTTAATTTCAGAATGCGAAAAAGATAGTAAAGACAAGCTAGAAGAGGCATTCGTACCTGCAACGAAGGCTAGCTCTTTCTTTTGAGCCAATGCCATTGCCCACTGCTCCTGGGGCATGTCCGTGTCGGGCTTGGCTCGCAGCCGAGGACTGGAGCGCACCTCCATCTCCGCCGCGGTGATGCCCGCATAGGCCATGACCTCGGCCTCGGTAGGCCTGGCCGAGCCCGTGTGTACCGCTGCTAGCCCCAACCCGCCTGGTTGAGGCGAGCAATGCCCGCTCCCGACGTCCGAAGCGCGCAACACAGCCCCACTCAACCCGCCTGGTTGAAGTGGTTGTGCCGCCACCCCGCTGAATGCCTGGTCAAGGCACCTAGCTGAAGGGAATATGCCCGAGAGGCAATAATAAAATGGTTATTATCTTATTCCTTGTTTATGATGAATGTTTATTTCTCATGCTGGAATTGTATTAACCGGAAACGTTGATACATGTGTGCTTAATAAACAAACAATGGTTCCTAGTAAAGCCTCTCTTTTAACTAGCTCGTTGATTAATAGATGATCAAGGTTTCCTGATCATGAACATTGGATGTTGTTAATAACGGGATCATGTCATTAGAAGAATGATGTGATGAACATATACCCAAAGAGAATATAGCAATGCGATCAAGTCATTTAGTTTACATTGTTATATCAAACACACGAAGTAACTTATTCCTTAGACCATGAGATCATGTCAATCACTGATACCGGAAGAGTGCTTTGATGGCATCAAACGTCACACCGTAACAGGGTGACTATAAAGGTGTCGTTGAGTATTCGGAAAGTATTAGTTGAGGATCATGGATCAAGAGTGGGATTTGTCCATCCAAATGACGGAGAGATATACTCTGGGCCCTCTCGGTGATATCACATCGAAACCGCTTGCAAGCACGTGATATGATCACAAGGATGTTATATCACGGGAACGAGAAAAGAGTACTTGTCGGTAACGAGATTGAACAAGGTATGGTTGATACCAATGATCGAATCTCGGACAAGTAAAGTATCGCGATACAAAGGGAATAGTTCACGGCGTTGTTGGTTCACACGATCACGAGAGTCATCGTTGAATATATAGGAGTCATCACGGATCTCCAGATCCCGCTGTTGATTATTGATCGGAGAGGAGTCTCGATCATGTCTATCTTATTCGCGAACCGTAGGGTGACACACTTAAGGTTCGATGACGCATTTGAGAGGATACGGAATATCGGAGAAAAGTTTGGACAGCACCGAAATTGTTTCGGGGAATATTGAAATAGTCACCGAAATTGTTTCGAGTAATTTTGAAATAGTTCAAGGGGATTCTTATCAAATGGTTGTTAATAGATTTAACAACTAACTCAAGGGGTTATATGTTAATGTTTGTTAATGGAATTAACAAATATTAAAATAAAGAAATAAATTTGTTTTATTTATTTATTAAAGAAAACCCTTGGGATTTTGAGTGGGAATTCATGGAAGAATGAGTGGGTTGAGTGGATACTCCACTCACATGATGAGGGAGAGGTGGAGGCAGCCAAAAATTCGTAGCTGCCATCCCCTCCTATAAAAGGAGGGGTGAGAGCTCCCTCTCCCCCACACACACACACTTGTGTCATCTCTTCCTCCCTCCTGCCGCTGCTCCACCACTTGTTCGTGCGCTTGGCGAAGCCCTGAGCAATGTTTTTCTCCACCACACCACGTCGTCGTGCTGCTGGAGTTCCGAGGGATCCTCTACTTCCGCGCCCCGCTGGAACGAGGGAACGGAGGTCGTCATCAACCGTACGTGTGACCGATCACGGATGCACCGCCGGATTGCGGTGCTCATCTTCTCGCTATCGGGATCGGTGTGAGTACGACTACGCCAACAACGAGATTTGATCTCATACCACTTTGAGTCTTCGAGGGTATGTGTTCTCCTTAACCCTCTCGTTGCTCGTTACACTTCGTCTCCTAGATTAGATCTTGGCCTTTCGGGTGTCTCTCGCGTAGGAAAATTTTTGTTTTCTATGCTACGTTCCCCTACAGTGGTATCAGAGCCGGATCTATGCGTAGATGTTTTGTACGGGTAGAACACATAGGTGTATGTGGGCGTTGATGATCATGTTATTACCTCCTTGATTATTTTATGATCTTAGTGGCATAGTGGGATGAAGCGGCCCGGACTAACCTTACATGTCCACGTACATGAGACTTGTTCCACAACTGACATGCAACTTGTATTGCATAAGTGGCTTGCGGGTGTCTGTTTCTCCTACTATAGTTAAGATCTAATCTATGAAGGGTTGTTAAAAATGTGTTTATCAACGTTGTGGTTGATGTTCGTAGGTATGAACGGTTCTATCCTCGAAAGCCCTAAGCCACGTAAAATATGCAAAAATAAATTAGAAGCGTCTAACTAGTTTTTGCTGGGCATGTGATGAGATATGGTCAATATTACAAATTCGATTATGAGATGATCTATTTTGTAAATTATTGATATACCGGAAGGTATCCATATGGTTGTCTTCTTTTTGATGGACAATCAAGTTTGGGGTACCGTGGTACTTGGTACCACGCCGGTGGAATGATTGAGATCATACCATAATGCACATGATGAAGATCAAGTGCAAGAAGGACCATATCATATCACGTTATCCTTTCATGTGATGTTTGTGATGTTAATCCTTTTATGCATCTTGTTTTGCTTAGATAGCGACGGTAGCATTATAAGATGATCCCTCTCACTTAATATCAAGATAATAATGTGTTCTTCCTTAAGTATGCACCGTTAAGAAAGTTCGTCGTTTCGAGACACCACGTGATGATCGGGTGTGACAGACTCAACGTTCGCATACAACGGGTGTTTTCAAGCCTAGCATGTAAAGACATGGCCTTGAAACACACGCAATACTACGGTTCTACTTGGCGAGCCTAGCATGTACAGACATGGCCTCGGAACACGTAACCGAAAGGTAAAGCATGAGTCATATGGATGATATGATGAACATGTCGATGTTCGCCTTTGAAACTACATCATCTCACGTGATGATCGGTTTTGGTGTAGTGAATTTGGTTCGTGTAATCACTAAAGACGACTAAGAGGGATGTTGTTTTTGAGTGGGAGTTCATGGCTTAATTTTTGAATTAACTTGAACTTATTTATCATGAACAACCAATCAAAGTGAATTTGCACAAATTGTAGTATTCATTGGCATCTATAATTACCTTACACTTAGATTGTTAATTGAGATATAACTGTTATGATCTGGTAAATACTATTTAAGATTGGTACCGTATTAGTGTAATTTAAAATTGAGTCCTATTGTAGATTTTTGGTATTTCCTACCTAGCTCCATGTGGTTAATGATTGATTAATCTAGAGAGCAAATAATTCCTACTTAGAATCCAGAGTCATGGTTGCTTCCGTATTACTTTATCTTCAAAAGAACGTTTTGTTGATCAAGGTGATTTAGGAACTGAAAAGAGTTGTTTTCAGAAACAATCAAGTGAAAGATATATTGATATCTAGAAACTTATTTGTGGCAACATGACTGAGTATAATTTAGCGTGACAATGTTTGCTTATATTATCTGAATATATGCAATGATTGAAGACGCTGGGCGTTTGAATATTCCAAGAAGTTGGGCGCTCAAAATTATCCTCTAAATCCCTTCCTTCGAGCTATAGTAACTTAATCATAAAATTGTTATGATGGGATGGATTAGAAGTATGGGTAAAGTATTTTACCTTACTTGAAGATTTCTAAGAGTGAAATCTAGAAGAATTCTATTAATATGGTGATATTAGTAGAACAATCAAACTCAAAGTATGACTCTATGGGTGATAGTATATGACTAACACGCCAAAGAAAATGAGCTAGTATGACTAGCATTGTTTGATGTTGATTGATTCTTCTAGAAAGGAAAGGGAATATTGAAAATAGAATTACAAAAGGATATATGGCAGAAAAAGAAGATAACTGGAAAGTCCAGCTCAGGAGTATATGCTTGATATACATGTTATAGATGTATTACTAGTTAACAAAGTATTTTTGGGTATTTTGATACCACATTGGTTGGTATGAGTTGTCATACAAAGCAACGCAATGCAAGAAATACAAGGGCCTAAAAGGAACTAGTAATAGATGTGGAATCGATTATGACAAGAACATAAATAAAGTGTTATTGTGTTCATTGTCGTATCGAACCAAACAGTCAAGATTTATTTGAAGAACTTAATAATTTGTTATTTTGTTCTAGTCTTTTGTGAGAACAAATGAGATTGTTCAAACTATGACCATATTCCATAATTGATGGATATGTTAATATAAATCATGTTGGTAAAGTAAACATCCATAAGACGAAATGCTAAACGTTGCAAGACGTAAAAGAGTTTCACTTAAATTGTGACAACACCATTTTAGTTCATATCGAAAAGGAAAACATGAAGGAACTCCATATTGATGGACTTCCGGAGTCATTTTATTTTGAATAAATTGACGCCTGTAAGACCTCTTCCAAAAGATGACTAGAATTCCGTTCTTAGGCCAAAGTAGAATGGACGACTAATTTAGTGGAGATTATACATATTGATGTATATAGTCCATTATGTGTAGTCATGTATGGTGGGTTAATTTTTCCTTCATAAAATTCTGTCGATGACTTGAGTAGATATGTGAGTATATCTATTTAAAGAAAACGGAGTTTAACATTTTGAATTGGTTCAAAAGGTTGTTAATATGAAGTTAAAATCATTGTAACAAGATAATCAAGTATTTATGATTGGATCATAAAGTATAAAGTTTGAGTTACAAGTTTAGCAAAACATCTGAGAAGTTGCAGAATTGTTCTACAACTTATACTTCTCGAATACCCCACATTAGATTGGAGTATTCAAAAGACAAAATCAAACCTTGTTTGACATGGTAAGATTAATAAAATTGCCATTATAATTTTGTAGTTTATACATTAAGGACAATCGTTTTTCCACTGAAAAGAGCACCATCATGATCCGCTGAAATTGACAACATATAAGATATGGTTTGGGTAGTGACCCGAATTGTCACTTTCTTAAGTTTTGGTATGCATAGCATGTGTAAAATATTTACAACCAAAATAGGATAAATATATGTTTATAAGGTTATCCCAAATAAAACATTGGGTATTTCTCCTATCACCGAATCAAAAGACAAATGTTGTTTGTCAGAAAGGGTTGATTTCTCGAGAAAGTAGTTCTTGCGAAACAAGTGAGTGGGAGCACAGTACTAACTCAACGAGATTAGAGAATCTTTGTTATCATGTCAAGAGTAGCGCAACACTGGAAGTTGTTCCGGGGTTTACTATTTTGACTAAGTAGAAGACACTACAAATGTTGTAGATACTTCAAATGAGTTTGCGAACTGTACCAGTGAAGTCCAAAAACTTTGTACTTAGAACAACTTGTGGTTTAAGTGTAAAGTGTTGTTTTGACAACAAAAGGACCTGGACCTTATAAAGGAAGCAAATGATGGGCCCTGGCTTCGTAAAATTGACTATGAGTCATTATATCCGCCATAGTATCCTTGTATGAATATCAAGTATGTGACTTGGTAGTCCTTTCGATAGGCATGATGCCTAACGATAGCAAAAGGGTCTACATAGCGACAAAGACATGGATTTTACATCCTTTGAAAGTTGTACTTATCGAAAAGTTGTTTTCGACGAAGTTCAAAGAGTTCACTACTACAAGATTTTGATCTTCCGTAGTGATGCTTTAGTCTTTGCAGATAATTCTAGCAAAGTTACATATTATGATATGGATGTTGAATAACAAAACCAATTCTCCTCTCAAGGAATTTTTTTCAAGGATGTGTACTTGACACAGTCTGAGAGTTTTGTAAAATTCAAAAAGGTTGCTAGAAAGGCATGCGCACTTCAATGGTTGAAGTGAGCATAACGAAGTTGAAATCTTTACCTTAATGAAGTTATCAAAAGAGTTTGATTCCATCATGAACGATAAAGATGCTTGTAAAGTTACAAGAAATTAAGTGGGAGCGCTATGACATATTTCCAATACTTTATGTAGATGACATATGGTTGATTGAAAAATATGTATTTTAAATTAACACGGTTAAGATTTTCATATTGATGAAAGGCTTAGAAGATATTGGGCATCGATATCTATAAAAGATGGATTGAAGCGCCTGATATGATTGAAGCCAAATTACATAGATGAAATATTGAAGTAAGTCAATATAAAATTGATAAGAAGGAGTTCTTGTCACATGGAAAATAATTGAGCAAGATTCATGTGTTTTGACACATGATGAGCATCATTGAAATTTAGATTTCTAAGTAATGTTTCCATGCTATGTACACAACCAGATGAGTCCTATACTATAAATGTTATAGCAGGATAATTCATATGATGATTAGACAACAGTGGGAGAGATCCTTGTGTCATTTTAGAAATGCTAAGGATATGTTTTCCTATATAGTAATGACAAAATATTAGTTGTAACATGTTACACTAATAGTCTTGTCATTTATTCAAGTAATTTTATCTCAATTAAAATATGTGATGAAGGGTAGCACAATAGGATGGAAGAAAGTTCTATGCTGGATTTGAAAGAGTTTCAAAATTGAAATATTGTGACAGATACTACAACAAAGGCTAAAGTATATCGTTGTGTTGACAACTGATAATAAGCGTATTTTGTGTCAAGGAGTTCTTTATTGATCTTGGTGAATTTCCAAGAATGCTAACACTATGAAGCTACATTTTCACAATGTTAGTGACATCAGTTTAAGCTGAGGAATTAAGTCTTCACCAATTGACCATATATATACAAAGCCATCTCATTAGAGAATGAGTGATGCGTGTAGACGCAAAGAACATGCAAATACAATAGGACCTGAACAGTTCAGATCTTTTTGATAATGTTTACCACATGCGAAGCATGGTAATAACACTGGTACGCCATATGTGTTAAGTGCTTACATACTAGATTATTGACTCTAGTGCAAGTGGGAGACTGAAGGGAATATGCCCGAGAGGCAATAATAAAATGGTTATTATCTTATTCCTTGTTTATGATGAATGTTTATTTCTCATGCTGGAATTGTATTAACCGGAAACGTTGATACATGTGTGCTTAATAAACAAACAATGGTTCCTAGTAAAGCCTCTCTTTTAACTAGCTCGTTGATTAATAGATGATCAAGGTTTCCTGATCATGAACATTGGATGTTGTTAATAACGGGATCATGTCATTAGAAGAATGATGTGATGAACATATACCCAAAGAGAATATAGCAATGCGATCAAGTCATTTAGTTTACATTGTTATATCAAACACACGAAGTAACTTATTCCTTAGACCATGAGATCATGTCAATCACTGATACCGGAAGAGTGCTTTGATGGCATCAAACGTCACACCGTAACAGGGTGACTATAAAGGTGTCGTTGAGTATTCGGAAAGTATTAGTTGAGGATCATGGATCAAGAGTGGGATTTGTCCATCCAAATGACGGAGAGATATACTCTGGGCCCTCTCGGTGATATCACATCGAAACCGCTTGCAAGCACGTGATATGATCACAAGGATGTTATATCACGGGAACGAGAAAAGAGTACTTGTCGGTAACGAGATTGAACAAGGTATGGTTGATACCAATGATCGAATCTCGGACAAGTAAAGTATCGCGATACAAAGGGAATAGTTCACGGCGTTGTTGGTTCACACGATCACGAGAGTCATCGTTGAATATATAGGAGTCATCACGGATCTCCAGATCCCGCTGTTGATTATTGATCGGAGAGGAGTCTCGATCATGTCTATCTTATTCGCGAACCGTAGGGTGACACACTTAAGGTTCGATGACGCATTTGAGAGGATACGGAATATCGGAGAAAAGTTTGGACAGCACCGAAATTGTTTCGGGGAATATTGAAATAGTCACCGAAATTGTTTCGAGTAATTTTGAAATAGTTCAAGGGGATTCTTATCAAATGGTTGTTAATAGATTTAACAACTAACTCAAGGGGTTATATGTTAATGTTTGTTAATGGAATTAACAAATATTAAAATAAAGAAATAAATTTGTTTTATTTATTTATTAAAGAAAACCCTTGGGATTTTGAGTGGGAATTCATGGAAGAATGAGTGGGTTGAGTGGATACTCCACTCACATGATGAGGGAGAGGTGGAGGCAGCCAAAAATTCGTAGCTGCCATCCCCTCCTATAAAAGGAGGGGTGAGAGCTCCCTCTCCCCCACACACACACACTTGTGTCATCTCTTCCTCCCTCCTGCCGCTGCTCCACCACTTGTTCGTGCGCTTGGCGAAGCCCTGAGCAATGTTTTTCTCCACCACACCACGTCGTCGTGCTGCTGGAGTTCCGAGGGATCCTCTACTTCCGCGCCCCGCTGGAACGAGGGAACGGAGGTCGTCATCAACCGTACGTGTGACCGATCACGGATGCACCGCCGGATTGCGGTGCTCATCTTCTCGCTATCGGGATCGGTGTGAGTACGACTACGCCAACAACGAGATTTGATCTCATACCACTTTGAGTCTTCGAGGGTATGTGTTCTCCTTAACCCTCTCGTTGCTCGTTACACTTCGTCTCCTAGATTAGATCTTGGCCTTTCGGGTGTCTCTCGCGTAGGAAAATTTTTGTTTTCTATGCTACGTTCCCCTACACTAGCAACCCGGACAGCCCCGACGCTCGCGCCACTCCGCGCCGTAGGTGTAGGTCGTGGCGACGGTTCGCCATGTAGCACTCCCGCCGAACGTACAGCAGCCACCGCCGCAATATCCCGCCGTCCCAAGTCTCTCCTCGGGCCCAGGTGGGCCCCACCGTCTGCCACGCCCGCATGGGGGGCTGTCGCTGAAGCAGGCGACGCTGGTGCGTCCCCTTCTCCCTCGAGTACAGGAGAACCGGCCGCAGGTGCTAAGTGAGCCACCACGGCAGAAGGCAGCGCCGCAGCACAAGGTTGTTGCACCCGTCGCTGACTGAGAGCACGAAGATGCCCATAAGCCTCGTGAACTGATCGAGCCACCATCAGTGAGAAGACCACCCCGGGAGAGAACGATTTCTTTGCCCCGCTGCCTTCCACTTTCTTACCGGCGACAGATGACAACCCATCAGAACCGCCCTTCTCCTTCTCTTTTGGTACCCCCTTGTCCGCAGCATCGTCATGACCCTCATGCTTGGAACCAGCCCCATCATTGTCATTCTCATCGGAATCTTCTTTGTTAGAATCAATAGCCATTGGGGCCTCATCATCGTAATTAGGATCCTCAACAGAAAACTTTAGCTCATAGAACCCATCTCGAATAAAAACAGGCCATTTATCTGGGATCACCGTGTAATCCATACACCCCACCAAGATGCGTAACACTCCATGCTTCCTAGTAAATTTCATGTCCACCTTTATCGTGTTGCCAAAAAGAGAGATGAGACTCCAAAGCAATAAAAAATCACCCCTATGAGGAGAGGGGATATCAAACACTAATCCAAATCCCAGGCAACGTCCATAGGGGCTTGAAAACAGCCGCCCAAACCTCCACCGTAATCACACATGGACTGTTTGGAATATGACATGCCCCAAAGACGATCATACGATCAAGCTCACTCCTGGATGGGAAAGACACTTTGAACACATTGTCTCCCACCTCGAGAACCTCCCATTTGAACTGCTCAGAAGGAACCAATCTCTATAGCTGAATAATGACCTCGTCAACAGAAAGCGATCCTCCCGTGACTGTAAGCTTACCCAGCCTCGCATAATCGATCTTAGGCTTCGTAACCACAGCCTCGTAAAACATCAATCTCTCATCAATAAAATCATGCGTGATAACCTGCTGCTTCACAGCCGATAATAGATGGCAATCCTCGGGCTCGTGACCAGAACCCTCACAATATTCACACGCAACTACCGTGCATTCGGCACTGAGATGACCCTGCACACCACATTTGAAACACTTAGCTTTATCTTTCTTTGCTTTTTTCGTAGCCAATTCATCATCACAATCAGAAACCGAAGCCAAGTCCAAACTCACCGTCGCCGTTTGCAGCGTTGGTTGGACCCCTTCTCCTCTAGTCGCATTAGCTGCAGCCAGACGCTGTGCAGCTCCAAAATCCGCGCCGGTGACAGGGAGGATCACTGTGCCAGGCGCGCGTACAACAGCTTGAGCAGCCGATGCGCTCGGTAGCACATGTGCTGCTGGAGATTGCTGCACCACAGCTACCGGAGGTGCTGCAGCAGCAGCCGTACCCTGCTGCACCGCCGAAGCCCCTTGGGCTCTCAACGCCTCTGTCACCTGCCTCACTACGGCCGCGACCGTATCTTCACGGAGCTCACCCGAGCCGCCGTCGGTGGGCCTGGCCGGCACGGGACTGCGTCCCCTCCCTCGTCCGCGGTAATTCGCATTCGAGCGCCCACGGTTATAACCACGACCGCCATAGTTGGAGCTGTATGGTCTACGAAAGCGATCACCACCGCCTCCGCCTTGCTAACCCTGGTTGAAACCGGCACTGGCGTTGAAGCCACCGAAGGCACCGGCGTTGCCCTGCGGGAACTCGCCGTTCCTCGGGTAAGCCCCCTGCCCCGCCGTGCCGCTAGGGCCCCCTGGTTGTAGTTGCCAAACCGCACGGGAGCGCCGCCGCGAGAGGCATGCAAACAACTGACACCAATTACATGGTAATGGAGGGCGATAGCAGCGGCGACCAGGGCGCCCGCAGCGGCTCCCCGGAGAGCTCCGGCGCCTCCCCCCTTCGTGGACGCTTCTGGGCGTCCTCTGCAGACGAAGACGGCGAGGAAGCGAGTGGTGGCTCATCTCACTCTCCTTGTTCGCTGGGCTACCGCTGCAGGGCGCCGACGCCGGCAGCGTCACGGGACTTGGTGGAGGGCCGCAAGGAGAAGAGGGAGTACAAGAAACGGCAACAGCGCTGGGCGGCGGCGCAACTACGGGTTTCACCGGCGCAGGTATGTATCTCAGGAGGATCGCCGCCGATTTCCCATTCTGGTTCTTCGTCTCGGGATCGGCACTGACATCTGCTGTGTCTTCCCCCTAGCACGTTCGCGTATGTGGAGGAGGATCAACCGTGGTATGTCGTTCGTCGGTTAAGAGGAAAACTGCGGCACGTTATCGACGACGAACCGTTGCCGTCGGTGAGCTTGTCCGGTGGGATCCATGGCGATCCGCGTTTGAACTCCGATCTGTTCCTGTCGGTAGGCCACACGGGCCGAGCTCGCCGAATTCTTATGGGCCGTTATCGGTCTTGTCAGCGGAAAGAAAATTGTCAGGGCCATGCGGGCCCTCCGCATCGGATAACCTGGACTCATCGAGCACCGGCTCGGGTAGGGTTCACGAGACTAACGCACGCGGCTCCGGTTCTGCGTACGATGGCGAACCAGGGCGGCGGCGGAGGGCAGTACGGTGATGGCCGTGGCGGCGGCGGCGGACAATATGGAGATGGCCGCGGGTTTCCTCGCGGCAAAGCCGGTCTCAAATTAGTTGTCATAGATTTGTCAAAATATGGATCATCTAGACGTATTTTAGTGTATAGATACATCTATATCTTGACAAATTCATGACATCTAATTTTGGACGGAGGGGGTACAAGATACTTACGGGTGGAGATGGGCTGTAACATATGAATTCTGCTCCCTAGCATACGTGCACGATTCATGTGTGGTGGAGAAGGTGTCACCTAGTAAATTCTGCCACGCTACTCACTTATCATATAATCTTCTGAGTTATATGTGACACCTATGGGATTAGTAACTTTTGATCTAGTAAATTGTGACACATAGAGTATATGATGCTGATTTGTCACACCTAATGAGTTAGATGTAACACTAGGGAATTTTCGAGGAAAGAGGTCTCCATCAATAAGTTAGGTGTGAAATATAGGAAATTTTCGAGAAAAAGTTCTCCACACAATAAGTTAGGTGGGACACCTAGGTGATCTTGTAGGAAAGAGCTCACCACCAAATAAGGCCTCCTTTGATTTGAAGGATCTTCTCAGGATTTCCGTAGGATTCAGTTCCTAAGGATTTTTTCCCATCAAACACGTATGATTCGTTGGATTGTACCTGGCAGGAACAAATCCCATAGGGATTCCGTAGACTGTTTTCACGAGAAAAGGAAAATGAAGTCAGACCTGATGGAAGAATCCTGGCGCGAAGAAAACATCCATTTGGAGTGTTCCTGTGGGTTCCATCGATACAATCAAACATCTATTTGGAGAGTTCATGTACCTATAGCATTGGTAAGGACACGCCACTCCATTCCTTTGCACTTCCTATCCCTTTGCGATTCCTACCCTGTGATTCAAAGAGGCCCTAAGTTAGTTGGAACACATAGGAAATTTCCAGGAAACAGCTCTCCATTCAATGGTTAGGTGGAACAATTATAAAATCTTCTCCTACATCCGTTCTAAAATATAAAATGCATAACACTTTCTTTTACCGTCACTTCGACAAAAAAAAGGTTACTTATTTAATGTCGGATATATACTATTGACTAAAAAAGGTTTTGTATAACCAATCAGTACAAGCAATGCATGCTTTCGTCAATGGACTAAAATCCGGACTTGTACCGTTCATGGTTGGTTCCAAACAGCACAAAGATCTCGGATCTATGCTTACAACCGCCAATGAACACGCTGCAGCCGAAGACGACATCAGAGCAAGAGGAGGCAATATCGATGCACTGATACTGGCCAAGAAAAATCCTCGCCCTGAGAAAAAAGGAACTTCGGATGCAACACCAAAACCCAAAGAGGTTAACATAGCCTTTGGAAGTGAAAAAGGGAATAGGTGGAAAGAACGCAGTTCAGAACCAATCAACTACACTAAAGAAGAGTGGGAGAAGATTAAGTCGGAGCCCTCCGTCCACCATTCGCAATTTGGGAAACCCACCCATAGAAACACGCAATGCCGGCTGAATAAGCACATGAAAGGCAGTGCAGGATCCGGAAATAAGGGGAAGAGTTCCAAAAGGAAATTTTCCAAACAAAAGCCAGAAGGTGAGAAAGAAGACAGTGAATCGGACACTGAAGAAAAAATCCAGGAACAACAGCGAAATGGCGAACCCAAGTTTCCGAGAGTTGATGGAGAATGCGCCCTAACTTTCTTGGCAACTCCGTCAGCAAAGGTGGCAAAAAGAACACTTCGAGAAATAAACGCGGTTGTTCCGGCAACCCCGAAATTTTTGAAGTATTCGAACACACCAATCACCTGAGATCAGTCTGATCATCCCGGGAACATCCCTGAACCCGGCACACAAGCTCTTGTTGTAAGCTCTATCGTCCAGAACACTAGGCTAAAAAGAGTGCTGATGGACGGAGGATCCAGCATTAACATAATGTATCTGGATACGCTGAGGCATCTGAAAATCTCCGAGTCCCAGCTCAATTACAGCAACATACGCTTCCATGGCATTGTTCCTGGCAGGCAAGCACGATCCCTAGGAGAAATTTCCCTAGATGTCACTTTCGGAGAAAAAGATCACTTCCGTGAGGAAAAATTATCCTTCGAGTTGGTGCCGTTCGAAAGCGTGTATCACGCAATACTCGGACGTCCAGCTTTCGCCAAATTTATGGCAGGATCATGTTATATCTATAACAAGCTGAAGATACCAGGGCCGAAAGGAGGAGTAATCACCATAACTAGAGACTTCAAACTGGCGAACAAGCTGGAAAAAGAAAACGCCATTTTCGCTGAAAGGGTCATAGCAAAGGAAGAGCTGAAGGAGCTGGCTAAGGAAGTATCGCCGACAGAAATGCCGGCAGGAAAAGAAACCCGGAAGCCAGCAGATAGCTTCAAGGCATCCGAGAATACACGACAGGTAATCCTAGATCCCAACGATTCGATAAAATTTGTCGTAATAGGAACTGCGATGACCGACAAATAGGAAGGCGAGCTCATCAAGTTCCTCCGTGAGAACTGGGATATTTTCGCCAGGTGTCCGGCTGACATGCCAGGCGTACCCAGGGAACTTGCTGAGCATCAACTCAAGGTGGTTCCAGGCTCCAAACCCGTCAAACAAGTTCTCCGTCGATTTGACGGAAGAAGACGGAAGGCTATTGGCAAGGAAATAATCCGGCTTTTAGTAGCAGATTTCATCCAGGAAGTAATACACACTGAATGGTCTGCAAATCCAGTATTAGTACCGAAGAAAGACACTACTGCTCTTAGAACGTGTATAGATTACACCGGCTTGAACAAACTGTGTCCAAAAGATAGGTTCGCGTTACCGCGAATCGATCAAATAATAGATGCCACCGCAGGCTCTGAGCTTTTATGCTTTTTGGATGCATATTCCGGGTATCACCAAATACGCATGAAAAAGGAAGATCAAATTAAGACTTCTTTTATAACCCCGTATGGGACGTATTATTACGTAACCATGCCATTTGGCCTGAAGAACGCAGGTGCAACTTACCAGCGTTGCGTAGTCATATTGGCAAAAATGTCCACGTTTACGTAGACGATATTGCTGTCGTAACCAAGGAAAAAGACACACTCCTTGAGGATTTTCGAGAAACCTTCGAAAACTTGCGCACTTACAAGATGAAGTTAAATCCATCAAAGTGTGTATTCGGGGTTCCCTCAGGAAAACTTCTGGGTTTTATCGTTTCTCACAGAGGAATAGAAGTTAAACCAGAAAAGATCAAAGCCATCTTGAACATCTCCAAACCTACGTGTGTAAAAGATGTCCAAAGATTGACGGGTTCCGCCGCTGCCGTCAGCAGATTTATTAGTCGGCTGGGGGATAAAGCCTTACCACTCTACAAGTTGCTGAAAAAATCCGACAAATTCAAGTGGACAGAAAAGGCCGATGCAGCGTTAACCCAGTTGAAGGAAACTTTGATGAAAGCTCCGATTTTGGCATCCCCAAAAGACGAAGAACCTATGTTATTGTACCTCACGGCTACAAACAGGGTGATTAGTGCGGTAATTGTTGTGGAACAGAAGAAAGACGAACAAAGCATACCATATCAGCATCCGGTATATTACATAAGTGAAGTTTTCTCCGAGTCCAAGCAAACGTACCCACACTACCAAAAACTGGCATATGGCGTATTTTTCGCATCTAGAAAATTGCGCCATTACTTCCAAGGACATTCCATAACAGTGGTATGTAAAGCACCACTAGGGGATATAATAAGCAATGCGGAGGCAACTGGCCGAGTAGCCAAATGGGGTATCGAGCTAGCAGCCTTCGACATTAAGTACCAGCCAAGGACGGCAATAAAATCCCAGGTTTTGGCAGATTTTGTCGCCGACTGGACGGAAGCAATGGAGAAAACACCAATGATAGAGTCCGAGTACTGGATCATGCACTTTGACGGATCCAAGATGAAGGAGGGCGCTGGAGCTGGTGTAGTCTTAAAGTCCCCTAAATGAGACACAATGGAGTACGTATTACAAATACACTTCAACGCCAGCAATAACATGGCAGAATACGAAGCTCTGCTTCATGGCTTGCATATTGCAAAAGAAATAGGGGTAAAGCGCATCTTGTGCTATGGCGACTCGGATTTGGTAAAGCATCAACTTAACCAAACCTGGGACGCAAAAAGCCCTATAATGGCCGAATACCGAAGAACAGTGGACGACTTCGCCATTTGTTGTTTTTGGATTCGAAGTACTCCACGTTAAAAGGGAGGAAAATTGGAACGCGGATGCGTTAGCCCGCATGGGGTCAGAGAGGGTAAAAATCCTACCACCAGGTGTATTCGTCCAGCATTTATACGAGCCATCCATAAAAGGTGGAGATATCGACTATCCTCTGGCTTCCGAGTCAATTGAAGTTATGCTCGTCAACCCGGACTGGACAATTACTTATTTAAACTTCTTAGTAAACCAGAAGTACCCGGAAGGAGCAGACGAAGTCTTGCAGAGACAAATCTAGCGTCGATGCAAAGGATACACGGTAATTGACAATTGCCTGTACAAACGCAGTACTTCCGGAATTTTTCTGCGGTGTATTTCACCAGAAGAAGGACGAGAAATCCTGCAAGAAATCCATGCCGGAGATTGCGGACATAATGCTCAATCAAAAAGCATAGTTAAAAAAGCATTTCGTGCTGGGTTTTTCTGGCTAACAGCCAAGACAGATGCTGAGCACATAGTCAACACATGTGTAGGGTGTCAATATTACGCCAATCAGACTAATATGCCGGCCCAAGCACTCAAAACTATCCCCATTACATGGTCGTTTGCGGTATGGGGGCTAGATATGATGGGACCATTCAAAACTACGCGAGGTGGACTTACACATCTACTTGTAGCTGTGGATAAGTATACCAAATGGGTGGAGGCTAAACCCATCAAAAAGCTGGACGGTGTAACCGCCAGAAATTTCATCATTGACATAGTCATGAGATATGGCGTTCCACACAGCATAATAACCGACAACGGGACAAATTTCTCCATTGGGGAGTTGGCAAAATATTGCCGACAAACAGGAATTCACCTAGATCTAGCATCTGTGGCACACCCGCAATCCAATGGACAGGTTGAGAGAATGAATAGCTCAATCCTGCAAGGAATACGCCCAAGACTCGAATCTCCTCTTCATAGAGCAGCTGGAGCATGGGTAGAAGAGCTACCTTCCGTGCTTTGGAGTATTCGAACAACGCCAAACAGGTCAACTAGGCAAACCCCGTTTTTCCTAGTTTATGGTGCGGAAGCTATCCTTCCAACAGACATGATCCATGATAGCCCAAGAGTGCGGGATTTCGACGACTCGGATGCCGAAGAAGCACGACAGGATGCCGTCGATCTCTTAGAAGAGGAACGAGATCTTGTGCTTCAAAGATCCGCCATTTACCAGCAAGGTTTACGACTTACCATAGTCGGAAAATCAGGCATCGTTCTTTTAAAGAAGGTGACCTAGTGCTGAGATTGGTACAACAAAGGAAGCATAAATTGGCCCCAGTATGGGAAGGACCATTTGTCATTAGTAAAGCCATAAAGAATGGATCATATTATCTTGTCGACATTCGAGATACGGAAGACGATCCTAAGAAGCCGAATCGCAAAAGAAAGAGAAAGATAGATGTTGAGCTAGGAGAGACAAAGAGGCCTTGGAGTATCCAGCAGTTACGTCCCTTCTATACTTAGTTCAATTTCTATCTAAACATCTTTGAGATCATGAAATAAAGTTGTCGGAATTCCTGCATCCATGTTTTTACAAGTTTATTATAGTACAAAGCATGATTCCACCTTATCTATTTCCCAATGATCTTACAAAATACTCGATGTTAACCCGAATTGTGCCTGCATGCTCGGTGTTAAAAAACTGAATGATTTTCAGCCTGCTAACGGCTAAAGGAAACTCGGATTGTGCCTGCGTGCCCAAGTTTCAAAAAATTCCTTGCTTTTCTCTAAGTATTATCTGATTGTTTATGTGTTGGGTCATTGGAGCTAGTTAGTAAAAATGCCTTTAGTATGATCCATGTTTCCGAGTTTGAACTGATTGGTTATACCCAGTAATTCGGCATGATGATTCATAGTACTATTGAGCCATTTCAAACACTAAGGATAGATAAAACACATAAGCCAGAGAATTTAGAAGATAGTTATACCCGAAAACCTTGCAAAGAATTTCATAATTAAAACTGCAAAAGGTGGAGTTCTTTTTTATACAAAAGAATAGAAGCATTACAATATAAATTACATTGTAAAAGTGCAGTAATGCTCCTATTGTCTACTCCCACCATCCAGGTTAAGGACAGCCCTTCAAGCATCCGACTCATCGTCGTTGTTGTCATTCTCGGGGGCTTCGGGGATCTCCTCTTCCGGATAGGTGATGGAGATGTTCACCATGGAGGCGATCTTGGTGGCGTGTCCTTTGATTTCATCGAAGATGGTGGTTCTCTGGGTTTCCGTGTATCCTTGAGGGATACCGGACGCCACGCGCCAAGACTTGGCACCAGGGTAATGCATACGCATAAGGCCGAGAGCCATGCATGCACCAACTCGTGCTGCGGAGCGTAAGGTGGACTCCCTGGACTCCTCCACCTCCAAGATAGCACACGAAAGTTTCTCAACTTCCGAGAACTCCCAGTCCTTGTGGGAAGGAACTTGTTGATCAGCTGCATGTCAGCAGCTCTGATCGCGGTCCACACCTTCCCAAAGGCTCGGATTCTATCAATCCGAGTAAGATCTGGGTTATCTCCTGTTTTTTCAGACAAAACAACCAAAAGGTTAAGTGAAAAAGCAGAGAAAGAAAGCAAGACAGGGAAAAAGTGGTAAAAGAAATAAACTTACCGAGGATCTTGTCGATTTCGGAGCCTTCCTCCAGGCGCAGATTTAAGGCATTTTCCAAGTCCTGAATGGTGGACTTGTCCTTTTCCGCCTGCTCGGAAGCCTTGGACTGAGCAATTCCAAGGGCCAGATTGCTGGCTTCCAGATCTTTTTTGGCCTTCATAAGTTCCTTATGAAGGTCCAAATTCTCCTGACCGAGACTGGCAGCATTGCTGGCATCTTCAGCTATTTCCTTGGCCTTGGCCAAAGCAGCTGGAAAGCAAGGAAAACATTCCGAGTTTAGAAAATCCTTGAGAAAGTACTTAGGGATAATCCGGATAAAAAACTTTAGAGAATAAAACATACCTGTTGTTTCCGACAGCTGCAGCTGAGACGATGCCAGCTCCGCCTCTTTCACATCAAGAATAGAAAGAAGATTTCTAACTTCTTTATTCTTGACCGAAAGTTTATTGAAAACTTCCATGTTAATGGATTCAGCGGTTTGCTGGAACACGACAACGAAAAGAGTAACTAAAAAGCATCAAGGAGAAAAGTATACATTTTGCTTAATGCTTGGGGGCTAGAGTTAAATACCTGGCTCATTCGCTGCAAACCCGCCAAGTTTTCATTGAACTCTTTTGCGTATTCCGCAAAAAGAATTCCGGACGCGTTTAGGCCATCGTTGATGTTCTTGATGTCCTTGTCAAAGGTGGGAATCTCCTCATCGGTTGTTCGAGAAGAATTTCCCACCTCTGGGGCCGCCCTTTCCCTCGTGTCCGTGTCCGGCACAACGGGCTGGCTGGGCTCCAAAGACTCGGTGGTGGGGGCTGTGGCATGCTCTTCTGCCATCGTGTCCGGTGTGTCCGGTGCAATGACGGGAGAAGGTTGAGAGCCTCTGCTGGATACAACCTTGTGCCTATTCATCTTTTTGGGCTTTAGAGTGGAGGGAGGCAGGGTAAAGGCAAGACAAAAAGCCGGAAAAGGTTAAAACTCCGAAGGCAAAAGAAAACTCCGACAAAAGAAAATAACCTGGATGCTCTAACCTGGAGGTGGCGACGGGAACCCCGTCAAGATCAATGATTTCCTCAGAGGAGGAGATCTTCTTGCGCTTTCGCCCACCTGCAAAGGCGGCGCGCAACGCCTCCAGTTCAGCTTCGGAAGCCAGCTGCGATTCGGGAAGGTCGGCGATCTGTCGAAAAGAAAAAGCAGAGTTAGAAGCGAAAAATCCGAGAAAACGTGGAAAAGTTTAATCCCAAATGACGGAAAATAATACCTTGGGAACCGGGTTGTCGGCCGTATACATTGGCCGACTTGCTTCATATTGGTCACGGGATGCGACCAACTGGTTCACGCGCCTCCGCAAATCCCTCACGGCCCAGTCTTTGATGGTTGTCCGCATCTTGTCGCCGGTGCCCGTATACTCGTAAAGGAGACGACCACCATGGTTGGCTAATGGTTGGATCCGCCTATCCAACCAGCAAAGGACTGTGTCCATGCCGGTTAGAGGCAGATCAGAGGAAGTGAGTTTGGCGATGCGCCGCTTGATCCTTAGAAGACCAGGCGGCAGAACTTGGAAGGCTTGAATTCCCCAATTCTCTTGGGGGAACAGCAGCAGTGTTTGAGAAAGGTGGAACCCCGATGGCCTTTTTCGGGAAAGGGACATTGGGATGATAAAAGAAGGAACCCGTCCAGAATTTGACGGATTCCGAAGTCTTGATCTTGGGGAACCAATCCTCCCTAAATCTTCGAAGAGTGAAGGAAATGGTTCCGCAAGTCGGGAGTGCACCCTCCGAAGAGTTCCGCTTAACCCCGAAGCAGTATAACTAGAAATCTAATCTAGGTTCTATGCCTGGAAAACCCTCGAAGAGGGCCTGAAAGCCGGCCATATAAAGAATAGAGTTTCGTGGCAGGTTATGAGGCTGGATATTGTAGTGGGAGAGAACCTAGAATAAAAAGGCAGAAGGTGGCAGTCCCATACCTCTCAGAAGGTGGGAGGAGAGAAGAACCCATTCTCCGTCGTTCGGCATGGGTTCGTTCTCGGCCTCCGGAAGCCGCCACTTCCCTTTCAACACTAACCCCTCCTTCTCCATGTTTGGAAGGAGGGACGACGGAATGCTGCAGGAAATCCAATTGTCGGCAGTTTCCATATCCTCGTCAGCTCCGGCGGCGGCGGACGCGGCGGCCTCCACGGCGGCGAGCTCGTCGCCCACGAGCGTGATTTTCTCCTCCGCCGTCTCGGGAGCGAACAGCGGAGAGGGCATGGAGCTCGAACCCGCAAGATCCACGGCGGCGGAAAGATCTCCTCCGTCCGCCGCGATGCCCGCGGTCTTCACTGGTTCATCGCCGCCGGCGTGCGTTGGGGAATCCAACATAGGATCCATCATGTTGATGATATCCTCAATGTCTTGCGCGATGGTGCGGGATGGCGAAGATGGCGGAGATGCCATTAGGTGGCGGCGCTGGTTCGCCTCCGGTGAGGTTTTGGGCACGGTGCGCGTTCGGAACTTTCTCTCTGCTGGAAGCTTGGGCGTGGTAATGGCGTTTGAAGTGGGTGCGGAAGGTTTTTCGAGAGGACGAAGAAGGCTATTTATAGCCGGAAATCCGTCACGATACGTGCTAACGACTCTTTTGACCGTTGGATGATCAACGCGTGTCACTCGCCGGAAAATCCGGGAAATGAATCGACAGGGTGATTATGGCTATCTCCTCGTTTCCTGCGAGAATCTGTCAGAGATATGTTTCTGGGTTTCCCGCTTGAAACCCAAACGTCCCTTACGTCAGCATGATTAAAGCGCTGACGTAGGAGGTTCCTTCTCCGCGAAGGATCGTGTGAGAAAAGCCGGATTTTCAGAATTCCGAGTTTTACGTTACCATATCTTTTCAAAGAAGAATAAGAAGAATCAAGAATGCTGGCCAATATTTCTCGGACAATATACATTTGGCGACAGACGGCGAATCAGAGTTTTAATCCTTCTTGAGGGCTACTGTCGGATATATACTGAATAGGGGTATATCAGATGGTGGTCATAAGTGCCGGATTACCAGGGTGGCCCAAGTGGTAGTGGGCTATGGTCCATTGGGCGGCCCAGTAAGCTGACGCGCAGAAGACGGATTCTAGAAGGACCCGGATCACGGCCCACGTGATCTGGCTTGGAGTAGAAGGCTGATTTCTTACTTTCCAAGTTGAAGCTACTGTAGTCTTCTAGGTTTCTTACTCTGTATGCCCTAACCCGGCTATTATATAAAGCCGGACGGGAGATATGATAGATAGAAAAGAAGCTATAGGCTAACTCGCTGGGAAGTTTATCCTCAGCGAATAGCTAAACCGAGCCTCACATTGTAACTGTATACACAGGCTTTAGCCCTGATTAGTGAGATTACAGGAGTAGGGACGCCGTATTATTACGACGTACCGAACCTGGGTAAATCCTGTGTCTTTTGTCTTCAACGCGATCCCGTTCCCCCACGTCTCTACCCGTAGTCTCATGGCACCCCCGTCTATAAAAACTACTACGATGTCTCGACATTTAACATGTGTTTAAGTGATAGAAACTATAATTATAATTAAAATACTTTTGATTAGAAATACAATTATATAAATTATATATCGCACAAGATACAAATTAATAGATAAATTGTTTATCGAAACTCTAGCCCCGTTAGAAAAAATCAGACTTATACATCTAGAGCCGGTACCAGTGTCAAAAGGGGTAGAAAATTTAAACTTTTTTACTTGGTTGTGTTATGGTAACCCTTACCCTTGCAAAGATTTCATCCGGTTCGTCCAAAGTGAGAGTTTCAGCTATAAGTCCGGAAACTCACTAGAGAGAAAGTGATGACGGTGAAGCCGGTCACATCTCAGAGTGGCATCTTGGAGATATAAAACCCATAACGCACGTGTATACACTTGGTATGGAATCATCTATCTTTTGGTAGGATTCCGATGCTCTCGTGCCCCTCTCCGGCGAAACCCTAGCCCCGCTGGAGAAAAAACCAGACTTATACGTCTACAGCGTGTGATCCTTGACGAGGGAAGCTTAACGATATCCTTACAACTAGTCCTAGTTGTGAGGATCTACGAATGTTCAGAACTCTTCTACGACAATATCGAATCCGTCGCCAAGTGAGTCGTGATCCTGATTAATGCATGCATGGGCACGCATCGTTATCTGCATAGTGATCTTGACGGTTACGTACGGATTTCTTTAATTCTATAGTGTACACCAATATTCTTGGTTTTCCCCTCGCCAGAGATGACCCAATCCACCTCCCCCTTAGTGAACCGGGACTGCCGCATCCCCATTCCAGTTGCGGCTACATACAGGTATGGAGCCCTCCATTTCATCGTGACACACAGCCTCCACACTCCAGCCCTCCTATGCGGTGAGTATCTGGTTAAACACGACGGTGCGACCCCCCTTGACCAGGGCGCGGTCACCTGCGGCCACGTTGATTTGTGTAGAAAGATGAGATTGGTGTAATATGTTGGATGTATTATTGAGCTTAATGGGCAAGAATATATAGGCAACATCCGCCCGCAGTCCTAGCGGCAGTGTTGCGAACAATAGGAGCGTCGCGAACGGTTAGACTGGAGAGGAATCGAGTAGAATCCAGTAGGCTGGCATCCCCTGCAGTAAGAGCGGGAACGTCGTGGACGATGTCGCGTCGCTGATGCTTGGACTGTAGAAGAAGCTGATGAGTGCTCAATCAAGGTGATAGCCCTTTATGCCGATGTCGAGGTAGCCGAGAGCGTTGGACGGTGCAGCCTTGGTCGAGGTAGCCGTGCGAGGGGTAGCCGTGGTCAATGTTGTGGTAGGATGCCGGTGTCGAGGGAGACGCACATGAAGCCGCATGCGCATAGTGCGCGAGTAGAGTGGCGGAGACACGTCGAGGCAGTCGTCGAGGAGGAGGGTCGATGCCAAACTCGATGCAGTTCGAGCCATCGAGGACAAGGTGCGGCCATGGTTTTGCCAGAACAGGGCGCACAACAGGGAAGAAGGCATACTCCGGTTTTTCCATAACCGAGTATGCATAGACGAAGTTGGTGACACGGTCGGGGCACCGGGGACGTTGTCGAAGCCGATGAAGATGAGACGCCGATTCGACCTTGCCAGACTCAGGAACGCGTCGGCGACGAATGCATCTGCCGGTGTTTCCAGTATCGGACGTGCGGAGGCAGGGACCATCATAAACCGTGTTCCAGCGTCAATGGGACTAGCATAGGAGGCCTCCTGAACGATTGTGGGGCGCAGAGTGACGTAGAGAGAGAGGTGTTGATGCAGTCCGTGGTTGTCGGAGTAGATGAAGTAGTCGCGGTCAAGACAATGACGCCGGCGACAAAATCATAGTGGACGACGACAAAGAAGGCGGCGGACCAGCGGCGACCTAGAGTGGTCATACCGGACGCCTAGACCGATGAATGCGTAGTCGCCGGGACCTGCGAAGAGTGGCCACACAGGTTACCTGTGGAAATGCGACGGCGGTACCCGAAGTAGGCGAGGAGGAACCCGATGGCGTGACGAAGACCATGCACGGACGTTGGTGACCTGTGCTGAGGGAGGATGCGTGGAAGGAGCCAAGGACGCTCATGCGTGGTGGCGGCGAAGATGACCGCGTACAACGACGCTACACCCTGAGAGCGGCGTAACTGCAGGACGGGAGTCGATGCAGCAGCTGGGGTGCCACCGGCAGCGTACACGCCTGGGAAGGTGCGTTGGCAGCCATCGACGTAGACCAATGGTGGCGGCGCTGTGGCCTGAAGGGGCGTCACAACAACAGCCCGTAGCTCGATTGGTGGTAGGCGCATACTCGGGACTTGCTTGGCGAAGACGAACGTGTGATCGGTTATTCAGACCGACGAGGTGTTGTGCCATCGCATGGATGACGAAGCGCTGATGGGATTCAATGGCGACTTTGTCGGTGGAGTCCTGGTCGATGATGGCAAAGACGAACGAGTGATCAGTTGTTCAGAGCGACGAGGTGTTGTGCCATCGCATGGATGACGAAGCGCTGATGGGATTCGATGGCGACTTTGTCGGTGGAGTCCCGGTCGATGACGGCGAAGACGAACCAACGATGGATGTCGCGTGGACGAGAGAAGTCGGGAGCGACGCATCAAGGCGTCGATCCCTCGGACGACGCGTCCGGCCTTGCCGGGCGGTTGCTGAAGACGAGCTAGTCGGTGCGGAGTCGGCGCCGGCGAGTCGGCCGCGTCCTACCGAAGCAGGCGCGGTAGCCGGCCTTGAGGAGTCGGCTGGTGCGGATTCGGCGCCGGTGTGTCAGCCGCGATAACTGACGTGGAGGAATCTTCCGGTGCGAGTCGATGTCGTTGTTGGAGTAGAGGCGTGTGTATATGACGGGCGGTGGGCGACGCAATCCGATCTATGATCGACAAACCAAAAAAGAAAACGTCGGCCAAGCAACCGGCGGAGAAAAGAATCGCTAGGGCAGTCGATCAACATGACCGGCGGACAAACCCTATGTACGGGCGGCGCGGCCCCCGGCAAATATCATGAACATCGACCTCCCCGGGGGCGGCGCGGTGCGGAAACGTGTGCGACGGCTAGGTCAAGGATCTCTCCGCTCGGAGACCATGTAAAAAAGATGAGATTGACATAATATGTTGGATATATTATTGAGCCTCATGGGTGAGTATATATAGGCGTACACGAAGTCAACTTGGAGTACAAGTCAATTCAGGATTGTACGGAAACAGATCCGGTCTCTATCTTATACTACCATTAGCACACGTACATGTCAATACTCTAACAATTTGCAGCGGCCTTTCACCCCTTTCCTCCTTCAAATATACTCCTACATGCATGCGGGCCCCTCCCGATTCGGAGTCTAGCACCCTAGGGGAAGCATCCATAGCCCCGCACATGCTTTCCCCGGTCGTGTCGGACCGCACAACTGCATTTTCGCCCGACAGACGACCGACGCGTTTTTTTCCTTTGCCTTAGACGTATTTTCTGGGAACACGACAACGTGGCAGGCCCGACGACCACACCCAAAGTCAGCGTCCGTTCAAACCCTACTCCGCGAGACTGGAACGAGCTATTTGAATTGGCCGGAGCCGCCGCGCCCAACCCACCGCCGTTGCCGGCGTCGTTGGGCTAGTAAGGGAATCTGGCACCTCGAGGGTATAGGAATGGTTCCGCGTAAATGGCCACCCCAGCGACAGGCCACCTTCGATGCTACCACCCATAGATAAGCGGTGGGGAGGTTGAAATCTATCATTCGCGTGACATGTACTAGGAGAGCATAGACCACCGTCTTCAATTTCGGTGATGAGACCAATTCGAGGTGGTTCTGCTGGTTCCGGGACATGAAAGCCCATGATAGTGGGGAGCGCGGAAAGGTCCAAGCACCATGCCGAAACCCCGAACGCGCTCGATCCTTCCTCGTCTTGGTAAGAAGATTGAGGCGCTCGTCCCAAGCCACGGACGAGAGCACCCTCTGCACTGCCGCCAGACCACGAAAATGATCATGGTGTCCCTTGATCTCGATCTCGGCGTGGACGTACAACGCGCCCACCACTGGATGAGAATGGCGCGACCATGACGCAAGGCAAAGGTGCATTGATGGCGTGCGTACGAACATGTCATGCATCACAGCCGCCTAGTCACGACCTTCATCGAAGAACAAGAGGTAGTTACCCTCCCTGTGCCGGTGAGCTGAAGAAGGATCCCGACGGGAGCGCGTGCAGTTTCGCCACTGCATCGTAGACCCGCTACACCGAGAGCGGACAACACGAGCCATCATACATTGCCACCATTGCGTTCCTCAACTTGCTCTCCGCGTTGTCGACCTATTGTGTTTGTGTGAAGACACAAGACGCGTACACCGGCCTCCTTGCCAGCTCGTCGTCAACTGTCACCTCATGGGCACCATACAATCCGCTGAGAGGGGTATTCACCTCCTTCTCTCTCCTGTAGCTCGTCACCAACATTGGCGCGTGGAGCTACGGCAAGGACAACCCTCCTCTGGCCACGGCGCCCTGCTCTCCTAGCGCTCAGGACCGGCCACACTTGTAACCTCTCGTTTCTTGACTGCACGACCGCCCCGTCGCTCTAGCATCTGTACGCCGGTTCCTCCTCCGCTGCTGACGCCAGCCGCCGCGCCTTAGTGCAGTCATGCGACCAATGCCCGGCCATGTCCCGCCGGATGCAGACCGGGGCGGCGGGTCAGTCTCGCGCTTGATGTCCTTCCTCTCTATAGAGCAGACACACCCCTGCAAAGATGCCGACTTCGCGCGTGGTGCGACGCAACTTCTCCCCACCTGACAGCCCGTATGGCGACCGCACGGTCTTTTCTCCTTCTTCTTCGCCTGCTCCCACGGCGCCCCATCATCCATGACTTCCGGCCCGTCAAGCTCGTCAAACGCCTCTGTCACCTCCTCCTTGAAGACCTTCGACCTGACATGCGCCGCTGCGGCACCCTCGCCATTGGACGACCCCATCAGCGCGTCGTGGTAGGACATAGGGGAGAAGTTACTAACAGAGTCACGACCGGCGCGCCACCGATCTTCGTGACTTTGACGTTTTTGTGCACCGCCGCTAGGGGCGAGGGGGAGGCTGGGAAGACCATGGCCCTCGTGGGTGGACGCCCCCTCCGAAATGGAGCACGGCGAAGGGAAGAGCGGCTCTCTCTGCTCTCGTTCTTGCTATGTCTGCACTCTAAAAGAAAAGAAATAATGAGAGAAGAGAACGCTATATATTATTGATTCTAGGAAAATCATGGTTTATTTTGCCGGAAAATAGTAGTAGAGGTAACAGAAAACTGTTTTATAAACTAAATCCCAGGTCAAAGTCTCCCGTGACACAAAGAAAGCACAGGCTGATACAGTAATGCATTTTTTTTGATAAAGGGAAGTATATTAATATCGCGGAGATACAAATTACTCCCGGCCTCTGCAACAACGCAATGGATGCACACAGCCGAAAGACAATAAAAAGAAGAAATAAAAAAGAAGAAAAGTCCCGCTACAGAGTTACAGTACTCGCGGTATCCGCACAACCTCTACATAAACAACAGTTGACGTCCATCTCTTCGAAAACAACGTCTCCAAAAAGAACGGTGCCAGGCACAACCAATTAAGGCCAGACCTTGGGTTTTTGCCCTGAAGATAATCCCTGCTCCCAAAACAACGGCTCTAAAAAGACAAGTGCCAGGCACAACCAATTAAGGCTAGACCTTGGGTTTTCACCCTGAAAGGTAGGACTTTGGACTCCACGTATATTGTCTCCCCTCTGACATACAGATGCCATGAATCTTGTAACTTCAAGCCAGTTCATCATCGATGCAAAGATTCCGAACACCGTTGCTAGTCCTCCAATCTCACCTTCGATGACTGAGCATTGCGACCAAATTCCACCGATCCAGCAATCTCCAGGCGTTGCCCATGGGAGTCGCCGGCGGAGCCTTTCGGTCAACACCCCGGCTTGATCAAAGAGGACCTACATCATGATCTTCATCTTCGCGCGACAGGAAACCCTAGGACCACCGCCATTATTCTTCAGCCTCGCAGCCCGATACCGCGAAGCCACTCCCAGCAGGAAAGCATCAAAGAAGGGGTAGACCATTGCCAACACTAGGTCGCCGGCGTGACCAAAGGTTGTAGCCAGACTACCACGGCCGGCCAAGGCCAGATCCGATACCTCAGATCTTAGCCCAAGGCGAACACAACGTTGGATCCCTGGACGCAAGCACCAGATCCTTCCTCTGCTAACACCCCGGGCAGATCAAGATCAGCATCAGATCCCAACGTCCCCAAGCGGTTCCATGATCTGATCTTGGCGCCGCCAGCGACGCACCACCACCGCCGTACCACCTTCCGGCCAGGAGACTCAAGCGCCGGCCCAAGGCCGCGCCGCCCTATGCCCACCGATGGCTAACCACCGCCCACATGGAATGCCGCCGCGGATCATCTCTCATGCCCACCGTCGGTGACACCTATGCAATCTTGTACTGCTGCTGCTAACAACCAATTATAGTTTCTATTAGTTAAACACATGTTAAATACGTTTTTAATGAAAATCCAGGTCAAAGTAAATGAAATACTTTTTATATTTTAGAACGAAGGTAGTACAAGATTGCATAGGTGTCCCTACTAACTTATTGGGTGAAGAGCACTTTCCTAGAAGATTATTCTAACTCTTTTTGTGGAGAGCACTTTCCTAGAAGATTACCTAGAGTCTCCCATCCAACTCGTTATGTGGAGAGCACTTTCCTAGAAGATTACCTAACGTCTCCAACTAACTCATTAGATGGTGAGATCTTTCCTGAAAGATTCTCGATGTGTCTCATCTAACTTATTGGGTGGAGGTCTTTTTCCTAAAACATTATGTCTCACCTAACTCATTGGTTGAGACCTCTTTCCTCAAAGGTTTTCTACACATTTCACATAACTCATTGAGATTGATAAGTCAGTATTATATACTCTTTATGTGTCATAGATTGGCGGTTTTCTAAATCATAAGTTACTACTCCATATGTGTGACATATAACTAACAGATTGCCCTTAGAGGCTTCCATGTATTCAGTTTTGCCTCTAGATGTGAAGAGTGCTCAGTTTTACCCCTGGTGCGGGTGCAACTACTATGGAAAGGACAAACGGCCAGTTTGGAGTCCATTCCGTCTACTGGCGTTAGTGTAAGTGGGCCAATAGTTTACAGGCGGGACCGCGCAACGAGTCAACGACACGAATTCGGGCAGAGCCGTACTGGGCACAACCGTATCCTACGCCGGTCTGCCCGTGCGTCGCCACGTGCTCCCGAACGGCCGTCGTGCGGCGCCGCCACCACCTGCACCGCTACGACCGTCCAGCGTGGCCACTGCTGAACCGCCATCTGCTCTACCGGTACAAGCTCCACCATATTCTCTGCCGCTACCGTTCTGCGACGCCACGCATGGGGCACTCGTTCCGCCACTGCGCCCGCCAGCCGCTCGACCGTGGCGGGGGCTTCTTCTGTGCACCTAGCCGGAGAGCTGATAGGTGGGGAGCTTGTGCACAGAAGGGTGTTCCCTAGGGCGAAATGGTGAGCGGCGGCGACCCCGGAGTAGTTGGCATGGCAGGCTTTCGGCCGAAGACCCGCCGCATCCACGACTGGGTTCCCGAGGGGTAAGTCTCGTTTCGATTGAGGTTGCTTGCGCACTTCAACATTCGATTGGTCATTGGTTTGTGGTTGATTTATCTATTGTTGTGCTGATTTTGCTATAGGATGGGTTTACGGTTTGCTTTCTTGGTGAGCATAAGAAGGGACAGGTACATCATGGATGCAAAGAATAAGAAGAAATTCCATGGAAGTTTCAATTATCCATTGCCAATGGATTGTAATTGGAGTTTCAGGCAATTTGGGGAGGTAATTTGTAGCCCATATCCTTGGGGTTTGCAAGATTAAGTGGAATTCAAATACCACGATGGAGGGGAATAAATGGTTGGAAGTTAGTAATGATGCAGAGCTCGCTACCATGTTTGCTAGACATAAGTAAAAAAGAGAAATTTCACGTGAGGCTGCAAAATGATGTGGTTGTGTCAGCACTTGGACCTTCTCGGGTAGAACCATGTCGTCTTTATGCGATCTCTAGCTAATATAGTTCACATCGACGTGGTGGCTCGAAAAGCGTGTGCATAGGCAGAAGGGCCCCCCTTGAAGTGGAAGTTGATGCCTACAATTCTGGGGATGATGAAGAGAGGCTTTATTCTGATGTTGTTTAGAATTTACGACGAGTGTCTCGGGCTGAATACCAATATGATTATGAGAGCCAAGATGAGGCTCACAATGACATCATTGTGGTGGATGACTCGGTGAGTGAGGACGCTTCCAGTTGTTGAATGGGGCCGTGAGAACCCTCAGATGGAATAAAGTACCATTTTTTATCCATGAGTGAGTGTATAAATGCAATTTTGACGTAATACAACAAGGCATAGCGTACCTTCAAAGTTGACAAGAGCGATGAAGTGTGTTACGGAGTGCACTGTGGGACTGCTGGTTGTCGATGGAGGATGCTTGCATCTAAAATGTGAAATATCACGAATGTTCAGGTCAAAGTGAACCTTTTTAGTCACACATGTCATGAATCAACACTTAGAAATGAAACAATCAGTAGAACCAAGTCAAGATGGGTGGCGGAAGAAGTAAAGATGTGTATGATAGAAAACCATCAAGTGGGTACACTGGTAGAAAATAGGCCTTTAGTCCCGGTTCGCAAAGGCCATTAGTCCCGGCCGCGCAACCGGGACTAAATATGCGCGACTAAAGACCCCCCCTGTAGTCGCGCCACTTACGGACCGGAACTAAAGGCCCGTCCACGTGGGCGCCAGGAGTCCGTCGGGGCGGAGGACCTTTAGTCCCGGTTCTCGTGGATAACCGGGACTGAAGGCCTCCTCCGCAGGTTTAGGGTTTTAGCCCTCCTAAACCTGGTTTCTTTTTAATTTGTTTTGTTTTGTTTCTTTTATATTTTATTTTGTGTTTTATTTTAATTTTGATGAAGTTTCAGTACACATATATATTGTACGCTACTATATACATGCACATATGAAATTTCAAACAAGAAGAATTCAATAGGAATATATAATATTGTCGAGACATCGTAGTAGTTTTCATAGACGGGGGTGCCATGAGACTACGGGTAGAGACGTGGGGGAACGGGATCGCGTTGAAGACAAAGACACAGGATTTACCCAGGTTCGGTACGTCGTAATAATACGGCGTTCCTACTCCTGCAATCTCACTAATCAGGGCTAAAGCCTGTGTATACAATTACAATGTGAGGTTCGGTTTAGCTATTCACTGAGAATCAACTTCCCGGCGAGTTAGCCTATAGCTTCTTTTCTATCTATCATATCTCCCGTCCGGCTTTATATAATAGCCGGGTTAGGGCATACAGAGTAAGAAACCTAGAAGACTACGGTAGCTATTAACTTGGAAAGTAAGGAATCCGCCTTCTACTCCAAGCCAGATCACGTGGGCCGTGATCCGGGTCCTTCTAGAATCCGGCTTCTGCGCGTCAGCTTACTGGGCCGCCCAATGGACCATAGCCCACTACCACTTGAGCCACCCAGGTAATCCGGCACTTATGACTACCATCTGATATACCCCTATTCAGTATATATCCGACAGTAGCCCCCAAGAAGGATTAAAACTCTGATTCGCCGTCTTTCGCCAAATGTATATTGTCCGAGAAATATTGGCCATCAATCTTGATTCTTCTTATTCGTGGAGAAGGAACTTCCTACGTCAGCGCCTTAATCATGCTGACGTAAGGGACGTTTGGGTTTCAAGCGGGAAACCCAGAGACATATCTCTGACAGATTCTCGCGGGAAACGAGGAGATAGCCATAATCACCCTGTCGATTCATTTCCCGGATTTTCCGGCGAGTGACACGCGTTGGACATCCAACGGTCAAAAGAGCCGTTAGCACGCATCGTGACGGATTTCCGGCTATCAATAGCCTCCTTCGTCCTCTCGAAAAACCTTCCACTCCCACTTCGAACACCATTACAGCGCCCAAGCTTTCAGCAGAGAGAAATCTCCGAACGCACACCGCGTCCAAGACCTCACCGGAGGCGAGCCAGCGCCGCCACCCAATGGCCTCTCTGTAGATGCCCCAGACCGGAGGGTCCAGAACCCCTCATATGCATTCATTCACGATCCCAGAAGAACCAGTCGTGAACAACATACGTAGTTGGCATACAGAATACATCATCCATTACACGAATATAGAGTCTTACATAAATGGTCACATGACCAAGTTCTTGATAACTGTCACACAGGACAGACATTCAACATTAACACAATGGAAGACGATAAGCATAGCGTAGTAGAACCCGAGTCACGCCTCATCCTACAGGCTGCTGACTGGGAGACGATCCTAACTCGCAGGGCCATCAGCATAGAACTCCTCCTCATAGAACTCCTCCTGAGGTGGCTCCTCGTAGTCTGGTAAGTAGATACCAGGGGCGAAACCAAATGAGTACGTTTGAATGTACTCAACAAGACATCCTTTATGAGCTTACAATAATGCATACATGCTTATTTGGTGGAGTGGGTAGGCCATACATATGGTTCAGCTACCCATGACAGATAAAAGATTTATCATGGTTGATTCTTCAAGTTTAGTTCTTTGTGAAAAATCATTTAAAATAATGTAGTTTTTCTCTCGTAGATATCACATATCTTGGAGGTTTTATAAGACTTTTCGAAAAGAAAGTTTTCTTTTCAGAAACTTTTAGTAATAGTTTCCTTCTCATCGGTATCTCGCAGATACCAAGTCATTCCTCCAGAGTACCTCGCAGGTACAAATCCTTCTTTCAAAACCTCTTTTGAAAAGTTGACACAATACTAGCTACATGGCCATTCAACCGTCCATATCCGAGGACGCGGCTATCTCGAAATAGTTTTGAAGAAGTAGTTTTGTGAAAACTTCAGAAATGAAAAGCATGCATGATAGATAATGATAAGTGTTTATACAGCAAGCATTAGGATGGCTTGCCTTGGTACAAGTGATGGTCCTGGTCCTGAAAGTAACAGGAGTTGCAATACCCTTCTGCAGCAAATCCTTCCTCCTCGTTTTCTAACGTCGTAAAAAGAAATAAGGGCACACTTTCAGAACCAAACAAGAAAAACAATGCTACAAGTAATACATACAGCAAGCACTCAAGAAGTATCACCCAAAGTACTCAACTTTCCATGAAGAAATATTTGCACAAAAACTATAGTGGGAAAAATCTGCTTTTTCCTAGTGTTTAGGTGTGGCCAAGCTCAATGGTTTTAGTTAAGAGCACCATGGACCAGTGGAGTAAAGCACATGTTACTAGACAGTAGGGTGTCACATAAAACACATTTTGATGTCTAAAAACTCCCCTAACAATCTCTATGGCTAGCACATATAATTTGCTAAAATAATCAAGTGGTGAAAAAGCTCATGACAACAAGTCAAGTCTATTTTCCACCATGATGCAAAAATACCAGTGGGTGCTCCACTAGAAAAATGCTCACCAAGAGGTTAATAAGCCTCTGGTCACTTTTATAAAAGTGCTCCAAACAAACAAACTAGCATACAAAAACTCCTACTCATACTAGTAGAAATTTAGGAAAAATACTAGACTAGTTTAGGCTACACTTGGTAATTTTATGCACAAGTGTGCAAGATAGCAGAGGAAAAATACTCCTCTAACAAGTACCAAAAAGCTACTGGATCCCACAAAATAACACAAAAAGTTTAGCTAAGAAACAAGGAAAAACTAGGCTTAAAATGCTACACATGTGAGGAGATTAATTCCTAGTCACCCAAGTGTTACTCATGCTTTTACACTACTTAAGAGCAAATATATCAGAGGTGAAAACACTAGGATAATAGTGCCACAAGGACATTCCATCCTCTGTTTTCAATACCAAAGATTCATATTTTTTTTCCTAGGGGAAAACAAGACAAAAAGCATGCATGAATATTCTAGTATGAAATCTAGACTTAAGTATTGTTATTTGAATCTATTTCAAACACAAGCACCAAGTAACCAGAGGTGCTATACTCAAAATAACAGTACCTAAATGGTACTGGTTCCATGAGAATCAATCTAGCAATAAGCATAATAAGCATTTAAAGATCTACTCGAAACATATATAAAAATCTAGCTATGAGCAAGATCTATGCATGGAAAAATAGTTCTAAAAATTCTACCACTCAAACCATTTATCCTAATATGTTCATATAACTTGTAAACATCATAACCACACTGGAAAACAACATTACAAGAAAGAACACATCATTTGCATATAACAAAAAGCACACATAAAACAAGATCTAGGAATTTAAAACTAGACAGAAAAGTGCCCAAACTTGTTCTGTCTCTCTATTTTTTTCTGTGGCTCAAAACATGAAATCCTTCTAGGATGTGGTAGCTATTAACATTACGAAACATCTATAATTGGTCCCACTCAAAAATAATGCCCCAAACTTCCTCTAAAAATCTTGGAATAGCTCTCTGGTGTTTCACCAAAATGGATGGCATTTCCAAATGGTAATTCACCTTGGTGCAAACTAAAATTCTACTGGTAGGTATTGGCAAGGGCTATCCAAAAAGTTGAGTTTGCTCAAAAATATTAAGTACTGTTGAAGTTCTATTCATTTCAATTTTAAGGGTACTGTGTGGCAAATTAGCTATAGAAAAATAATTAAAACTCCAAACTTGATTCTTCCAGTGGGAGATGGTTGTGATTTCGCAAGGCTATGAGTACAAAAATTAGCAAGGTTAAATAAAATTATTTTCTACCTTTTTCAAGCCCAAAGCTAACACCTATTTAATCTTCCAGAAAATCCTATTTTTGAAATTAACAGGAAAAAGCCCAGATGGGCCAGATCTGCTGCGCCTGGCCCAACTAGCGCGCGGCACAGCCCGCCAACGCACGCGCGCGCGCGAAGCCGTAAGTTTCAAAGGAGACCGTCGATTCGCAGATCGACGGCTCCCCTCTCTTCTTACTCCCCGCGCCTCTCCCTCCCTCTCTCTCTCCTGTCCCGCGGACGAACACGTAGCAAGCACGGGAAATAGCTCACCTAGGGCTTGCGAGATGAAGCGGGGTGGTGCAGGTGTGGAAGATGGTGTCCTGGGCGACTTCGTGGCGCGGGCACGGACAGCGTGAGGGTGCGGACACGGCGGCGGCTCCGAGGACGGCGGCAACGTTTCTGCAAACGATCGAGGGCGGGAGGATATCAGGGAGGTAGGCACGAGTGAGGGGATCATCAAGGAACAAAAATGGAGTCGGGAGGTGCTGTTAGCGTGGCGCCATCTCGACCTCGATCCGCACGGGCTCGTGGATGGGCGCGGCTCGCCTAGCCCACAGAGAGTGATCAAGCACGCGAGTGCTCGATGGGGTGAGTGAGAGGGGTGAGTGGAGCGTGGTGGCGAGAGGATTGGCCTCGGGGTGAGTTATAGGAGTGGTTGCAAGGGGGGGGGGGGGTGCTCGGGTACGCATGAGCTAGGCATAGCTGGTCCAAATGGAGGTGTTCCAGTGGTGACCAAGCTACAGGGGGATGTCCTAGATGTTCTCCTCGTACACCAATATGAGCAAAGGCACAACAAGGCCAAGGTATGGGCAAAAGCAAGAAATTCAACTATTTCAACAACTCTAAATGACATCATCACATGTCCACTTGCCACCTCACTCACTCCCTCCTTGGTCAACAAAAATGGGATCCAATGCCACCTTCTAGAAGCTCAATAACATTGTTTTCGAATTGGCAAAGTGGCAAGGCTTGGATCAGTGCACACAAGATAAATCATCAAGTCTAAAAGTGCTAATCACTGTTCTGTCAGAAAAATTCAGTTAGGCAGTTTTCTGAATTTTTCTAAGTGCTGGAAAAACAGACAGAGATAGCAAAAGTTTGAGCTGTTTTCACCAAGCAAACAAACTCAAAAATGAGTGATCTAAAATTCTCAACAAAGAGCAACTATTCAAGTTTCATAACCAATCATTTGTTCTGAAAAAGGAAGGGTTTAAGGCCCTGAAAACAATTGGTTAAGTAGGCACTGTTTCTGTTTTTACACTGCCTAAAAATCTGTCTTAACAAGATGGCTCAAAAACCATCATGGAATTGTGTGTTAATTATGTTTATAAATTTATCCAAGGATGTAGTTTTGTTGTCCTCATATCAGAGAGTAGTCTTGAGCAAAGAAACCCCATAATTGGATAATCCTTGTGATGGAAAACAAGGGTTGAAAACAGCTACTTGGCTGTTTTTCAGGACAAGAATTATATTGGAAAATCTAATGAAAGCTTTTCCAATTAATTTTATTTCAAGGTCAAGTTGATTCCTAACCATCAATAACACATTTTTAAGTGGATACAAAGTGTTACTTCAAGTTTTGAAAAATATTCTCTTAAGAACCTTAGTGGAAAACATAGGAAAACAAATAGAAAACAATGTCCCCCCTTTAAAAGAATCTCGTCCCGAGATTCGCGGGTTTAGGCTTTAAGAAAATCAGAGAACTCCTTCCTGATCTCATCCTCACGCTCCCAGGTAGCTTCTTCCTCAGAGTGATTCGTCCACTGAATCTTAAGGAATTTTATAGCACGCCTCCTGGTAGCGCGCACAATCTCCTCGAGAACCCGCAGGGGTCTATCACGATAAGTCAAGTCATCATTGATATCAATGATCCTGAAGTCTACGTCTTGATACGAGAGATCCTTCTCAGGTACTTGCAGACATTTCCGGAGCAATGACACATGGAAAACATTGTGAAACGCAGATAGCTCCTCAGGTAATTCTAACTGATAAGAAACTTCGCCACGACGTGCCAAGATCTTAAAAGGGCCAATATACCTGGGCGCCAACTTTCCTTTGACATGGAAACGCTGCATCCCTTTGAGTGGCGTAACACGAAGGTACACGAAATCTCCAATGCTGAAAGAGACATCACGACGCTTCGTATCAGCATAACTCTTCTGACGAGATTGAGCGGTCTTTAAACGTTCCCGAATAAGTTGGACCTGCTCCTCTGCAACTTTCAAAGTGTCCACACCAAAAACCTGACTGTCTCCAGTCTCAGTCCAATTTAAAGGTGTACGGCATTTACGTTCATACAGTGCTTCAAAAGGGGCCATTTGCAAGCTAGACTGATAACTGTTGTTGTAAGAAAACTCTGCGAAGGGCAGACAGTCTTCCCATTTAATTCCATAGGACAACACACAAGCACGGAGCATGTCTTCCAGAATTTCGTTCACACGCTCTATTTGTCCATCAGTCTACGGGTGATAGGTTGTGCTAAAAGCTAGTTTGGTTCCCAAACTCTCGTGCAACTTCTTCCAAAATATAGATGTGAACTGTGTACCTCGATCAGATACAATCCTGCTTGGGACTCCGTGTAGGCTGACAATCCGAGAAATGTAAAGATCAGCAAGCTGGTCTCCACGATAGGTGGTCCGGACAGGAATAAAGTGAGCAACTTTCGTGAGCCTGTCCACGACAACCCATATAGAATCATTTCCTCGGCTGGACCTAGGAAGTCAAGTGATGAAGTCCATTCCCACTTCATCCCATTTCCAAAAAGGCACTTGCAACGGCTGGAGCAATCCCGCGGGACGCTGGTGCCCAGCTTTCACTTGCTGGCAGACATGGCACTTGGCCACAAATGAAGCAATCTCTCGCTTCATTCCATGCCACCAGAATCTCTCCTTCAGGTCTTGATACATCTTTGTTCCTCCAGGATGGATAGAGTACAAGGTCTCATGAGCTTCGGCCATGATGGTCTGCTTGAGATCAGATTCAGAGGTAACACAAATACGGCCTTCATACCACAATCCCCCTTCAGCATCGATGGTAAACCCAACAACCTTCTCCTTCTCCATGCGGGCCTTAATACCATCAATACTTTTCTGGCCTTTCTGCGCTTCTTTGATTTGGTTAACCAGAGTTGGTTTAAGTTCTATGGCGTCTAACATGCCATAGCTGACCACTTCAATGCCAAGCTGGTCTAGCTATTTCCACAACTCGGGCTGCCTTACTAGAATCATAGCATTTAGAGAGGCCGGCTCTCGACTAAGAGCATCCGCAACCACATTTGCCTTTCCCGGGTGATAATGAATACTAAGATCATAATATTTAATGAGCTCAATCCAGCGGCGCTGCCTCATGTTGAGCTCACGTTGAGTAAAGATATACTTTAAACTCTTATGATCCGTGTAAATTTCCACTCTTCTTCCCATAAGAAAGTGCCGCCATGTCTTGAGGGCATGAACAACGGCAGCAAGCTTTAAGTCATGAGTGGGATAATTCAATTCGTGGGGTCTCAACTGGCGGGATATAAAAGATATCACCTTCCCTTCTTGCATAAGCACGCTTCCAAGACCAAGCTTAGAAGCGTCACAATATACGTCGAAATTCTTGGTGATATCCGGCATTATAAGGATTGGGGCAGACACCAGTCGACGCTTCAATTCATTGAAACTCTCTTCACATTTGTCCGTCCATAGGAACTTTCTATCCTTCTTGAGCAACTGGGTGAGGGGTCTGGCTATACTCGAGAATCCCTGAACAAATTTGCGGTAATATCCTGCCAAACACAGAAAGGATCTGACTTCAGTCTGGTTGGTCGGAGCAGCACGCTTCTCCACAGACTGAACTAGAGTAGGGTCAACAGATATTCCTCCCGCAGATACTACATGTCCAAGAAATCCGACTTCCGTCAACCAGAATTGACATTTACTAAACTTAGCATACAATTGATGCTCACGAAGTGTTCCGAGCACAATTCTCAGATGTTCTTCGTGTTCTTCCTCACTCCTCGAATATATGAGAATGTCGTCAATAAACACCACGACAAACTTGTCTAGAAAATCCATGAATACCTTATTCATGAGATTCATGAAATAGGCAGGGGCATTGGTTAGACCAAAGGACATCACGGTGTATTCATACAGCTAGTAACGAGTGGTGAAAGCAGTCTTGGGAATATCGGTATCACGGACTTTCAATTGGTGATAACCAGTCCGAAGGTCGATCTTTGAGAAGATTATAGCCCCATTCAGCTGGTCAAACAGGTCTTCAATTTTGGGCAACGGGTATTTGTTTTTGATGGCATCATTTAACTTGCGGTAGTCCACACATAAACGAGTGGTACCGTCCCGTTTTTCCACAAAAATGATCGGAGATCCCCATGGCGATGCACTAGGGCGAATCAAACCTTTCCTTAACATGTCATCCAGCTGGGTCTTCAACTCATCTAATTCTTTCGGGTTCATCCGATAAGGCTTCTGTGCTATGGGTCCAGTTCCGGGCACTAACTCGATCACAAACTCGATATCCCGATCAGGGGGCATACCGGGTAATTCTTCAGGAAAAAAATCCGGGTATTCACAAACGACTGGAACTTCCTCAAGGACAGGGTGGGCTATACCAGTGTGGCAGTGAACTTGTGACGAGGGTCTAGTTGCAGTGTACGCAACCTTTTCCCCATCCTCCGAGATCATTTCAATAGATTTCTTAGTGCAATCAATAACTCCCTTATACTTGGTCATCCAGTTCATACCGAGTACCACTTCTATCCCTTTGGATCCCAGCACTATAAGATCAGCATGAAAAGTTTTCCCTTGTATTTCTACTGGTATCTCATTGCAAATTAGGTTGGCTTTAGTACTATCCCCAGGTATTTGTACTAACATAGGGTTGTGCATACGGGAATGCTTCATACCACTTTACGCAGCAAACGGTTTAGTGACAAAGGAATGCGATGCACCAGAATCAAACAGTACTTCGGCTGGCACCGAGTTGACAGGAAACATACCCATCACCATGTCTGGTGCCTCCTGAGCTTCTGCAGCATTGACGTGGTTCAGGTGTCCCTTCATCCTATTCTGCCGTCCAGTGGAAGGACCATGATTCATATTGGTTGCAGTAGGCTAGGCTGGGTCAGTAACTCTGGTTGGGCACTCACGAGCGAAGTGACCTTCCTTTCCACAGGCAAAGCAACCTCCAGAAGGCTTTGAGCTTGGGTTTGGCTTGGGAGCATTGTTGGATTTGTTCCCATTTCCTCCATTGTTGTTTCCATAGCGGTGTCCATGATTGTTTCCAGAGTGATTACCATGGTTACCACCATAGCTATTTCCTCCGTACCTTGGTGCATACGGTGCAGGGTGGTTGGAGTTGTTGGGCCTTGGTGCATAGTTGTGGCTGGGGCGGGGTGCATAAGCAGGCGCCTTGTGGGTTGGTGGCCTCGCATACGGAGTGTTGCGAGTCCTCTGAGCACTTGGTCCTCCATGCGCAGTCATTTTCCTTTTGCGGTTATCCTCAGCAGATTTCCGCTTGTGCTCCAGCACCATAGCGGCATTAGCAAGGGTCTCCAAATCCTGGAATGGAACCACCACTAGAGAGCACTGGAGCTCATCATCCAGCCCATTTAAGAACCTCTCCTTTTTCTTAGCATCAGTGTTGATATCCTCCGGTGCATACCTGGACAGAGTAGTGAAGTTCTCCCAGTACTCAGACACAGGCATACTTCCCTGCGTCAGCTTCAGAAATTTTTCCCGCATAAGTGCCATCATTCCTTGGGGAATGTGGTACTTGCGGAACCTTGCAGAGAAATCCTCCCAGGTGAACACGTGACCAGCAGCAACAGTCTCACGTGTAGTTTCCCACCAAGTCCTGGCAGGACCAGCAAGAAAATGGGAGGCAAACAGGACCTTATTATTCTCCTCTATTGAAGCCACTTCCATCTTGTTTGCAATGGTGTGGAGCTAGTCGTCAGCATCGAGAGGATCCACAATCCTAGTGAAGACTGGGGGGTTGGTGTGCTGAAAGTCTCTCAGTCTCGAGCGAGCACCATTGCCATTGCCATTATTGTTGTTGGCAGCAGCTAGTTGTTGCAGAGCGGCAATGGTAGCTGCACTCTCAGCTCGGGTGGCCTGGCGATCCTCCATCAGCAGGGCCAGCAGCGCCTCCACTGTGGGTGGTGGTGGCGGTGGGGGTTCGCGACGAGGTGCCATGCTGAAGTGAAACATGTGTAAGTCTAAGAAAAAATAAATTCTTGTTTTTGAAAACCCAGTACCTTTAATAATAAACAAAAAGGAATACGAGTGATATGTTTCAAAAACAAGAGCGGGGCAGTCGCAAACTCGGATGAAATGAACGCAAAGTAGTGACAATCAATAGAAAACCAAGCCAAACATTTCATTCATCACCATAATTAAACAAAGTTTCCAACATTACACACACACATCACAAACCATATCATACAAGGAAGGCTTCATCGAGCTACAGGGGTTGCGATTGGTGGGGTCATCGCAAGGCTACCACTAGCAAAACTATCTAGCAAAACGATCTAGCATACCTAACTAGCATCTAGACTAGCATCAAGTGCTAAGGGTGAGAAGGCTGCGACTACACAGAGTCGTCGCTGTCCCCAACATCGAAGATAAGCTCCTCAGGGTCCTCCTCCTCCTCGCCAAGCATGTCATCATCATCCTGCTCGCTAGCCTCGCTCATATCCATCCCCTCTAAGTCGGAGGGAACGTCCTCAATAGGCAGAAGCCCCTCAATCTCCCTGTTGAGCTCTAAGGCCTCCTCCTCAAGCTCCTCCACGGAAGCGTCTCTCGCGGCTACCTCCTCACGAGCTATCTGGAGCCTACTACGCAGAACGGTGTTAGCCCCCTCCAGGGCCGTCATCCTAGTGGTGAGACGTGCATGGCCGAGGCGGGTGGCCCTCAGCTGCCTGAGCAAGGCACGGTGCCTCGCGGTAGTAGCCTCCAACTGCTCCCTCAACTGGGACAACTGCTGTTCCAGTGCTCCACTCTCCTCCTGGCTGTCGTGAAGCTCAGCCCTCAGCTCGTCAGTCTCGGCCATCAGCGTGTGGTGCACCAGTGTGCCGAGGTGGCGGTCAAGTCGCTGCTTGTCCAACCTGATCTGAGTGCGGTACAGCAGAATCTCCATCTCGTCCAAGTGAGGACCAACTGTAGTAGTGTCTGGCTCGACAGGAAGTGGTATGCCATCCTCATCACGCCTTCCAATCAGCTCGAACCGGGAGCCGATGAACATGTACTCCCCGATGTGTGCCAGACGTGCCACTGACTCCTGAATCACCCGCACTGCCGCCTCGTTCCAGGAACGATCAACAGCACGAAAAACGTAGTCCTCCACTGTCGGGCTAGCCAGAGGTGCGCGGATAGTGACCTCCGCGTACCAGTCCCCCTCCAGAGGTGCACCGTCAACTAGTCCTCCTCGCAGCTCCGGAAGTGGGCGTCCTAACACAGTAGCCATAGAGACTAGCCTCTCCTCGAAAAGGAAAGTCTCGCCTCGTGGACGTCCCAACTGGAAAGCCTCGGTGATGACCACGTCCATCTACACAAAATTTTAAATATAGTTTAAGTGAGACCACAGTGTGCAAAGTTTTAAGTTTATGCAAAGAATAATCTTAATGCAAGTAGAGTTTAACCCAGAGAGGTGGTGGGATATAGGGAATATTTGATACGTAGTCATATATCCAAATTTTTTTTTGTATTTGTAACTTATTTTTTTGGAGTATACACTAACGTCCATGCTAACTAAGGTCTCCTAGAGTCAGGATGGCTCTGATACCAACTTTGTAGAGGCCCCAGACCAGAGGGTCCAGAACCCCTCATATGCATTCATTCACGATCCCAGAAGAACCAGTCGTGAACAACATACGTAGTTGGCATACAGGATACATCATCCATTACACGAATATAGAGTCTTACATAAATGGTCACATGACCAAGTTCTTGATAACTGTCACACATGACAGACATTCAACATTAACACAGCGGAAGACGATAAGCATAGCGTAGTAGAACCCGAGTCACGCCTCATCCTATAGGCTGCTGACTGGGAGACGATCCTAACTCGCAGGGCCATCAGCGTAGAACTCCTCCTCATAGAACTCCTCCTGAGGTGGCTCCTCGTAGTCTGATAAGTAGATGCCAGGGGCGAAACCAAATGAGTACGTTTGAATGTACTCAACAAGACATCCTTTATGAGCTTACAATAATGCATACATGCTTATTTGGTGGAGTGGGTAGGCCATACATATGGTTCAGCTACCCATGACAGATAAAAGATTTATCATGGTTGATTCTTCAAGTTTAGTTCTTTGTGAAAAATCATTTAAAATAATGTAGTTTTTCTCTCGTAGATATCACATATCTTGGAGGTTTTATAAGACTTTTGGAAAAGAAAGTTTTCTTTTAAGAAACTTTTAGTAATAGTTTCCTTCTCATTGGTATCTCGCAGATACCAAGTCATTCCTCCAGAGTACCTCGCAGGTACAAATCCTTCTTTCAAAACCTCTTTTGAAAAGTTGACACAATACTAGCTACATGGCCATTCAACCGTCCATATCCGAGGACGTGGCTATCTCGAACTAGTTTTACTCTGCAGAGGTGTACACATTTCCACTAGATCCAGAATCCGCCATGAAACAACCATGGACTGCTCCCATCCTATGAGAACATCAGATAACTGGTCTTGACTATCCACTCTGTACAAGTTAGTACATGACTATCTCTTCAATTGGGGTTAACCTCCCCGGCAAGCCGTGTCACACACCGCACAGACAGGAGACGCAACTGCTGCATCCGGAGGGAAAATTAATCCCACACTTTAGATGTCCCGTATACTCACTCCTACCGACACTTCGGTTCGGAGGATCCAATCCCCTATAGCACTTGAGATAGCACACATACTAACCATAAAAAGTTTTTAATCAAGCCCCTACCCATATTGGGGTAAAGTGGCAGTACGATAATGGTTGTCCAGCGAAGACTAGGTTATGTGTCTTTTGTAAACATTTCTCAAAAATTTCCCATCATGACAACTCTTCCGGTAGACAGGGTCTCACCCTTCCTCCGGGGTTTTCCTTCCATAGGGCATTTGTTTACAAAAACACATTTTATTTAGTTCATTTAAGAACTCAAGTTTTAAGTGGGTGTATGGTATTTATATACCATTTAGTGGCTAAGGGCTTGGTAATACCAAGTTGACTATTAATATGATTCCTTCTACTAGTAATATTAATAGTAGTAGTATTCACACAAAAATAGTTTTGAAGAAGTAGTTTTGTGAAAACTTCATAAATGAAAAGCATGCATGATATAAAATGATAAGTGTTTATACAGCAAGCATTAGGATGGCTTGCCTTGGTACAAGTGATGGTCCTGGTCCTGAAAGTAACAGGAGTTGCAATACCCTTTTGCAGCAAATCCTTCCTCCTCGTTTTCTAACGTCGTCCACTGGACAAAAAGCATGCATGAATATTCTAGTATGAAATCTAGACTTAAGTATTGTTATTTGAATCTATTTCAAACACACGCACCAAGTAACCAGAGGTGCTATACTCAAAATAACAGTACCTAAATGGTACTGGTTCCATGAGAATCAATCTAGCAATAAGCCTAATAAGCATTTAAAGATCTACTCAAAACATATATAAAAATCTAGCTATGAGCAAGATCTATGCATGGAAAAAAAGTTCTAAAAATTCTACCACTCAAACCATTTATCCTAATATGTTCATATATCTTGTAAACATCATTAACACACTGGAAAACAACATTACAAGCAAGAACACATCATTTGCATATCACAAAAAGCACACATAAAACAAGATCTAGGAATTTAAAACTAGACAGAAAAGTGCCCAAACTTGTTCTGTCTCTCTATTTTTTTATGTTGCTCAAAACATGAAATCCTTCGAGGATGTGGTAGCTATTAACATTACCAAACATCTCTAATTGGTCCCACTCAATAATAATTCCCCAAACTTCCTCTAAAAATCTTGGAATAGCTCTCTGGTGTTTCACCAAAATGGATGTCATTTCCAAATGGTAATTCACCTTGGTGCAAACTAAAATTCTACTGGTAGGTATTGTCAAGGGCTATCCAAAACAGTTGAGTTTGCTCAAAAATATTAAGTATTTTGGAAGTTCTCTTCATTTCAATTGTAAGGGTACTGTCTGGCAAATTAGCTATAGAAAAATAATTAAAACTCCAAACTTGATTCTGCCAGTGGGAGATGGTTGTGATTTTGCAAGGCTATGAGTACAAAAATTAGCAAGGTTAAATAAAATTATTTGCTACCTTTTTCAAGCCCAAAGCTAACACCTATTTAATCTGCCAGAAAATCCTATTTTTGAAATTAACAGGAAAAAGCCCAGATGGGCCAGATCTGCTGCGCCTGGCCCAACTAGCACGCGGCACAGCCCGCCAGCGCACGCGCGCGCGTGAAGCGGTAAGTTTCAAAGGAGACCGTCGATTCGCAGATCGACGGCTCCCCTCTCTTCTTCCTCCCCGCGCCTCTCCCTCTCTCTCTCTCTCCTGCCCCGCAGACGAACACGTAGCGAGCACGGGAGATAGCTCACCTAGGGCTTGCGAGATGAAGCGGGGTGGTGCAGGTGTGGAAGATGGTGGCCTGGGCGACTTCGTGGCGCGGGTACGGACGGCGTGAGGGCGCGGACACGGCGGCGGCTCCGAGGACGGCGGCAACGTTTCTGCAAACGATCGAGGGCGGGAGGATGTCAGGGAGGTAGGCACGAGTGAGGGGATCATCAAGGAACAAAAATGGATTCGGGAGGTGCTATGAGCGTGGCACCATCTCGACCTCGATCCGCACGGGCTCGTGGATGGGCGCGGCTCGCCTAGCCCACAGAGAGTGATCGAGCACGCGAGTGCTCGATGGGGTGAGTGAGAGGGGTGAGTGGAGCGTGGTGGCGAGAGGATTGGCCTCGGGGTGAGTTATAGGAGTGGTTGCAAGGGGGGTGTGCTCGGGTACGCATGAGCTAGGCATGGCTGGTCCAAATGGAGGTGTTCCAGTGGTGACCAAGCTACAGGGGGATGTCCTAGATGTTCTCCTCGTACACCAATATGAGCAAAGGCACAGCAAGGCCAAGGTATGGGCAAAAGCAAGAAATTCAACTATTTCAACAACTCTAAATGACATCATCACATGTCCACTTGCCACCTCACTCACTCCCTCCTTGGTCAACAAAAATGGGATCCAATGCCACCTTCTAGAAGCTCAATAACATTGTTTTCGAATTGGCAAAGTGGCAAGGCTTGGATCAGTGCACACAAGATAAATCATCAAGTCTAAAAGTGCTAATCACTGTTCTGTCAGAAAAATTCAGTTAGGCAGTTTTCTGAATTTTTCTAAGTGCTGGAAAAACAGATAGATATAGCAAAAGTTTGAGCTGTTTTCACCAAGCAAACAAACTCAAAAATGAGTGATGTAAAATGCTCAACAAAGAGCAACTATTCAAGTTTCATAACCAATCATTTGTTCTGAAAAAGGAAGGGTTTAAGGCCCTTAAAACAATTGGTTAAGTAGGCACTATTTCTGTTTTTACACTGCCTAAAAATCTGTCTTAACAAGATGGCTCAAAAACCATCATGGAATTGTGTGTTAATTATGTTTATAAATTTATCCAAGGATGTAGTTTTGTTGTCCTCATATCAGAGAGTAGTCTTGATCAAAGAAACTCCATAATTGGATAATCCTTGTGATGGTAAACAAGGGTTGAAAACAGCTACTTGGCTGTTTTTCAGGACAAGAATTATATTGGAAAATCTAATGAAAGCTTTTCCAATTAATTTTATTTCAAGGTAAAGTTGATTCCTAACCATCAATACCACATTTTTAAGTGGATACAAAGTGTTACTTCAAGTTTTGAAAAATATTCTCTTAAGAACCTTAGTGGAAAACATAGGAAAACAAGTAGAAAACAATGTTTTCCTTAGGAGAAAAATCCTCAAGTGAGTGAAAAGAACACACCACTTAAATTGCATAGATAAACATTACTTCACCAACATGTTGTACACTTAATTATGTTACAAAATTCTTAAGAGGCTTGCTAATTTACTATTATACAAGTGCTTAAAAACAGGGGTGTGACACTCTCCGTCGTCTTCGCCCGCCCGCACCGTCACACAAGACATCGAGGATATCATCAACACGATGGACCCTATGTTGGATTCTCTAGTGCACGCCGGCGACGAGCCGGTGAAGACCGCGGGCACCGCGGCGGACCGAGGAAATCCTTCCGCCGCTGTGGATCTTGCGGGTTCCAGCTCCGCGCCCTCTCCGCCGTTCGCTCCGGAAACGGCGGAAGAGAAAATTACGCTCGTTGGCGACGAGCTCGCGGCCGCGGAGGCCGCCTCGTCCGCCGCCGGAGCCGATGAGGAGATGGAGACTGCCGGCAATTGGATTGCCTGCAGCATTCCGCCGTCCCTCCTTCCAAACATGGAGAAGAAGGGGTTAGTGTTGAAAGGGAAGTGGCGGCTTCCGGAGGACGAGAACGAACCCATGCCGAACGACGGAGAACGGTTCTTCTCTCCTCCCACCTTCTGAGAGGTATGGGACTGCCACCTTCTGCCTTCGTTCTCCAGGTTCTCTCCCACTACAATATCCAGCCTCATAACCTTCCACCAAACTCTATTCTGTATATGGCCGACTTTCAGGCCCTCTTCGAGGGTTTTCTAGGCATAGAACCTAGATTAGATTTTTGGCAGTATTGCTTTGGGGTTAGGCGGAACTCTTCGGAGGGTGCACTCCCGACTTGCGGAACCATTTCCTTCACTCTTCGGAGATTTAGGGAGGATTGGTTCCCCAAGATAAAAACCTCGGAATCCCTCAAATTTTGGACGGGTTCCTTCTTTTATCATCCCGATGTCCCTTTCCCAAAAAAGGCCATCGGGGTTCCACCTTTCTCGAACACTGCTGTTGTTCCCCAAGAAAATTGGGGAACTGAAGCCGTCCAAATTCTGCCGCCTGATCTTCTAAGGATCAAGCGGCGCATCGCGAAACTCTCCTCCTCTGATCCGCCCCTAACCGGCATGGACACAGTCCTTTGCTGGTTGGATAGGTGGATCCAACCGTTAGCCAACCATGGTGGCCGTCTCCTTTGCGAGTATACATGCACCGACGACAAGATGCGGACAACCAGCAAAGACTGGGTCGTGAGGGATTTGCGGAGGCGCGTGAACCAGTTGGTCGCATCCCGCGACCAATATGAAGCGAGACGGCCAATGTATACGGCCGACAATCCGGTTCACAAGGTATTATTTTCCGTCATTTGGGATTAAACTTTTCTACGTTTTCTCGGATTTTTCGCTTCTAACTCTGCTTTTTCCTTTTGACAGATTGCCGACCTTCCCGAATCGGAGCTGGCTTCCGAAGCTGAACTGGAGGCGTTGCACGCCGCCTTTGCAGGTGGGCGAAAGTGCAAGAAGATCTCCTCCTCTGAGGAAATTATTGATCTTGACGGGATTCCCGTCGCCACCTCCAGGTTAGAGCATCCGGGTTATTTTCCTTTGCCGGAGTTTTCTTCTGTCTTCGGAGTTTTAACTTTTCCGGCTTTTTTTTCCTTTTAGCCTGCCTCTCTCCACTCTAAAGCCCAAAAAGCTGAAGAGGCACAAGGTTGTGTCCAGCAGAGGCTCTCAACCTTCTCCCGCCATCGCCCCGGACACGCCGTCCACGATGGCAGAAGAGCATGCCGCAGCCCCCACCACCGAGTCGCTGGAGCCCAGCCAGCCCGTTGTGCCGAACACGTACACGAGGGAAAGGGCGGCTCCTGAGGTGGGAGATTCTTCTCGGACAACCGAGAAGGAAATTCCCACCTTTGACAAGGACTTCAAGAACATCAACGATGGCCTAAGCGCGGACGGAGTTCTTTTTGCGGAATACGCAAAAGAGTTCAATGAAAACTTGGCGGGGTTGCAGCGGATGAGCCAGGTATTAACTCTAGCCCCCAAGCATTAAGCAAAATGTATACTTTTCGCCTTGATGCTTTTTAGTGACTTTTTTCCTTGTCGTGTTCTAGCAAACCGCTGAATCCATTAACATGGAAGTTTTCAATAAACTTTCCGTCAAGAATAAAGAGGTTAGAAATCTCCTTTCTATTCTTGACGTGAAAGAGGCGGAGCTGGCATCGTCTCAGCTGCAGCTGTTGGAAACACCAGGTATACTTTTCTCTTTGAAATTTCTGATTCAACTTTTTGTCTAAGTACTTTTCCCGAGTTTTTTCTAAACTCGGAATTTTTTCCTTGCTTTCCAGCTGCTTTGGCTAAGGCCAAGGAGATAGCTGAAGATGCCGGCAATGCTACCAGTCTCCATCAGGGGAATTTGTACCTTCATAAGGAACTTATGAAGGCCAAAAAGAGATCTGGAAGCCAGCAATATGGCCCTTGGAATTGCTCAATCCAAGGCTTCCGAACAGGCGGAAAAGGACAAGTCCACCATTCAGGACTTGGAAAATGCTTTAAACCTGCGCCTGGAGGAAGGCTCCGAAATCGACAAGATTCTCGGTAAGTTTATTTCGTTTACCAGTTTTTACATGTCTTGCGTTTTTTCTCTGCTTTTTCACTTAACCTTTTGGCTGTTTTATCTGAAAAAACAGGAGACAACCCAGATCTCACTCGGATTGATAGAATCCGAGCCTTTGGGAAGGTGTGGACTGCGATCAGAGCTGCTGGAATGCAGTTGGTCAACAAGTTCCTTCCCACAAGGACTGGGGAGTTCTCGGAAGTTGAAAAACTTCCGGGTGCTATCCTGAAGGTGGCGGAGTCCAGGGAATCCACCTTACGCTCCGCTGCACGGGGTGGTGCACACATGGCTCTCGGCCTTATGCGTATGCATTACCCTGGTGCAAAGTCTTGGCGCATGGCGTCCGGCATCCATCAAGGATACACGGAAGCCCAGCGGACCAACATCTTTGATGAAATTAAAGGTCACGCCACCAAGATCGCCTCCATGGGGAACATCTCCATCACCTATCCAGAAGAGGAGATCCCCGAAGCCCCCGAGAATGACAGCAGCGAAGAAGAGTCGGATGCTTGAAGGGCCGTCCTTAACCTGGATGGTGGAAGTGTCGGGGGGTTACCCCCGAGTAGGGTAAAGGCAGGTGGTAAAGGCAAGGTCAGAATAGATGTTTGGTCGAGTAGCCGCCTACCCGGTAAACTGCTACCCGGTCGACTGCTACTCGGTCTTACATGAAAGATGACCAGAAGAAGGAATCAAGCAAGTTATATCCGTTCGAGTAGAAGAGTTGGCCCGAGTAAAACTGGCGGGAACCTACTCGGGCCAGAAGTCAAAGGAGCCGTTCTGACACAGGATCCCGCGTATCCTGGGTCCGTACTTGGCACTATTCACACCACTGTTCATCTGGGGCCGGCGTGCCTGACAGTGACAGTGTGGAAGCAGGCGGTCGCAGGATAAGGGGGCCCTACTCTGTGTTCGTCACAGTGATAACAGACTGAACACTTGGTTTTGCCCAACGACTTTCCGGACAGGACAAGATTAGGAACCAAAGCTGTCAGCGGGAACTCGGAAGAAGGACGATGTGCACACAATGTCGACACTTGTCCGTATCTGGACGTATCCGGCTGGGCACCATGTACGTATATAAGGTTCCCCGCCGCCTCCCGCGCGAGGGACGACGTAGGAACCACAAGTTCTTGACCTAGATTCTTGACCTAGTTCATCACGTAGAGAAGAGTGGCTACTCGGTAGCAAGAACACTTGTACTGTGGCTACTCGGTGAGACATCGGAATATACAAAGAAAGGCAGGAGTAGGGGTTTTACCTCATCACGAGGGCCCTGAACCTGGGTAGATCGTATTGTTTGCAGTGTTTAGTTCTTACCGCACGCGGCTACTCGTCGCGTGATCCCTCCCCGAGCACCTCCAGCGTCCTTCGTCCCCACATCTTTAGCCATCCCATGGCATCTGCCGTGACACCACCACGACAGTTGGCGCCCACCGTGGGGCTACCAGCGGCGCTGGCTGGAGTTTCTGTTTGGACGGGATCTTCTTCAGCGGAGCGCGTAGTCTGTGGCCTTGTCCACAGATTCGGCTCCTTCGACTTCGTCACTGACAATGCAGGCGACTTCGGCGGCAGGGCCATGCCGGAGGGCGGCACGGTGATCTCCTTCGGCTCGCACCTCGTCTACGTCGCCACCGCCATCGTCAACGAGTTTCCGGAGGAGGTGTTGGTGGCAGAGGATCCTCCTGCTGTCATCGCTGCTCGCGGAAGGCCTACGCGCTTTTCTGCGAACAGCGCTGAGGTGATGGTGGCCGGCCTGGCTGCGAACGCCGGCAAGAGTGCCGCTGGCGCTGCGGTCATCATCGACGAACCTGCTGGCCCAAGTGCTGGCGGGAAGACCCACAAGCCCTATGAGAAGCCCTGCAACCTTCCTCTCTCCACTACTCCGACCATCCCCGCGTCTGCGGGAAGAGTTGGCATGCCACCTCCCACCGACCTCGAGCTCTCACTAGTAGGGAATGGCTTATAGCCACCAGTATACTGCTGGCCAACAAGCATTTCTGTTGCCCAGCGCTAACAGCACTGGCGAACAGAAATATCTGTTCGCCAGCGCTATTAACACTACCGCTGGCGAACCACACCTCCTGTTCGCCAGCGCTATGGACGGGCCCCACCTGCACGCGCTACAGCCGCTGCCCTATATTAGCGCTGGCGAACAGGGCAAAGTGTTCGCCAGCGCTACGCTCACCACCGCTGGCGAACAGGTGCTGCTGTTCGCCAGCGCTAATATGTGGGCCCAGCACGCATTTTAGCGCTGGCGAACAGCAGCACCTGTTCGCCAGCGGTATTCCGCAGATCTAGCCATAAGTGGCACCCCCACCACCCACTTTCCCCTCCACTCTCTCTTCTTCACCTTGTCCCCTCTTCTCTCTCTAGCTCGAAATTATGCCAATTTCTCCACCCTCCTACTCTATTTTGAACCAACTAAATTTATTTTAGTTGGTATATATATGTTTATCTCCCTCCTAACACCATTTCTACCCCAAATTTTCCCTCCCTAGCCATCTAGATCTAGAATTACCCCCTTTCTCTCCAAAGCTCCAAAATTCTCCGGATATCATCGTGTAGCCATCTATTCATTTGAGGTGGGATGAATGATAATATATAATTAAATGAGTTTGTATATAAATTTTGTCCGGATACACGCGATATGCAATATGTGTGAAATTTCACCGGATTCAACAATGGTCGTGTGATGGAGACGATAAATGCATGTGTGCGCAATTTGTTGTGGAATGAAATTGAGTAGCCAACTATCGCCGGAATGTTGATTCATTTCCGTCTCGGCACAGTTTGGCACTCCCTAATAACCTCCTATTTGTAGGAAGGTCATGCCGAATTTTTTCGTGAATACGACATGAAGTGAAATTTTTGATATGAAAATGAGTTGCCACTTTGCCGGAATGTTGATTCATTTCCGTCTCGGCAAATTTTGGCACTCCTCTAACCTCCAATTTGTAGGAAGGTCATGCCGATTTTTTTTCGTGAATATCGAAATATATATATATATATTATGTTTGGTTCTAATATTAATTATATCGGCGCGCGCTCTCGTGCATGCGACATATAATGGTGGTCGTTAAGAGTGAACGTGTCGTGAATAGTTACTTGAGACACGCGACAGAAGACATGTTACAAAATGGCCGCAAGGAGATACGATGTCCATGTCGAAAGTGCAAACTAGGGGGCTTGCTCAATCCCTTTACCGGAGACTTGCTCAGTCACCTCCTAAGGTATGGTTTCATGGATGGGTATAACAGTCAGTGGGTAAGTGATGATGAAGATGATGAAGTCCATGGGGCGGCGGCGGTAGGAAATGATGTGCAACAGGACAATAGCAACGATCGACTAGAACTACAGCAGGACCAACTACAGCAGGACCAAGATCAGCCTCATGACCCCGCACATGATCATGGAGAAGATGTTGAACAAGACGTGGAAGAAGATCACGAGGACACAGGGACACCCCTAACGGAAGTTGTGCGTGACCCTCATCTGAAAGAACTGCTTTTGAGAAAGACGACTAACTCGATATCTGCTGCTAGAGAGCAATCGAAGCTGGCGCAACTAGAGATAGACTCGAAGACACCGTTGTATGCAGGCTGCGGTCCGGGAGAGTCCCGCCTGAGAGTGGCCCTCGATGTTCTGCAGATGAAGGCGAGATACAAATGGAGCGACATAAGCGTCGATGCAAGCCTGCAATACTGGCACGATGTCCTTCCAGAGGGCAACACCTGTCCTAAAAGTTGCGACGAGGCCAAGAAAGTCGTGTGCCCCTTTGATTTACCTCACGAAAAATACCATGTGTGCATCAACAATTGCTACATTTATCGGAAAGTGGACGTGAACAAAACCATTTGTCCAGTTTGCAGCGCCGCTCGATACAAGAAAGGGAAGAAGAAAGCTCCTCGGAAAGTTGTGTGGTACTTTCCGCTCATTCCCCGTCTGCAACGGTATTTCGCGGACCGCAAGGAAGCAGAGCTCATGCGCTGGCACGCGAAAAGGAGGAATAAAGTTTTAAAAGATCCAAATCGGAGTGAAAAAGTAATTCTGACACATCCTTCAGATGCAAGTCAATGGAAAGCAATTGACTGTGAATATCCAACGTTCGGGGCGGATGCAAGGAACATCAGGTTGGGTGTGAGCACCGACGGACTCAATCCGTTTGGCAACCAGAGCAGCACCCATAGCACCTGGCCCGTGTTTGTATGGATGTACAACATCCCTCCCTGGTTGTGCATGAAGAGGAAGTATATTCACATGAGTATGCTAATTCAAGGGCCGAAACAACCAGGCAACGACATCAATCTATACCTGAAGCTGCTTAAAGATGAGCTGGAAACGCTATGGGCTGAGGAAGGGGTGAACACATGGGACGCCTTCGGTGAACAATATTTCCCAATGAGAGTTGTCTTACTCTGTACGGTTCACGACCTACTAGGCTACGGATATGTGGCGGGCCAGGTGTGCCACGGACATAACGGTTGCGTGAGGTGCATGGATGACCCCACGTTTATGCAACTTCCGAAAGATCCTGCGTCTTCGAAAACAGTTTTCGTTGGCCATCGAAGGTGGCTACCCAACAAAGACCCGTGGAGAAGGCGAGGAGACCTTTTTAACGGTGAGGATGAGCTCCGTGGACCTCCACGTAAGAGGTGCGGCGAAGAAATCTACAATTTGCTGAATGATTGGAAGGAATGCCCAGAGCCGGGAAAGAAGCAAAAGGCGCCAAAACCGCTTCTGGATGTATGGAAGACGAGGTCGGTGTTTTGGGACTTGCCATACTGGCCCATTCTCGATACGACTCACTGCCTTGATATGATGCATATCACGAAGAATGTGTTTGAAAGTTTGTTTGGCACGCTGCTCAACATGCCGGAGAGGACCAAAGACGGGGTGAAAGCAATAAACGACCTGAAATATTTTGGTATTAGGGTAGATCTTCAGGGGGGACGCCCGGATGATGACGACGGCGATCAATCGTGTGATGAGGAGATGGATGGTCGCAAGGCCAAAAGGGTTAAGAGGAATGACTATTACTGCCCCCCTCCTGCTTCACTCTTAGTCCGGACGAGATCACAAAATTGATGATGTGCCTTCTCGGAGTCAAAGTCCCTAGCGGTTACTCAGGGCTAATAAGCAGATTCCTCGACGCGCAGAAACAAAAGTTTAGCGGGATGAAGTCTCATGACTGTTACGTGATGATGACGCAGATACTTCCGGTTGCGATCCGCGGAATAATGGACAAACACGTCCGGGAAACCCTGTTTGGCCTCTGTAACTTCTTCGACGTTATATCTCGAAAGTCGATCACGGGAAGCAGATCTCAAGGCTGCAGGAAGAGATTGTCGTGATACTATGCGAGCTTGAGATGTACTTTCCACCATCATTCTTTGACATATGTGTTCATCTGTTGGTCCATATCGTGGACGATATCATCTATCTCGGGCCGTTGTTCCTGCACAACATGATGCCGTTTGAAAGGATGAATGGGGTCATCAAAGGATATGTTCGCAACAGAGCTCGTCCGGACGGAAGCATCGTTCAGGGCTTTCTCACCGAAGAGTGCATCTCTTTCTGCACGAATCATATGGACGTGGAGGACCCAGTTGGTCTGCCCAGAAACAAGCACATTGGCAAGCTCGATGGAGTAGGTCACAAAAATGGACGTAGAGAAGTGCATGTGGATCGGGCTTGTCGACGCACCGACTTTAACAGGGCAAACTTAGTAGCTCTCCAACACATTGACATGGTCGATACTTGGCTGGAAAAACACAAGAGCTCGATTATGAAAAAGTACAGTGAACAAGGCAAGCGGAGGACCGAAGGAGAAATAATCAGAGAGCATAACTCCACTTTCTTGCGTTGGTTTAAAGATGTGATCGTCGCTAATCCACCGCCAAGGGATTGTGCGAAAAATAAACTATTGTACGCCTTGGCACATGCCCCAGCTCCCAACCTAGCGACGTTTCAAGCATATGATATCAACGGGTTCACTTTCTACACAGAGGAGAAAGACAAAACTTCCGATTATCAAAACTCAGGGGTAACGATGGAATCCTACACCGGTGACAAAAAGTTAAGATACTACGGAAGGATCGAGGAGATATGGGAGCTTAACTACTCTGGAGAGAAGGTGCCTATGTTCCGCGTCAGATGGGCTAGGATGTCGACCGTCAGAAAAGAAGACCAATACTTTACAACCATGGTTATTCCCGAAGCCGGAACCTCATCAAGCGCGAATGTCACAGCGCAAAATGAGCCATGGGTATTGGCTAAACATGTGTCCCAATGCTTCTTCATAACAGACCCCGCAAGGCCTAGCCGTGTTGTCGTGAGGAGAGGGAAAAGAAATATCATCGGAATGGATGGAGTCGTTGATGAGGACGAATTCGACACGTTCGGCGACCCAAATATTGACGATGATCAAGAAGATGATGATGATAGTCATGCAACATACACAACAAGAAGAAGCAGAACAACGCTACCTAGGCATGGTCTTCCATTCATAAGAAGAAGTCATAATGTGGGGTTAAATTATGCAACTGCGACCAAAAAAGGCAAAAAGATCAAACACTGAGAAACTATGTATATATCTGTCTTCTAATTGTATGCGACGAAACTATGTATATGCATGGATCAACTGGTCTGATATCGATGTGCACTTATTATAAATTTAATGTACCTTGTTTTGTATTTCACATGTGTGGACTTATTAGTAGAAAACAAAAATAAAACAACTGAAGGAAATAGTAAATAAAGGAAAACAACTAAAAATAGTAGAAAACATGAAGGAAATAATGGAAAACATAAAGAAATATAATAAAAAACATGAAGGAAATAATGGAAACAAGATAAAACATGAAGTAAAACAACTGAAAATAGTAGAAAACAAAAATAAAATAAAAGAAAACATGAAGGAAATATTAGAAAACCTAAAGGAAAACAACTGAAAATAGTAGAAAACATGAAGAAAATAATGGAAAACATAAAGAAATATAATAGAAAACATGAAGGAAAGAATGGAAACAAGATAAAACATGAAGTAAAACATCTGAAAATAGTAGAAAACAAAAATAAAACAAAAGAAAACATGAAGGAAATATTAGAAAACCTAAAGGAAAACAAAATTTAACAACAGAAAACAAAAAGAAAACAAGAGAAATCATGAACGAAATATTGGAAAAAAAATAAAACATGAAGGAAAATAATAGAAAACAAAAGAAAACATGAAGGAAATATTAGAAAACCTAAAAGAAAACAAAATTTAACAATAAAAAACAAAAAGAAAACAAGATAAAACAAGGGAAATAATGCATGGAAAACAATAGAAAACAATAATAAACAAAAACAAATCAATTTAAATAAATAAAAATAAAACAGTAATGTGTGTCTCAATTATTATAAACATAAATCAATTCAAAAAAAAAGGGTAGCGCTGGCGAACGTAGCTTCTGGTTCGCCAGCGCTATGTTACCGCTGGCGAACAATCCTTTGTTCGCCAGCGGTAGGATAGCGCTGGCGAACCAGGAGCTATGTTTGCCAGCGGTAACCCCCCACTGAGAGGTACACAGGGCCGGGACTTAGCCGTTTTTCTCACGAATCGATTCAATCGCACGCGCACTACTCGATCCTCTCTGTCTCCGGCGAGTGCAGGTACCGGCGACCACCGCGCGTACGGCCCTCTCCCTAACGCCCTCCATTGCTCCACGCTCCCTACCGCCCCTCCACTCCCTCCACCGGCCCTCTCCCTCTCTCGCCCCAACCTCCATCGACGCCGGCCACTCTCCATCGACGCCGGCCCGCTGCTCGCTGCTCCTCCCCCGGTTCTCCCTCCCCCGCTGCTCCCTCCTCCTCCCCGGCCCGCGGATCCCTCCTCCTCCCCTGCGGCTGCCGCACTGCCTCTGCAGCGGCACCGCCGGCGTGCTGCCCGCTGTTGGCCCCTCTTCTGCCACGCACAGGAGGTGCTCGACGGAAGTTCTACAGGTAAATTTTCAGCGATCATCTGTTTATTCAAACACATATATCGACATATACACACTTTGGTCATCTCTGCTTGTGTATCTACATTTTTTTACATTGAAAATAATGTTGTCCATTGTGCAGTCTTTTTCCATGAGCAATGTTTTGAACTTTATGTACATTCTCCTTGTTTTGATCTCTCTGCTAATCAGTTATGGCAATCTTTTTTGGCTTCCATGTACAGATTAATTAGTTAAAACTTTTAAGTGACATCTGATAATATCTGTTCAAGTAGTAGTAATCTGGATCCCACTTTGTGTGACATATGACCAACTTTATTATATAACTAGCATTGTGCCTGTGCATTGCAGAGGATGCAAGCTAAATGGATAGTGCTCACAAACATGAGAAACAAATTAGTACTGTATATCTTATACCAGTGGAACATGTTAGTACAATTTTAGTTCACAACATCTGAAACAAGTTGGGTTCACCCCAATTTTAGTCCTATTACATGTTCCACCAAATCGCATTCCAGTGTTTGTTTGCATCATACATCAAATAGCATTTGATTCCCTAACTATTTGCATAGAACCAGAGCTACCAAGCCATAGATTTGATTCCTTTTAAAATGATAAAAATGGTAAATGCACTCTCTGTAGTGTTGTTTTGGGTGCCATTAGGTAATGGATCTGCCACCACTGCTTTCCTGTTAATTGGCCTTTCTCACTGCAGCAGATCACTGGTAATTGGCCTTTCCTGTTAATTTTCCTGTTAATTAGCATCACTGGTAAGTTATGATTCTTGCAAAAATCCAAGAAAAATAAATTTGCTTGATCACCGCGTCAAATCTGCCAATTGTTGTATCTATAAAGTAACAATCAAAGTCTCAGACAAATACTAGGACAAATTTATTATCAAATGTGTTATGGACTTGTTTAAAAAATGTGTACTTTAAATATGAAGAAATTGTTTCATTTCTGTTTGAAATCTGAGGTAATGAACACAAGGAGATGGTCCTGTAGTTCTCTGTCATTACTTCCATGTACTGTTTTCTTATATAGATTTAAGTTCATTCACTTCATAACAGTTTTAGTATCAGATAATTATGAAAGGAGATGGTCCTGTAGTTCTCTGTCATTGAATTAATGCTACTCTTAGAACCAAAAAATTTGTGGCTGTTTCAAAACAGAAATCATAGTTGGTGAGCTATGGTGTGGTGTGTGTGTTGTGGTGTATGTGGTGTGGTGTAGTACCTAGTGTTTTCTCTTAGTACTCAATTGTTAGCAATTTATATGCATGTCCTGTCTTGATATCTAAATATGAATCTGGATATCTCAATTGTTTTTTATGGTTGGTGATGGTTGGTGTGATGGATGGTGTGTATGGATGGTGGTGATGGATGGTTGTGATGGATATGGCGTGGTGATGATGGATGGTGGTGATGGATGGTGGAGATGGTGTGTGGTCGTGTGGATATGTGCCCACCTTCGTGTGGATGACGATGATAATATGAGGGGTGGGATCTATTATATGAGGGGTGGGATTTTATGTGCAGGTACCCCACGTGAGTCCCTATTTGCCGGAATGTTGATTAATTTCCGTTCCAGCAAATTTGGGTACTCCATTTGTGATATTTTTAACAAGGTCATGCCGAAATTTTCCGTGAAGTTTGGCATGATCTTTGCTAAAAATATCACAAATTAGAGTGTCCGAGAAATTTGGACTCATATGGGGTACATCGTCTAAATTGTAGGATTTGTTGAACTTATTTCGGGTTTTCTCTCCTTCATTAGATATGGCTCACAACGACGAGGCGGGTGGTTCTGGTCTCGGACACGGCGGAGACAACGACGATGCGTGGCTTTCTATGCTAAGCGCGGGAGGCGGACCCGTAGATCCGCACCCAGATCTAGAGATGGAGGGCGACGATGCAGACGACGAGATGGACGAAACCGTTCGCCAGGAGCTAGAGCCACACAACGATACATCGGGCGCAGAAGGTGATCAAACCGGTAGTGGCACCGGTGATACCGCCTCCGGTAGCGAGGCGGCGGCTAAGCGCAAAGAGAGGCGGCACAACATGCTCGCCACCATGCGGGAAGAGTTCACAGAAGTGGACCCCAAGAGCGGTGCTCCCCTCGAGCCAGAGAGTTATGCCAAGGGCTATGGAAACCAGATAGGCTGCATAGCTCGAGACTTCGGCAACGTTAATATGGAGCACCTCAGAGCTAAAGAAACAAGGCTAATGCCGCCCTGCTGATTGAGAAGCTGCACACAAGGTACAAATTCCCGGATCCTTACGACAACCAGGACCTGAAGAAGAATCTGGTCAACTCCTTAGCACTGGGAAAGTTCGCCAAGGCGTTTACGACTTGGAGATCCAGTTTGCGGGAGATGCTTGCGAAGGGTAAGGATTTTGATGAGATCCATAATATGTGGCCCTCCATTTCCGAGGAAGACTTGGCCCAATTCAAGATCGACGAACTCAAACAGGAAAGGGTGGCGCTGAGTAAATGGGGGAAAGAACATCGAAAAAAGAACATTGGCCCTCACAATCTCGGAAGCCGGGGTTACCTTGGGAAGCAGAAAGTATGGGAAAAGGAGGATTCGAAGAGAGAAGGGCCGAACCCGTTTGACAAGATCACCGACCCGCAGGTGAGAAATTTTGTCAGGGCCCATTATAGGGAAGATCCCAAAAAGCCCGGCGATCTTGTGTTGAACGAGAAGGTCAAGCTGCTCGAGAATAAGTATCTCGAGGAAGAAGAAAAAGAACGCCTATCTCAATCTGACGGGGGGTCCTCGGCGACGACGAACAAGGACCCGTATGACACCCCGTTCATTAGGGCGCTTAACGCGATGAAGGGAGTGCCCCTTGACAAGAAGCCGCATCGTGGCCATGTGCATGGCCTCGGAAAGGGTCATCGGCATGCGCACTACTACCCCGACACCAAGGAAAAGCGTAAGGAGCGGAACAAGGGCCCGGAGAAGACGGTCGACGAGCTTGTGAACGAGAGGCTCAATGAGCTCCTCCCTACCATCTGTTCGACCGTCGCTCAGTCCTTAGCGCCGTGGATGCTAGGTGGAGGACAAGGGCCGCTCCCGCAGATAAACATAGCCCAAATGGTGCAGCCAGCGCCGCAGAACATGGCCCCCGTCGTGGCGCCGCAGAACGTGGCCCCCGTCGTGGCGCCGCAGAACGCGGCCCCCGTCGTGGCGTCTGCTGCGCGGAACGAGCCGGCCCCCAACCCTCAGCCGGAAGGTCGCAAAGATCCGTCGCCGCCCCGCCACATCTCTTCAACGCCGCCGCCGACACTTAGCGGTCCATCCCCCTTGTCCGAGCTCAATGCCCTCACGGTAATTCAACGTGCACTGCTTAATTATATATTATGACTTGATTCGTGACGGCATCAGTCTCTAACAACGATCGCGCGATGTTTCGCAGGCCGACGAGACGGGATGCACATTGCTCCTTAATGTGAACGGCGAGTTAAAGGACGTCGCCAAAGGAAAAATCATCACACCTCTGAACCGCGTATCCCACGGCGTTCGTATGCCCGAGGACGTGTTCAGAGTGACATTAAGTCGGGTGCTCCCTGGTTGCGGTGCTCTCGAACCTCCGAACCAACCACCCGCAGCCGACAGCGAGTTGAACCTGGAGCAATGCTTGGTTTTGCCATTGACCTGGCCGAAATCACTAATTCGTTTGGAAAGTACTCCTGCCAACACTCCAACACCGGTCCAGGGGTCGGGGCACCCGAGCCAACACAAGGATTTCTCACCTGCAAAGTCCGTGCAGCACGACGGCGATGATGCTGAAGATGAGAACCGGAATGACTACCTCGTCGACGATCCTTACGAGGGGGCGCCCGGCCTGGATGATCTTGATCAACTTCTCTTTCCAGCGGAGGAAGCGGATAAATATCGATGCACAAAGCGTCTTTTCTCTTCTCAAGAGCCGGCAGTCCCCGAGCAAGAAGTCATCAGCCAGGATGCCCTCAAAGAGGTGGTAGCGGATGTATTTCATAAGAGTCAGCCTAAGAAGACGGCACGGAAAAGAACTAAGAAGAGTTCTGCCGTTGCATCGATGAGCCAACCGGTGGAGGGGACCAAGTCTAAGCCGCAGACAGGACGTGTATTGGACAGGATACCCATAACCGACTGGCATCAGATCCATCAGTTGGGAAAACCGATGCTTCCGCCGAGGTTGGTCGCCTTGCTGACAGGTGATATGCGTAGCGTCCATGACGGTGTACTATATATGGAGGAGATGCTTCTGAAAGAGAAAAATCCAACGCTGCCGGTTTTGGTCGCAAAGGTGCCATCTACGGCGGGATTTGTCACTGAAGGCAACGCAAACAAGATCATCATTAGATTTGACGACATTTTCCGTATGTTCCACATGAAATCACTCCACTCGTCAATCGTCCGTCTGTTTACGCTCAGCTTGGCGCATCAGCTATCCGTAGAGAATGTCAGAAACATCGGGCTAGCAGACCCCTACTACATGCACGACATGTACTTGAACAACCCCAGGGGTAGGGCAAATGCGACAAAGTACCTCGAACAAGTGTTGCTCACTAACCATATGAACAAGAGGATCACCCTCGTGCCCTACTTTCCTGAGTAAGTTATATTTCCCATCTTTACATAAGTTTGCGCATATATAATTTTTGAGGATTATATATATGGACTCTCCTGTTTTGCGCAGAAACAAATACGGCACCCTCATCATGCTCTACCCGAGAGACGCGCACGCAGTATATCTCGACTCCGGGAGTACGATGAAGGAGAAGAACTACACCCTCATCAAGTCTGTTCTCAATGATGCTATGGATGGCTACATCAGGGGGGAAGGATTCTGCGACAGGAAGAAACAAATTCAAGGCAAATATGTGTTCAGACACAGAACAGAGTTTCCCTGCCCCAAGCAGGCGCCAGGCGGCCAAATGGAGGCATGGTACCTCATCCAACACATGACGGAGATCGTGAAGGACCAACATAGTCTGCAATACATGTCTGCTGTGGACAAATGGTCTCGCAGCATCGTGGAATGGTCTGATGCTGAGTACAGACAAAACTTTGGTCGCATCCAGCGCAAGATCTGCACAATCATCTATAAGGATGTAGTAACTGCAGGATCTACCTTCCACTGGAACCCCCCACCATCTAACAATGAGTTGCGACAATGTGTGCTAGAGCAGACTGACGAGAGACCATTCAACTCGTTAAAAGGTGCTCTTCCGTTCCCGCCGAGAAGAAACAGAAGATCACAACATCGAGGAAGAAATGATCGACGGTATGTATTCGATTCGTTACGAATTGCTCCTAATAAGAACTTGTGATTTCCTTTGCCGGTCTAATGCTTTTATCTTGGTCTACAGAGAGATGAAGAAGTGGACGGCGCGCTGGCCCTAGCGAAAGATCGCAAGCGGAGGCGGAAGCTAAAGCGGAGGCGGACCGTATATCTAGTCTTCTTTGCGATTGATCTCTATATCGCGCGTACGTTGCATAGATGTAGTAGTCATACCTTTGTAATCGTTGAACTAATTAGATGGCTATATTTTGGGTTCGAAATCTTCCGACATAAACGTGTTATTGAGATCAATGTGTTGTATTCGTACTTATGAGAATTGGATATGGATGCATATGTATAGATGTGTTAATTTCGTTATCGATGTGTTAAATTCGTTATGGATGGATGCATATGTATCTATGATTTATCGATGTGCTATCAGTGATTTATATGTGTGAAGTTTATAAATTATAGAATTTGAATGTATTTGGACCTGGGAATATACAGAATCAGAATATACAAAATGTTATACAAAAAAAAGAAAAAAATACAAACCTGGGAAACTTACCACTGGCGAACAAAGTCCCTACCGCTGGCGAACAGTACCACTGGCGAACAGGTTGCCTACCGCTGGCGAAGCTCTACCGCTGGCGAACAGAGCATCTACCGCTGGCGAACATAGCGCTGGCGAACAAGGCTTTGTTTGCCAGCGGTAACATGCACTACCGCTGGCGAAGTGATGTTCGCCAGCGGTAACCTGCTACCACTGGCGTGGTAGCGCTGGCGAACACATGTTCGCCAGCGGTAGCTGAAAATTGTTCGTCACTGGTAGCCCTTTTCCTACTAGTGTCTTGAGCATGAAGGAGCAGCTCGACAGGGAGCGCCAGGAACTCATTGCAGAGCAGGCGGAGTTAGAGAAGGTTAGACTTGAGCTTAGTCTAGACCAGATCAAGTACAACAAGGCTCACGGCTTCACGCAAGTCGCTAGGAGAGCTAGCAAGGTAGGTCCTACTCGGCGCAACTTAGGCGCCGAGATGGCGACCGTTGGAGAGGTTCCTAGTCAGTCTGCCACCGCAAACACTTCCACTAGGCCTAGGTACAGCACCCCCGCTAAGACACTTAGAGCTGCAGAGGCCGTAGCCGCCGAGTTGCCTCGACTCGACGGCGACGCGCGCATTAGGCAACAAGAAAGGCTCAACGAGTTGGTGTTGGAGGCTGCTAGGCAGAATGAGGAGTTCCGGAAGGCCAACCCGGGTGCTGGCGGCTCGCAGGTGGTGCATTCGCATGCGGCCAGATCTGTTGATCAGGCCTCATCTCCGCATCCCAGACGCGAGAGGGACCGCAGTGGCACCTCGGGTAGAAACAGGCAACTGCAGGTGTACGACCCGACTGTCGCCGCGACAGTCCGGCCAGAAACACAACTCTGCTGGAGCATGCTTTCAAGCCCATAAAGCTCATAGCCAAACGCGACACTACTAGGGAAAAGGCTACCGCAGGCGCACCAAATTAGGCTACCGCAAGCGAATTGCAGTTCTCCTGGGACCACGTCGCCAGCGGTAATGGCTTACCCCAGGCGAATAACACAATGCGCCTGTGGTAAGTTCGCATACCCCAGGCGAATACACCTTGTGCGCCTGGGGTAAAACTCTTACCTGTGGCGAACAAGCGCTGTGCGCCTGGGGTACAGATGCGTCTGGGGTACTGTGTACTGTTCGCCTGGGGTATGGTTTTGCTGTATCAAAAAATAAAAGAAAAACCAAAATAACAGAATAACAGGAAAATGACAGAATAACAGCAAAATGACACAATTAAGTTTTAGAACATAAATATTTTCGATCATCAACACATAGTCTCGATCATCAAGACATAGTTTAACAAAATTACATAGTCTCGAAAAGAACCATGCTACTAATAAATCCAGGAGTTAGCTAGTGAGATGGAAATAATTATTTGTTCTAATTTAATTAAACTCGTCATCTACAGCTCTAGCGGGCTGATGTAGTGGATGACCATCATCATGTCCAAGTTGGGGACATCACTATTCCTCATGGTGATCAGAATAGCTCGTCCAACCGCCATACCAACTCTTGCGGAATGGAACCGCCTCCATGCTTGAGAGTTGAGGATGACCCGACCATCAGCATTATCCCTGGTGATCGGAACTGCGGTGACATGTCCGGATTCTCCACGGCGTACTCCAATGGTACCGGGCTCCATGCCAGCACTGTCCGCTACCGCCATGGGTATTTTCTAGAACACAATTCCAAGATAGAATAAAAGCACAAAGTCACATACCGGCCACATTATAACATAAGCAACTACAGGAATAAGAAAGTGTTAAGAAACATACCATGACATGTCCATTGGAGATGTTAGTATTGGTGATGCGATGCACGAAAGGAAAACCGATGTAGCTATCTATCTCGGCAAGTTTCTGAAGGACACGGTCCTTCTCAATCTCGCTAAGATTCGCTCTTTGAGCAACCACCACATGTTTCCATGGGTCCTCCTCGTCCATATCATCCTCAGTGTCCATATCATCCTCAGTGTCCTCCTCACTCCCGGCATTCTCGCTCGCAATCCCGCCCATATACACAATTTTGATACGAGGTTGTGGTCCTTCCATTGAGAAGTGAATGTAATCACTTCCGCTTAAATTGTACGTGGCGATGAGAACCTGCAATGCTTGCCCGCAGAAGTAGGTCTTCGTTCTTTCTTTTTTCACTCGAAGATTGTAGGTGGTCCCGTGAACATTGAAGTCCACATTATTGCCAACTAACTGGTTGAACTCTTGGCGAATATTGCATGGAAGAATCTAAAAAAGAAATATAAAGAATAAACACAAGTCTCAAGCTAGATAGTAAAACGAAAGAACAAGTTAACATAAAAAGAATTGTTAATTACCAACGAATCAACGTCACCGTCGTGGAGCTGAAGCATAAAAGAAGTCCCACTGAATCGTCCTTCGGCACATCGGGACCGACATACGCCGCAAGCCATGTTCTATTAAATTAAGAAAGTACACATAGAGGTTAGAGGAGCATAGATATCACAAAACAAAGACAAATGGCAGCACCTACCTCTAGTAGTATAATAAGGCAATTGACAGCAGTACAAACGAAATGGAACCTGTCGGAGAGTTTAGGTGATACTTCCAACAGTACACTTTCTTATTTAATCTCACAATTCACAATTCACAATACTCTAGTAGTGTAATAAGGCAATTGACAGCAGTACACACGAAATGTTGTTATTGTGCGTGTTTTTACTCCTATTTAATCTCACAATTCACATTCCTTTTTACTAGTGAAACCTGTCAATTCACATTCACAATTCTTAGCCTTTCGGCTTGCCCACCTGTGTGTGGTGCTGTGTTTTGTTCTACGGCTTTTGCCGTTTGTAAGGAACCTGCTAAAACTTTGTTGTTCGTGATTTCAATGAAATCGGGGGGCAGCCCCTTTTAGTCTAAAAAAAATGCACTACAAAGATCCGCTAAGAGCACTGAATCCTGGAGATATAATGCACATTCCTCTGGATCGATCCACGACGACGGGAGCACCGCGGCCACCAGAAGCAGGCGCACATCCTCCACAACGCCGACGGGAGGGCCGGAGTGGGCTGGGATGGAGGGGGGATGGGAGGGAGAGGGGCTGGCCTGGATCAACGACGACGACGACGACGGAGTGGGCGACGGCGGAGTGGGCGACGACCTGCTCTGCTCCTCTCGACACTGGCGACGGCGGAGGCGTGTGGGTTCGTGTGGGTGCGGGTGCGGGTGAGATCTGGTCACTTAGAATACTAAAGCATTGAGCTAAGCACATTGGCACCGGTTTCTAATACAAACCGGTTCGAAAAGGATCTGTCCACTGGGCCCCACACTCTGCCGCAAATGGCCTCATGGCCTTTAGGACTGGTTTGTGGTACCAACCGGTTCGAAAAGGATCTGTCCACTGGGCCCCACACCCTGCCGCAAATGGCCTCATGGCCTTTAGGACCGGTTTGTCGTACCAACCGGTTCTAAAGGATCTGTCCCCTGGGCCCCCTACCTACCCGCAACAAATGGACGCAGGCCTTTAGGACCGGTTTGTGATACAAACCGGTCCTAAAGGCCTCCGGCACCGCAGGCGCGTTTCGTAGATAATGCGCCTGCGCTAAATTTCGTAGGATTTTGGTTTGCGCGGTCCCACATGGCATTACCCCAGGCGCATGTCCTGTCAAAAGCGCCTGTGATAAAGATTACCCCAGGCGCATTTTCTCGATGATGCGCCTGTGCTAAGATTTTCTAAATTACACTGCCCCGCGGCCTGGGACACATCGAGCAATACGAATGCTATAATATGTGGCTCCCCCACGTTGGTTTTCACTTAAAAAATACATACATATGAAAGTTAACATGTGCAAAAAAAAATTAATGTCGCATCGAGCGTAAATAGATTGGTTTAGCGAGATACCGCAAGTGTTTCTCTCTAAAAACACATTGTACATATAGCTATTAGCATGTTATATCGCGAGTATTTCCCTCTCTCAACTTTTTGTCACAATATTAGTCTTGGCTTTCTTGGTCGATGTTGAATACGTGACCGCCATATTGTGACTTCTTCTTGTGAATGGAAGACCTGCCCTAGGTAGTGTGGTCCTGCTTCTTCTTGTCGTGTATGGTGCATCGTCTTCACCGGGTTCTTCCATCATCGGGTCTCCGACTAAGCCGTCGAAGTCCTTCTCATCGGCGACTCCATCCATTCCGACGAGGGCCCTTTTTCCTCTCCTTACGACAACACGACTAGGCTTTGCCGGGTCGGTTATGAAGAAGCATTGCTCCACGTGCTTAGCCAATACCCAGGGCTCATTTTGCGCGGTGGGGTTCTTGGACTTGGGTTTGTTGGCTTCAGACATCGACATAGTGGTGAAATATTCGTCTTCTTTCGTGACGTTTGTAGCCCATCTGACATGGAACATCGGCAGCTTTACCCCAACGTAGTCAAGCTCCCAGATTTCCTCGATCTTTCCGTAGTATCTTCTAACCTCTTCGCCCGTGTAAGATTCCATCGTTATAGACGAGTTTTGATAGTCGCTACTTTTGTCTCTTTCCTCCGTGTAGAATGTGTACCCATTGATGTCGTATGCTTGATAAGTCATCAGATTGGGCGCGGGGCCATATGACAAGGCCAATACAATTTTATCTTTCTCACATGTCATTGGCGGGGGATCGGCATCAATCTGCTTCTTGAACCATGTCGCGAAAGAGGAGTTGTGTGCTCTAAATATCTCATCTTCCGTCATCGGCCTGCGAGCACTGTTTTTTATCGCGGTTTTGTGCTCTTCTATCCAAGGGTCGACATCGTCGATGTGTTGTAACACTACTAGGTGGGCCCTTTCAAAGTCGGCTCTCCCACCACATGAGTCCGCGTCCATTACCCTTTTGCCAGTGTTGTGGCCTACCCCCATGAACCTGTCAAGGTGCTTGTTCGCGGGCAAACCAACAGCTGGCTTCTCATCGCCTAGGAAATTCTTGCAGAAAGAGATGCATTCTTCGGTGAGAAATCCCTGGACAATGCTTCCATCCGGGTGTGCCCTATTACGAACGAATGATTTGATGATCCCGTTCATTCTTTCTAACGCCATCATGTTGTGCAAGAATGCCGGCCCAAGATTGGTGATATCGTCCACGATATGGACCAAGAGATGTACCATAATATCAAAGAAGGCAGGTGGGAAATACATCTCAAGCTCGCATAGGATGGTGACGATCTCTTCCTGCAGCCTTCCGAGTTTCTTCACGCTTATCGACTTCCGAGTGATGACATCGAAAAAGTTACAAAGGCCAGTGAGCGTTTGACGGACGTGCGGTTCCATTATCCCTCTGATTGCAACCGGAAGTATCTGCGTCATCATCACGTGACAGTCATGAGACTTCATCCCGCTGAAGATTTTTTTCTCCGCGTCTAGGTATCTGCTTATCAGCCCCGCGTAACCTAAGGGAAATTTCACTCCGAGGAGGCATGTGAATATTTGCGCGAGCTCGTCGGGGCTTAGAGTGAAGCAAGAGGGTTTCAGGCGGTGAGTTTGGTGTTTCTTAGCCGTTTTCCGCTTGCGGTCGTCCATCTCCTCCACCCCATCCTCGTCCTCCTCCGTCTGTTCACGCGTAGAAGGCGGTAAGTGAAGCTCCCTCCTGATATTCAGGGCCATCAGGTCGTATCTTGATTTTGGCCCGTCTTTGGTCCTATCTGGCATGTTGAACAGGGTGCCAAGCAAGCTCTCACACACATTCTTCGTGATATGCATGACATCAAGGCAGTGAGGCACTCCGAGGATTGGCCAGTACCGCAAGTCCCAAAACACGGACCTCCTTTTCCATACCCCCAAGAGCGGTCCTTCTGGCGGAGGACACTTTTTCTCTCCTCTCTTCCGCTTTTGTACCTTTCCCGACGGAGGACACGTTTTCCAATTCTTCAATAGAGTATCGATCTCTTCTCCTCTTCTCTTGCGTGGAGGTAGATCGAGCTCATCTTTACCGTTGAACAGGTCTCCGCGCTTTCTCCACGGGTCGTTCAGTGGTAGCCACATTCGATGCCTCATGTATACGGTTTTAGAAGATCCGGGATCCTTGTGTAGCTGTAGAAACGGGGTAAATTCCATGCACCTGACACAAGCCTTGTGTCCATGGCACACCTGACACGCAATATATCCGTATCCGAGATAGTCCTGCACCGTCGTGATCAGTGCGGCTCTCATACGAAAAGTTTCTTCTTTGAAGGCGTCCCATGTTTCCACCCCTTCCTCCCACAACGTGTCTAGCTCCTCCTTCAATAACTCGAGATACAGGTTGATATCGCTCCCTGGCTGGGTCGGCCCTTGAATCAGCATACTCATGTGTATGTACTTCATCTTCAGACACAACCACGGGGGAGGTTGTACATCCATACAAACACGGGCCAGGTGCTATGTTTGCTGCTCTGATTGCCAAACGGATTGAGACCGTCGGTGCTCGCACCAAGTGGCGACGAAGAGCAGCATCATGTCCGCACCTGCCCGAGCTCCCGAGGCGCGCCACTTCTTCAGCTCGGCCTTCACGCCGCGCAGTTTCAGGGCAAGTCCACGAATGGTTGTTGGCGCGTTGTCCTGCGGCCAGAAGAGCTCGTGGAGCTGGAAGCCGACGCGCACCAGATCGCTGCCCACGCTGGCTAGGCGTTGGAACTGCCCTTGCATGACTAAGATGCTCTCCTCAATTTCTGCTCGGGTATCCGAAGGCTCGCCCTTCTCGATGCGAGCTGCTCGGGCCTTGGCCAGGGCATGCGCGCAAGAAGATACGATATCAGGGAAGACTTCTGCAAAAGCTATTGGAGAAAATCAGAAACGAGAAGCAGAGAAGAAAAGTACAACCGAACAGAAGAGATGCAGAAAAGAGAACACTTACTATTCAAATCGTAGCGCAGCCCTTGTAGCTGGTTCTTCCATGCTTCCTCGTTGGCTACGTGCTTCTCTTCGAGCAAGCGGAGCCCGTCCAGCTGGGCGAAGAGGTCAGCGTTGGCTTTCTTCAACACCTCGCACTCCGCTTCGAGGGTTCTTTCCTTGGCTCTGGCTGCTGCTTCATTCTTCTCCTTCTCGGCAACCAAGTCCTTCTTCTCGGCAGCGAGATTGATGGCATCCTGGAGCGCTGCGTGTAGCTGGACTTGGAGTTTCTCCATCTCGGTAGCATGTTCCTTCTGCAGCGCTACGGATTGGCTTGATAGTTGTTGCTGCACCTCAGCAGGTTGGAGGCAGCTCTGGTGCTCCTCAGCAAACTTGTTATGATCTTCCGCGCAAAGCCAGGCACGGTTAGCAGAGTAGCGAAGAAACACACACAAGAACAAGCCGAGTAGACGGCAACATACCTTCCAGTCTCTTGATGGTGGCCTGGCCATTCTCAACAAAGGCACGGCAGTTCTCGTGCTCGTCAGCCAGGGCCTTCAACTTCCCTGCAGAGTAGGATTGGTTAGCGCAAAAAGCAGAAGCGGGCGTAAACATCAAACGCAAGAACCGCGTAGCTAAAAGCGTACCTTCAACTTCAGACAGCCGCAGAGTGCTGTTCATCACATCCTTATCGGCTGCCTCGGCGGCTATCTTCTCCTTCTCCAAGGCGACTATGCGTCTCTTGGCAACGGCGTGGTTCCAGAGTAGCCGACGATGCAAGTCGGTCCGCTTTAGTACGCTATTCTGAGGAGCAAAAGAAAAAAGAGTCAGGCTAAATAGTAGAGATTCAACCCGAGAAGGCGGCTACTCAAGAGAGTATCCGCCTACTCGGCTAAAATCTCGGGGACTGGGTGATGGATAAGGAAAAGAAGAAAAGTAGAAAAGAAGTAAAAATGCAACTCGGAGAGGATGAGTAGGAGCTTACCGCATAGGATTGCTCGAGATCCTCTGCGTTCTTGCGGTGGACAAACATCTTCGCAGCAAGCGTAGCAGAGTTGGAGGAGACAGTCATGGGTTTGTAACCCAAGTCCACCTTATTCCAATCGACACGCATATGGTCGATGTCGCCCAGGTCGGTGCCGTTCCAATTTGTGTTGTCAAGGACCTTGCTGTCCCACTTGGCATCAATGAAGCCAATCAAGTCTAGCACCTGCTCAAGGCCCTGGGACGTTATCGCCTGGTCCTGAACCCCGCGCGAAGAGATGGAGAGGGATTGGTCCTGATTTGGAGCCGGCGGTCTGGAGTCCACTGCCACGGTTTTCTTCCCTTTCTGAAGAGCAAGCCTCTGTTCCTTGGAGGTGAAGCCAACCTGGTGCTGCTTGCTGACCTTCAACATGTAAGGAGGGAAGCAGGGCTGATCTGAGACACCGGCTGCAGCAGCCGCGGCAGCAGCCGCGCCAGGCTCGCGGATAACCAGTTGACCGGAATGGGCAGTTGATGTTGGCGGCGGCAGGTCGGCAGCCCGCTTCTTTGCTTTCTCCTTCTGGGCGGTTGGCTTCTCGGCTTTCTTCTTCTCGGTTTTCTTCTTCTCGGTATTCTTCTTCTCGGCGGCCTTCTTCTCAGCGGCCTCTTTCTCTGCAGCATCCTGAGCATTCTTCCTTGTAACCGGCCTGGCCGGAGGGCTGGCTGCAGCCTTGGTTTTCTGCACCAAGGAAGAGTCTGGCTGGGCGCTACCTTGATCAGTTGGTGGCGCCAGGGGCGCGCTATCCGGTGCAGCATCCGGCTGGGCGCTACCCTGCGCGGCGTCTGGCTGCGCGTCGCTCAGAGGGTACTGATCCGTCATATTGGCGTCTTCTACCCGCTGCTCGGCAGCGGGACCTGGCTGTGAGGCGTCGGCTGTTTCTACCCGCGCCTGGGGCGCGGGATCTTCTTCTTCAGCAGCCCCTGTGGCCGGCTGCTCCTGCTCTGTTCCTGGCCGCTCGAGGGCGGCGTCGTCGTGCATCTCTTGGTCTTGGTTCTCCTCGGCGGTGTTGGCCGGAGGAGAGGGGGGCCTCTCTTGGCGAGTAGCATCCTGCGCTTCCTGTTCCACGCGGGACTGCTGCTCCAAGTCGGCGTTTTGGGCATCAGTGTTCTCTGCTTGTGCGTTGGCGGCTTCGCCCTCACCGCCGTCGAGGTCGATAAGCTCGGGGGGCGCGAGAGCGGCGTCCGCATTCAAGGGGGCTCTGAAGAGAAAATGGCGTTCAGAGATAAGAAGAGGGCAGAGGAAATTGGGAGGAAACAGCGAAGTAAAGAATTGGGAATCAACCGAGAAGAACGAAGTAAACCAAAGCGTATAACCGGGAAGGAACTTACCCCTTGCGGGAAGGGATCGCTGGTTTCTTTCTCTTCACGACCTTCTTGGTCGTCTTCTCGGTCGGCTTCTTCTTCTTGGCAGGGGGCTCTTCGGCGCCACTGCCTGTCCGCTTGCGGGTAACAGGAGCGGCGACGGAAAGAGGATTGACCTCAAGGGCTCCCTCGTTCTTGTTCTCGTCCTCATCCTCGTCCTCAGCATCAGCATCATCTATGAATTTGAGAAAGAAGAGAAGCAACTCAGAAACAGCAGGCAATCGGTTAGCGCTTCTCGCAAACAGACAGAAGAAAATCCACTTGCCTTCATCCTCATCCTCGGACCAATCGCGGAGAGACGTTTCTGCGTGATGCTTCTCCGTCGTGGGGGCATGAGGGAGGTTAATCTTGTCTGCGGTCTCGAAGGAGGCCTCGTCGTCTTCTTCTCGGTCGTCTGACCAGTTACCCTCGAAGCGCTCACAGCTCTCAACAAGCTGGCGGTCAAGGACCTGAAGAACAGAGAAACGTCGCAAGTTAGCCGAATAGCATGAAGGCATTCTACCCGAATAGGCGTGCAAACACAAAGGACACTAAGCCTAAAGAAATTTGTTAAGTATCTTACTCGGAAAGGCGTGCAAACATCAAGCATATTAAGCCTAAGTGTTTCTCCTAAGAGTGCCATCCGACAAGGCGTGCAAACACCAAGCACACTAAGCCTAAGCAGTTTTACTAAGTGCCCTACTCGGCGCAGAAGGCAATTGCTAGTCGCAGCAAGGAGAGAAGGCTGCCTACTCGGATTGCGTATACAGAAAGCAGAGTAAGAATAACGTACCCGTGGAATCGGCTTCGTGCGGCTGTATGGGACGAACCCATACTGCCAGTTGTCGCAGAGGATAGTGGTCAGGATGGACCTTGCGTGCGCGGCGACGTCCGCGTTGCTGAGCTCGAACGTAGTCGTCCGAGTGCAGTCGCGGGGGCCTCCCAAGTAGCACATGGGGTGGGAGCGCTCTTGCAGAGGCAGCACGCGATTCCGGATCCAGCAGGCGACCGGATCGTCGCTCTTGAGCCCCTGTCCGATTAGATAGGCGAGCCGCTCTTCCATCTGCGTTGCATTGCGATCTTTGGACGGCTTCGTCTTCCAGTTCTGCCCGGATGGAGCTCGGTTGCTCCAAGCGGGCAGATTGATGCGGTCTGTTATCTTGCCCCCCTCCGTGGCGGGGATGTTCTTCACATACAGAAAAGATTTCTGCCACATGCGGACGGAATCCAAGCCCTTGATGCGAGGGTGGTTGGTTCCTGTCCGCTGCACCATCATGGCGCTGCCGGTGTCGGTTATCCGGCTGCTGGCGGCCGCACCGTCCTTCTTCCCCTTGCTCTGTTGGCGGAAGAAGAAATAGTTCGACCAGGTGTCCGTCGTGGGGCAGACACCGAGGAAGGCCTCGCACACCACAGCGTGGTAGGCGAGGAAGACGACTGCATTCGGAGGAAGGTGGTGCATCTGAACACCGAAGTGGTCCAGAAGGGAACGGAGGAAATCGGAAGCGGGGAGGCTGAATCCTCGCGCAAAGTGCGCAAGGAAGACGACGTGCTCGCCCTCCTGCGGGGCCGGAACGATCTCGCCGTCGGACGGCCGGCACTGAACACCAGGAGGAACCCTCCGGGTGTTCACGAGCCACGAGCAGTCGTCGACGGTGACATCGGAACCAGCCCAGCCGGCGCGAGCACTGTCGCCGCGAGCCATGGCTGCGAGTAGGAAGTGGAGGAAAGTTGGAAGAGTTGGGTGGATTGGATGAATCCGCGGCGGCGCAAATAGTTGCGCGGCGGCGGCGAAGAAACAGAGAGGCAGAAGAGGAAAGTAAGGCGGAAGGAGAAGAGGAAGTTACCGAGGGGGTATTTATACCCCTCCTCGGATTACCGTTACGATTGGAGTAGTGGGATCGATCGTGGCAGTAACTCGTGAGTGGTGGGGTCTGTGGCCGGTTAGAAACGCACACAGCACGGAACACGCGCGTAACGGCCACAATCGATCCCACGACGAGATCGTGGGCTATTACTGCGCGTGATGGGACATAACGAGCTGGTGGGCCCACTCCGTGAAAACTGGGCGCGTGGCACGTCGTGTCCTGGGCAGCGAGACGTCGGGGTCACGGATGCGTGACACGTGTCCAGCTGCAGCACGGAAGGCTGGATTATGCTCTGCGCTGCAGAGACTCTGCTTGAGAAATTCACTAAGTCTTTTTACTCGGCTACCGAGAAGAAAGATAGCTCTATTCGGAAGAGAGGAAACCCAAAGTACTTTCCAGAATGCTACTCGGAGGTTTTACTCGGCATCTTGAGGTTCAAGTACGATGTTGCAAAGGTTGGTTTTAAGCTGGCAGAGCCTAGTGAACAAGTTCGCAAGACTCTACCAGCTTCGGGGACTAATGTCGGGGGGTTACCCCCGAGTAGGGTAAAGGCAGGTGGTAAAGGCAAGGTCAGAATAGATGTTTGGTCGAGTAGCCGCCTACCCGGTCGACTGCTACTCGGTGTTACATGAAAGATGACCAGAAGAAGGAATCAAGCAAGTTATATCCGTTCGAGTAGAAGAGTTGGCCCGAGTAAAACTGGCGGGAACCTACTCGGGCCAGAAGTCAAAGGAGCCGTTCTGACACAGGATCCCGTGTATCCTGGGTCCGTACTTGGCACTATTCACACCACTGTTCATCTGGGGCCGGCGTGCCTGACAGTGACAGTGTGGAAGCAGGCGGTCGCAGGATAAGGGGGCCCTACTCTGTGTTCGGCACAGTGATAACAGAATGAACACTTGGTTTTGCCCAACGACTTTCCGGACAGGACAAGATTAGGAACCAAAGCTGTCAGCGAGAACTCGGAAGAAGGACGATGTGCACACAATGTCGACACTTGTCCGTATCTGGACGTATCCGGCTGGGCACCGTGTATATAAGGTGCCCCGCTGCCTCCTGCGCGAGGGACGACGCAGGAACCACAAGTTCTTGACCTAGATTCTTGACCTAGTTCATCACGTAGAGAAGAGTGGCTACTCGGTAGCAAGAACACTTGTACTGTGGCTACTCGGTGAGACATCGGAATACACAAAGAAAGGCAGGAGTAGGGGTTTTACCTCATCACGAGGGCCCTGAACCTGGGTAGATCGTATTGTTTGCAGTGTTTAGTTCTTACCTCACGCGGCTACTCGTCGCGTGATCCCTCCCCGAGCACCTCCAGCGTCCTTCGTCCCCACATCTTTAGCCATCCCATGGCATCTGCCTGACACCACCACGACAGGAAGTAGACAATAGGAGCATTACTGCACTTTTACAATGTAATTTATATTTTAATGCTTCTATTCCTTTTGTATAAACAAGAACTCCGCCTTTTGCAGTTTTAATTATGAAATTCTTTGCAAGGTTTCCGGGTTTTAATATTTCTTTATCTTCTAAGTTCTCTGGCTTATGTGTTTTAGCTGTCCTTAGTGTTTGAAATGGCTCAATAGTAGTATGAATCATCATGCCGAATTACTGGGTAAGACAGATCAGTTCAAACTCGGAAACATGGATCATACTAAAGGCATTTTTACTAACTAGCTCCAGTGACCCAACACATAAGCAATCAGATAATACCTAGAGAAAAGTAAGGAATTTTTTGAAACTTGGGCACGCAGGCACAATCCGAGTTTCCTTTAGCCGTTAGTAGGCTGAAAATCATTCAGTTTTTAAACACCGAGCACGCAGGCACAATTCGGGTTAACATTGAGTATTTTGTAAGATCATTGAGAAATAGATAAGGTGGAATCATGCTTTGTACTATAATAAACTTGTAAAAACATGGATACAGGAATGCCAACAACTTTATTTCATGATCTCAAAGATGTTTACATAGAAATTGAACTAAGTATAGAAGGGACGTAACTGCTGGATACTCCAAGGCCTCTTTGTCTCTCTTAGCTCAACATCTATCTTTCTCTTTCTTTTCCGATTCGGCTTCTCGGGATCGTCTTCCGTATCTCGAATGTCGACAGGATATTATGATTCATTCTTCATGGCTTTACTAATGACAAATAGTCCTTTCCATACTGGGGCCAGTTTGTGCTTCCTTTGCTGTACCAATCTCAGCACTAGGTCACCTTCTTTAAAAGAACGATGCCTGATTTTCCGACTATGATAACGTCGTAAACCTTGCTGGTAAATGGCGGATCTTTGAAGCACAAGCTCTCGTTCCTCTTCTAAGAGATCGACGGCATCCTGTCGTGCTTCTTCGGCATCCGAGTCGCCGAAATCCCGCACTCTTGGGCTATCATGGATCATGTCCATTGGAAGGATAGCTTCCGCGCCATAAACTATGAAAAACGGGGTTTTCCCAGTTGACCTGTTTGGCGTCGTTCGAATACTCCAAAGCACGGAAGGTAGCTCTTCTACCCATGCTCCAGCTGCTCTATGAAGAGGAGATTCGAGTCTTGGGCGTATTCCTTGCAGGATTGAGCTATTCATTCTCTCAACCTGTCCATTGGATTGCGGGTGTGCCATAGATGCGAGATCTAGGAGAATTCCCGTTTGTCCGCAATATTTTGCCAACTCTCCAATGGAGAAATTTGTCCCGTTGTCGGTTATTATGCTATGTGGAACGCCGTATCTCATGACTATGTCAATGATGAAATTTCTGGCAGTTACACCGTCCAGCTTTTTGATGAATTTAGCCTCCACCCATTTTGTATATTTATCCACGGCTACAAGTAGATGTGTAAGTCCGCCTCGTGCAGTTTTGAATGGTCCCATCATATCTAGCCCCCAGACCGCAAACGGCCATGTAATGGGGATAGTTTTGAGTGCTTGGGCCGACATATTAGTCTGCTTGGCGTAATATTGACACCCTGCATATGTATTCACTATGTGCTCAGCATCTGTCTTGGCTGTTAGCCAGAAAAACCCAGCACGGAATGCTTTTTTAACTATGCTTTTTGATTGAGCATGATGTCCGCAATCTCCGGCATGGATTTCTTGCAATATCTCCCGTCCTTCTTCTGGCGAAATACATCGCAGAAAAAGTCCGGAAGTACTGCGTTTATACAGGGAATTGTCAATTACCGTGTGTCCTTTGCATCGACGCTGTATTTGTCTTTGCAGGACTTCGCCTGCTCCCTCCGGGTACTTCTGGTTGACTAAGAATTTAAATATGGAATTGTCCAGTCTGGGTTGACGATCATAACTTCAACTGACTCGGAAGCCAGAGGATATCAACATCTCCACCTTTTATGGATGGCTCGTACAAATGCTGGACGAATGCACCTTGTGGTAGGATTTTTACCCTTTCTAACCCCATGCGGGCTAATGCATCCACGTTCCAATTTTCCTCCCTTTTAACGTGGAGTACTTCGAATCCGAAAAAACAAATGGCGAACTCGTCCACAGTTCTCCGGTATTCGGCAATTATAGGGCTTTTTGCGTCCCAGGTTTGGTTAAGCCGATGCTGTACCAAATCCGAGTCGCCGTAGCACAAAATGCGCTTAACCCCTATTTATTTTGCAATATGCAAGCCATGAAGCAGAGCTTCGTATTCTGCCACGTTATTGCTGGCGTTGAAGTGTATTTGTAATACGTACCCCATTGTGTCTCCTTTAGGGGATTTTAAGACTACACTAGCTCCAGCGCCCTCCTTCATCTTGGATCCGTTGAAGTGCATGATCCAGTACTCGGACTCCGGCATTGGTGTTTTCTCCATTGCTTCCGTCCAGTCGGCGACAAATCTGCCAAAATCTGGGATTTCATTGCCGTCCTTGGCTGATACTTAATGTCGAAGGCTGCTAGCTCGATACCCCATTTGGCTACTCGGCCAGTTGCCTCCGCATTGTTTATTATATCCCCTAGTGGTGCTTTACATACCACTGTTATGGAATGTCCTTGGAAGTAATGGCGCAATTTTCTAGATGCGAAAAATACGCCATATGCCAGGTTTTGGTAGTGTGGGTACGTTTGCTTGGACTCGGAGAAAACTTCACTTATGTAATATACCGGATGCTGATCCGGTATGTTTTGTTCGTCTTTCTTCCGTTCCACAACAATTACCGCACTAATAACCCTGTTTGTAGCCGTGAGGTACAATAATATAGGTTCTTCGTCTTTTGGGGATGCCAAAATCGGAGCTTTCATCAAAGTTTCTTTCAACTGGGTTAACGCTGCATCGGCCTCTTCTGTCCACTCGAATTTGTCGTATTTTTTCAGCAACTTGTAGAGTGGTAAGGCTTTATCCCCCAGCCGACTAATAAATCTGCTGACGGCTGCGGCGGAACCCGTCAATCTTTGGACATCTTTTACACACGTAGGTTTGGAGATGTTCAAGATGGCTTTGATCTTTTCCGGGTTAACTTCTATTCCTCTGTGAGAAACGATAAAACCCAGAAGTTTTCCTGAGGGAACCCCGAATACACACTTTGATGGATTTAACTTCATCTTGTAAGTGCGCAAGTTTTCGAAGGTTTCTCGCAAATCCTCAAGGAGCGTGTCTTTTTCCTTGGTTACGACAGCAATATCGTCCACGTAAACATGGACATTTTTGCCAATCTGACTATGCAAACAACGTTGCATGCAACGCTGGTAAGTTGCGACTGCGTTCTTCAGGCCAAATGGCATGGTTATGTTATAATACGCCCCGTACGGGGTTATAAAAGAAGTCTTAATTTGATCTTCCTTTTTCATGCATATTTGGTGATACCCGGAATATGCATCCAAAAAGCATAAAAGCTCAGAGCATGCGGTGGCATCTATTATTTGATCGATTCGCGGTAACGCGAACCTATCTTTTGGACACAATTTTTTCAAACCGGTGTAATCTATACACATTCTAAGAGTAGTAGTGTCTTTCTTCGGTAATAATACCGGATTTACAGACCATTCAGTGTGTATTACCTCTTGGATGAAATCTGCTGCTAAAAGCCGGATTATTTCCTTGCCAATAGCCTTCCGTCTTCTTCCGTCAAATCGACGGAGACCTTGTTTGACGGGGTTGGAGCCTGGAATCACCTTGAGTTGATGCTCAGCAAGTTCCCTGGGTACGCCTGGCATATCAGCCGGGCACCAGGCAAAAATATCCCAGTTCTCACGGAGGAACTTGATGAGCTCGCCTTCCTATTTGTCGGTCATCCCAGTTCCTACTACGACAAATTTTGTCGGATCTTTGGGATCTAGGGTTACCTGTCTTGTATTCTCGGACGCCTTGAAGCTATCTACTGGCTTCCGGGTTTCTTTTCCTGCCGGCATTTCTGTCGGCGATACCTCCTTAGCCAGTTCCTTCAGCTCTTCCTTTGCTATAACCCTCTGAGCGCAAAGGGCGTTTTCTTTTTCCAGCTTGTTCGCCAGCTTGAAGTCTCAAGTTATGGTAATTACTCCTCGTTTCGGTCCTGGCATCTTCAGCTTGTTATAGATATAACATGATCTTGCCATAAATTTGGCGAAAGCTAGACGTCCGAGTATTGCGTGATACACGCTTTCGAACGGCACCACCTCGAAGGATACTTTTTCCTGACGAAAGTGATCTTTTTCTCGGAAAGTGACATCTAGGGAAATTTCTCCTAGGGATCGTGCTTGCCTGCCAGGAACAATGCCATGGAAGCGTATGTTGCTGTAATTGAGCTGGGTCTCGGAGATTTTCAGGTGCCTCAGCGTATCCAGATTCATTATGTTGATGCTAGATCCTCCGTCCATCATCACTCTTTTTAGCCTAGTGTTCTGGACAATAGGGCTTACAACAAGAGCTTGAGTGCCGGGTTCAGGGATGTTTCCGGGATGGTCTGACTGATCCCAGGTGATTGGTGTGTTCGAATACTTCAAGAATTTTGGGGTTGCCGGAACAACCGCGTTTCTTTCTCGAAGCGTTCTTTTTGCCACCTTTGCTGACGGAGTTGCCAGGAAAGTTAGGGCGCACTCTCCATCAACTCTCGGAAACGTGGGTTTGCCTTTTCGCTGTTGTTCCTGGATTTTTGCGTCAGTGTCCGATTCACTCTCTTCTTTCTCAGCTTCTGGCTTTGGTTTGGAAAATTTCCTTTTGGAACTCTTCCCCTTATTTCCGGATCCTGCACTGCCTTTCATGTGCTTGCTCAGCCGACATTGCGCGTTCGTATGGGTGGGTTTCCCGAGTTGCGAATGGTGGACGCAGGGTTCCGACTTAATCTTCTCCCACTCTTCTTTAGTGTAGTTGATTGGTTCTGAACTGCGTCCTTTCCACCTTTTCCCCTTTTCACTTCCAAAGGCTATGTTAACTTCTTTGGGTTTTGGTGTTGCATCTGAAGTTCCTTTTTTCTCAGGGCGAGGATTTTTCTTGGCCAGTATCAGTGCATCGATATTGCCTCCTCTTGCTCTGATGTCGTCTTCGGCTGCAGCGTGTTCATTGGCGGTTGTAAGCATAGATCCGAGATCTTTGTGCTGTTTGGAACCAACCATGAACGGTACAAGTCCGGGTTTTAGGCCATTGACGAAAGCATGCATTGCTTGTACGTCAGTTCTACTCCTGTGCCTTTCTTTATCCTTAGGAGGTGTCCGAGATCTCTCACGCCTGTGAGGTACATCATGTCTTCCAGCTTTTTCAGCTGGGTGTCTTGGAGGTGGCATTGCATTGCCGTCATTCCGGTATTTTTCTTCCCGGTCGTGGGGTTTGAGTCCGCCTTTCGGGAGGTGAGATCCGGTTCTAGACGCTTCATCCCTATTGTCGGGATTTTTCTTGTCTTTTCTCGGATCTGGTTTATTATCCTTTGAATTGTCTGAATCTCCAGGTTCTTCCGGTCCGGGTGCTCCAGCGGCGCAAGTAGCTGTTTTGCATAGGGCAGGGTCGTCGTGCAGCTTCCCTGATCGCTCTCGGCCCCGCTGTTGTTTTTGCAATGCTTTTCCTAGGAAAGCATACACCCCTTGGAGTTTTTCACCGTTGGAGTCAATGTCATTGTTGAGGATGGCGAACGCTGCTTCCGCGTTTTCCGATGCGTTTTTGTATATTGGTTCGCCTCTGGCATCCTTACCGTTTACCTGCCTTTGCCAAGATGGGTTATGAAACCTTTGTTTTGGCGGCAGTACTTCCGGTCTCACGATTCCGGGTAACCTTGTAGGTTTTAAGGCAGATCTATTCTTTTTCTCGTGCTCCTCGATATCTTCCTTCATGAGCTTGATGTCATCCTGGATTTTTTGGATGTGTTCCCGAGATCTAAGTAGATGTTGCTGCTGCCGTTGGAAAGCTCGTCTCCTGGCTTCCAGCATCTCAGGGGGTTTGTTTGGTCCCACTGGCGTTTGTAACAGATCATGTTCTTCTTGTTCTGTCATTGGCGGAACAAGGATTTCCTTTGTTTTCTTCTCCGCGGGCTTTGTTCCGCTTGCATCTCCTACTTCCGGGCTTTCGTCAGCTAGGTCAGCCAATTTTTTCTTCCGGATTTTGTATTGGAGCTTTTTAGCGGCCTTGTGCTTTATCTTGGAAGAGGGAGGCTTTTTGGCAGGTTCATCCTCTGTCAATTCCTTGACACTGGGAAATATCGAAGAAGTTTCTCCGTCTTCTCTCTCTTCCTCTGGCGGATGGGTTTTAGGGCTTTCCTAACTGCCGGCATCCGTGGTTTCAGCCGGTTTTGCCATAAGTACTTCATGGAATCCCTCTTGAAGAGATTTTACCTTTCTTTCGAAGGTTTCTGACTCTAATCTCGCATCAATGGCGGCTAGCACCGAGTCAGCTTCCGAGTTCATCGCCATGTTGACGGATGTCGGATCTTCCACCTCCGTAGTGGGTGTGCTGTTGTCTGCCTCCTACACGGGGTTTCCGTCGTCCGTGTTTTCGGCGACTTTGGATTGCACCATACCGATAAAGTGTGTATCACTTTCGAGTCGGCGATCTGAGCAAAATCCGGTATCATAGTCATCTTCGACTGGGTATAGGGCAGGTGGGAAAAATTTGCTTCCACCGCAAAACCCCATGGCCTCTGCAGTTAGTCCGATAAAGATATTAGCAGTTCCGATCGGTAACAGGCAGGCACTTACCAGGTGATTTTGGGCCGATATGTAAGATCCATTGTCGAGGAAGCGTTCGACGTCATCGTCGAACTCCAGGCTTCCGACAGTTATGGAACTGCCGATTCCGCCGAGTATCCCAGATCGGAACTTCGCGCGTGACGTCGTTTGCCCCACGGTGGGCGCCAACTGTCGAGACATCGTAGTAGTTTTCATAGACGGGGGTGCCATGAGACTACAGGTAGAGACGTGGGGGAACGGGATCACGTTGAAGATAAAGACACAGGATTTACCCAGGTTCGGTACATCGTAATAATACGGCGTTCCTACTCCTGCAATCTCACTAATCAGGGCTAAAGCCTGTGTATACAATTACAATGTGAGGTTCGGTTTAGCTATTCGCTGAGGATCAACTTCCCAGCGAGTTAGCCTATAGCTTCTTTTCTATCTATCATATCTCCCGTCCGGCTTTATATAATAGCCGGGTTAGGGCATACAGAGTAAGAAACCTAAAAGACTAGTAGCTATTAACTTGGAAAGTAAGGAATCCGCCTTCTACTCCAAGCCAGATCACGTGGGCCGTGATCCGGGTTCTTCTAGAATCCGTCTTCTGCGCGTCAGCTTACTGGGCCACCAAATGGACCATAGCCCACTACCACTTGGGCCACCCTGGTAATCCGGCACTTATGACTACCATCTGATATACCCCTATTCAGTATATATCCGACAAATATATATTCAATCTCGGGTGACCATATACAACTTCGAACAAGTTTCCATACACAATTACGATGGATATACACAACTTCGATCAATTTTCAATCTAGGAGATGCATAAGGAAAAATCCTGCTAAGTCCTCTTAAACTGGTCTTCGTCGGACGCATAGTGTTCTCCTTTAGGATCGATGACATGCCTAAGGAAAAATCCTGCTATTTTCTCTTGAATTGGTCGGAAGCGAGCTTCTGGACTAAGCGTCCTCCGCAAGTTATTGAGACTCTTCCGTGTGCTATCCGACTTATTCTTCTCAGAGGTTTCTTTCCGTATGTTCTCACAAACATAGTATCCACATAGATTGGTCCCCGGTGGCTGCTTATCCACACGAAGTAAAATTTTAAATTCTAGCTGATGTTTGAATTCACCGACAATTTCTTTTGAGAACCGTTTCCAAACTCTACAGTGCAAAGAAAATTAAATGAACAAGGGAGTTATTAGCTACTGCATATTAGGAAATGAACAAAAGAGACCGATCGATATAGAGCACAAATGATTGAAAATAATTACTTTTGCAGCATTTTTCTCATGTCGATCCAAAGCTTTGGATCTGAATGCATAAAGTCCATGATAAAAACTGTGGAGGTGTGAAGTTCAATTTTTAGCAGCATCCAGTGGAACCTGCGGACACGTTACATGCACTGTCATGCATAACTTATCGATTATACATACCATGCATGGAGTAAACAAAACAGAATGGGCACAATAGAAAAACACTCACCCAAAATGGTAAGGAAATATAATATGACTTTTGAGCTGATGCTTTGTAAGAAAATTGTACAAGTTTTTCTCCACGTCTAGGGGGTGATATTGTAACACATGTCCATTAATGATTTGCGGGTTAATGAACCCAACATCATGGATGTTTCTTATTTTGCATTCCCAAATCTTCAATCTGCATAATAGCGTACGCAACAATATAGTTAGGACAATATATATATATATATATATATATATATATATATATATATAGTGCAGGCAATGAAGAACGAGATGAGGTAGAAATAAATCACTTACAGAACGTAGCAACTCAAGATAGATTTGTCGAGCTCGCGCAGATTGAACAGCTGGAACAATTCACTCATCTCAACTGTTACAGAGTACTTTTTGGTGTGGTGCTCCTCTGTAACATCCACATAAACATATTCTTTGTCGGCCCATGATATGAAATTTTTGTACCAACGTAGCAGATTTCGCATTAGTGGTGGTAGACTCTTTTCCTGCGTAGGCTCGACGAGAGGCCCATTCTTCACATATTGTAATGCTACCTCACCCATTGGCACATCGTACAGGCATAACGAGGCACGAAGAGTCAAACCCATCTCGGACGCATTTTTCATGGCACTAGCTACAGTCAATCCCATTGCTGCGCAGCTGCTCTGACCTCGGGGTCCTGTTCCGGACCGGCTTTCACTATGAGCGGGGGGATCGATTGTTTACTCTGCATCCCGAGCTGCTCAACTTGTTTCCCGATTTCTTTCCTTTCTTCTTTCTCCTCCATCAATATTTCTGCTTGCCTACGAAGTTCACTTTCATAGTCTTTAGGCAAATTCTTCTCGGCTTGGGACGGTGTCGACAAAAAACCCGTAGCCCACTTCTGTACCGTCGGAGGGTATACTTCTTTGGGCATAGGCTCCCTTAGCGCCTTCTTATCGGCCTTCCATTTCTCATAGTCAGCCTTCGCGGCCAATTTGGTTTCAGCATCATTAAGTTCCCAAGCCCTTAGGGGGATAGGCTTCAGTGATGGCTCCGGTACCCGTGTGGTCTTAGGTACATAAGCCTCCGGGTTAATAGTCCAAGAGAGGGTTTCCTTGTTGTCCGCCTGCTTCTGTTTCTTCGCCGGAGGAGCAATGGGGGGCGACGGCTGCTTATCCGCCGGAGGAGGAATGGGGGGCGACGGTTGCTTGTCCGCCGGAGGAGGATTGGGGGGCGGCGGCTGCTTATCCGCCGGAGGAGGATTGGTGGGCGACGCCTGCTTACCCGCCGGAGATTGTGGATCTGGGGACGGCGTCGAATGGCGTGAAGGAGTCGTAGGTGAACCAGCACCACCACCACCTGCACCATCGGAGGGGGGGGTGGACTTGTTAGCCTTGGTGTCTCGCCTGGAAACACTATGTACTTCTTTTTCCATAGAATGAACTGGCGCTTGACATCTCCAAGTATTCTCTCCCCTTTGGGTGTAGCTATGTCAATCTCTAGGTCCTCAAACACTTGGATTATGTCTTCCACCTTGACACGAGCATAGCCATATGGAATGGGGTTGTTGTGGTGGAGTGCTTCAGGTGTACAGGGTAAAGCACTGCCGGTAGCTACTTTCGTGGAAATGTTCCCCACGGGATAATGCAGGTCACATTCTTTCATCTCCTTTACATCATCCACGGGGTACCAACCGGGACTAAATGGTACGGGTTTCATTGGGAAACGGATCATCCCTTTAGTCCCGGTTGGGGACACCAACCGGGACTAAATGGGTTAGGGTTTCGTTTGGACCAATCAGATAGAATCACACGGATCGTGTGTTTCTTTCAAGCGCTTGTGAGTCGTTGGATCCGGGGTGTGTTTCTTTCGAGCTGTTGTGAGCCGTTCGATCAGGGCTACGGTGTGTTTCTTTCGAGCTGTTGTGAGCCGTTGGATGAGGATGTTTCTTAACCATTGGATCAAAACCCTAGCAGAACACTTTGTGAGCCAGAGGACCCTATATATAGCCCACCTTCATACACCGGTCAGTTCATCGAGCAAATACAAAACATCCGGATTCGCCATCATACGTCCTGTCGTGCATTTGGTATGCATATTGCACCCAGTAGCCACGGGGGGCTGTATGATGGCGATACTGATTGTTTTGTTCTACACCCTCCTTTAAGGTTTGATACATCATATATTCAGCTCATCGAGCAAATACAAAACATCTGGATTCGCCATCATACGTCCTGCCGTGCATTTGGTATGCATATTGCACCCAGTAGCCACGGTAGGGCTGTATGATGGTGATACCGATTGTTTTGTTCTACACCCCCCCCCCCTTTAACACATCCATCAATGCTTGGGTCAGTGTTCACTTTGAGCTCGGGTAGTAATGTGCAACTATTTGCTTGGTTGTGTTAGGGTGGCGCGTGGCGCGGGAGTTGTGACGCGTGGCGCTGGAGTTGTGACGCGTGGCGCGGGAGTTGTGACGCGTGGCCAGGAGGGTGCGGTATAAACTGTCGCGCCTCGAGCGCGTCTTCTCCTCTCCACGTGCCCACTCCTCTCCACGCACCGTCGCGCTTCCACCATGCCTCCGAGGAGGAACAGCACCACCGGCTTCCGCGGCGTCCGAGCACGGCAGAACGGAATGTTCAGCGCAGATATCTGCTGGGGGGACGACCGCATCCCCCTCGACTCCTTTGCGACGACGGCGGCGGCCTGTTGCCTCAACCGCCCGCGGTCGCTGATAAACTTCAGCGACTGCCACACCGTCTGGGAAGCGAAGGCCAGGGCACCGAAGCCGCAGATCGTCACTGCCGCCGACCACCTCCACCTCCGCCACCGCACGTTTAGGGCCTAGTCGACGCCAGGGAAGACCACGTCGTCCGCGAGTATTACCGGAACAACCCGGGGGAGGAGAGCGCCGACGAGGAGCTCTGGCAGACCCGCGCGGCTCAGCGGGCGGAGCGCCGCCTCGAACGCCACCTCGCGTTAGATGCCGCTCGGGTGGCGAGGACGAAGGCGCTGCAAGAGCTTCGTCGGGCCGACCACGCCGGCGAAGGCTGGGCCTCCGACGATCCGAGGTGGGGGCATATCTCAGACATACCATCATGCACCTCCGACGACGACGAGGAGGTCACCGACGAGTTCGACGACGACGATGACCCGGAGGAGGTCACCGACGAGTTCCCCGACGATGACGACGAGGAGTAGTGTTCGTCTGTTTTCTCTTTTTAATAAAAGAATTTGTATTCCGGCGACACTGCGGCACGCTAGCGCGTCTGTTTTCTGTTTTTAATAAAAGTTATGAAATTAGATATTTTATCTCACAAGGTTTTGAGACATTTAAGTAACCTTTTGTTTTCCATGTTTTCCACTCGTTTTCTCAAATATTTTGCAAAGGAGTTAGTCTTAAACACATCAGAGATAATATAATTCACATGATCCATTCAACAAAGTTTGGTACAATAAATTAGTACACATCAATTCTTCCCTTGTGTCCCCGCTTTCTTATGATTGGGCCGTATCCATGGAGCATCCTCATCATTTAACTTAATGCTTGGGTCAGTGTTCACTTTGAAGGGCAGAATTTCACCAAACATATTATAATCTTCTGACATGTCTGTCTTGTCCTCCACTACCACGATGTTTCTTTTCCCTGAAAGAACAATGTGGCGCTTTGGATCATCGCATGATGTACTGATCGTTTTCTTATGTTTCCGTTTCCTCGATTTTCTACTCATGTCCTTCAAATAGAAAACCTGAGCGACATCTTTGGCTAGGACGAATGGTTCGACAAGGTAACCAAGATTGTTGAAATCCACCATTGTCATTCCGTATTGCTCGTCCACCTTTACCCCACCTCCTATTAGCTTGAACCATTTGCACCGGAACAAAGGGACCTTAAAGGAGGGTCCATAGTCAAGTTCCCATATCTCCTCTATGTAACCATAATATGTGACCTTTTGCCCAATCTCGATTGCTGCATCAAAGCGGACACCACTCCTTTGGTTGGTGCTCTTTTTATCTTGGGAGATCGTGTAAAATGTATTCCCATTAATCTCGTACCCTTGGAAAGTCGTTATAATCGAAGATGGTGTCTTGGCCAACATGTACAGCTGATCTCCAACATCATTGTCATTCATTAAATGTTTTCGCAACCAACTGCCAAAAGTCTCCATGTGGGCCTTTCTAATCCATGATTCAGGCTTCCTCGGGTTGTCCGAGCGTAAAATATTCTTGTGTTGCTCGAAGTACGGATCCACCAAGCTTGAATTTTGCAGAACTGTGTGGTGTGCTTCAGTCATAGAATGACCGTCCATACATATCGTTGATTTCCTTCCGATCGTGCCTTTTCCACTTAGTCTCCCCTCGTGCCGCGACTGAGGAATACCAATCGGCTTAAGGTCAGGAACATAGTCAATACAGAACTCAATTATCTCCTCATTTCCATAGCCCTTTACGATGCTTCCTTCTGGCCTAGCACAGTTACGAACATATTTCTTTAATACTCCCATAAACCTCTCAAAGGGGAACATATTGTGTAGAAATACAGGATCGAGAATGGAAATCTCTTCGACTAGGTGGACCAGGATGTGCGTCCTAATATTGAAGAAGGATGGTGGAAACACCAACTCGAAACTGACAAGACATTGGACCATCGTTCTGTAACCGTGGTAGATCTTCTGGACTGATTACCTTCTGAGAGATTGCATTGAGGAATGCACATAGCTTCACAATGGCTACTCGAACATTTTCCGGCAGGAGCCCCCTCAAAGCAATCGGAAGGAATTGCGTCATAATCACGTGGCAGTCGTGAGACTTCAGGTTTTGGAACTTTTTGTCCGCCATGTTTATTATTCCCTTTATATTCGACGAGAAGCCAGACGGGACCTTCATACTGCTCAGGCATTCAAAAAATGACCTTCTCTTCTTTGGTAAGAGCGTAGCTGGCACGACCTTGAAACCATTCCGGATGCCGGTCATCTGGGTCTTTCAAAAGTTGCTGGTCCTGTCGTGCTTCCTTTGTATCATTTGTCTTCCCATACATGCCCAAGAAGCTTAGCAGGTTCACGCAAATATTCTTCCTAACATGAATCACGTCGATTGCAGAGCGAACATCTAGGACTTTCCAATACTGTAGCTCCCAAAATATCGATTTCTTTTTCCACATGGGTACGTGCCCGTCAACTCCCAGCGGAACTGATTGTCCGCCAGGACCCTTTCCAAAGATGACTTTCAAATACTTGACCATATCAAATATCTCAGCTCTAGTACGTTCGCAGGCTTCGGCCGGTGATCTGCCTTGCCGTTGAAATGCTTGCCTTTCTTTCTTACGTTATGATTTCGGGGAAGAAATCAACGATGACCCAGGTACACGTTCTTCCTACAATTATCCAAAAATACACGTTCAGTCTCATGTAAGCAGTGCGTGCATGCTTTGTATCCCTTATTTGACTGTCCCGAAAGGTTACTGAGAGCAGGCCAATCGTTGATGGTTACAAAAAGCAACGCTCGTAGGTCAAATTCCTCTTCTTTGTGCTCATCCCACACAGGTACACCAGGTCTGCCCCACAACTGTAAAAGTTCATCAACTAATGGCCTTATGTACACATCGATGTTGTTGTCGGGTTGCTTCGGACCTTGGATGAGCACTGGCATCATAATGAACTTTCGCTTCATGCACAACCAAGGAGGAAGGTTGTAGATGCATAGAGTCACGGGCCGGGTGCTATGGCTGAAGCTCTGCTCGCCAAAAGGATTCATGCCATCAGTACTTAGACCAAATCTTATGTTCCTTGCGTCAGCTACAAAATCTTTGAACTCTCTGTCGATCTTTCTCCATTGCGTTCCATCAGCGGCGTGTCTCAACTCCCCGTCGGACTTACGGTCCTCTTTGTGCCATCGCAACAACTTGGCATGCTCTTTGTTCCTGAACAGACGTTTCAACCGAGGTATTATAGGAGCATACCACATCACCTTGGCGGGAACCCTCTTCCTCGGTTTCTCGCCCTCAACATCGTCACCAGGGTCATCGCCTCTGATCTTATAACGCAATGCAGTGCATACAGGGCATTCATTCAAATTCTCGTATTCACCGCGGTAGAGGATGCATGCATGTATCTTTAGAACCTCTAAACCTAGAGGGCAGACAACCTTCTTTGCTTCGTACATACTGGCGGGCAACTCGTTATTCTTCGGAAACATATTCTTCAATATTTTCAGCAAATTTTCAAATGATGAGTCAGCTACACCTTCCCGTGCCTTCCATTTCAGCAAATCCAGTGTGCAGCCCAGTTTTTTTCAAACTATTGTCGCATCCTGGGTACAGCGACTTCGTGTGATCCTCTAACATGCGATCCAAATTCTCCCTCTCCTTGTCAGTTTCGCAGTGTCTCCGTGCATCAGCAATGGTCCGACCAAGATCATCAGCGGGCTCATCATGTGCCTCTTCTTCACCTTCACCAAACCCTTCCCCACCTTCAGCATCATCCTCCATCAAAGTATCACCGAAAGCCTCATGATAGTTGACATCGATATCATCCTCTTCTTCATCTTCTTCCATTCTAACCCCTCTTTCTCCATGCTTGGTCCAACAATTATAGCTTGGCATGAAACCGTGCCGAAGCAGGTGCATGTGAACGTCTCTTGAGGAGGAGTAACCCTTCTGATTCATACATTCAGCACATGGACAGATAATAAAACCTCGGTGCTTGTTCGCATTTGCCACTACGAGGAAATCTTTCAAACCCGTAGTGAACTCGCCGGAGAGTCGGTTACCGTACATCCATTGCCGATTCATCTGTATTATTATTATATAAAGTATATAATTAACCATCATGCATTTGTTAAACTAACTAGCTAGAAATAATACAAATCATGAAATGTTCAAGTTGCTAACCACGATCGCGGAGGAAAAATAAATGAAAAAGCTCAAGTGTGGCTCGGACACTTCATATCATGTGTGTTTCATGCTCTCGGGCATTTCATCGAACACCTTGTGTGCATAGTAGGAACCAAAATCAAACCCACCACCCCTTGTGAATATTGTGAGTAGAAGTGACACCAAATGTGGCAAAGTGCAGCGAGCTGAGTCCTATATAGGGATGGGCTTTTAGTCCCGGTTGGCCTGGACAACCGCGACTAAAGGCCTTCGGGCCAGCCTGAGGACCTATTAGTCCTGGTTGGCCTGGCCAACCGGGACTAAAGCCCCTCCCGTCCGCCAGCTGTGGACCGAGCGCGCTGGGCCCAGATTGTTGGTCGCGGGTCTCCTCCCGAACCGCGACTAAAGACCGCTATGGTCGCGGGTCGATTATTTTGGGGACTAATGGGGGCGTATGGAAGGCCTATTTTCTATCAGTGGTACAAAGGAATCACGGAAGAACATCGAAGAGAAGTTGAAGATAGATTTAGCATACATGAGGGTGTTCAGTGGTAAACAACATGCTATTGATTCTATTTATGGCAATTGGCAGGAAAGTTTTGAGTTGTTGTATTCATTCAAAACTGAAGTGGAGAGGACCAGCCCAGGTAGTATTTAGATATTGACCTCTTCGCCGAGGAGTACACATTGAAGGGAGTGACCATGACCAAGGAATTCTTTAGTAGGGTTTTTGTGTTCTTTGAGGCTTGTCTCCGGGTTTTTTTTGGCAGGACGCAGGCCAAATTTGGATCTTGATGCCACTTTCTCATAGGGAGGTTTAAAGGACAATTAGTACCAACTTATGCAGTTCATGCACACAAATTTATATTTCCAGTTGCGTACAGTGTGTTGGAGACAGAGTCTGAGGAGAGGTACGACTTGGGCTTTACACAATCTGCGCCGGGCTATTGCACATCCCAATGGGTTGGTAATTCATACAAATGCATGCAAATGTTTAGAAGTGGCCGTGGATAAAGTGTTCCCTGGAGTAGACCATACGGAATGCTTGCATCACCTTGCTGAAATTTTTGGAAAGATATTAAAAGGAAAGTTGTATACCGACAATTAATTACAAGCATCTTTGACTGGAAGTGTTAAGAAGCACAAGTACCACATGAGGCAGTTATACATGAATGACAAAGTTAAGGAATATTTGGAAACACACCATTCCAAGTTATGGGCCAGAAGCCAATTCATTGAATTGAGTAAAGTTGACTATGTGCAAAATAATCTTGCAGAATCTTTCAACTCAACGATCCGAAACCCAAAGGATATTTATTTTGTGGATTTGGTTGACAAGATAAGGATAGAAAACATGCACAAGTTTCATTTTCGTGCAGGAATAGCCAAGGAAAAATTCATGGGCCACATTATCATCTCTTCGGTGGTGACTGAATTGAAGTAGAAAATAAGAGGCTTGGAGATGAACATGACTGTTTGTTCGGCTACCACATCACATGTATCATTTTTTTTGGATAAAGAGAAGAGAGAATGGATATATCCTATTGATTTAGAAGCTAGAACTTGCACTGTAGGCAACGATAGATAACTCGGTTGCCATGCACTCATGCATTGTTTTTCATCACTAGCCTCTCAGGTCCAGAAGGGAATATACAACAGAATGTGCATGATTACTACTCTGTTGCAAGGCTCAAAGCCACATGTGCATATGCCTTACCAGCTTCGGAGGGAAAACAACAATGGGACATTGTGGACCTGGATTCAAGGTTTGCGCTCCAATTCTGAAGAAAGCAGCAGGTAGACCGAGGAAGGGTTGAATAAGACAATGAAGGAGGTAGACCTGGAGCGAGGAGGCGTAAGTGCACAAGGTGTGGTGGGTCTGGTCATTTCACTAAGTATTGTGATAATGCAGCAGATCCAGCGTTCAGAGAGTGTTTTGATGAAAATGAAGAAAATGTTGGTCAGCAGCCGGTTGAAACAGATGATGAAAATGATGGTGATCATCCGATTGCAAGGGATGATGAAAGGGATGAAGAAAATGATGGTCAGCAGCCGCATGATTTTGACGATGATCTAAATGATGTTCCAATCCATGGAAATGTCCATCCACGGAAAGAACGGAAGGAGATTGAGGAGACCGAGATTCTTCATCTAGCTTACGAGGTTGACGATAGCGCAACGCTGCTGTGATGAAGAAGTGGTGATAAAATAAAAAGAGTAAAGAGTCATGTATTTTTTTGAAATAGCCAGATTCATTTGTGGGTCTCGATGAGAAGATCAAGTCTAACATGAAGATAGATGCGGACCGGTCAAGACGAGTTACCTTCATGAGGCTATGCATTTAGTTTTCATGTGGCACTCTAAGATGCGACAACGTGTGGCTGGTAATCCGGATGATATGTTGCTTGTATCTACAAGAAAGTGAGTGGGAGCTCTGTAGCATTTATAGTACTATATGTGGATGGCATATTGTTTATTGGAAATGATACAGAACTTTCGCAAAGTGTAAAAGGTTATTTGAATAATAGTTTTTCGATGAAATACCTCGGTGAAGCAGCTTATATATTAGACATCAAAATCTACAGGGTAGATCAAGACGCTTAATTGAACTTTCGCAAAGTACATACCTCGACAAGATTTTAAAGAAGTTCAGAATGGAAGAAATTAAGAAGCGGTTCTTACCAATGTTGCAAGACAAGCCGTTGAGTAAGACTCAAAGTCCAGCTATAGCAGAAGATAGAGAGATAATCAATACTGTTTCCTATGCTTTAGTCATAGGTTCTATCATGTATGATATGCTATTTACAAGACCAGATGTGACACATGCTATTAGTTTGACTAGCAGGTGCCAATCCGGTCCACGTTTGGAACACTGGACGGAGGTAAAGAATATCTTTAAGTACTTGAGAAGAACTAAGGATATGTTTCTCGTGTATGGCGGCAAAGAAGAGATCGTCACATGATGTTACGCTGATTCTAGCTTTGACACCGATCCGGATGACTCTAAGTCACAATCCAGGTTTTTTTTTTATGAATGGAGGATCAGTAAGCTGGAGGAGTTCCAAGCAATCTGTGGTATCAGGATCATCAACATAAGCGGAATATGTTGCTACCTCGGAGGAAACGCAGGAAGCAGTTTGGATGAAAGAGTTCATATCTGAACTAGGTGTGGAGCCAAGTGCGTTTGTTACGATGGTCATCTATTGTGACAACAATGGTGCCATAGCTAATGCTAATGAGCCAAGGTCTCACAAGAATTCCAAGCATATCAAGCACCGTTTTCACTCCATACGTGCGCATGTCAAGGATGGAGATGTGAAGATTTGCGAAGTACACACGGATCTGAATATGGTGGATCCATTGACTAAACTTCTCCCAAAGGCAAAATATGATAAACACCAGAACTCCATGGGTGTTAATATAGATTATTGCCCCTAAAGCAAGTCGGAGACTGAAGGGAATATGCCCAGAGACAATAATAACATGGTTATTATATTATTCCTTGTTTATGATGAATGTTTATTTCTCATATTAGAATTGTATTAACCGGAAACGTTGATACATGTGTATTTAATAAACAAACAATGGTTCCTAGTAACGCGTCTCGTTTAACTAGCTCGTTGATTAACTGATGATCAAGGGATCTTGATCATAAACATTAGATTTGTTAATAACGAGGTCATGCCATTAGGAGAATGATGTGATAAACATAGAGCCAAATTAAGTATAACAATACGAACAAGTCGTTTAGTTTATATTGTTATATCTTGCATACATAGTAACCTTATTCCTTAGACCATGAGATCATGTTAATCACTAATACCGGAAGGGTGCTGTCGTGGGATAATCACGGCAGACGTTACCGGGGGTAACTTGTCTTGGGGCAAATCGACTCTGGTGTTTGGGAGAGGGTTTAGCTCGAAGGAAAACATGATGATATGCAATCTGGTAGCCGGCAATCAAGTCGCCGAGTCTCCGATCTAGATATATTAACTCAACTCTCGTGTTACACTGGATACTCGATACCTAGCGATATTGCTCGAACTCTTAGATCTCTCTTAACCTAACCCTGGGGGGCGGCTTATATAGTATCCGGACCCCCTGGCCTACTCTCCAAGGCGTACTCTGAATTCTACCCGGACACTGCTTACAAACCCTAAACTTCCTTATCGGAACCGACAATCCGGGTTACGAGGCCTACATTCCTGTGCCTTCTATAAACTCCTTTACCATAAACCGGGTCTTGCGCAACGTCCTTTGGGCCGAGTTACTCCTTGGCGTTGGCCTACCGGGTTATCATCCCTCCATCAGTAGTCCCCAGAATAGATTGGGCTTCACGAGATCCTCCTTGAAGCGCATGCTATTCCCTGCAAAAATAACAAACATACAAGTTCATAGAGGCCGGGTCAGATTGCTTTGATAAACAGCTAGGCCTAACTCCATGGTGGCCATATAATAACCCGGCTTTCTCTAAGTCCATTGTTTACTTTTCCGGGTCAGTGCCCTGATAAAAATGCCAAAGATCCGGCTTACTTCACTCGTTAATCGATCCAAGTATCGCGGAAGAGATTTGTTCCGTATCCATTCCGGATATCCCGTCCAGCACTTAACGCATATCCCAGAAAATCAGGACGGGTACCCCTTATCCCGAAATTTCCGATTCCCGCCCGTTGGCCTAGGTTTACCCACCCGTACCTATAAATAGGTACCTAGGGGGTGACCTAACCCCAACGGTCCATTCCTTCTTCTTCTTCCTCCTCTCCATCACTTCCACACCCGAGCTCACGGTGCGCACCACGGAGACCTCGCGCACGCCGCCGGAACAAAGCCGCCGCCGGTTACGTTCTTCTACGGCTCGTCCCGCGCCGCCGCCAAACTCCGCCGCCGCGCCCTCGACCTGATCGCCGGGAGTCGCAAGGGGGCATCAGGACTGCGCCATCTGCCGCCGTCGAGCTCTGCTCCAATCCACTCTGGTAAGCTCCTCGCTCCCATTGATTTAGTCTCGCAATTTCTCCATTTGACCTAGATTAGATCTTGGTCAACCGCGGGCCATTTCTTGCTCCGCGCCAAATTAAGTCGCATAGATACACGCTAGCTCATTCAATCACTTGAGTATTCATCCCACTTCACTCTCCTATTGCTCGCAGTCATCAATTTCTCCGCAAAATCGATAGTGAGATTCCCAATCTAGGTTCAGTCCGCCCAAATTTTCCACGGCTGCTATTGATACCCTGAAAATCCACTTTTACCGGTTCTTTTACTTGCACTAGGTACATAGGCAATCAACTTTTTTCCATGAATGCTTGCCAACACGTAGATGTCCCATATTTCCTGTACTGCCACTCGATACCCGGATAACCTGTAACTTTCGCTCCGCCCAGCGATACCCAGACAGTTCATAGTTCCCATGGTTCTTACTGATACTGCTTGCGTATATTCGGATAACTCATGACTTCCGAGTCTTACGTCTTGTACCTTTTTGTCTCGTGCTTTACAGACTGAACCCATGGCCCCCAAGAAGCAAGGGAAGCAGCCGGCTAAGCCTCGGACGACCCAATCGATATCCGCCAACTAGGCGCGATCCACCGTTACCAAGGCCAAGCTGGAGGAGCTGGCCGAGTTAGGGGTCCTCCCCCCTCAGGAAGATATCCACTCGAGGGTGCCGGGTGACGAGACCCGGCCCACACCTGCTGCTGACGAGGTAATCTGCTTCGTTGAGCATGTGACCCGGGGGTTTCGAACTCCGGGTCACCATTTTTTCCGCGAGGACTTAAGCCACTATGGCCTCCGGGTGTTCGACATAGGGCCTAACTCTATGTTGAACATTACCCACTTTATCGTCCTTTGCGAGTCCTATTTGTGCATTCTGCCAAATTTGGCTCTTTTCATAGAACTCTTCCAGTGCAAACCGTGCCGCGAAAGCGGTGATGGGGCACTATTGGCTTGCGGCGGGGTTTCCATCCAGCGCCGCAAGAACTCTCCAATGCCGACTCTCAATCTCAATTCCCACGTTAAACACTGGCAATTGTCCTTCTTCTACTGCCGAGACACCTCCCCACCCGGCGAAAGGAAACTGTCGGGTTACTCGGAGGGTCTTCTTGATATCTCCGAAAATTTCAACGCATTTGCCCCTGAATCGGACAGGGAGGCCATCCAACCTCTCCTAGCTAAGATAGCTGTCCTCTCCGCCCAAGGTCTCCTTGGGCTTAACTTGGTCAAGACATGGGTCAATTTCCGGATCCAACCCAACTCCATCCGCACTAAGTTAATGTGCGAGTACCCGGGGCACTCCACGGATTCGCTCCGTTACTCCTCCAAGAACTACCCGGCGTGTGGTTCCATCAAGACCATCAAGGGCTTTGATGGAGGGATAATAACCCGGTAGGCCAACTCCAAGGTATAACCCGGCCCAAAGGACGTTGCGCAGGATCCGGCTAAGGATAAAGAAACTTCTGGAAGGCCCAAAGTTTGTAGGCCTCGTAACCCGGATTGTGGGTTGCGGTAAGAAAAGCTAGGGTTTGTAAGCGGTGTTCGGGTAGGACTCAAGCTGCGCCTTGGAGGGCAAGCCAGAGAGGGGTACGGGTGCTTTATAAACCGGCCCCTAGGCTTAGTTTTGCAGAGATTCAAGTCATAGCCATATCACCAATTATCAAGCATCCAGTGTATTTCGTGAGTTGTATTATCATCCTACGATCAGAGACTCGGCGAGTTGATTGCCAGTCTCCAGGTCGATTATCATCATGTTCTCTTCTGAGCTAAACCCTCTCCCAAACGCCTGTGTCGACTTGCCCCAAGATCAGTTACCCCTGGTAACATCTGCCGTGATTATCCCACGACAGTTGGGGCGCACCGTGGGGCCTGCGTCCAAAGGTGTTTACTTCACGGGAGAAGCTCGGAAGAGCATGAGGAGTCTCGTCGTCGGTGAGATCTACGTCGACCACGAAGGAGAGAAGATGGTAGACGATTCCGGCTGGGGACCAGAGTCGGATCACCTCAAATCTGGGTCTACTGTGACGATCGGCAAGGTCAACATCTTCATCGGTATGGTAAGTACGTTTGATTTAAAAGGACAATATCATGTGCATGTTACAGGAACTTCTAGCAGGGACAAAGAAACACTAAAGCAAACGGTAAATTCGGTTTCCTCGGCCGTTCCGGGATACCTGAGATGGTCGGAACAAGAGGTAACGTGGAGCAGAAGGGATCACCCGGGAGGAATAGAACGCCCAGGAATCTTGGCGTTGGTGGTTGCGCCGCAGGTCAATGGTTACGAGTTGAAAAAAGTCTTGATGGATGGTGGAAGCAGCATCAACATCTTGTATTGGGAAACCTTCTTACGCATGAACCTCAAAGAATCCCAGCTGCAGAAAAGTTCAACAGTCTTTCATGGAATTGTGCCGGGTCATTCAGCGCGCCCTGAAGGAAAGATCACATTGGAGGTTGCTTTCGGAGAATCGGTGGATAATTATCGAGTTGAGTGGCTCACGTTTGAGGTGGTCAAGTTGCGTAGTCCTTATCATGCGCTGTTCGGAAGGCCGGCTTACGCTAAGTTCATGGCTAGGCCATGTTACGTATATTTGCAGCTAAAGATTCCGGGTCCTAAACAGACCATCACCATACATGGAAGCCGGGATATAGCGGCTGAGTGCGATGAAGGAGATTCAGTGATGGCTGAGCAAGCTTGCGGAAAAGAAGAACTCAAATATTACCGGTCTCAGGTGGATCCGGATGATGGCACAGCGTTGAGAAGGCCGGACTCTGAGAACGAAAGAGTGAAATTCAAGGCAGCACAGGACACCAAGAAAATAGATTTTGTGGAAGGTGATTCCACCAAGCAGTTTACTATAGGGTCCAACTTGAAAAGCGAGCAGGAAAAGGCACTTGTGGAGTTTATTCGTTCAAATGCGGATGTATTTGCTTGGACACCCAGTGACATGCCGGGTATCCCCACTGAGTTGGCAGAGCATAGTTTGCATGTGGATCCCAAGGCTAGACCCGTGAAGCAGGGCTTGAGAAAGATGAATGAGGAAAGAAGAAGAGCTATAGGTGAAGAAATTGCACGGCTATTAACTGCAGGCTTCATCATGGAAGTATTTCACCCGGACTGGTTAGCGAATCCGGTTCTAGTGATGAAAAAGACCAATGAGTGGAGGATGTGCATTGATTTTACAAGTCTCAACAAGCATTGCCCAAAGGATCCGTTCGCACTACCAAGGATAGACCAAATCATAGACGCGGTAGCCGGGAGTGACTTGTTGTGTTTCCTGGACGCATATTCAGGATATCACCAGATTAAACTCAAAAGGGAGGATTGGGAGAAAACGTCGTTCATAACCCCTTTTGGGGCTTTCTGCTACAAAACCATGACGTTTGGATTGAAGAACGCGGGCGCAACCTACCAACGGTGTATTCAGAAGTGTTTCGAAGACCAAATTGGGCGCAATGTACATGCTTATGTGGATGATGTGGTCGTCAAGACCAGGAAGGCAGAGACATTTATAGACGATCTAAAGGAGACGTTCAAAAACCTAAGGAGATATCAGATGAAGCTCAACCCGACAAAGTGTGTGTTTGGGGTTCCAGCTGGGAAATTACTCGGATTTATCGTTTCCGAGAGAGGAATTGAAGCAAACCCGGACAAAATCAAAGCTATCCAAAATCTGAGAAAGCCGGAAAATTTGAAGCAGGTTCAAAAACTTACAGGCTGCGTAGCAGCCTTGAGCCGGTTTATATCCAGACTTGGAGAAAAGGCAATACCCTTGTACCGGCTCTTGAGGAAATCCGATAAATTCGTATGGAATCAAGAGGCGGATGAGGCATTCGAGGCACTAAAAAAACAGTTATCTGAAGCACCGGTGCTAGCGGCCCCGGGTCCTAAAGAACCTATGTTGTTATATGTGGCAGCTGGCCCCCGAGCTGTCAGTGCGGTAGTGGTAGTGGAACGCAAAGAGGACGGAAAAGGTTATCTAGTCCAGAGACCGGTTTATTATGTTAGCGAGGTATTATCCAAGGCAAAGCAGCGTTACCCGCATTGGCAGAAGCTGGTTTTCGGGGTCTTCATTGCCAGCCGGAAATTGAAGCCGTACTTCCAGGAACACCCTATAACAGTAGTCAGCTCAATACCAATGTCAGATATCATCAGAAACTCGGACGCGACCGGAAGAATAGCCAAATGGGCGATAGAGATGGGGGATTATCATATCAGCTACGAGCCTAGGTCAGCAATCAAATCCGAGGCCTTGGTTGATTTTGTTAATGATTGGACACACACCGGAATGACTACCATAGTTCCAAATTCCGAGTCATGGACCATGCACTTCGATGGATCGAAGCAGTACGAGGGTTCAGGGGCCGGAGTGGTGCTAACGTCACCCAAAGGAGACAAGTTGAGTTACGTATTGCAGATTCACTTCGATTGTTCCAACAACGTAGCCGAATATGAGGCCCTATTGCATGGCTTAAAAGTAGCCAAGGAGATGAACATTAAGAGGATATGATGCTTTGGAGATTCGGACCTTGTGGTACAGCAGGTATCGGGAACTTGGGATAGAAAGGACGCGACTATGGCAGCGTACCGCAGGAAGTTGATAGGGTGGCTGGATGTTTTTCCGGGTATGAGGTGGAGCATATAGACAGAAGAAAAAACGAGGCAGCAGATGCGCTCGCCCGACTCGGCTCGCGCAGAGAGCCGGTTCCACCCAATGTTTTCCTGGACGAGCTATGGCGACCATCTGTGAAGACCGAGTCTGAGGAAGAACTGGCGAATCAAGACCCGGATTTGGAGCTCGTGGCCACAGTACGCGCTATTCCTGAGTGGACAGAGCCGTTCCTGGCCTACCTATCACGAGGCGAGTTGCCGCAGCAGGAGGTGTTAGAAAGGCAGATTTTGCGGCGAGCAAAGGGATATTCTATCATCAATGGGGAGTTATATAAGAGAAGCGCCACGGGAGTTTTTCTGCGCTGTGTGGCACCAGAGGAAGGCCGACAGATCCTCAAAGAAATTCATGAAGGTGATTGTGGGCATCACGCGTCCACAAGGTCACTCGTTGCCAAGGCTTATCGACACGGATTTTTCTGGCTCACAGCTTTGGCAGATGCGGAACGATTAGTGGCAAGGTGTGATGGATGTCAAAGGTACGCTCGCCAAATCCACGTGCCGGCTATGGAGTTACGGACCATCCCATTAACTTTGCCATTCGCCGTATGGGGTATGGACATGGTTGGTCCCTTTCATATGTCACCTTGCAAAAAGACACATCTTCTGGTAGCTATTGATAAGTTCACCAAGTGGGTAGAGCTAATGCCAGTTACTAATTGTGAAGCGGCGACATCAGTCAAGTTCTTGAAAAGAATTATCTACCGGTTCGGGTATCCTCATAGCATAATTACCGACAATGGAACAAACATGTCCCTTGGCGAGATGGAAAAGTTCTGTGGTAACAATGGAATCCGGCTCGATGTAGCATCAGTAGCTCATCCACATGCCAATGGACAAGTCGAAAGGGCGAATCAAGAATTGCTTCGCGGTTTAAAGCCACGCCTACGAGTCCCTTGTATCAGAGCTGCTGGTGCATGGGTCGAAGAACTTCCCGCCGTGGTTTGGGGTATCAATACTACACCTAACAGGTCCACACAGATGACGCCTTTCTTCATGGTCTACGGCGCAGAGGCAGTGTTACCAAGCGATATTATTCATGATTCGCCGCGAGTGTCAGCTTACGTTGAAGTAGAGAACGAAAAGACCCGGCAGGACGCCGTGGATATGTTAGAAGAACAAAGAGAACAAGCCTTGGAAAGATCAGCCATATATCAGCAGGATTTACGGAGGTATCATAGCCGGCGCGTGAAAACCCGGGTCTTCCAGGAAGGAGACCTGGTTCTGCGCCTAGTTCAGTCAAACGAAGGAAAACACAAGTTATCACCACCATGGGAATGACCATTTATCGTAAGCCGAAATTTGCATAATGGGTCATATTACTTGATAGATGCAAGGGAAGAATCGGCCACAGTTAATGACACTGCTCATACCACTTCATCTATGCAAGAAAGAGACAGACCATGGAACGTGGCTCAGCTACGTCCGTATTATACTTAGCAAGGATTATGTTGGCGTGTGGAATTGAACGATGTAACAGGCAGCAGGTTTCAGACGTACTCTTTTCCTATCCAGGGTACCCTTGGGGACTGGACGGGTTTTTAATGAGGCGGCTTGCTGACCTAATTTTTCATATCAAATAAAGAGGTGATTATCAAGAAAAGAGGCGATTATTATTATGTCCTGTACTTTCAGTATGATGCGTATCTTTAGGTCTTGAGGGCTGATCGCTTGTATAAGCACAGTTACAAACTCAAAAGACCCGGCCTTGATGCCTATGAGTTATAAGGGCCGATTACTCACAAACGAGTACGGCTTCAATCTTATAACCGGACAAAGAAGTCCAAATTTCTTGACTATTCTTACTTAAGTTCGATGCGACTCGCACTAAAGTGGCATGATTTGTTCGCTTGCGATTACAGTCAGCCATGAAGCCCAATGGGACTTGCGTGACCCCGTTTTCGTATAGATGTAATAACATGGTATCCACGCGAAAGCCGGCTTACAGTACAAGATAGTCAAAAGGGTCATCTAAACCACAAGTTATGCAGAGTACAAGGCTAATAGCTGGAAACTCAACGATTATTAAGCATAACTTCAAATCCTATGTGAAACGGTTCTGGGATCTTTGTGAATTTAGCAGCAGGCAATTCGTTCTCCTTTAAAAATCACGTGTCCTAGACTCGGAAATCCGGGCTCAGGGGACTCGGGAATCTTAAAAGAGAAAAAATTGTTTAGTTGTTCAAATTCCAAGAACCCAAACATCCGGGTCTTGGGGACTTGGGGACTTAGAAGCAAGTCCGTTTGCCAAACACCCATGAAACCCGGAAGCCGGGTCTCGCAAAAGGAAAAATAAAGAAGTGCGGATATCAAGAATAAAGAAAGTTGGATATCAAGAGCAAATGGGTGCAAAAGTAGATAAATTTAAGCCAGAAGAGGCATAAGGTGTATCAGGAATTTGGAGTGCATTACAAAGTCTCACCAAAAAGTATCAAAGGTGCACAAGCGCACCATTCAAAAAATAAATTGTTTCAACGGCACTTCGGCCAACTGACGCATATGAAGTAGCAGATGTCACCCGACATCCTAAGCCGCAGGGTCCATCTTGGCCTTGCCCTTGCCGTCGCTTGTGGTAGCAGCACCACTCGGGTCAGCAGCAATGCCGACTCGTGCAGGTGGGGGAACGACAGGAGCAGAAGTAGCGGGCGCAGAGTCGGCTTCGGCCTTCCTCTTGGCAGCCTCCTCCCTTATCTTGGTAGCTTCCTCCTTCCACCGGGCAAGCATGTCTTATGGCTTGGGGCGGTCCGCCTTGATGATATTGTCATTAGCATCATATGCAGGAAGAATGGAGTCAATTTCCAAACCGTCGGCAATAACGCTAGCCGGATGACGGATTTCCTTCTGAATAGCCTTGAAATTCTTAGGCAAAAACTTGGATCCGTCCTGGTTGAACTCTGGAAACCCGCCCATCAGCTTGGCCGGCTCTAGCTTAGGAAAATAAGCTTTAGCCAGCGCGAGTCCTCGGGTCACTCCAAACCGGCAGGATGAACGCTTCCAATGCCAAATCCACTCAGGAATAGTGGAGCAGAATTCCAGCAATTTCTTCATGTTGCCTGGCCCGACACCCGGCAGTCGCAGCTCGTCAAGAATCCATCCAACTCCGGCACTAAGCTGCCGGATAGTGTCTTTAATAAGTTTCAGCTTGGCAGTATCATCTTCTTCAGGGGCTACGTCACCCGGACCTGCTAAAAAGACAAAAAGAAAAAATAATAAGCAAGGGGATTCGGTTGTCCATCTAGAGGGAATCCAGGTCATGAGTGCTAAAATTCAAGGGTCATACCAGTTGCGGTGCGATAGATATCGGCAATTTGCACGGAGAGCGTTGTCAATCTGTCCTCAGCCATGTGAGCTCTTTTTCTGTACTTTCTCGTGATCTTTTCGTTCCTACGAGCTTCAGTTTCAGCTGCTTCGCGAAGGGCCGTCTCCTTCTCGATACGTTTGGCAGCCTTGGCTAGCTTCTTCTCAGATTGCGCAACGAAGTCCTATGTGGAAACACGGAGGAGGGTCAGTCGGAAATATTATACAAAGTTCCAAGCAAATTACTTAGTAATTCACTCGGAACTTGGGGACTATATAAGGAAATAGATGGTATTACTCGGACTTACCTTGTGTTTGGTTATCAAGGCATCTAGGATATTTTCTTCATCGGCCCTCAAAGTGTAGAGGGCATCAAGCATCTGGGCAAACGTCATGTCTTCAGGGCGAAGTCTTGAAGGGCCAGCAGATTGGCCTTCTGGTTGAAGGATTTTTCCGGCTCTTGGGGTCGAAACCCGGACCGTCTGGGTATCCGGGTTAGGAGAACCCGACCTGGTCTCCAAGATAATATCTTCATCTACCTCTTCAGAGGATTTGGGGTATGCGGTCTCAGGCTGAGCTGGGTCCTTGAAGGGGTCTTGTTCTTGCCCGTCCTCAGCTTCATCATCAACTCCAGCGTCAGTGTTAATATTCGGCTCTTCCCCTCCTTGCCTTTCCGCTTCAGGAATTTCCGGGTCACTAGTGGTAACTTGGGCACTAAAAGGAAAAAAGAGGAAAGAATGGTCAGCAGTGTATGTTAAAAGATAATGGGTGTAAGAGGATATCGAGTAAAGAATACTTACCCGGTGTTCACGGCGTAGTCCGGCGGGAGTTCGCTGCTGGAGGCCGATGAAGTTGTCAAGGGTACCGTCTGCGGTACCCGGAATTGCCCAGCGAGTGGGTGGTTAGGAGATGGATGGCGCTGGGGAGATTTAGAGGGCTGAGGTGGAGGAGTGCTGGCTCGGTGAGCCGGTGAAGTGGAGATACCCGGGTTAAGGGGATTGTCCCCCGGGGAACTCCGGGTCACCCTGCGCTTAGCCGGGAGGGGATCCTTCAAGAATGATGAGTGTGACAATCGTTCATTAAGTTTATGCATAGTTTCGAAGGAGTAAGGCTCAGAAGACATGGAGGAGAAAGGAACCTTTGCAACCACTCCTCTGGCTTTCCTTTTGGTTCCAACTGTGACTTCCTGGTCGGATTCGGTGGCCTCCGGGTCCTCCTCCTCTTTTTCTTCCTCATCCTCCACCCCTGGAAGACGAGTAAGTATCAAACGAGAAAGAAATGAGTGGTAGGAAAATAATGCAGGTAAAAGGCGAGTATAAGATCTGGGAAAGCACCTTCTTCATCATCAGCCGGCTCGTCCTCCTCTTCCGGGTCTCGGGAAGGAGGGGAGGTTTCAATCTTCCAGAAGGGATCATCAGCCTATGACCAAGGAAATGAAAGCAAGAATTAGAAGCTGTATCAAGTAAAAGTGTTGAAATAAGTTATGGGAGTCAGGTCTTACTGCTGGGGCCGGGTTTTTCCGGGTGAATGGGGCTAACCCGGTAATATTCCTTATCACCTCCAGCTTCTCCGTCATGAAGCCTTTGATGGTCTTGTTGGTGTCACCGGTTGCAAAGTTCTTAGTGGAGTACCGGAGCGCGTCTGTGGTGTGCCCCGAGTACTCGTGCATCAACTTGGTGCGGATAGAGTTGGGTTGGATCCGGAAGTCCACCCAAGTCTTCACCAAGTTGAGCCCAAGAAGGCCTTGGGCTGAAAGAACAGCCAATTTAGCCAGCAAAGGCTGGATCGCCTCCCTATCCGAGTCAGGGGCAAAGGCACTGAAAGATTCGAAAGGTTCGAGGAGACTCTCCGAGTAACCCGGCAGCTTCCTCTCGCCATTTGGGGAGGTGTCGTGGCAATAAAAGAAAGATAATTGCCAGTGTTTGACGTGGGAGTTTAGGTTGAGGGTTGGCATTGGAGAGTTTTTACGGCGTTGGATGGAAACGCCGCCACAAGTAAGAAGTGCTCCGTCACCGCTTTCGCGGCACGGTTTACACTGAAATAGTTCAATGAAAAGGGCCAAACTTGGCGGAACGCACAAGTATGACTCGGATAAGACAATGAAATGGGTAATATTCAACATAGAGTTGGGCCCTATATCAAATACCCGGAGGCCATAGTGGCTTAGGACCTCTCGGAAGAAAGGGTGACCGGGAGAACGGAATCCCCGGGTCACGTGCTCAATGAAGCAGATTACCTCATTGTCGGCAGGAGTGGGCCGGGTCTCGTCGCCTGGTGCCCTCCAGTGTATGTCCTTCTGAGAGGGGAGGACTCCTAATTCGGCCAGCCCGTCCAGCTTGGCCTTCGTCGCTGTGGATCGACCCCAATTGGCCGATATGGTTTGGGTAGCTTTTGCCTGAGCCGGCTGTTTCCCTTGCCTTTTAGGAGCCATGGAGTCAACCTGCAAAACGCAAGGAAAAATGGTGCCGTAAGTAAGACTCGGAATTGTTGGATTATCCGAGTTTGGAGTATCAAGAAAGTATGGAGACTAAAAAGAAATATCCGGGTATAGCATCACGGAGCAAAGATTGCGAGGTGTCCGGGTGTTAAGAACGGCTATGGGAATTATTGGCCACTTACGTATTGAGATGAGTTTGGGGAACACGGATGGTTTCCCATGTCTCTACTGCAAGCAAAGTAACTGGAAAAGGAGGATTTTCCGGGTGTTAATGATATGCGCGGAAATTTGGACGAAATGGATCTAAGTTGGAAAATTTGCGAATGATTCTACGAAGAAATTGGAGATTAATAGCGGTAGGAGGATGGTGTGAGATTATCTAACCAGTTGTTGAAGGAGCTAGCAGATATCTAAGCGGTTTAATCCGACGCGGCAAGAAAAATGGCCCGCGGATTGACCTAGATCCAATCTAGAGTAAATCTAGAAATTGCAAGGTCAAATTAATGGATACGAGGAGTTTACCGAAGGAGATTGGAGTAGCACGCGGCGGCGGCAAATAGCGCAATTCGAATGCCTCTTTGCGACTGCCGGCCAGATGTTCACGGGCACGGCGGCGGAGGTCGGCGGCGGCGCGGGACGAACTGTGGTGGAGCTTAGCCTGCGGCAGGTTGGATCCGGTGACGAGCGCGAGGTCTCTGTGGCGGAGCTCTGTGAGTTCGAGCACGGAAGTGAAGAAAAGAAGAAGGAGAAGTGAGCCGTTGGGATTAGGTTAACCCCTAAGTACCTATTTATAGGGTACGGGAGGATAATCCTAGGCCAACGGGCGAGAGCCGGAAATTGTGGATAAAACGTATCCGCCCGGATTTTCCGAGATATGCGTTGAATATTAGACCAGATTTTCGGGACAGATATGAGATAAATCTTTTCCGCAATTATCGGATCGGTTAAACAAGTAAAGTGAGCCAGATCTGCGGCATCATTGTCAGGGTATTAACCCGGGGAAATAAGCAAAGGGCTTGAAGAAAGCCGGGTTACTATATGGCCACTGGAGTTAGGCCTAGCTGTTTATCAAGGCAATCTAACCCCGCCTCCATGAACTCGCGAGTTTGATATTTTTGCAGGGAATAGCATGCGCTTCAAAAAGAATCTCGTGAAGCCCAAGCTATTCTGGGGACTACTGATGGAGGGATAATAACCCGGTAGGCCAACTCCAAGGTATAACCTGGCCCAAAGGACGCTGCGCAGGATCCGGCTAAGGATAAAGAAACTTCTGGAAGGCCCAAAGTTTGTAGGCCTCGTAACCCGGATTGTGGGTTGCGGTAAGAAAAGCTATGGTTTGTAAGCGGTGTTCGGGTAGGACTCAAGCTGCGCCTTGGAGGGCAAGCCAGAGAGGGGTACGGGTGCTTTATAAACCGGCCCCTAGGCTTAGTTTTGCAGAGATTCAAGTCATAGCCATATCACCAATTATCAAGCATCCAGTTTATTTCGTGAGTTGTATTATCATCCTACGATCAGAGACTCGGCGAGTTGATTGCCAGTCTCCAGGTCGATTATCATCATGTTCTCTTCTGAGCTAAACCCTCTCCCAAACGCCTGTGTCGACTTGCCCCAAGATCAGTTACCCCTGGTAACATCTGCCGTGATTATCCCACGACAGGCTTCTTGACGAAAAAGTTGGAAGTAATCCGGAACATCGCCGGGTTGGAGCCATTCACTCGTGAAAATCCGGCTCCTGCGGTAAGATCCAGCGCTCATACCTCCACTTTCATGCTTTCACTTGATATGGTTACTAACTCTCGCCTTTGTACCTTTATTTTAGGCTGATAGCGATTTATGGGATGTTGAGACCTCCCCTTCCTCCGGAGACCCGGAAGAAGACGAAGAACCGGCTGATAACGATGAAGGTATTATCCGGGTCTTTAACCAGCTTTAATTGTATCAATTTGATTCCACACATATCGCTTTTTCTGACTGTACATTCTTGGCTTTCAGGATTGGAGGACAAAGAAGACAAGGGCGAGGAGGACCCGGAGGCCACCGAGTCAGATAAAAGCGAACCCGAACAAAAAGTAACGGTCGGGGCCAAGAGGAAAACCAGAGGGGTGGTATCCAAGGTTCCCTACTCCTTCATGTCCTCCGAACCCTATTCTTTTGCTAACATGTGCAAACTTAACCAACAACTATCCAACTCCTCACATTTGAAGGACCCTCTCCGACCAAGCGTAGGGTGACCCGGAGTTCCCCGGGTGACGATCCCCTCAACCCGGGTATCTCCACGTCACCAGCTCGTCGTGCCGGTACTCCTCCATCTCACCCTTCCAACTCTCCTCAGCGTCACCCCTCCCCCAACCATCCACTGGCCGGGCAGTTCCGGGTCCCGCTATCAGTTACTGTGACAGCTTCCACTGCTTCCAGCAGCGAACTCCCACCGGATTATGCTGTGAACACCGGGTGAGTCTTTGCTATATGATATCCTCGTATACTTGATAATTTTCATTCACTGTCGCTAACTGTTTATCTCTTTTTTTTTAGCGCCCAAGCCACACTTAGTGACCCGGAGAACATGGACACGGACAACCGAGAAACGGAGGGGCCGACTGACGATATGGACGCCGCGGCAGGCGGTGGTATTGAAGACACCCAGGAGCAAGATCCTTTGGCGGACCCGGATCGGCAGGAAGACGGGTCTCCCAAGCCATCTGAAGAGGCTAAGGACGACGAGGTCGAGATCCTGGACACGAAGACAGGCTCTCCCAACCCGGACATCCAGACAGCCCAGGTCTCGACCCTAGAGTCGGAGAAGGTTCGCCCGCCGGTTGATCAAGCTGCCGGTCCTTCCGGTGTCAGGCCCGAAGATATGTCTTTCTCCCAGATGCTTGGTGCCCTGCACACCTTGAGGGTCGATGAAGAAAATATCCTAGAAGCTTTGATAGCCAAACATGAGGTAAATCCGAATAATATTGCCTGTATCCTTATCTAGTCCCCAAGTTCTGAGTGAACTTATTGATAATTTGCTTGGAACTTTCACAGATAGCCGACTGATAATTTTGTTTTGTCCGACTGACACTTCCTTGTGTTTTCTCATAGGCTTACGTAACGCACTCTGAAAAGGCGTTGGCTAAAGCCGACAAACTTCTCAAGGCGGAAACAAAGCGGCGTGAGTCGGCTGAAGCTGAAGCGAAGAAAGCCGGGAAGCAGGCGAAGAAGTACAAGAAACGATGTAATGCTGCAGTGGGTAGAGTGAACGAGCTGTCTGGCCGGATTGCCGACACTTATCGTTATGTGATAGGTAAAAATTCCCGACTGATTGGTTTTACACTTGGCTCTGATATTCTGATAAACACTCGGAGTTCCTGACTTTGGATATTTTCTGCTTGCCTGCAAGGCCGGATGAAGAGGTTCCGGATGTGGATGAAGTGATTTTGCTGAAAAACATAAAGGACAACATCCGACAATTCTGTGCTAGGACCAAACTGGCCCTGAAAGCTGTCAAATTGCAAAGCCTCAGGGAAGTTGGTTTGAACACGCTGCTTGACGCATGTTCTACCATCCCCGAGTGGATCGAGCACTGGAAGCGCTCGTCCTGCCGGGTTGGGGTGACCCAGGGTCTTGCTTTGGCGAAAGCGTACTTTCCCAAGCTTGACCCGGCGAAGCTTGTTGGCGGGTTTCCCGAGTTCAACCACGACGGGACTCCCTTTTCGCCTAAACACTACAAGGTCATCCAGACGGAGGTTCGTCACTCGGCAGCCTGATTGCTGACAACCTGGATATCGGCCGGATGGTGCCGTCATATGATAAACAAGATAAAGCCATTAAGTCGGATCCTCCTAAGCCCTTAGACATGCTGGCGCGATGGAAGGCGGAAGCTGCCCGAGTGAGGGAAGGAGCTGCGAAGAAAAAAGCTGAAGCTGATACCGCGCCTGCTAGCTCCACGCCAGTTGTCCCTCCTCCTTCACGCGCCAGTGCCAGTGTCAATCCGGATGCTGCTGCTGCCAAGACTGCTGAAGAAGAAGTCAAGGAGCAGGACCCGACTGGCAAGGGCAAGGGCAAGATGGATGCCTCCACCCAAGATGCCGAATAACTCTTTTCTATCTGCTGTCATACCCGATGCGTCATTCGGCCAATGGGCCTTTTAAACAATTGTTTCTGATGGTGCGTCTGTGCACCTTTGATATTACTATCGTGTCATGTAATATGTTTTGAAACCTTAATAGCTTTCGTGGCCCTTCTGGCCTTTGGATGATCTTAATATTTATCTTCTTTTGAGCTCATTCATTCTTGATATTCCGACTTTTTTTATGGTTCCTTTTGTGAGACTCGGTTTCCGAGTCTCGTGGGTTTCGACAAGTGGACTTTTCTCTAAGTCCCCAAGTCCCCAAGACTCGGATTTTTGGGTTTTTGAGCTTAATAGCCAAGCAACTTGTTTCTTTTTTCAAATTCCCCTGTCCCCAAGACCCGAAATTCCGAGTCTAGGATGTGTGGTCTTTCAAAGAGAACAAGTTGTTTTCTGCTCAGCCCAAAACCTAGAGCCGTTTCACATAGGTGTTGAAGTTATGCTTAATAAACTTTGAGTTTCCGGCTATTAGCCCTCTACTCTGCATAACTTGTGGTTTTGATGACCCTTTTGACTCTCTTGTACTGTAAGCCGGCTTTCGCGTGGATAATCATGTTGTTACATCTGTACGAAAACAGGGTCAGGCAAGTCCCATTGGGCATCATGGCTGATTGTAATCGTAAGCGAGCAAAGCATGCCACTTTAGTGCGAGTCACATCGAGCTTAAGTAAGAAAGGTCAAGAAAGTTTGGCTCCTTTTTCCGGTTATAAGATTGCAGCCGTACTCGTTTGCGAGTAATCGGCCCTTATAACTCATAGGCATCATGGCCGGGTCTTTGAGTTTGTAACTGTGCTATTCAAGCAATCAGCCCCCAAGACCTAAATATATGCAGCTTACTAAATATACACACTTTGTCGGGTTAAGTTTCATCTGGTACCTTCTCAGGTTCTTGAACGTTTCCTTTAGATCATCAATAAATGTCTCCGCCTTTCTGGTCTTGATCACCACATCATCTACATATGCGTGGACGTTGCGTCCAATTTGGTCCTCGAAGCACTTACGAATACACCGTTGATAGGTTGCGCCAGCGTTCTTCAATCCAAATGTCATGGTTTTGTAACAAAAGGCCCCAAAAGGGGTTATGAATGATGTTTTCTCCCAATCCTCCTTCTTGAGCTTGATCTGATGATACCCGGAATATGCATCCAGGAAACATAATAGGTCACTCCCAGCTACTACGTCTATGATCTGATCTATCCTTGGTAGTACGAACGGATCCTTTGGGCAATGCTTGTTGAGACTCGTATAATCGATGCACATCCTCCACTCATTAGTCTTTTTCATCACGAGAACCGGATTTGCTAACCAGTCCGGGTGAAATACCTCCATGATAAAGCCGGCTGTTAGCAGCCGGGCAATTTCTTCTCCTATAGCTTTCCTTCTTTCCTCATTCATCTTTCTCAAGCCCTGCTTCACAGGCCTGGACTTGGGATCGACATGCAATCTGTGCTCTGCCAGCTCTGTGGGGATACCCGGCATGTTGCTAGGCGTCCAGGCAAACACATCCTGATTTGAACGAATAAACTCCACAAGTGCTTTCTCCTTCTCGCTCCAAGTTAGATCCTATAGGAAATTGCTTAGAGGGATCACCCTCGACAAAAGCCACCATCTTGGTGTCCTGCGCTGCCTTGAACTTCGCTCTCTCGTCTTCAGTATTTGGTCTTTTTAACGCTGCTCTGTCACCCGGGTCTACTTGAGACCGGTAATACTTGAGTTCCTCTTTTCTACAAGCTTGCTCCGCCATGCCTGCATCTCCTTTGTCGCACTCAGCTGCTATATCCCGGCTCCCATGTATGGTGATGGTCTGCTTGGGACCCGGGATTTTTAGCTGTAGATACACATAACACGGCCTGGCCATGAACTTAGCATAAGCCGGCCTTCCGAATAGCGCGTGATAAGGACTGCGCAACTTAACCACCTCGAAAGTGAGCCACTCGACTCGAAAATTATCCCTCGATTCTCCAAAAGTACCTCCAATGCGATCTTTCCCTCGGGACACGCTGAGTGACCCGGCACAATCCCATGAAAAACTGTCGAACTTTTCTGTAGCTGAGACTCCTTGAGACCCATGCGTAGAAAGGTTTCCCAATACAAGATATTGATGCTACTTCCACCGTCCATTAGGACCTTTTTCAACTCATAACCATTAACTTGTGGTGCGACCACCAATGCTAAGACTCCCGGGTGTTCTATCCTTTCCGGGTGATCTCTTCTGCTCCATGTTACGTCTTGCTCCGACCATCTCAGGTATCTCGGAACAGCCGAGGAAACCAAGTTTACCGCTTGTTTCAGTATCTTTTTATCCTTGTTAGAAGTTCCTGTAGTATGCACGTGATATTGTCCCAATTGCTTAGGGTTAGCTTGGAAACCTCCAGATCCCCCTTGGTTATTACCTGGATTTCCGCCTGCCGGGTTACCGGCTGGGGGTGGGCCGTTGCCCGGGTTTCCACCCGGACCCGGTCCTCCTCCCCAACCTGCACCTCGCATGGCTCTGTTTACTTCCTCGTTCTTTCATCTCTGTAGGTCCGCGCACTGCTCCAATGAGTGGTTAGCCGGCCTACCGTTCCTACTGTGCTTAGGGCATGCCATTCTGAAGATATCCCAGTTGTTACCCGGCCCTAGATAATTTCCTCCGTTATGGTTTCCTCCATTGAAATTTCCTTCTTCCCTAGGTCTCGAAGACCCGGCTTCTGTGCTAGCGACAAACTCGGAGCTTCCCTCAAACGGGCGCTTGTTCTGGTTGTTCCCATTGTTACCTCCATTGTTACCCGGCGTTGATCCATTGCCGGTTCTTCCATTATTATTTGTGTTTGCTTTTGCTTTCTTGTCATCGACATCCTCTTCTGTGGTATCCGTTGCAGCGTGTTTGTTACATGCATCGATTCGCTCTCCCATTGTAACCTCTGAAGCATTCCGACTAGATTTCATGCGAGTTAACTTTTGAACTAAAGGTATGTACTTGCACGTCTTTGCCATAGCTTGTAGCGCATCCTTGGGCTGAATATCCGTAGACGAGTGAAGTATCTCCATAACTCGGTGCACCCAGCTGCGCGCCGATTCTCCCTTCTTCTGGACACATCGTTCTAGGTCATCAATAGTAAATAGCTTTCTGCACGTCCCATGAAAGTGCTTCATAAACACAGTTTTCAACTCCTCCCATGACTTGATAGATCCTTCCGGTAGATTATTGAACCATAACTTTGCTGCTCCTTCTGACATCATCGAGTACATGAACTTGGCTTGAAGATTTTCGGATGCATTGCGAATCGACATAGCCATCTCATAACTGCTCAACCTTGTTTCTGGATCCATAGTCGGCTCATAATTCACTACTTTACCCGGTTCCTTGAATTTATCCGGGTAAGGCTCAGCCCTGATGTTATCCGACAGACACTTAGGCCCAGCGAGATTAGTCGGAACTGGCCTTACTCGGGAAACGTGTGATCCTGCGGGAGGTGCGGCTGGACGCGGTGCTGCTGGTGGTCCATGCACCGCAGACTCGGCCGTGGCTCTCCTGGCTCTGGAACTATCCACGATAGCTTGCGCTGCTGATGCTGCTGGTACTGCCCGAACGCGGGGAGGAGGCGGCATTTGCTGCTGCTCTTCCCTCCGCCGTGCTGAACTTGTCTGGATATTGCCGGTATTGCCTCGTTGCTGGCTGATATATGGTGTCCCATGCATTCCACTGCTGTGATCCGGGTAATTGACTTGCTGCGCTACCGCAGTGCGCAATATAGATCTATCGCCCGCCGGGTCTCCTCTGCGTGGGGTGACTCTCTCACGGGGATTTGATTCAATGCGAGTGTTGCTGCGTACACATTATCCATGGGGTTGTTGTAGTGACCTGCTGGTGTGCGAAATCGTGATGGTGGTGGTGGTGGTAACGTATTGCCGGTAGTAACTCCAGTCTGCGGTATGGGTAACCTGGCCTGCACGTTTACCGGCTGTGCTCCTCCAGTTGTTGGCTGATGTATAGTTCCTTGGTTCACCGCTGGAATCGGCTGATCCTGAGGCGTGATGAATAGCGTGGACGGGTTTATGACTCCACCCGTTGCCGGTAATCTGGTCTGATGCCTTTGACGTACCCTAGCTGTTTCTTCTCGGAGCCGGTTTTTCAGTGCATCCAGCTCACGTTGGCGCGTGGCCATCCTTGTCTTTCTGCTTCTACTTGCCTTCTCTGTTGCTCCAATGCACGACAGGCTACATCCAGATCCCTAACACGTTCCGCAGCGTTTTCCGGGGTGATAACTATGGCCAGAACGGTGGGATCTAGAATCATATTGTTGTTGAACAAGGCCGGGTGTTGTGGATTTGACGGACCCGCCCCTGGCGTCCGGTTTGCCAGATATCCGAACATGTTTGCTTGCACCTCATTATCCGCCGCATGGCTGGTAACCGGTACCGATTCTCCGTCAACCCGGGCCAGAACCGGGTTTCCGTCAACCGGACCTTGCTGCTGGGCCAATGCTTGTGCTGCTCCGACTGCGGCCGCGGTCACGTTCCCCTGATTAAGATTAGTCGTAGGAGCCGTGTAAACCGCAACCTGGCGCACAATGCTTGGCGCAGATTCGTACTCTTCCTCTTCGCTGCTATTTTCTTCGTACCGGTCTTCCAGCAGGTGCAAGATAGACTCGGTATCATCTTCTCTCATGACCCGGCCACGCGGGGTCCATGCCGGCTCCTCCGGCTGTTCCCTCTTCGTGGTGGGCTCTTCTGTCGGATCTATCGTCCGGACCGATTCTTCTCCATCTGACTGAACGTAGGTGGCCTCCCCTAACACAGAATCAAATCCAAAATCGTCAGGGATTGAACCAGACGTACGTACCATGCTGATGAAGACGTTGATCTGGCCGATTGTCACGATAGATCCGGATTCGAGCAGATCCGACTCTGCCCCCCAGCCAAAATCGTCCACCATCTTCTCTCCTTTGGGGTCGGTGTAGATCTCGCCGATGACGAGGTTCTCCATGTTCTTCCGAGCTTCTCCCGTGATGTAAACACCCTTGCACGTAGGCCCCACGGTGGGCGCCAACTGTCGTGGGATAATCACGGCAGACGTTAACGGGGGTAACTTGTCTTGGGGCAAATCGACTCTGGTGTTTGGGAGAGGGTTTAGCTCGAAGGAAAACATGATGATATGCGATCTGGTAGCCCGCAATCAAGTCGCCGAGTCTCCGATCTAGATATATTAACTCAACTCTCGTGTTACACTGGATACCCGATACCTAGCGATATTTCTCGAACTCTTAGATCTCTCTTAACCTAACCCTGGGGGCCGGCTTATATAGTATCCGGACCCCCTGGACTACTCTCCAAGGCGTACTCTGAATCCTACCCGGACACTGCTTACAAACCCTAAACTTCCTTATCGGAACCCACAATCCGGGTTACGAGGCCTACGTTCCTGGGCCTTCTAGAAACTCCTTTACCATAAGCCGGGTCTTGCGCAGCGTCCTTTGGGCCGAGTTACTCCTTGGCGTTGGCCTACCGGGTTATCATCCCTCCATCAGGTGCTTTGATGACATCAAATGTCATGCCGTAACAGGGTGACTATAAAGGTGGCGTTCGGTAAACAAAGTGTTAGTTAAGGCTCATGGATCAAGAGTGGGATTTTTCCATCCAAAATGACGGAGAGATATACTCTGGACCCTCTCGGTGATATCACATTGACACCGCTTGTAAACACGTGACTAGGTCACAAGAATGTTATATCACGGAACAAGTAAAAGAGTACTTGTCGATAACAATATCGAACGAGGTATGGTTGATAACGACAAAGGGTAAAATATCGCGAGACAAAGAGAATTAGTTACGATGTTGAAGGTTCACACGATCACAAGATTCATCATTGAATATATAGGAGGCATCACGGATCTCCAGATCCCACTGTTGATTATTGATCAGAGAGATGTCTCGATCATGTCTATATTATTCGTCGTAGGGTGACACACTTAAGGTTCGATGACGCATTTCAGAGGATAAGGAACATCGGAGAAAAGTATGGACATCAACGGAATTGTTTCGTGTAAATTTGAAATAGTTCTAGGGGTTTTCCATCGAATGGTTGTTAATAGAATTAACATATGATTCGAGGGGTAATGTGCAAAATCTTGTTAATAGAATTAACAAATATTAAATTAAAGACATGAAAATGTTTTATTTATTTAATAAAAAAACCTTGAAATTATTAGTGAAAAATTAAGAGAGAGATGAGTCGGTGTGAGTGGAGTATCCACTCACATGAAGAGGAGAAGCGGTGGGGGAACCATGTGTTGGCCGCACCCCCCCTTGGGCTGCCTCCCCCTCCCCTATAAAAGGAGGGTGAGAGCCCCCTCTTCCACACACACTATTCCACCTCCATTCTTTCCACCCGCTGCTCCATTTCATGGTAATCAGCTAGGCGAAACTCTGACCGTATAATTCTCCACCACACCACGTAGTCATGCTACTAGAGTTCCGGGGGATCCTCTACTTCCGCTGCCCCGCTGGATTGAGGGAACGGAGGCCTCCATCGAGCTGAACGTGTGACCAATCACTGAGGCACCGCCGAATTGCGCATCTTCTCGATCTTGAGGTCGACGTGAGTACGAATACACCAACAACGAGATTCGATCTAGTAACGCTTAGAGTCTTCGAGGGTATATTTTCTAGACTCTTTTTCCATGTTGCTTTCATCTCCTAGATTAGATCTTTAGCCCTTTGGGTGTCTATCGCGTAGTAATTTTTTTCTATGCAATGAACCCTATAGGTCATTGATCACACGGGAAATGCAGAACACGATTAATGGCTTTGGAAGTTGATAAAATGGCTTAATGGAAGTTGAAACATGGCCGGATTAAGGAGCACCACCACCCTCCTCATCTCCCATGTTTTCTCTATAGAAGAGAGGAACAATGTCATTTGCCAAATGCACCATCTCCTCTCTCTAATCGCTGCCGCTCGCGCTCCATGAAGCCACTCTGGCGACCACCTCGATCCCAGGAGTACCATTACAAGGACGACACCGTCGACATGAACTTCAAGGTCGTCGTCACTCTCCGCGCATCAACCATGGAGAGATGGATCTGCGACGTCAAGAGGCGCTACCTCGAGGACGCACCGGTGAAGATCATGGACTTGGACTGCGAGTTCAAAGACCACAACAACGAGGAGAAGCAGCATGCCGCTGTCCTGCAACTCTCTGTGGCGACCGACACGTTGGTGTTCCATATTTACCACGCTGGTCGGTGCCGCATGACCTCAAGGAGTTCTTGAAGGACGAAACCATCAAATCCTACGGCGCTGCTATCAACAACAATCAACGTAGCTCGGGCCTTACGAAATTAATATTCCATCTGCCGTTAACCTCCAGCGGATCGTTCGCCCTAACCCAACGTACCGTGATCTTCCGAGTCTCTATACTCTAGCCAATTTTTTACTATAATGTTTGTCGTTGTACACAATTTAGGAAAGAGAGGAATTGGTTTATCTTCAACTAAACACGTCTCACTCGTAATGAGATAGTTGGGCTTGCTTTTGATGATACCACTAGTAGAAAACATGCCTCTAGTCCCGGGCTGTAAGGGGCTTTAGTCCTAGATAGAAATCTAGAACTGCTGAATCGGGACTAAAGGCATCCCTTCTGTTTCGGTGGGCCATGAACCGGAACAAAAGGCCCACCACGCGGCCGCGCCGGCTAGAGGACCTTTAGTCCCGGGTGGTAATAAGAATCAAGACTAAAGATATTCTAATTTCTTTTATTTTCGAATATTGCTTTTCATTTGGTCTCTAATCATTCTTGTTTAGTCTATAATTGTCGGGGGGTTACCCCCGAGTAGGGTAAAGGAAAGTGCTAAAGGCAAGGTCAGAAGGGATGGTTGGCCGAGTAGCCGCCTACCCGGTACTCGCTACCCGGTCGACTGCTACTCGGTCTCAAACAAAGATGACCAGAAGGATGAATCAAGGAAATTATGTTCCTCCGAATGGAAGAGTTGGCCCCAGTAGAACTGGCGGGAACCTACTCGGGCCAGAAGTCAAAGGAGCCGTTCTGACACAGGATCACGCGTATCCCGGGTCCGTACTTGGCACTATTCACGGTACTGTTCATCTGAGGACGGCGTGCCTGACAGTGACAGTGTGTCAGCAGGGCGTCGCAGGATAGGGGGGCCCTACTCTGTGTTCGGCACAGTGATAACAGACTGATCACTTGGTTTTGCCCAACGACTTTCCGGACAGGACAAGATTAGAAGCCAAAGCTGTCAGCGGGAGCTCGGAAGAAGGACGATGTGAATACTATGTCGACACTTATTTTGTACTCTACCTAGTTGGCTGTATCCGGCAGGGGCGCCAGTATATAAGGCACCCTGCCCCCTCCTGCGCGAGGGACGACGATCCTGATCCGAGAGGCGTTCGAGATTCTTGACCTAGTTCATCTTAGAGAGAAGAGTGGCTACTCGGTAGAGACCAAATTTGTACTCTGGCTACTCGGACAAGCACTAATATACAGAGAGAAAGGAAGGAGTAGGGGTTTTACCTCCTCACGAGGGCCCTGGACCTGGGTAGATCGTGTTGTTTGCAGTGTTATTTTCTTACCTCACGCGACTACTCGTCGCGTGATCCCTCCCCGAGCACCTCCAGCGTCCATCGTCCCCACACTTTTAGCCATCCTATGGCATCTGTCTTGACACCACCACGACAGTTGGCGCCCACCGTGGGGCAACCAGCGGAGCTGGCTGGAGTTTCCGTTCGGACGGGATCTTCTTCGGCGGAGCGCGCAGTCTGTGGCCTTGTCCACATATTCGGCTCCTTCGATTTCGTCATCGACAACGTAGGCGATTTCGGCGGCAAGGCCATGCCGGAAGGCGGCACGGTGATCTCCTTCGGCGCGCATCTCGTCTACGTCGCCACCGCCGTCGTCCACGAGTTCCCGGAGGAGGTGCTGGTCGCAGAGGATCCTCCTGCTGTGATCGCTGCTCGCGGAAGGCCTGCGTGCCGTTCTGCGAACAGCGCTAAGGTGATGGTGACCGGCCTGGCTGCGAACGCCGGCAAGGGTGCTGCTGGCGCTGCGGGCGTCATCGAGGATCTTGCTGGCTCGAGCGCTGGCGGCAAGACCCACAAGCCCTACGAGAAGGACTGCAACCTTCCTCTCTCCACTACTCCGACCATTCCTGCATCCGCAGGGCGGACCGGCATGCCTCCTCCCACTAACATCGAGCTCTTGACCATGAAGGAGCAGCTCGACCGGCAGCGCCAGGAGCTGCTCGCCGAGCAGGCGGAGTTGGACAAGGTCAGGCTTGAGCTCAGTCTAGACCAGAACGAGTACAACAAGGCTCACGGCTTCACGCCAGTTGCTAGGAGAGCTAGCAAAGTAGGTTCCACGCGGCGCAACTTAGGTGCCGAGATGGAAACTGTTGTAGAGGCTCCTAGTCAGTCCGCCACCGCAAACACCTCCATTAGGCCTAGGTACAGCACCCCCGCCAAAACACTTAGAGCTGCAGAGGCCGTAGCCGCCGAGCTGCCGCATCTCGACGGCGACGCGCGCCCTAGACAGCAAGAGAGGCTCAATGAGTTGGTGTTAGAGCCTGCTAGGCAGAATGAGGAGTTCCGAAAAGCCAACCCGGGTGTTGGCGGCTCGCAGGTGGTGCATTTGCATGCGGCCAGATCCAACGATCAGGCCTCATCTCCGCACCCCAACCGCGAGAGGGACCGCAGTGGCAACTCGGGAAGGAACAGGCAAATGCAGGTGTACGACCCGACTGCCGCCGCGAAACAGCTCGCTGTGCCGCGACAGTCCGGCCAGAAACACAACTCTGCTGGAGCAGTCTTGCAAGCCCATAAATCTCATAGCCAAACGCGAGATGGAGATCGCCCGAGCCTTTCTCGGCAACAGGTTGCTCAGCCTGCTCGGCGGAGGCCTCATCAGCCAGCTGTTGCTCAGCCGCGTGCGGCTGACCGAGTAGCCAACCTGGTGGAGCAGCCTGTGGCCATGGAGGTAGACAGGTACGATGACGGCTACTCGGCCATGGGGCTGGCTGGGTATGATATCCTGGACCGCATGGGAGAGCGCATGCTGGAGCCCACTGATGTTCGGTACAAGCTGGACCGGATCAGTCTATCCGCGCGGCTCGAGAACACGGGTCCCCCCGGCCCTGATTGCTTCGGCCCGCGCATCATGAACAAGCCATTCGTGAATAACTTCCAGCTCGCGAGGGGCACCAAGAGCTACAATGGCAGCACCAAGCCAGAAGACTGGCTCAATGACTATGTCACCGCGGTCCATATCGCAGGCGGCAACCGGAGATGGGCAGTGCGATACGTTCCGCAGATGCTCGAGGGTCCAGATCGCACTTGGCTCAACAATTTGCCCAAGAATAGCATGAATTGCTGGCTGGATTTCTCGGAGGCCTTCATCAGCAACTTCACCAGCACCTACAAGAGGCCGAATAGGCCGCAGCAGCTGTCCGCCTGCAGGCAGCGAGAAGATGAGACGGATCGCGAGTATCTTACTTGGTGGAGCACATTGCGGAACACCTGTGAAGGTGTGAACGAGGCGCAGGCCATCACTTGGTTTGCGCAGGGTTGCAAGCATGGCAGCATGTTGTGGCAGAGGTTGCAAAGGGAGATGCCGAACACTCTGGCGGAGACCATCAAGATATCGGATCAGTACGCGCTTGGCGATACTACTCAGCCACTGATGGACTCCTCCGAGCCGAGAAGAAACTTCAACAACAAGCACAACGAGTTCCGCAACAAGCGCAGGGGTGATCGAATAGATACTCGGTATGACCCATGAGGAGGTGAATGCAGTGGGTGTCGGAGTTGGGAGTAGCCAAGGGCAAAAACCTGCTGGAGCCCAGTACGGGCGGAACCAGAACCAGGGCCAAGGCAACAGGAAGCCATACCGAGCTCCTCAGCCGGGAAGCGGCAACTCGGAGCCGGCTAAGAAGTTCGTCTTTGACGATATGAAGGATGGCCCATGCAGCTTCCACACACAGCACCCTTCGAGGCCAGCCAACCACACTACTCGGCAATGCAAATGGTGGGATCTGATCAGGAATGAGGGCTTGCCTCCTCCTCCTCCTCTGCCAATTGCGAATGCCAATGTTCAGCCTGCTCGCGCACCCGCACCTCGGCCTCCGGCGTTCCCGAGAAGAGAGAATGTGAACCAAGTGGCTTTAGGAGCCAGCCGCTACTTCAACAATGAGGGTTACCGCAACAACAACAACAACCGCAACCGCAACAACAACAGAGGAAACAACAACAACTACCAGGGCAACAACAATGGTAACAATGATGATGGGGGCCGCAACCAGTACCAAGAGCACCACGAGAGCTACATGATCTTCACTTCTGAGCCTGTCGACAAGCAGTCGCAGCACAGGCATGCCATGGAGGTCAATGTTGTGATCCCTGCTGTTCCTCATTACATGCACTGGTGCAATGTAGAGATCACATGGTCCCGAGCTGACCATCCCAAGGTGATGCCCAACCCGGGTAGCTACGCATTGGTGCTGGACCCTACTTTCTTGGGTCCCGAGAAGAACGTGAGGTTCAGCAAGGTGCTAATCGACAACGGCAGCAGCATCAACATCGTGTACAAGGACACACTCGAGAAGCTCGGTATCGCCGAGAACATGCTGCTACCCAGCAAGACCACTTTACATGGAATTGTGCCGGGGATTTCTTGTTCTCCAATGGGCAGAGTATTGATAGACGTCCTATTCGGTACCAGGGAGAATTGTCGCACAGAGAGGCTGCAGTTCGAGGTGGTTGATCATCAAAGCCCTTACCATGCTCTACTCGGTAGGTCTGCTCTGAGCAAGTTCATGGCCTCTACCCACACGGCATACCTGAAGATGAAGATCACTGGTCCCAATGGTGTGATTACCATCTCTGGTGATTACAAGAAGTCCATGGAGTGTGCCTCTACGGGTTCTCAGCTGGCGGAGTCAATGGTGATCGCTGCCAAGAAGAAGAAGATACATGAGGTGGTGGCCATGGCGCAGGCTGCGCAAGGTGTTGCGCCTGGGATGCCGAGCTCCCAGTACGGGACCGCGTTCCAGGCCTCCCAGGAAACGAAGAAGATCCAGGTTGACCCTGAGTTCCCCGACCGAGTTGCCATCATTGGCTCCGGGTTGGCGGAGAAATAGGAAAGCGAGCTCATCCACTTCCTCCGTGAGAATCGGGACGTGTTCGCCTGGTCCAATGAAGATCTGCCAGGTGTCCCGAGGGAGTTGGTTGAGCACTCGTTACATGTGCGTCCAGACGCCAAGCCAGTGAAGCAGGCTATGCGCCGCTTCGGAGATGAGAGGAGGAAAGCTATCGGTGATCAGATCACCAAGTTGCTGATAAGTAATTTCATCATGGAGGTGCTGCATCCGGATTGGCTAGCCAACCCGGTCATGGTCGAGAAGAAGAAGGAGGATCCTAAGGCCGCTACCGCTTGGCGCATGTGCGTCGACTATACCGACCTGAACAAGGCCTGCCCCAAGGATCCCTTTCCGCTACCTCGCATTGATCAGGTTATCGATTCCACAGCTGGTTGTGAGCTCTTGTCTTTCATAGATGCCTACTTGGGTTTTCATCAAATAGCTCTCAACCCTGCTGATCAAATAAAGACTGCTTTCATTACCCCGTACGGGGCATATTGCTATTGTGTCATGTGTTTCGGGTTGCGGAATGCGGGTGCAACCTATCAGAGATGCATGCAGAAATGCTTGCATGATCAGCTCGGCAAGAATGTGCAGGTGTACGTAGATGACATTGTCATCAAAACGAATAAAACACATACTCTGCTTGCCGACCTTGAGGAAACCTTTGCTAACCTGCGCAAGTATAAAATGAAGATGAATCCGAGTAAGTGCACCTTTGGCGTCCCGGCTGGCAAGCTACTTGGCTTCTTGGTGTCTAGTCGGGGCATTGAGCCAATCCTTTAAAGATAAAAGCTATTGAGAGCATGTCTTTGCCGAGATCCCTGAAGGATGTGCAAAAGTTCACGGGTTGCTTGGCATCTCTGAGCCGTTTCCTGGGCCGAATGGGCGAGAAGGCCCTGCCTCTATATCAATTGATGAAGAAGAGTGATAAGTTCGTCTGGACGCCGCAAGCGGACGTGGCGTTCAACGAGCTGAAGGAAATGCTGGGTAGCGCTCCCATATTGGCTAGTCCGCTACCCAAGGAGCCAATGCTGCTGTATATTGCTGCTACTAACCGAGTAGTCAGTGTGGTGATTGTAGTGGAACGAGAAGAGGAAGGCAAAAGTGTGCAGCGCCCAGTGTACTACCTCAGCGAAGTGTTGTCCAGCTCCAAGCAGAACTACCCGTACTACCAGAAGATGACCTACGGCGTGTACCTGGGCGCCAAGAAGCTGAAGCACTATTTCCAAGAGCATCCTATCACTGTTGTGAGTTCTGCTCCCATCTCGGATATTATGGGCAACAAGGAGGCGAGTGGAAGAGTAGCCAAGTGGGCAATCGAGCTAGCCGCGTACGCTCCCACGTATGCGAGAAGAGAAGCCATCAAGTCTCAAATTCTGGCGGAATTTCTGGTGGACTGGGCAGAGGTGCAGTACGAACCTCCTGCCCCAGTTTTCAATTACTGGAGGATGCACTTCGATGGCTCGAAGGTGAAGGAGGGGCTTGGTGCTGGCGTAGTGCTTACGTCACCCAAGCGAGATCAACTCAAGTACGTGCTGCAAATCCACTTCAAAGCATCAAACAATGTTGCAGAGTACGAAGCCGTGGTGCACGGCTTGTGAGTAGCCAAGGAGGTTGGCGTGCATCGCATCATATGCTATGGTGATTCCGATCTAGTGGTGCAGCAAGTTTCTGGAACTTGGGACGCCTTGGATGCCAACATGGCATCGTATCGCTTCCTGGTGCAGTCTATGACTGGATTCTTCGAAGGCTGCGATTTCCAGCACATCCACCGAGCAGAGAATGAAGCAGCAGACGAGATGTCCAAGTTGGGGTCTTCTCGGCAATCCATCCCGGCGGGAATTGCCTTGGAGCATTTGAGAAAGCCATCCATCAAGCCATCCCCCAACTCGGAGTCCATATTCGTTCCTTCTCTGCCAAATGAAGAAGCTGTTCCCATGGAGATTGACTGGGAGAATGCAACACAGAACCCGGGGACTGCAGCCTCCATCCCGGGGACTGGCGTCTGCAACTCGGGGACTGCCGTTCCCTACTCGGGGACTGACATTCCCTACTCGGGGACTGTCTTTCCCTACTCCGGGACTGCCCCTCTCGACCCGGGGACTGTTGGATTCATTGAGGAAGTTCTCGCAAATCGTTCATGGCTTCAAAGAAGTGCTCTTAACCCTAAAGAGCAGGCAGTGGCACCTGTTCCAATGGAAGTGGACGAACCAGTGTTTCCTACACGGGAGACACCGAGTTGGGCTATGCCCATATTATCCTTTCTAAGGGACGGTACCCTGCCAGAAGATGAGGTTGCTCCAAGGCAGATTCAGAGAAGATCCAAGGGATACACCATATTCCGAGAAGTGCTGCACAAGAGAAGTGCTACCGGCGTGCTGCAGCGCTGTGTAGAACCAGAAGAAGGAGAAGAAATTCTGGTGGAAATACATCAAGGAGAATGTGGGCACCATGCCTCTTCTCGGGCATTGGTCAAGAAGGCTTTTCGGCACGGATACTATTGGCTCACTGCTTTGAAACAAGCTGAGGATATCGTGAGGAAGTGCAATGGCTGCCAGAGATTTGCAAGTAAGATCCACCTGCCTGCTTCCGAGTTGAAAACCATTCCCAGTACTTGGCCATTTGCTGTTTGGTGCTTGGATATGGTTGGTCCCTTCAAACCGGCTAGAGGCAACATGACTCATATCTTGGTCATGGTTGACAAATTCACCAAGTGGATAGAAGTGAAGCCTATTCGGAAGTGCGATGGAGCCACAGCCGTGAGTTTCTTGAAGGATGTGATCCTGAGATACGGATACCCGCCCAGCATCATCACGGACAATGGCACAAATTTTGCTGAAGGAGCGCAATGGTGCGATTCTGCAGAGATAAGCATATCCGACTAGACGCTGCGTCAGTCGCGCATCCCGCCTCCAATGGGCAAGTTGAAAGAGCAAATGGCATGGTGCTAGCTGGCATAAAGCCAAGGCTGATTGAGCCACTGCTGAAAACACCTGGGTGTTGGGTAGATGCGTTGCCAGCGGTGTTGTGGAGTCTAAGGACTACCCCTAACCGGTCAACCGGATACACGCCATTCTTCTTGGTATATGGGGCTGAGGCCGTATTGCCAATAGACCTAGAGCATGACTCCCCCGAGTAACCCTCTACACTGAGGAGGAGGCGAGAGAAGCTCGAGAAGACGACGTTGACCTGCTTGAAGAAGTAAGAGAGCTGACTCTGTCACGTTCGGCTATCTACCAGCAAAACCTGCGGCGTTATCATAGCCGAAAGGTGAACCCAAGGGTTTTCCGAGAAGGAGACATGGTCCTTAGGCTTGTGCAACGCACAGCCGGGATGCACAAGTTGTCTCCTCCATGGGAAGGGCCCTTCATTGTGAGCAATGCTTTGCACAATGATGCCTATTACCTAGTCGACGCACAGCCATCACAGAAGAACAGGGTAGACAAAGCTGGAGAGGAATCTAAGCGTCCCTGGAATATAGCTCTACTCTGTCGCTTTCATTCATGAGAAGAAATGTGTATGTACTCTCTTATCCGAGTTAAATCTCTACTCTGCAATCTGAAATTGAACTCGGGGACTGCCCTCGTCCAAGAATGCGCTAAGTGTTTCTACTCGGCTTCGCTCTTTGTCTATTCGGTTGCTCTGCTTCAAATTTCATAAGTACATTGAGTATTGTGTTTAAACCTACATGCCAACTCTTCGACTCTGCTGCTGTCCGAAACCCGGCTTCATGGCAAGCAAGAGAACAAGCAAAAGGTCAATGAGCACAAGAAAAATTGCTAAGGAAAGAAAGAGTGCAGGAACCGAGTAGGGTGTTTTTACTACTGTTTTTCGTTAACTCTTTTCGGCTAAGTGGTGGGCTGCGTTACTATGAGTGTTTCTAAGTGGCTAAGTATTTGCAACTCCAACTTTGAACTCTCGTGACTCGAATACCAAAAAAGCAACAAGTTGCGGGTAAGAGCTGAGATAAAAAGGAGGAGCGAATAAGAAATGCAACTCGGGGACTTGCATGATAACGCAACCCGGCATCGAGCCAAGGTTGCTCAAATTGACTAAGTTAAAAATATCAAACGTGAATAAAACTGAGTAGCAAGCGAAAACATAAGTGTTTCGATACATCTGCACACGGCATCCCGGGGATCTGATAAAAGTTTGGAGGATAAAGTTGCAGGAAAGGATCAGGTCGAAGCAGCAGTATTCTTGGTGTTGGCCTTGGTAGCTTCCGCTTCAGCATTGGTCTCGGTATTGGCCTTGGCAGCTTCCGCTTCAGCGCTGGCCTTGGCAGCATCAGCTTCAGAGCTGGCAGCGTCAGTCTTCGCAGCTACAGCTTCAGTGCTGGCCTTGGCAGCATCAACCTCCGAGTTGGCGGCGTCGGTCTTCGCTGTATCCGCATCTGGCTCGGTGGCAGCCTGGTCAGAGGTGGCCGTGGCCACCGAGATGAGCTATGTCGCCGAGGTGGAGGCAGTCGATTGGGCGCGGAGGCGAGCCGTGTCATCGAGGGCCGCACCTGATGAAGTGCTGAACTCGAGCGTTGCGGTGTCGATCGTCATCTTCTCGCTCTCGGCCTCATCGTCGCTATCCGCGACAGCCGCAGCCTTCCCCTTCCCGGTCTTGTCGACGAGGCGATCGAAGAAGCTCAGGCCTTCGGACTCAGCGGCATCCTCGTCCATGTCTTCGTCCTCATCTTCCTCCTCGCCTTCGTCCACCTCGGTATCAGGCTCTGTGAGACCTTCAATGAAGCGAGCAGTGTCCGTGTACTGGGCGATCTCGTACGCAACTGCCTCGCGGCGAGCCACGCACGAGGAATCCTTCTCCCACGTGGAGTCTTCACGAACCTCGCGGATGACGTTCAAGTTCAGGTTCTCGTACCAGCTGCATATGAACAGCAGCAGCATATCAGCGCCTGCCCGAGCTCCAGACGCTCGCCACTTCTTCAGCTCGGCCTTCACGCCGTTCAGCTTCAAGGCAAGTCCGCGGATGGTTCCTGGCGCGGAGTCCCAAGGCCAGAACAGGTCATGGAGTTTAAAGGCCGTAGACACCAAATCGGTGCCCACGCCCCTTAGGCGCTGAAGTTGACCTTGGATATTTGTGAGGCTGTCTTCGATTGAAGCTTTGGTATCCATCGGATCGCCCTTCTCGGCGCGAACTACTTGGGCCTTCTCCAATGCGGGCTTGCAAGCTGAGCAGAGGTCCGGGAAGATTTCTGAAAGAGCTATCAGAAGAAATTAGAGACAAAGGCAGAAGAAAACGGCAAGCCGAGAAGACAAGAAGAAGAAGAGGCAAGTAAACAAGAGCAGAGAAGCAAGTACTTACTATTCAGCTCGCAGAGTAGCGACTGCAGCTTCTTCTGCCAAGACTCTTCGTCCGCGGTGTGCCTCTCTTCGATCTTGCGGAGGCCGTTGAGCTGGAGCATGAGTTCGGCGTTGCTCTTCTTCAGCACCTCGCACTCCATCTCGAGGGCTTTCTGCTTAGCTGTGGCTGCTGTTTCAATCTCCTTCTTCCCGGCAGCTATCTTGTTCTTCTCGCCAGCTATCTTTATGGCATCTTGAAGAGCGCGCCTCAACTGAATCTGCAGCGGCTCCAGCTCGGTGGCATGTTTCTTAGCAAGCTCGACGGCCTGGCTCTCTAGTTGCTGCTGTACCTCAGCAGGCTTAAGACAATCCAAGTTCTCCTCAACAAACTTCTTATGGTCTTCTGTGAAGAGCAAAACACGGTCAGAAGAGTAGCAAAGAAGGAAAAAGAAAGATAAGCCGAGAAGACGGTAACTTACCCTCCAGTTTCTTGATCGTGGCTTGGCCACTCTCAACAAAAGCGCGGCAGTTCGCGTGCTCCTCGTCCAAGGCCTTAAACTTGCCTGCAGAGTAGAATCGGTTAGAGCAGAAAGCAAAAGCGGGCGTAAACATCAAACGCGGGAACCGCGTAGCTAAAAGCTTACTTTCGACTTCGGAAAGCTTGAGGGCGCTATCCATGACCTCCTTCTCCACCACCTCGTCGGTCTTGCGCTCCATTTCTAGGGCTTCAAGGCGCCTCCTAGCGATGCTGTGGTTCCAGGGCAGCCGACGGTACAGATTGGTTCTCTTCAAAAGGCTATTCTGAGAGACAGAAAGAAAATGAATCAGACAAAGTTGTAAAGATCCAACCCGAGAAGGCGGCAACTCGGTTGAGTATCCGCCTACTCGGCCAGAATCTCGGGGACTGGGTGATGGATAATAAGAAGGAGAAGAGTAGAAGAGAAGGAAAATACAACTCGGGACGGATGAGTAAGACTTACCGCATAAGTTTGCTCAAGATCCTCTGCGGCCTTGCGGTGGACGAACAGCTTGGCGGCGAGCGTGCTGGACTTGGACGAGATGGTCATGGGTTTATAACCCATGTCCGCCTTGTTCCAGTCAACGCGCATGTGATCCAAATTGCCCAAGCCCACGCCGTCCCAATTCGGGTTGCCAAGGACTTTGCTGTCCCACTCAGCGTCAATAAATCCAACCCGATTGATCATTTGCTCAAGTCCTGTGGACGTCACTTCGGCTTCCTGGACCTCGCGCGAGGAGATCGAGACGGACCTGTCTTTGTTTCTGGCCGGAGGTTTGGAGTCCACTGCCGTGGCCTGCTGGCCTCTCCTGATGGCAAGTTTCTTCTCGGCGGGGGTTACTGGGATGCCATACTGATTGCTGATCTTCATCAAGTAAGGCGGGAAGCTGGGCGGATCTGGGAAGGTGGATCCTGCGCCGGCACCAGCTGCCGCGCCAGGTTCGCGGATGGTGAGCTGGCCGGCCTCGGCAGTTGGTCTTGGCGGCGGCATCGTGGCAGCATCATGCGCACCGCCACGCGCCGGATTCCTGCGGACAGTGCCTTCTGGCTGGCCAGCTGGCTTCTCGGCAGCCTGCTTCTCAAAAGTTTTCTTCTCGGCGGCCTTCTTCTCGGCGGCCTTCTTCTCAGCAGCTTCCTTCTTGATATTAGCGTTGGGAGCAATCTTCTTGACAGGATGTTTGGCCGGAGGGCTGGATGCTGTCTTGGTCTTCTTCACTGGTGGGGGATTTGGTGCGGTGGAGGAAGTGCCCTGCTGGGTAGGCGGAGCCAAGGGCGTGCTACCCGGCGCATCGTCCGGCTGCGCGTGGCTCTGCAGGTCCTGCTCCATCTCGTCAACTACTTCAACCCGCTGCTCGGCAGCGCGATCTGGCTGTGTGGCGTCTTGCTTTTCTACCCGCGGCTGGGCCGCGGGGTCTTCCTGTTCAGCAGCCCTTGTTGCTGGATGCTCTTGGTCTTCTTCCTGCCGCTCAAGGGCGGCATCATCATGCTTCTCGGGATCTTATTCTAGGTTCTCCTCGGCCGTGGTGGCTGGAGGAGAAGGCGGCCTCTCATTGCGAGCAGCGTCCTGCGCTTCCTGCTCTGCGCGGGCCTGCTGCTCCTGCTTGATGTCATGGGCGTCGGTGTCCATGTACAGGGCGTCATCTGACTCTTCTCCTTTCATGGGAGAGGATGCACGCGCCCTGTCCTGCGCTGCGGTCTCGTCCTCGTCGTCGAGATCAATAAGTTTGTCGACGTCAATGGCGGACTTCTTCTTGGTCTTGGTGGGCGCGATAGCGGCGTCAGCATCCAAGGGGGCGCTGAAGAAAGAAGTATGTTCAGAAAAGAGAAAAGGGCAGAGGAAACCGAGAAGAAACAACAGAGTAAAAGAATTGGGAAATTGCGGCAACAGAGGTGCATAGCTTAGGAGAAAGTGCTTACCCTTTACGGGTAGGGAGTGGCCGTCGCCCTTTCGTCACGGCTTTCTTGGTCTTCTTCCCGGCCGTCTTCGTCTTCTTGGCGGGGGGCTCCTGAGCACCGCTACCCGTCCTTTTGCGGGTGACGGGAGCAGCAAATGAAAGCGGATCAACGACAAGGGCTTCCTCGTCCTCGTCCTCGCCCTCCTCATCAGCGTCAGCATCGTCTGTAAAATTGGGAAGAAGAAAGCAGTTCAGAAGCAGGAGGAAATTGGATTGCGCTGCTCGCGACCAGGAAAGATGATCTCAATTACCTTCGTCGTCGTCCTCGGACCAATCACGGACAGACGCGTCAACGTGATGCTTCTCCGTCTGAGCGGCATGAGGGAGATTGAGCTTGTCCGCGGTGTCGTAGGAGACCTCGTCGTCCTCCTCTCGGTCATCTTCCTAGTTGGCCTCAAAGCACTCCGCGCTCTCGGCAAGCTGGCGAGCAAGGACCTGGAAGATAAACAAACATCACAAGTTAGTCGAGTAGCATAAAGGCATCCTATTCGGCAAGGTGTGCAAACACAAAGCACAGTAAGCCTAGAGAATGTTGCTAAGTGTGCTACTCGGCAGGGCGTGCAAACACAAAGCACAGTAAGCCTAGAGAATGTTGCTAAGTGTGCTACTCGACAGGGCGTGCAAACACAAAGCACAGTAAGCCTAGAGAGTGCTGCTAAGTGTGCTACTCGGCAGGGCGTGCAAACACAAAGCACAGGAGGCCTACGCCAAACTATTAAGTTTCCTACTCGGCACAGAGTGCGGATACTAATCACAGCAAGATAAGAAGGCTATCTACTCGGAGTATGTATACAAGAAACAGGGTAATAAGTACTAACCCGCTCGATTGGCTTCGTGCGGCTGTACGGCACGAAGCCGTACTACAAGTGGTCCCTGAGGCCAGTGCTCATGATGGAACGCGCCCAAGTGGCGACATCCGCGTTGCTGAGCTCGAACGTGGTTGTCCGAGTACAGTCGCGGGGGCCGCCCATGTAGCACATAAGATGGACGCGGTGCTGGAGCGGCAGCACCCGCCTGGAGATCCAGTAGGCGATTGGGTCGTCACTCTTGAGCCCTTCTCCGATCAGATGGGCGAGGCGCTCGTCCATATGCTTCAGGTTGCTGTCGAGGGACGGCTTTGTCCGCCAGTTCTGCACAGTAGGAGCTCGGTTGCTCCAGCGGGGCAGATTGATTCGGTCCTCCACCTTGGCTCCCTTCTTGGCGGGAACGTTCTTCACGTACAGGATGGTCTTCTGCCACTTGCGGACAGAATCCAACCCCTTGATGCGTGGGTGATTGGTTCCACCACGCTGCACCATCATGGCGCTGCCCGTCTCCGTCATCCCGCGGCTGGTGTCCGCGCCATCCTTCTTGCCCTTACTCTGCTTCCGGAAGAAGAAGTATCTGGACCAGGTTGCCGTAGTGGGGCGAACGCCCAGGAATGCCTCGCATACCACGGCGTGGTATGAGAGGAAGACGACGGCGTTTGGAGGGAGGTGGTGTGGCTGGAGACCATAATGGTCGAGGAACGACCGGAGGAAGTTTGAGGCTGGAAGCCCGAATCCTCGCGCGAAGTGCGCGAGGAAGACGACGTGCTCGCCCTTCTGCGGAGCCAGGACGAGCTCGCTGCCAGGTTGCCGGCAGCAAACACCGGGAGGAACTCTCCGGGTGTTCACGAGCCATTGGCAATCCTCGGCAGTGACCTCGGATCCGGCCCAGCCGACGCGAGCGTCGTCGTCGCGAGCCATGGCGGTGAGGAAGAAAGTAGCGGAAAGGTTGAAGGATTTGGTGTGGTGGAAGAACTCGCGGCGGCGAGGTGCTCTGCGGCGGCGGAGAAACGAGAAGACAAAGGGGAAAGTGCGAGCGGAAGAAGAAGAAGGAGTTACCGAGGGGGTATTTATACCGCTCCTCGGACTACCGTTACGAGTTGAGGAAGTGGGATCGATCGTGACAATAATCGTGCGGCGTGGGATCTGTGGGCCGGTTAGAAACGCACACAGCGCGGAACGCGCGCGTAACGGCCGCATTAGATCCCACGACGAGATCGTGGGCAATTACTGCGCGTGATGGGACGTAACGGGCTAGTGGGCCTAGGCCGTGAAAACTGGGTGCTCGGCCTGTCAGGTCCTAGGCACCGAGGCGTCGGGGTCGTGGATGCGTGACACGTGCCCAGTTGCAGCACGGAAAGCCGAATTGTGCTCTGCAACGCAGAGATTCTATTTGGAAAATTCACCAAGTCTTTTTACTCGGTTACAGAGAAGAGAACTAGCTCTATCCGGAGGAGAAGAAACTCAGGATATTTTCCGGAGTGCTACTCGGAGGTTTTACTCGGCATCTTAAGGTTCAAGGACAATGTTGCCAAGGATTGTTTTAAGCTGGCAGAGCCCAGTGAACGAGTTCGTAGGACTCTACCAGCTTCGGGGACTAATGTCGGGGGGTTACCCCCGAGTAGGGTAAAGGCAAGTGCTAAAGGCAAGGTCAGAAGGGATGGTTGGCCGAGTAGCCGCCAACCCGGTACTCGCTACCCGGTCGACTGCTACTCGGTCTCAAACAAAGATGACCAGAAGGATGAATCAAGGAAATTGTGTTCCTCCGAATAGAAGAGTTGGCCCGAGTAGAACTGGCGGGAACCTACTCGGGCCAGAAGTCAAAGGAGCCGTTCTGGCACAGGATCCCGGTATCCCGGGTCCGTACTTGGCACTATTCACGACACTGTTCATCTGAGGACGGAGTGCCTGACAGTGACAGTGTGTCAGCAGGGCGTCGCAGGATAGGGGGGCCCTACTCTGTGTTTGGCACAGTGATAACAGACTGATCACTTGGTTTTGCCCAACGACTTTCCGGACAGGACAAGATTAGAAGCCAAAGCTGTCAGCGGGAGCTCGGAAGAAGGACGATGTGAACACTATGTCGACACTTATTTTGTACTCTACCTAGTTGGCTGTATCCGGCAGGGGCGCCAGTATATAAGGCACCCTGCCCCCTCCTGCGCGAGGGACGACGATCCTGATCCGAGAGGCATTCGAGATTCTTGACCTAGTTCATCTTAGAGAGAAGAGTGGCTACTCGGTAGAGACCGAATTTGTACTGTGGCTACTCGGACAAGCACTAATATACAGAGAGAAAGGCAGGAGTAGGGGTTTTACCTCCTCACGAGGGCCCTGAACCTGGGTAGATCGTGTTGTTTGCAGTGTTATTTTCTTATCTCACGCGACTACTCGTCGCGTGATCCCTCCCCGAGCACCTCCAGCGTCCATCGTCCCCACACTTTTAGCCATCCTATGGCATCTTTCTTGACACCACCACGACAATAATCGTTCTCCTTTAGTCTATATTACGTCTAGCTCTAATCATTCTCATTTAGTCACAATTATTTATAATTCTAATCATTCTTCTTTCATGCTCAAGTGACACTTCCCAGTCGGTCACCCATCCTAAGACTACTCCACTCTCAGCATACTTACCTTTTTAGTTCTCTTCCTATGAGCTTCAAAGAAACAAATCATGTTTTACTGAAAATAGTATGTTGTCAATCATGTTAATGCTTGAACAATGATATTGCACGTCTTTATTTTGTGAATACAAAAAATTATTTAGTTAAACTAAATGAAATAAGTAATAATAATCTTGAATTCAAATGATATTGAATTTAAATAATCATGAATCTAAATAATTATGAATTTAATAGGTCAAAAATTGATTATTTAATATGCCTTTTCCATTTAATATGTCTAAATTGATTATTCGATATGTCAAAAAATAAAAAAATAAAATAATCTTGAATTCAAACAATCATGCATTTAAATAATAATTAATTTAATATGTCAATATTGATTATTTAATATGTCAAAAATTGATTATTTAATATGTCTTTTCTATTTAATATGTCTAAATTGATTATTTGATATGTCGAATAATAAATAAGTAATAATAGTCTTGAATTCAAATAATCATCAATTTAAATATATTTTTTGTCTTTTCCATTTAATATTTCGAAAATTGACAAATAATATGTCTATATCAAAAATTGGCAAATGGTCAAAGGTTGCCATCCGATTTGTAAATAAATTATTTATAACATTTACTATATAAATGTTAAATTACTCTAAATGGTACTATAATTTTACTATATATAGTTATGTTTAAATTTTAGGGGACCAGCAATTTGACACCCGAGCTCACCTGCTCGTGCTTGTTTCCGAAATTCAAAAGAAATATAAAAAATACTTCAAAAAAATCAGAAAAAAAAGTTGAGACAAACAAGGGGATTTTTTCCCCTTCATATTAGTGTACGCCTCGTCGATCAAGGCGGATGCCATATCAGCCATCGAAGTCTTGGGGTACCGAAGCTGGAACAAGTCCTAGATATCAATATGGCAGTGAGATGGTATCTCAATACCCCAGGTGCGCATCATCTTCAACTTGTCATTCGTTATATCAACGCTAGCAAAATGGATGCCGCTCTCGACAAGAAAATCCATGAGTTCTGGACAATATTTGTCACTACCGCAACATACAAAATGGAACAAATGTTAAATACCGCTGCAACAAGTATATTCTTTCAATGCAACAACAAATGGAACAAATGGAAGAAATCTTAAATATCGCTGCAACAAGTTTACTCTTTCAATGCAACAACAAATGGAACAAAATGAGTAATGCTCATATCCTGCACAAAAATAGATCTCTCTTATGGATCAAAGATGAGGAATTGCTCTTTCCATATATATGAATTAAATGAAACTCTTTCCCATATAGGATTCAAATGGACACATGTTACCATATGAATCAAAATAAGCTCTCTCTCTTTCCAAATAGGATTCAAATGGCCACATGTTGCTATCCTATGCAATTTTTCTATCCTATATGAATCAAAATAAGCTCTCTTTACAATAGGATTCAAATGGCCACTCATGTTGCTATCCTATTAAATTTTCCTATCGTGTATGAATCAAATGAATCTCCCTTTCCAATAGGATTGAAATGGCCACATGTTGCTATCCTATACAATTTTCCTATTCTAAAGTAGTTCATGTTAGCTTGCCCATTGGAAGACAATGACATGTTTCTTGTGACAAAGTTGGATGACGGAAATATCTCGTTGATCGGCAGTGTACTCGAGATCAAGGCCAAGAAAGTTGTGTTCATCCTCGCGAAGCCATCGCTTCAAATCGGCAGTAAGACCGGGTTCCTGGGCGCTCTTTTTCGTGTAGGCGACATCGAGGCTCTTGCCATGTGCGGGCACTTCGAAAAACCAAATACCATATGGAGCCATGGTGGAGAATGGGGAAGAAAAGAGGAAAGCAAGAGAAAGAAAAAGAAGAAGAAGAGAGGCCACGGTTACTGTAGCAATTAGGGCCCCCGTCTCTGTTTTTTATCCCTCTCCCGGTCGAAACAACTTCGAAAGTGCGCGGGAGACAAATGGTTTAGGCCTTTAGTCCCTAAAAGGTCTCGAGCCAGGCGAACGGTTGCCAGAACCCTTTTAGTCCCGGTCAGTATTACGACCTAGGACTAAAAACGTTTGAGACGAGGCGAATGGTTGCCGCCGCCTCCTCTAGCCCCAGTTCTATACATAACGGGAACTAAAGCCGAGGACAAGAACCCCTTTTTATACAAGTGCATTAACCATCATACTCTTGCTTTTGAGGTCACCCTTCTGCCCACATGCATTGGCGAGCTCCTAGGTTTTTATCACTTGTCCCCCTAAGTCCAAATTGCTTGCCCCTCTAAGTCCAAGTCCTGGCTCCGCCCCTACTCTAAAGATACCGCGTCCACCGGCCTGAAACGGACACGAGTGAGGAGACACACACTGTAAGTGCCGCCCTTGATTATACGTTGTTGATAGGTGAGGCACCCGGTTTATCCGAGTAAACCTCAGCTAGAACTCGATTTTCCGAGTTTGCCGGTGAGCACTAGCCAGTGAGCCAGCGCCTAATTCTGGAGAGGTGGGACTTTGGCTGTAACTTCTGGACGTACGTGCGGTCAAAGGACGAGTAGAAATACTAAGATCCTACTATCCGGCCTGCACCATGGTACCTCGTCCCACGGTACCTCGCGCCACCACTGGACTGGACGTACATTCCGATCATTGTAGGATCAGGCTCTGCGGGCACTTGGGCTGTCTGCTTCACATTAAATTTGACCATCGCACTGTGTTTGCGTTGGGAACGGAAGGCGAAAAACCGGAAAACGTTACGTACGAATTTTGTTGTCCGAGTCCTGTATGACACGGAATAGGACGGATGTTGTGCTGCACCCTGCCTTAACCATGAATGATTGATCATTAGAGTCGTTCAGGAATCGTAGGAAAAAATGTCGTAAGAGTATAGCAACATTCGCGGAAAAAAAAAGCAGAATCCGAATACCGTCCCCAGGACTGATGATGCAGTAGGCGGACCCTCAGGTGACGTGACGGGAGTATACGTAGGCACGTAGCTCTCGTACGGCATGGGATGACTGGAACCGTCCGCGTCCGCGCGCACTGGCCATCGTCTGTTTACCACGCGCATAAACACCAGTTTGGGCCGGCAGCTGCTCAGCTCAAACCTGCACCGTTTCCCGTGAAAGCTAGCACGCATTCATGCAACACCCCTCTGTCCAAAATAAAATAAAAATGGAGACACAAAAACAGGCTCTGCGGGCCCTCTCCTTGTCAGCTTGATTTGACATTTGACGACGACACGGCGATCTCGGTGAGCTTGCTACTTGCTAGTCCACCATTCTTTTTTTTGAAACTAAGAAGGCACCAGCCCCCCGATTTCCATTAATAGAAACCAAGTTTTTACACTGACGAGCAGCTACTGACAAGAAAGAAAGCAGTCAAACCAGACATCCCGAATTCCTCCACACAGGGAAAGGAAAGGGGGACGGTGACTGTAACAGATGAAAGGACTAATTAACAGCAAGACAAATCCTCCAAGAACTGAACCAGGAAACAGAAACCTGAAGGCTAGTCCACTAAGAAATCCTTAGAATACAGCCCACACAGTAAAGAAAAGAAACAACAGGTGCCAGCTTCAATCATCCCTTCAATCTCAGAACTATTGGCCTCCACCCTTTCGCAGCATCAAGCGTTTCACTTGATAAGCGCACGAACAACTTGGCTCCCCAGCTGAGCGCATTCTTGTTTTCCTTTTTTACCTGCAAATTTGCCCAACATGATATCATGTTACCTATCAAAAACGTAACAACTGCAGGATCAGAGGGCCTAATATGTCTAAAACAGGCATTATTTCGCGTTTTCCAAATTGCCCACACTATCGCCGTAACCCCAATCATGATAAGATTTCTCTCATTTTTAGAAAATTTTCTCAACCAGTCACCCAACATGTTCGTCATTGATACTGGTTTGCATTTAAAACCAAAAGCGCAACTAGCCACATTCCAAACGTAGCGCGCCAGAGGACAAGAGAAAAAAAGATGATTGATCGTTTCTTTATTTCCACAAAACTGACACAGATCATCCCCCTTCCATCCTCTACGTATCAGAACATCTTTCGTTAGGATACTCCCACGAATTGCCAGCCAAAGAAAAACCCTTGTTTTCGCCGGAATTCTAATCTTCCAAAGAAACTTGAAGGGGAATCCCAGAGTATCAATTTTTAGTGCTCTGTACATTGATCTCACCGAAAATCCCTTCTTATCTAATTTCCAAACCAACGTGTCCTCTGAATCCGTGAGGTCCACATTCTCACAGAGAGACTGAAGATCCTCCCACATCACAAGGGTATCTCCAGTCAAAGTTCTACGAAATGTGAGATTCCCCATTTTTGAAGATAATACATCATGCACTGTGACCTCATATGATTCACAGATTGCATACAATTTTCGAAATCGAATGGAAAAGGGGCGATCGCCCATCCAAACGTCCTCCCAAAAACGGGTCTTCTTTCCATTCTCTATTATTCGTTGACAAAAAGAATAGAAAAGGTCCCGAACTTTCAAAATTCCTCTCCAAAACCAAGAGTCGCCATTCTTAACCTGGACCCCACTGAGGGTTTTGCCTTTAAGGTATTTCTTAATAAGAAGGCCTTGCCAAAGCCCCGTGGAGGTCTCTAGTTTCCAAAGCCATTTACACAACAGTGCAATATTCATGCATCTTAAATCTTTCACCCCCAACCCACCAAATTCTTTTGGGGTGGAGACAATGTCCCATCGAACCAGATGATATTTTTTAATCCCCTGATCTTCTCCCCAAACAAGTCGGGCCCCGTAAAAGTCCATACGTTTCTTTACCCCCTCAGGCAGAGAGTAGAACGACATCATATACAAGGGGGTGTTATTTAGGCTAGATTGAATTAAAATAAGCCTCCCTCCAATAGGCATAAGTTTGCCTTGCCAGCAACTCAACTTGCCCTCCATGTTTTCCTCACCTTTTTTCCATCTTTTGTTTAATAGCCGTTTTTGATCTACAGGGATCCCCAGATAATTCATGCTAGTCCACCATTCTATTCCACGCTTTTCGAGCTAGCTCCACCCTCCCGATCTTCCTCCGCTCCCTTCCGGTCGCCGCTCCTCCCACGGGACAGGTACGTAATTTACCGTGTACTGAGATACTCCCCACAAGCTGCGCGCGATTTCAACCAGCCGAGACGCTGGTTTCTGCAGATCCACCACTCCGTGCTGGCCAGGCCGGCGTCGGCTCCTCGGACACCCATGAATCAGCAGTGAGCCGCCGTGACCTGCTTCCACCTGACGAGCAGCTTCACCCTCCCGATCTTCCTCCGCTCATGCACATGTCAACGTTGCTGTAGTGCGGGCGCCCCGCGGGGAGGCCCTTGTGGACTCCGTCCATGTGGGGCCAGAACCAACGGGGAGGAAGGAAGCTCGGCGTCACCGGCGTCTGCGCGAGCACCTGGTGAACGATCTCGCGGCAGCTGCAGTAGCTGCCCAAGCGTCGGGATCGTACAGGTACAACACCTTTTTTTTTTAGAAATGGGAGCCTCGGCCCCAGACAGGTACAACACCTGACTGAACCCCCCCGACCCCGAGGAGGGTTGTAACATCCCTAATTTTGCATGCATGAAACCACAAATTTAAATCATGTTTTAACCAATTAATCTATGAAATTAAATGGTTTCAGAAAATCTCACAAAAAGCACTTAATTTGGTTTCTACAATCTTGTTCTGAAAAATATTTCAATTACACCAAAGTAACACATGGTGTTGTTGGAAATTTTATAAGCTTTCCAAATTGTATTTTTGCCAAATTTTTACTTTGCAAAAAGGTCCTCAAAAGTGTGGTTTCTGTTCTGTTTTAAAAATGGAAAAGGGCTTTTCTGTTTAATCCGAAAACTCCAGGGGGTTCTGTGCAAAGCCGCCTTCTTCAACCTTTGACAGTCGGAGTAGCTGCGTGGAGGCCGTACCCGCGTCGATCTGCCACGCACCTGTGTGCTCCTCTCTTTGCGTGGATAAGCCAGGAGAAGGTCGTGGCTCCCTCTCTCTTCCTGCCTCGCCCTACTCCCATCCTCTGTCCCTGCGCCGAAGACCCAAACCCTAACCTGCTGTTGCTCGCCGGCCGCCGCGATTTGGCGCTGCCCAGGACCGCGCCGGCCTACTACGAGCACACCACGAGGACCACCTCGTCCTGCTCTATCTCCCCGCGAAAGGAATCGTTCGAGGAAGGCCGGAATCCCTGCCGCCGTGTGTTTCTTCTCCGACTCCGGCCACCGCCGCCGTGGCCGATTCCGGCGCCACCGCTGCCCCTCCGGTCTCCTCGACCCCTCCTACGCGCTCACGGTGAGGTTGCCGTCCTCCCCATGCCCTCACCTTGGCTCCTCCCCCTCCGCAGCTTCCTGTACCCGCGCCCCGCCGGCCGCCGCCGTGCTCTTGGTCGCCGGGACTACTCCGGTGACCAAATGGTCCGCCCGCTGCCACCTACAGGCTCGTGGAGATCTCCTCTAGCTAGTGCAACAAACCGTTCCCATCAATTCGGGGTCTTTCGATCGATTTTGTGCAGAACAGAGGGATCGAACTCAAGCTGACGTCACTGTTGCATCATGCTGATGTCATATATCAGTTTTCCTATTTCAGCAGAAAAATGTTTAATATATTCCAGAAAATAATAAAACTTTGTAAAATTAATATCTCCTGATATTTTAATCAGAAAAATAAAGTAAAAATATGGGAGTGATCAGGAAAATGTACTCTTTCCAAAAATGTCAATTTCACACATGTTTGACAAAGTACAAAAATGAGCCTTATTTAATGTTGTTTATTCATTTAAAAATGGAAAAATAAGTTTTTATTCAATAAAATTAGAAAATTAAAAGTTATATGCCAAATTGCTCAAAATGATAAATGCAATCTAGCTATGATGTTTTCAAACCCATTTGAGCTTTTAAAATTGCACTCACTTTCATAATCGTTCGAAACCCCCTCCGGGGTCTATTTCAGACAAATTCCACTAAAAATGTTTAACTGACATACGAACCCTAGCAACCCAACGATCATGTCTAGGGCTTTATTTCAGTGCATTAATATTCTCATGCATACATATTATGCATTGCATCGATGCCATGGTTGATTGTTCTTCTCTTTCAGTGTTGTTTCCCTCTCGGTAGAACGTGACTCCGAAGTGAAGGCCAACGAATCCATGACGAATACTTGATCCTAACCGACAAGTCAAGCACTTATTCCTGAAGATCTTTATCTGGTTTTCTTATGACCAAGGCAAGCATAACCTCTTATCTGCTCATATATGCTTTTGAACAACATTTGAATCTCGTATTTTGCATTCGATTCCAAAGTATTTGATGCTAGTAGATATAGTTCACCTATATACTGCATTGCCTCAATATCCTGATCCACTGCTCCTAGCCGCCATAGAATTGCTTGTGCGCATCGCCAGAGCCTCATATCTGCTTCGCTTAGCTTCACATGTTTGTTACCTCTGCTCCATCCGGTTGATGAATCAGAGCTGCGATAACCTAGTATGATATGATGACGTGGTGAGATGAGGACTGTGTGGTTAACTTGACTAAGGCTTGGACGGGAGGCCACTTGGGAAGTGGTTGTTCGTTCCGTACTTGCCAACCCTAGGAGTAAGGTCTCGCCGCGGAAACCAAGACTGAGCGTGCAACCACACGCGGGGCCTAACAGACCGCGCTCGACTAACTAACTTGTTTGGTTCTATCCGTGAGTCACGTAGTTTGGGATTTCCATCTGCGTGTGAGTCAAAAACCTTTTGGAGGTGTTTAGGGCGTGACCGGGACAAGTGATGGACGTACACGGATCTTGATCCCGACTCACAGAACAGGTGCCGTCAGGAGGTGGCCAACTCCCTGTTGACGGGGTGGCCCTGTTTGGGTTGACTCATGGATAGGTCTCGACAAGGTAAAGGTCGTGGCCAACCACACTCTGCCGGCACATCGTCGGAATTGTGCCAATAGCTTGGCATTAAGAGTCGGATGGTACGTGTGGGTAAAGTGTACCACCCTGCAGGGATAAATCTTTCGGAAAGCCGTGTCCACGGTTATGGACGACTTGGTGAAAGTCACGGGGTCATAGATAACTTGAACGTGACGTAAAAGATGTTGACAATGCATGGAGGCAGTAGATGGAGGGTGCCTCCCCGGAGATGCCGGGAGGGGTGATCCTTGTAGCATGTGAGTTTCTGGGAAATAATGTTGGTGGATAAAAAGATAATGATCACAGTAGTGAGTTCCTCATCTGTTTTGAAAACCTTCTATGGGACGTGCTATTCCTCCTCGGTTTGGAAAACAAAGATTGCTTTACGCAAAATGGCCTGCATAAAACCCTTATCGAAAAGCAGCAGATATATAATAGGTTAACTAAGTCTTGTTGAGTACCTCCCGTACTCAGGTTTGCTTAATTTTGGTTCAGGTGGAGTTCGTCACTTCAGTGATGGTTCGACGTGGACATCGACGAGTTGTTCGGGGTTCCCAGGTAGCAGCCTGGAATCTATGGGCTGGGACGTCGCCTTATGTTGCGGCCTCTTAGGCCTTTTTGGTTCTTGTTGATTAGCAACATATTTTTTGCCTTCCGTTGTCTGATGTCATGTTGGGTCGTGTGACCTCTGTTTGTAAGCTATACTCTAGTAACACCTGTTTAATACAACTTCAATGTCTAGAGTGTTGCTTTGACCGGTTGTTGGTTTCGAGCTCATTGTTATACAGTTTTGGCTATGCCTGCATAGTTGTCGCAGTCGAGGGGTTGTGGAGCCGATGATCCATGTCCGAGCCCGCCTGTCGATGTGATCGGCCTGGGGCGAGGTAACCCCAGTAACCTTCGATTGTTGTTGCACTTTCTGGACACATAGCATCTCTGTATAGCTTTGGTCCCGTTTCCTTCAGTTTCATTCGATTCGTGGATGCTTTGATATGCATAGTTGGTTATGACTAGCATGGATACAAGGAGTAGTAGACTGGGGATCCGGACTACGTGCCGATGAATCCAGTCTGCCTGCCGTTGTTTGTTGCGGCCGGGGCTGGTAACCCTGAAGCCATTGTGAGTCCATGTCTAGGAGCACATAACAGTATGTATATCTCTGGGTCCGGGGTCGTGACAAGTCATGGTATCAGAGCAGGACTGCCTGTAGGAAAACCTTACTGCTTGGTCGATGTCGAGTCTAGAGTTTATGGAAACTATTTTGAAACTTCAAATGGATTGTGAAAAACCTTCTTAGGATTCTTTTTACTTCGTATCTGGTATCGCTCTAACTCTGGGTCTCCTTACCTGTTTTGATTTGAAAAGATTCTGATTATTCAAAACTTAGGTGCCTTCTATGGCAAGACGTTCTTTTACCCAAGTTGACCTAGTGTTAAAGTTTCTAGAGTCGTGTGTGTTCCTTACTTCGTTGATTGTTGTTCAACTGGGAGATTCCTTTCCATCCTAGTCTCTTAGAGTTGTGTGGATTCCACATTCCTACATGTTTCCAAGTTCTAAATCCTGAACCTCGAGGTCTGCTTGCCATCTCGAATATATCCGTTATCCTCTGCTCAAGTTCTTCCGGAGCTATCGTTGTTTTTGGAAAGATACTTCGTGATTGCTATTCGTAGTGTCCTTCAAGGCACTAAGATAGTAGTTATTCCTTTCTCAATGTTTTAACCTTGGACTTGAACCGAAGGTCCCGGAATGTGCTGAGTTGCAGTGGGTTGAGTCATGTGGTTTCTTAACCATGTAATGGTCACGCTATCAGTACAGGATGCTGACCTTTAACCCAAGTTCTGTTTCGTTGAATCCCGAGGAACATCTTCTACCTCAGGATAGCTAGAAAATTTCAACTCTCATAGCCATAGGTTCTCTGCTGGAACCAAAAAGGATCACAGCAAGAGTGATCATCCTGAATTCCACATTTTCGTTCTTATTTCAGTTATACCAACTCTTTTGCATGGGTTTTATAAATGAGTATTACCCTGTGCTTCAACTTGATCCGAGGATCTTCCCTGAGCATGATTCTACCCTTCAGTTGCTTTCAAATCTTTACCCGTTGTTACGGACACCAAGTTGCATATGGGTGTTGGATTCCTCCAATACATTTGCTCTTGGTTTCCGTCAGAACATTCCACCTTGGGATGTCAGGAGAAACAAACTCCAGTACCTCGTTCATCTCCAGGACCAGGTCAAAGTTTTGTAATCCACAGATTAAAGAAGTTTCATTAGCTTCTGTTCTGTTCCACCTCGAGTATCACACTCTTATATATCAAGAGGTTGTGTTAAGTTTCATGGCCTTATTGATGAAGTGATGCTCTTACCGTATTCACCCCCCTTCCTTCAATCTTGAATGCTTGAGTATGATGGGCCAGTGCATTGATGTGTGCATCAGATGTTCCTAGCAATTCTTATTGCTTTGATAAGTCTAAGAAACATCTGTATCCTTCTTAGCACTATTGGTCACCCAGCCTCTTTTTGAAGTTGACTGTGTTACCAAACCCGTCCATTCCGGTGCATATCCTCGGTCAGAGAGTTAGGTTCATGCCAAGCTCTCATGTTCATATCAGTTGCTTTGAAAAGCAAGCCTCCTTTCAAATTCCTAGACCTAACGGTAGGTTGTGATATTCTGGTTGTCTTTCTAGAAGTATCACCAGGTTTTACCTGACCGTGATGTCTAAACCAGGAGTAATTTGAACCACTCCTCTCTCCAAGAAACTACGCTAGACACCTTGGACTAGTGGTTGAGCTTAAACAACAACTTGGAGAGTTGAAAGGCAAAAGCTCTGCCTAACTTGATCCTCTGTTAAGGAGTGTCTAGTTCCCTTGTGTTGAAGCAGGATAGTAACTCCCTAGTGGACATGCTATCATCCTAACCTTTGATTCGATTTGGGCTATCGTCAAACCAAGGCCAGATCCAAGGACTATCTTGATGGTGGTTTCACTCATGGTGTTTTACCGAGTAAACCTTCATGTCCTATGGTCTCACCAATACCTTGCCTTGTTCATATATCATATGAATCCCTCTGCCTGGAGTATCTGGATAAGCGTGCTTTCGAGCCCAACGATGACATACCTATTTATCCAAGTTGAAAGAGGTTCAATATGAACACTTGGCACTAATATTGGAAACTTTCGAGAACCAACTTTGTGTTATCACGAAGTTGTGTTCTGGATGTTCGAAGTGGCTTACTCCAGTCCATGCGCTTATGGTGAAAGTTGTCGACATGGATCTGAGTATAGTTTCCTTGTTCCTTCGGGAATAATCCCCAGTCGGTCATGCATGTGTGGACTATTCATCAGATGGTAGGTCATTACCTCCATGTATTGAAGAAGTTTACATCCACACTAAGCCACGGACTGATCGTTCGTTGAAAGGGAAGAAGTTTAAGAACTTCGTTATCTCGGTAATCATCTTTCCCACAGGGACTCCGATGTGTTTTGTCGCAAGTAATTCATGTAGGTACAACCGTCTTTCGCAAGTTGCTAATACATGAGTTCCGTAATCCTGCTCATCTTCTTGAGCTTGACATCGTAGCCCATATATTGAGAATCTAGTAGATGTGTCCCGTTGGTAACCGGTGCAAGCTCTTCAATCAAACACGTTGAGTCTCAGTTATTCAACCCACTAACCAGAGTTGAATCTCAAGCATCAAGGATGGTTGGTGTTTCCTCAAGGGTGTTGAACAAGATCCATTTGAAAACACGGCATGGTTGATGTTGTGGTTGACACAATTAGCCGTAAGGACTCATGTCATATCTCTTTGAATCTGTAAGAACAACCACTCTCCGTGAGAATTCTTGCCTGGCTTATTCCAACAAGTTTCCTTCCCTTTCTTCCAAACCGGAGTTTTACATTGACTGGATGACCTATAGAAGGCTTGTCGTGAGCCTGCTGTCGGTATCTATAACATCCAACAGAACCTGAAAGTTGATTCTTCCAATGCCTCTTCGTTGATCCTCCAAACTTTTCTCTCAGTGGAAACAAGTTCACCATGAAAACATCTCTTGGTCTTTTGCAACCGCCATGGATCAGATTCCTTTTTCAAGTTGTTTAAACTTGAAGTTCCGTTCATCCCACACATTGTGTGAATTTGTCAGTTACTTCAGCCATGGGATCTTAACCATGTGGTAGATGTATTGCTACGTCCAAACCACAATGGGAAAGAGATTCCCTATTTCTACCGGTGTTTCAACCCTCGTTGGTTACCCATCCTAATGGTGTGATCAAGAATTCCTCCTTTGTTACGGTGTTTCCACATCTTTCGGTTACTCAGCTTCGGTTGTGAAGTAACATCTCGACCCTTGACAAAGTTTTCGACAAACTTTAATGGAATGGGAGATTCTTTATCTTCCGTGTCCACTCCGAAGAGTGAATATGATTTCGTATCAAACATTTATCTTGAATGCATGATTCCAACCTGTTTCATGTTCTTCCTTGTCTACGGATATTACTTTGTGATGTTCAAGACCATCCTCTCCATCTTGGTTCTCTGTTTAAAGAAACCTCGATGTCATAAGTTGTCCAACCTTTCTTTTCGAAAAGGATTTAAAGTCTTGTGCAAAGCTCATATTCTAACATCCTTTCAAGAACCATCGTCCAAAACCTTGAAACCTTCTCTTATTCACTCCGTTACCTTGATGTGTTTCATGCTTGTTAACTCAACAGTTCTTTACGAACATTCCTGTCATGAGTTGGCCATGATATACTCGATCTTCGTGAAGATCATTTCCTAAGAATTTCCCTCTTACCTAAGGTGTATCCGTTCAATACTTCAAGATGCTACGGATCAACCTCTTCGAGAAGAGAACCGTAAGGTTCAAGAAGATCGTTCAAAACCGGTATTCCTTCTTTCTCCCGAGATTCTTGTAAGGGGGGTAGATTTGTAACATCCCTAATTTTGCTACCAAAGGGTGTGTGGTGTTGTTCATATCATACATGCATGAAACCACAAATTTAAATCATGTTTTAACCAATTAATCTATGAAATTAAATGGTTTCAGAAAATCTCACAAAAAGCACTTAATTTGGTTTCTACAATCTTGTTCTGAAAAATATTTCAATTACACCAAAGTAACACATGGTGTTGTTCGAAATTTTATAAGCTTTCCAAATTGTATTTTTGCCAAATTTTTACTTTGCAAAAAGGTCCTCAAAAGTGTGGTTTCTGTTCTGTTTTAAAAATGGAAAAGGGCTTTTCTGTTTAATCCGAAAACTCCAGGGGGTTCTGTGCAAAGCCGCCTTCTTCAACCTTTGACAGTCGGAGTAGCTGCGTGGAGGCCGTACCCGCGTCGATCTGCCACGCACCTGTGTGCTCCTCTCTTTGCGTGGATAAGCCAGGAGAAGGTCGTGGCTCCCTCTCTCTTCCTGCCTCGCCCTACTCCCATCCTCTGTCCCTGCGCCGAAGACCGAAACCCTAACCTGCTGTTGCTCGCCGGCCGCCGCGATTTGGCGCTGCCCAGGACTGCGCCGGCCTACTACGAGCACACCACGAGGACCACCTCGTCCTGCTCTATCTCCCCGCGAAAGGAATCGTTCGAGGAAGGCCGGAATCCCTGCCGCCGTGTGTTTCTTCACCGACTCCGGCCACCGCCGCCGTGGCCGATTCCGGCGCCACCGCTGCCCCTCCGGTCTCCTCGACCCCTCCTACGCGCTCACGGTGAGGTTGCCGTCCTCCCCATGCCCTCACCTTGGCTCCTCCCCCTCCGCAGCTTCCTGTACCCGCGCCCCGCTGGCCGCCGCCGTGCTCTTGGTCGCCGGGACTACTCCGGTGACCAAATGGTCCGCCCGCTGCCACCTACAGGCTCGTGGAGATCTCCTCTAGCTAGTGCAACAAACGGTTCCCATCAATTCGGGGTCTTTCGATCGATTTTGTGCAGAACAGAGGGATCGAACTCAAGCTGACGTCACTGTTGCATCATGCTGATGTCATATATCAGTTTTCCTATTTCAGCAGAAAAATGTTTAATATATTCCAGAAAATAATAAAACTTTGTAAAATTAATATCTCCTGATATTTTAATCAGAAAAATAAAGTAAAAATATGGGAGTGATCAGCAAAATGTACTCTTTCCAAAAATGTCAATTTCACACATGTTTGACAAAGTCCAAAAATGAGCCTTATTTAATGTTGTTTATTCATTTAAAAATGGAAAAATAAGTTTTTATTCAATAAAATTAGAAAATTAAAAGTTATATGCCAAATTGCTCAAAATGATAAATGCAATCTAGCTATGATGTTTTCAAACCCATTTGAGCTTTTAAAATTGCACTCACTTTCATAATCGTCCGAAACCCCCTCCGGGGTCTATTTCGGACTAATTCCACTAAAAATGTTTAACTGACATACGAACCCTAGCAACCCAACGATCATGTCTAGGGCTTTATTTCAGTGCATTAATCTTCTCATGCATACATATTATGCATTGCATCGATGCCATGGTTGATTGTTCTTCTCTTTCGGTGTTGTTTCCCTCTCGGTAGAACGTGACTCCGAAGTGAAGGCCAACGAATCCATGACGAATACTTGATCCTAACCGACAAGTCAAGCACTTATTCCTGAAGATCTTTATCTGGTTTTCTTATGACCAAGGCAAGCATAACCTCTTATCTGCTCATATATGCTTTTGAACAACATTTGAATCTCGTATTTTGCATTCGATTCCAAAGTATTTGATGCTAGTAGATATAGTTCACCTATATACTGCATTGCCTCAATATCCTGATCCACTGCTCCTAGCCGCCATAGAATTGCTTGTGCGCATCGCCAGAGCCTCATATCTGCTTCGCTTAGCTTCACATGTTTGTTACCTCTGCTCCATCCGGTTGATGAATCAGAGCTGCGATAACCTAGTATGATATGATGACGTGGTGAGATGAGGACTGTGTGGTTAACTTGACTAAGGCTTGGACGGGAGGCCACTTGGGAAGTGGTTGTTCGTTCCGTACTTGCCAACCCTAGGAGTAAGGTCTCGCCGCGGAAACCAAGACTGAGCGTGCAACCACACGCGGGGCCTAACAGACCGCGCTCGACTAACTAACTTGTTTGGTTCTATCCGTGAGTCACGTAGTTTGGGATTTCCATCTGCGTGTGAGTCAAAAACCTTTTGGAGGTGTTTAGGGCGTGACCGGGACAAGTGATGGACGTACACGGATCTTGATCCCGACTCACAGAACAGGTGCCGTCAGGAGGTGGCCAACTCCCTGTTGACGGGGTGGCCCTGTTTGGGTTGACTCATGGATAGGTCTCGACAAGGTAAAGGTCGTGGCCAACCACACTCTGCCGGCACATCGTCAGAATTGTGCCAATAGCTTGGCATTAAGAGTCGGATGGTACGTGTGGGTAAAGTGTACCACCCTGCAGGGATAAATCTTTCGGAAAGCCGTGTCCACGGTTATGGACGACTTGGTGAAAGTCACGGGGTCATAGATAACTTGAAAGTGACGTAAAAGATGTTGACAATGCATGGAGGCAGTAGATGGAGGGTGCCTCCCCGGAGATGCCGGGAGGGGTGATCCTTGTAGCATGTGAGTTTCTGGGAAATAATGTTGGTGGATAAAAAGATAATGATCACAGTAGTGAGTTCCTCATCTGTTTTGAAAACCTTCTATGGGACGTGCTATTCCTCCTCGATTTGGAAAACAAAGATTGCTTTACGCAAAATGGCCTGCATAAAACCCTGATCGAAAAGCAGCAGATATATAATAGGTTAACTAAGTCTTGTTGAGTACCTCCCGTACTCAGGTTTGCTTAATTTTGGTTCAGGTGGAGTTCGTCACTTCAGTGATGGTTCGACGTGGACATCGACGAGTAGTTCGGGGTTCCCAGGTAGCAGCCTGGAATCTATGGGCTGGGACGTCGCCTTATGTTGCGGCCTCTTAGGCCTTTTTGGTTCTTGTTGATTAGCAACATATTTTTTGCCTTCCGTTGTCTGATGTCATGTTGGGTCGTGTGACCTCTGTTTGTAAGCTATACTCTAGTAACACCTATTTAATACAACTTCAATGTCTAGAGTGTTGCTTTGATCGGTTGTTGGTTTCGAGCTCATTGTTATACAGTTTTGGCTATGCCTGCATAGTTGTCGCAGTCGAGGGGTTGTGGAGCCGATGATCCATGTCCGAGCCCGCCTGTCGATGTGATCGGCCTGGGGCGAGGTAACCCCAGTAACCTTCGATTGTTGTTGCACTTTCTGGACACATAGCATCTCTGTATAGCTTTGGTCCCGTTTCCTTCAGTTTCATTCGATTCGTGGATGCTTTGATATGCATAGTTGGTTATGACTAGCATGGATACAAGGAGTAGTAGACTGGGGATCCGGACTACGTGCCGATGAATCCAGTCTGCCTGCCGTTGTTTGTTGCGGCCGGGGCTGGTAACCCTGAAGCCCTTGTGAGTCCATGTCTAGGAGCACATAACAGTATGTATATCTCTGGGTCCGGGGTCGTGACAAGGGTCCTCGTGCACGTAGGACGGTAAGAGACGACCACGTGACGTGGCCCACGTCACCGTGCTGGCGCAGTGCAGGGGCGACCTTGGTGACCGGGTCGGTTTTCTTCCTGCCGGAGTATCGTTCCTCCGTCGCGGCTGTGGCCAACGGCGGATGCATTGTCGAGCGATCGGGTTCTATGATCTGAAAGAGAAAAGTAGAAGGCAAAATAAAGACCAAAGAATGGGTGGCATGCTAGCTAGCTTGCTGATGGATACGTGTCTGGTTTCTGCAGATCCACAAGGCATATTAACCCACTGTCGATCGTCTGCTACCTCTAGCATAGCTCCGTGTTGCATTATTTGCTACTTTCATGCATGGTTGCATAGCTGGTTCTGTAACTTTGTTGCAGGCTTGCAGCGGAAGGTCCTGTTAAACCTGGAACATGAATCGTGCATAGATTCAATGGAGCTGTATCCTCATATAATTTGAAGGCAAACATATATTAGCTAAGTGAGATGATTAACTATGCATCAGTAGCTAATACCATATTACTGTACGTACGCATTTATCCAAGCTTTACCATATGTTGTGTATCATCCAATGACTGCAGAACAATGATTTTTAGCCGCGCACTCAGTTTTCTACATTAATCAAACAGGTGATAGCTGCTCAGCCGAGCCAAGCTACAATGGAGGCAGTGGATGAAGCTGAGATTTGGGCACCAATACTGGCTGATCCTCTTGATTGGCCTCCATCTTCTCATACTATTCCTCTTCCAAGCCAGGTAAATATCTCCACTTTCCTTCCTTGATCAGCTATCTTTCCGCTAACTTATACTACTAAACAACATGCATTCACCAAAACCGGTGTGCTAGGGTCGTTGCCGACTGGTTTTGCTAAAAAACCAGATGTCAAAGGTCTGACAGGCACCATACTCCTATATAAACCATCCAACCGTAAACACAATAACCACTAAAGACAAAATGAAATAATACTTTGTATTCCACAGGTGGAAGAATACTTCAATTATGTGTACAACAATTACACAACAGAAGAGCCCCAAGATAAGCCATGGCAGGACCAATACATAGGAGGTAACATGCATGTTAATTTTTCTATCTTAACTATTTTCAGACTATGTTACACATGTGGATTTTTTTTATCACCAATCTAATGTACAAATGTTTTGTGTTTTAGAGTTCATTCCAAAAGAAAATTGGAAGCGTCGCCCTAGAGGTTCTTGCAAGAGGAGGATATTTCCAGCGGTAAGAATGAATGTAGTTCCCTAGATATTTGCTCTACTGGCATATAAACTACCAAAAGTAACCAAACAAACTTGTTTCATGTGTAACAAGGCATTTTGTTTTAGTGAGAATCACTTCTATTTTCATGTATGAATTTTGATGCGCTTGGTCGTCGTCTCTAGCTTTACCACGCGCATAAACACCCATTAATCTCTCGACCCACCCCTTCAGGAAATGGCTCAAATGATGTGTTTTTATTTGCCATATCCCAATAGGCATATCACCAGTAGATATCGCAGTCCACTCATCTGCCCACCACCTCGTAAAACTCTCTTACCTCAGCCAAGATAGTTCAAACGAGAAATGTACCTTCTCCCAACTGAGCATGCTAGCCCGAGTCAACCAACAAAAGGGCATATGATCAGAATCTAAGTAGTTTAGGGTGTGCGCAAACACTATAGGAAACGTTTAATGGGTGACAGAAGAGGATTATGGTTACACTTGGTCGAGAGATTAATGGGTGTCTCTCTCAATAACGAAATGGATGCGTTCCATTGGAAATTAACTATGGATGGATCTTTCTCGGTAAAATCATATTATGCAGACTTGCTTCATGGTTCTACAAGATTTTTGCGAAATACTTGTGGAAATTAAAGGTCCCTTTGAAAATTAAGATTTTCCTTTGGTTTCTGAATAGAAAAGTAGTTCTAACCAAAGATAGTTTGTTAAAAAGAAATTGGGTCGGTTGTAAAAAGTGTGTTTTCTGTGATACGGATGAGTCTGTAGAGCATTTGTTTATCTCTTGTTCTTTTGCTCATGATATTTGGCGTCTAATTCACTTCACTTTCAACATTTACCCACCTACTAATATTGCCCATATGTTTGGTAGTTGGCTAAATGGCATTGATAAAAAAACTAAGGCACGCATTTGTGTCGGAGTGGCTGCGTTCCTCTGGGAGATTTGGAACAGCCGTAATGATGTGATTTTTAACAAACGAAACAATGTTCACTTTTTGCAGGTTGTAAACAAGGCGGTATATTCCTTACAGGCATGGTCCTTCCTTCTCCCTGTCGACCAGCGAGGACTTATGGATTCAGCCTGTACCCGGCTGCTGGCGGTCGTGCGGGCTATCTACAGCCGGGGTGGGTGGCTTAATGCAAGACGGATAGATGCATAATGTACTTTTAGTTATTTTTGAGTGGCTGATCTTTGTGGCCACCTTGAGTGATCCGTAAACTGTAAGCTGAATTTGGTTCTGGATATTTTTTACTCTTTTAATAAAGTCCGGCTGTGTGCATCACTTTGATGCAGAGGCCGGGGCAGAGGCTCCCATTTCTAAAAAAAAAATGTATGAATTTTGATTGTTTATTATTTTGCCAAAGACTCTTATTAAGACACATGGGCTTAGTGTGTGATTTTGTACATCCCATCCAAGCATATTTTCATACATTAATCATTAATGGGGAAAAGGGATCCATAACCTTGTATGTTCTACAGAACCCACCATACTTAGCCAATGTGACTTCAGAAAGCCGAGGAGGGAGATGGCAATGTAGGAAAAATAATGACCACTAGACAGAAAAACAAGTGATTAAGCTAGTTCAGGGCGTTGAGACATATGGTGTTGGGCCTTGGACAAAAGTGAAGAGTCGTTACTTCTCCACATCTATTCGAGACCCGACACATCTCAAGGTATATATAATAGTTTGCTCCAAAAACTTTAGAGGTTATTGCCCAATATGAAAGTTTGTATATATTCTTGATGGAGAATAGTAAATTTGATTGAAACTATTGAATCATATAACACGTTGTTCCATGCTTTAGGATAAGTGGAGAAATCTAAAGAGAGCTTGTGGTGTCATCTGCAACTCCAAAAGAAAGGTCAAGTTCACTCTTTAGTCCTATACAACTAACTCTTGGGTCCATTCCATTGGATCTGATTATTGTACATTTATTTAATACTTCATACAGGAAAAGTTACAAAAGAAGATGTACAGGCCCCTAAGTACAAGATTGATGCAGCGGATCAAAAGTCTCAGCTACAAGTTGAGCATCCACATGAAAAACAAAGAAAACTCTAGGGAGGACAACAACTAGGATGGCAACCAACTGATGGTTTAGGCTTCATAAATAATATAGATTGTGATAGAACTGAATGATAAATGTGTTCCATATTCTCCAATATAGATATGCATATATAATGTAAGAAGTGGTAGAGAATCCTATTGATATACATGATAGCTAGAATTGTACATTCTATTTAGAGCACTATCAAAGATGAGGCAGTGACCCACCACGCTTTACTTCTTTTTCTTTCTATTCTTCCCACTGGATATAAAATGAAGTACTTATTAATTTTACCGCCCTCCTGTACGTGGTTAACCTTAGCACGCGAGCGCATTGGTTTTCTCGTCACGTTTAAGTTTTTTAGTACACTCATTTCCATTGCTCAATGCCTCGTTCAGAAACACTAAGATTGAAGAATTCATCCTTGCTGTCTAGGTCATCAATATTTGCTACCACCTTATTTATATTTTTAATACTCACCACTTATATTTTTTTTGCCCACCCCTTCATGAAATGGCTCAAATAACGAATTTTGATTTGCCATATCCCAATAGGCGTATCACCAGTAGATATCGCAGTCCACTCATCTGCCCACCACCTCGTAAACCCTCTTGACTAAGCCAAGATAATTCAAACGAGAAATGTGCCTTCTCCCAAATGAGCATGCTAGCCCGAGTCAACCAGCAAAAGGGCATATGATCAGAATCTAAGTAGTTTAGGGTGTGCGCAAACACTATAGGAAACGTTTGTTCACAATATACGCTCGTTGAATTCGATCTAGCTTCTCATAAGTCAGAAATTCAAGACGATTAGCCCATTTGTGTTGCATGCGCGAGAGAACAGTTTCTCTTAGGTACAAAGTATCAATAATGTCTGAAAGTGCTCCTATATTCTTAATTAGTTTTAATGATCGATGACAACATAATGTGTTGTATAAAGTGTGCTTGAAGTGTTCATGAATATAAGGGTTGAACTCCCTAAGTGGAATCATTTTGAGTTCCCATGGGTTAAAACAAATTTCCATTTCAGAGATGTTCCTAGGATCCGGAAGTTCCAGTGTTTCTTCCAGAATTCCCTCCAGTTAGTCTCTGGTACCGCAATGGATCCAAGCCCCCGTGAAGCGGAAGTTTTGAGCGGAACTTCCTCCCAGTTAGAAGTTCGGAACTCCTTTCTAGAAGTTCTGGTTGGCGAAGGTTCCGCCCCTTGCTCCGATGTATCTCCCCCTCGTCTTCCTCCATGGCCTCGGGTACTTGTCTCTGCCTTCTCGCGCTCTAGACTCTTTCTATTGTTGAAACCCTAGGTATCTTATGGACTTGTACCTTGATTAGGGATCGGGCTAAATTCTCTAGCCTCCATGAAGGACTCCTTTGGCATTACGATTAGATAGTTTAGTTCCACTATAACATTTGTGTTAAAGATTTTTAAGTTTGTTTGTTCCGGTTGTAGGAATGTATTTGCCAGATAAATTGTACATCTACGACGGTAACAAGTGGTATCATAGCGAGATTAAAAGCACGGAAGTTGATCTAGAGTGCTGCCTTGCAAAGCCTGTAGGCTGGTTTGGTTCGCCTCGGAAGCGGAGGATGGAGAGCACCGACGGATCATCGGAAGCGACCGCGCGGACTGATCGTAAACAACATGGAGTGCATCAGACGTGAACGAGTCATGCGCGGAGTTTATCTTACAAATGGTGAGGCTCACGATGCATTAGTAGTGACAAGTTTAACCAGAGTGAACGCTATATAGCATTAATTCTAGGATTAAAAACATGGTTTGTTTGCCCGGAAAATAGTAGTAGGGGGCAACAAAAAATAGTCTTATAAACCAAATAAGTTGAATGATCAAAGGATCAAGACTCAACCTAAATCCTGGGTCAAAGTCTCCGGTGGTATAAAGGTAGAACAGGCTGATACACGTAATGATGGCATGAAGAAGGCAAGACGTGCAAATGAGTTGTGATAATTTCTTCTCAACCATCTAGTTAGCGCCGTCTCCCTTGGACGAGACCGGTTGCCCATGTACATATATCTACTGCTGCTGCGCGTGGTATCTAGCGCTGCTGCCACGCGCTGACACAACACTGAAGGAAATAGAGCGAGAATAATAGAGCTTTCATGGAAGATTCCTAGGTGGCCATCTAACTTAGTGGATGGAGAGGTCTTTTCTGTTCCATCTTTTCAAATATAAGACGTATTTTATTTCCCTTTTTAAAATGTAAGACGTATTTTATTTCCCGTTTTAAAATATAAGATGTATTTTATTTTTTGGCTAAGGTTTTGATTAACAATGTATCTATTAACACTGGTAGAAAATAGGCCTACAGTCCCGGTTCGCCAGGCCCATTAATCCCGTCCGGGCAACCGGGACTAGCTATGCGCGACTAAAGGCCCCCCTATAGTCCCGCCACTTACGAACCGGGACTAAAAGCCCGTCCACGTGGGCGCTAGGGGTCCGTCGCGGCGGAGGACCTTTAGTCCCGGTTCTTGTGGTTAACCGGGACTGAAAACCTGCGCAGGTTTAGGGTTTTAGGCCCCCTAAACCTGTTTCCTTTTTAATTTGTTTTGTTTTAATTTCAACACATATACATGCATATATATATATATATGAAATATCAAACAAGGAGAATTCAATAGGAATATATAATATATATTCAATATCGGGTGACCATATATACAACCTCGAACAAGTTTCCATATTACACAATTAAGATGGACGAGCATACACAAATTCGCACAAGTTTCAAAGTACTCAGGGCTTATACATGCGGATAATAGTCATCGTCGGTGGACGCATGGAACTCTCCTTTCTTATGGATGACATGCCTAAGGAAAAATCCTGCTATTTCCTCTTGAATTGGTCGGAAGCGAGCTTCTGGAGTAAGCGCCCTCCGCAAGATATTGAGACCCTTCCGCGTTTCCTCGTCCTTCTTCCTCTCAGATATTTCTTTCCGTATGTTCTCACAGACATAGTATCCACATAGACCGGTCCCCGGTGGCTGCTTATCCACACCTTTGACCATATTTTTAAATTGTAGCAGATCTTTGAATTCACCGACATATTCAAGTGAGAGCCGTCTCCAAACTCTACAATGCAAATAAAATTAAATGAACAAGGGAGTTATTAGCTTAGAAAATGAACAAAAGAGACCGATCGATATAGAGCGCAAATGATTGAAAAATAATTACCTTTGCATCATTTTTCTCATGTTGACCCAAAGATCTGTATTTGAATTCATAGAGTCAATGATCAAAACTAAGGACTTGTGAAGATCAATTTTTAGCAGAATCCAGTGGTACCTGCGGACACATTAGATGCACAGTCATGCATAATTTATCGATTGGACATATCATGCATGGAGTAAACAAAAGAGAATGGGAACATGAGAGAAACACTCACCCAAAATGGTAAGGAAATAGAATATATCTTTTGGATTCATGCTTTTTAAAAAATTTGTACAAGTCTTTCTCCACGTCTTTGGGATGATTTTCTAACATAGTTCCATTAATGATTTGTGGGTCAATGAACCCAACATCATGGATGAGTCTTACTTTGCATTCCCAAATCTTCAATCTGCATAATAGCGTACGGAACAATATAGTTAGGACAATATGCATTAGTGGTGGTAGATCCTTTTCCTTCGCAGGCTCAACGAGAGGCCCTTTCTTCACATATTTTAATGCTACCTCACCCATTGGCGTCTCGTCCAGGCCTAACGAGGCACGAAGAGACACACCCATGTCGGACGCATATTTCATGGCACTCTCTACAGTCATTCCAACTATTGCCAAAGCATTTATGACCTCGGGGTCCTGTTCCGGAGCGGCTTTCACTATGAGCGGGGGGATCGATTGTTTACTCTGCATCCCGAGCTGGGCAACTTGTTTCCCGCTTTTTATCATTTTTCCTTTTCCTTTCTCCTCCTCCAATATTCCTGCTTGCTTACGAAGTTCAATATCATAGTCTTTAGGCAAATTCTTCACGGATTGGGACACTGTCGACAAAAAATCCGTAGCCCAATAATCTACAATCGGAGGGAATACTTCCTTGGGCTCAGCCTCCTTTAGCGCCTTCAGTTTTCCCTTCCATTTGTCAACGTCAGCCTTCACGACCAATTTGGTTTCAGCATCACTAAGTTCCCAAGGCCTTGGGGGGAGAGGCTTCAGTGATGGCTCCGGTACCCGTGTGGTCTTAGGTACATAAGGCTCCGGGTTAATAGACCAAGAGCGGGTTCCCTTGCTGGCCGCCTGCTTCTGTTTCTTCGCTGGAGGAGGAATGGGGGGCGACGTCTGCTTATCCTCCGGAGGAGGAATGGGGGGCGACGTCCGCTTATCCTCCGGAGGAGGAATGGGGGGCGACGACGTCTGCTTTTCCTCCGGAGGAGGAATAGTGGGAGACGTCTGCTTTTCCTCCGGAGGAGGAATGGGGGGCGACGTCTGCTTAACCGCCGGAGGAGGAATCGTGGGCGACGGCTGCTTAACCACCGGAGGAGGAAGATCGGGGGACGGCGTCGAATGGCGTGAAGGAGGCGTAGGTGAACCAGCACCACCACCACCACCACCACCAGCACCTGCACCATCGTAGGGGGGTGGACTTGTTAGCCTTGGCGTCTCGCCTGGAAACACTATGTACTTCTTTTTCCATAGAATGAACTGGCGCTTGACATCTCCAAGTCTTCTCTCCCCTTCGGGTGTAGCTATGTCAATCTCCAGGTCCTCAAACGCTTGGACTATGTCTTCCACCGTGACACGAGCATAGCCATATGGAATGGGGTTGTTGTGATGGAGTGCTCCAGGTGTATAGGGTAAAGCACTGCCGGTAGCCACCTTCATGGAAATGTTCCCCACGGGATAATGCAGATCACATTCTTTCATCTCCTTTACGTCATCCACGGGGTAGTGAGGCTCCGGTGCACGACTCTCGATCATCGGTGCATTAGCACCTGCAGTCGGGGCCTCCGTGGAAGCCACGCTGCTTCTCCGCTGCTGGCTTCCGAGATCCGTTGCATGTTCTTGATGCGGCCCTGCAGCCGACGCTTTTTCTTTCTCAAGTATTCCCGCCACGACCTTCTTCAGGTCAGAAACTTCCATTGCAAGATTCGCCAGTTCATCTGCAGCCCGGTCCGTACCTCTCCTACGGCTTCTGTAACAGTACGGGTCACCCTCCTGGGAAAACCCTACTTTCCACGGCAATCTGCCTTTGCCTCGTATATGTCCTCCGTGTTCAGGATTTCCGAGGGCATGGGTCAGTTGGTCTCTCTCTCTGTTGAACGTGATCTTGCCCTGTTGAGCTTTGGTCATTGCGTCAACAAGGTCTTTTGTGGGAGCAAACTTTTTCTGCCGGTGAACACACTCCCCTGTCTCCGGGTCTAGCGATCCCCCATGCCCGTACCACCACATTTTGGCTCTTTCGTCCCATCCCTCTGTACCTAGACGGATTCCTCTTGCCCTTAGGCCGTCCTCCATTGCCTGCCACTTAGGCGCCGAAACGCGGTATCCTCCTGGCCCCATAACATGATGGTACTGTTTCTTTTCCGCATTAGCCTTATTTTTTGCCGACATTTCCTTGAAATGCTCCGATTTATGTTGCGTCACAAATTCTGTCCAATCATCTCTCAGTTTCTCATATTGTCCAGTGAAAATCGGAGTCTTGCCCTTGCTGACATATTCACGGAACAATTTTTTCTTGAAGTTCCGGAATGCTTCGGCCATCTTCTGAAGAGCGAACTCTTTGACTATCCTCCTCCTCTCACGTCCACCCGGAACGTCCTGACCGAATTCATCTTTTTTGTTGTATTCCGGAGGTAGAATGAAATGTGCAATAAGCTTTCTAAAAATAATCTTTTTCGTTCTCTTGTCGACATAACTGAAACCAATACGTGCTTTCTTTGGCTCCTTCCATTCCTGGACGGTGATCGGGACGATGTCTCTAACAATGACTCCGCATTGGTTGATAAACTTTGTGGTGTGCTGTAGGGGCTTGCCGATTTCACTGACTGATTCGATGGTATATATTTCGGAATCTTTCATCGCCTTGGATTTGCCACGCTTTGTCATACTAGATCCGACCGAGGGCTAAAATAAGAAAGAGAGTCGCGCGCGTTAGTCTTTGCAATTGGACCGAGGGCTAAAATAAGACCGAGGGCTAAAATATATACCTCGCCGGAGGTGGTTGTTCTTTGCAATTGGAGATCGTCGTTTGTCGACGGTTGACCTCCGTCATCAATGTCCATTCCTTCACCTCCTTGATCATCGACAATGTCTGTTCCTTCTTCACCTCCTTGATCATCGACAATGTCTGTTCCTCCTTCACCTTCTTGATCCTCAAGGTTCAGATAAGAAGAGATTACATCATGTTCCGCCGTCAGGTCTGTTCCTCCGGCTATGATATCTAATATATAACCTTCAGCCTCCTGTTCCGCCGTCAGGTCTCTATTGTCTGCCATATGTCACTCCTGCAGACATGCATGTAGTAAAAATTAATTAAGTATATAGGAGACTTAGCAAATAATTTTCGTAGAAGGAGGGAAAACAGATTTGTAGGGTTTTGGATGGAAGAACGATGACCACCGGAGGGGGAAAACCATACTTTAGAGGTGTGTCCAAGACTAGTTTCTCAAATGACTTGGAGAACCCCATAGCTAGGTTGCATTTGCTTTCCTGGTCATTTTGGTATATTACACTTAATATTCTAAATTTATTGAATTAAAACTTATTTTCATTATTTTAATGAATTTAATACAAATTAAAATATGGTCTCATTTTGAACTTTGTCAAACATGAATGAAAATGATATAAATAGATAGCTTACATTTTTCTGAACATTTTGCATATTTTTCCAAAAAAAATTAAATTATAAATTAAAAGTTATTTAATTTAGAAGGTTATTTATATTCTGTAATTTAGAACAGTGGGCAGGTGACGTCATCATGACGTCACCCCTGGCGTGGCCGGCGGTTGCAGATTAGGATCTCGGATCGACGATTCCGGCCACGGGGGATGCAACGGAGATGGGGACGAGGCCACTGTGCTGCTCGCCACGGGGGCGGGGACGGAGATGGAGACGAGGCCACGGCCACTGTGGTCTCGCCGGCGGCGAATCTGGCCGCGGGAGCGAGCGCGAGGGACGGCGACGGCGACGGCGCGGCGACGACGTTGGTTCGGCGTTGGTTCTAGGGCGACGCCGTTGGTTCTAGTTCGATGGCGTTGGTTCTAGGGAGACGGCGACGGCCCGCGGGGAACCTACCGGCCGGAGAGACGGCGACGGGGCGGGGGCGGAGCAGGGTGGAGGCGGTGGAGAGAAGGGCGCGACGAGGGCGACGGCGCGGCGACGGCGACGGCGATGGCGACGGCGACGGCGATCTGCGCGGGCGACGGCGACGGGGCAGAAGACGACTGGGCGCCGGCGCGAATGAAGACGAGAGTTTGGGTACTTAGAAAATTTTGGGGCAGGAAGGCATCGCACATATATAGGGCCAGCCTTTAGTCCCGGTTGGTGTCACGAACCGGGACTAAAGGTCCCCTGGGGTACCCTCCGCGGGCCTTTAGTCCCGGTTGGTGTCACGAACCGGGACTAAAGGTGAAATTTTCGCGGCGTTTTCGTTCCCGCGCAGAACGAGCCTTTAGTCCCGGCTCGTGACATGAACCGCGACTAAAGGTGGTATTCAAATACTTTTCCTTCTCCCATACTTAAAAATACAAATAATATATTAGAAAATTTAGAAAAATAAAACTAATTCTTTTTAAAATCTTAAAAATACAAATAATATATCAGAAAAATAAAACTAATCATAAAGATTCACACACATCTTGAATATATATATAGATAAAAAAGGCAGTACATAATGGCTAGAGTGGATCTAAACCTAAACGGAGAGCATAGATGCATGATCTGATATCTGCTAGTCATACTCCTGCCTAGGCCTATAGTACATGTACTCGTAGTCGTCGTAGTCACCGCCGCCGTCGTCGTCACTATCGTCTGACGGTGCTCTGCACTCCCTCGGAGGATCACGACTCCAGGACTGGGCCTGAGGGTAGCGCAGGCGGGGGATATCGCCGGCCCTGATGTAGTCCATGACGCTCTGTAGAGTCCGGCCGGACCACCATAGCCGACGACCGGCCTCGTGAAAGTTCCCAGGAGGCAGGCCGTCCTCCTCATACCTGGCGAGCGCCCTCTCACGCCGATTGATGAAGAAGGCATCCCAAGTATGCTGGTTATCGGGATGCCAACTGGGATTCCTCCGCTGCTCCGGCGTGAGCTCGTGATAGTAGTGGTTCGTGATGGCCGCCCGACGCGCCACACCTTCAGGAAGAGGAGGGACCGGCACTCCTCCGGCGCTCAGCATCCAACCGGCGGGAACGTTGTAGCCGCACGGGCAAGGGTAGTTCGAGGCGGAAAGTGCCTCCGCCTGGATGAATGTTAGAGTGGGTACGGTACAAGCCATGAGAGAGAGTGGTGAGTTTGTATGTGTTTATGCCAATGGTGTGGCAATGCATATATACATATATATAGCGAGAAGAAAACATCCCTTTAGTCCCGGTTGGGGACACCAACCGGGACTAAATGGGTTAGGGTTTCGTTTGGACCAATCAGATAGAATCACACGGATCGTGTGTTTCTTTAAAGCGCGTGTGAGTCGTTGGATCCGGGGTGTGTTTCTTTCGAGCTGTTGTGAGCCGTTCGATCAGGGCTACGGTGTGTTTCTTTCGAGCTGTTGTGAGCCGTTGGATGAGGTGGTTTCTTAACCGTTGGATCAAAACCCTAGCACAACACTTTGTGAGCCAGAGGACCCTATATATAGCCCACCTTCATACACCGGTCAGTTCATCGAGCAAATACAAAACATCCGGATTCGCCATCATACGTCCTGCCGTGCATTTGGTATGCATATTGCACCCAGTAGCCACGGTGGGGCTGTATGATGGCGATACCGATTGTTTTGTTCTACATCCCCCTTTAAGGTTTGATACATCATATTCAGTTTATCGAGCAAGTACAAAACATCCGGATTCGCCATCATACGTCCTACCGTGCATTTGGTATGCATATTGCACCGAGTAGCCACGGTAGGGCTGTATGATGGTGATACCGATTGTTTTGTTCTACACCCCCCTCCCCCTTTAACACATCCATCCATGCTATGGGTCAGTGTTCACTTTGAGCTCGGTTAGTAATGTGCAACTATTTGCTTGGTTCTGTTAGGGTGGCGCGTGGCACGGGAGTCGCGACGCGTGGCGCGGGAGTTGTGACGCGTGGCCAGGAGGGCGCGGTATAAACTGTCGCGCCTCGAGCGCGTCTTCTCCTGTCCACGCACCGTCGCGCTTCCACCATGCCTCCGAGGAGGAACAGCACCACCGGCTTTCGTGGCGTCCGAGCACGGCAGAACGGAATGTTCAGCGCAGATATCCGCTGGGGGGACGACCGCATCCCCCTCGGCTCCTTTGCGACGGCGGCGGAGGCCGCCCGCGCCTGGGACGCGGCGGCCTGGCGCCTCAACCGCCCGCGTTCGCTGATGAACTTCAACGACTGCCACACCGTCTGGGAAGCGGAGGCAAGGGCGCCGAAGCCGCAGATCGTCACTGCCGCCGACCACCTCCACCTCCGTCACCGCGGGTTTCAGGGTCTAGTCGACGCCAGGGAAGAACGCGTCGTCCGCGAGTATTACCGGAACAACCCGGGGGAGGAGAGCGCCGACGAGGAGCTCTGGCAGACCCGCGCGGCTGAGCGGGCGGAGCGCCGCCTCGAACGCCACCTCGCGTTAGATGCCGCTCGGGAGGCGAGGACGAGGGCGCTGCAAGAGCTTCGTCGGGCCGACCGCGCCGGCGAAGTCTGGGCCTCCGACGATCCGAGGTGGGGGCCTATCTCGGACATACCATCATGCACCTCCGACGACGACGAGGAGGTCACCGACGAGTTCGCCGACGTCGATGACCCGGAGGAGGTCACCGACGAGTTACCCGACGACGACGACGAGGAGTAGTGTTCGTATGTTCTCTCTTTTCAATAAAAGAATTTGTATTCCGCAAGGTTCGTATGTTCGTATGTTTTCTGTTTTTAATAGAAGTTATGAAATCAGATATTTTATCTCACAAAGTAACCAAGATAACCAAGATTGTCGAAATCCACCATTGTCATTCCGTATTGCTCGTCCACCTTTACCCCACCTCCTGTTAGCTTGAACCATTTGCACCGGATAGAAATAATAGATGCATGCAATCTTAAAAATACAAATAATATATCAGAAAATTCAGAAAAATAAAACTAATTTTTTTTCCAATCTTAAAAATACAAATAATATATCAGAAATTTCAGAAAAATAAAACTAATTCTTTTTCCAATCTTAAAAATTCCCATAGATAAAAAAGGCAGTACATAATGGCAAGAGTGGATCTAAACCTAAACGGAGAGCATAGATGCATGCATGATCTGATATCTGCTGCTAGTCATACTCCTGCCTAGGCCTACACATGAGAAAATTCAGAGCCCAGGACTGGGCCTGAGGGTAGCGCAGGCGGGGGATATCGCCGGCCCTGATGTAGTCCATGACGCTCTGTAGAGTCCGGCCGGACCACCATAGCCGACGACCGGCCTCGTGAAAATTCCCAGGAGGCAGGCCGTCCTCCTCATACCTGGCGAGCGCCCTCTCACGCCGATTGATGAAGAAGGCATCCCAAGTATGTTGGTTATCGGGATGCCAACTGGGATCTCTCCGCTGCTCCGGCGTGAGCTCGTGGTAGTAATGGTTCGTGATGGCCGCCCGACGTGCCACACCTTGAGGAAGAGGAGGGACCGGCACTCCTTCGGCGCTCAGCATCCAACCGGCGGGAACACTGTAGCCGGGCGGGCAGGGGTAGTTCGAGGCGGAAAGTGCCTCCGCCTGGATGAATGTTAGAGTGGGTACGGTAGAAGCCATGAGAGAGTGGTGAGTTTGTATGTGTTTATGCCAATGGTGTGGCAATGCATACATATATATACTGAGAAGAAAACATCCTTTTAGTCCCGGTTGGTGTCCCCAACCGGGACTAAATGGTTAGGGTTCATTGGGAAACGGATCATCCCTTTAGTCCCGGTTGGTGTCACCAACCGGGAGTACATGGGAATTAGGGTTTCGTTTCGACCAATCAGATAGAATCACACGGATCGTGTGTTTCTTTCAACCGCTTGTGATTCGTTGGATCCGGGGTGTGTTTCTTTCCAGCTGTTGTGAGCCGTTGAATGAGATGTTTCTTCACCGATGGGTCAAAACCCTAGCTCAATAAAAGAATTTGCATTCCGGCGACACTGCGGCGCGCTAGCGCGTCTGTTTTCTGTTTTTAGTAAAAGTTTGGTACAATAAATTAATTAGAGATAATATAATTCAAAATGATCCATTAAACATGATCCATTCAACAAAGTTTGGTAATTCTTCCCTTGTGTCCCCGCTTTCTTACGATTTGGACGTATCCATGGAGCATCCTCATCATTTAACTTAATGCTTGGGTCAGAGTTCACTTTGAAGGGCGGAATTTCACCAAACATATTATAATCTTCTGACATGTCTGTCTTGTCCTCCACTCCCACGATGTTTCTTTTCCCTGAAAGAACAATGTGACGCTTTGGATCATCGCATGATGCACTGATCATTTTCTTATCTTTCCGTTTCCTCGGTTTGCTACTCATGTCCTTCAAATAGAAAACCTGAGCGACATCTTTGGCTAGGACGAATGGTTCGTCAAGGTAACCAAGATTGTCGAAATCCACCATTGTCATTCCGTATTGCTCGTCCACCTTTACCCCACCTCCTGTTAGCTTGAACCATTTGCACCGGAACAAAGGGACCTTAAAATAGGGTCCATAGTCAAGTTCCCATATCTCCTCTATGTAACCATAATATGTGACCTTTTGCCCAATCTCGGTTGCTGCATCAAAGCGGACACCACTGTTTTGGTTGGTGCTCTTTTTATCTTGGGAGATCGTGTAAAATGTATTCCCATTAATCTCGTACCCTTGGAAAGTCGTTATAGTCGAAGATGGTGTCTTGGCCAACATGTACAGCTGATCTCCAACATCATTGTCATTCATTAAATGTTTTCGCAACCAACTGCCGAAAGTCTCCATGTGGGCCTTTCTAATCCATGATTCAGTCTTCCCCGGGTTGTTCGAGCGTAAAATATTCTTGTGTTGCTCGAAATACGGAGCCGCCAAGCTCGAATTTTGCAGAACTGTGTAGTGTGCTTCAGTCATAGAATGACCGTCCATACATATCGTTGATTTCCTTCCGATCGTGCCTTTTCCACTTAGTCTCCCCTCGTGCCGCGATTGACGAATACCAATCGGCTTAAGGTCAGGAACATAGTCAATACAGAACTCAATTACCTCCTCATTTCCATAGCCCTTTACGATGCTTCCTTCTGGCCTAGCACGGTTACGAACATATTTCTTTAATACTCCCATAAACCTCTCGAAGGGGAACATATTGTGTAGAAATACAGGACCGAGAATGGAAATCTCTTCGACTAGGTGGACCAGGAGGTGCGTCATAATATTGAAGAAGGATGGTGGAAACAACAACTCAAAACTGACAAGACATTGGACCACATCGTTTTGTAACCGTGGTAGATCTTCTGGACTGATTACCTTCTGAGAGATTGCATTGAGGAATGCACATAGCTTCACAATGGCTACTCGAACATTTTCCTGTAGGAGGCCCCTCAAAGCAATCGGAAGCAATTGCGTCATAATCACGTGGCAGTCGTGAGACTTCAGGTTTTGGAACTTTTTGTCCGCAATGTTTATTATTCCCTTTATATTCGACGAGAAGCCAGACGGGACCTTTATACTGCTCAAGCATTCAAAAAAAATGACCTTCTCTTCTTTCGTAAGAGCGTAGCTGGCACGACCTTGAAACCATTCCGGATGCCGGTCATCTGGGTCTTTCAAAAGTTGCTGATCCTGCCGTGCTTCCTTTGTATCATTTGTCTTCCCATACACGCCCAAGAAGCTTAGCAGGTTCACGCAAACATTCTTCGTAACATGCATCACGTCGATTGCAGAGCGGACATCTAGGACTTTCCAATACTGTAGCTCCCAAAATATCGATTTCTTTTTCCACATGGGTACGTGCCCGTCAACTCCCTGCGGAACTGATTGTCCGCCAAGACCCTTTCCAAAGATGACTTTCAAATCCTTGACCATATCAAATATCTCAGCTCCAGTACGTTCCGCAGGCTTCGGCCGGTGATCTGCCTTGCCGTTGAAATGCTTGCCTTTCTTTCTTACGTTATGATTTCGGGGAAGAAATCGACGATGACCCAGGTACACGTTCTTCCTACAGTTATCCAAAAATACACTTTCAGTCTCATGTAAGCAGTGCGTGCATGCTTTGTATCCCTTATTTGACTGTCCAGAAAGGTTACTGAGAGCAGGCCAATCGTTGATGGTTACAAAAAGCAACGCTCGTAGGTTAAATTCCTCTTCTTTGTGCTCATCCCACACAGGTACACCAGGTTTGCCCCACAATTGTAAAAGTTCATCAACTAATGGCCTTAGGTACACATCGATGTCGTTGCCGGGTTGCTTCGGACCTTGGATGAGCACTGGCATCATAATGAACTTCCGCTTCATGCACAACCAAGGAGGAAGGTTGTAGATGCATAGAGTCACGGGCCAGGTGCTATGGCTGGAGCTCTGCTCGCCAAAAGGATTCATGCCATCAGTACTTAGACCAAATCTTATGTTCCTTGCGTCAGCTGCAAAATCTTTGAACTCTCTGTCGATCTTTCTCCATTGCGTTCCATCAGCGGGGTGTCTCAACTCCCCGTCGGACTTACGGTCCTCTTTGTGCCATCGCAACAACTTGGCATGATCTTTGTTCCTGAACAGGCGTTTCAACCGAGGTATTATAGGAGCATACCACATCACCTTGGCGGGAACCCTTGTAACGCCCGGGGGTTTCGCCCCCCCCCCCCCCCCCCAAATAGAATTGTTTGTTTGTTTCGTTTTTCATCATGGCATCGTGCATTGCATCTTATTTTGAAAACATCTATTTTCCTTCACAAATTTTAAATCAACTAAATTGCAGAAAATTCCATTTGTTTGAGCTTGTCTATTATTCCCTAAATCCATTTGTGTTGTTTTCTGAAAAATAATAAATTACAACAGAAAAAAAAAATGTTTGGTTGGGTGGCAGCCAACCGGCCAGGCCCTAGTGGCCCAACCGGAGGCCACCAACCCAACCCCAAACCCTAACACCACGCACACAACGCACCCACCACACAGCACACACGCACCCAACACCCAACTCACGCAACGCACACGGACCACACACACACAGCCGCCAGGAGGGGATCGTTCGATCCCCTCGACACCTTCCTCGTCTGCCTTCCTCGCTAGCGACGGCAGGAGGCCATGCTCCGCTCGCCTGCCTCTCCCTTGCCTCCTTCCTCCCGAGACCGCCCGCCGGAGCTCCGCCGCGCGTCCTCTCCTACCGCCGGCCGCCGCGCCCAGCCACCGGCGCCTCCTCCCTGCCGCGGCCACGGACGGCCGGGGCCCCTTCCCCACCTCGCCGTCCCCCTCCCCTTCAATTTCCCGCGCATGGAAGCGCTGCCGGCCGCCGCCGTTCGTCCTCCTTTCCGGCCGAGGGCCGCCGTCGCCGCTGCTCCCTGCGAGGATGGCCGCCGGCCGCTCTCCTCCTGCCGCCCTCTCACGTCACCTCCTCGGCCACGCCCGGCCGCAACCGGAGCTGCTCCCAAGCCCCTCCTCCATCATCCCGCCAAGGGCCGGCGAGCCCCGGCGCCGTCCCCGTCGACCAGGAGGCAGCGCCCCGCGCAAGGACCCCAACTTGCAGCGCCCCCCGTCTCCGTCCTTGACATGCACGCCACCTCCATGTTGACGCCCTCCAGGTGTTTGATGTATTGCCTTCAAGGTGTGCAACGCCTCTCCGTCCACACCAGGATCCGCTCTGTTGTCCCCTTCATCCGTGAACGACCATCGGTGCACCGAGGTCTTCTACACTTGAAGGCCTATAATTTTTGTGGTGACCGCCTTCGTGTGTGTCCACGTGAACCTGGCAAGCTTCTCGGCGACAAGTCCGAACACCGGAACTCCAAGTTCGACACCGACATGTACCTCGTCGACGAGTTCTTCGCTGACAAGTACCGCTACATCGAGCTATGAACGACCACTATCTCCACCGTGTCCGTTTTGCGTTGGCCGCCTTCGTGCGCGCCCGAGGACCGGAGAGCCGCCAAGTTCGCCATCGACCTCGAAGACAAGGATATAGCGGTTCGCCCACGACTACTACGCCTACTTCGACTACGGAACGGGAACGACGACGTGAACGACTACTTCCGCTACTACATCGACATCGGAACGTCTACGCCCCGACGTCGACTACTTCCTCTACCCGAAGACGTCGACTACGCCTACTTCCTCTACGATACGATGATCTCGGCTTCGACTAGTTCCCCCGTCGGAACGAGAACGGCTACTTCCCCTACGTCGATTACTTCCACTACCACGTCTACTTCCTCCACGTCCGAAGTTTCCGGCGTTAACCCCGGCGATCCTCTTCCCAACGTGCGAACCCAAACCCCAACCCCTATACCTATGCCCTATTTTCTATAACATATCAACTATATTTAAAATGTCATCGCATCATGTTGCATCGCATTTGGTGGGTTCGGGTAATAGTAATGACACCTAATAATTAAATATGGAATGTGTTGGGGATGTTGTTATATAATTGTCCCTATTCCATTTAACATTGACTAGCTCATTTTTATCTTGTTTTTGCCATGTTAAATCAACATTTAATATTGTGGGTAGATAAACAACTTGAACCAATCTTTATTTCTCCGGACTCCGGTTCCGATTAAATTACTTAAGTTGTTTCCCCTGTTGCATCTTGCCATGTCATGCATATAAACTAGGATCATGATGTATCTTTTGCCGTAGTAGTAATTGTTGCATCCGGTGTTTGTTCGAGGTTCATTGCTTCTTCCCGGATAGGACGTTGAGATGATGTGAGCAACGACAAGTTCTGCTACCCTTGCGGGATCTCAGGCAAGTATACTCACTTGCTGCCATATGGCTGCCTTTCATCACTTGTTACCGATTCTTTCCGTTGATTCTTTTCTGCTAGCCTTAGTAGTAGTTGTTTCTGTTGCGAACCCATCACATGAATCCCTTAACCTTGATATTGCCTCACCTCCCTACCTATAACCATCGTTTGTTGCCCGTGTCTTACTATCATGCTTAGGTTGTTGTGCTCGAGTCTGTTACCCGTTACTTTCTGTTATTACTTCGTTATGTTCTGGGGGCTCGATGTTTAATCAATCAATCAATCCTGCTAATGTTACTATTAATAATAAATTTGATGATAAGGCACCGGCAGGAGGCCCTTTGTGGTTTTGAGGCCTGCTAGTGTCGACCCTAATAGGAAAAGGGTCTTGTCTACTGATCCATGATGAGCGCACTACCCGCATGTGGGAAGCGAGTATGGGCGCCCCCCTCAACTGACTCGATTCGCATCTCGTCCAAATCGCCGTACTAGTTCGGGTGTTCCATTTGCTGCATCATATGCAGGTACGAACCCTTGGCGCCAGGGTGGAACTTTTGTAGTCGGCATTTAGGGCGGCGTGGTCTTCCAGTGCTATGAGGGTCCTCCTTTTCTTCGGGGGGCTCGATTAGCCGCGCACGCACAGCACGCGGTGCTTTGGGCTTGATGCGAAGAAGGGTTGGTTGTGTAGAGTACCTCGCTTGGTGGGTTAGCTCCCCATCTGGCGGGTTATTCTTGCGTGTACGGCTAAATTGGTGCAACCCTGCAGGGATAATCTTCTCGAGAAGCCGTGTTTTCCGCGGTTATGGATTACTTGGTGAAAGTACTGGCTAACAAGTACTCAGGACAACTTAAACATAATGATCAAACATGTTACACCCAATGATTAACAACCTGACTAGTAATAGGTTTATTCATACAATAACTTGAATCACCTCTAATACAACTGTGTGAGTTATCCTCGGATTGCTTCTTCGGATAAGGGGCGAGATCCAGGGTGGGTTTGTCTGGAGTTACTTTCAGTTGGTTACAACACTCGATCTTATCTTCTTTCTGTTAGCCGGAAGTTGTAGCATCTCTCTGTAGTTGGTTAGTGCAGCCTGCTGTCGCTTATTTGCAATAACCCCTTCCTTTCCGTTGATCCTAAAGTATTTGTATCTGGTGATGACTGGCTACGCCGGTATCTTGTGAGTATGGGTTTTATCCCCCTTGCCAGTACTTAACCGTACTGACCCACGAATCTCTTTCGTGGCTGCAAATTCCAACTTGCAGTCAACAGGTTTGAAGTCTGACGACGTTAGCTTGGGAATCCCTCCGGCTTGGCCTGGGCAGGGATTGGACGCTCTCGGTTATCTTCAGGACTCTTAGTCCAATTTGGATCTTGTCCGTAGACGGACGATATGTTGTTTCTTCCGCTGTTATTTTGGATCTTTGTAATGTATCAGTTGTAACCCTGGCTCGTTTGAGTCATCTTTTATCTATCTGTTCTGTTGTAATTGTGGAATATTCGTGAACTATTGTAATGTTATCACAAGTGGCCACCTGGAATCGGTTATTATGTGGATTTTGGCGGGAATGCTGAAATCTGCATAGTGCTCGATCTCGGGGCGTCACAAATGGTATCAGAGCCTTGGTTCCGATTCCCGGGATTGTTTCGATACGAATGGTTATCGAAGCAACGGGTCCGCAAAGCCTGTAGGATAACCTCGCTAACGGTTGTTGTTTCTAGAATGTCAAAAACTATTTCTGCTAAACTATTTTGGAAAAACATCTCAATAGGATTCTTGTTTTCTCCTTATCCATATTCTATTTCCCCTCCCATCTTATTTGTTTTGGAGTCTACTCTCGTACTCAATCTTTCAAAGTGTTAGGATCCCACGTGGGTGGACGTTTTCTGAGCCTTTAACCTAATAGGTTCGATCATCGGAAGATTCCTGGTGGAAGAACATCGTCGTCACTCCGAGCAAGAATCTCTTGTTAGTGGTGTCGAGAAGCCCTTGTTAGTGGTGTCGAGGAGATCAGCTGGAAGCATGAAGAATCGATAGTCGAACTTCTGTCCCCTCCCGGGTTAGTAGGTGGATTGCGAGGGCGCAATCCCCTTGTTAGTGGTGTCGGCTGTAACGCCCGGGGGTTTCGCCCCCCCCCCCCCCCCAAATAGAATTGTTTGTTTGTTTCGTTTTTCATCATGGCATCGTGCATTGCATCTTATTTTGAAAACATCTATTTTCCTTCACAAATTTTAAATCAACTAAATTGCAGAAAATTCCATTTGTTTGAGCTTGTCTATTATTCCCTAAATCCATTTGTGTTGTTTTCTGAAAAATAATAAATTACAACAGAAAAAAAAATGTTTGGTTGGGTGGCAGCCAACCGGCCAGGCCCTAGTGGCCCAACCGGAGGCCACCAACCCAACCCCAAACCCTAACACCACGCACACAACGCACCCACCACACAGCACACACGCACCCAACACCCAACTCACGCAACGCACACGGACCACACACACACAGCCGCCAGGAGGGGATCGTTCGATCCCCTCGACACCTTCCTCGTCTGCCTTCCTCGCTAGCGACGGCAGGAGGCCATGCTCCGCTCGCCTGCCTCTCCCTTGCCTCCTTCCTCCCGAGACCGCCCGCCGGAGCTCCGCCGCGCGTCCTCTCCTACCGCCGGCCGCCGCGCCCAGCCACCGGCGCCTCCTCCCTGCCGCGGCCACGGACGGCCGGGGCCCCTTCCCCACCTCGCCGTCCCCCTCCCCTTCAATTTCCCGCGCATGGAAGCGCTGCCGGCCGCCGCCGTTCGTCCTCCTTTCCGGCCGAGGGCCGCTGTCGCCGCTGCTCCCTGCGAGGATGGCCGCCGGCCGCTCTCCTCCTGCCGCCCTCTCACGTCACCTCCTCGGCCACGCCCGGCCGCAACCGGAGCTGCTCCCAAGCCCCTCCTCCATCATCCCGCCAAGGGCCGGCGAGCCCCGGCGCCGTCCCCGTCGACCAGGAGGCAGCGCCCCGCGCAAGGACCCCAACTTGCAGCGCCCCCCGTCTCCGTCCTTGACATGCACGCCACCTCCATGTTGACGCCCTCCAGGTGTTTGATGTATTGCCTTCAAGGTGTGCAACGCCTCTCCGTCCACACCAGGATCCGCTCTGTTGTCCCCTTCATCCGTGAACGACCATCGGTGCACCGAGGTCTTCTACACTTGAAGGCCTATAATTTTTGTGGTGACCGCCTTCGTGTGTGTCCACGTGAACCTGGCAAGCTTCTCGGCGACAAGTCCGAACACCGGAACTCCAAGTTCGACACCGACATGTACCTCGTCGACGAGTTCTTCGCTGACAAGTACCGCTACATCGAGCTATGAACGACCACTATCTCCACCGTGTCCGTTTTGCGTTGGCCGCCTTCGTGCGCGCCCGAGGACCGGAGAGCCGCCAAGTTCGCCATCGACCTCGAAGACAAGGATATAGCGGTTCGCCCACGACTACTACGCCTACTTCGACTACGGAACGGGAACGACGACGTGAACGACTACTTCCGCTACTACATCGACATCGGAACGTCTACGCCCCGACGTCGACTACTTCCTCTACCCGAAGACGTCGACTACGCCTACTTCCTCTACGATACGATGATCTCAGCTTCGACTAGTTCCCCCGTCGGAACGAGAACGGCTACTTCCCCTACGTCGATTACTTCCACTACCACGTCTACTTCCTCCACGTCCGAAGTTTCCGGCGTTAACCCCGGCGATCCTCTTCCCAACGTGCGAACCCAAACCCCAACCCCTATACCTATGCCCTATTTTCTATAACATATCAACTATATTTAAAATGTCATCGCATCATGTTGCATCGCATTTGGTGGGTTCGGGTAATAGTAATGACACCTAATAATTAAATATGGAATGTGTTGGGGATGTTGTTATATAATTGTCCCTATTCCATTTAACATTGACTAGCTCATTTTTATCTTGTTTTTGCCATGTTAAATCAACATTTAATATTGTGGGTAGATAAACAACTTGAACCAATCTTTATTTCTCCGGACTCCGGTTCCGATTAAATTACTTAAGTTGTTTCCCCTGTTGCATCTTGCCATGTCATGCATATAAACTAGGATCATGCTGTATCTTTTGCCGTAGTAGTAATTGTTGCATCCGGTGTTTGTTCGAGGTTCATTGCTTCTTCCCGGATAGGACGTTGAGATGATGTGAGCAACGACAAGTTCTGCTACCTTGCGGGATCTCAGGCAAGTATACTCACTTGCTGCCATATGGCTGCCTTTCATCACTTGTTACCGATTCTTTCCGTTGATTCTTTTCTGCTAGCCTTAGTAGTAGTTGTTTCTGTTGCGAACCCATCACATGAATCCCTTAACCTTGATATTGCCTCACCTCCCTACCTATAACCATCGTTTGTTGCCCGTGTCTTACTATCATGCTTAGGTTGTTGTGCTCGAGTCTGTTACCCGTTACTTTCTGTTATTACTTCGTTATGTTCTGGGGGCTCGATGTTTAATCAATCAATCAATCCTGCTAATGTTACTATTAATAATAAATTTGATGATAAGGCACCGGCAGGAGGCCCTTTGTGGTTTTGAGGCCTGCTAGTGTCGACCCTAATAGGAAAAGGGTCTTGTCTACTGATCCATGATGAGCGCACTACCCGCATGTGGGAAGCGAGTATGGGCGCCCCCCTCAACTGACTCGATTCGCATCTCGTCCAAATCGCCGTACTAGTTCGGGTGTTCCATTTGCTGCATCATATGCAGGTACGAACCCTTGGCGCCAGGGTGGAACTTTTGTAGTCGGCATTTAGGGCGGCGTGGTCTTCCAGTGCTATGAGGGTCCTCCTTTTCTTCGGGGGGCTCGATTAGCCGCGCACGCACAGCACGCGGTGCTTTGGGCTTGATGCGAAGAAGGGTTGGTTGTGTAGAGTACCTCGCTTGGTGGGTTAGCTCCCCATCTGGCGGGTTATTCTTGCGTGTACGGCTAAATTGGTGCAACCCTGCAGGGATAATCTTCTCGAGAAGCCGTGTTTTCCGCGGTTATGGATTACTTGGTGAAAGTACTGGCTAACAAGTACTCATGAAAACTTAAACATAATGATCAAACATGTTACACCCAATGATTAACAACCTGACTAGTAATAGGTTTATTCATACAATAACTTGAATCACCTCTAATACAACTGTGTGAGTTATCCTCGGATTGCTTCTTCGGATAAGGGGCGAGATCCAGGGTGGGTTTGTCTGGAGTTACTTTCAGTTGGTTACAACACTCGATCTTATCTTCTTTCTGTTAGCCGGAAGTTGTAGCATCTCTCTGTAGTTGGTTAGTGCAGCCTGCTGTCGCTTATTTGCAATAACCCCTTCCTTTCCGTTGATCCTAAAGTATTTGTATCTGGTGATGACTGGCTACGCCGGTATCTTGTGAGTATGGGTTTTATCCCCCTTGCCAGTACTTAACCGTACTGACCCACGAATCTCTTTCGTGGCTGCAAATTCCAACTTGCAGTCAACAGGTTTGAAGTCTGACGACGTTAGCTTGGGAATCCCTCCGGCTTGGCCTGGGCAGGGATTGGACGCTCTCGGTTATCTTCAGGACTCTTAGTCCAATTTGGATCTTGTCCGTAGACGGACGATATGTTGTTTCTTCCGCTGTTATTTTGGATCTTTGTAATGTATCAGTTGTAACCCTGGCTCGTTTGAGTCATCTTTTATCTATCTGTTCTGTTGTAATTGTGGAATATTCGTGAACTATTGTAATGTTATCACAAGTGGCCACCTGGAATCGGTTATTATGTGGATTTTGGCGGGAATGCTGAAATCTGCATAGTGCCCGATCTCGGGGCGTCACAACCCTCTTCCTGGGTTTCTCGCCCTCAACATCGTCACCAGGGTCATCGCCTCTGATCTTATAACGCAATGCAGTGCATACAGGGCATTCATTCAAATCCTCGTATGCACCGCGGTAGAGGACGCAGTCGTTAATGCATGCATGTATCTTCAGAATCTCTAAACCTAGAGGGCACACAACCTTCTTTGCTTCGTACGTACTGGTGGGCAACTCGTTATTCTTCGGAAACATATTCTTCAACATTTTCAGCAAATTTTCAAATGATGAGTCAGCTACACCTTCCCGTGCCTTCCATTTCAGCAAATCCAGTGTGCAGCCCAGCTTTTTCAGACTATTGTCGCATCCTGGGTACAGTGACTTCGTGTGATCCTCTAACATGCGATCCAAATACTCCCTCTCCTTGTCAGTTTCGCAGCGTCTCCGTGCATCAGCAATGGTCCGACCAAGATCATCAGCGGGCTCATCATGTGCCTCTTCTTCACCTTCACCAAACCCTTCCCCACCTTCAGCATCATCCTCCATGAAAGTATCACCGAAAAGGTCATGATAGTTGAAATCGATATCATCCTCTTCTTCATCTTCTTCCATTCTAACCCCTCTTTCTCCATGCTTGGTCCAACAATTATAGCTTGGCATGAAACCGTGCTGAAGCAGGTGCATGTGAACGACTCTTGAGGAGGAGTGACCCTTCTCATTCTTACATTCAGCACATGGGCAGATAATAAAACCTCGCTGCTTGTTCGCATTTGCCACTACGAGGAAATCTTTCAAACCCGTAGTGAACTCACCGGAGAGTCGGTTACCGTACATCCATTGCCGATTCATCTGCATTATTATTATATAAAGTATATAATTAACCATCATGCATCTGTTAAACTAACTAGCTAGCTGGAAATAATACAAATCATGAAAGGTTCAAGTTGCTAACCGCGATCACGGAGGTAAAATAAATGAAAACGCTCAAGTGTGTTTCATGCTATGGGGCATTTCATCGAACACCTTGTGTGCATAGTAGGAACCAAAAGCATACCCACCACCCCCTTGTGAATATTGTGAGCAAATGTGGCCAAGTGCAGCGAGCTGAGTCCTATATATAGGGATGGGCCTTTAGTCCCGGTTCACCTGGACAACCGCGGCTAAAGGCCGTGGGGCCGGCCCGAGGACCTATTAGTCCCCGTTGGTCTGGCCAACTGGGACTAAAGCCCCTCCCCTCCGCCAGCTGTGGGCCGAGCGCGCTGGGCCCAGACTATTGGTCGCGGGTCTCGTCCCGAACCGTGACTAAAGACCCCTATGGTCGCGGGTCCATTATTTTGGGGACTAATGGGGGCGTACCGAAGGCCTATTTTCTACCAGTGTAATACAGATACTGTGTGATATAAAATTGATATAATTGTGTTTCTATTCAAAAGTATTTTAGTTATGATTATAGTTTCTATCACTAAAACACATGTTAAATAAGTTTTTTTTTTGCCAAAGTGACAGTCAAAGCACATGAAATAAGTCTTATAGTTTAGAGGTAGTAAAAGATTTCATAATTGTCCACCTAACTCATTGCGTGGAGAGCTCTTTCGTGAAAATTTCCTACGCGTTCCAACTAACTCATTGTGTTGTGAGCTCTTTCCTAGAAGTCCCCCTAGGTGTCCCACCTAACTTATTGTGTGGAGATATCTTTCCTCGAAGATTCCCTATGTATCCCACCTAACTCATTGGTGGAGACCTCTTTCCTCGAAAGTTCCATAGTGTCACATCTGACCCATTAGGCGTGACAAGTCATTATCATACACTTTATGTGTCATAACGGTACAATTTACTAGATCAAAAGTTACTAGTCACATATGTGTGACATATAACTAATTGATGTGAAAAGTCAGTAGTGTGCCATAATTCACTTGGTCACAACTTATTAGGCTGAAAGTTACTACACATTAGACACTAACAAGTTACATCACGCTTTATTAAGTCATTGAACATGTAAAAAGTAAATTTACTTGAAATTTCATTATTTTTGCATAAATACGATCATAAAAAAAATTGAATCCAAAATATCTTCCATCTTGCCAAAACAATTGGTGAAGAGAAATGTTAATTTTTTTTTGCAGTAGAAGTCCAAGTTTAATTATGCTTCTCTTTATCTATCTAAACTTGAATTGCACTTGGTATGCCGATGAAATACCGGTACATATAACTAGTTCAATCTGGTATCCTAAGTAATTATTTGTCTCTTAAATCTACACAATTTTAAACGCATCATGCCAAATTAAGCTAGTAGCGAGGAAGCTAAATAATGTTTCCGGTGACATTGTGGAATGTGATTCATGTCGGTGTCGATCACTACCGGAATCCAGTCCAACGCCGACGGCCTCAGGCCCTCGGGGAAGATCGGATTCCCCTCGGCGTATACCTAAGCCGAGGGCCGCCCTCGGCGTAAACCCCTGTCGGCGTATGGGCTTTGGCCGTCGGCGTATAGATTCCCGTCGGCGTATACTTCAGTGGGACCCACCGTTGTCACAACGGAATCCGTTCCACGGATTACAGATGCCGACGGCCCCCCTCGGCGTATTGGAGGGCCACGTGGAGGTCCCCGCGGGCCTGGCCCAAGGGCTACGCCGACTGCATCCCCTCGGCGTAGGGGTACATACGCCGACGGCCGCCCCTCGGCGTAGTGTACAATATTTCAATTTTTTTTGAATTTCTTCTGAGTTTTTTTTATTTCACTTATTTAACCACTTAATCACACTATAGTCACATTTATATTAATCTTTAACCTTTTTTTTAATCTAAATTACTCGTTTCTACTAACACTTCCCGATCGGTCACCCATCATGAGATTGCTCTAGCCCCAGCACGCTTAACTTCGTAGTTTCTTCCTTGTGAGATACCTAGAAACAGCGGATGTGTTGTTGTCAATATTATCCAATCTATCCTGTTAACCTTAATCCTTGGACCATCAATGTCACACTATTTTATTTTGTGAATTCAAACAATTATTTAAGAAAAAATAATAACTAGTAATAAATTTGAATACAAATAATCTTTAATTTAAATAATAATTAACATTTTTGCCTTTTCTATTTAATATTGAAAAATTCATATCTATAAATCCGTAAATCGAAATTTGACAAATAATATGTCTATATCGATTAGAAAAATGAGAAAAATTCAAATATGACATCCATATAATATTTTCCATCATATATAATACTTTTTGTTTCTGTTCATTGAAGAAAAAAACCATTTTCCATTTCTCGAGTGTAAAAAATGGGTTTTTTTGTGAAGGATCTACCGCAAATATGTTGCAAAACTTGAGAGCTATAATTTTTGAAAATACTAGACCATGTTATATGCACAAATAACCAATTTGTTTCATATGAAAATGTTTCCATCCACCTCTTTTGAAGATTAGAAATTTCTGCCGATTCCGCTGGAAACTGTTCAAATTTGAACTACAGGTACCTCATAGTTTGCTCATGATTTTTGGAAAAAAAATCATTTTTAGGTACACAAGTACTTATTTCATCATAGATATACCAAGAGTTTCTCAATATTCACCCCTAGATACGAACGGTCATGCCCGCCGCCTTGACTTTTTCCTCAAACGGGGTTAGAAAATTCCAAAAAATTCAAAAAAAAAAGCCTTGACTTTTTCCTCAAACGGGGTTGGAAAATTCCAAAAAAATCAAAAAAAAAACCAAAATGATGCGAGACCTTCGCGTGGTGTCATTATATAGGTACTAGTATACACTAAAAATAATAAACTTGGAATACGACAGCTGTGTTGAAAATGTGTTCACAGAAATTAGCTATCTCCTACGAACATTCCTGGGTTTCGGGCCAAATGACGAGTGTTATGGTCATATCCATGGCATAGTTTGTTCAAATGTTCCCATATTACACAGAAACATGCATATTGGAATCACGAAAAATGTTGACGGAGGAAGTTTTCCTTTTCATTGAAGAAAAAACCATTTTCCATGTCCCGAGTGTAAAAAATTGGGTTTTTTGTGAAGGACCTACCGCAAATATGTTGCAAAACTTGAGAGCTATAATTTTTGAAAATACTAGACCATGTTATATGCATAAATAACCAATTTTTTTCATATGAAAAGGTTTCCATCCACCTATTTTGAAGAACAGAAGTTTCTGCCGATTCCGCTGGAAACTGGTCAAATTTGAACTACAGGTACCTCATAGTTTGCTCATGATTTTTGGCAAAAATCATTTTTAGGTACACAAGTACCTATTTCAACATAGATACAACAAGAGTTTCTCAATATTCAACCCCTAGCTACGAACGGTCATGCCCGCCGCCTTGACTTTTTCCTCAAACGGGGTTAGAAAATTCCAAAAAATTCAAAAAACAAAAAAACCAAAATGATGCGAGACCTTCGCGTGGTGTCATTATATAGGTACTAGACTACTAGTATACACCAAAAATAATAAACTTGGAATACGACAGTTGTGTTGAAAATGTGTTCACAGAAATTAGCTATCTCCTACGAACATTCCTGGGTTTCGGGCCAAATGATGAGTGTTATGGTCATATCCATGGCATAGTTTGTTCAAATGTTCCCATATTACACAGAAACATGCATCTTGGAAGCACATAAAATGTTGACGGAGGAAGTTTTCCTTTTCATCGAAGAAAAAAACCATTTTCCATTCCCCGAGTGTAAAAAATGGTTTTTTTTGTGAAGGACCTACCATAAATATGTTGCAAAACTTGACATCTATAATTTTTGAAAATAACAGACCATGTTATATGCACAAATAACCAATTTGTTTGATATGAAAAGGTTTCCATTCACCTCTTTTGAAGAATAGAAGTTTCTGGCGATTCCGCTGGAAACTGGTCAAATTTGAACTACAAGTACCTCACAGTTTGCTCATGATTTTTGGCAAAAATCATTTTTAGGTACAGAAGTACCTATTTCATCATAGATACAACAAGAGTTTCTCAATATCAACCCCTAACTACGAACGGTCATGCCCACTGCCTTCACTTTTTCCTCAAACGGGATTAGAAAATTCCAAAAAATTCAAAAAAAAAAACCAAAATGATGCGAGAACTTCGCGTGGTGTCATTATATAGGTCCTATATACACCAAAAATAATAAACTTGGAATACGATAGTTGTGTTGAAAATGTGTTCACAAAAATAAGCTATCTCCTACGAACATTCCTGGGTTTCGGAACCAAATGACGAGTGTTATGGTCATATCCATGGCATAGTTTGTTAAAATGTTCCCATATTACACACAAACATGCATCTTGGAAGCACGGACAATGTTGACGGAGGAAGTTTTCCTTTTCATCGAAGAAAAAAACCATTTTCCATTCCCCGAGTGTAAAAAATGGTTTTTTTTGTGAAGGACCTACCATAAATATGTTGCAAAACTTGAAATCTATAATTTTTGAAAATACTAGACCATGTTATATGCAGAAATAACAAATGTTTTTCATATGAAATGGTTTCCATCCACCTCTTTTGAAGAAAAGAAGTTTCTGCCGATTCCGCTGGAAACTGGTCAAATTTGAACTACAGGTACCTCATAGTTTGCTCATGATTTTTGGCAAAAATCATTTTTAGGTACACAAGTACCTATTTCAACATAGATACAACAAGAGTTTCTCAATATTCAACCCCTAGCTACGAATGGTCATGCCCCCCTACGGTGAAATCCTAGACCCGCTGGAGAAATATCCGACTTATACGAATACACGCGGTAACGACGTCGAATGGAGGTAGCAATGTGGAACTAGTTGCTTGTATGTGTTTGGGTAGGCCATATCAACACAAAACACAAAGGTAGAACCCAACTCTTCGGAGGATTCCCGACGTTTCGTCCGATACAGAACTTTCACCCTATAAGCGCATGTAAACTCACGAGAGAGAAACGGACGCCGGTGAAGCGGGTCACACCCCGGAGTGCAATCTTTCCCATCCAAAGACCACAACACACCTATACTAACATGGTATGGCATCCTCTAGCTTGTGCGGGGACCCGGACGCTCCGGAGCCCCCCATCCGGTGAAACCCTAGACCCGCTGGAGAAATACCGAACTTATACGCATACACGCGGTAACAACGTCGTATGTGGGTAGCAATGTGGAACCAGTGTTATTTCACCGTGTTGTATAGGATCGGCTCCGGAAGATTTCACCGTGTTATTTCATGGGCGCGGGTGGCGGTATATTAGAAAGACTAGGATAATGCATTGGTTTAAACAAAATATTATAAGAAAAAAAAGTCTAATATTAGAAAAAAATTATACCACACGGGCGTAGGGAAAGGTTTTTTTTAAACACACACGCACATGGCCTGCGCATCCCGATCGAGCAAAGGAAAAAAAAAACCTAAGCCGACGGCACCCCCTCGGCGTAGATTTAGGTTTCTTTTTTTAAACGCACACGCGCGCGCACGGTACGATCAATCGCGGGAAAAAAAAGATCCTTCACCTACGCCGACGGCACCCCCTCGGCGTAGGGTTAGTTATTTTTTAGAACTCGCACGCACGCACACAGTACGATCGAACGGAGAGAAAAAAACTCACGAGACCTACGCCGACGGCACCCCCTCGGGGTAGCCTTTCACGTAATGGGCCTCGTCCGGATGGCGTAACGGGCATCACCTACGCCGAGGGGCATCACCTACGCCGAGGGCCACCGTCGGCGTAGCTTCTATACGCCGAGGGGCGAACTGACGCCGACGGGCACGTCGCCGCCGATCCTGTCGACCACCATACGCCTAGGGGGCCGACCTTTGACCGTCGGCGTAGTGGGGGCCGTCGGCGTATTTGCTGTTTCCCGTAGTGGATGTGTCGTATCTACTTATGTTGCCCTAACCGAGAGAAACCAAGATGACGGGCTCATTCGTAACAATCTTGACCTTTCATCTTTCAACCGGGCAATATAATTCTTGTGTGAGTGAACTTGCATGTAAGCTGTCCATTTGACATGGACATGGGTCAGGAGACATACACCCTACACGTGTTTGCTCACCTCTCTCCACCTTTCGTTACGTCATATGGGCTCGATCGGCGTTGCGCAAGATTAGATCTCTATGCCATCACCATACTCGGACTCTTGCCGTCAGATCATGTTGGAAATACTGGACACGCGCGAAACCGCATCGGTAGATGGATTTTTTTCTTCTTCTCATGCGTGGCTGCTTTTATTTTATTTTCTTTCTTTCGAACCAAGACACGACAAACTTTTTGAGGACGTGAAGCAACGCTCTTGTTTCTTTCTTCTCGGTTCGAACGCGTTCTACATTACGTACATGATGATTTGGTACTCACATCACAGGTCAGGTCAGATAATGGACGATGCATGCATGGCAACGTACGTTAGGCCCTGGTCTCATCGTACAAAAAGCGTAGCTAAAAGATCGTGTGCGCACAGTCTTTCCAATTTGACTGCGCTGAGAGCCAAAAGCTGAATGCAATTATAAATTGATAACAAAAGTTTTAACTCTAAGATTGGAACCTTTAGCTAATAAACTGTTCAGTATTCATCAAAGTGCTTTTATTAAGAACAGAAACATTATGGATGGTATTGGTTCTTTACATGAAATTATGCATCATGCTCATGTGAACAAACAAACTGGTGTGGTGTTAAAATTAGATTTTGAGAAAGCCTACGACAAGGTTAATTGGGATTTCCTATTGTGTTGTCATAAAGCCAAGGGTTTTAGTGATTTATGGTGTGCTTGGATTCAAAAAATTCTTTATAATGGTACTATGAGTGTGAAAATAAATAATCAGGTGGGGACTTATTTTCAGAGTTCCAAAGGGGTGAGGCAGGGGGACCCTTTGTCACCTACCCTCTTCAATATGGTGGGTGAAATTTTGACTAAAATGGTTTTGCAAGCTCAACAAAATGGCCTCTTGTGTGGTATGGTTCCTGATTTGGTGGATAGAGGAATTGCAATATTACAATATGCAGATGATACTGTTTTGTGCATTTCACATGAGGAAGATAAAGCTATTAACCTGAAGATTTTGCTCCATCTTTTTGAACTCATGCCAGGATTAAAAATAAATTTTGAGAAGAGTGAGGTCTATCTTATTGGGGGGGATAACAATGTTGCTTCCTTTTACTCAGATATGTTTAATTGTAAGGTGGGTCAGCTCCCTATGAAGTACTTGGGAGTGCCTGTTACTTTTTCTAACTTGAAAACGATTGATTGGGAATTTTTAGACAGTAAAATGCTTAAAAAGTTGGATTCCTAGATCAGTGACTCGGCTTCCTCTGGTGGTAGGTTGACTTTGCTCGATTCTAGCCTTACTGGTATACCCATTTATTATATGTCGATGTTCCTTTTGAATAAAACTTTTATCGAGAAGTTGGATAAGCATAGAAGAAGATTCTTTTGGGCAGGTAAGGGTAGCAAGAAAAAATACTATATGGTTAAGTGGAATAGGGTTTGTCGTTCTAAAAGCAAAGGTGGCCTGGGTGTGAAAGATTTACATCGTCAAAATGTTAGTCTCCTCTGTAAGTGGTGGTGGAAGTTAGATAGGAATTCTGGTCTTTGGCAACAAATAGTTAAAGCCAAGTATTTGAAAAATAAAACAGTGGCTACGGTTAAAGCTAGAGTGTCTGATTCTCCTCTTTGGAAAACTCTTTTGAAAGTGAAGGATACTTATATGGTAGGTAGGAAGGTGGTATTGCAAAAAGGGAACATTGTGCGGTTTTGGAGAGATCCCTGGCTTGATGGTTACCCTTTGTGTGATTCCTTTGCGAGTTTGTTCGACATCTCCCAGGTACAGGATTGGACTTTTGAAAAAGTTCAGAATGCGAACTTTATTATTCCCTTTAGGCGGAGATTTACTCATGATCTTGAGGAACAGTGGAAATATATAGTAGATTGTGCAAAAAAGAAGTCTGGGGGTGATCAATCAGATAAAGTTACTTGGTCTTTGACATCCAATGGTGTCTTTTCGACGAAATATGTGTATAATCTGTTAGAGTCTCATTTATCAGGCTCTAACAATAGGTGGATTTGGAAAGCTAAGGTTCCCTTAAAGATTAAAATTTTCCTCTGGCAACTCTTTCGGAATGCAGTACTTACAAGAGATAACCTGAAAAAATGAAACTGGCTTGGAAACCCATCTTGTTCTTTTTGCAATGAAATGGAAACTGCCAATCACCTTTTTTTCTCCTGTTCTCATGCCAAAGTGATCTGGGGGACTCTAGGGATGGTTGCAGGTGCTTCCTCCTGTCCCAGATCTCTTTGGCAAAGCTTAGCCTGGTTTTACAAGTTTTTCCCGAATGACAAGAAATTTTATACCCTATTGCTTGCTGCTGTATGTTGGGCTGTTTGGAACGTTAGAAATGAGACAACTTTTGAGAAGAAAATTGTGAGGTCTCCTTTCGTTGCTATATACAATATGTGTTCCTTGTTGTGCTACTGGGCAGGTCTATATGGTCCCAGCGAGTGCGAGAAGATCAAAGAGGGGGCGGCGAAGATGATACGCAAGGCGGCGATGTTGGCGGGTCAAAGCAGCTCCAGGCAGGATGGAAGGAGGGCTCCGGCGATCCTTCGAATCACTGATGGCTCGGGGATTTGACTCGCTTCTGTTGGTGTCTACAGTTCGAATTAGCTTGCTGGGTTTAAGAGACATTTTCGTAGATGTTTTGTACCCTGTTGTTTTGTTGTGAGTTCCCTGAACACTTTTTGGTAGTATAGGAGGTAGGTTTTTTGCCCCGTAGTGCGATTCTCGAGCCGAGGTCGTTGCAGTGGGTTTTCCTACCAAGTTTCTACCCCCTTTCTCTTCTCTTCCGTGTTTTGTTTGTCGAACCCTTGTATTTCCGTTGGTGAAAATTAATGGAAAGGGGGTAGTTCCCAGTTGGAAAAAAAAAAGAAGTTGAATGCAATTCTGCCACAGCTAGCTAGCCTGCATTCGTGGAAGATACAGAGTGCTGTATTTATCTTCCCAACAAAAAGAAAACTGGACAGAGAAGAACAGTTTATACGTACGTACTTTCGTACATTTGACGACGACACGAGAAAGCTTGAACGCGTTAACTAGTCCACTCTTCTCCAGTCCAGCTCCATCCTCCTCCTCCCCCTGCTCGCCCTTGGTGCCCTACGGCCTACGCCACTTTTCCAGTCGCGCTCCATCGGTCGACAGGCTTCTCTGCACAGGCGCGGCCGGCCGTTGAGAGGCGCCGCTCCTCTCCGCGGGCCATCTCTCCACAGGCTAGGTACGTAATCCATCTCCCCGCAGCTGATGCATGTATGATCTGCTACCTCTAGCACACCCTGTTTATCTTAGCTTCTCTGTTCATTATTGCTAGCATTTTCATGCATGGTTGCATAGCTAGTCCTCTAACTTCGGATGCAGCGGGAGGTCCCGTCGAACCTCAAACACGAATCGTGATTATATACGCAACAGGGAGCTGAATCCATGTGTTTACAGTCCATCTCCAAAACGCCGTTGTATCATTGAATGAATGCAGGCCACTGATTTTAGCCTTTACATTTAGTTTCCTACATTGAACAGGGGTACGGTGGTAGCTGCTCTCTGTACGCGAAGCATACAATGGAGACAGTGGACGAAGTTCAAATTTGGGCACCAATACTTGCCGATCCTCTTGATTCGCCTCCATCCTCTCATGCTATCCCTCTTCCAAGCCAGGTAATAAGCTATATAAAAATATAGACCTCCCTGCTAACTATACCATGCATTCGATCACAAACCGTTTGTTAAGGTTGTTCCCTGTTAATTGGTTTGCTAAAAACCAGATGTGAAAATAGACCCGTCAGGCACCCTATAAACCATCCGACCATGAACCAACTGCACAATCACCCCTACAAACAAAATCGACCGATAATTTATTCGTATTTGACAGGTGGAAGAATACTTTAATTATGTGTACAACAATTATGCCATGGAAATTGACAACTTTATAGATGAGCCCCAAGATAAACCATGGCGAGACCAATATTTGGGAGGTAGCATGTTAATTATTCGATCTTATCTATTTTCAAACTCTACTACACATTTGAACTATCTTTTTTTTTCTATCCTCAAGCTAATGTACGGATGTTTTGTGTTTTAGAGTTTAGTCAAAAAGAAAACTGGAGGCGTGGCCCAAGAGCTTCTCGCAAAAAGAGGATATTTCCATCAGTAAGAATGAATTAGTCTCTAGAGATTTGCTCTACTACCATTATAAACTAACCAAAAAAAAAACCGAATAAACTTGTTTCATGTCTAACAATTCATGCTTTTTATAGCGAGAATTACTTTTCTTTTCATGTTAAAAAAATGTTTTTCTGTCAAATACTTCAAGACAGCTTGATTGTACACCCCTTCCCTGCATATTTTGATACATTAACCATTTATGGGGAAAAGGGATCCATAACCTCCTATGTTCTACAGAAACCACCATGCTTGACCAATGTGCCTTCAGGAAGCTGAGGCCAGATATGGCGATGTCGTAAAAATAATAAACATTGGACAGTAGAAGAAATGATTAAGCTAGTTGAGGGCGTTGAGACATATGGTGTTGGACAATGGAGAAAGATAAAGAGTCATTACTTCTCAACATCTGTTTGAAAACCGGCACATCTCAAGGTATGTAGATAGAAGTTGTTTTATCTTCTCGATGGAGAATACTAAAATTTCTTGCATCTATTAAATCGATTAACATGTTCCATGCTTCAGGACAAATGGAGAAATCTACTGAGAGCTTGCGGGGTCCCGTGCAACTCCAAAAGAAAGGTCGTATTCACTCTTATTTCCTATACAACTTACTCCTAGATCAATTCCATTCATTCTGATTATTGTACATTTATTCAACTTGATACAGGAGAAGTCACAAAATAAGATGTTCCGGCCCCTAGATTCAATATTGATCCAACGGATCAAAGAGCTAGCTACAAGTTGATCCTCCCTAGGAAACAAAGAAAAGCATAGAGAGAACAACAACTAGGATGGAAACAAACCAATGGTTTAGACTTTATAAGTAATTTACATTGCAGGAACAATAAATCTGAATGTGTTACATATTCTAGTATAGATATGCATATATTTTGTAAAAAGAGCTAGAGAAATTGGTATATATGATAGCTGTAATTATATATTCTATATAGACTACCAGCAAAGATGAAGCACCGATACCCCATGCGTATCCGGCTGGATCGTGTTATGGCTCATTTAAGCCCTCCAATTATGGCGTAGTGAGTGAGTTAATCTATTTACACTACAACACAAAAGCCACGTGGAGACATTGAATTTGGGTGGTAAAGACGCATTATTTCGCCTCTAGATGGTTGTAGAGTCGTCTCCAGAAAGCGTCGCACGAACGTCTTCTTGTGCACCGTCTCAAAATTTGTAAGGACGTATTGTAAGCGTGTGTAGGAAAATTGGGACGCCCTAGAAAGCATGTCTCCGTGTATAGAGACGTAGTGGGAGATGGCCCTAAAGACGCTCACATGTTGTCTCTACGAATTTTTGAGACACTTTAAGGCGTGCTAATGCGAGAACATTATATTGATTTTTTTAATGACTAAATTATCGACTCGTGTAGTGAATGGAGAAATACATACATCTTGCAAATCAGTATGCATGCGTAGTACATCTTGCAAATCAATATGCATGCGTAGTGAATTGTAGGGAAATAAATATATCACGAAACAGGCTTCGCCCCGCTTGAGTCATACATATGAAAGTTGGGAAATAAATATATTGATCGACGAAAATTGTGTTTTACAACTGAAATGTACATACATATGAAAGAGGGCATGAATGAAGAAAATACTTAAAAGTATTCATGTACTTTTAACTGGCTAGAGTCTATCTAAACTTTTGCTTGTACTTCAACACCCACAGGTCTTCACTGCTTCATGCGGAATTTTTTCCTTGTGGCCTTTTAGTGTGATTATTTAGAATTCGGCAATAGAGCTTTCTGCAAAAAAAAAAAAAAAAAAAAAAAAAGTTTGCACCATCACTGAGATCTCTAGGTAAAAATATTTTGTTCCGTTAGTCATTAAAAATTAATGTGGACACCAAACTATTGACCAATATATATACGTACCTTTTTAGCATCAGGACAATTAGAAATAATCGTTACCCTGCACAGAATAATCTAACTCAGTATAGAAAAAATTAAATTACCAATAAATATGGAAACCATCATCTTGTAATATTACGCAGACCTTGTACCCTCCTAATACTAAAAATAGTAGCTAGCGTTGCTGGAATTACTTATTAGCTAAAAGAAAGTACAGCCACCCTGATCCAGCAACATCCTCCAATGCATTTTAATTGATGCCTGCCAGGAAAGAAGGGTTAGTAGAATTGATTGGAGACAATTCAAGGAAATAAATTATGAAAAGTACCAAAGAACTCGAGCTATATAATATATCTGTAAGCCTTACACATTGCTCTAAGTTACTTAAGCCAAATCGATTTCTTACTAAATGATGCAGCGATATCGATTCCTTATTAGCTTTTAAGTAATGTTAAGAACAGCCAGTCTGATTCAGCAACAACCCTTTAATGCATATTTAGAACCTTATCAATTCACTTTTGGGCAATAGTACAACTTGAAGCTTTGGTGCATTTAAGTTGAAGCCTATCAAGAAACAAGGGTTAGTGGCATTGATTGGATAAGGAAACAATGTTCATAGATACTGAAGAACCCGAGCAAATATATCCACATGCCTTACAAATTGGTCCCGGTATCTTAAGCGATGTAACTTACATCTGCAATAAGACATAAGAAATTAAGCAAGGTCGAGGCTAAACTAACCTGAAAATACTAGCTAAAGACATGGCCCTTACCTTGCAGCCTGAATAGACCATAGTTATAGTCACTGCGTGTTGTACTTAGAAGGCTCCAAAAACTTCATATAGGCACTTCTACAAATATAAAACGTAGTTCCAGGTTAATAAATTAACAGAAAATCTACTTGGTCCAAGTAAATCAAGTCCGATGAACATTTTTTTTATTGATTACGCAAGAATGACATAAGTACAAAAAATATTATCGGTGCAAGTTTAAGTTACAATAATATATTTGCATTCGAAATTGGAAGGGACGACCTAATCAAACTTGACATTAGACCGTGATATCATCAAATTTCAGTTTCCTAATGCTTATATCATGGAATTAATAGGTTACAAGTATTTCATTATCTCAGATATTTGGCCACAAAAAATTACAAACAGGCCCATGTTTAGCACTAGGTTTGATGGATGCTAATATCACAGGTTTCCTTTTTGAGTTCGGATCATATATGAGTACAACTATTAGCTAGATTGAACGAGCAAAAATAAGAACGATTTTCCTGGCATCAGGCAAAGCCTTATTGGAGAGACTCAAACAGACGTATACGAATCAGATAGGTACAGGATCGGTTAAAGAAAGGAACAAGCTAAGATTAAATTAGTACGGGCACATACCCGTGATCTGTGGAGCCTCGACTGCACAGAGTGGTCTGCCTGCAACTCCCATGGGATGATGGCGAACGATGGAGCGCGTAGGAGAAAGGCAAAGCAGCATGGAAAACATCACCATCGCGCCGAGTTCGACTGGATCGGGACGCACATAGAGCGACGGCAGTGTTCTCCAGCGGACGAAGATCCTGTACCAGCAAACTGGGGAGAGGTGCCAGTAGTTGCGCACAGTTCGGCGGAGATGCATCGCCGGGATCTAAAGTAGGCCGTCTGGTGGCGGCGGCGATAGGTTACCACAGATCTATCTGTGCCTGAAGTGGTTGGAGACGGGAGAGATAAATTGGGGAGTTCCAATTTTTTTTTTTTATTGACGTTATAGGAGTGCCCTTTGGATTAGTCGGATGGATAAGGAGCTCAGACAGGTGATTTTTTTGCACGGCGAGACGACCTGCAAAACGTCCTAAAAATCGTCTTTATTCATGGATTGGATTTGCACGTAAAGACGAAAACAAAAGCGTCAAAGACATGGCGTCTCTACATGTCAATTTTGTTGTAGTGTTATAAGGAGTGAATGTTGGTTGATTCCATGTTGGCTTTAATGTTTCAATATGTAAAATAAAAGTGAATCAACTGAAAAGGCAATTCCATCCTTATGTGGTGTTTGTTAAACTTAGGAAAAAGACTTGCCAACTTAAATAATTCTGAAGAAGTAGGAATTGTCCTGTTAATTAGCGGGAGTCCGTGCTAAAACCGAAATAACACCATGGACGACTGTCATGGAACACGGCCGTTGCTGGGGCACACAGCCACCCCTGTCTTCCCACACAAGATGCACACATATCACCGAAGCTAGAGTTGTCGTTCAGGTGGCCCCCGGTGTCATTGTCATCAAGCTGCAGCTGCAGCGACTCTGACTTCACCAGAAGACCGTAAAGGAGACCGTAGCTGAAATTGTGTCGAGAAGCACACGCCGGTCTATGCTAAACATGCGACTCTTAGCATAGAGGCAGATAGTTCAGATTCTACGGAAGAGCCCTAAAAGAGATGTGCGAGACCTGCGCTGAAGAGATCTTCACCACCGGACCTCCCCCTGTAGGCCATCGTACACCGCTCAAAACGTAGATGCTTGAGAAACATAGAGGCCTTGACTTCACATCCTGGAGATATCTGCGCGAAGACACTCGGACACGCTAGAGCACTAACGGAATCCGTTGGCGACCAGACCATTTCTCATCATCATCGTCGTTGCCAAACTGACACCACACGGCACCTCGATATCGTCAATTTCATGCTGCCAACCATGATGTTGTGTAAGTCCAACCCATGGGAAAGCACCCAGGAACCACCATCTTCAAGACTAGGCCCCTAGGAGGGGAGGCGCCGCGGCTCGACGCTGTCGTCCGATCTTGCATCACGGGATCTAGGTCTTCATCCGAAGATGTGATCCAAGGCTGAGAAAACCAAGAAACTTCACGATGACGCCTCAAGAGGGAGAGGACGTCAAAGGGATCCGCATCATCCATATGTCACCCGGAGCACCCGAGTTACTCAACCCCATGCAGCCGGACCAAAGCGTGGAGAGACCCCGACACCGCTGATGTGCCACAAGAGCCACCTTCCACACCACCGTCAAGCGCCAGCGGGCCAAAACGGGCGCGAAATAGAACCAGTGCCCCATCAACACTCCATCAGCACCATGGTGACCTCCATCTCACCCAAGTCCATGAGCATGAGGGGGAGCTGCCACCACACCCCGAGTGCTCCGAAAAGAGCAGGTGTGGCCGCCCCGGCGAGAGGCCGCCACCTCTCAACATGAGTCCTACAGGGAGACATGGTCGCCAGAGGTGTGCCCTGGTGATCGCACCCGGTCTGAGCCTCCCCCACCTCGATATCCCGCTGTCGGGGGCGACGTCGCATGCGAGAAAGGAACCCTGCTACCGTGGTCCGCCTCGCGGAAGGAGTGCTAGAAAGAGGGGCGTCAACACGGTAAGGTTAGGGTTTTCCTCCGAAGGTATAGCAGTGCATAGAGATACGGGGGTATTTACACACGGACCTAGGAAGGTGCGTAACAATTTCCACCGGAATGGGCAAGGAAACGAGTGGATCGGTAATCTAGAACAGTGATCCAAGTACATAAACTGGCCGAGGTCGGGAATTTTCCAGCGACCGTATGTTACACCCGTTTTGGGCCAATAAACAATCAACCAATTAAGCGAGGACTTAGTATTGGTTTAAGAAGGTTTTTTCCTTGTTTAGATTCTTCCTGCATGACTAACTTGCAGAAGTAATATCATCATTTGTGTGATTTGGATACTCACCCCTCTTTGAGTTCTAAAATACCTAGATTAATCCTCTCAAGTCACTTATAAAATTGTGGCCAATGTTGTTGAAAGTTAGTGCTGGTCATCACCAACTTATAAGATGATTTGGTTTAGAAAAATGTTTGTTATAAAGATCTCTCCAAGATGCACCCTCAACCATATGATCTAGACCTATTTCATCATGTCGAGAGAAACATTGGTCACTTTGCTTCGTTTAAACTATCGCACCAAAATTTCCCGTATTTTTAGATGCGTGCTATGCAGATACACAAAATATATTTAGATCCTTATAAGTTTCCAAACACTGAGATGTTACACGCTACCTCATGGAACAACCCTTTGTGTGCTCAGGTTTGATTCCACCATGAAGCCCCAAGACGATGCTCAAGATGCCCAAGAACGTGCCCAAGATGATGCCCAAGAAGCTATGAAAGAAGTCCGAGAAGAAGGCATCGAGTAAGAAGAAGAGAAAGAGAAGGAGGGAGAAGGGCAGGGAGCCCGGCCTCAAAACCCGGCCAGGCCGGACTCCAGGTCAGACCCCTTCCAGAGGCAACCGGCCTCCACCCTGGCCTTAGGCGGGGCCCCATGCGCCTCAGGCCGGCCGACCACCCGAGCTCCCCGGCCTCCGTGCGCGCTGAGCCGGGTGGCCACCCGATGCGCCCGGCCCCCACCCCGGCCTTAGGCCGGCTGCCTTGCGTCACTAGGCAGGCAACCCTGCTAGGCTGCTACTGCTCCCACCCCGGCCTAACTGCTCGGCCAGGCCGGGTGCCCTGAAGACTGCGGGATTTAGGGGTTTTCTCCCCCTTTTCCATCCAACCTACCCCATTGGCTATATACGGACCCCTTTGGCTAGATCTAGATTTTAGAGATGAATTTAGACATTTGAGTTTTGCTCTTGTACCCCTTTTGTGAGACTACTCCTATGATTTGTACATAGGACCGTATCAAGGCTACTCCTATGGTTTGTACCTAGGACCGTATCAAGGCTACTCCTATGGTTTGTACCTAGGACCGTATCAAGGCTACTCCTATGGTTTCCTATCATTTCCCCTTGGGATTCAGTTAGGTACTTTCCAATCTTCCTTAACTAACCCTTTAGGTTTTATTGGCGTGGTGGACCGACCATGGGTGTCAAGCGGTTTCCGAAAATGTTAGTTCTGTTGGATCGATCGTCCCATAGGCGGCCGTTGCGGCTTAATTGACTTGAGATTTGGGTTCTTTAGTTCTTACTAATTATCTCCCCCTTATTTTCCCCACGATTCCCCTCGTTCCCCCTTCGCGTTCTTGGTCGAATCGTGAAGATCGGTCCACCCAAGAGGTTAACCCCTCCATCACACACGTTTCTTTCATTCCAGATCTCTGACGCCACACAAGCAAGCAAAGGCCGGGAAGACATGACTTTCTGATTAGGGCTGCAACCATGCGTGAGCACCATTCCTTAATGATGAGGCATGTCCCATATTGAGGATTAATTAAGGTTGTGGATATATCTAACCAGTCCCTAATAGAACCACGAAGCCGAATGGAGTAACGAGAATACACAATATAGCCGGCCATGGGCAGTCCGGCCCGACCCAACCCAAAAATCTTGGGCCGGGCTCAGGATTGAAATTTGAGCCCAATGGTCGGGCCGGGCTCGGGCTTGGTGGAAGCTTTTTTATATCGTGATCGGGTCGATCGGGCCTAGCCGCTTGTGTGGTATCGTGTGGGAGAGCGGTCAGTCCGTGCGGACTTTTTGTTCACATTTGCCACCCGAGATATCGCTTCTTCTTCATAGGTTTGGCATCACCGGTTGAGTTAACCCTAACCCATGATATATCGAATCAGGTCAAAACATAATGCATGTTTCATCGGCCAGCCGGCGGTTGGCGTGTGAGGCGGACGGGAACTCGTAGGGGGAAAACGCAGAGGCTGGCCACGCCGGCGGCACTTGGCGGTTCACGCGCACCGGTGCGGCGGCGTGAAGGAAGACCTGGAGGCTGGAGCACAGAACGCACGTCAGCCTACTCACATAGGCGAGACATCAACTCCATGATCCGTTCGGTAAGATAACAATGCACGAGCCACCGGGTTAGCAATGCGACCCGGATTTGGGGATTTTCTTTTTCTTTTTTTGGTGGAGAGAGCAGGCTTTAGAAAAGTCCCATGGCTCGTCCTAGTCGTTAAAACCAAACCCTGTAAACTCTCTTTCTTATTTAATGGAAATGGCAGACTTTTGCCTAGTGACCCGGATTTGGGAGTTTGACCGTAACTATTTCTGGTGTAATGGAGATGGTATCCCTGCGCTGCGGAGTTTGGACCCCCTCCTGTGGACGAGTCGTACTGAGACCGTCCGCGCGCGGGTGGACGTCCGTCGTATAAATCTCGCCTCGCGGGTTGGCCTTCTTCCCTGTATCGGCCATCGTCTCCTGTAGGCATAAACACCAGTTTGGGCCGGCAGCTGCAGACCTCAAAGCTGCATCCTTTCCTGGTAAAGCTAGCACGCATTCGTCCTCTGTTTATCGTCCAAAAGAAATTGGAAAACAGGCTCTCCCCGTCAGCTTCACTTGACATTTGACGACCACACGGCGATCTCGGTCTCTTCTCGAGCTAGCTCCACCCTCCTGCTTCATCCTCTGCTCGCCGTCCGCGCCCTTCCGGTCGTTCGACGCGGCGCCGCTCCTTCCCACGTGCCAGGTACGTAATTCACCCTGTACTATGATACTTCGCGCGAATTGGGCGGTAATGCGTGCTAGCACTCCCGGCAATCGCAATCACGCACCCTGCACCAACTGGTTTCTGCACGTTCACAACTCCGTGGTGGTCGGGCCGGAGTCGGCTCCCATGGACCGGCAGTGAGCCGCCGTGACATGCTTGCACCCGACGAGCACCGCCTTGACCCATGGGCTCGCTCTACACAGCCTTCACCCAGGCGCTCATAATACACAGGTCGACGTTGCTCGTCCCTTGTGGACGCCGTCAATGTGTTGCCATAACCCGTGCATAATGCTAATCATGGCGGCTAACTCGTGAGGCAGGAAGCTCGGTGGCGAGATCGAACTCGCCGAGCACCGTCGTCTGCGCGAGCATCCGCTGAACGACCTTGCCGCCGTGCTGGCGCGGTGCAGGGGCGACCTGCGGTGACCGGCCGGTGTATCGTTCCTCCGGCGCTGAGCCGGCGCTCCGTCACGGCCGTGGCCAGGGGCGGGATGCTCCTCCACGGCGGACGCATTGTCGAGCGATCGGGTTCTATAATCTGAAACAGAAAAGTACAAGGCAAAAAAAAAATATGGTGGCATGCTAGCTAGCTGATGCATACGTGTCTGGCCTCTGCAGATCCACATGATATATGACTCCCACTGTCCATCAGGGCACCGTCTGCTACCTCTAGCTCCGTGTTTTAGCTTCTCTCTTCAATACTTGCTACTTTCGGATGCAGCGGAAATGTCCTATCAAACCTGAAACTAAATACGTGAATCCTGCATATATTCAATGGAGCTAAATAAATGAATCATATGTGCTATTTCCATTAAAAAAAAAGAATAATGTGTTATAGACAGTCTCCGCTACTGTTGAATTATCCAGCGACAACAAACAAGTAGTAGGAGAGTGAGTCCGTTCTCGTGGATCAAAAGAAACCGGATCAGAAGCGAACCAACCTCTCCCTTGGGTCGCTGTCGCTCCCGCCGGCGACTCGGGGAGGAAAACCTAGGCGCCGCCAGAGGGTCCATTCTCCTCGACCTCCTCCCCTCGCCGCCGCCGGGAGAAACCCGCACGCCGTCGGCGGCGGGGCCGTGGGCTATTTCGTCTCCCCCGAGGCGCGGCTCGGCGGGGATGAAATCGGCAGGCATTGCGGCATGGAATTGGTACAGAGGCTCGGAGGCGGCACAGTGGTGCGGGGGAAGGTCGGCTGTGCGCTGGCTGCCAGCCGCGGCGGCTCTCCGGCAGTGGGCTTCTTCCGGTGACCAAGGCGGCCCTCCTTGCCCAGATCCGGCCACTCTGGCCCCGGATTCGGCTGGCTGGGGATGCGTGTGGTGTGCTGCAGCGCGGGGCTCGGCTCTGTGGTTGCAGCTCCCTGTTCTCTCGGCCACGGGAGCTCCATTATGCAGCGGCAGCAGGGTGGAGTAGCGCCGGCGGCTTCGTGTGCTAATACCAATTTCTGACCGGCGGGGGAAACAATTGTGCGGCACTCCGGGCGAAAGCCCTGCCCGATCTTTGGTGCCGGCGCCTCCGGCGTCTTTTTCTCCTTGGAGGTGTTCCTTGAGGGGTTTCGGCATCTCCCTCACCCTCGGGGCGTTATCTTCAGGGTGAAAACCTTGACGTACCAAGCTGGAATCGCAATGGCGGCGTCCTCAGCGTCGTTACTTTGTTGAGAGCATCCCTTTAGGAGACACGACTTGGTGTTTGCTGCTGCCCTATGTCTCTGAGGAGCGCCATCACCTCTGCTTCCAAGGTGGAGCCTTCGTTGGGACCGGCCAAGTCCTGCCTTTTCACTTGCCCACTCCTCTAGGCGCAAAGGGTGGAAGGTACGTCGGCTAGGGCAGTCCCGAAGAATTGCTCCTTCTCGGAGGTGACCGACATTGGTCGAGACGCGACTTGGAGGCTCTTGCTAGGCAAGGCGAGGCTTTTGCTGCTACTGTGTGTATCTTGTGTGGTTGCTTACTAAGCATTGTAAGTTGCGTTCGTTGCGACGTTTGTGTCGTATACGATGTTGTACCAGATATGCCTCCCAGGACATATCCTTGAAAAAGTCTCCACCACTGCTATATCCTCATCTTATTTGTCCCTTGTAATAATTTCAAAGCAAAACATATATTAGGTGAGATGATTAATTTACTGTGCATTAGTAGCTAATATCATATACTGTGCGCATTTATCAAAGCTTTACAATATTGTGTATTATCGAATGAATGCAGAACAATGATTTTTAGCCGTGCACTCAGTTTTCTAAATTAATGAACAGGTGATAGCTGCTCAACCGAGGCAAGCATACAATGGAGGCAATGGACGAAGCTGAGATTTGGGCACCAATAGTGGCTGCTCCTCTTAATTTGCCTGCATCTTCTCATACTATTCCTCTTCCAAGCCAGGTAATAAGCTACATAAAAATATGCACCTCCATTTTTCTTCCTTCATCAGCTATCTTTTTGCTAACTTATACTACTAGATAACATGCATTCACAGAATGGTGTGTTAGGGTCGTTCCCTGTTGCATTTGCTATATGCTATCTATGTCACTAAAAAGAATGGACGTTAATAATCCTATTCTTCTACCGAGGCCATAAATTAAAGGAAAAAGATAACACTAGGGAAACAAACTGGTGTGATAGGGTCGTTCCCTATTGGTTTTCTTCAAAACCAGATGTCAAAACAGTCTGTCAGGCACCACACTCCTGCAAACCATCCAACCCTAAGCACAATCACTCAATCACCATTAAAAACAAAATGAAATGATACCTTATTTGTATTCCACAGGTGGAAGAATACTTCAATTATGTGTACAACAATTATGCAAAGGAAACTGACCAGTTTATAGGAGAGCCCCAAGATAAGCCATGGAAAGACCAACACTTAGGAGGTAACATGTTAATTATTTGATCTTAACAATTCTCATATTCTATTACACATGTAATTTTTTTTCTCCCCAATCTAATGTATGAATATTTTCTGTTTTAGAGTTCATTGCAAAGAAAAACTGGAGGCGTGGCCCAAGAGGTTCTCGCAAGAGGAGGATATTCCCATCGGTAAGAATGAATTTAGTTTCCTAGAGATTTGCTCTACTGCCATATAAACTACCAAAAGTAACCAAAGAAACTTGTTTCATGTGTAATAAGGCGATATTTTTTTAGTAAGAATCACTTCTGTTTTCATGTTAGAATTTTGATAGTTCATTTGTTTGGTTAAAGGCTCAAAGACACATGGGCTTAGTGCGTGATTTTGTTCATGCGTTCTGTGCATATTTTGATCCATTAACCATTGATGGGGAAAAGGGATCCATAAACTTCTATGTTCTACAGAACCGACCATACTTAGCCAATCTTCCTTCTGAAAGCAGAGGGGGGAGATGGCAATGTAGGAAAAATAATGATCACTGGACAGAAAAAGAAGTGATTAAGCTAGTTGAAGGCGTTGAGACATATGGTGTTGGGCTGTGGACAAAGGTGAAGAATCATTACTTCTCAACATCTGTTCGAGACCCGACACATCTCAAGGTATCTATAATAGTTTTCTCGGAAAACTTTAGAGGTTATTGCCCAATATTGAAGTTGGTATATCTACTTGATGGAGAATAGTAAAGCTGATTGGAACTATTGAATAATTTAACACGTTGATCCTTGCTTCAGGATAAGTGGAGAAATTTAAAGAGAGCTTGTGGGCTCCTGTGCAACTCCAAAAGGAAGGTCAGAGTCACTCTTAATTCTTATACAACTAACTCTTGGATCAGTTCCATTGGATGTGATTATTTTACATTTATTTAACTTGATACAGGAAAAGTCACAAAAGAAGATGTACCGGCCCCTAAGTACAAGATTGATGCAGCGAATCAAAAGGCTTAGCTACAAGTTGAGCATCCACATAAAAAATCAAAACAACTCTTGGGAGAACAACAACTAGGATGGCAACCACCTAATGGTTTAGGCTTGATAAGTAATATAGGTTGTGATAGCACCGATTCTGAATGTGTTCTATATTCTAATATAGATATGCATATATTTTGTAAGAAGTGGTAGAGAATCCTATTGATATATATGATAGCTGGAATTGTATATTCTATATAGAGCAGGCAAAGATTAAGCGGTGACACACGACGATTATCCGGCTGCACCGTGTTACGGCTCACTGGAGCCATGAAATTATGGCATGGTTGAGTAGCTAGCGAGTTAATCTATTATATCAATAGTATTGTGGGTTGATCCCGTAAAAACAAATGGTATCAAATGATATAACATTTTGTTTTGCTGTTAATTCCTATATTATTAGCGTATTAACAATATGCTTGAGCATAATAGGATTATTTAAGGATAACACAATATAGTTTGATGCCCCTCGAAGTGAACAGACAAACGAGGCAGTGGCCGATGGTTTTCATTTATTTGATTCATAGGAAATTCATATTATGAAGAGGGGCCCGAATTGGAAAGATATTGCACCCTTCCCATGAGTAGAGTGATCACTCCTTATTTTTTGAAATTCATAGCCTGGATAATATGCTGTCCGGGCCAGATAATATAGCTTCCGACTGGACCCGACAGTGTTCTGGTGTAGATCTCAGGTTCCCTCAGATATCCACCTGTATTTTGGTCCGGATAATCCGCCTCCTGGATGTTCCAAACGAAATGTTAGGGGGTAACATCCTGTGGTTGTGCGTCTGGCGGAACTCTCATGTGCTTCGGATGAAGGCAGGGATCATCCTGCTGTGTGGAGATTTTTATCGATAAGAATGAATTTAGTTCCGTAGAGTTTTTCTCTACCGCCATTATAAACCACCAAAAATGACCAAAGAAAGTTGTTTCGTGTGTACCATTGCATTTTCTTGTTTGCAAATTTGGGTGTTCTTTTTTGTTTTGTGAAACCTTTAGAACACACGGGCTTAGCACTTGATTTTGTAAATCTCGTTCCTGCATCTTTTATCAATCATGCTGATGTGGACATATATTCCTATTTTGGGGCCAAACATATAGAAGGAGAAGGCACTGCTGCCGTAAGACAAGGGGAAGAGGCAGAGGCTTCAGGTTCAGAGTTACGTGCTGTACCTTCTAGCCCAGAATAGGAATATCTTTTATTAATATAAAAAAGTAGAGCCCAAGTTAGATTAGACATCTGAGTCCTAGTCCAATTAGACTGCACCGTAGGCAATGCATATAAGCATGCCGTATCTTGTAATATGAGGGACAAGTAATAACGACCCCGTATCTTCTATTTGCTCTTGCCCAACCCCTCTGAATTCTCTCGATCTAACCCTCTGTTATCGCATCTAATCGCCGGCAACGACGCCTAGACGCAGAGGACGAAATCGTCCTCCTGTACCACACCCCTACTACCTTTGCAGCTCCAAGCGGCTACAACATCTGGTATCAAAGCCGACCACCGTGGCTTCCGATGCGGAGAAGTCGAAGCAGACAACCTACACCAATGACGACATCATGGCAGCAATTCTTGACTTACGCAGCAGCACCGTTGCGATCCAAGATACCAACAAGGCTATCCAAGAAAGCGTCGCCGCATTCGAGATCCGTGTGAAAACGCTGGAGCTCAAACCAGACGACCAGGAAGGCTTGTTCGCGCCGCCTAAGCAACCGGTACCATCTACATCGCAATTTCCAATGTCAACCTCATCAGCTGTTACAGATCTTTCCGTGAACTTTACTGCCAGTGCCTCAGCCCCGGCTATAGCCAGCTTTGGGTTGCCAACTATGTCGATGTCCCTAGGGAAGCAACGGCGTACAGTATGGTCCCTGTTTGTCACTCAGCAGGTGCCACCAGCCGTGCCACACCTCGCTGACACCGCCGGCGTACCATGCTACCACAAGCTAGATTTCCCCACCTATGATGGAAAAGATGACCCCCTCGTATGGCTAAACAGATGTGAGCAATTATTTTGGGGACAGAGGACAGAGGAAGCATACAAGGTGTTGCTTGCTACATACCATATGACCGGAACTGCCCATATGTGGTACATGCAGCCAGAACGCAACGAAGGCATCCCTTCATGGCCTCGATTTAAAGATCGTTGCAATATTCGATTTGGCCCTCCGATTCGATCCAATTCTCCGGGCGAATTAACAACGCTTCGGATGACAGGGATTGTAGCAGAGTACCAAGAGAAGTTTTTAGCACTTCTAGGTCACGTCGACTCCTTATGCATGACAAAATAGGTGTCCATCTTTACCTCTGGATTGACCGACTTGTTGAAAATTGACGTGGAGCTGCACAATCCGCAGGACGTGTACACTGCAATGAGCCTGGCCCGTGCTCAAGAACTTAGGGCTAAAGCCGCGTCTACTGCCACTTGCGTGACTAAGCCCCCAATCCGCTCAGGGAAGCAACACCGAATCCAAGGAGCATACAGTAAAGCAACAGCTGGAGGAGAGGGCATTGCATCTGAGGGTGCGGAACACCCTTTTAAGCGATTGACTCCGGCTGAGATGGCAGCTAAGCGTGAAGAAGGTCTTTGTTTTAATTGTGATGAGAAGTTTATCTCTGGCCACCGTTGCTTATACCTGTTGGAGGTAGTTGATGATGAGGATGAGGACACGGAGGAAGTGGAAGATACATACACACCTCATGTTTCACTCCATGCCCTCACCGGGATCTGCATTGGTCGACCATGCAATGGAATGTCATGGTGGGCACAACGGAACTATTAGCTTTAGTTGATTCAGGATCCACACATAATTTAATTCGAGATGAAGTGATGGGAAAACTTGGTCTTCAAGTGCAGCCTCTACATGGGATGAAGGTGACGGTGGCTAATGATGAGAAGGTGAATAGCGGTGGCATAGTGTGTGAACTTCCCTTGCACATTGATCAGGAGTGTTTCAACATCAATCTCTATGCCTTACCATTGGAGGGGTTTGATATAGTACTACGAGTTCAGTGGCTGCGTACGCTTGGTCCGATATTATGGGACTTTGACTCTCTCTTAATATCGTTTTGGCGCAAGGATCATCAGGTCACGTGGAAGAGGGAGGGAGGACCACTGTCCAAATTTCGAGCACATAGCATGCAGGATTCTGACCTTATGGATGCTCTTCTAGATGAATATTCTGATGTCTTTGCAACGCCCCATGGGTTACCGCCCGCCAGGCTGTCTGATCACCGCATTCATCTACTCCCAGGTTCAGCCCCAACGGTCGTACGACCATATCGGTACCCTGTGGTGCAGAAGGAGGAAATTGAGCAGCAATGTAAAGAGATGCTACAACAAGGCATTATTCAGCGAAGTACTTCTGAGTATTCATCTCCTGTTTTGCTTGTCAAAAAACATGATGCCTCATGGCGTTTTTGTGTGGATTTCCGTGCTCTTAATGCCCAAACAGTTAAGGATAAATTTCCTATCCCGGTGATTGATGAACTTTTGGATAAACTCAAAGGCGCTCGCTACTTCACCAAACTGGACCTTCGTTCAGGCTATCATCAAGTCCGTATGCATCCAGTAGATGTGAAGAAAACAACGTTTCACACCCATGAGGGTCACTATGAGTTCTTAGTGATGCCTTTCGGCCTTACCAATGCCCCTGCCACTTTCTAGGCTTTGATGAATGAGGTTCTCCGGCCTTTTCTCCATCGTTTTGTCCTTGTTTCTTTGATGAAATTTTGATTTTCAACAGCTCTTGGTCCGAACACTTGCGACATGTTCGTGTCGTTCTCCGACACCTTCAGGAAAACAAGTTGTTCCTCAAGCAGTCAAAGTGTTCTTTCAGAACCCAATCCGTGGCATACTTGGGTCATGTGATCTCAGCCGCGGGTGTGCCCATGGATGTTGATAAGGTCAGAGAAATCATGGATTGGCCGGAGCCCAGATCGATTCGAGCATAGCGAGGATTCTTAGGACTAGCCGGATATTACCGGAAATTTGTCCAAAATTTTGGTTTAATTGCTGCTCCACTTACACGCTTGCTCAAGAAGGAAGCATTTGTTTGGTCCCCCGAAGTTTCAGAGGCTTTCAATAAGCTTAAGCATGCGCTCTCCATGGGGCCAGTGCTGCAGCTACCTGATTTCTCTGCAGAGTTCATGATTGATTGTGATGCATCTGGGTTCGGCTTTGGGGCAGTTCTTCGTCAAGGAGATAGGCCCCTAGATTTCTTCGCAACATCAGCGTCTTATAGTTTGAAGTACCTCCTGGATCAGCGTCTTTCCACAATTCCGCAACATCAGTGGGTTAGCAAATTACTGGGCTTTGATTTCAGAGTGGAATAGGCGCCATGGCATCAAAATCGTGTGGCGGATGCCTTGTCACGTCGTGATGAACCAATTTCCTCAGTACTTTTGTTGTCTGGACCACATGTAGGCCTATTGGATGATATACGAAGGGAGACACAAACCAATCCAATTCTGGTGGCCAAACAAGCACAGATTGCCTCCGGTGACCTTAGTATGCCATGGACAATGGTTGATGGATTAATTACTTATGCGGGAAAGATCTTTGTGCCATCAGATTCTGCTCTTGTACCCACTGTACTTGCAGCCGTACATGATATGGGTCATGAAGGAATACAAAAGACACTCCGACGTGTTCGGGCAGATTTTTGTATTTCCAAAGACAAGCAGTGAACGGAATATGCCCGAGAGGCAATAATAAAGTGTTTATTATGTTATTCCTTGTTTATGATAGATGTTTATTTCTCATGCTAGAATTGTATTAACCGGAAACGTTGATACATGTGTGATTAATAAACAAACCAACGTTCCTAGTGAAGCCTCTCTTTTAACTAGCCCGTTGATTAAACAGATGATCAAGGTTTCCTGATCATGAACATTGGATGTTGTTTATAACGGGGTCATGTCATTAGGAGAATGACATGATGAACTTAAACCCTAAACTAAGTATAACAATACGATCAAGTCATTTAGTTTTGTTGTTATGTCTTACGTTCGGAGTAACATTATTCCTTAGACCATGAGATCATGTTAATCACTAATACCGAAAGAATACTTTGATGACATCAAACGTCACACCGTAAAAGGGTGACTATAAAGGTGGCATTGGATATTCGGAAAGTATTGGTTGAAGCTCATGGATCGAGAATGGGATTTGTCCATCCAATATGACGGATAGATATACTCAGGGCCCTCTCGGTGATATCACATCGACACCGCTTGCAAGCAAGTGATTTGATCACTAGGATGTTATATCACGGGAACGAGAAAAGAGTACTTGTCGGATAACGAGATCGAACAAGGTATAGTGGATACCAATGATCGGATCTCGGACAAGTAATATATCGCGAGACAAAGGGAAATCGTTACGACGTTGAAAGGTTCACACGATCACGAGAGTCATCGTTGAATATATAGGAGTCATCACGGTTTTCCAGACCCCGCTGTTGATTATTGATCGGAGAGGAGTCTCGATCATGTCTATAATATTCACGAACCGTAGGGAGACACACTTAAGGTTCGATGAAGCGTTTAGAGAGGATACGGAATACCGAAGAATATTTTGGGCAGCTCCGGAATTGTTTCGGGGAAAATTGAAATAGTTCAAGGGGTTTTTCGTCGAACGGTTGTTAATAGAATTAACAAATGGTTCGAGGTGCTGCATGCAAATGTTTGTTAATGGAATTAACAAATATAAATAAAGAAATAAAAATGTTTTATTTATTTATTAAAGAAAAACCTTTGGATTTTTCAAGTGGGAAATTAAGGGATTTTTGAGTGGGTTTGAGTGGAGCTTCCACTCACATGAAGAGAGGAAGGGGTGGGGGCACCCATGGCTGGCCGCACCCCCCCTTGGGCTGCCTCCCCCTCCCCTATAAAAGGAGGGTGAGGGCTCTCTCTTCTCCACACACTTGCTCACACATTTTCCCTTCCATCCGCTGCTCCATTCCATGGTCTCCGGCTTGGCGAAGCCCTGACCGTGGGATTCTTCACCACCACCACGCTGTCGTGCTGCTGGAATTCCGGAGGGATCTTCTACTTCCGCAATCCGCTGGAACGAGGGAACAGAAGTCTTCATCGAGCTGAACGTGTGACCGATTACGGAGGCACCGCCGGATTGCGGTGCTCTTCTTCTCGCTCGGGATCGGCGTGAGAACGACTACGCCAACCACGAGATCTTTTCTCGTACCACTTTGAGTCTTCGAGGGTATGTTATCTCAAGACTCTCTTTCTCCCCGTTGCCTTTCATCTCATAGATTAGATCTTGGCCATTTGGGTTTATCGCGTGTAGGAATTTTTTGTTTTCTATGCTACGTTCCCCTTCAGTGGTATCAGAGCCGGATCTATGCGTAGATGAATTGTACGGGTAGAACACATAGGAGTATGTGGGCGTTGATGATCATGTTTTTGTCTCTTTGAGTATTTTATGATCTTAGTGGCATAGTAGGATGAAGCGGCCCGGACTAACTTTACATGTCCACGTACATGAGACTTGTTCCACAACTGACATGCAACTTGAATTGCATAAGTGGCTTGCGGGTGTCGGTTTCTCCTACTATAGTTAAGATCTAATCTACAAAGGGTTGTTAAAAAAATATGTTTTATCAACGTTGTGGTTCTTGTACGTAGATATGAACGGTTCTATCCTCGTAAGCCCAAAGCCACGTAAAATATGCAAAAATAAATTAGAGGCGTCTAACTTGTTTTTGCAGGGCATGTGATGTGATATGGTCAATGTTACAAACGTTATGTATGAGATGATATCTTTTGTAAATTATTGACATACCGGCTGGAGCCATATGGTTGTCTTATTTTATGGCCTGCGTGCTGTATGTCATATCAATGTGATATGTTGTAATGGACAATCAAGATGGAGGTGCCACGGACCTTGGTGCCACGCCGGTGGAATGATGGAGATCATACCATGATGCACAAGATGGAGATCAAGTGCAAGAAGGACCATATCATATCACATTATCCATGCATGTGATGTTTATCCTTTTATGCATCTTATTTTGCTTAGATCGCGACGGTAGCATTATAAGATGATCCCTCTCACTTAATATCAAGATAATAATGTGTTCTTCCTTAAGTATGCACCGTTAAGAAAGTTCGTCGTTTCGAGACACCACGTGATGATCGGGTGTGATAGACTCAACGTTCGCATACAACGGGTGTTTTCAAGCCTAGCATGTACAGACATGGCCTTGAAACACATGCAATACAATGGTTCTACTTGGCGAGCCTAGCATGTACAGACATGGCCTCGGAACACGTAACCGAAAGGTAAAGCATGAGTCATATGAATGATATGATGAACATGTTGATGTTCGCCTTTGCAACTACACCGTCTCACGTGATGATCGGTTTCGGTGTAGTGAATTTGGTTCGTGTAATCACTAAAGACAACTAAGAGGGATGTTGTTTTTGAGTGGGAGTTCATGGGATAATTTTAGAATTAACTTGAACTTAATTTATCATAAACATAGTCTAAATAGTCTTTGCAAATATGTTGTAGATCATCGCACCACCTACCTTCAATTTCAATATGTTCATGGAGAAAGAGAAATTAGCGAACAATGGAAGCAACTTTACCAACTGGGCACTTAACCTGAGGATTCTCCTCACCGCTTGCAAGAAGCTCTATGTGCTTGATGCACCTCTAGGTGACCAACCCGCTGATGATGCTTCTGATGAGGATAAAAATGTTTATCTGACTCAACAAGAAGACCACAGTATAGTTCACTGCGGCATCCTCTATGGATTAGAGCCAGAGCTGCGAAAACGTTTCGAGAACAGCACTACTTATGCCACAATGGGAGAATTGAAAATGATTTTCGATACCCATGCCGCAGTTGAGAGTTATGACGCTTCAGAAAAGTTCTTTAGCTGCATGATGGAAGAGAACAGCTCCGTTAGTGAGCACGTACTCAAAATGTCTGCGTACGCTGATAAGCTCATAGCCTTGGGAATATCGATTCCCATTGAGCTAGGGATACATCGTGTTCTCCAATCTCTGCCACCTAGTTACAAGAACTTCGTGATGAACTATAATATGCAGAGCATGAAGAAGTCTCTTCCTGAGCTTCTCTCGATGCTTAAAACAGCTGAAGTGGAGATCAAGAAAGAACATCAAGTGTTGATGATCAATAAGACCACTAGTTTCAAGAAAGGCAAGAAAGGCAAGCCAAGGGTAAACTTCAAGAAGGGTGGCAAATCTGTTGCTACTGCTGAGAAGAAAACCAGGCATGGCCCTAAGCCTGAGACTGAGTGTTTCTATTGCAAGGGTACTGGCCACTGGAAGCGCAATTGCCCCAAGTATCTGGCAGATAAGAAGGCCGGCAAAGTGAACAAAGGTATATATGATATACTTGTTATTGATGTGTACCTTACTAGTACTCGCAGTAGCACCTGGGTATTTGATACTGGTTCGGTTGCTCACATATGTAACTCGAAACAGGAGCTGCAGAATAAGCGACCACTAGCAAAGGATGAGGTGACGATGCGCGTCGGCAATGGATCAAGAGTTGACGTGATCGCCGTCGGGACGCTACCTCTACGTCTACCATCGGGATTAGTTATAAACCTCAATAAATGTTATTTGGTGCCTGCATTAAGCATGAATATCGTTTCTGGATCTTGCTTAATGCGGGACGGTTATTCCTTTAAGTCCGAGAACAATGGTTGTTCGATTTATATGAATAATATCTTTTATGGTCATGCACCTGAGAAGAATGGTTTATTTCTTTTGAATCTTGATAATGTTGATACACATATTCATAATGTGAATGCCAAAAGAATTAAGTTAAATGATGATATTGCTACTTATTTGTGGCATTGCCGCTTAGGTCATATTGGTGTTAAACGCATGAAGAAGCTCCATTCTGATGGACTCTTAGAATCACTTGATTATGAATCATTTGAAACATGTGAACCATGCCTTATGGGCAAGATGACTAGAACCCCGTTTTCTGGATCTATGGAACGGGCAACAGACTTACTGGAAATCATACATACTGATGTATGTGGACCAATGAGTGTATCGGCACGCGGTGGATATCGTTATTTTGTCACTTTCACAGATGATTTGAGTAGATATGGGTATATTTACTTAATGAAACACAAATCTGAAACATTTGAAAAGTTCAAAGAATTTCAGTGTGAAGTTGAAAATCATCGTAACAGAAAGATTAAATTTCTACGGTCTGATCGTGGAGGTGAATATCTAAGTTACGAGTTTGGCATGCATATGAAACAATGTGGAATAGTTTCACAACTCACACCTGCCGGAACACCACAGCGAAATGGTGTTTCCGAACGTCGTAATCGTACTTTATTAGATATGGTTCGATCTATGATGTCTCTTACAGATTTACCACTATCGTTTTGGGGTTATGCACTAGAGACCGCTGCATTCACTTTAAATAGGGCACCATCTAAATCCGTTGAAACGACACCGTATGAATTATGGTTTGGAAACAAACCTAAGCTGTCATTTCTAAAAGTTTGGGGATGCGATGTTTATGTGAAGAAGCTTCAACCTGATAAACTCGAACCCAAAGCGGAAAAATGCGTCTTCATAGGATACCCTAAAGAAACAATAGGGTACACCTTCTATCACAGATCCGAAGGCAAGATTTTTGTTGCCAAGAATGGATCCTTTTTGGAGAAGGAGTTTCTCTCGAAAGGTGTGAATAGTAGGAAGGTAGAACTCGACGAGGTTATTGAACCTTCTCTTCTTGGAATGGCGAGTAGCGCAGCGCCGGAAGTTGTTCCGGAGTCGACCCCGTCAGATGAAGAGAGAGTTAATGATCAAGATCATGAAACTCCAATAGAGGAAACTACCGCACCTCGCAGGTCAACTAGGGAGCGTGCAGCTCCTGAACTATACGGAGATCCCGTATTAAACTTCATGGTAGATGGAGGTGATGACCCTGCGACATATGAGGAAGCGATGATGAGCCCAGATTCCAACAAATGGCTTGAAGCCATGAAATCCGAAATAGGATCCATGTACGAAAACCAAGTTTGGACTTTGGTGGATTTACCCAATGACCGCAAGGCCGTTGAGAACAAATGGATCTTTAAAAAGAAAACTTACGCTGATGGTAATGTGACCGTCTATAAAGCTCGACTTGTCGCAAAAGGTTTCCGACAAATTCAAGGAGTTGACTATGATGAGACTTTCTCAACAGTAGCGATGCTTAAGTCAGTTAGGATTATGTTAGCAGTTGCTGCATTTTTCGATTATGAAATATGGCAGATGGATGTCAAAACGGCGTTCCTTAATGGTGACATTGAGGAAGAGTTGTATATGATGCAACCCAAAGGTTTTGTTGATCCTAAGGATGCTGACAAGGTGTGTAAGCTTCAACGTTCCATTTATGGACTGAAGGAAGCATCCCGAAGTTGGAACCTCCGTTTTGATAAGGTGATCAAAGGTTTTGGATTTGTTCAAACATACGGAGAAGCTTGTATTTACAAGAAAGTGAGTGGGAGCTCTGTAGCATTTCTGGTACTATATGTGGATGACATATTGTTGATTGGAAATGATATAGAACTTTTAGAAAGCGTAAAAGGTTATTTGAACAATAGTTTTTCGATGAAAGACCTCGGTGAAGCAGCTTATATATTGGGCATCAAAATCTACGGGGATAGATCAAGACGCTTAATTGGACTTTCGCAAAGTACATACCTTGACAAGACTTTGAAGAAGTTAAAAATGGAAGATAGTAGGAAAGGGTTCCTACCTATGTTGCAAGGCAAGACGTTGAGTAAGACTCAATGTCCAGCTACAGCAGAAGATAGAGAAAAGATGGATAAGACTCCCTATGCTTCAGCCATAGGTTCTATCATGTATGCTATGCTATGTACAAGACCGGATGTGGCACATGCTATTAGTTTGACTAGTAGGTACCAATCCAATCCAGGTTTGGAACACTGGACTGCGGTCAAGAATATCCTAAAGTACTTAAGAAGAACTAAGGACATGTTTCTCGTATATGGCGGTGAAGAAGAGCTCGTCGCAAGATGTTACGTCGATGCTAGCTTTGACACTGATCCGGATGACTCTAAGTCTCAGTCCGGGTACGTATTTATTATGAATGGAGGAGCTGTAAGCTGGAGGAGTTCCAAGCAATCCGTGGTGGCGGGATCATCAACAGAAGCGGAATATGTTGCTGCCTCGGAGGCAACACAGGAAGCAGTTTGGATGAAGGAGTTCATATCCGAACTAGGCGTGGTTCCAAGTGCGTTTGATCCAATGGTTGTCTATTGTGACAACAATGGTGCCATAGCCAATGCTAAGGAACCAAGGTCTCACAAGAATTCCAAGCATATCAAGCGCCGTTTTCACTCCATCCGTGAGCATGTCGCAGATGGGGATGTAAAGATTTGCAAAGTACATACGGATCTGAATGTGGCAGATCCATTGACTAAAACTCTCTCAAGGACAAAACATGATCAACACCAGAACTCCATGGGTGTTAGATTCATCACTATGTAATTTAGATTATTGCCCCTAGTGCAAGTGGGAGACTGAAGGGAATATGCCCGAGAGGCAATAATAAAGTGTTTATTATGTTATTCCTTGTTTATGATAGATGTTTATTTCTAATGCTAGAATTGTATTAACCGGAAACGTTGATACATGTGTGATTAATAAACAAACCAACGTTCCTAGTGAAGCCTCTCTTTTAACTAGCCCGTTGATTAAACAGATGATCAAGGTTTCCTGATCATGAACATTGGATGTTGTTTATAACGGGGTCATGTCATTAGGAGAATGACATGATGAACTTAAACCCTAAACTAAGTATAACAATACGATCAAGTCATTTAGTTTTGCTGTTATGTCTTACATTCGGAGTAACATTATTCCTTAGACCATGAGATCATGTTAATCACTAATACCGAAAGAATACTTTGATGACATCAAACGTCACACTGTAAAAGGGTGACTATAAAGGTGGCATTGGATATTCGGAAAGTATTGGTTGAAGCTCATGGATCGAGAATGGGATTTGTCCATCCAATATGACGGATAGATATACTCAGGGCCCTCTCGGTGATATCACATCGACACCGCTTGCAAGCAAGTGATTTGATCACTAGGATGTTATATCACGGGAACGAGAAAAGAGTACTTGTCGGATAACGAGATCGAACAAGGTATAGTGGATACCAATGATCGGATCTCGGACAAGTAATATATCGCGAGACAAAGGGAAATCGTTACGACGTTGAAAGGTTCACACGATCACGAGAGTCATCGTTGAATATATAGGAGTCATCACGGTTTTCCAGACCCCGCTGTTGATTATTGATCGGAGAGGAGTCTCGATCATGTCTATAATATTCACGAACCGTAGGGAGACACACTTAAGGTTCGATGAAGCGTTTAGAGAGGATACGGAATACCGAAGAATATTTTGGGCAGCTCCGGAATTGTTTCGGGGAAAATTGAAATAGTTCAAGGGGTTTTTCGTCGAACGGTTGTTAATAGAATTAACAAATGGTTCGAGGTGCTGCATGCAAATGTTTGTTAATGGAATTAACAAATATAAATAAAGAAATAAAAATGTTTTATTTATTTATTAAAGAAAAACCTTTGGATTTTCCAAGTGGGAAATTAAGGGATTTTTGAGTGGGTTTGAGTGGAGCTTCCACTCACATGAAGAGAGGAAGGGGTGGGGGCACCCATGGCTGGCCGCACCCCCCTTGGGCTGCCTTCCCCTCCCCTATAAAAGGAGGGTGAGGGCTCTCTCTTCTCCACACACTTGCTCACACATTTTCCCTTCCATCCGCTGCTCCATTCCATGGTCTCCGGCTTGGCGAAGCCCTGACCGTGGGATTCTTCACCACCACCACGCCGTCGTGCTGCTGGAATTCCGGAGGGATCTTCTACTTCCGCAACCCGCTGGAACGAGGGAACGGAAGTCTTCATCGAGCTGAACGTGTGACCGATTACGGAGGCACCGCCGGATTGCGGTGCTCTTCTTCTCGCTCGGGATCGGCGTGAGAACGACTACGCCAACCACAAGATCTTTTCTCGTACCACTTTGAGTCTTCGAGGGTATGTTATCTCAAGACTCTCTTTCTCCCCGTTGCCTTTCCTCTCATAGATTAGATCTTGGCCATTTGGGTTTATCGCGTGTAGGAAATTTTTTGTTTTCTATGCTACGTTCCCCTTCAAGCAGCTCGTGGCAGATCATGTTCGTAGTTGCGGAACCTGCCAACGGAATAAAACAGAACATTTACATCCAGCTGGGCTATTGCAACCATTGGAAATTCCTAGTCAAGTTTGGGCTGATATATCTCTGGACTTTGTGGAGGGTCTGCCAAAGGTAAATGGAAAATCTGTGCTTTTGTCGGTGGTGAACCGTTTTTCCAAGTATGCGCACTTCATTGCTCTATCTCATCCGTATACCGCCAGCTCAGTTGCTCGCATATTTTTTGATGAGATTGTGCGCTTGCACGGCCTTCCTCAATCCATTATCAGCAATCGTGACCCCACTTTCACAAGTAACTTTTGGAAAGAGCTGTTTTGTCTCTCCGGTGTCAAGCTCAATTTTAGTTCAACATTCCATCCGCAATCAGATGGTCAGACAGAGGTAGTTAACCGGATTATTGTCATGTACTTGAGATGTCTTTCGGGGGATCGACCACGTGAATGGGTTAAATGGCTTCCATGGGCTGAGTATTGTTATAATACAAGTTATCAAAGAATTATTAGGACAAGTCCATTTGAGGTTGTCTATGGCCGACCCCCTCCAACACTTTTATCCTATGAACCAGGAAGTTCTCGGTTGGAAGTTGTTGACCGTTCCCTTTTGAAGCGAGATGAGTTCATCATGGAAGTAAAGGACCGCTTGCAGTTGGCGCAACAAGTCATGCGAGAGTACTATGACCGTACCCATCGTGACATTCATTATGATGTAGGTGACTTGCCTTGGCTTCGGCTTCATCATCGACAAGCTTCATCCATAGCTGTTCAAGCACATGCTAAATTAGCACCAAAATTTATGGGCCATTTCAGATTCTTGAACAAATAGGCGATGTTTCTTATCGGCTCTAGCTCCCAGCATCTTCCCGTATTCATGATGTGTTTCATGTTGGCCTTCTCAACAAGTTTCATGGGGAACCACCCACATCTACTCCAGAATTGCCTCCACTTTCCCATGGCAGGGCAATACCAACTCCAGCCAAAGTGACTCGAGCTCACAAACGTCGTGGTGAGTGGGAAGTTCTTGTTCATTGGCAGGGGTTGCCTGAGGTGGAAGCGACATGGGAACAATTACATGCTTTCAGGGATCTTTATACAGATTTCCAGCTCGATGACGAGCTGTTTCTCCAGGGAGGGAGTAATGATGTGGATGTATATTGGGGCCAAGCATATCGAAGGAGAAGGCAAGGAGGAGGCACTGTTTCCGTAAGACAAGGGGAAGAGGCAGAGGCTTCAGGTTCAGAGTTACGTGCTATACCTTCCAGCACAGAATAGGAATATCTTTTATTAATATAGGAAAGTAGAGTCCAAGTTAGATTAGACATCTGAGTCCTAGTCCAATTAGACCGCACCCTATGCAATGCATATAAGCATGTCGTATCTTGTAATCTGGGGGACAAGTAATAACAATCCCGTATCTTCTATTTGCTCTTGCCCAACCCCTCTGAGTTCTCTCGACCTAACCCTCTGCTATCGCATCTAATCGCCGACAACGGCGTCTAGACCCAGAGGACGAACTCGTCCTCCTGTACCACACCCCTACTACCTTCGCAGCTCCAAGCGGCTAGAAAACACATGCATTGATCGGAAAATGGATCCATAACTTCATATGTTTGGCAGAACCATAGAAAAAATAACAACCAATCGGATGAACAAGACGTGATTAAGCTAGTTAAGGGTTTCATGACATATGGTGTTGGGAGATGGAAAGAGGGGAAGCGTCATTACTTCTCTCCATCGGTCCTAGACCCAGCACATCTCGAGGTATATATAACAGATAATACTCCAAAAAAAAATAGTGGTTACTTGCAAATGTTGAAGTTGTTTTATCTTGCATATGAATATGAATAATCTAAAGTTGATTGGAAATATCACCTCATATAACATGTTGTTCGATGTTGCAGGATAAGTGGATAAATCAATTGAGAACTTGTGGGCTCCCGTGCAACTACAAAAGTGTCGTGGTCGGGTGCACGACAACACCATCGGGCTAGCGACGGAGTTTAACTAAGGGGCAACAAGAGTTGATGGTGCTCGCACGAGATTGGATAACAAGTGTGGCAACACGGTGTACCTAGGTTCGAGGCCCTCGTTTTAAGGTAAGACCCATACTCCTACAAGGATCAACTATAGTATGTGGTTACAAGGCGCTCTTGGAGTTGTATCGCTATGTGTAAGACAAAGTGAGGATTCCGGAATTGCACCCCTGTTCTGAGCTCTCAGCCTTCCTTATATAGGGGCTCGCAGGCTGGCTTGCTGGCTTACAGGTGGGGCCGGTGGGGCGTAACAACCGATTGGGGTCAACATACTATTGCTATACAATATTCTTCTTTCAATGAGATCAGCCATAGTGCTCGACCGATTGGGCACTCTGCTTTATGGAGGCTGCCGAAGTCTCCAGTAGAGACGCCAGCTCCACGTCATGCGACGTACTTGACATTGTGTGCGATGTTTAACCATGTTTTAACCCCCTTTGTCGGAGAGTCGGCTAGCAGAGGCGTGGCTCCGTTCGGCTGACATCTTGGACCTGGTCGGATGACTGAGCATTCGGGCAGCCAGATAGGCAAGACGAGTTGGAGGCTGCCGCCTACTGCCTTCCGGCTACACTTCTGTATGAAGGACTTTTGTTTACACCTGGGATTACTCCCCTGACAAAAAGAAAGGTCGTAATCGCTCTTATTTACTCTACAACTAACTCTTAGATCAATTCAAATAGATCAAATTATTATGTATCTACTTAACTTGTTATAGGCTAAGACAAAGAGGATGTATCATCCCCTAGATTCAGGCTTTTGATGTCCTGTTGTTTTGACGTTTTATCAGCCACATGCTCGGCGTTTAGAGCGAGCACGAAAAATATGCATTTTCACTATAGTCAGATATGTACATTTGTTATTTTTTTGTAGCTGAAAATACAAAGTATTTCGAATTAAAATTTTACATGTATGTGGGATATGTTATTAAGAACAACTAGGATTTTTTTTCAGATTTTCTTGAAACTTATAAATCGGGTTTTTGTATTTTTTAACACATCAGGATCACCGGTGTCTGGGAGCAAGAAATCTCCACTCGGTATCTTCCTACAAATACAGAAAGAGTCTCATCCTCACACATACGCACTAATTTGGCTAAAAGTTTAAGTGAGTCCTAGGCAGCACCATATTAGGGAACCAAAACGCACTCAAAACCAACATTTTTGGTTTTACCTTATATGAAACTTTACAAAGAAATCCCATGCCTAACATTTTTCACAAGGAGAGTTGTTGTGTTAAAGCCAACCAAGATCCCACGCGAACAACAATGAGGGGTAAAAAGCCATACAGAATCTAAGTAATCTCCTAGATGGTTCAAGAAAGGTACAACAAAACAAGCTCTCCCTTAGGAAATTAATCATTATATTTTTCCATTGGAGTACCAATAAAAACAAGTTGCATCCATAACTTCACATAACAATGGTTTCATTCCTCGGCCTATGAATCCTCCACCACTTCCGCGGTACGCAGCCCCATGGATATCATATGATGTCCCCAAGGGCGCAGCACTTGGTCAAAATCAAAGATTAGACCAGTTCTTTATACAATTTTAAATTTTTATATGAGAGCACACGAAACTCGTGTTCCAATCCAATCCTGGTCGGAATTTTTTGGTCTCCTAATTTGAGCATCTACTTGTGGTCTCCTCGGCTCCCAGATCAATCCCATATCACAACCACGTTCTCTTCCAGCACGCGCAGGGTGGCACCCGCCAAGGACCGTCCGGTCTGCTTGGCTCTTCGATGGCTCCTAACTGCGCACCTGGACAATATCAAGGAAGATGACCCATATCAAATCCTAGCGCCAAATTAAAACCCTTCCGCTACGGTTCGAATGGTTTAAAGACGATGATGAGGAGTTCGGGTTTAGAGTTTATCTTCAAGCATACACCATGAAAAGGTGTATCACGTTCATAAAAGAAGTAGCCAAGTGGCTAGCCTGGGTTTAGAGTTTATAGTTTAGGCTAGGAACTATTTCAAAGTCAGTTCGGTGGAGCTTGTTACAAGACGCCGCTGTATTGATCCAAAGCTAGGCCGAAAAAAATCCGAGGCCCTATATGAAACTATACAATGGGCCCTACCGCACTAGAAAATTTTAGCTAAGAACAAATGAAATGTATATGCTTTTCCAAATTAAACAAAATCCATAACCCTCTTTGAAATTAAATCATGTTCTTTTATTTTTCTCTTGCGCTTTTGGGCACTGAGTCGATTCTATCCCATGACGACTTCGAGGGGGCGAGGAATAATCCTAGGAGAAATTGATCAGGATTAGAGAATTAAAAAATAATACCGGAGTGGAGTCGTTTAAGAGGCGCAGGCGGCTAGGGAGGAGAAGAGAAAACACTATGACACACACAATTGGATTCAGTTCACATGATTGTTTTCCGAACGGCAATTTAGTGAAAATATAAACTTCGACCTAGTGAGAAGATGATCAAGTTCTTATCTCACATTAGCCTTTCGTGCAGGCCTATTCCATCGTGCAAAGAGCAAATGTAGCCCGACCTCCATGGATCTAGTTTTTTTTTTTGAAATCCACTTTTCCATGTTTCAGAAATAATTTGAAAAACAATTCCTACACGTGGACAATGATGCATTTTACATTGTACTAACGTGAAAAATCTTACCGCAAAAATAAGTCATATTCTGGGCTACACAAAAATAGAAATTATTAAATATTTTGTTGGTTTGAAAATGTTGCGGTACTTCCGATTTTCTCATTTTTTGTGCAGCCAAAAAATAGATTTTCGAGTTAAGATTCTACATCGATTTAATATAACATTTAGAATTTTTAAAAAAGAATTTCAAACATTAAAATGATGTTTCTAGTTATTTTAAATAAAGGGCTCCATTGGGTCTCGTCCATTTCTCCATTCTCTTCTTCATCGCGGATATTTTTTTTATTTTTTTTTGAAATGGGCGGATTTATTTTCTTTGGTGAGATAGTGTTGCTGCTGGGGCCGTGGCCTCCTTAAGACTCGGTAGATGGATTGATCGAGTGGAGGCGTTGCTCATGTTTTGCATCGCTGCTGGAGGGTCGTATCGACCTTGCTGCGTTTCTGACTAAGGCCCGGGCGAGGCGACCAGCTCTTAACTGCGCTTGAATGGGTCTATCAGCTTTTTTTTCCGCGTCCACGCTAATCTGTACGCCAATGCCAAGACTTTGTGCCCTGTGCGGCCGTATGGACTGCATTCCCGTGGACATGGCCCTTTATTGATCTAATTGGCTACATTCACAAGAATATTTTTCCGAGGGCATTTACAAGAATATTTTGATCCGGAGTATTTTATCACTCATAAGTTGACTCACAAAAGTGACGTGTACAGTATTGGGGTCGTTGCTGATAGGGATGCTGCTTATTTCCCATTGGAAAATCTAGTGTGAGAAGTCACTATCAAATTTTAGATTGATTAAAAGAAGAAAACATATTGTACTGTAGTGATTTTGTGATGAGAATCATGCTAGCCAGGAGAAAACTAAATTTGTGATAATACTTAAATATGCAGGTCATGGCGGCGAACTAGTGTGGGATGATACTGCTGCATGGTGGACATGTGGATGGGATCGTGCCCGAGGTAGTGTGTCGAGAGGTTCCCTACGCTAGGGCTCCGATGCTGCCACGACAACAGTGGATGGAGGTGGCAAGGGAGCTAGATCGTTAGAGATGGTATGACATATGGCTCTAGAGACGGACGACATGCTGTGGGATTCAATTGTCTTGGACCCTAGCTGCGCGACCACATCGTCCAGATCAAGGAAGGTCGCATGTCTTATCTGACGCCTCCAACAACAAGATGTTGAGGACGTCTTGCTGAGAGCATCTCCAGTCGTCCCCCATCGCCCCCCTAGGACGCGAAATAGCGCTGTTTTGCTCAAAAAGCGCCGTTTTTCTACCAGTCGGCCCCCCAGAACCCGAAATAGCGCCGTTTCAGCGGAAATTAGCGCCGTCGCATCCAGGCGTAACCCAGCCCAATGGGTTCGGCCTGGGGGGGGAGGAAAAGCGCGCGTGGGCCAGCGCTGTCGGCGAGGGAGCGCTATTTGCCCCACTTTCCCCACCCCGACTCGGCTTTTCCTCTCCCACGCCTCGCCGTCGCCACCCCGTCGGCCACACCCCACGTCGCCGCCGTCGGCCGCCATCACACACGAGCGGCGAGGCAAACCACCGCCGGTTGCTCCACCATATCGTCGCCGCCGTTTGCTCGCGTCTCCGCTGCGGAGGAGGTTGTGCCTGGTGAACCGCGCCCACCACCCGCAAGGTGTTCGACGTTCTGTCCGAGCCATGTACTCCAACGCCGAGGAGATGCTCGCCGAGCTCTTCGACGAGGAAGATCAGGCCGCCATCGACGATGAGGAACACCTGCTCAAATTTGTGTGCCAAAACTCTACCTGCCCAAATTTGGCCGAATCGCCGGCTGGGGGGCGGCCTGGGTTTCACGGGTGGGAAACGCCGCGCCCCCCCCCCAGTTTCCAGAATTGCGTCGTTTCGCGCGGCGGCGGAAAAAAAGGGTTTTTTTTTTTCGTCCTAGGGACCGAACGGCTGGAGATGCCCTGAGAAACTAGTTGCTTGTCGATGTATGTTTCTTCATTGGATTTGTGAGTGTGTCCTATGTGTGTAGATAGATATTACTACGGAATACTAATTTGTGGCTCACGTTTTCCTTTCATTGTAAATAAGGTTGTTATCTTGAGAATGGTCAGGCAGGCGATGCATTCAGAATGTAAAGTTTGACCACAGTGAACCGTATAAGGACGGGTGATGCTTTTTCCTAACTCGCCAAGACTCTTAAACATATACTTGCTACATCATATTCTATGATAAAAAAAAGTTTTTGTTTGGCCGGAAAATAGCAGGGCGAAAAGAAGTCATAGCTCAATGATCAACGATGTAAATTTGGTGTTCCAAATCAAGGGTCAAGTCTCCGGTGGCAACAGACTGATACAGTACAGGCAGTTGATGCATGGTGACACACAGAGGCAAGAAACCAGCGAGCCTAGAACCTAGCTTGCACCTGTTCCTGCACGTCTGCACCGCGTCCCTTGGGTGAGAGTCCTCGTGGGCGCAGGCGTGGAATCTACCGCAGCGAGAGCCAAAATTTAAGAGCTCCGAAGGCAAAGTTGGATTGGACCACGGCTAGGTGACATCCGGTCTTGCCGGGCTGTCCTATCTACTTTAATGGGTGTGTCTCAGTGATATCCTGTCGTGCCAGGTTGTCCTCTACTTTACTGGGTGTGACCTGTTTCACCCATCACTTTGCTGGGCGTGACCTGTCCCACCCATCACTTTGGTTGTGGGTGGGACAAGTCCCTAGTCATAAAAGTTACTTTATTTCACACAATTTACTAGGGCATGATTTTTTGGAGCAAAATTTATGACGGTCAAATTCTCTGTAGATTGTAATTTTTACAAATGTAAAAAGGATAAACTTATGATAAAAATAATTACTATATTAATAATACAGTGAACTATTAATCTTTGGCCACAGGGACTCTCCGGTCTTAAAGAAACAATCCGTAGGGAGCTATGGCAGATTTTATTTCTGGTGTAATTTCATAAGCACGATGATCAAGGACGCAAACTTGATGTTTGGCACAAAGGAAAAACATACTGATACACACATGCAGTACAGGTGAAGGTGACAACGGAAGGGTTATGAAATAATCTTTTCAACCATCTCCAGTTAGCTTTTCTGAGCGACAATGCAGCTACGATTCTACTCCAGCATGAACGAGTTCATGCACCGCTTCCTACTGTGAGGGTTCGCGTCTCCTTGGTCGGCGCACCACGCACACGTATTTACTGCTGCTGGGCGTGGTATCTACAGTTCATGCATGCCGCGCGCAGAAAACGAGAGAAAGGAAAATAGTCAGCTATTGCGAGAAATTTGATGATTGCCTTGGACGTCCGTTGTGTATTTCACAGTTTTTTATAAGAGATCTATTGGTGTCTCACCCACTTTAATGGATGGGAAAAGTCATTGGTTAATAAGATAATACTTTATAAAAATTACGATAACTATGGTACATATGAAAGCAAATTTGTATGAGAAAACTAATATATTTTTAATTAATATAGTTAAATATTACAATCTTTGACAACAAATTATCTCCCATCATGTTAACACTAGTGGAAACAACCCCTCTCGTCCACGGGGCCAGGGGGCAGCTGTCCCGGTTGCAACCGAATCCGGGACAAATGCCATGCTTTGGTCCCGGTTCGTGCGCCCGGGGCAACAGGAATCGCCTGGGGGCATTGGTCCCGGTTCGTGGGGGACATATCGGTCCCGGCTCGTGCCACGGACCGGGACTAATGCCTAGCCACATGCCACGTGGCACGCGCATGAACATTTGTCCCGGTTCAGTCCACGAACCGGGACCAATGCTCCCCTTCCCCTATATATACTGCCCCAGCCCCTCCCCCCTTCCATTTTTTTTTGCTTGGAGGTGTGAGAGAGTGTGGTGTTATTGTGTTTTATTTTACGATGCACACGAGGTGTTCGACGAAATTCCCGAGCCGCACATAAGCTCACTGAAAATGGTATCTTCGACCGAGGTTAACAAATTATCTTTTTTCATCTGTAACTTATACATAAAAAATTAGTATTTGTCGATGTACTGTGGTCATCTCTGTATTAATATGTTATTGTAATGTATTTTGATAAACTTAATTGTATGATGCAGATGGATGCACGGCAGCGATGGATGTACGGTGACCGACGCACTTCCGAGTATATGGCAGGCCTGAATGCATTTCTTGCTGTAGCTGAGGCGAACAAAGATAATGGCTTCATGTGTTGCCCATGTGTTGATTGTCGGAACGTCAGAGAACATTCTTCCGAAAGAATCCTTCACGGCCATCTACTTCGGAGAGGTTTCATGCCCAGCTATAATTGCTGGACCAAGCATGGAGAAAGAGGGGTTGTGATGGAAGACGATGAAGAAGAAGAAGAAGATCCTTTGTTCCCTGAATACGACGATACTGCAATGGAAGAGAATGCAGAAGATCGAGGTGATCAAGAGCAGGCATCAGAAGAGGTCGATGATGATCTTGGCCGAGTTATTGCTGATGCAAGGGAAGACTGTGAAAATAAATTGGAGAGGTTGAAGCTGGACAACATGTTACAGGATCACAAAAAATTGTTGTACCCAAATTGCGAAGATGGTAGCACAAAGCTCGGTACCACACTGGAGTTGCTGAAATGGAAGGCACAGAACGGTGTGACTGACAAGGCATTTGAGAGTTTACTTCAACTAATGAAGCCAAAACTTCCAAAGGATAACGAATTGCCTGAGAGTACGTACGAAGCAAAGAAAGCTCTCTGCCCTCTAGGATTAGATGTGCAGAAGATACATGCATGCATTAATGACTGCATTCTCTTCCGCGGTGAGAAGTACAAGAATTTGGATGAATGTCCGATATGCACTGCACTGCGGTATAAGATCAGAGCAGATGATCCTGGTGATGTTGACGGCGAGCCCCCCCGTAAGAGGGTTCCTGCTAAGGTGATGTGGTATGCTCCTAAAATACCACGGCTGAAACGTCTGTTTAGAAACAAAGAGCATGCTAGGTTGTTGCGATGGCACAAAGAAGACCGTAAGAAAGACGGAAAGTTGAGGCACCCCGCGGATGGATCGCAGTGGAGAAAGATCGAGAGAGACTTTCCAGACTTTGAAGGAGAGGCGAGAAACTTATGGTTTGGTCTAAGTACATATGGCTTTAATCCTTTTGGGGAGCAGTGCTCCAGTCATAGCACTTGGCCTGTAACTCTATGTATGTACAACCTTCCTCCTTGGTTGTGCATGAAGCGCAAGTTCATTATGATGCCAGTTCTCATCCAAGGCCCGAGGCAACCTGGCAACGACATTGATGTGTATCTAAGGCCATTAGTGGAAGAACTCTTACAACTGTGGGGCAAACCAGGTGTACGTGTGTGGGATGAGAACGAACAAAAGCCATTTGACCTACGGGCGTTGCTTTTCGTAACCATCAATGATTGGCCTGCTCTTAGTAACATTTCCGGACATACAAAAAAGGGATACAATGCATGCACACACTGTTTAGATAAGACTGACAGTGTTTTTTTGGATAAATGTAAAAATGTTGTATACCTGGGGCATCGTAGATTTCTTCCGATCAAGCATCCCTTGAGGAAAAAAGGAGGGAAGCATTTCAGAGGTGAGGCAGATAACCGAAAGAAGCCTGAGCTCCATAGTGGTAATGATATATTCGATATGGTCAAGGACCTAGAAGTAATCTTTGGTAAGGCTGCTGGCAGCCAACCAGTTCCGTACGGCCCTGATAAGCGCGCACCCATGTGGAAGAAGAAATCTATATTTTGGGAGCTATCCTATTGGAAAGTTTTAGAGGTCCGGTCTTCGATCGACGTGATGCACGTGACAAAGAATCTTTGTGTCAATCTGCTATGCTTCCTGGGCGTGTATGGGAAGTCAAAAGATACGCCAGAAGCACGGGAGGACCAACAACGTATGAAAGACCCAAGCAACAAGCACACAGATAGGCGCCATTACTTAAGCAGCTACGCTCTTACTAAAGCAGAGAAAGAAATATTCTTTGAAGTCCTTTACAGTATCAAGGTTCCGTCTGGCTTCTCGTCGAATATAGAGGGTATAATAAACATGGCAGAGAAAAAATTCCAAAACCTGAAGTCTCATGACTGCCACGTGATTATGACGCAGTTTCTTCCGATTGCATTGAGGGGGCTTCTACCGGAAAATGTTCGAGTACCCATTGTGAAGCTATGTGCATTCATGAACGCAATATCTCAGAAGGTAATCGATCCAGAAAGTCTGACAAGATTACAGAGGGATGTGGTCCAATGTCTTGTTAGTTTTGAGTTGGTGTTCCCACCATCCTTCTTCAACATTATGACTCATCTCCTGGTTCACCTATGTGAAGAGATTCATATTCTTGGCCTGGTATTTCTACACAATATGTTCCCCTTTGAGAGGTTCATGGGAGTCTTGAAGAAATATGTTCATAACCGTGCTAGGCCAGAAGGAAGCATCTCGAAGGGCTATGGAACAGAGGAGGCCATTGGGTTCTGTGTTGACTTTATTCCTGACCTAAAGACAATAGGTGTTCCTGAATCGCGGCATGAGGGGAGACTGAGGGGAAAAGGAACGCTGGGAAAGAAAACAATGATACCTAGGGACGGGCATTCTTTGACCAAAGCACACTACACAGTTCTACAAAATTCTATGTTCATGGCTACGTATCTCGAGGAACACAAGAATATTGTACGGTCTGCAAACCCGGGGAAGGATGACTCATGGATTAAACGCGAACACATGGAGACTTTCGGAAGTTGGTTGCAAACACATCTTATAAATGACAGCACTGTTGAAGATCAGCTATACATGTTGGCAGGGTCACCATCTTCGACTATTGGGAGTTTTCAAGGGTACGAGATAAATGGGAATACATTTTACACGAGCTCCCAAGATAAGAAGAGCACCAACCAAAACAGTGGTGTCCGCTTTGATACAACAAACGAGAATGGAAAAAATGACACATACTATGGTTACATAGAGGAGATATGGGAACTTGACTATGGACCTTCTTTTAAGATCCCTTTGTTCAAGTGCAAATGGGTCAACCTGAATGGAGAAGGGGTAAAGGTAGACCCGCTTTATGGAATGACAACAGTGTATCTCAACAATATTGGTTACAATGACGAACCATTCGTCCTAGCCAATGATGTGGCTCAGGTCTTCTATGTGAAGGACATGTCTTCCAGACCGAAGAAAAGAAAAAAATAAGGAAACAAATTCATCATACGATGAGCCGAAGCGTCACATAGTTCTCTCAGGGAAAAGAAACATCGTGGGAATCGAGGACACGACAGACATGTCAGAAGATTATAATAAATTTGTTGAAATTCCACCCTTCACAGTGAAAGCTGACCCCACCATCCCGCTAAATAATGAAGATGCTCCATGGTTATGGCCGAGGCGATCATAAGCAAGGGACACGAACTCATCGACCCCGGCCGAAGAGTAGGTGTAAGTTTGACGAATAATTTGTATTGATCGGTCAAAAGCTCGCAAGCATTGAGTGCTTGACAACTATGACCAGCCTGACTTCATTATTATTCCAACCAGCGGCACACCCACCCACTTTTCTGTTTCTCTCTCCTCCGTCTGTTGGTGATGTGTAATAATAAGCGTGGAATACATGATCATATAGTTCTGTTTGATCAGTATTTTGTATTGACCGGTAAAAGGCTGACAACTATGACCAGTCTGACTTCGAAAATGTAGGTCTTCCGTGTTGCCAGGTACTGAAGGTTCTTGAGATCAGAAATATCAAAGAAATTCCACCACACGATGTTTTGAAAAGATGGCGAAAGAATGCTCAGAGTAAACCTTCGAAGGAAAACTATGGTTTTTCTGTTGTAGACGAAGATCTAAAATTCACCGTGCCAATAAGGTACAACTCGCTTTGTCGAACCCGGGATAGAGAAAGATGGGCTTTGCCTTATGGGATATATACCATCCTGACAGATATCCTTAAAACAGAAATAGAGCTTCGGTACAAATCACCCGGGATGCCTTGTATGCTCTGGACTAACTCGGAAGATCACGAGAGAAAACAAAAATTGTAACATTTTTATATTCAAATTATATACAAATGGTAAAATAATTAATAGTTTCAATAGTTAGAAAAATTATTTAGTTAAACGAAAAATGGATTTAAATTAGTTATGCAAATTCTAGTATTTTTCATGTTGGAATTTTTGTAAAATTCGGAAGTATATAGAAGTTGTTAATGTGCAAACTTAACAATTTTCAAATTTTGGCGCTAAAAACTTTTGGGCGCGCAGGGTGCCACCCCCAAAATTCGAAATATGTTTTTGGTCCCGGCCCGTGGTACCAACCGGGACCAAAGGGGCTCTAGTCCCGGTTGGTGGCACGGGCCGGGACTAGAGGCCCAGGTGTATAAAAATCGCGGCCCTCTCTCCAGGCCGAACGAACACCCCAGGACAGTGGACATGGCTTGGAGAAGTCCTGCCCGGCGGCGGGAACGAGTAGACAGATCCCGCCGGCGGACCGCCGGCGGGGATGGGCTAGGGACACGGTAGACTAGGGCACACAACTTATATTAAAAAAAGGCCAGTGGCCTTGCTTACATAGATAGGGGGCGGCGCGGCCACAGGCGGCCGGCCGTACTTGCATAAAGGGGGCGGCGGCGCGGCCACAGGCGGCCGGCCGTTTTCTTGGGGGGTTGCTTAGTCTAGGGGGGGCAGCTTAGTCTAGGGGGGGCGCACCGGCGCCGATCTACTCGTCCTCCTCGTCGGAGGAGATGCACTGGTAGGGGGGTGGCTGCCACAGGTGGGCAGGCGGCTGGGCCGGGCCCGGCGGGGGCGGAGGCATCGGGGGCGCGTACGGGGGTGGCGGGGGCAGCATCCCCTGCGGCGGCGGTGGTGGGGGGAGGTCCTCCTGCTCCGGCGACCAAACGCCGCCGGTCCAGGCCCAGGACATGCCGTACTCCAGGCCTGGGGGGAGCGGCTGCGGCGGCGGCTGGTCCTCGGACGCCTCCCACTCGGCGTACAGCGCGTGCCACCAGGGGGTAGGCTCGGTAGGGGTCGGCGGCGGCGGCATGTTGGCGGCGTCGGCGGCGGCGGCGGCCACGACCCGCTCCCACCGCTTGATTTCGTCGTCGATGAGGGAGCGGCGGGAGGCCTAGCATGCCTCCTCCATGTTGGCCCGGAGCTCGGGGTCCTCCTCCCCGGAGAAGTCCTCGATGTCCTCGAGGAACCACAGCTCCCTCTCCCGGCCGGGCGGTGCCGCGGGGTAGTCCGCCATGTTCACCTCCTCGTGGGGGACGGGGATGAAGGAGCGCCGGCGCTGCTCGTGCTCCTGCTGGAGCCAGGTGGCCCAGTAGGGGGAGCTGCGCGCGTACGCGCGGTCCCTGAGGGAGTGGGCCGGCAGGAGGCGGCGCCGGCGGTCGATCTCCTCGAGCAGCGCCTCGCCAGTCGGGGCCGGCGGCACAGGGATCCGCTGGGGGTTCAGGTGCCAGCCGTCCGGGAGGTGGACGTCTGGACAGAACACCGGCGTGGCGTTGTTCCAGTGCCACTCGGCCTCCACCACCCGGATGTACCGGCGGAAGCGCTTGCCCTTGGGCGCGGCGCGGGGCGGCGGGCGTGCCGCCGGAGGTGGCGCGGGGACGCGCGGCGTCCCGCCGATGCGGACACCTCCAGGACCGTAGCCGAAGGCCTCCGCCGGCGGGGGTGGGACGCGGCCGCCGCCGCTCGAGGAGCCTTCGTGGTCGTTCCTGGGGCGCTTGCCGGAGCCGCTCGAGAACCAGCGGGACATGGTTTCTTTGCCTTTGGCGCGGCCGGGGTGGATGTATTGTACGGGCGGCGGGGGCCCTTTAAAAAGGACCCGGGGGGGGGGGGGGGCTGGCATGCCAACCGGCGGCCAGAACGTGGCGGCGGTTGCAGGCGGCCATGAATGCGGGGCGGGAGCCGAGGCGTGGCGGCGGTTGCAGCTGTGGCACGCGCGCGTGGGGAAGTGGGGGCGCGGGAAGCCGAGGCGGGGCGGGAAGACGAGGCGACAGTGGGCCCTTTGACCGCCCCTGTGGTCTTAATTTAAGGGACCAGGCGAGCCAGCCACTAGGCCGCTGGCCAGTGGCCCCTTCGAACCGTTGACCGACCATAATAAAAGACGCGGGCCAGTGGACCCTTTTGACCAAAAAAATGTGGCCAGTGGGCTTAATAAAAGACGTGGGCCTGGACGCGGATGGGGAAGGGGGAGGCCGGCTGGGGATTGGGAGACAGGAGCCCAAAAAACGAAACGAAAAAAAACCTGCCGCGGCAGGGTAAAATTGACGGCTATATTTTTTTGTTTTTAAAAAGTATCCATCCCGGTCCCTTGAACGAACCGGGATGAACTCCCTGGCCGACCCCTGGCCCAGGTTCGCCATGTGGCCTATCCTTACCATCCCGGGTCCTGGCACAACCGGGACAAATGGGGGAAGGGCCATTTGTCCCGGCTAGCCCATCCCGGTGGCACAACCGGGACAACTGGCCCTTACGACCCGGGACAAAAGGCCCTGTTTCCACTAGTGTAAAACAATCATAAGGGAAATACGGTAACTCCTTGTCATAATTTTCTCGGTCTTATCTCTTTTTGCTCCTGTAACTATAAAGTATAGCGCTTAGCATCCAAAACTGTTTATCTCTTAAATCTACATAAATGTGGCAAAGATCACGACAAGGTAGAGCCGGTAAACTATAAAATGTTTCTCATGTCATTGTGCAATTTGATTCACGGCATGTGTATATACGACATATGTACTTCGGTTTATACAATTGAGGAAACTAGACGATAACTTTTTCGACCGATCCGTAAATCATATAGTCTATGCATAACAATCCCGACCATTCATCTTCTAATCGACGCTATAGTCTATGCATAACAATCCTGACCATTCATCTTCTAGTCGATCGCGTCGCTCCACCAAAAGAAAAAAACAACTCGCGGTCCCATCGCTCCTAGGGGAGGCCCGGGCAAAACCCTAGCCGTCGTTGTTCCCACTCTTCCTCCCTCCAACTCCCCGCCACCACAGGAGGAAGCCGGGGGGGGGGGGGGGGCAAAGCACCTCCGGACGGACGGCGGAATCTCGTCTCCTCGTCGTTCCCCATGGCGTCAGACCTCCGACTTAGATCACCGTAGCGGCCAAGAGGGCGGCTGCACGCGTAGTGAAGAATGGCGTCCTGGGAGGCAGCCCTAGGATGGTGGTGGTTGGATCACCGCTTAGCTCGCCTCCGGTGGCTCTTAGGGTGTTGTAACCTCATATGTGTAGGCACACGGGCTTACGTAGAGAGATATGTTGCGGTTTGTGGCAGGAGGTGGTGACTGCCGATGGCCGTTGCTGCGTTAGCAGTGTGGTAGCCGGCCATCGGTCTAGCGGCAACGATCTAGCTACTTTATTCTCTCTATGATGTCAGCCAATGACGGTGCATGAGTTTTGATCTTGGGGGCGGCGGCTGTGGTCTTTTGATAGCGGCGAGCATCATGGTTATGTGGTTGACGTAGTGGCTAGATCTTTGATGTGAATGTCTGAAGCGTCATTTGTGGCCGTCGATGTTGTATGTGACTTCCTTTTCTACGATCGTGGAGTTCTGAGGCCGGTGTTGGTCTGACACGCCTCCTCCACTTCACAGTCGGGTTTAATTTGATGCAGTAGGTGCTACGCATGATGGGTTTGGAGAGCTGTCAAGTCATTCCAAGGCGGCAGTGTTGATGTGTCGTCTCATACGAAGGTGTCATGTTATGTATGATCTTGACAGGTGACACTAGTAGGAAATAGCTTACAATTGTGTCATTTTTTGAAGAAAAGGACTGCACGGGAGAACGCCCACGGTTATTTATTTAAGAGCAGAGGGGACAAGGATTTACAATATATACAAGTTCAAGGTATCAAGTGTCGCACCCGGACTTTTAGAGGATACTCACAGCCCGCTACACAGTAGATAAATGGCTTCCGGGGCCTACCTGCACCCGCATCTCAATATGAGTAGGCCAACACGTAAACGTGTGACAACCATCCTCTACTATTCATCGTCTGTGAAACCATCCAATAGAAATCCGAATACTTCCATTGACGTACTTCATAACATACACACATGGTACGTCAACGGCATTTGAACAAGTGATATCACAACAAATCTCTAAGACACAAAGAAATAGAAATAAGGGGCCAAAGCTCTCACTAGAGCAGAGATAGCAAATACAGTCATGCAGAGGACACATGTCCCAACAAGTCATCATTACATCACAGTGGAAGCATCCAAGGTGTGTGAGTACAGACAAGATCCAAATAGGCCTAAGAGGCCGGAAACGAAAGAACGGAGCCCATCCACGAAGTCTCGGATCCTGACCGGGTCCGCTATCTACTCGTCAGCAGCCTCGTCATACTCCACGTAGTAGCCACCATGAGGATCCTCGGAAACGTAGTCTGCAGAACACGCAGCCCCAAAGGGGTCAGTACAGACGAGTACCGGCAAGCAAGACGCACAAGATACCAAAGTGTACCCGACAACACCAAGTACAGATGCTTTGGGTTCAACGGAAGATAGGTGGCACAAAGATGCGGCAGCGGGCTGCCCTAACCAACTACAGAGACACGCTACAACATCCGGCTAAAAGAGAGGGATAAGATAGCGCATCGGAACCAACTACCACTAACCTCAAACAAACGCATCCTGGATCTCGCCCCTTATCCAAAGAAGCAATCCGAGGATAACCCACACAGTTGGATTAATGAAGGTTCAAGTTATTGTGTCAATAAGGCTATTACTAGTCAAGTTATTATTAATTAGGTGTAAGTTGTCTAATCCTTGTTAGCCAGCCCTATCACCAAGTCATCCATAACCGCGGACAACACGGCTTCTCGAGAAGATTTAACCCTGCAGGGGTGCACCAATTTGGCCGTACACATAAGAATATCCCGCCAGACGGGGGAAAGAACCACGTGATGTGCGTGCGCGGCTAATCGAGCCCCCATGAAGAAAAGGGGGACCCTCATAGCACTGGAAGACCACGCCGCCCTAAATGCCGACTACAAAAGTTCCACCCTGGCGCCAAGGGTTCGTACCTGCATATGCGTGCATCAAATGGAAAGCCCGAACTAAGTGTGGCGATTTGGACGAGATGCGAATCGAATCAGAGTTGCGGGGGGCGCCCATACACGCTTCCCACATGCGGTTAGCACGCTCAACATGGATCCAGAGGACAATAACTTTTCCTTTGTTCGACACTAGCAGGCCTCAAAACCATACCCGGCCTCCTTCCGGTGCCTTATCATCAAATTAGCATTACCTCAAACATTAACAGGTTGTTGTTTAAGCATCGATCCCCAGAATATAATAAATATGATAACAGAAATAACGGACATCAGACTCGAGCATAAACAACCCTAAGCATGCTAGTAAGACACAGGCGACAAGCAACGGGGTTATAGGTGTGGAGGATAGGCTATATCAGGGTTACAGGATAACATGTGATAGGATCGGAACACAAGCAACGAATCTTAAGGCTAGCAGATTAGACAACGGAAAGTATCGGTATCCAATGTGGAAAGGACACAATGGTTCAGGTGAGTGAATACTTGCCTGCAAACTCAGTAGCCTGGTACTGGGCTAACTCCTCTGAAGTAGTGTCGTAAACCTCGTCTGTCTCAACGTCGTCGTCTATTCGAGAAGAAGCAAACAAACAACGAAGAGAGACGAACAATCAATAAAATCGCATAATGCACAAACATGGGATGATGCATGTCATTTTAATTGATGCATCAAAGATAAGCTAGTTGACATGGTGAACATATTTAAATGGACCCATATGCAATTTGGGTTGCATATGGAAAGGCTCATGAATTAATGTTGAATTAAATGATCTACAAATAACCATCATGTGAAATTTGATTAGAATGATGCATGGATGATGAAAACAATAAGAAAACAACAATAGCTTCAATTTGATATGTTGTTTACCAAGTTTGGAATTTTATTTATTAAGTTATGAAATTTGGCTTCTTAAATGAGTTACACAAACATTTATTGTTTTCACACATTTCAATTTTTCAAAATAGATAACAAAATTCATATTTGGAAAGAACACAAAATTTTAGATGGAATACATATTTCATTTGTTGAAAATGGATTTAAAATGAGCAAGTTATTAATTTGACAATTTTTTAAATGCATTAATTAATAAACAGTTGTTTTCAGCAATTTAATTTATTTAAAAACAGAACACAAAGTTGACATTTGCAAAGTTCATGAAAAATGGAATGGAAAACATATTTGGTTTGTTGAATTTGGAATTTTTAGGCCCAAGTTATGAATTTTGCAAAATTAAATGAATTAAACAAGGATTCAAATATTTCACCAATTTAACATATCCAAAACAGTAAACAAAGTTTATATTTGGAAAGCTTGTTCAATTTTGCATGGAAAACATATTTTACATGTGCCATTTGAATTAAATTTGAATTAGTTATGAATTTGACAAAATTTGAAAGAGTTGTTTGAATTTGAATTTTTGAAGCCATTTGAAATGTTCAAAACAGTATACAAATGGTTTTAACATGTAGAGAATTTAATTTGGTATGGAAAACATATTTAACATGTTGAATTTGAATTCAAAATGAGGGATTTATGTGAGTTTGAAATACAGGGACCAATCTGTAAAAATAAAGGGACTTGATAGTAAAAGAAAAGGGCCAGAAATGGTTTTCACCTCGCAGTGGCCCAGCCTGATCCACTGACAAGGGGCCCTGGACACTGTGGCGCTTGCGTGGCGTGTGTGGAAGTGGAGGTGGCCTCCAGGGTCACAGACGGGTGGGCCTCCCTCGCGCGCGCGTGGCAATCCGCAAAAAGGTGGGATTTAATCCCGCGAGGGGGGGGGTCGAACCCGCGCCCTCGAGCGTGCGTGCGCTGCGCGTGTGCCACTGGGTTGCCGCTGCGGATCGTGACAGAAGAGGGGCGCGCACGGTTTTTAGGCAAAGCCTCGGAATTTATCTCTGACGAAACTGAACTTGGTTCAGTTAGTGAACCTGACGGAGGGCACGGTCGCCGGCGGCGACTGCAGCGCTGCTGCTGCTGTTGCCCGTGGGTGTGTGTAGGGTGGTGTACGTGCGTGCAACAGGCAGAGCAAGAGAGAGGGGAAGGAGGTGACGCTCACCGGGGAAGAGGAAGGAGGAGGAGGACGGCTCGGTGAGGGGACAGTGGCGATGACGAGCTCGTCGACGGCGCGGTGAAGGTGATCGGGCACCTCCCAGGCTTGGTCGAGGAAGCGAGGAGGAAGGTGGAGGCTCGGGGGTTCGATTCCCGCACCTAGCCTGCTCGGAGGGGCTCCATGGGTGCGGCGATCGCCGAAGCTGCTCCTCTGATGTGCGGTGGAGGTGGAGCTTAAGGGAGCAGAGAGGGAGCGAAAGAGGAAGGAGAAGGAGAATGGCGGCGGCAGAGAGATGGAGGAGGGCGAACTAGGGCATGGCCCCGAGATGGATTAAGTAGAGGGGAGGAGGGCATAGGTGGTGCTGAAGGTGGGGGAGCTCTCCCCCTCCTCTATCTCCGTACGGAGGAGGACGAAAGGGACCGGTGGGGGAGGCTTGGGCCTCGGGGCTGTGGTGGGCTCAGCCCACTTGGGCTGGCCTTCCCCCCCCCTTTTTTTTGTTTTTTGTTTTCTGTTTCTAATTTTTTTTTCTATTTGCTTTTTTTTTTGTTGGAAAGGAAAAGAGATAAAATAGAATAGGATTTTTGGGGTTTTTATTTTAACAATAATTTTTATTGAATTACAAAACAACAAGATCAAAGGTATGTGTACTTATTTTCAAAATTTTGAAATTGCCAAAGATTTGAAATTGCTATTTGAATTTCAAATAGGGTTGAAATAATTTTTTGGTGGTAATTTGTTTATAGATTCCTTATTGCAAATGCCCAGTTGTGAAAACTTTTATTTTTCTAAAATTTTAAATTTGGCTGTTGTTTGAAATTCAAATGGATTTGAGTGAAATTTGCAATAATTGAATTATTGAAAAATTAAGCAAGTTAATAGTATGAAAATTCAAGTTTATTAGAAACAAATAAATGGTTTGATTTGAATGTTTTAATTGGAAAGGTTGTAACAGAACAAGTATGAAACAAGGATTTGAAATTTGGTTTGAAATTCAAATGGAAAACAAATGAAAACAAGTGAGAACAAATGCAATGATCATGATGGAATGATGCAAACTGAAATTAAACAAGGAGCAAGCATTTTAAGGTTGTTTTTCATACTTGGGATGTTACAAAACGCCCCCCCTTGAAGGAATCGCGCCCCGAGATTCCTACTGAGAAGAGAAAAGGTCCGGATACTTCCTGCGAAGATCCTCTTCGGTCTCCCACGTTGCCTCTTTATCGGAATGATGGGACCACTGCACTTTTAAGAACATAGTGCTCTTGTTGCGAGTTTTGCGCTCGGTCTCATCGAGAATGCGAACAGGATGCTCTTCATAAGAGAGATCTTCTTGCAGATCAATGGAATCATGATCAACTGCACGACCTGGATCTTTGAAGCATTTCTTAAGTTGTGACACGTGAAACACATCGTGCACCTTGGATAGCTTTTCTGGAAGTTCAAGACGATAGGCATTTTCTGCACGCCTTGAGAGAATGTTGAAGGGACCAATATATCTTGGTGCAAGCTTTCCTTTGACACCAAAACGATGAGTGCCTCTGAGGGGAGTTACACGGAGATATGCTTTGTCACCAGCTGCATAGACCATGTCCCTGTGCTTGCTGTCATAGTAGCTTTTCTGACGAGATTGAGCAATCCTCAGATTGTCACGAATGATGCGAACTTTCTCTTCGGCCTCATTAACATTGTCAGGGCCTAAGAGTGAACGTTCACCAGCTCCAGACCAATTGATTGGACTCCTTCATCTGCGGCCATAGAGAGCCTCAAATGGTGCCATGCCTAGGCTTGCCTGGAAACTGTTGTTGTAGGAGAATTCAGCATATGGAAGACATTCCTCCCATTTCATGCCAAAAGAGAGACCACATGCTCTGAGCATATCCTCGAGAACCTGATTGAATCTTTCGACTTGCCCTTGAGACTGAGGATGGTAGGCTATGCTGAACAGAAGCTTGGTGCCCAAGGCTTCTTGAAAGCTTTTCCAGAAATGAGAAGTGAAAATGCTTCCACGGTCTGAGCTTATTTCCAATGGAATACCATGAAGAGGAACAATCTTTGCTGTGTAGAGCTCTGCTAACTGACTAGCTGAGATTGTCTCTTTGACAGGAAAGAAGTGAGCTACTTTAGTGAGTCGATCAATGACAACGAAGATTGCATCGTTGCCCCTCTTGGACTTTGGAAAACCAGTGACGAAGTCCATTTCAATCATGTCCCACTTCCATTCAGGGATTTTCAGAGGTTGAAGAAGACCGGCTGTTTTCTGATGAACTGCCTTGACACGTTGACAAACGTCGCATTCAGAAACGTATTGAGCAATTTCACGTTTCATGCTAGGCCACCAATATAGTGTCTTGAGATCCTGGTACATCTTTGTACTTCCAGGGTGTATGGAGAGAGGAGTTTCATGAGCCTCCTTGAGAATGACATCTTTGAGACTTTGAATTTGAGGAACTGCAATGCGTCCCTCGAAGAACAAAGTTCCCTTGTCATCAATTGAGAAGCACTCAAATTTCTCATTGCCTCCTTTGATGTGTTCTACAATCTTCTTGATTTCAGCATCGCGAAGTTGTTCAGAACGAATCTTGTCCTCGAGAGTTGGACTGGCTGTCAAGTTTGCAAGATAGCCTTGAGGAACAAGACCAAGGTTGAGCTTCTGGAATTCTTCATGAAGAGGAGGTTGGCTTTCCATGATCATGAGATTATTGCAATACGACTTGCGACTGAGAGCATCGGCCATAACATTAGCCTTGCCTGGAGTGTAAGAAATGGTAAGATCAAAGTCTTTGATCTTTTCAATCCATCTCCTTTGTCTGAGGTTTAGATCTGGTTGGGTGAAGATGTATTTCAGACTCTTATGATCGGAAAAGATTTCAGTGCGATTACCCAACAAGTATTGTCTCCATTTCTTGAGGGCAAACACAACTGCTGCAAGTTCAAGGTCATGAGTGGGATAATTGAGCTCATGTGTGTTCAACTGACGTGAAGCATAAGCCACAACTTGAAGTTCTTGCATAAGAACTACACCTAGACCTTGGAGAGAAGCGTCACAGAATATTTGGAAAGGTTTGGAAGGATCTGGGCCAACCAGAACTGGTGTAGAAGTGATTTTAGTCTTCAGGAGATTGAAACTTTCATCACATTGTGAAGACCAGACGAACTTCTTGTCCTTCTTTGTGAGGTCAGTGAGAGGTTTGGCAATCTTGGAGAAGTTTGGGACGAAGCGACGGCAATAGCTAGCCAAGCCAAGAAAACTTCTTACTTGCTTCACCGTCTTTGGAGGTTTCCAATCAACAATTGCTTTAACCTTTTCTGGATCAATGGCTATGCCCTTGGTAGAGATGACATGACCAAGATAAGCAACTTCTGAAATCCAGAACTCACATTTGGAGAACTTGGCATAGAGACGATGCTCGCGAAGCTTCATGAGAGTGAGACGAAGATGTTCTTCATGCTCTTCCTCGGATTTTGAGTAGACAAGAATGTCATCAAGATATACCACAACGAACTTGTCAAGGTATTCATGGAAGACTGAATTCATGAGTCGAGAGAAGGTCGCCGGTGCGTTGGTGAGACCAAAGGACATGACGGTGAATTCATATATACCGTAGCGAGTGGTGAAGGCTGTCTTTGGAATATCCTCTTTTCTGATCTTTATTTGATGGTAACCCATTCTCAAGTACAACTTGGAGAATATTGAGGCTCCAGCAAGTTGATCAAAAAGATTATCGATTCGAGGAATTGGATACTTGTTTTTTATGGTTTTCTCGTTCAGAGGACGATAGTCGACAACGAGTCTCTATGTGTGATCCTTTTTCGCAACGAACAGAGTTGGGCAACCCCAAGCTGAGGAACTAGGTTGAATGTAACCTTTTTCCATGTACATATCAATTTGTTCCTTCAACAACTCCAGCTCGGGAGTTCCTATCTTGTAAGGATGCTTAGAGATTGGAGGAGTACCTGGTTCAAGTTCGATCACGAACTCAAAAGCTCTGTCCGGAGGCATCCCTGGCAACTCTTCTGGAAAGACGTCAGGGAAGTCGCAAACCACCGGAACATTTTCAAGTGAAGGTAGAGGTTTTGCATTGAGGGTGCATAGCTGAATGGAACTTGATTCATGTGGAGAATAGATTATCTGGCCAGAAGGGTGGGACGGAGTTATTGACTTCTGAGCACAGTCAATTCTTGCTTTATTGGCCTTCAGCCAATCCATACCAAGAATGAAATCAATGTTAGAATTGCCAAGCAGTATGGGAGAAGCAAAGAATATGTGGCCTCCAATTAGAATTTGATTTTTGTGACTGATCTTGGACGTTTGCATAGTTGCTCCAGGGGAGTTGACCACTAGCGGGGAACCCAAACCAACAAAAGGGAGTTTAATTGCTGTCGCAAAGATCTTTGACACGAAAGAATGTGATGCTCCGGTATCAAACAACACTTTAGCTGGATTAGAGTTTACGGGAAATGTACTGAGAACGACGTCAGGAGCTTCCTCAGCTTTGTCGATCTTGACATGATTCACCCTTGCGGTCCTCCCGACAGGCCTGTTGTTGGAGTTGAAGGCCTTAGGCGGGGGAGCGCGCACCATTGCCTGGTTTGTGTTAGGACGAGGTGGTGGTGGAGGTAGCTGCCTCTGCGTGCACTTGTCGGCGTATTGCCCCGTCTGCTTGCACTTGTAGCATGTGACGACACGAGGAGGCCCTGGCCTTGGCTGCCCCATCGAAGCCCTTTGATCATGCATCTGAGCAGGGTTGGGTGGGCGGGGAGCGAAGCCTGGAGAAGTTTGGGCGTATGGAGCCCGAGTAACAGCACCATTTGGTACCCAGATGCGGCGCTTCTGCGGAGGGGTGGTCATGTTGGAGGAGGAACCACCCTCACGCGAGTGCTTGCGAGACTCCTCGCACGCCTTGCGCCCATTTTCTTCATTGAGCGCGGTGTTAACGAGATCCTCGAAGCTGTTGGCCTTGATATTGGTGAGGGCATACTTGAGTTCCGGGTTAAATCCTCTGCGGAACCTTGCCATCTTCTTAGCTTCAGTGGACACCTCATCTCCAGCGTATCGAGCGAGGCGATTGAACTCACTCTGATACCCGATGACGTCCAACTTGCCCTGCTTGAGAGAGCAAAACTCTTCACGCATCCTTTCCATGAGGCCATCTGGAATGTGGTGCTTCAGGAAGGCTTCCTTGAAACAATCCCACGTGACTGGCATGCCAGTTCTCATGGCCTGGAAGTTTTCCCACCAAGTAGCTGCCTGACCCTTCAGCAGGTAGGAGGCATACTTGACCTTGTCTTCTTCAGCTACGTGTGCAATCTCCAGAGCCTTGGCTATCTCACGGATCCAGTCATCAGCGTCCAGAGGCTCGCGTGTGGCCACGAAAGCTCTTGGGCCCAGACTGAGAAACTCCTTGATGCTCACACGTGGAGATGTCTGGTTGATGTGCTGATTAGCCTGAAACTGGGCCATCTGCGTCATGACTTGGGTCATCTGAGTCAACAGCTCCGCGATTGGCGGTGGCTCAGGCGTGTTGTTCCTTGTTGGCGGCATCCTGAATGGAAATGCATTTTAGCACAACAATAGAAAAGGATAGACTTGGCAACCGAAAGAGAGATTATTCCGACGCATGAATAGACAACCACAAGGTTCACCATCACATGTTCAAATACATCAGAATATCCAATACACCATAAATGGTTCGAATGCCATAGGATAACTAAACATAGCTAAGAATGGATACATCGGTACTCCCATGCTCATCACGCAGGACGGCGGCAAGGAGTACGGCGAGAGGTACGGTGAGGAGCAAGCCCACGAAAGTAGGTGGAACGATGATCCATGTAGATCTGACGTGGTCTGAGACCGACTCTAGGCGTGGTGAAGTACATAGCGTCGACTCCCTGTGCTCCAAAGCGTGGAATCCCAGTGTAACCAGCACCAAGGTTAAGGAGTGGACTTCTGATCGGCTCGTAACCTCCAGCATCTGGCAGACGACGCCCAACTGGCTGATCGAAACGTGCAAAGCGCTCGTCTCCAACAAAGTCTGTGGTGTAAGTCGCCAGCTCCTGAGATAGTGTGCGGGCAACTGCATCACTGTGTCTCACAAACTGAGCGGTGGTGTGCAGCCTGGAGTTATCATCCTCGTAGACATCCAAGTTGTCGTAGAGAGTGAAATGAGCTCCCTCCGAAGTGCTGTAACCACGGGGGAAGTGGCGATAGATAGAATCGTCAAATCCCCAGTAGTCAGCAAGAAGGACGGTGAGGCTCACATAAGCTGCCTGCTGCACAGCCATATACACTGTGGAACCCACTGCCTCGTAGCGGTGGACTACGCTCATGCCATCATCTGACAAAATGTAGACGATAGCCTGGTAGTAGGTCTGCTCAAACTCTCGCTGCTGCTCGTAGACCTGGTACTCTGGTGCCCAACGGAACCCCAGAAAAGTGACCATGTCTCTCAGCATCTCCGGATAACCGGCAGTGCTCTCGCAACGAGTCATACGAACCACCTGCGGGTAGAACCTGAGATCCATCTGTAGATGATCGGGGAAGCTTTGATTAGACGCCGGTAGAAAAACTGAAGTGGCAAGCAACAACAAGGTTCCAACGGACAAAAAGGATCTTGAGAAGAACAGGATATCGAAGCAACATTCGGGAAACACGAGACCAAACACTCCTGAGGTACTACGGAAAACCCATCCGGGCTTCTAAAGGATCAATATCTACTGCTTAAGGAATAGAGGATCTGCTTCCGGGGCTTATGTGCATCCGTTCTCAATCGTGAGTAGGCAACATGAAAATCATGTCACAACCACCTCCATTCCTATGGTCTAGTAGATATAACTATCCTGGAGAAACCAGGATACATGAAATCCTAACTTGAAAGTTTAGATGAGAAGAGAAAACAACGTTGCACTTCCTTACCAGAAAAAGGGAGGGTGGGTGGGGAAAGAAATAAAAGAACAGAATTCCTACTCTCACGTTTCATTTTTCCTATATAGCTACAAAATAGTTTCTAGACTCAACTGCGACCAGTAAAAGGGATCCTACAGGCAGACAGGCTCTGATACCATTTGTCGCACCCGGACTTTTAGAGGATACTCACAGCCCGCTACACAGTAGATAAATGGCTTACTGGGCCTACCTGCACCCACATCTCAATATGAGTAGGCCAACACGTAAACGTGTGACAACCATCCTCTACTATTCATCGTCTGTGAAACCATCCAATAGAAATCCGAATACTTCCATTGATTTACTTCATAACATACACACATGGTACGTCAACGGCATTTGAACAAGTGATGTCACAACAAATCTCTAAGACACAAAGAAATAGAAATAAGGGGCCAAAGCTCTCACTAGAGCAGAGATAGCAAATACAGTCATGCAGAGGACACATGTCCCAACAAGTCATCATTACATCACAGCGGAAGCATCCAAGGTGTCTGAGTACAGACAAGATCCAAATAGGCCTAAGAGGCAGGAAACGAAAGAACGGAGCCCATCCACGAAGTCTCGGATCCTGACCGGGTCCGCTATCTACTCGTCAGCAGCCTCGTCATACTCCACGTAGTAGCCACCATGGGGATCCTCGGAAACGTAGTCTGCAGAACACGCAGCCCCAAAGGGGTCAGTACAGACGAGTACTGGCAAGCAAGACGCACAAGATACCAAAGTGTACCCGACAACACCAAGTACAGATGCTTTGGGTTCAACGGAAGATAGGTGGTACAAAGATGCGGCAGCGGGCTGCCCTAACCAACTACAGAGACCCGCTACAACATACGGCTAAAAGAGAGGGATAAGATAGCGCATCGGAACCAACTATCACTAACCTCAAACAAACCCATCCTGGATCTCGCCCCTTATCCAAAGAAGCAATCCGAGGATAACCCACACAGTTGGATTAATGAAGGTTCAAGTTATTGTGTCAATAAGCCTATTACTAGTCAAGTTATTATTAATTAGGTGTAAGTTGTCTAATCCTTGTTAGCCAGCCCTATCACCAAGTCATCCATAACCGCGGACAACACGACTTCTCGAGAAGATTTAACCCTGCAGGGGTGCACCAATTTGGCCGTACACGTAAGAATATCCCGCCAGACGGGGGATCAACCCACCAAGCGAGGTACTCAACACAACCCAACTCTTCTTCGCATCAAGCCCAAATAACCACGTGCTGTGCGTGCGCGGCTAATCGAGCCCCCACGAAGAAAAGAGGGACCCTCATAGCACTGGAAGACCACGCCGCCCTAAATGCCGACTACAAAAGTTCCACCCTGGCGCCAAGGGTTCGTACCTGCATATGCGTGCATCAAATGGAAAGCCCGAACTAAGTGTGGCGATTTGGACGAGATGCGAATCGAATCAGAGTTGCGGGAGGCGCCCATACACGCTTCCCACATGCGGTTAGCACGCTCAACATGGATCCAGAGGACAAGAACTTTTCCTGAGTTCGACACTAGCAGGCCTCAAAACCATACCCGGCCTCCTGCCGGTGCCTTATCATCAAATTAGCATTACCTCAAACATTAATAGGTTGTTGTTTAAGCATCGAGCCCCAGAACATAATAAATATGGTAACAGAAATAACGGACATCAGACTCGAGCATAAACAACCCTAAGCATGCTAGTAAGACACAGGCGACAAGCAACGGGGTTATAGGTGTGGAGGATAGGCTATATCAGGGTTATAGGATAACATGTGATAGGATCGGAACACAAGCAACGAATCTTAAGGCTAGCAGATTAGACAACGGAAAGTATCGGTATCCAATGTGGAAAGGACACAACGGTTCAGGTGAGTGAATACTTGCCTGCAAACTCAGTAGCCTGGTACTGGGCTAACTCCTCTGAAGTAGTGTCGTAAACCTCGTCTGTCTCAACGTCGTCGTCTATTCGAGAAGAAGCAAACAAACAACGAAGAGAGACGAACAATCAATAACATGGCATAATGCACAAACATGGGATGATGCATGTCATTTTAATTGATGCATCAAAGATAAGCTAGTTGACATGGTGAACATATTTAAATGGGCCCATATGCAATTTGGGTTGCATATGGAAAGACCCATGAATTAATGTTGAATTAAATGATCTACAAATAACCATCATGTGAAAGGTGATTAGAATGATGCATGGATGATTAAAACAATAAGAAAACAACAATAGATTCAATTTGATATGTTGTTTACTAAGTTTGGAATTTTATTTATTAAGTTATGAAATTTGGCTTCTTAAATGAGTTACACAAAAATTTATTGTTTTCACACATTTCAATTGTTCAAAATAGATAACAAAATTCATATTTGGAAAGAACACCAAATTTTAGATGGAATACATATTTCATTTGTTGAAAATGGATTTAAAATGAGCAAGTTATTAATTTGACAATTTTTTAAATGCATTAATTAATAAACAGTTGTTTTCAGCAATTTAATTTATTTAAAAACAGAACACAAAGTTGATATTTGCAAAGTTCATGAAAAATAGAATGGAAAACATATTTGGTTTGTTGAATTTGGAATTTATAGGCCCAAGTTATGAATTGTGCAAAATTAAATGAATTAAACAAGGATTCAAATATTTCACCAATTTAAAATATTCAAAACAGTAAACAAAGTTTATATTTGGAAAGCTTGTTCAATTTTGCATGGAAAACTTATTTTACATGTGCCATTTGAATTAAATTTGAATTAGTTATGAATTTGACCAAATTTGAAAGAGTTGATTGAATTTGAATTTTTGAAGCCATTTGAAATGTTCAAAACAGTATACAAATGGTTTTAACATGTAGAGAATTTAATTTGGTATGGAAAACATATTTAACATGTTGAATTTGAATTCAAAATAAGGGATTTATGTGAGTTTGAAATACAGGGACCAATCTGTAAAAATACAGGGACTTGATAGTAAAAGAAAAGGGCCAGAAATGGTTTTCACCTCGCAGTGGCCCAGCCTGAGCCACTGACAAGGGGCCCTGGCCACTGTGGCGCTTGCGTGGCGTGTGTGGAAGTGGAGGTGGCCTCCAGGGTCACAGACGGGTGGGCCTCCCTCGCGCGCGTGGCAATCCGCAAAAAGGTGGGATTTAATCCCGCGAGGGGGGGGGGGGTTCGAACCCGCGCCCTCGAGCGTGCGTGCGCTGCGCGTGTGCCATTGGGCTGTCGCTGCGGATCGTGACAGAAGAGGGGCGCGCATGGTTTTGAGGCAAAGCCTCGGAATTTATCTCTGACGAAACTGAACTTGGTTCAGTTACTGAACCTGACGGAGGGCACGGTCGCCGGCGGCGACTGCAGCGCTGCTGCTGCTGTTGCCCGTGGGTGTGTGTAGGGTGGTGTACGTGCGCGCAACAGGCAGAGCAAGAGAGAGGGGAAGGAGGTGACGCTCACCGGGGAAGAGGAAGGAGGAGGAGGACGGCTCGGTGAGGGGACAGTGGCGATGACGAGCTCGTCGACGGCGCGGTGAAGGTGATCGGGCGCCTCCCAGGCTTGGTCGAGGAAGCGAGGAGGAAGGTGGAGGCTCGGGGGTTCGATTCCCACACCTAGCCTGCTCGGAGGGTCTCCATGGGTGCGGCGATCGCCGGAGCTGCTCCTCTGTTGTGCGGTGGAGGTGGAGCTTCAGGGAGCAGAGAGGGAGCGAAAGAGGAAGGAGAAGGAGAATGGCGGCGGCGGCAGAGAGATGGAGGAGGGAGAACTAGGGCACGGCCCCGAGATGGCTTAAGTAGAGGGGAGGAGGGCATAGGTGGCGCTGCAGGTGGGGGAGCTCTCCCCCTCCTCTGTCTCCGTACGGAGGAGGACGAAAGGGACAGGTGGGGGAGGCTTGGGCCTCGGGGCTGTGGTGGGCTCAGCCCACTTGGGCTGGACTGCCCCCCTTTTTTTTGTTTTCTGTTTTCTGTTTCTAATTTTTTTTTTCTGTTTGCTTTTTTTTTGTAGGAAAGGAAAAGAGATAAAATAGAATAGGATTTTGGGGGTTTTTATTTTAACAATAATTTTTATTGAATTACAAAACAGCAAGATCAAAGGTATGTGTACTTATTTTCAAAATTTTGAAATTGCCAAAGATTTGAAATTGCTATTTGAATTTCAAATAGGGTTTCAATAATTTTTTGGTGGTAATTTGTTTATAGATTCCTTATTGCAAAAGCCCAGTTGTGCAAACTTTTATTTTTCCAAAATTTTAAATTTGGCTGCTGTTTGAAATTCAAATGGATTTGAGTGAAATTTGCAATAATTGAATTATTGAAAAATTAAGCAAGTTAATAGTATGAAAATTCAAGTTTATTGGAAACAAATAAATGGTTTGATTTGAATGTTTTAATTGGAAAGGTTGTAACATAACAAGTATGAAACAAGGATTTGAAATTTGGTTTGAAATTCAAATGGAAAACAAATGAAAACAAGTGAGAACAAATGCAATGATCATGATGGAATGATGCAAACTGAAATTAAACAAGGAGCAAGCATTTTAAGGTTGTTTTTCATACTTGGGATGTTACATCAAGGTAGGCTACTCAACCAATTATTTAAACATACAGCAACAAACTCCTTTAACCTATGCTTAAGCAAGGTTAAAACCAGAAAGAACCCAACTTTCCAAGCTCTGAAAGATGGTCTGATGTCCTTGAAAATCCATCCATTTCGTTGCTTCCAAATGTCAGGCAAGGATAATTATTTCAGTAACCAGAGGTCCCAATAAACCCTTCTTTGCCTTGATGAGACAATTACCCAAAGAAGAACCTTCCCAGGAAATTTCAAGATAATTCCAAATTCGAGTACTGAAATTGCAGGTGAAGAACAAATGGAATCTATCTTCCAGAATATGAGTAGGGCATAAAACACAATCATTGTTGTCAGTTACTTTCCAATGCCTTGTCAACATCATATCCTTAGTATTCAATATGTGATGCAGTAACAACCATGCGAAAACTTTGTGCTTTGACATACACTTTGATTTCCAAATCCATATGGAAGGTGCATGGTTTGGAGTAGTTGCAAAGTGTTGAGAATAAAAATCCCTAGGGTGATATTCTGTTGTAACGCGTAGAGATAAACGAAAACTTTTCTACGCGGTACTTCCAAGATCTAGCCGAGGTAGAAGGCCACGATGATTACCACTAGACGTGCGGTTGCGAATTATCGATGAAGCGCATCGGGGCAGTGCAGTCGCACGATCCGATCCAGCCGATCCAATCCCACGAACGTCGAAGTGCTGAACGTACAACACCTCTGCCGATAGCCACACGTACGAGGAGGAGCTCTGACAGCAGACTGCTAGGTCTCATGCGACGGCTGGACTGAGTGGGACTAGGGTTCCCAACGCATGGGGGTGGAGTAACGTACCCGCTAGGCAACCTGCGCCCCTCTTTATATAGAGAATGGTAGTGGGCTTCACAACACTTGTGGCCCATTCCCTCTGTGAGTCCGACTCACAAACTCAGTCCATTTCCAGTTCGGTTCCAACCCGACCAATAGATTTTCTCTCGCTCTTAAGTGTGCGACCCTGCAGCCTCATGGCGACTTGGACACGATTGGAGTCCGACTCCCAATCGATCAATCAGTAGCGGCTCCTAGCAGAACGTGCCGATTCCCAAGTCTGAGTCATGACGACATACCTTCCAATGTGATTTACATCTTAGTCCCTTTTGCCTCACGATATAGCTTGTCGAACTATAGGCGATTTATCGTCATCCCTTAAATAGCTCAACTCTCTTCTCGGTCCGTGATATATGATTCATGTGACTAACTCTTAGTCAACAGACTCAGTTAACACTTAACCGAGTTGCGCATGGCCATGCTTCCTGAATCATATCACTCGAGAGGGCCAAGAGAATATCTCTCCATTCAGAGGGGTAAAATTCCATCTTGATTATCCACATCATGCAGCTTGCTTCTCATTCGACCCGAACTCTGCCTTTATAGCTGTCTTGTCAGAGAACAACGTTTGACAGAACCTAAGTCGGTGATCCACAACTCGGATTGTGCGACAACCTCAGGTCTAATGATTACATTGATTGATACATGCAAATGACGACTTGCTCGTTGCATCTCAATATGGGTCAGTCCGACTTGCTAAAATCTTTAGCCAAGTCTGTGAACATTGGAATGGCATCACCATGCCCATGACAAGTGGAACCGTGTCATCAGCCAACACTCACATTGGTCTAGCGTTTGTGTCCAGCACAACCTTAATGACCAAGGACAATCTAGTATGAACAACATGAATATATAGTTCCATAATCGAATCACATATTCAATGACATATATCAGATGTTCAAAACAAGGACAACTTAATAACTTTATGAATACATTGGGAATAACATCATACATGATTGCCTCTAGGGCATATTCCCAACATATTCCTCCTTTTTTCTTAGATTACATATCCATTTATCTGGCCCATTCCCTATGGAGAAGTAAGACAAAAGAGACTGCATATCATTATATTCCTGGAAAGCCTCAACTAACAGAGGTAAATGAAAACCATCGGCATGATCATCTAGATTCAAGAAATCCTTAACATAAATGATTTTATCCTTGGCAAAGGAGAACCGTCTAGGAAACTGGTGAGACAGAGGAGACCCTTGTCATAAATCTTCCCAGAAAAGGATCATAGTTCCAAAAACAGCTTGGCATTTGGTAATTACCCTTCAATTGTCAACTAAATTGTGCAATGCCCTCCACCAGAAAGAACCACTCGTTACCACAACATGTGGAACAACTTTATGGTAGTATGAATCTCTGATGAGGTTCACCCAAGGAATATCCATATTATTATAGAACTTTTCCCAACTGCTTTAGCAGTGCTTTAGCAGAAGTGCTCTATTCTGGACATGTAAGTTAATAATACCAAGGCCCCCCTTATTTTTTGGCTGACACGCCATGTCCCAAGAGGACAGGGAATTAACTCTTTGCTTGTTTTTATCTTTCCTCCAAAGACATCTCCTCCTTGCCTTATCAAAGATGTCAATAACTCCTTTACGAGTCACCAGGGAGCACATATAATATGTGGGCAGAGAATATAGAATTGAGTTAACAAGTACCAAACTGTCACCATTGGAGAGAAAAAAACTGTAGCAGATAATCTTCTCTCTACCCTGTCAACTAGTGGAGCAAAATCCTTAATTGCAGGCTTTGTTGTACCCATGGGTACCCAAGTAAGGGAAAGGCATGGAGGCAATCTGACACTCCATTAAGTTTGCAAGTGTAACTACTTCATAAGTGGACAGGTTTATTGGGATCAAAGAAGATTTGTTGTAGTTCACCTTTAGACCAGTGAACTTGGCATATTGGTCCAATAAACCTTTAAAACCCCTCAATTGATCAGAATCAGCAGGCAAACCAATCAATGTATCATCTGCATATTGCACTATTGGATAAGATCCACCAACAGGTAGGGGGAGGGATAAAGTACTCTCTGAGAGTGCCAGATTGACAATACTTTGCAACAAATTCCCTCCCAGCACATAAAGAAGAGGAGAGAGGGGATCTCCTTGCCTTACTCCCCTCTTGCAGATAAAAGGCTTTCTAGGTATTCCATTGAGTAGTACTGAGGAGGAGCCAGAAGATAAGATCTCCTTAACCCATATAATAAACATTGGTGGGAAACCCTTATGAATAAGAATTTGGATAATTTCCTCATGTTCGATGGTGTCAACAGCTTTTTCAAAATCAATTTTGAAAAGAACCACATTTCTCTCGGAATGTTTATATTGGTGTATATACTCAAAATACCATGCCAAACAATCTTGGATAGTTATGTCCTTAATGAACCCATATTGATTCTCATGAATGCATGATGTGATGATCTTTTGAACTTTGTTACCAATAATATTTGTTCAAGAATTCAAACAAGTGTTGGTTAAGGAGATTGGTGTGAAATAATTAACACATTCAGGAGTTGATTTTTGGGCCAAAGTGATGAAAGATCCATTTATGTTTTCCAGGGGAGCATGCCTAGAAGAAAACTCATTACAAAGTTTATGTAAATCTTCCTTCACTATGGCCCATAATGCTTGACAACAAGACTAGTGGACCCATCTGGGCCAGGTGCTTAACCACATCCTCAACCTCCTGTGTGGCAAAGGGAATACCAATATCCTGTAGACCATCCACATGCTGAACTATGGATGTTAAATCCAAATCTGCACAAATATTATGAGAAACACCCATTCGTTGCTTGAAACATTGTAGGAAAGCAGAGGCTTTTTCACCATGGGTCACTTGAACATCAGTAATAGAAGAAATAGAATTCTGTCTATACCTTTCAGTGGCCCTAGCATGGAAATATTTGGTATTTTCCCCATTAAGTATAACCCATCTAATTGTTCATCTCTGCTTCCAATAAACTGACACAGTGATAAGGAGCTTTCTGTGATGAACCTTTACCACATTCGTGAAGTTGAATTCAGGTATACTCAATAATATTTCATCCTCTAATTGATCCAGGAACAGAATAACATGGTTGCATTTGTCATAAGGAGTTTGACATGGGACAAAGATTTTCCCCACTTCTTGAGAGCATGCCTAGCATTTTTAAATTTGGAAGTAATAGTTCCAGCAATTGATCTTCCTTTTACAGGTAAATTCTAAGCCTTCTTTACAATATCCAAGAAACCTGGCTGCTTGACCCAATGATTCTCAAACCTAATTTTTTGTCCTTTGGAATCTTAGTGGAGATTCTGACCACCAAAGGAATGTGCTCAGAGGTAGGCTTTGCAAGGGGGCAGACCACAGTATTGGGGCAGTACAAAGTCTAAGCACAAGAGGTAAAAAACCAGTCCAGCTTATCCAAAAGGGGAGAATCTTGCATGTTGGACCAAATGTAAGCTCTACCTTTAATTGGAATTTCTTGGATCCTCTGATGGCTGATAATATCATTAAATAAAAAACATCATTCATATTTTCCCCAAGCTTATTCCCATTTTCAACTGCTCTTATGAAGTTGAAATCCCGAAGGATTAACCAATTCTCAGTAGATGGGATTGTTAAGTTATATAGCCAAGAGACAAAATTATCCTTTACTAAACCAGCATAAGGTCCATACACATTAATTAGTTGCCACAATTCTGAGTTATGAACAGAAGTGAATTTAGTCCTAATAGCAGATGTATGGATCTCAAGTAATTTTCCAGAGAACATAGCTGGATTCCATAAAACAATAAGACCTCCAGAGGCTCCAATGGAAGGAGAGAAAATAAATCGATCATATCTTTTAGGGGCAAAACTTCTAATAAAAGAGAGTTCAAAATTCTCACATTTAGTTTCTTGCTGACAGATGATTGCAGCATTGCTATCATTAATTTTATCATAGACTGCAATTCTCTTATTTTTATCATTGAGGCCTTGAACATTCCAATAAAAAACCAACCAATCAATATAATTTAGAGGCTCATTATCCATTAAACCACCACAAAAATTCCACAGACTTGTGCTCAACATAATTAAGCACAACCAGCCAGATGAAGCAGGGGCATACATAATGGTTGCACACAATAAACCCCAAGTAACAGGGTGCCAGTACCAACACAAAATAACCACTAGCCATAAAAAGAAAAGGACAAAGTTAAAAGGAGAAGAAGCATAGCTTGATGGGCCTTATTCTTCATCTGAACATGTGGTCACTTCAGCAGCAGGAGTAGCAGTAAGCTTATCCTCAGAAAGCTCAGAATCGTCAATTTACAACAGACGACCCACCTTCTGCAAATCTGAGATACAAGTGGACTGTCCACCAGTAGCACTGAATTTGGACGACCTGGGCTTCATCTTGGGTTCAGGTGTGTCCACCATAGGAACAAGTTTGAAACCTCCATTGCGAACTGCGCTCCTGGTGAAACGCCTTGCTTCTATATTAACCAACACCTTGGTCTTAGATCTGGGCCTCTTCCCACTCTTCTCTATTGCAGAGAAAGAGAAGGGTTCCATCTCTATGACATTAAAAGAAACTGAAATAGTCTTTTCTTGGAAGACGGATAGAAGCATCTTATGAAACCAATCCAGCTGCGTGGCACATGCAGCGACCTTGGAATCATTTGGTAAGGCAGTCCATGCATTCTATCAGTAAAACAACTAGTCCAGGAAACAATTGGATCAGGAAGAAGAATTCTGAAAATTTGGACATTCTGTTGAGCAGGGTCCAATGCATTCTCCTGAACAACAGCCAATTGATTGTTCCCCTCTTGTGCTTCAAAATCTTCCATAGGAAATGCCCCAGCCTGCTGCAGATTAACTGAATCAACAGAGCCACCAGAAAGTTGGATGGTGATCGAAGATTGATGTTCATTATCCTATTGTTGATGTGCATTGTCCCCCGCAGCTTCATCAACCCAATTGCCCCATCTTGGCAGCTCTTTTTCATCATTGGCAGGTTGCCAATCATTATTGACATGTAGGACAGGTCCTTGGCCTCGTAGTGGATGGGGATTGCCATCAAGTGGCTCTGGATCTTCATCTCCAGGAAGCACATCCGCTTGTTCACTGTTGAAAATAAAAATAGGTACAGTTCACGAAACAACAACTCCGCCTTGTCGATGTGGTTCTCTGACTACAATTGAGCGAGGGATGTCACGTGCACTTCCATAAACGCACTTAATCAGGATCCTGAACGACGATGGATCATCAACCAAGTGTGCATCTTCCCAAATTTCCCAACTGTCTCTCTGAGATACTCGTCGTTGTGGTAGTCCATGTGCACGTTAAGCAGCATGATCCAACCCACACGTGTGTAGGTAGTAGCCCTAAAATTCGCGCCTTCATCATGCCTAGAAAACGACAGTAAACGGCCATTACCAAAAGGTGTTGGGGAAATAGTGACAATCATCTCTCTTGTCAGGTAATCTGGCATGCGGACCAGACCAATCCCCACAACACTTTCAGCGAAACTAGCCACATCCCAATGATGAACTTGTACAATATGCTGCACAACTTGATCTAGAAGCTCGTCAATCTCATTACCTGGAGGCCTCGGCTCTAGCTGCACGATTGCCCCGTTCATCCGCACCCCACGGTTCTTCCACATGCATGCCGACAGGAAGGAACCTGTTCGGCTCTACAGGAAAGTTTGTCATGGATGCAGGAGGTGGAGCAGAGCACGAGGGTTTTTCCGTAGGTGCAGAGGATGGCGACAGACCTTTTTGGGAAGATTGGGGAATAACGGCATGAGTTCTAGCCCTGGGAAAATTTTCTTTATATGATCTGAACCTGTGCAAGACCAACACCTCTTCGATCCCGCGCAATATTTTGTGCCATGCTTTGAGCTTAAGCAACTAGAACATTTGTGAATTTTTGCTGCCATCTCATAAATAATTTTGTGGAAATCATCATAAGGATCAAGAACTGCCTAAAATCCACTAAGGAAGGAGCTACAATAACACCTGAACCAGGATTATTCGTGGCAGTAGAAGAGAAAACCGAGGTAAATGATCCGAATTTGATTGCACAAGCATCGGCCTCATTGGAGAAGGAGGGTTGTTTGTCCTAAAGTTTGTCTCCCACATTAATTGGAGTCTCCAACTAAATAATGACACCCGCAAGGTGTAGCAGATGAATTGATAACAACATGGTTAATAATCCCTTCAACCCCGTGTAATCAAGTCCTTGTTAAAAGAAGTTGCAGCAACTTTATGTCGAAAACTCGGATAGTTTGGCTTAAAATGATTCTTCTTTTTGGACTTGACCATGGTCCATTCCTTATCACAATCAGAAGACCAAAGTTTAAATTCATGTCGCCAATTTGGACCAACCGAGCTCCAGAGATGAAAAAAAAACATTTGAAATGGAAGCAGGAGAACCATTTCAGTTTCAAGATATGAAAACCAATCTGCTGAGACGAAACTTGAAACGAGAAAACCCGATCATGCAAGAGCTTGACACGAAGTTCTCCACAAAAACCACCAATCAAAGCTTCAAGGGCCAATCCAATCGTGTCATCATCTAGACGGAAACATGCCCGTGCAAAGGATACCACCATGATAAAATGTTTAAAACCATCCATTGGATGAACATCCATATTAAAGAGATTCCCGACTTCCTTTGCAAAAGCATTTCCACGTGAAAAATCCGGATCTAAAACCCTAGAGGCATAAACCAACATAGAAGATGGATCAACATGGTTCTCCTCGAGAAATCTAACCGGCCATTTGTTATGATCCACAATAATAGTAGATCCATTTAGGGATAATTTCCCATTAACCAAAACAATCCTTCCTTGAACCTTGACACGATGGCATACAAAGGTTAACTCAAATCCAGGGCGAACGCATTCACGTACCTTAATGGATCTCTGATCTTGGACGTACCCATTGGCATCGACAAGATAGATCAGTTTCGCCTTGGGCCTACAATTGTATCATTACTAGTGCCCCTCATCTAAAATAGCGCGTCACCACTATGGCGCCTGGGGGTGGGCAAATTAGTGGTGGCGCACTATTCTGGTTGTGCCTCACCTCTAAGTTAAGTACTCGTGTCACACTTTTTTTTGTGCGCCATGGGTAACATGCATCTTCGATAAAGTGAATGTATCCAACACATGCACGCGTCTTCTCTCTCCTTTTTAATCCCCTCCTTGTGTTCTTTTCCCCTCCCACCTAAATGCCCACCGCTTCGTCTCCGACAAATCCCGACAGCCTCCGACAAGACCTTGTGGTGCAGACCACCGTACACGTACCCTCCTCCTCCCCTCCCGCGATTCCATGAATTAGAACCGCCATTTTCGTGCCCCACCACAAACTCAAGCCCAGATGCATGGGGAAAGTTTTGATATGTCCCATCCATGGCGTCACGAGTGCGAATGGTGGCAAGGAAGCACAATGACTAGCTGCACCACGTGGAGACATGTTTTACTCCCTATGCCGCGTGTGAGTGCCTCCTCGAGCCCTTTCTCATGCACAGTGGAAGGTCCAGCCACCATCGGCCACATCCCCGACTACCAGGCCTCCTTCATCTACGGTGCCACAACTCTGACTGCTTAAAGTACTCCCTTGTGTGAGTGAAAATTGAGCTGACAAACTAAGGTGGCCGTGTTCACATTTTTGGTGTTGGTTTGTGATAAATAAATGCCCTTTTTTTTCTGAATTAGAGCTAAATACATGTTGGGGTTATGGAGAATAGGGTATCTTTTGCCATAGTCCCTAAGATGGACTACCCGGGTGGAACGTGTGATTGTAAAGGAGGAGGCCTTACTAGGCGGCCCAGTAGGCCCACGTTCAGGAGACATCTGGCGTTCTGGAAGGCAGGGGGCCGGCCATTAGGAGTCCGCCTTGGAAAAGAAGCTGGATATTGTAGCCGTCCAAGTTAGGGTACATGAGTTGTACGGTTAGATGTTTTTGTCGTATAATCCCGATTCGGTTGTCTATATAAAGCCAGATGGGACAACCCTTAGTGGTACGCTCGATTGTAACCTAACTTCGGCGCATTGACCAAAAGTGCATATTGCACGAAGTAGGGAGCCGCCACAGGCTAACCCTAACCTGGGTAAACCCATGTGTACCCGCCACCCACACTTCCCTTGCATCTATCCCCACGTATCTACTCCGGAACATGGCACCTCATGTCGTGCCTAGTTGTCCGATACATTGCCAGTTGGCCCCCACTGTGGGGCTAGCCACATCCAGGGTTTCGCTCGAGCGGAAACACTCGTCGTCAGAAATGTCATCTTGAACGAGGACGGCAGCCACATCGTCAACGACGGCTGCTACATGCCGGATCATGATCACCTCTTCAGCGTGTACCTCTTTCCTATCGGCCGTCACAACATCTTTATCGGCATGACGGCCGAGGCACTATGAATACGTGAAAAATCCAATTTTTTCTGCCCTCCATCAACCCGTCAAAGACGAATTCAAAGTGTGGCCCGGTTCCGATCTGGTATACACTTATGTGGGAGCCGATCGAGATTACATTACGCCGGCCAAGGAGCCTAAGTCGCCACTGTTCCACAATCTTGAACGGTAAACGCCGAGTATCACTACATCAGGATGATCTGAATGGAGCAGGCTCCGAAAAGGGAAATCTCCAAGCACGAGTTTATCTGGCCCGTTTTAAATGGAAAATTCGACTCCGAAGCAAACATACCACCATCACTATGGAAAGTGCAACAAATTCCTATGACTAAGAATCCATCATGAAGTTCACCGCTAATGTGAAATCTTTCGGAGCAAATCATGAGGTATTAATGATCACACTCGTAAAGAAAGATGCCAAGTAGACCGCATTCACGGAAGAAGCAGATGCAGAGGAAAAAGCAGCCACCGAGAAGAAGATTTCTGACAAGGAAGCGATCGAGGCAGCCGCCAAAGAGAAGGCAGATAAAAAGGAGGCCCAGACAACCAATAAGAAGCATGAAGCGCAAACACCCCAAAACTTCTAAGTTCGTAGCTGTAGTCGAAATCCGACAAACACCAGGGATGATGAGGATGATATAGGACTACTAACAACACGGGCCGGGAAGGATGAAAGTATGACAATGTTGGATGAAAGAAGTAAGGCCATCATCAACATGGCAGGCAACTTATCAAAATACCAGGAGGAACTGAAACATACAGCTAACATCAAAGAATACGAGCACCTCCCCGAAAAATTCTCGCTGAAGAATAAGAAAAGTCAGCGTCGCCTTGATGAGATGAATGAAGGCGGCGTAAAGAAAGATACATCCTTAATATAGACCAGTGTCGTCGACTGGTTTACATCCGCAACAAGAGGAAAATCGAAAGAGAAAAAGTTTTCGGAGCGCCGGTCATAAAAACGGAGGCGGCCCTCGCTTTCCCGAAGAGCAACGGATAAACGTCAGAACAAAAGTTCCATCATGCCAAAAACCTCACAGGTCAAGCACTCAAGTAGAAGGTCGTAGCTGAAGCATCCAACATATTGATTGATGACTCAAAACCCTGTCGGACAGCCGTAGGTGGCGGTGGCCGGCCACACGTCTCGGATAATTATAGCGCTCAGAATAACAAAGGTGACATTATCTAATGAGAAAACGGAAAAGCACGTGATGCGGTATCTCGAACTGGCTCAACCTTCGACAAAGCTGGATATCCTCATCGTAAAGCCGACCTAGATCGTCAACACAAGAAATCCGCCGATCATCCCCAAGAAGAATACGAAGAGCCCCATAAATGCGTTATACATCGCAAAAAAAGGGAAAGAGACAAAAATGAGGACAAATAGAAAATGCCACCACCCCGCGTAGCTGGAAGCAGATATGACATGGCACCTGCAAATCAGCCGACCGCAATCCGCGATAGATACATCTCCCGCATCATCGGCAAAGATCTCGAACCCCTCTACGTTCAAGGGGAACAGAGAATGGACAAAGAGCATAACACCCCGCGCTCACAAGAAAAAGGCGTACAATACAGCGAGCCGCGACGTGCTTCATCCCACAATGACGGCGCACCGTAGCTCATGGCTAACTCAAAGATGGTGAAGTCAGACGCCCGCACACACTTGAACGCAATTAGGGCGGCCAGGGATGCGACATACTTGGGACCGCCATGTTTCGAAGATAACATACGATACATTGAGTTAACTGTTAATTTTTCCAAAGTGAACAACACATACGTCAAATATGCCAGATCTATCGGAAACATGGTTGGCATACTACCACACCGATATTCAAATAAACGTCTGCTCAAAACTAGTGGCAGTGTGGTTCCTTCCGCTTACGCTACTAGATGGAGCCAGGACATGGATAAACAGTTTGCCAAAAGGAACATCCACGGCTGGAACGACATGTCAGCCGTGTTTGTACAACCTTTATGAGGAACGTAGGGGCGACCTGAGGGCATCAATGACCTTTAACGATCCAAATAGAAGCGGAACAAAAGCACCTAGTACTTCCTCGCAAGATGGGTGTCTCCGAATAATGCTTGCCAAGGCATAGATGAAGCTAGGGTGATGCACGTGTTTGTCGAAAGGCTAGGATACGACAGTATTCGTGTTATGGTTCAGTCGGCTGAAATCCCACACCTACGAACAATGCTAGAAATGGCTAACAACTTCGCATCTTTTGACGACGAAACAATGGCTAAGGCGAAGGCCCTTTGAATAGACTATTAGGACCTAATCCAAAGTAAGAGCAGAGCCGACAAAAAGGTGAAGCAAGAAGACACAAGTGAGGTCAATACCACCTTTATAAAAGATAGACAAGGCAACGGAAAACAGGTGGAAGAGAAAAAACGACGAGGAAGGTAGCAACATCAAACTCAATTATCTCAAGTAGAACTAGGAAAAAGTGAAGAATGAGGCATGCAACCATCATTGGAAATTTGGCACACCAACACATATCAACGCCCATTGCTAGCTCAAGAAGCCGATCATGCAAGAATTTAATACAGGGTTCAAGGGGAAAATGGTAAAAAAGGTTTACAAAAGAGAAGAAGGATGACGGCAACACGTCAGAAGAATCAGACACAATCCATCAAAAAATCCAGCAGTGGAAAGGCATACCAAAATTCCCAAAGACTAATGAGACGGTGAATCACACTTCCATGGCCACTCCTTCAGCTAGGAAGTTGAAGCAAGGCCGGAGAGAAATCAACGCCACCGTGCTGGCTGTTCCCAAATACTTGAAGTGGGCAAACAAGCAGATTACTTGGTACCAAACTGATCACCCGACTCATTTATATGACCCCGGCAGCCAAGATCTTGTAGTAATCCTAGTCAATACAAATCACCGTCTCAGGAAGGTGCTGGATGACGTAGGAGCGAGTATAACATTCCTGTACCTCAGCATGTTAGAACAAATCAATTTGACGAATCGGAGCTGAATCCCATCAACATCAAGTCCTACATCATAGTTCTCGGACTCTCCGCATCTTCCTTAGGAGAAATATAGCTAGAGGTAACGTTTGGAGAAGTGGACAATTTCCGAACCGAGCATATCACTTTCGAGGTAGTCTCGTTTGAGACGGCTTATGATGCCATCTTTGGCAGGCCAGCTTTCACGAAGTTGTCTCACCATGCTAGGTGCATAATAAGCTGGAGATGCCAGGTTTAGATGGAATTATTAAGATGGCATTATTACCGTGTGCAATGAATTTAAGATGGGAAAGAAGTGAGAGCAACAAAACACACTATGTGCCTAACAAGTTCTCATGTGCGAAGAGCTGAAGGAATTCTCCAAGGAGGTGAAGCTAAGCGAAATGCCGATTGGCAAAGAGGCGAGAACATTGACAACAAAGTCATGTGTATAAGATAGGAAGATGTCAAAACCGCCCCACTCCAGAGCCTTAAGAGATTCAAGTCAGGATCCAACTTGTCAGAGCTCCACGAGGACACCTTAAAGAGGGTAACAACAATAAACGACCAATATAGTCAAGGGTTTTCACTAGGAGCCTTGGTATGGAGAAGTAACCACAACGACGCCCCATGAGGGTCACGACACTCACATGCTCCGTCGTTGTTACGCTGCCACTCGCCCGAACTCACCCCAATGCCACACCACGATACCATGATCCTTCAATCGACACCAAGCTAGACCTCCAATCTACGATCTCGGAGACACTACTGCAAAAGAATCGCCAACACCAAGGTCTCCCTCCAACCCCGCCGCCTGCTCCTCACCGTCTACACAGTTGAGAGAAGTCGCCACCACCATCTTCCAGGACCAGCGCCCCCACATCCAAGAGCTCGGACCAAAGGGAGACACCACCACAAGCAGCCGATTGGTACAGACGAGGGACGCCCATCCCTGCTACACAGACAAGGCAAGGCGCCCACGACCACCATATACCTAGGCCCGCCTAGCCTAGATCTAGCCAACCGTCGCTGCCACTTCCGTCGCACTACTGTTGGGCCAACACGAGCTGCCGCGGGCCACCATAATCCACCACTAGCAGCACAGTTAGGGCCCCAACCGACTACCTACTGCCTCCTACTCCACCAACAACAAACCACCATGACACCATCGGATGTACCTTGCATCAGCCCCACCCTTTATCCACCACGTCACCGCTACACCAGACACAAAACCCGGCGCCGCCATGCAGAACATTGCCGAGAGAGCCATAGAAGTCTTGCGCCACCGTGACATGCAGATGGGAACAACAGCCCCACCACCACGTGGGCTTCGTCCAGAGGCACACTCCGGTGTCGATGAGGGGAGGGGGCAGGAAGTAGGGGATGAGGAAGGAATTGGCGGCTAGGGTCCCTCCCCGTCACCGACGGGAGGGAACGACACGTGACGCGAAGGGGACTTGTTGCTTTGTATATCGAGTTTAGAGTTTCGTATAAAATAAAGAAAAAAAGCTCCACGAGGATGCCTTAAAGAGGGTAACAACAATAAACGACGTTGCAGAGACCAATATAGTCAAGGGTTTTCACTCGGAGCCCCGGTATGCGGAAGTAAACGCAACAATGCCCCCATGAGGGTCACGACATTCACATGCTCCGTTGCTTTTACGCTGGCCCTCGCCCGAAATCACCCCAATGCCACAGCACGGTACCACGATTCTTCAACCGACATCAAGCTAGACCTCCAGTCTACGATCTCGGAGACACCACTCCAAAAGAACCGCCAACACCAAGGTCTCCCTCCAACCCCGCCGCCTGCTCCTCGCCATCCACACAGTCCAAGAGAGAAGTCGCCACCACCATCTTCGAGGACCAACGCCCCCACATCCAAGAGCTCGGACTAACGGGAGACACCACCACAGGTAGCCGATTGGTACAGACGAGGGACGCCCATCCCAGATAGACAGACACGACAATGTGCCCACAACCACCATATACCTAGGCTTGCCTAGACTAGATCCAGCCAACCGTCGTTGCCACTTCCATTGCACTACCGTTGGGCCAACATGAGCAGCCGCGGGCCACCATAATCCACCACTAGCAGCACACCCAGCGACCCGGCCGACTACCTGTAGCCTCCTCCTCCTCCACCAACAACGAACCCCCATGACATCATCAGACGTACCTTGTATCCTTTGCCCACCACGCCAGAGCCACGCCAGACACAAAACCCGATGCCGCCATGCAGAATATTGTCGAGAGATCCATGAAAGTCTTGCGCCACCATGACGTGCGGATGGGAACATCAGCCCCGCCACCACGCAGGCTTCTTCCGGCGGCACCCTCCGGTGTAGAAGAGGGGAGGAGGCCGGAAGTAAGGGATGGGGAGGGAATAGGCGGCTAGGGACCCTCCCGATCACCCACAAGAGGTAGCGACACATGAGGCGAAGGGGGGGGGGGGGGGATTGTTGCTTTGTATATCGAGTATATATAGATTTTCGTATAACAGAAAAAATCTAGTGTATTTTGACACTGTGTATTTTGAAATCGCCATGGTTTACCTCCTGCGTCTTCATAAAGCCGATTTCTTCATTTTACCGGCCCCTCATTCGGCGTTCTTCATTTTACCAGCCCTTATTTTTTTGTCACGCGCATGCGTACAACACACTAATTTGGGAGCTGCGTGCACGGCGCACGGGTGCAAGAGTGCTTACCTTGCAAAAGAAATGAAATGTGGAGAGAGAAAACTAGACCCTCCTCCGGGCCCTTTGGCCGGATCGACCATCTCGGAGAAAACATTAAACTTGCTACTAGTCCTCCACTCTTCTCCATCCACGGAGCTTCTTCCTCCGCCGTCCGTCGGGCGTCCGCGCCCTGCCTCCTTTCCAATCGCACGCACTCCTCGATCGACGGGACGACAGGACGACGTCGATCGCCGCCGGCACAAGCGCCGCCGCTCATCTTCACGGGCCAGGTACACAATCAACCCTACTGAGATACTCCCCAGTCCCCAGGCTGCGATTTGGGCTGTAATGCACGAGAGACGACGGCGCTTGCTAGCCGAGACGCCGAGAGATATCAGCCGAGGCGCACCCCGCGCCGTCAGGTTTCTGCAGATCCCACCACTCCGTGGTTGCCAGGCCGGCGTCGGCGGCTCCCAGGGCGCCATGAACGGGCAGTGAGCCGGCGTGACGTGCTTGCACGCGAGGAGCAGCGCCATGGGCTCGCTGGACACGGCCCTCACCCTGACGCTCATACACGCGTCGACGTTGCTGTAGCGAGGGCGCCCGGCGGGGAGGCCGTGTAGAAACATTCATTTGGGGGTGCTCGTGCACCGACCGCGCCCTGTCTGGACCTCCGACCGTGCGCATCAGGTAGGAGACGACTTCGTCGCTGTGAAGGCGCATGGTGCAGGGGCGTCCTGGGATGACCGGTTAGGTCTGGGCTGGCCGGAATGCCCGAAAGACGCCGGCGTTGGCTAGCCCAGACGCCGATTGCAATCAGGCTACCTAGCTGATGCATACGTGCATGGATGCACCCTTTTGCAAAGGTGCATTTTCATTCCCAGTCCGGGAACGAGGATCATAGTGGATTTGGTGAAATTTTTGCTTTCCTCCAATTCCCACATATTCCACAAATACTCTTCCATCAGAATACACAATAAACTAATAGCATGCCTTGTTTACTACATTGTATTTTCATCTCAAAGTAGATTATGGATGGAGGGGATTTGGTGACATTTTTTGTTTCATCCAATTCCCCCAAATCAACAAAATATTCTTCCACTACAATACACTAAGGCCTTGTTTATTTCAAGGGTATTTTATGGGATTGGAGGGGATCTCCTCAAATCCAAATACACCATAGTTCGTTTACTACTCCGCTTTTGGAGGGGATAATCACTAAAAATCCCCCACCAACCAGCTCATGTTTATCTAAATTAAAAACTCTACCATATGCTAGTGTATTGTGGTGAAAAAGTATTTGTGGGGATATTTGGGGATTGGATGTTCACCAAAAGTATTTGTGTTTATCTAAATTAAACACGGCCTAAGCATGCAGTAGAGTTTTCAATCTAGACAAAAATAAACTGGCTGGTGGAGAGTTTTTAGGGATTGTCTCCTTCAAAACCAGAGTAATAAATATACTCGGGATTTTTCAAGATCCGAGATAATCGCTAAAATACTCTCTAAATATCCTAGGTTCTTGTTTACTAGTGGTGCATTTTTCCCCTAAGGGATTAGGGATGGGAGGAGATTGGTGCAATTTTTTTTTTACCATATCCCCACAAATTCCCATAAATACTTTTCCCTCCTAATACACTAGCATGGAGTAGATTTTTTAATCTAGGCACTAATAAGGACTTGTTTACCTCTCTTGTATTTCTCGGGTTGGGAAGTTTGGGGTAGGAAGGGGATTTGGTGCTCACCAAATCCCCTTAAGTACTCTTCCCCATAATATACTAGCATAGGATAGAGTTTTTAATGTAAACAAAAGTGAGATTTTTGGTGGGGTATTTGTAGGGATTATCCCCTCGAAAACCGGAGTAGTAAACGGACTAGTAAAGTTTTTGGGGACTCGGTAAAATCCCCTATAATACACTAGAAGTAACCAAGACCTAAGATGGTTGGTAGGGGATATCTAGGTATTGTCCCCTCCAAACCGGACTAGTAAACAAACTATTGAGAATTTTTCGGGATCCAGAATAATCCTTTCCAATCCCTAGAATACACCACCAACACACCAGAAGTAAATAAGGCCGCATGGTGTAGATTTTTTAATTTAGGCAAAAGTAAGGTGGTTGGTGGACTATTTTCTTGTGATTATCCACTCCAAAATCGGAGTACTAAACAGACTATTAGACCTTGTTTGGTACTAAAGTATTTTAGCAGATTAGTAGTGATACTCTTCACTAGGTTTGGGTGAAAATTTTACCTCCATCCAATTCCATCGAATCTCCAGTTATCACCAATCTACTAGGAGTAGTGAATTTGATACAGAGAAACACACTAGATTTTGAGGAATTCTAAATAATAGAGGGAATAAAACCTGCTAAATGCACTCAACCAAACGGACTTGTTGGGGTTATATACGATTTGGGATTGGACGGGGTAATCCCCACCAATCCTAAAAATACACCGGCATAAGAAATGCCGTTTTCTGAGATAATCTCCTTCAGTCCCCTAGAATACCCGCTAAATACATTAGAAAGAAACAAAACCTGGTAACCTAAGTGAAATGCGCCCCTCGGACCATAGATCGATCAGGGTACATCGTCTGCTACCTCTAGCTAGCTAACGATGTGTTTTAACCAGCTGTTCGTCATGTGCTACTATCGTGCATGGTGTCGTAGCTAGTCCTGTAACTTTGGATGGAGCGGAAGGTCCTGTCGAAGCTCAAACGTCTATGGTGCGCAAGGAGAGCTAAATTTATATGTTCGCAGTCAATTTATTTCCACCACACCGTTGTATAACCTCATGTTATCTTGCCCTTCTAAATCTTTTAAGGCAAAACGTGAGATGATTAACGGTGCATTAGTAGCACTCTGTATCCTTAATGATGCCATATTTATCATAGTGCTAATACCATATTCTGCACATATATTTAAGCTTTGCCATGTACTGTCGTGTTTATTGTCGAATGAATACGGAACACTTATTTTAGCCCTGCACTCAGTTTTGCACATTCATTGAACAGGTGGTAGCTCCTCACTGAGCCAAGCATACAATGAAGCCAGCGGATGAAGCTCAGATTTGGGCAAACATACTGGCTGATCCTCTTGATTGGCCTCCATCTACTATTCCTCTTCCTAGCCAGGTAATAATAAGAAATATAAAACTATATACCATTTTTCTTCTTTGATCAACTATCTCCCTTATGCTGCTAGCCACCATGCATTCACAAACCGGTGTATTAGGATATGTCATGCACGAAACTCCTATAAACCATCTGCACAATCGTCATCAGAAACATAATATCAACCGATACTTCATTTGTATTCTACAGGTCGAAAATTACCACTTCATGGAAGAGCCCAAGCCATGGCGATACAAATACTTGGGTGGTAACACGTTAACTATTCAATCTTATCTATTCCCAAACTTCCTATTACACATGTGAATTTTCAAATTTGTGTCTATTTGCAAGCTAATGTACGCGTGTTTTGTGTTTTAGAGTTCATATCAAATGAAAATTATAGACGCGGCCCAAGAGCTTCTCGCAAGAGAAGAATATCTATATGGGTGAGAATGAATTTAGTTGCCTAGAGATTTGCTCGATCTGCTGCAATAACAAACAACCAAAAATAACCAAAGAAAGTTGTTTCATGTGTAACATTTTATTTTTTGTAAGAAAACACTATTTTCTTGTTTAAAAATATGGGTGTTTTTGTTTTGTTTTGTCAAAAACCTTAAAACACGTGGGCTTAGTGCTTGATATTGTACATCCCGACCATGCATATATTATCGATCATCCATTGATGGGATAAATAATCCATAGCTCCATCTGTTCTACACAGAAGCCACCGTACTTACAGAATGTGCCTTCGGCAGGGAGGTCAATATAGGAAAGATGACAAGCACTGGACACAGGACGAAGTGATTAAGCTAGCCAAGGGTGTTGAGAAATATGGCGCTGGGCAATGGAAAAAGATCGAGCTTCACTACTTCTCACTACCTGACGGAGAACCAGTCCGATCAAACGAAAATCTGAATGTATATATACAGTAGTCTACTCAAAAAAAAAAAAATTAGTGGTTATTGGCAAATATGGAAGTTATTTTATCTAGCAGATGAATATAACATGTTTTTTCATCTTGCAGAATAAGTGGAGAAATCTATTGGGAGCTTGTGGGGTCACACACAAATCCAAAAGGAAGGTTGTAATCGCTCTTATTTACTTAACTAACATTTTTTTTCTTTCAAAATGAGGTTGCCGCAGACTCTACATGAAAATGAGACATACGGCCTTAATGTACCACTAACACTTTGCTATTTTCCATAGATCTGATTATTGTGTATTTATTTAACATGATACAGGCTAAGGAACAAAAGAAGATGTATCAACAGCTGGATTCATGGGTCATCAAATGGATCCAAGGATTAGCTACTAGTTGAGTCTCCAAAAGGAAAAACAGCAAACCCCCTAGGGAGACACCAAGTAGGAGTAGAAACCAACTAATATTTAGGCTTTGTAAGAAATATAGGTTGTCACGTTGAGGTGATATTTTGTTGGATCCAAATTTGCGGTATGGAACACTGATCTTTGGGGGTTGGCAAGTTCTATTATCACAAGGGATCGCTAATTTTATTGGAATATATATGATAATAATAAACTTTTGGTGAATTCCATGTACAGAGCACTCTTTTGTTGAAAATACTACTTGCATTAGATAGATACGCAAGTAAGTGGGATATACCTAAAACCTAGCCTCCCGGGTCGCCTGAAGCGACTCCGGAGGCGCCGCCACCACCGTCCTAGGAGGAACCCTCCCAGCGGCCCGTTCATCTCGCCGCCGCCGGAGGAGGCCGTGGCTGACGGACGGCGGCGGCGAGGCGTCTTCGGTTTTTCTTTTCTACCTTCTCCGCCCGGTGTCTGCTAATCCTCCATGCTTGCAAGTCATCTTCAGATCTGTTCGCCTCCGCTCTGGGTTGCCTGCCGGTCTCCCGCTTTAGTCAGTTTGCCACTGCTCTGCCGGTTACCGATCTGGTGGTCCTCTTCTAGATTTCGGCCGGATCGCGTCGGACAGGAGGCATTGAAGTTTTCCCTGGCTCATGGGGAAAATTCCAGCATCATGGCATTTGACCAACGCTACAGGCTTGCATGCTGGGTTAGATGAATGTCCATATTGGATCAATCTACTCACGCACGTGAGCCGGGCTGAGCATATGCGGGTGCTGGCTTACATGCCAGGCTTAGATGCATGTCCATCTACAGATCAGTCGAGTCATGCGGAAAATAATTTTATGGGACCCGGTCTACAAATTCAGCCCCGTGGACCAACTCCAGCAATTGACACGTGAGCAGGAGAGAGAGAAAACACGAAATTTAAATGACTATTTTTAGATCTAAACTGCCATGCATGCCACATGTCAATTGCTGGAGTTGGTCCACGGGGCTGGATTTGTAGACCAGGTCTCATATAATTATTTTCCGAGTCATGCATGTGCAACAGTGCAGGCCGGGGCTGACAGTATGAAGGTGGAGGTGACCGGTGGTAGGCCGCCCCGCCCCTAGTTTATATCGGTACCATCGTCAAGTCGACACAACGACGAGGACCTGATTACTTTGGTGCTGCCGGAGGTGGGTATGTCATGGTGGTTGCACTCGGAAGGCCAGAGTAATTTCTCTATGATGCATGATGAGTTCAAGACCGCTTGTGATGGCGAAAGTGCAGAAAGGACAACCCGGTGATAAGCTTTGGCTAGCCATTTTCATTATGCGCTGCAAGCAACAATTTCTGGGTGAAGCAATAAAGTAATGGAGGAAGAGCAATTGATACTTCACAACCAACGTACATATTTGGTTTCGCCTGTGTGGCGATGTCCACATTGAAACCGTCCGTCCAGCGATTGTGGGCCTATCAATCGGCGCTTTGCAACGGTGTTCTCAGCAAGTGGGGGCGGTATGCACAGGATGACTTCGTTTTTGGTGACAATCTTCAAGTGATTTTGATCTTCAGGGTGAAAACTCTTGGTCTGGCCTTCATTGGTTGTATCGGACAATGTTCTTGTTGAAGGCATTGTGTGAAGATTTCTCGGATTTTCTCCAGGGTGAAAACCCATGATCAGACCTTGGTGTTTAGATCAGGCAACGACATCGCTAATGCACTGTTTACTTCCTGAAGGCGTTGCTATTGGAGAGCCTTTTTCGTGGTCAGGGTGCTGCCATTGTGGTGTTTGTTTACTACTACTGCAAGTTGCTGATTGATTTGGCGGGCGTCAAGTTTTTTTTTTCTTTTTAGCTGTGTGCATCCTTAATGTCTTGATCTTCTTGACATTATGTTGTTGCAGAGACTGGGTGTAATTGATATTTGCTTGATATTAATATATTCTCCTTATAAAAAAAAGATATGCAAGTAAATTAAGAACACCAAGTAAATGTAATTTGAGAGATAACCGATCATCGGAGATTTATTCCAAAGTTTAGTTTCCAATGGAAACTAATATCCGTTGGAGCGTTACGGTCCCACCAAAGTGTTAACACCGGATAGATGTCAAATGGCACATTGTATCTCCTTCGTATCCAACCACCAAAGTGGATAGAACGAATCACCATGTTATCGTTGAAGTTGACAACTAGAACCTTCACAAGGATGAGGCACACTCAACAATTTGGAGGGTCTGCACCAAATCCACTGAGCCACCAAACCTTGATGCTTCGAGGGCCGGGCACACACCAAAACTCAATTGGTGGCTCCCGATAATGTCTCCGTGGTTACCAAAGTCACAAAGGACAAACTATCTCCTAGGGTTCCAACAAACCAAAAGAGTAGCAACTTCCTCAATGGAATCAAGGGAGAAATCAAATCGCCTGGGTAAGAATGTGGATCTAGGTATGCTCTCTCAAATCCCTAAAGGGAAAAGTGTTTTAGTAGCTAGAGAGATCTATGAAGTTTAAGATGTTGAACAATGTTGAAGAGATATTTATGGCCGTGGTGCTTGAGGTTGAAGAAGGGGAGTGCTACTTATACCCCCGTCCCGGTTTTATGAGTTGGAGAGTTGTTGCAGAAATTCAGGGGGCAGATTATCCGGGGTAAGTGATGGTCGGATATACCAGCTTCCATATATCCGGGGCCTTACTAAACCTCCTGCAAAATGTCAGGCCATTCAATTCGGGGCCCTTCCGCCTGCGTCACGCCTCTTTTCCTTAGACGTTTTTCCCTGGGCCGAATTATTCCGGGTTTTTGGGCCAAAATATCGGGCCCGTTTCTGTGTGACGCGCTTATTTTCCACAGCCAATTTTTCCGATGCCCGCATATTTTGGTGCCCGGTTACCCCAGAATATCTGGTTTGGTAACTCTATTTCTATCATAAAGACATAGCTAGCTCCTTTTCCTTATTTCTTTTGGTTTCGATATAGCTATGATAAAAACACTTTTATTCCTGCATCACTTAGCACCTGATTAGATTATCTCTGTTGTTGTTTCCTAAAACAAAAAACTTAGAGGATTTAAGAAATGTTCTGTCAGTCTTCCCCTTTTTTATGTAAGATGATAACACTAGGATTTGCAATGTAATTCTACATACTTATACCAACATTTTTAAAACAACATAGAGGATCCCCCCTTAATGAGTGCACACTCCCCCTAAAAGTGTGCATGTAATAGATAATTTAAAATTTCACATGGAGAGCTTCCTAAGAGATATAGTTTTTATTGAAACATGATATTTCAACAAACATTTGCATAAGTGGACATATATATAATCCGGTTGAGACCTTTTGAGATAGATATCATACCTTATGCATAATAGTGTGGAAATTATACCAATGCATAATAGTCTCACCATAGATAATTCCGAAATAACCTCGTGTCACACATTTTTTTAAACCACATAGTTTCACACATATAAAACCAAATGTAGCAAGAAAATAAATTCAACTGCAAGACTGGAAGACTAACAACCTTCCGGAAAGTCGGGCCAAGAGAGAGTTTGTGTGTCGTGTGGAGTTTACATTCTTGTTGACACGCCAGACAACAAGAAAACTTCTCTAAGTCTTCGAAGTTCTACTAGACGATAAACCCCGGTTCGACAAATTGGGGGAAAATTTCTGCTAGACTACATCATACCTTCCACTTGGGGTAACCCAACAGACGTGTGATCACGTCAGCAACATCCAGCAATTTTCTGGCATCGTTGCCCGGGACTTCAAGCATGCAACAAGGGGAGTCTTGCACTTCCACTTTCTTTCTTTTGTTCTTGCTTACTTTACTTTTGTTTAGTATTGTCTACTCTTTATCAAAAACACAAAATAAAAAATTAGTTCTGTAGTTTCTAGTCTTTAACTTGTTTGGTTAGTTTGTTCTCGCCTTTACTTTGTCTCTATGTTTAAAGCAAAAAGAAACTTAAAGTAAAAACTTAAGAACTTGCTTTGTAACCCTGGTATTGCTTGGCTTTTCGAAAAAGTTACACGCCCTGAACCAATAGCTAATAATGAAGAAGCTATAGAAAGACAAGCCATTGGACTTTTCTCGTTGAAAGAAATAAATGATTGTAGTAAACATGATAAACTTTATGAATCAAGTGATGAAGATTATACGCTTGATAAATGTTTTGCTTTAAATGATGATATTGTGCCCATAAACACCATGAAGAATGAGTACTATATTGATGAATGTGATGATCCTATGGATTCTTATCAAATACCCATGTTTGTTGATCTCGATACTTGCTACAGAGGTAACAACCTCCAATACTCAAAGAATAATAACAAAGAGAAACAACTTGATACTATGACTACTATTATTTATGATAATCCTTTCTATTTTGATAAAGCTTATGATAATCCTCTATTTGTTCCTACTATTCATATGCATGATAATGACGATTTTGCTGAGAAAGTTTAGATGATAATTCTTTATATGATGGTCCTATGTTACTAGATGATATAAATTATAATGCTACTGAAAATGGGATTGGAGAGGTCTTGACATTATCTACAAGGACTCCACTACCTTTTGAGAGTGATCAATTATCTTGTTATACAATTGTTAAAAGTGATTTGGAAGAGGTCACGATTTTAAATATTGATCCCACTATTTTGGAGCTTGATATAAATTATATGCTTGTAGATCATGAACACCATGATTTATGTGATAGTTATATTGTTGAGTTTGTTCATGATTCTACTGAAAATTATTATGAGAGAGGAAAATATGGCTGTAGGAATTTTCATGTTACTAAAACTGCTCTCTTTAGGTTGAAAGTTTTGAAGTTGCTTCGTTTTACCTTCCCGTGCTTGCTACTTTGAGCATCTTTGATTTATTTCTTTACAAAATTCCTATGCGTAGGAAGTGGGTTAGGCTTAAATGTTTTTCATATTTTCTTCTTGATGCTCAATTTTGCTACAATTCTTATTTCGTATGTGAGCATCTTCTGAAAATACCGAGCCCATCTTAATTGCTAAAAAGAAAGAGCTCTTGGGAGAGAACCTTGTTATTTTTCTTGCAGTTTCCCATTTTACTTTGGAAGTTGTTACTTTGGTAACAACCGATCTTTATCCTTTTCATTTCTTTTTTGTACAAAGAGTAACCTTTAATTGAGAGGTAGTGTGATTTGGGGAACTTGTTGCTTTCTGTCTAGATTTTTGCGCTTCACAAAAAACCTCGGTTCTATCAGCCAGAACCCGAGGAATTTTTGATATTTTGTGGACACCTGAGGAATATTTGAGCTACAAAAGTGCCTCAAAAATATCAATCTTTACATGTTGTTCATTTTTGATAGATTTCTGCCAATATTTGCATTTGCTTCTTAATCTTCCTATTTTGTGATTCTTTCGTGGGCTGGGGGGTTTCTAATGTTTTAAAATGGAATGTTATACTTATGTTAACACATTACGAAATGGATTTATTATTTTCATGCAGTAACGTTGCTAATGAAAATTCTGAGAAGTTTTAGGTGGAGGAAGTTTTCAAGTGTAGGGAGATAAGGATGTTATGAGGAGATGAAGGATGGAAAAAATCTCAAGCCTGGGGATGCCCATATCACCCCAAGACATATCCAAGAAGTACAAGCCACAAAGATGAGGGATGCCCAAGGCATCCCCTTCTTCATCAACAAAAATATCAGGTTTCTTTCAAAATACTATATTTTTATTCCTTCACACAATATGTGTTATTCTTGGAGCGTCATTTTGTTTTGCTTTATTTTTTTTCTTGCTGTAATAAATATTTTGATCCTAGCATATTTTAGTTTGGATAGAGACACACTCTTTTTTCCTTGTCTAGAACACTCTAGTTTTCACTCTTATCATTCTGTGAGTGTTGAATTTTCCTAGTACTATGTTTAGCCCTTCTTTTTTTACACAAATTTTGTTCAGAGCCTGTCGTTTTTCTTCAGTTATATATGATTAGCTCTCTGGTCTTTATTGAATATTTTCTTTGAGAGTTTTTTCAAATAAGTTGAACATCCATGGAGATATTTTTTTACCCGGAAAAAAGACGGAGTCCCAAGAAGAGCCGGAGGGGTGCCAGGCGTGGCCCCGTCTTAGGTTGCGCCTGGTGGGCCCCTAGGGACCTTGGACACCGCCTTACGCCGCCTCTTCGCCTATAAGTTTCTATTAACCCTAAAAAGTTTGGGGACAAAGTTTTTTTCCATGAAACATACAAAGAGGCTCCGTCACATTGATAGTCCAATCTAGGGCTCCTGCTGCCCTGTTCCAGCATCCTGTCGGCAGGGAGAACTGTCATCGGAGGATTCTACATCGCTATGATTGCCTCCACGATGATGTCTGAGTAGTTCATATCTGGACTACAGGTCCATAGTAGTAGCTAGATAATATCTCTCTTTGTTATGCCTCCATTTTAGAGTCTCATGAGCTGGCTTACATGTTGTGCTTGCTGGGATCTGATGAACCATGAGATTATGATTATTTTGTTCATGTCAATCCAAGATGCTTCACTTATATTATTATAGAGTGTTCATATTTTCTTGCAATTCTCTCCAGTGTTTATGATTACCTTGGACACATAGTTGTTTTCACCTCCAAGAGAGGGTTTATATGCTATATAGTGGGTTCATGCCTTACTTACATCTGTGCTCGAGTGACAGAAACGTGACAGAAGGGGGATGTGCTGTTTCCACTAGGGAGAAAGCAACGATTGTCTGCGGATGAGAACCACTTCTTACATGACGTACTTGTTCTTGATTCATTTGTTTGTTGCACACAAAGAAATCACTTTATTGCTGAACTTAATACAAGCGAGATTTTCTAGATAGCTTTCTCAAGGTGGACTATTAGTAATAGATGCATGCTCGATAGAGGTCTATTTATCTTTACGTGATGTCTACAATGTTAGAATACGTGAACTATGTCTCATCATAATAGTATTGTTATACGTTCATTATTTGTCAATTTCCTAGCAATAATTTTTTCACCCAACATGTATGTCTTGTTTGGAGAGATACCACTAGTGAACCTATGGCCCAGGTCCTATTTTCCTCATTGATAAAACCTTATTTTAAGAACTTTCATAATTGTTTCTTTACGGTACCGGTTTTTTACTTTTATTGCTTTCCAATAGTCTACACATTTAATTCTCTAGTTTCGGCAAGATCACAAGAGTGACAACCTTCCGAAAAGTTGGGCCAAGAGATAGTTTGTGTGTTGTGTGTACGTTCCATGCTTGTTGACGCGCCAGACAACAAGCAGTCTTCTCCAAGTCTTTGAACTCCTACTGGTCGATAAAACATGGTTCCACAAGTGGCGGGAAATTTCTGCTAGACTACATCATACCTTCCACTTGGGGTAACCCAACGGACATGTGATCATGTCAGTGAAACGTTGAAAATGTATCTATAATTTTTGATGCTACATGCTTGTTTTCTATTCAATACCCTTATGTTATTATCATGTTTGACATGTTTTCCTTCGTTTTCCGGATATTTTCATCCACTAACCTATTAAAAAGATGCCCTAAGCCAGGTGTTGTTTTTTGCTGTTTTCATATTTTAGAAAAGTTATAACAAGAGTGACAACCTTCTGGAAATATTCTCAGAAACAGCTGAAAATCCACGGAAGATATTTTTTACCAGGACAAAGACAGAGTCCAAAGGAGACACGGAGGGGAGCCAGTGGGCCTCCAGGGGTTGCCAGGAGGCCCTACCCTAGGCTAGACCTGGTGGGCCCCTAGGCGTCCTGGACAGTGCCCCTCCCGGGCTCTTCTCCTATAAGTTGCCTTTAACCATAAAAATTATGGGGGCATATTTATTTTCCACGAAACATTTAGACAGGTGCGGCCCTTTTCTGGCACCCTTCCGGAGGGGGGAATCATCACCTGAGGCCACTTCATCGACATGATCGCCTCCAGACAGATGCGTGAGTAGTTCATCTCGGGACTACGAGTCCATAGTAGTAGCTAGATAGTTGTTCTCTCTATTATGTCTCCATGTTTGGATTCTCGTGAGCTGCTTCACATGATCGAGACCACTATTATGTAATTGTGCATGGTGTGTTTGCTGGGATCCGATGAACCAGGATATTGTGATTATTTTGTTCATGTCAATCTAAGATGCTTCACATATATTCATAGACAATTTTAATAATTCTCTTTGATGTTTATGATTACCTTGGCCACATAGTTGCTTTCACCACCAAGTGAAGGTTTATATGCTAGATTGTAGGTTCATGCCTCCCTTATATCTGTGCCCGAGTTAGGAAAACATGATAGTTGGGGATGTGATGTTGCTACTAGGGAGAAAACAACGGTGCTCTTGTCTAAGGATGAGAACCACTACTTACATTATGTACTATTCTTGATGCATTTGTGTGTTGCACACAAAGCAATCACTTCATTGTTGCAACTTAATACGAGAGGGATTTGCTGGATAGCTTTATTGAGGTGGTATTTTAGATATGGATTCTTGCTCGATAGCGTTCCATATGGCTTGAATTAATGCCGAAAATGTTAGAACTCGTGAACTATATGTCGTCATAATAGTATTGTTATACGATCATGATTTGTCAATTGCCCAGTTTTAATTTGTTCACCCAGTGTGTTTGTTTTCTTTGTAGAGACACCGCTAGTAAACCTATGGCCCAAGGTACTATTTTCCTCATAAGTACAAACTTCTTTTAAGCACTTCTATAATTGTTTCCTTGTTGTACCATTTTTACTTTAAGTACTTTTTATGACTATGTACATTTAATTCTCCTATTTTCAACGAAACCTAAAGATTGATAACCTTCCGGAAAGTTTGGGCTAGAGAGATTTTGTGTTTGTGTGTAGGTTCCACCTTGGTCAACATCAAGAAACGACACCATTGATACAAGCAACCTTCTTCAAGACTACAAATTCCTACTGGTTTGATAAACCCCGGTTCCTTAACTGGGGGAAATTCTTCTAGACTACATCATACCTTCCACTTGAGGTCTCCCAATGAGCGTGTGATCACATCAGCATCAAGCACTTTTTCTAGCGTCGTTGCCGGAAACTTCTAGCTTGCTACAAGGGGAGTCTCAAATTTCCACGCTCTTTCTTTTGTTTTGTTCTTTCTTAGTTTATGATGACCCACAAGTATAGGGGGTGTATTGTAGTACTTTCGATAAATAAGAGTGTCGAACCCAACGAGGAGTGGAAGTTATTGACAAGCAGGTTGGATAGAGGATTCACTATAAACACTAGTAGACAAGTTTTTTGCGTTTTTGATGTAGCAGATAAATAAAGTGCGAGTAAATAAAATACAGTAATAATAATTGCAGCGAGTATCCCAATCCCTTTTAGACCAAAGGACAAGCCGGTTGTTTTACTTATGATGACTAAACGTTCTGGAGGACACATGCAATTGATTAATATTTATTGTTTTGATAGGTGTTGTGTGGGTGAACCTATGCTAATGCATTTCCCAACTACTACTAATTCATACTTGTGATTAAACCCCTTGCAAGCATCCGCAACTACAAGAAGTAATTAAGATAAATCTAACCATAGCCTTTAACTATGGGATCCTACACTCCCTCGTGCATCGGTTTCCTAATGGGTGTTTAGGTTTCTGTCATTCCGGCAACCTCACAATTAGTAGCCAAATACAAAATGCATCTCTCTAGGCCCCTAAAGATGAAGTGTCGAGACATCGTAGTAGTTTTCATAGACGGGGGTGCCATGAGACTACGGGTAGAGACGTGGGGGAACGGGATCGCGTTGAGGACAAAGACACAGGATTTACCCAGGTTCGGTACGTCGCAATAATACGGCGTCCCTACTCCTGCAATCTCACTAATCAGGGCTAAAGCCTGTGTATACAATTACAACGTGAGGTTCTATTTGGCTATTCGCTGAGGATCAACTTCCCGACGAGTTAGCCTCTAGCTTCTTGTTCTTTATCTTATCTCCCGCCCGGCTTTATATAATAGCCGGGTTAGGGCATACAGAGTAGGAAACCTAGAAGACTACGATAACTATTAACTTGGAAAGTAAGGAATCCGCCTTCTACTCCAAGCTAGATCACGTGGGCCGTGATCCGGGTCCTTCTAGAATCCGGCTTCTGCGCGTCAGCTTACTGGGCCGCCCAATGGACCATAGCCCACTACCACTTGGGCCACCCTGGTAATCCGGCACTTATGACTACCATCTGATATACCCCTATTCAGTATATATCCGACAGTAGCCCCCAAGAAGGATGAAAACTCTGATTCGCCGTCTTTCGCCAAATGCATATTGTCCGAGAAATATTGGCCAGCAGTCTTGATTCTTCTTATTCTTCTTCAAAAAGAGATGGTATCATAAAACTCGGAATTCTGAAAATCCGGATTTTCTCACACGATCCTTCGCGGAGAAGGAACCTCCTACGTCAGCGCTTTAATCTTGCTAAGGTAAGGGACGTTTGGGTTTCAAGCGGGAAACCCAGAAACGTATCTCTGATAGATTCTCGCGGGAAACGAGGAGATAGCCATAATCACCCTGTCGATTCATTTCCCGAATTTTCCGGCGAGTGACACGCGTTGATCATCCAACGGTCAAAAGAGCCGTTAGCACGTATCGTGACGGATTCCCGGCTATAAATAGCCTTCTTCGTCCTCCCGGAAAATCTTCCGCACCCACTTCGAACGCCATTACCGCGCCCAAGCTTCCAGCAGAGAGCGATTTCCGAACGCACACCACGCCCAAAACCTCACCGGAGGCGAGCCAGTGCCGCCACCTGATGGCATCTCCGTCGTCTTCGCACGCCCGCAACGTCACGCAAGACATCGAGGATATCATCAACACGATGGATCTTATGTTGGATTCCCCAACGCACGCCGGCGGCGAGCCGGTGAAGACCGCGGGCACTGCGGCAGACGGAGGGAATCCTTCCGCCACCGCGGATCTTGCGGGCTCGAGCTCCGCGCCCTCTCCGCCGTCCGCTTCCGAAACGGCGGAGGAGAAAATCACGCTCGTTGGCGACTCGCCGCTGTAGAAGCTGACGCGTCCGCCGCCGCCGAAGCTGACGAAGAAATGGAGACTGACGGCAATTGGATTGCCTGCAGTATTCCACCGTCCCTACTTCCAAACATGGAAAAGGAGGGGTTAGTGCTGAAAGGGAAGTGGCGGCTTCCGGAGGACGAGAACGAACCCATGCCAAACAACGGCGAACGGGTTCTTCTCTCCTCCCACCTTCTGAGAGGTATGGGACTGCCTCCTTCTGCCTTCTTCCTCCAGGTCCTCTCCCATTACAATATCCAACCCCATAACCTGCCACCAAATTCTATTCTGTATATGGCCGGCTTTTAGGCCCTCTTCGAGGGTTTTCTAGGTATAGAACCTAGATTAGATTTCTGGTTATACTACTTCGGAGTTAAGCGGAACTCTTCGGAGGGCGCACTCCCGACTTGCGGGACCATTTCCTTCACTCTTAGGAGATTTAGGGAGGATTGGTTCCCCAAGATCAAAACCTCGGAATCCGTCAAATTCTGGACGGGTTCCTTCTTTTATCATCCCAATGTTCCTTTCGCAAAAAAGGCCATCGGGGTTCCACCTTTCTCAAACACCGCTGCTGTTCCCCAAGAAAACTGGGGAACTGAAGCCGTCCAAGTTCTGCCGCCTGATCTTCTAAGGATCAAGCGGCGCATCACCAAGCTCACTTCCTCTGATCCGCCTCTAACCGGCATGGACACAATCCTTTGCTGGTTGGACAGGCGGATCAAGCCGTTAGCCAACCATGGTGGCCGTCTCATTTGCGAAGACTGGGCCGCGAGGGATCTGCGGAGGCGCGTGAACCAGTTGGTCGCATCACGCGACCAATATGAAGCGAGTCGACCAATGTATACGGCCGACAATCCGGCTCCCAAGGTATTATTTCCGTCATTTGGGTTTAAACCTTTCCATATTTTCTCGGATTTTTCGCTTCTAACTCTGCTTTTTCTTTTCGACAGATTGCTGATCTTCCTGAATCGGAGCTGGCCTCCAAAGCTGAACTGGAGGCGTTGCGCGCCGCCTTTGCAGGTGGGAGAAAGCGCAAGAAGATCTCCTCCTCTAAGGAAATCATTGATCTTGACGGGATTCCCGTCGCCACCTCCAGGTTAGAGCATCCGGATTATTTTCTTGTGTCGAAGTTTTCTTTTGTCTTCGGAGTTTTAACTTTTTCCGGTTTTTTTGTTTTTTGCCTTTAGCCTGCCTCCCTCTACCTTAAAACCAAAGAGGATGAAAAGGCACAAGGTTGTGTCCAGCAGAGGCTCTCAACCTTCTCCCGCCATTGCACCAGACACACCGTCCACGATGGCAGAAGAGCATACCACAGCCCCTACCACCGAGTCTTTGGAGCTCAGCCAGCCCGTTGTGCCGGTCACGGACACGAGGGAAAGGGCGGCTCCAGAGGTGGGAAATTCTTCTCGAATGACGGATGAGGAGATTCCCACCTTTGACAAGGACTTCAAGAACATCAACGATGGCCTAAGCGCGGCCAGAATTCTTTTTGCGGAATACGCAAAAGAGTTCAATGAAAACTTGCCGGGGTTGCAGCGAATGAGCCAGGTATTTAACTCTAGCCCCCAAGAATTAAGCAAAATGTATACTTTTCGCCTTGATGCTTTTTAGTTACTCTTTTCCTTGTCGTGTTCCAGCAAACCGCTGAATCCATTAACATGGAAGTTTTCAATAAACTTTCCGTCAAGAATAAAGAAGTTAGAAATCTTCTTTCTATTCTTGACGTGAAAGAGGCGGAGCTGGCATCGTCTCAGCTGAAGCTGTCGGAAACAACAGGTAAACTTTTTTTTTTCTCTGAAGTTTTTTGATTCAGCTTTTTGTCTAAGTACTTTTCCCGACTTTTGACTAAACTTGGAATTGTTTCCTTGCTTTCCAGCTGCTTTGTCCAAGGCCAAGGAAATAGCTGAAGATGCCGGCAATGCTGCCAATCTCCGTCAGGAGAATTTGGATCTTCATAAGGAACTTATGAAGGCCCAAAAGGATCTGGAAGCCAGCAATCTGGCCCTTGGAATTTCTCAGTCCAAGGCTTCCGAGCAGGAGGAAAAGGACAAGTCCACCATTCAGGACTTGGAAAATGCCTTAAATCTGCGCCTGGAGGAAGGCTCCGAAATCGACAAGATTATCGGTAAGTTTATTTCTTTTTACCACTTTTTCCCTGTCTTGCTTTCTTTCTCTCTGCTTTTTCACTTAACCTTTTGGTTGTTTTGTCTGAAAAAACAGGAGATAACCCAGATCTCACTCGGATTGATAGAATCCGAGCCTTTGGGAAGATGTGGACTGCGATCAGAGCTGCTGGCATGCAGCTGGTCAACAAGTTCCTTCCCACAAGGACGGGGGAGTTCTCGGAAGTTGAGAAACTTCCGGGTGCCATCTTGGAGGTGGCGGAGTCCAGGGAGTCAACCTTACGGTCCGCTGCACGGGGGTGGTGCACGCATGGCTCTCGGCCTTATGCGTATGCACTACCCTGGTGCCAAATCTTGGCGCGTGGCGTCCGGTATCCCACAAGGATACACGGAAACCCAGCGGACCACCATCATTGATGAGATCAAAGGTCACGCCACCAAGATCGACTCCATGGTGAACATCTCCATCACCTATCCAGAAGAGGAGATCCCCGAAGCCCCCGAGAATGACAGCAGCGAAGAAGACTCGGATGCTTGAAGGGCTGCCCTTAACCTGGATGGTGGAAGTAGACAATAGGAGCATTACTGCACTTTTACAATGTAATTCATATTGTAATGCTTCTATTCCTTTTGTATGAACAAGAACTCCGCCTTTTGTAGTTTTAAATTATGAAATTCTTTGCAAGGTTTTCGGGTTTTAATATTCCTTTATCTTCTAAGTTCTCTGGCTTATATGCTTTAACTGTCCTTAGTGTTTGAAATGGCTCAATAGTACTGTGAATCATCATGCCGATTAACTGGGTATAACCAATCAGTTTAAACTCGGAAACATGGATCATACTAAAGGCATTTTTACTAACTAGCTCCAGTGACCCAACATATAAACAATCAGATAATACTTAGAGAAAAGTAAGGAATTTTTTGAATGAAACTTGGGCACGCAGGCACAATCCAAGTTTCCTTTAGCCGCTAGTAGGCTGAAAATCATTCAGTTTTTAAACGCCGAGCACGCAGGCACAATTCGGGTTAGCATTGAGTATTTTGTAAGATCATTGGGAAATAGATAAGGTGGAATCATGCTTTGTACTATAATGAACTTGTAAAAACATGGATATCAGAATTCCGACAACTTTATTTCATGATCTCAAAGATGTTTACATAGAAATTGAACTAAGTATAGAAGGGACGTAACTGCTGGATACTCCAAGGCCTCTTTGTCTCTCCTAGCTCAACATCTATCTTTCTCTTTGTTTTGCGATTCGGCTTCTCGGGATCGTCTTCCGTATCTCGAATGTCGACAAGATAGTATGATCCATTCTTCATGGCTTTACTAATGACAAATGGTCCTTCCCATACTGGGGCCAATTTGTGCTTCCTTTGCTGTACCAATCTCAGCACTAGGTCACCTTCTTGAAAAGAACGATGCCTGATTTTCTGACTATGATAACGTCGTAAACCTTCTTGGTAGATGGCGGATCTTTGGAGCACAAGCTCTCATTCCTCTTCTAAGAGATCGACGGCATCCTGCCGTGCTTCTTCGGCATCCGAGTCGTCGAAATCCTGCACTCTTGGGCTATCATGGATCATGTCCGTTGGAAGAATAGCTTCCGCACCATAAACTAGGAAAAACGGGGTTTGCCCAGTTGACCTATTTGGCGTCGTTCGAATACTCTAAAGCACGGAAGGTAGCTCTTCTACCCATGGTCCAGCTGCTCTGTGAAGAGGAGATTCGAGTCTTGGGCGTATTCCTTATAGGATTGAGCTATTCATTCTCTCAACCTGTCCATTGGATTGCGGGTGTGCCACCGATGCGAGATCTAGGCGAATTCCCGTTTGTCGGCAATATTTTGCCAACTCTCCAATGGAGAAATTTGTCCCTTTGTCGGTTATTATGCCGTGTGGAACGCCATATCTCATGACTATGTCAATAATGAAATTTCTGGCAGTTACACCGTCAAGCTTTTTGATGGGTTTGGCCTCCACCCATTTGGTATATTTATCCACAACTACAAGTAGATGTGTAATTCCGCCTCGCGCAGTTTTGAATGGTCCCATCATATCTAGCCCCCAGACCGCAAACGGCCATGTAATTGGGATAGTTTTGAGTGCTTGGGCCGGCATATTAGTCTGCTTGGCGTAATATTGACACCCTGCACATGTGTTGACTATGTGCTCAGCATCTGTCTTGGTTGTTAGCCAGAAAAACCCGACACGGAATGCTTTTTGATTGAGCATGATGTCCGCAATCTCCGGCATGGATTTCTTGTAGGATTTCTCGGCCTTCTTCTGGTGAGATACACCGCAGAAAAATTCCGGAAGTACTGCATTTGTACAGGCAATTGTCAATTACCACATATCCTTTGCATCGACGCTGGATTTGTCTCTGCAAGACTTCATCTGCTCCTTCCGGATACTTCTGGTTGACTAAGAAGTTTAAATATGGAATTGTCTAGTCCGGGTTAACGATCATAACTTCAATTGACTCGGAAGCCAGAGGATAATCAACATCTCCACCTTTTATGGATGGTTCGTACAAATGTTGGACGAATACACCTGGTGGTAGGGTTTTTACCCTCTCTGACCCCATGCGGGCTAACGCATCCGCGTTCCAATTTTCCTCCCTTTTAACGTGGAGTACTTCGACTCCGGAAAAACAAATGGCGAACTCGTCCACCGTTCTCCGGTATTCGGCCATTATAGGGCTTTTTGCGTCCCAGGTTTGGTTAAGCTGATGCTGTACCAAATCCGAGTCGCCGTAGCACAAGATGCGTTTAACCCCTATTTCTTTTGCAATGTACAAGCCATGAAGCAAAGCTTCGTATTCTGCCACGTTATTGCTGGCGTTGAAGTGTATTTGTAATACGTACTCCATTGTGTCTCCTTTAGGGGATTTTAAGACTACACCAGCTCCAGCGCCCTCCTTTATCTTGGATCCGTCAAAGTGCATGATCCAGTACTCGGACTCCGGCATTGGTGTTTTCTCCATTGCTTCCGTCCAGTCGGCGACAAAGTCTGCCAAAACCTGTGATTTTATTGCCGTCCTTGGCTGGTACTTAATGTCGAAGGCTGCTAGCTCGATACCCCATTTGGCTACCCGGCCAGTCGCCTCCGCATTGTTTATTATATCCCCTAGTGGTGCTTTACATACCACTGTTATCGAATGTCCTTGCAAGTAATGGCGCAATTTTCTAGATGCGAAAAATACGCCATATGCCAGTTATTTATAGTGTGGGTATCTTTGCTTGGACTCGGAGAACACTTCACTTATGTAATATACTGGATGCTGATCTGGTATGCTTTGCTCGTCTTTCTTCCGTTCCACAACAATTACTGCACTAATAACTATGTTTGTAGCCGTTAGGTACAATAACATATGTTCTTCGTCTTTTGGGGATGCGAAAATCGGAGCTTTCATCAAAGTTTCCTTTAGCTGGGTTAACGCTGCATCGTCCTCTTCTGTCCACTCGAATTTGTCGGATTTTTTCAGCAACTTGTAGAGTGGTAAGGCTTTATCCCCCAGCCGACGAATAAATCCGCTGACGGCAGCGGCAGAACCCGTCAATCTTTGGACATCTTTCACACACGTAGGTTTGGAAATGTTCAAGATGGCTTTGATCTTTTTCGGGTTAACTTCTATTCCTCTGTGAGAAACGATGAAACCTAGAAGTTTTCCTGAGGGAACCCCGAATACGCACTTTGATGGATTTAGCTTCATCTTGTAAGTGCGCAAGTTTTCGAAGGTTTCTCGCAAATCTTCAAGGAGCGTATCTTTTTCCTTGGTTACGACAGCAATATCGTCCATGTAAACGTGGACATTTTTGCCAATCTGACTATGCAAACAACGTTGCATGCAACGCTGGTAAGTTGCTCCTGCGTTCTTCAGGCCAAATGGCATGGTTACGTAATAATACGTCCCGTACGGGGTTATAAAAGAAGTCTTAATTTGATCTTCCTTTTCATGCGTATTTGGCGATACCCGGAGTATGCATCCAAAAAGCATAAAAGCTCAGATCCTGCGGTGGCATCTATTATTTGATCGATTCGTGGTAACACGAACCTATCTTTTGGACACAGTTTGTTCAAGCCGGTGTAATCTATACACATTCTAAGGGCGGTAGTGTCTTTCTTCGGTACTAATACCGGATTTGCAGACCATTCAGTGTGGATTACTTCCTGGATGAAATCTGCTGCTAAAAGCCGGATAATTTCCTTGCCAATAGCCTTCCGTCTTCTTCCGTCAAATCGACGGAGACCTTGTTTGACGGGTCTGGAGCCTGGAATCACCTTGAGTTGATGCTCAGCAAGTTCTCTGGGTACGCCTGGCATGTCAGCTGGGCACCAGGCGAAGATATCCCAGTTCTCACGGAGGAACTTGATGAGCTCGCCTTCCTATTTGTCGGTCATCCCAGTTCCTACTACGACAAATTTTGTCGGATCGTTGGGATCTAGGATTACCGGTCTTGTATTTTCGGACGCCTTGAAGCTATCTGCTGGCTTCCGAGTTTCTTTTCTTGCCGACATTTCTGTCGGCGATACCTCCTTAGCCAGCTCCTTCAGCTCTTCCTTTGCTATAACCCTCTGGGCGCAAAGGGCGTTTTCTTTTTCCAGCTCGTTTGCCAGCTTGAAGTCTCCAGTTATGGTGATTACTCCTCCTTTGGGCCCTGGCATCTTCAGCTTGTTATAGATATAACATGATCTTGCCATAAATTTGGCGAAAGCCGGACGTCCGAGTATTGCGTGATACACGCTTTCGAACGGCACCACCTCGAAGGATACTTTTTCCTGACGGAAGTGATTTTTTTCTCCGAAAGTGACATCTAGGGAAATTTCTCCTAGGGATCGTGCTTGCCTGCCAGGAACGATGTCATGGAAGCGTATGTTGCTGTAATTGAGCTCGGACTCGGATATTTTCAGATGCTTCAGTGTATCCAGATAGATTATGTTAATGCTGGATCCTCCATCCATCGGCACTCTTTTTAGCCTAGTGTTCTGGACAATAGGGCTTACAACAAGAGCTTGTGTGCCGGGTTCAGGGATATTTCCGGGTGATCGGACTGATCCCAGGTGATTGGTGTGTTCGAATATTTCAAGAATTTCGGGGTTGCCGGAACAACTGCGTTTATTTCTCGAAGCGTTATTTTTGCCACCTTTGCTGACGGAGTTGCTAAGAACGTTAGGGCGCACTCTCCATCAACTCTCGGAAATTTGGGTTCGCCTTTTCGCTGTTGTTCCTGGATTTTTTCATCAGTGTCCGATTCACTGTCTTCTTTCTCAGCTTCTGGCTTTTGTTTGGAGAATTTCCTTTTGGAACTCTTCCCCTTATTTCCGGATCCTGCACTGCCTTTCATGTGCTTATTCAGCCGGCATTGCGCGTTCGTATGGGTGGGTTTCCCAAACTGCGAATGGTAGACGCAGGGCTCCGACTTAATCTTCTTCCACTCTTCTTTAGTGTAGTTGATTGGTTCTGAACTGCGTCCTTTCCACCTATTCCCTTTTTCACTTCCAAAGGCTATGTTGACCTCTTTGGGTTTTGTTGTTGCCTCTGAAGTTCCTTTTTTCTCAGGGCGAGAATTTTTCTTGGCCAGTATCAGTGCATCGATATTGCCTCCTCTTGCTCTGATGTCGTCTTCGGCTGCAGCGTGTTCATTGGCGGTTGTAAGCATAGATCCGAGATCTTTGTGCTGTTTGGAACCAACCATGAACGGTACAAGTCCGGGTTTTAGGCCATTGACGAAAGCATGCATTGCTTGTACGTCAGTTACTCCAGAACAACTATTCTTCATTGCAGTCCATCTGGAGATGAAATCCACGTATGGTTCATCCTCGAACTGGGTGCAACGGTTCAGCTGGTTGATGCTGTTCGGGCGTTTAGAAGTTCCCCGGAAATGCTGAGTGAATACTCGAGCCATATCATCCCAGTTGTCGACAGTTCTTGATGGCAATCCATTGATCCAATCTCTGGCTCCATCTAGTAACATTAGGGGAAGAAACTTTACAGCTTCCAGGTCTGTCCAATTGTTAATCTGGATGGCTGTATAGTAGTCTGAGAGCCAGGTATCCGGGTTTGTACTGCCGGTGTATTTCTGGTACGTTGGACCGACCTTGGCAAAGCCATAATGCAGGGTTATCCTTCGGATCCTATCAGTGAAACACTTAGGTCCAAAGTATAAATCATCCTTTTCCGCCCTATCCATGTGTGCGGAATACCTTCCGGCTGAATGGACAGAAGGGGATCTACTCCTTTATTTTCCATTGTTGCGCGGACGCGGTTTTCCGGGATCGTTTCTATTTCTTCCGAGATCACGCCCTTTTGGATGAGGCGGAGTTCTACTCCTGTGCCTTTCTTTATCCTTAGGAGGTGTCCGAGATCTCTCATGCCTGTGAGGTACATCATGTCTTCCAGCTTTCTCAGCTGGGCGTCTCGGAGGTGGCATTGCTTTGCCGTCATTCCAGTATTTTTCTTCCCGATCGTGGGTTTTGAGTCCGCCTTTCGGGGGATGGGATCCGGTTCTAGACGCTTCATCCCTATTGTCAGGATTTTTCTTGTCTTTCCTCGGATCTGCTTTTTTATCCTTTGAATTGTCTGAATCTCCAGGTTCTTCCGGTGCAGGTGCTCCAGCGGCGCAAGTAGCTGTTTTGCATAGGGCGGAGTCGTCATGCAACTTCCCTGATCGCTCTTGGCCCCGCTGTTGTTGTTGCAATGCTTTTCCTAAGAAAGCATACACCCCTTGGAGTTTTTCGCCGTTGGAGTACATGTCATTGTTAAGGATGGCGAACGCTGCTTCCGCGTTTTCTGCTGCGGTTTTGTATATTGGTCCACCTCTGGCATCCCGTCCGTTTACTTGCTTTTGCCAAGAAGGGTTATAAAACCTTTCCTTTGGCGGCAGTACTTCCGGTCTTACGATTCCGGGTAACCTTGTAGGTTTTAAGGCAGATCTATTCTTTTTCTCGTACTCCTCGATTTCTACCTTCATGAGCTTGATGTCATCCTGGGTTTTTTGGAGGTGTTCACGAGATCTGAGTAGATGTTGCTGTTGCCGTTGGAAAGCTCGTCTCCTGGCTTCCAGCATCTCAGGGGGTTCGTTTAGCCCCACTGGCGTTTGTAATAGATCCTGTTCTTCTTGTTCTGTCATTGGCGGAACAAGGATTTCCTTGGTCTTCTTCTCCACGGGCTTTATTCCACTTGCATCTCCTACTTCCAGGTTTTCGTCGGCTGGATCAGCCGATTTTTTCTTCTGGAGTTTGTACTGGAGCTTTTTAGCGGCCTTGTGCTTTTTCTTGGAAGAGGGAGGCTTTTTGGCAGGTTCATCCTCTGTCAATTCCTTGACGTTAGGAAATATCGGAGAAGTTTCTCCATCTTCTCTCTCTTCCTCTGGCGGAGGGGTTTTAGGGCTTTCCTGACTGTCGGCATTCGTGGTTTCAGCCGGTTTTGCCATTAGCACTTCATGGAATCCCTCTTGAAGAGATTTTACCTTCCTTTCGAAGGTGTCCTCATCTTCATCTTCGGAATCGAACTCATCCGATCCGGTTTCTGACTCTAATCTCGCCTCAATGGCGGCTAGTACTGAGTCAGCTTCCGAGTTCATCGCCATGTTGATGGATGTCGGATCTTCCACCACTGTGGTGGGTGTGCTGTTGTCTGCCTCTTGCACGGGATTTCCACCAACCGTGTTTTCGGCGACTTCGGATTGCACCATACCGATAAAGTGTGTATCACTTTTGTGTCGGCGATCTGAGAAAAATCCTGTGTCATAGTCATCTTCGACTGGGTACAGGGCGGGTGGGAAAAATTTACTTCCACCACAAAACCCCATGGCCTCTGCAGTTAGTCCGATAAAGATGTTAGCAGTTTCGATCGGTAACACGCAGGCACTTACCAGATGATTTTGCGCTGGTATGTAGGATCCATTGTCGAGGAAGCGTCCGACGTCATCGTCGAACTCCAGGCTTCCGACAGTTATGGAACTGCCGATTCCGCCGAGTATCCCAGATTGGAACTTAACGCCTGACGTCGTTTGCCCCACGGTGGGCGCCAACTGTCGAGACATCGTAGTAGTTTTCATAGACGGGGGTTGCCATGAGACTACGGGTAGAGACGTGGGGGAACGGGATCGCGTTGAGGACAAAGACACAAGATTTACCCAGGTTCGGTACGTCATAATAATACGGCGTCCCTACTCCTGTAATCTCACTAATCAGGGCTAAAGCCTGTGTATACAATTACAACGTGAGGTTCTATTTGGCTATTCGCTGAGGATCAACTTCCCGGCGAGTTAGCCTGTAGCTTCTTGTTCTTTATCTTATCTCCCGCCCGGCTTTATATAATAGCCGGGTTAGGGCATACAGAGTAGGAAACCTAGAAGACTACGATAACTATTAACTTGGAAAGTAAGGAATCCGCCTTCTACTCCAAGCTAGATCACGTGGTCCGTGATCCGGGTCCTTCTAGAATCTGGCTTCTGCGCGTCAGCTTACTAGGCCGCCCAATGGACCATAGCCCACTACCACTTGGGCCACCCTGGTAATCCGGCACTTATGAGTACCATCTGATATACCCCTATTCATTATATATCCGACATGAAGTGTCATGTAGTCGACGTTCACATGACACCACTAGAAGAATAAGACCACAACTTAAATATCAAACCATTAGATTTTACATCAACATAATTCCACTACTAACATCTTGACTTCTCCCATGTCCTCAATGTCGCACCCGGACTTCTAGGGGATACTCACAGTCCGTTAAACAGTAGATAAATGGCTTACGGGGCATACCGGCACCCGCATCTCAATATGAGCAGGCCAACACGTAAACGTGTGACAACCATTCTCTTACTATTCATCGTCTGCGCAAACCATCCCATAGAAATCCAGATACTTCCGTTGACGTACTTCAAAACATACACACATGGTACGTCAACGGCATTGGAACAAGTGATATCACAACAGATCTCTAAGACACAAAAGATTGAAATAAGTTGCAAATAGCTCTCATTAGAGCAGAGATAGCAAATACAATCATCCAGAGGGCACATGCCCCAACATAACATCATTACATCACAGCGGAAGCATTCAACATGTCTGGGTACAGACAAGAACCAAATAGGCCTAAGAGGCCGGAAACGAAAAGACGGAGCCCATCCACGAAGTCTCGGATCCTGCCCGGGTCCGCTATCTACTCGTCAGCAGTCTCGTCATACTCCACGTAGTAGCCACCATGGGGATCCTCGGAAACGTAGTCTGCGGAAACCACAGCCCCAAAGGGGTCAGTACATAAACGTACTGGCAAGCAAGACTCACAATTCACCAAAGTGTAACCCGTCAACACCAAGCACAGATGCTTTGGGTTCAACGGAAGAAAGGGGATAAAAGATGTTGCAACTGGCTGCTCTAACCAACTACAGAAACATGCTACAACTTCCGGCTATCAGAAAAGGGATAAGATAGCGTATCGTAACCAACTACATCTAACCACCAAACAAACCCATCCTGGATCTCGCCCCTTATCCAAAGAAGCAATCTGAGGATAACTCACACAGTTGGATTAATGATGGATCAAGTTATTGTGTCAATAATCCTATTACTATTCAAGTTATCATTAGTTAGGTGTAAGTTGTTCTGAGTACTTGTTAGCCAGTACATTTCACCAAGTAATCCATAACCGCGGAAAACACGGCTTCTCGAGAAGATTTAACCCTGCAGGGATGCACCAATTTGGCCGTACACGCAAGAATAACCCGCCAGATGGGATGCCTCCCACCAAGCGGGGCACTCTACACAACTCAACTCTTCTTCGCATCAAGCCCAAAGAACCACATGCTGTGCGTGCGCGGCTAATCGAGCCCCACGAAGAAAAGGGGACCCTCATAGCACTCTAAGACCACGCCACCCTAAATGCCGACTACAAAAGTTCCACCCTGGCGCCAAGGGTTCGCACCTGCACATGCATGCATCAAATGGAAAGCCCGAACTAAGTGTGGCGATTTGGACGAGATGCGAATCGAATCAAATTGAGGGGGGCGCCCATACTCGCTTCCCACATGCGGATAGTGCGCTCATCATGGATCAGTAGACAAGACCCTTTTCCTAATTAGGGTCGACACTAGCAGGCCTCAAAACCACGCCGGGCCTCCTGCCGGTGCCTTATCAGCAATTTATTATTACCTCAAATTAACAGGTTGTTGTTTAACATCGAGCCCCAGAATATAATAGGAAATATGATAACAGAAAGTAACTGATAACAGACTCGAGCAAAACAACCCTAAGCATGCTAGTAAGACACGGGCCCAAGCAACGGGGTTTTAGGACTGGAGGTGAGTCAATATCAGGGTTCAGGGTATCATGTGATAGGTTTGTAACAGAAGCAACGATACATATGGATAGCAGAAATAGACAACGGAAAGTATCGGTAACCAATGTTTAAAGGAACACAATGGTTCATGTGAGTGATAACTTGCCTGCAAACCCAGTAGCCTGGTACTGAGCTAACTCCTTAGAAGGGGTGTCGTAAGTATCGTCGGTCTCAACGTCGTCGTATATCCGGGAAGAAGCAAACAAACAACGCAGAGAGATAAACAATCAATAACATGGCATAGTGCACAAACATGGGATGATGCATGACCATTTAATTGATGCATAGAAATAAACTAGTTGACATGGTAACCACATGATTAAATGGACCCACATGCAATTTGAGTTGCATATGAAAAGCCCATGAATTATGGTTGAATTAATTGTTTTACAACTAATCAACATGTGTAAGTGAATTAGCATGATGCATGGATGAGGAAAACAGAAAAATAACAACAATAGAAACAATTGGAAATAAGGTTTACCAAGTTGGGAAATTTGTTTATTAAGTTTTGGAATTTTGGTTCCCTAAAGGTGTCACACAAGCATTTGTTGTTTTCACCAATTGTAATTGTTCAAAATAGATAACAAAGTTCATATTTGAAAAGAACACACAATTTCGGGTGGTTTACATGTTTCACTTGTTGAAAAAAGATTTCAAATAAATTATTTATGAATTAAACAAGTTTAAGCAAGAATTAAATGAATTTAATTCAAACATGAACTTATTTGAATTTGTATTTGTGCAAAACATTAAGTGAGATTCATAATTGAAAAGCTTATACTTTTATGGTTTGAAAACATATTTTATATGTCCCAAAAGAAATTAATTTGACCAAGTTATGAATTTAGCAATTTTAAATGATTTCAACAAGGTTTAAATTGTTTAACCAATTTTAATTATTCAAAACATGAAACAAAGTTTATATTTGGAAAGGTGGTTTAATTTTGCATGGAAAACATATTTCATATGTTGAAATTGGATTTAAAATGAGCAATTTATTAATTTGACAATTTTAAATGCAATAAACAAGAAACAGTTGTTTTCAGCAATTTAAAATATTCAAAACAGCAAACAAATTTTATATTTTGAAAGTACATGAAAAGTTGATTGGAAAACATATTTAGTTTGTGGAATTTGGAATTTTTATGCCCAAGTTATGATTTTTGCAAATTAAAAGGTTTAAATAAAGCATTGAATTATTGCACCACTTTTAATTAGGGAAAACAATAAACAAATTGCATTTAAAAGGTTTAAAACATGTAGCAAATGTTTCATTGAACATTTAGAGCTATCAAACATAATTTTTGGGTTATTATTGAAGTTATTATGCAATTCTCCATAAATAGTCTTATTCTGCCCTTTTTAGTAAACAGAGGGAAACATGCTCAAAATTAATTCAATTGTGCCCAAATAAAATACCAATGTGTAGAGTTTGTTAATACAAATTTTTAGAGCCCAAGTTTGCTTAAATTGGATGAGCCAAACTCAAGTTATGAAATTCCAAAGTTTCCAAATTTTATTGCATTTTCAGTAATTAATTATTTAGTGCAAAAATTGTTACAGAAACATGTTGCAAACTTGACATTAATATAAGGAGCACAAAATTATGAATCCACAGGATTTTGAATCATTCAAATTGGAGCAATATTCAATTTTATATTGATTTTAGAGTTAATGCCTCAGATCTGAGTTTCTGAAATTCGGGCAGAAAAAGAAAAACAGAAATAAAAAAGGTGGCTTTGGGGGATCGAACCCAGGACCTGGGGCGTGCGCACAAGGGGGTTAACCAGTAGGGTGGAGTTTGGAGTTGTGATAGGAGAGGCATCTGTGGGGGGTTATGGTTCAGAAACTGCACCGAATAATTCAGAAAACAAACACAAAAGGTGGGGGACTGGGGATTTGATCCCGCGATCTGCTGGATGCGCGCGCAGCGAGTCCACCAGCTGGTCTGCTGCGCTGGTTGGAGTGAATACGGGATCGATTGGTTTTGAGTCTATTAATCGATGTTAACTGCAACTGCAAGCGCACACGTACACGTACAGTAGTTCTTTTCTGTCCACGAAACAGCCATGGCTACAAGCAAACGGACGGAGAAATCGAGGTGCAAACGGAAGGGAATCAAGAGGGGAAATAGGGGAATGGAAAGAGGAGGTTACCCTCGTCGCAGGGGTGGCCGCGGCACGGCCGGGGGGTGGCGGAGACGTCGGCGGCGAGCTCCGGCGGCCGGCGTCCGTGGCACAGGTAACGGAGGCATTTCTCCTCTCGATGGCGACGGAGAGGTGGGAGACAGGAGGGAGGAGGGGCGGCTAGGGCTAGGGTTAGGGTTTTTGAGGGGGGAGGAGTAGATATAGGAGGGGGGGTGGGGTGGAGCATGCACGTGCTGTCCATGGCTGTCGTCATCGAATCGTACGGAGGTAGGGGGAGATGGGGTAGCGGGATGCAGCCTGGTGGGCTGGGCCTGCCTCTCCCCTTCTCCTGCGTTTTTTTTTTCTTTTTATTAACTCGTTTTGTTTTTTTTTTGCTGATTTAGAAATAGGAAGAATTAGATAGGTTTTTGGGGTAGAAAAATTTAGGGAAAAATTTATGTTACTTATTTATGTAATAGCAACAAGTAGAAAGTGTTTGTTTTACAAAAAGTTCAAAATAAAAATGTTGTTTGTAATTTAATTCAAATTTGGATGGATTTGATTATTAAGTGATTTATTGAAAACAACTTTCAAATAGGGTGAACCTTATTGTTTAATTAGAAACAAATGATTATAATTGTTGTGTATTTGTCATTAATTCCAAAAGGTTGCTGTTTGTAAAATGTATTTGAATTTGAATAACAAATTGAGTTAAGTGAGTTATTAAAAACAATCATTTCAAATAGATTGAACCCTCAATTTTATTTGCAACAATTGCTTAGAGTTGTTGTGTGAATTTCGTTAATTCCAAAGGGATTGCTGTTTGGAATTTTATTTGAATAACATTTGAATTAAGTTTGGATTAAGTGAACTATTAAAATCCATAATTTTAAATGGTTTGCACCTTATTGTTTAATGGAAACAATTGATTGTTTTAATTTGAAATATCATTTTGGAAATTGTAACATCACAAGTATGAAACAAAAGGTTTAAAATTTGATTTGAAATTCAAATAGAAAACAAAGGAAAACAAAGGAAAACAGTTGGAAAACAAAGCAAAACAGAGGAAAACAAATGGAAAACAAGCAAAACAAATGCAATGAACATGATGTCATGATGCAAAACATAAAATAACAGATTTGGCTATATTTCTTACTTGGGATGTTACAAAACGCCCCCCCTTGAAGGAATCGCGCCCCGAGATTCCTACTGAGAAAAGAAAAGGTCCGGATACTTTTTGCGAAGATCCTCTTGAGCTGTGACACGTGAAACACATCGTGCACCTTGGATAGTTTTTCTGGAAGTTCAAAATGATAGGCATTCCTGGCAACTCTTCTGGAAAGATGTCAGGGAATTTGGAAACCACCGGAACATTTTCAATTGAAGGAAGTGGTTTTGCATCTAGGGTGTATAGCTGGATAGAACTTGATTCATTTGGAGAATAGACTATCTGGAATGTGGTGCTTCAGGAATGCTTTATCGAAACAACCCCAGGTGATAGGAATGCCAGCTCTCATAGCCTGGTAGTTTTCCCACCACGAAGGTGCCTGACCCTTCAGTAGGTAGGAGGCATACTAGAATCAACAACAACAACAACAACAACAACAACAACAACCTTTCTGGCCAGATAGACTTGATATTTGGGAAGTTTTGATTAGACGCCGGTAGAAGAACTGAACTGGAAAACAACAACAAGGTTTCAGCGGACGAAAAGGATGTTGAGAAGAACAGGATAACAAAGCAACACCGGGAAAACGAGAACAAAACACTCCTGAGGTACTACGGAAAACCCATGCGGGCTTCTAAAGGATCAATATCTACTGCTTAAGGAATAGGGGATTTTCTTCCGGGGCTTACACGCCTCCGTTCTCAATCGTGAGTAGGCAACATGATAACTCATGTCACAACCACATCCATTCCTATGGTCTAGTAGATATAACCATCCTAGAGAAACCAGAATACGTGAAATCCTAACTTGAAAGTTTAGGTGAGAAGAGAAAAACAACGTTGCACTTCCTTACCAGAAAAGGGTGGGTGGGTGGGGAAAGAAATAAAAGAACAGAATTCCTACTCTCACGTTTCATTTTTCCTATATAGCTACAAAATAGTTTCTAGACTCAACTGCGACCAGTAAAAAGGGATCCTACAGGCAGACAGGCTCTGATACCATTTGTCGCACCCGGACTTCTAGGGGATACTCACAGTCCGTTAAACAGTAGATAAATGGCTTACGGGGCATACCACCACCCGCATCTCAATATGAGCAGGCCAACACGTAAACGTGTGACAACCATTCTCTTACTATTCATCGTCTGCGCAAACCATCCCATAGAAATCCAGATACTTCCGTTGACGTACTTCAAAACATACACACATGGTACGTCAACGGCATTGGAACAAGTGATATCACAACAGATCTCTAAGACACAAAAGATTGAAATAAGTTGCAAATAGCTCTCATTAGAGCAGAGATAGCAAATACAATCATCCAGAGGGCACATGCCCCAACATAACATCATTACATCACAGCGGAAGCATTCAACATGTCTGGGTACAGACAAGAACCAAATAGGCCTAAGAGGCCGGAAACGAAAAGACGGAGCCCATCCACGAAGTCTCGGATTGTAACATCCCAATTTTGCTACCAAAGTGTTGTGGTGTTGAGTTCATATCATACATGCATGAAAGAACAATTTAAATCATGTTTGAAACCAATTTAAATTATGAATTCAAATGGTTTCAGAAAATCCCACAAATAGTACCCAATTTGGTTTCAAAAATTTTGTTCTGGAAAATAATTCAATTACACCAAAGTAGCACATGGTTTTGTTGGAAGTTTCACAAGCTTTCTAAACATTATTTTTGCCAATTTTTCTGATTTCAAAAAGGTCCTTAAAACTTTGTTTTGGTTCTATTTTTAAAGAGAAAAAGGACCATTCTGTAAATTCCTAAAGTTTCTGGGGGTTTTCAGAAAATCCTCTTTGTCTTCTTCCTTGTGCCAGTAGGAGCTCCTGCGTGTCTGCGCCATGGTCCTCGGTCGCCACCTCCTGCTTGTGAGCTTATCCGCGTAGATGACGACTCCAGGCCGACGTCGAGGTTCCCTCTGCTCACAGCTCCTCCCACTCACCCCATCCTTCGCTCTCTGTCCCTATCCTGGAACCAAACCCTAACCCTACCGTCACGGTCGTCGCTCCTCGCCGGCGCTGCGGACGACCCCGCTCCCCGCCGAGAATCTCGCTGGCACCTCCATCTTCTCCTCGTTCGATTCGAGCTCGCGCAGCAGCCGACAAGCCCGGGAGCCCTCCAATTTCATCACCGACGAGCTCACCGGCCGCCGCCGCTTCCTGGTCGCCGCCGTCGTTTCCGGTCGCCCCACGCCTCCCCGTAAAGCTCTGAGAGCTCGCGGTGAGCTCATCTACCCGCTGGTGCCCTCCATCTCCTCCCTCTCCCTCTATTCGATCTCGTCACCGTGAACCGCCACCCGGCCGCCGTTGCAGCTCCTTGCCGGTGTAGTTCCGGCGACGCAAAATTAGGGGCGCCACCACCTAAAGGCTCACCGTGAAGCCCTTTAGCCAGTGCATCGTTCGATTCCACGAATTCCTCAAGCAATCGTTCGAATTTGAGTTCAACAGAGGATTTTGCCTCCGCATGATGTCACAGTGACATCATTATGATGGCATATCCCTGTTTTTATCATTTCAAGAAAATGACTATTATTTACATAAAAGTAATTAATCTGAATAGTTCAATAACTGTTGATTTATAACTCAGAAAAATAAAAGTAAGATATAGAAATGATCAGAAAAATGTACTCTATCTGAATATACCATTCTCAACCATGTTTGACAAAGTTGAGCTTTGGACATTATTTGAATTTGTTTAATTCATTTAAAATGGAGAAAATAAGTTTTTATTCTCAAAAATTAGAAAATTAAAAGTTATATACCATTTTGCTCAAAATGACAAATGCAACCTATTCATGATGTTTTCAAGACCATTTGGGCTTTTAAAATTGCACTCACTTTCATAACCGTCTGAAACCCCCTCCGGGGTCCATTTCGGGTTAAATTCAGTAAAAGTGTTTAATTGCCATATGAACCGTAGCAACCCAACGATCATGTTTAGGGCTTCTTTCAGTGCATTAACTTGCTCATGCATACATGTTGCGCATTGCATCGATGCCTTAGTTGATTGTTCTTCTTGTTTCGGTGTTTGTTTCCCCCTCGGTAGAACGTGAATCCGAAGAGAAGGCAAACAACTCCAATGGCGAATACTTGATCCTAACCGACAAGTCAAGCACTTATTCCTGAAGACTTTCTCTGGTTTTCTTGAAGCAAGGCAAGCATAACCTCTTATCTGCCCATATATGGTTTCGAAAGACTTTTCATTCTCGTACAAATGCATTCGATTCCAATGTATCTTGAGTCAATAGATAGAGTTATCCTATTTATTTGCATAACCCAGATATCATGATTCAATGCTCCTAGCAGACATAGGATTTGTTTGTGTGTATCGCCAGAGCCTCAAATATGCCATGCTTAGTCATACATGTCTGTTGATATCTGCTCCATCCGGTTGATGAATCAGAGTTACGAAATAATCTAGTATGGCAGGAAGTAGTGGTAAGTTAAAGAGATGTTTGATTAACATGACTTAAAGGTGTGGATGACGAGACCACAGAGGGTCTGTGGTGGTTGTCTCGTTCATGCCCCTAGGAGCGAGTTCTCGTCTTCGAGCCAAGACTGAGCGTGCATCCACACGGGGCTTAGATTCCCCTCGGTCTCAACTTGCCTAGTTTGTTCCATGAGTTGCCTAGTTCGGGCTTTCCATTTGGATTTGCGGGGATGTTAAAAACGTTTACAAAACTAGGACGTGGCGGTGCAACAGCCTGTGGCGAGACAGTAGTTGAAGCACCGCTCACAACGATAGAGACCCGGCAGGAGATGGCCACTCCCTATTGGCGGACCATCTCTACTCGGAGCGACTCATGGAATAGGCGAAGCAAGGGAAAGGTCGTGGTCGACCTCCATCTGCCGGCACTTCCCGGAATAGTGCCAACGTTCTGGCATTAAGAGTTGGTTGATACGTGTGGTTAAAGTTGTACACCCCTGCAGGGTTTAATCTTTTCGAAAAGCCGTGTCCGCGGTTAAGGACGACTTGGTGACGGATTCTGTGATCATAGATAACTTAAATGGAATGATTAAAACTTGCTGATAACGAATGAAGGATGCCTCCTCGGAGATGCCGAGAGGGGTTACCTTGTAGTTTGAGTTACCGAAACAACTTGAGGTGGTGATCTTTGAAGCACGAGGTGCTGAAATTGTTGGTGGATGAAAGAGATGATGATTTCAGTAGTTGAATAGCTTTCTCATCTGTTTTCAAAATACTCCATGAGACGTGCTATTCCTCCCTCAACTTGGAAAATAAAGATGGCTTTACGCAAAATAACCTTCATAAAACCTTTCTGAAGATAGCAGATATATAATAGGTTAACTAAGTCTTGTTGAGTACCTCCCGTACTCAGGTTTGCTTAATTTTGGTTCAGGAGAGTTTCTCAGTTCGGTGGTGATTCAACGTGGACATCGACGAGTAGTTTGGGGTTCCCAGGTAGCAGCCTGGAATCTATGGGCTGGGACGTCGCCTTATGTTGCGGCCTCTTAGGCCTTTTTGGTTCTTGTTGATTAGCAACATAATTTGCCTTCCGTTGTCTGATGTAATGTTGGGTCGTGTGACCTCTGCTTGTAAGCTATGTTCTAGTATCACTTGTTTAATAAAGCTTCATGTTTAGAGTACTGCTTTGATCGGTTGTTGGTTTCGAGCTCATTGTTATACAGTTTTGGCTATGCCTGCATAGTTGTCGCAGTCGAGGGGTTGTGGAGCCGATGATCCATGTCCGAGCCCGCCTGTCGATGTGATCGGCCTGGGGCGAGGTAACCCCAGTAACCCTCGATTGTTGTTGCACTTTCTGGACACATAGCAGCTCTGTATAACTTTGGTCCCATTCCTTCAGTTTCATCCGACTCGTGGACGCTTGGGTATGCATAATTGGTTATGACTAGCATGGATACAAGGAGTAGTAGACCGGGGATCCGGACTACGTGCGATGAATCCGGTCTGCCTGCCGTTGTTTGTTGCGGCCGGGGCTGGTAACCCTGAAGCCCTTGTGAGTCCATGGCTAGGGGCACATAACAGTATGTATATCTCTGGGTCCAGGGTCTGACAAGTCTTGATATCAGAGCAGGACTGCCTGTAGGAAAACCTTACTGCTTGGTCGATGTTGAGTCTAGAGTTGTGAAAACTACTTTGAAACTCCAAAATGGATTGTGAAAAACCTTCTTAGGATTCTTTTTACTCCTTACCTGTTATCGCTCTAACTCTGGGTCTCCTTACCTGTTTTGATTTGAAAAGGTTTTGCTATCTCTTCTAGTCATTCAAAACCTAGGTGCCTTCTGTGGCAAGACGTTCTTCCACCCAAGTTGACCTAGTGTTATAGTTTCTGGAGTCGTGTGTGTTCCGTGTTCCGTTATCTCTTAAACCGGGAGATTTCCTTTCCATTCTAATCTCTCAGAGTTGTGTGGATTCCATATTCTTACATGTTCCCAAAGTTTCAAATTCTGAACCTCGAGATCTGCTTTCCATCTCGAATGTATCTGTTATCTTCTGCTCAAACTCTTCCGGAGCTATCGTTAGTCCTTCGAAAGATACTTCGTGATTACTATTCGTAGTGTTCTTCGTGGCACTAAGATAGTAGTTAATCCTTTTCAATGTTCTCAACCTTGGACTTGAACCGAAGGTCCCGGAATGTGCTGAATTGTGGTGAGTTGAGGCATGTGGTTTCTTAACCATGTGGTGCTCACTCTCTCAGTACAGGATGCTGACCTTTAACCCAAGTTCTGTTTCCTTGGATCCTGAAGAATCCGTTCTATGTCAGGATGGCTAGGTAATCTCATCTCCAATAGCCATAGGTTTTCTCTAGGAATCAAAAGGATCACGACAAGAGTGGTCATCATGAAATCCACATCTTCGTTTTTAATTCAGCTATACCAACCTTTTGGCATGGGATCTACACATGAGTATTACCCCGTGCATCCAACGTGATCTCAGGATTTTCCAGAGCACGTTCCTACTCTTAGCTGCTTCCCGAACTCCGTCCGTTGTTTGGAAACCAAGTTGCATATAGTGTGTTGGATTGTTCCAATGCATTTGCTCTTGTTTTCCATCGGAACGTTCCACCTTGGAATGTCAGGAGAAACAAACTCCAGTACCTCGTTCATCTTAAGGACCAGGTCAAAGTTTTGTAATCCACAGATTAAAGAAGTTTCATTAGCTTCTGTTATGTTCCACCTTCCAGTATCACACTCTTTATATCAAGAGGTCGTGTTAAGTTTCATGGCCTTATCGATGAAGTGATGCTCCTACACATCTTCACTCCCCCTTCCTCCAAGCTTGAATGCTTGAGAATGATGGGTCTGTTCATCGACATGTGTATCTGCTATTCCTAGCAATTCTTATTGCTTTGGAAATCTAAGAAACATCTGTATCCTTCTTAGCACTATTGGTCACCCAGTCTCTACTGGATGTTGACCGTGTTATCAAATCCGTTCATTCCGGTGCACATCCTCGTTCAGAGAGTTAGGTTCATGCCAAAGCTCTCCAGACCATATCAGTTGCTTTGACAAGCAAGTTTCTTTTTCGAACTCCAAGACCTAACGGTAGGTTGTGATATTCTGGTTGTCTTCCAGAAGTATCACCAGGTGTTACCTGACCGTGATGTCTAAACTGAGGGTAGTTTGAACCACTCCTCTCTCCAAGGAACCTCGCTGGATATCTTGGACTAGTGGTTGAGCTTAAACAACAACTTGGAGAGTTGAAAGGCAAAAGCTCCGCCAACTTGTTCCTTTGATAAGGGATAGCTAGTTTTCCTCGTGTTGAAGCAGGATAGTATCTCCTTTGCGGAAACGCTGTCATTCTACCTTGATTTGATTTGGGCTATCGTCAAATCAAGTTCAGCTCCAAGGACTGTCTTGATGGTGTTTCACTCATGGTGTTCTGCCCGAGTACACCTTCATGTCCTTAACCTGACCAATATCTTGCCTTGTTCATGTATCGTATGAGACCCTCTTCTTGGAGTGTTTTGATAAGTATGTTGTCGAGCCCATCGATGACATTCCTATCTCCCCAAGTTGCAAGAGGTTCATGCTGAACAGTTGGCATTAACGTTGGAAACTCTTGGAGAACCATCTTTGTGTCATCACGAAGTTTGTGTTCTCGATGTTCGAAGTGACTTGCTTTGGTTCATGTGCTTACGGTGAAAGTTGTCGCCATGGATCCAAGTAAAGTTTTCTTGTTCCCTCGGGAATAATCCCAGTCGGTCATGTATGTATGGTATATTCTTGAGATGGTAGGTTGTTACCTCCATTTGTTTGAAGAAGTTCTACATCCACACCAAGCCACTGACTGATCGTTCGTGAAAGAGCAGAACTTCGTTATCTTTGTAATCGTCTTCCTAACAAGGACTCCGATGTGTTCTTTGTAAGTAAGTCATGTAGGTGCAACCGTCTTCCACAAGTTGCTAATACATGGGTTCCATAATTTCACTCATCTTCTTGAGCTTGACATCATAGTCCATACCTTGAGAATCCAGTAAATGTATCTCAGTTGTAACCGATGCAATTCCGCTGATTTAACATAGTGAGTCTTGTTTGACAATCCACTAACCAGAGCTGAATCTCAAGCAGCAACGATGGTTGGTGTTCTCTCAAGGGCATTGCATTAGGTCCAGTATAAAATACAGCATGGTTGATGTTGTGGTTGACACAATTAGCCGGAAGACCTAATGTCATATCCCTCTGAATCCGTAAGAACAACCCTCCCCGTGAGAATTCTTGTCTGGCTCGTTCTCAACAAGTTTTCCTCACCGTTTTTCCAAACCAGAGTTCTACTTTCACTTGAAGATCTACTCACGGCTTACCGTAAGCCCGATCTTGGTATCTAAAACTCCAGGGTAACTTGGAAGTTAATCTTTCCGTTGAACCTCCAAAACCTTTGTTCTAGTGGAGACAAATTCATCATGAGAACCATCTTGTGGTGCTTTGTAACCTCCCTTACTCAGTTCCCTATTTCAACTTGTTGGTACCTGAAGTTTTGTTTTTCTCACACATTGTGTGAATTTGTCAGTCACTTCAGCCATGAGGTCTTAACCATGTGGTAAACGTATTGCTACGTCCAAACCACAATAGGAAAGAGATTCCTCATTCCTTTTGGTGTTTCACCCTCACTGGTTACCCATCCTTATGGTGTGATCAAGAATTCCTCCTTTGTTACGGTGTTTCCACATCTTTCCGTTATTCATCTTCTGTTGTGAAGTAACATCCCGATCTTTGACAAAGTTTTCGACAAACTTTAACGGAATGAAAGTTCCTTTTCTGTGTCCACCCTGAAGAGTGAACATGATCAGGTATCAAATTCCCTCTGACGCACGATTACGGTGTTTTCTCGTGTTCTCCCTCGTCTACGGATATTACTTTGTGATATCCCAGACAATCCTTTCCATCTTGGTTATCTGTTTGAAGAAAACCCCGGTTTCACAAGTTGTTCAACCTTTCTTTTCTAAAAGGATCTAAAGTCTTGTGCAAAGCTCATATTCTCAATCCTTTCAAGAACCATCGTCCGTAAACTTGAAACCATCTTTTATTTCCTCCGTTACCTTGATGTGTTTCATGCACGATAACTCAACAGTTCTTTATGAACAGTCCAGTCATGAGTTGCCATGGAATACTCGATCTTCGTGAAGATCAACTCTTAAGAGTTTTCCCTCTTACCTAAGGTGTAGCCGCTGAAGAATCTTCGCAAGTGCTACGGATCAACCTCTTCGAGAAGAGAACCGTAAGGTTCGAGAAGATCATTCAAAACCGGTGTTCCTTCTCTCTTCTCCTTTGGGAATCTCGGGACGAGATTCTTGTAAGGGGGGTAGATTTGTAACATCCCAATTTTGCTACCAAAGTGTTGTGGTGTTGAGTTCATATCATACATGCATGAAAGAACAATTTAAATCATGTTTGAAACCAATTTAAATTATGAATTCAAATGGTTTCAGAAAATCCCACAAATAGTACCCAATTTGGTTTCAAAAATTTTGTTCTGGAAAATAATTCAATTACACCAAAGTAGCACATGGTTTTGTTGGAAGTTTCACAAGCTTTCTAAACATTATTTTTGCCAATTTTTCTGATTTCAAAAAGGTCCTTAAAACTTTGTTTTGGTTCTGTTTTTAAAGAGAAAAAGGACCATTCTGTAAATTCCTAAAGTTTCTGGGGGTTTTCAGAAAATCCTCTTTGTCTTCTTCCTTGTGCCAGTAGGAGCTCCTGCGTGTCTGCGCCATGGTCCTCGGTCGCCACCTCCTGCTTGTGAGCTTATCCGCGTAGATGACGACTCCAGGACGACGTCGAGGTTCCCTCTGCTCACAGCTCCTCCCACTCACCCCATCCTTCGCTCTCTGTCCCTATCCTGGAACCAAACCCTAACCCTACCGTCACGGTCGTCGCTCCTCGCCGGCGCTGCGGACGACCCCGCTCCCCGCCGAGAATCTCGCTGGCACCTCCATCTTCTCCTCGTTCGACTCGAGCTCGCGCAGCAGCCGACAAGCCCGGGAGCCCTCCAATTTCATCACCGACGAGCTCACCGGCCGCCGCCGCTTCCTGGTCGCCGCCGTCGTTTCCGGTCGCCCCACGCCTCCCCGTAAAGCTCTGAGAGCTCGCGGTGAGCTCATCTACCCGCTGGTGCCCTCCATCTCCTCCCTCTCCCTCTATTCGATCTCGTCACCGTGAACCGCCACCCGGCCGCCGTTGCAGCTCCTCGCCGGTGTAGTTCCGGCGACGCAAAATTAGGGGCGCCACCACCTAAAGGCTCACCGTGAAGCCCTTTAGCCAGTGCATCGTTCGATTCCACGAATTCCTCAAGCAATCGTTCGAATTTGAGTTCAACAGAGGATTTTGCCTCCGCATGATGTCACAGTGACATCATTATGATGTCATATCCCTGTTTTTATCATTTCAAGAAAATGACTATTATTTACAGAAAAGTAATTAATCTGAATAGTTCAATAACTGTTGATTTATAACTCAGAAAAATAAAAGTAAGATATAGAAATGATCAGAAAAATGTACTCTATCTGAATATACCATTTTCAACCATGTTTGACAAAGTTGAGCTTTGGACATTATTTGAATTTGTTTAATTCATTTAAAATGGAGAAAATAAGTTTTTATTCTCAAAAATTAGAAAATTAAAAGTTATATACCATTTTGCTCAAAATGACAAATGCAACCTATTCATGATGTTTTCAAGACCATTTGGGCTTTTAAAATTGCACTCACTTTCATAACCGTCTGAAACCCCCTCCGGGGTCCATTTCGGGTTAAATTCAGTAAAAGTGTTTAATTGCCATATGAACCGTAGCAACCCAACGATCATGTTTAGGGCTTCTTTCAGTGCATTAACTTGCTCATGCATACATGTTGCGCATTGCATCGATGCCTTAGTTGATTGTTCTTCTTGTTTCGGTGTTTGTTTCCCCCTCGGTAGAACGTGAATCCGAAGAGAAGGCAAACAACTCCAATGGCGAATACTTGATCCTAACCGACAAGTCAAGCACTTATTCCTGAAGACTTTCTCTGGTTTTCTTGAAGCAAGGCAAGCATAACCTCTTATCTGCCCATATATGGTTTCGAAAGACTTTTCATTCTCGTACAAATGCATTCGATTCCAATGTATCTTGAGTCAATAGATAGAGTTATCCTATTTATTTGCATAACCCAGATATCATGATTCAATGCTCCTAGCAGACATAGGATTTGTTTGTGTGTATCGCCAGAGCCTCAAATATGCCATGCTTAGTCATACATGTCTGTTGATATCTGCTCCATCCGGTTGATGAATCAGAGTTACGAAATAATCTAGTATGGCAGGAAGTAGTGGTAAGTTAAAGAGATGTTTGATTAACATGACTTAAAGGTGTGGATGACGAGACCACAGAGGGTCTGTGGTGGTTGTCTCGTTCATGCCCCTAGGGGCGAGTTCTCGTATTCGAGCCAAGACTGAGCGTGCATCCACACGGGGCTTAGATTCCCCTCGGTCTCAACTTGCCTAGTTTGTTCCATGAGTTGCCTAGTTCGGGCTTTCCATTTGGATTTGCGGGGATGTTAAAAACGTTTACAAAACTAGGACGTGGCGGTGCAACAGCCTGTGGCGAGACAGTAGTTGAAGCACCGCTCACAACGATAGAGACCCGGCAGGAGATGGCCACTCCCTATTGGCGGACCATCTCTACTCGGAGCGACTCATGGAATAGGCGAAGCAAGGGAAAGATCGTGGTCGACCTCCATCTGCCGGCACTTCCCGGAATAGTGCTAATGATCTGGCATTAAGAGTTGGTTGATACGTGTGGTTAAAGTTGTACACCCCTGCAGGGTTTAATCTTTTCGAAAAGCCGTGTCCGCGGTTAAGGACGACTTGGTGACGGATTCTGTGATCATAGACAACTTAAATGGAATGATTAAAACTTGCTGATAACGAATGAAGGATGCCTCCTCGGAGATGCCAAGAGGGGTTACCTTGTAGTTTGAGTTACCGGAACAACTCGAGGAGGTGATCTTGGAAGCACGAGGTGCTGATATGAGTTGGTGGATTAAAAAGATGATGATATCAGTAGTTGAGTAGCTTTCTCATCTGTTTTCAAAATACCCCATGAGACGTGCTATTCCTTCCTCAATTTGAAAAACAAAGATTGCTTTACGCAAATCAGCCTTCATGAAACCCTTTCTGAAGTTAGCAGATATATAATAGGTTAACTAAGTCTTGTTGAGTACCTCCCGTACTCAGGTTTGCTTCAACTTGGTTCAGGTGGAGTTTCTCAGTTCGGTGGTGATTCAACGTGGACATCGACGAGTGGTTTGGGGTTCCCAGGTAGCAGCCTGGAATCTATGGGCTGGGACGTCGCCTTATGTTGCGGCCTCTTAGGCCTTTTTGGTTCTTGTTGATTAGTAACATAATTTGCCTTCCGTTGTCTGATGTAATGTTGGGTCGTGTGACCTCTGCTTGTAAGCTATGTTCTAGTATCACTTGTTTAATAAAGCTTCATGTTTAGAGTACTGCTTTGATCGGTTGTTGGTTTCGAGCTCATTGTTATACAGTTTTGGCTATGCCTGCATAGTTGTCGCAGTCGAGGGGTTGTGGAGCCGATGATCCATGTCCGAGCCCGCCTGTCGATGTGATCGGCCTGGGGCGAGGTAACCCCAGTAACCCTCGATTGTTGTTGCACTTTCTGGACACATAGCAGCTCTGTATAACTTTGGTCCCATTCCTTCAGTTTCATCCGACTCGTGGACGCTTGGGTATGCATAATTGGTTATGACTAGCATGGATACAAGGAGTAGTAGACCGGGGATCCGGACTACGTGCCGATGAATCCGGTCTGCCTGCCGTTGTTTGTTGCGGCCGGGGCTGGTAACCCTGAAGCCCTTGTGAGTCCATGGCTAGGGGCACATAACATTATGTATATCTCTGGGTCCGGGGTCTGACACGGATCCTGCCCGGGTCCGCTATCTACTCGTCAGCAGTCTCGTCATACTCCACGTAGTAGCCACCATGGGGATCCTCGGAAACGTAGTCTGCGGAAACCACAGCCCCAAAGGGGTCAGTACATAAACGTACTGGCAAGCAAGACTCACAATTCACCAAAGTGTAACCCGTCAACACCAAGCACAGATGCTTTGGGTTCAACGGAAGAAAGGGGATAAAAGATGCTGCAACTGGCTGCTCTAACCAACTACAGAAACATGCTACAACTTCCGGCTATCAGAAAAGGGATAAGATAGCGTATCGTAACCAACTACATCTAACCACCAAACAAACCCATCCTGGATCTCGCCCCTTATCCAAAGAAGCAATCCGAGGATAACTCACACAGTTGGATTAATGATGGATCAAGTTATTGTGTCAATAATCCTATTACTATTCAAGTTATCATTAGTTAGGTGTAAGTTGTTCTGAGTACTTGTTAGCCAGTACATTTCACCAAGTAATCCATAACCGCGGAAAACACGGCTTCTCGAGAAGATTTAACCCTGCAGGGATGCACCAATTTGGCCGTACACGCAAGAATAACCCGCCAGATGGGATGCCTCCCACCAAGCGGGGCACTCTACACAACTCAACTCTTCTTCGCATCAAGCCCAAAGAACCACATGCTGTGCGTGCGCGGCTAATCGAGCCCCACGAAGAAAAGGGGACCCTCATAGCACTCTAAGACCACGCCGCCCTAAATGCCGACTACAAAAGTTCCACCCTGGCGCCAAGGGTTCGCACCTGCACATGCATGCATCAAATGGAAAGCCCGAACTAAGTGTGGCGATTTGGACGAGATGCGAATCGAATCAAATTGAGGGGGGCGCCCATACTCGCTTCCCACATGCGGATAGTGCGCTCATCATGGATCAGTAGACAAGACCCTTTTCCTAATTAGGGTCGACACTAGCAGGCCTCAAAACCACGCCGGGCCTCCTGCCGGTGCCTTATCAGCAATTTATTATTACCTCAAATTAACAGGTTGTTGTTTAACATCGAGCCCCAGAATATAATAGGAAATATGATAACAGAAAGTAACTGATAACAGACTCGAGCAAAACAACCCTAAGCATGCTAGTAAGACACGGACCCAAGCAACGGGGTTTTAGGACTGGAGGTGAGGCAATATCAGGGTTCAGGGTATCATGTGATAGGTTTGTAACAGAAGCAACGATACATATGGCTAGCAGAAATAGACAACGGAAAGTATCGGTAACCAATGTTTAAAGGAACACAATGGTTCATGTGAGTGATAACTTGCCTGCAAACCCAGTAGCCTGGTACTGAGCTAACTCCTTAGAAGGGGTGTCGTAAGTATCGTCGGTCTCAACGTCGTCGTATATCCGGGAAGAAGCAAACAAACAACGCAGAGAGATAAACAATCAATAACATGGCATAGTGCACAAACATGGGATGATGCATGACCATTTAATTGATGCATAGAAATAAACTAGTTGACATGGTAACCACATGATTAAATGGACCCACATGCAATTTGAGTTGCATATGAAAAGCCCATGAATTATGGTTGAATTAATTGTTTTACAACTAATCAACATGTGTAAGTGAATTAGCATGATGCATGGATGAGGAAAACAGAAAAATAACAACAATAGAAACAATTGGAAATAAGGTTTACCAAGTTGGGAAATTTGTTTATTAAGTTTTGAAATTTTGGTTCCCTAAAGGTGTCACACAAGAATTTGTTGTTTTCACCAATTGTAATTGTTCAAAATAGATAACAAAGTTCATATTTGAAAAGAACACACAATTTTGGGTGGTTTACATGTTTCACTTGTTGAAAAAGGATTTCAAATAAATTATTTATGAATTAAACAAGTTTAAGCAAGAATTAAATGAATTTAATTCAAACATGAACTTATTTGAATTTGTATTTGTGCAAAACATTAAGTGAGATTCATAATTGAAAATCTTATACTTTTATGGTTTGAAAACATATTTTATATGTCCCAAAAGAAGTTAATTTGACCAAGTTATGAATTTAGCAATTTTAAATGATTTAAACAAGGTTTAAATTGTTTAACCAATTTTAATTATTCAAAACATGAAAAAAAGTTTATATTTGGAAAGGTGGTTTAATTTTGCATGGAAAACATATTTCATTTGTTGAAATTGGATTTAAAATGAGCAAGTTATTAATTTGACAATTTTAAATGCAATAAACAAGAAACAGTTGTTTTCAGCAATTTAAAATATTCAAAACAGAAAACAAATTTTATATTTGGAAAGTACATGAAAAGTTGATTGGAAAACATATTTAGTTTGTGGAATTTGGAATTTTTATGCCCAAGTTATGATTTTTGCAAATTAAAAGGTTTAAATAAAGCATTGAATTATTGCACCACTTTTAATTAGGGAAAACAATAAACAAATTGCATTGAAAAGGTTGAAAACATGTAGCAAATGTTTCATTTAACATTTAGAGCTATCAAACATAATTTTTGGGTTATTTTTGAAGTTATTATGCAATTTTCCATAAATAGTCTTATTCTGCCCTTTTTAGTAAACAGAGGGAAACATGCTCAAAATTAATTCAATTGTGCCCAAATAAAATACCAATGTGTAGAGTTTGTTAAGACAAATGTTTAGAGCCCAAGTTTTCTTAAATTGGATGAGCGAAACTCAAGTTATGAAATTCCAAAGTTTCCAAATTTTATTGCATTTTCAGTAATTAATTATTTAGTGCAAAAATTGTTACAGAAACATGTTGCAAACTTGACATTAATAGAAGGAGCACAAAATTATGAATCCACAGGATTTTGAATCATTCAAATTGGAGCAATATTCAATTTTATATTGATTTTAGAGTTAATGCCTCAGATCTGAGTTTCTGAAATTCGGTCAGAAAAAGAAAAACAGAAATAAAAAAGGTGGCTTTGGGGGATCAAACCCAGGACCTGGGACGTGCGCACAAGGGGGTTAACCAGTAGGGTGGAGTTTGGAGTTGTGATAGGAGAGGCATCTGTGGGGGGTTATGGTTCAGAAACTGCACCGAATAATTCAGAAAACAAACACAAAAGGTGGGGGACTGGGGATTTGATCCCGCGATCTGCTGGATGCGCGTGCAGCGAGACCACCAGCTGGTCTGCTGCGCTGGTTGGAGTGAATACGGGATCGATTGGTTTTGAGTCTATTAATCGATGTTAACTGCAACTGCAAGCGCACACGTACACGTACAGTAGTTCTTTTCTGTCCACGAAACAGCCATGGCTGCAAGCAAACGGCCGGAGAAATCGAGGTGCAAACGGAAGAGAATCAAGAGGGGAAATAGGGGAATGGAAAGAGGAGGTTACCCTCGTCGCAGGGGTGGCCGCGGCACGGCCGGGGGGTGGCGGAGACGTCGGCGGCGAGCTCTGGCGGCCGGCGTCCGTGGCACAGGTAACGGAGGCGTTTCTCCTCTCGATGGCGGCGGAGAGGTGGGAGACAAGAGGGAGGAGGGGCGGCTAGGGCTAGGGTTAGGGTTTCTGAGGGGGGAGGAGTAGATATAGGAGGGGGGTGGGGTGGAGCATGCACGTGCTGTCCATGCCTGTCGTCATCGAATCGTACGGAGGTAGGGGGAGATGGGGTAGCGGGCTGCAGCCTGGTGGGCTGGGCCTGCCTCTCCCCTTCTCCTGCGTTTTTTTTCTTTTTATTAACTCGTTTTGTTTTTTTTGCTGATTTAGAAATAGGAAGAAATAGATAGGTTTTTGGGGTAGAAAAATTTAGGGAAAAATTTATGTTACTTATTTATGTAATAGCAACAAGTTGCAAGTGTTTGTTTTACAAAAAGTTCAAAATAAAAATGTTGTTTGTAATTTAATTCAAATTTGGATGGATTTGATTATTAAGTGATTTATTGAAAACAACTTTCAAATAGGGTGAACCTTATTGTTTAATTAGAAACAAATGATTATAATTGTTGTGTATTTGTCATTAATTCCAAAAGGTTGCTGTTTGTAAAATGTATTTGAATTTGAATAACAAATTGAGTTAAGTGAGTTATTAAAAACAATCATTTCAAATAGATTGAACCCTCAATTTTATTTGCAACAATTGCTTAGAGTTGTTGTGTGAATTTCATTAATTCCAAAGGGATTGCTGTTTGGAATTTTATTTGAATAACATTTGAATTAAGTTTGGATTAAGTGAACTATTAAAAGCCATAATTTTAAATGGTTTGCACCTTATGGTTTAATGGAAACAATTGATTGTTTTGATTTGAAATATCATTTTGGAAATTGTAACATCACAAGTATGAAACAAAAGGTTTAAAATTTGATTTGAAATTCAAATAGAAAACAAAGGAAAACAAAGGAAAACAGTTGGAAAACAAAGCAAAATAGAGGAAAACAAATGGAAAACAAGCAAAACAAATGCAATGAACATGATGTCATGATGCAAAACATAAAATAACAGATAGCAAACATTCTAATGGCTATTTTTCATACTTGGGATGTTACACTCAAGAACTAAACGAACTAATCGCAAGACATCATACGGATGATGATCGTACGTGATGTAATGATGAATAAAAATCTGGTCATAAAGTGCAAACACCTATAAATCTCGTAGGCATCAACTACAAACAAGTAATCCACACCGGGAGAGAGATCTAGTGGAAAACAACAATATGGAACCCTAATTGTTATAGAGGGATAAATATGGACGATTAGGATGATGATTCTGGTGGTGAGGACGATGACGATGATGATTTTGATGATGCACGGAGCGATGGCGGTGACGATGATTTCGCCTCTCCGGGGAGGAATTTACCCGAAAAATTTCTCTCTGCCAGAGAGCTTTTCTCTCTCTGTTGTTTTCCGCCCCGAGGAGGCGAGAGAATATTTCCTCGATGGTTCTTTTGGGCTTAGGGTTCCCTGGGGGTCAAGTACGTGAAAGGAGGCGACTAGTGGTGGGCTAGGGTGGCCACACCACCTGGCGGCGCGGCCAAGGGGGGCACCTAGTGGTGTGGGCGCCTGGTGGCCCCCTCTAAATCTCCTCTTGGATGGATCCCTCATCTGGTCTTCTAAGACTCCTCCGATGTCCCCCTTCTTCTTGTCTTTAGAAATAGGATACCTTGACGGTGCTTTTTCCGGCTGATTTTTGGCCCCGGTGATTATTCTCCAATAATTATCGAACATGCAAAATAAGATGAAATAGCATAAATAATGCATCATAATATGAAATATGTCGATGAATAACAGAAAATTACAATATAAAACAGTGATGCAAAATAGACGTATCAATTTACTTTTGTTTAGTCTTGTTTTCTCTTATAAAAAAAATAGGTCTCTAGTTTCTAGTCTTTTATTTCTGTTATTATTTTATATTGTTTATCTTGCAAGCATGGATACCAATGATACTACTAAGCTATGTGATTTTACTATTAATAATAATGATGATTTCATATGCACACTAATTGCTCCACCTGCTGCTACGGCAGATTCCCATGAAATTAAACATGCATTGTTGAATCTTGTCATAAAAGATCAATTTTCTGGTTTGGAGAAGATGTTGTGTCTCATTTAAATAAATTTGTTGAGTTATGTAATATGAAAACTATAAAAGAGGTAGATGGTGATATTTTTAAATTAAGTTTGTTCCCTTTCGTATTAAGAGGAAGAGCTAATGAATGGTTATTGTCTTTGCCTAAAGAAAGCATTGATTCTTGGAATAAATGCAAAGACACTTTTATTGGGAAGTATTATCCAACTCAGAAAATATAAAACGGATAAGTAACATTATTAACTTTAGAAAAATGATTCTGAACACTTTTCTCACTTGGGAAATAATGAAAACAATTGTCCCGCACACGGACTAACTACATGGACGGTCGTCCAAACCGTTTACGCAGGATTTTTTTTCAAGTAATTTATTGGATTCAACTGCGGGAGGAACCTTCATGAACCTCACTTTAGGTGCAGCAAAAAAATTATAATTTTATCTAATGATAAACTATTCCCAATAGCAGACACAAAGGGCTCCAATAGGTAAAATGGTAAACTATGTTGAAGAGGTCTCTTCTTTGAGTGATAAGATTGATATGCTTGCTTATTTGCTAGCTAATCAAGTGCATATGGATCCTAATAATGTTCCCTTCAATTCTCTGCTTGCTAATGAAAATGATTAAATTTATGTGAATTTTAATTATTGCTAGAAACAATTTCGACAACAGTACTTAAAAAACTACTTTTGTGCTAACACCTATAGGCCATATCCTAATAATAGTGGAAATTCATATGGGAATTATTATGTAAATGATTACAAAAATACTAAAAGTTCCACCTTTGATCTTGAGAACATGGTTAAATAATTTATCACTTCACAAAAAGATATCAATAAAATTGTTGATGAAAGTCTTGCAAAACTAGATAATCTTGTCCTGAAAGTTGATTAGTCTTGCTCATGATGTAGAAATTTTAAAAAATAGGACTACACGTCTTGAGTCCAAGAAAACTGAACCTATAAATTCTATAAAATTTCAAATAAATTAGAACATAACAATGTTAGCTCAAATTTGTGCTAAAAGAGAAGGAGAAGCTGAAATTGCTGAAAAAATGCTAAAATAAGCCTGTTAAAATTCATACTATCCAACCCTTTAAAGAAGTGAAAACTTTCGGTACGAAAGAGTATCCTAATTCTTATAAACATGTTGATGTAAAAATAGATGGTATTGGAGAGCTCATGACTTTACATAGAAGGAGTCCCAAAAGTTAAGAGTTTGAAATTTTTGGTAATGAGAAAATTGTTGCAAGTGGGATTGAGGATAATATCCTATTTATGCTAAACCAAGGGGACGACACTGCACCCGTTCCGTCTTCCCGCCGGCCCAAAATTCGAAACAAGAAGGGGCCACGTCCCGAGGGGCGACGTGACCGGACGCCAAGACGCTTACTGCTCTATGCCACCCGGCCAGAGAAGTCATTACGACAAGATGTTTCCGCCACATGCGGGAGATAGTGGATTCTCCCACAAACCGTCGCGCCACGTGGCGAAGCTGCCTCGAAATTTGAGGGCCCAAGCCGCTTCACCTTCTATCAACGCGTGCACGTCTCGTTCCCGGGGTCTACTGTAAGGCCCACGAATACCAGTGTATCATGGGCCGACCGCTGCGAGGCCAGCCCAATCACTACGGGAGGAGCCCGTACCATGCTGGCTCCCATAGAGAATGTACGAGCCCTGCCTTCAGGAAAGGTGGCCCCCCGACGAGGGGTCACTTCCATCAACCTGTTCACCATCCGATGGAGTGAAGCCCTGCCTGACCTCTCGCTCCTCTCCAGAGGTACCTTCACACTCCGGGCCCTCACCCCTTGGACGACAAAGCCTCTGCCCCAGTGACCAAAACGTCACAGCGCCAAAGAGTCGCTTTGGCCACAGTTACCCTTCTCGTGTTTAAAGCAGGGAGCGCTGTTGCGCGCGCCAAAGCCCTGTCCAAGGCTTTCCCCTTTTGGGCAAGAAGACCAGTCCACCACTACAAGAAGGAGGGGAACGTCACCGGATGCCCCACTGCCCTGCCATTGACGGTGGCGAGCGTCCTCGACGACCATAGACAACATGTGTGGCAGGGCGCCGCAGTGTACTATTTTGGCACCATATGGTAGCCCTTTCCCGCTCATTGGCATGGCAAAGGGGGCCAAGTGCCGGTATAAGTAGGTTGCTCTCACCACCAGGGAGGGGATTGATCCAAGGGGTGAATCGACCAAGGAATCGAACCTCTTAGTAGCTAGACCACCAGAAGAACTCAGTTGTACTGTACGCCTCGCGGTGCAATCAACCAGACAAGCAGGAGTAGGGTTTTACACCATCACGGTGGTCTGAACCTGGGTAAAAATTTCCGTGTCCCTATTGTTTCCCTTCGGGAGCTCCTCTCCTGAAGCCTCTAGAGGTGCGAGTGAACGTGGTTAGCCCCTAGTGCTCGAATCTTTTGAAGCAACCCTGTCGTGGACATAACAGCTTCTCAGACAACACCTCATGCTTCTCCTCCTGTTCCGGCAACGGCTCGTCCTCCTCTAGGTAGGGCCGCGCTCGTCCTTCTCTGGCAGCATCGCGATAGGCTCCTCCTGCTCCGGCAGCATGGTGTTCTTCTCGGGAACCGGCACGCCAATTAGAATTGGAGAGCGGGACGAATGCATGGTAAAAATTCCTTCAAGGGTGTGGTTAAAGAGAGACCCAAGAGTCGTAATTTCTCTTCTCCCAACGATACGCGTCGGTTCCTGAGACAACGCGACGGAAGCAGGCCTGCCGGCGACCGAAAGTGAGGCGGCTCGCGCATTCCCAAAGGGTCTATTATGCGAGGCAACTCGCACCTTGGTAACATGAACGCGAGACCAGTAGACGCCCTTAGCCGCCATTTCCCTCACCCCTCCTGCAACCACACGGGCTGAGAGGTGCTATAGAATCCCATAAACTCTACCCCACGATCTCTTCCAAATCCAGAAATCCCACATAGCGGCTTCAACTTCTACACCTATGGCCATATCTCCAAGGGTCAGCAATTGTGATGGGCACAATGGACATGTGGACAGGGCGGCCAAGGTGGGTGTGGAGGCCATGATGGCGACGAGAGAGTTGCACTGCTTGAGTTACTCGTGCATTTCCACCCCACATTATGCCGGCCAGTGGAGAAAAGAACAAATGTGCTTTAAATATGCCGGCCAGTGGAGAAAAGAACCATGCTCGGTCAGCCAGGCAGCCAAGAAAGCATTGACAAGGAGCACGACGATGCGTCGACCATGGATGAGGGCAATGAAGACGAGGAGGAGTATTAGCGAGGGTTCGCGGCGGCCCTCAAATTTGTAATTTAAATTTTTTGAATGAAATTATAAATATTTGATAAATTAATGTGCTCAAATATTTTTGATTTGTTTTTTAAAGGAGCCACTGTGCCCTAATACGATGGACACGTATCCTATGCTCCAAAGATTGCACAATTAGGCCTTGTTTGCTACTAGCGTATTTTTTAGAATTGGTGGGGGGTGATTATCTAGGTCTAACTTTAAATCCCCGCATATTTCTAAAAGTATGATTGGTTCCAATGTATTTAACATATTTTATTTTCCAATGCCCAAGTAGTAAACGGAATATTGGACATTTTTCGGGATACGATCCAAAATTATCCTGTCAAATCTCTAGAATACACTTCCAATAAAGTAAAGAAGGTCTTATGAGCTGCCAAACACATATTTTGATGAGTGTGAGTTGAGATGCTCAACGTTCGCTTTGTTTTACTCAAGCGCGTCCGTCCTTTCATTTCTTCTCTGTTCTCGCATTCATCAATTTTTCATTCGACCTTTCGGTCGTACGCATGGATATAAACATCAATTTGACCCGCAGCTGCTGAGATCAAAGCTGCATGCATTCCAACTATAGCATGCATTCGTGGAAGACCCGGACCGTTTTGTTTTAGCTCCAAGAGAATAAAAAGATTATACGGTATCCTGGTGTGCGAGATGACACGATGAGCCGGTGCATACGGTATTCGGGTACATTTAAGAGAAAGTCAGGTAGATTGGTAGAAGCAGGACAACGACGCAGCTCGGAAGTGACGGTGCAACCGTGGCTGGGCATGTGAGCTGCACTGCAGAGATCCGTCTTTTTTCAGATACATGCTGCTCCCTGTGTTGAACGCGTTGGAAAATCGCGAACGCCTGCCAAACCACCCAGGTCTGACAAAATGTATTTGATTACTCCTTCCACAGTACCTCCACTTGGAGGTGGCATGCAAACTAGGAGCTAGCAGCAGCACTGCAGACTGCCGCGCATTGATGCGTTGGATCTTGTAGCATTGCTTCTCTCTAATTATTTCACTTAAGTGTATCTAATATTTAAGATTTATGTTTGACCAACAATTAGCACAAAATAAAAATTTAGTTAATAAATATTTTATATTATTTGAACACACAATTTTAATAATATTAATTTTTCTTAAAAATCAGATACCCATTGTTATTTGATAATTATTTATCTAACAAACAATAATCCCACTAAGCTGATGCAGCCTATTGATATTAAAATATCGCAAAATAGTTCTGCCGGTGATTGTACATCCTGAAAGAGAATGCGTATGGAGCACTGCTACCCATCTCCTGGAGGAGAGACATTAGAACCGATATGGTTTTTTCAGACGCTCATGTTAGCGTGATGCTACAGAGTACTATATCTATTGTATAATCGTCATGCTTATATGGACGGCTAGTCATGCTGCTCTTAAATTATGCTTTGATACCCATTGTTATGGATTGCCGCAACAGCTCGGTACTCTAGCCCTCTTGGAAGTACACCCCTTTCTCAACAAGCTGATTGGTGGAAACAAGCAATCATGGGTGCAGATAGAGTGAAGATGCAAGCTAGATAGGCACAGGTAGTGCTTGCGTTGTACAGTACCTCTTTGCCAACAGAAAAAAAAAAATGTTTACCCATCCGTTCTCAAGATCCCAACCCTCTTAGATTAGTTCATATTCTTAGCGAATCTTTTACGCACAATCATACTTTTGAAAATAAAGTTTGATAGTTTCTTATGTATTTTATTTTTTCGCACTTTAATAAAATATAAAATATGGGTCACATTTTTATCACACTTTTAGACGCCTAAGTTCTTAGCCACACCTGTTAAAACTAGTTTTGGTTAAAAAAAACACACATTGCAGAAATACTATTCTAGCCAAGGATACTAGTCCAATTATGTGTCGTCGACCAATCAAGGTGACAAGTTGAAAGAGTAAGCATGAATACGAGGCAGCAACAACAACACCATGACCTATTTCGTCCGGATGTGTCCATTTGAGTTTCAGGTTTGCATGGACCCATTTTCATAGCAAATTTGGGTTGGGTTTGTGACAGCCCCAAACACGTGCATACGGCTGTTGCGTCCCCCTTGTCCACGGGTGGCAACCCATCCCCATCCCGCCTTTTACTCTTCTAAGCCAAGCTCCCGCAACTGCCCTAGCCACTCCGCCATTTTTTATCCATTTATGTTGCCCTGTTGGAGTTGCCTGATGTCATGAAGCTGCCTAGCCGACGCCCACTTCTCCATCGCCAAAAATCAGCAATTATGTGTCAATCGCACCCGTGGTGCCTCCCGTTGATCTCAATGTCGCCAATGTGGTGGACAACTCACCCGTTCCGCATCGGAAAGCCCCGCAGCTGATCTCCAAATGGCCGTGACTTGTTTGGTGAAATTTCGGCCCCAACGATGGCAAAGGGGGCAACAGTGATGGTAGCGATAGACTCGATGGTGGCGGCAACGATGGCGCATGTGATGGCAACCTCAATTACTTGCCTTCGACCGCTTCTACGTGAGCCACTAATAGGGTTTATTCTAGTCAAAAATTTTCTTTCAAATATGTAGATATAACATAAATTTATTGAAATACATTGGTTTAGCTTCCACTGTTTGTTTTTAAGTTTTTTGAAAATAAAACCATATGAGGTTAGCTCCAAGGGAACACATTGCCTCCAATTGGACGATATCGTATGCCGACGCTCCCAATGACATCATTCATCTAACATATTTACCAGACCTCCTGCTAAGGGTTAACGAGGGAGTCTAAGAGTGTCTCCAACAACACGCCCAAAGCGCCCCCTCCCCACAAATGTCTATTAGCGTGCCAGAAAAAAAAACAGCCCACGGCGGCACCACCTAAATTAGGGACCTACACGCAATTTCTTCCGGCACCCCCTCCGAACGTACTTCCAAATTTGGGGGCGGACTAGGCCACTAGGGCTGAAGGACTGCACACAAATAGAGTCTCCGACTGTCCGGCCAGCTTATAGTGATGGCCTCACCGGTTCCCAAGGTTGTCTCTTCCCACACACCGTTGTGTGGAATGCCCAGGCATCCCACCGACGTGACGCGTCTTGTCGATTTGCATGCCGCCAACTACAAAAAAAAACCGCCTGCTAGCTAGCTCCAACACTTACTATCGCCTGCTTCAGCGCTGCCCACTATTCCCTTTCCTCCTCTCCCTACACCACCCACGCGCCATGGCGCACAACGACGAGGCCCGGGAAGTTGTCGCGACGCACGAAGGAGAAAACATGTAGCATGGAAACAACCTCCTCGTCAGTGAGGCCCGGCAATTCGAACATTTCAATATATTTGTGACGTCATACTTCCACATAACGAAGAGGTGGAAGATGACCCCGACGAGCCGCGTCGTGGCGCCAGTGTCACACAACGACGAGTTCACCTCCACATTCTGCGGTGGGGGACGTGATGAGGACGGTGCAACACCGAGAGAGAGGCACGGCACCACCGGTTCACCCTCCCCAACTAAGACCAGTGGCACCACCGATTCCGCCTAGAGAGGGGTGTGGCTCTCACACGTTTATTAGGGGGGAGGGACAAATGGGCGGTGGAGTGGCCTAAAAATTGGTTGAGAAGCCACATGCTCGAGGGCATCCTCGCCTGGTGCAACAACGGGCCGCTGGAGCGAGTGGGCCGCCCAAGCCCCGTGCACACCTCCACGGGCTTTGACGCCGACTGCAATGATGCCCAAACTGTAGACGAATGTCGTCAAGAAGGAGGCCGAACCACGACGAAGCGGCGAAATCTTCATTGGCGCGTCGAAGACGCCACCAGAGAGATAGGAGCTGTCGGAGGAGTGGCGTGTTATGGAGACACTCTCAATGCGACGCCATCGGCGAGAGAGACATTAGCGGACACAACAATAATTTCAAACCTGGGTAGACAATGGATTTCATGAAGTGTCTACCTGGGTAAACACTTGGAATGATGAAGACGCTTCTTCGCTCCACAAAAGAGCTACCACCGCTGCCGCGCCACCCTGTCGAACCGGGTGATAGCCTCGGGTTCTACTTGACCATGTCCGCGTCGACAGAGGAGCACCCGCAGCGATGAAGCCGGAGCCCATTGACGATGTTGTGGAGTATGACAGGACGGTACTGTCCTACAAGGCGAAGTCGGAGCCCTACAACGGCGACACCATGAGCATATCCATTAACATCTATCACTACCATTAAATGTTGCCGCCCGCCACCGCCTAGCTAGGGTTTCTTTTGTTTTGGTTAAAAAAAATCAAATTCTTGTAAAAATCGTCCAATTTAAATAAAATTTGTTCGTTAGATTTAGATTCCAACCCCGATAATAAAAAAAGAAAGATAGATTCGACAGCCGACAGGAACAATGGATGCCTTCCGGCCTCGTCTGCTCGTTTCTCATTTTGGCTTATGTGGATAGCTTGTGGCTGGTAGCTCACATGGTGTAGGCGGGCGACGTGACACGATTTGCCGATGCATATGGCATTACTGATCATTTAATTAAGCGACAGCCAGGTAGAAGCAAGATGACATGCCCAGATTGGAGGTGCCGGGCTTTGTGCTTTGTGCTCACGAGGTCACGCCGGAATCGCGAACACCTGCCAAGCCACCAATGTGTGACAAAATGTACTCGATTACTAACAGTACTCAGGCCTTGCAGTGCTATGCAGACGTAGGGGCTAGCACCAGCAGACTGCGGTGCATGCACGCTGGGCCCGCTCCTTAGGTCATATTGATCTAATCACATCATTTTTATTTATTAAGTGTATCTGATGATTAAGATTTATGTTTGACCAACAATTAAAATAAATAAATAATTTGTTTAAAGTAATTTGTATCAAAATTTAAGTATATTGTTGGTCATTAATCTGGTAAAAAATTATCCCGCTAAAGAGATACGGTGCGTAACATGGAGCGCCGCTACCCATCTTTTGCGGGAGAGTATAATGTTAGAAGCGAGAATGTTTGGTAAGCATATCGGTCACAAACTGGATTTTAGCCATTTAAGCATTCGTTAAAATATGTACGTACATGTAGTAGAATGCTAAACAATGCAACAATTAGCTGGTGATCGATATAAAGTTTGTTAGCATGATGCGTCGCAGCACTGTACCTATGGTGTAATCATCATGCTCATGCACGACTTGAAACATCCATTCTCAAGATCCCAACCATTGTAGATTAGTTCTATTGTTAGTGAATCTTTTGTTCACAATCACACTTTTTTCAAGCTAAAGTTTAACAGATTGGTATGTGTTTTCTTTTATGACACTTCAATAAAATATAATAAATGGCTCACATTTTCTATCACACTTTTTGACGCCTAAGTTTACACTTGTCAAAACTAGTTTGGTAAAAGAAACCACACAAATACTATTTCAATCAAGTCCGCTAGGCCCATTAAGTGTTGATCGACCCATCAAGGTGACAAGTTGAAAGAGTTAGATGGATATGAGGCAACTGCAACACCATGACCCCATCCATTGCTTTTTGCGCGGACAAAATTGCATTTTACTGCCCGGTTGAACCTATTTCCAGCATAAATCTAGGTTGGCTAACTTTTACTCTCCCAAGCCAAGCTCCCGCGACTGAACTAGCCATGGCCGACGCTCTAACCATAGCCTCCGTAGATGTCACGACCGTCGAACCCTTCCATGTCCCTGCCATAGTCGTCCTAGTCGTGGACGCCCTCGCCGAGGCCCCGGTAAAGCCGAAAAAGATTTCATCCCGAAGCGGAGAGTCAAGAAGACATTGAAATGGAGAGCCAGAGGAAGAAGGTCAAGAGGAAAGAAGGAGCCACTCCCGAAGCCGCTTAAGCACGGGTCTCCGGCTTGGATGGCAGGGCCATCGTCACCCATCTCATGGTAGGGATCGTCCGCGAGTTGACCCAAGTCATGGCCACCACCGCGGTGGACAACTCCTAATTGTCGGCAGCCCGACCACCCATGCTTCTGTAGTCCCATTCCATGTCAACACCTCCATTGCCACCAGGGCCATATGGGGTACCTATCCGGACTCACCCGCCCGACGTCCCACTTCTCTGATTCAGAAATCGTCAATTCTACACTGATCGCACTCGTGGTGCCTCCGGCGATCTCAATGTCGTACATGTGTGGTGGACAACTCACGCGCACCGCATAGGAAGGCCCCGCGGGTGATCTCCCCATTATCCGCGATTTGTTTGGTGAAATGCGGACCCCGACGCCTGACGTTCCGTGTGATTTGTCTGAACTATGAGACCGGGGTACGTACGGGTCTCGCACAACCATTTCGGGTACGGTGTTGTATGCCGACATAGCATAATATTCTTTGGTATTATAGCAGATTGATTGATTTATTTGCTATATGTATTTCCTGTCTTATTTTGACGAAAATGTGCGAAATGATCATAATCAAAAATAAAACAGACAAGGCAGACCAAATGGGTCGTCGTGTCTGGGTGTAATGGTGGTGCAATGCCCCTTCGTGCACAAGTGATAAGCAATGTCGTGACTCGGAGGAGAGTTCGACGTCCGAGGAAGGGAGATATCCCAGCTAGAGAAAGACCTGAGAGTTTCCTCTGCTACTGAGCGCCATCTCGGAGCCCAAAGGAAGACCATGAAGTACGTTGATTCCCACCTTCGTGCATAATTGAGAAGCCTTCAGTTTCAGCTTGCAACCAGCCAGGCTAGAGTTGAAGTGTTGGAGGAACAGCTACGGCATCCTCGAGCACTTAGGATTGTTGCGGGTTGTTAGGAGTTTGTGTTTTTCCCACCAAGACGCTTGTTTGTTTGTGTTGTGTGAAATCTATTAAGAACTATGTGTGTGGTAGGTGTGTTGTAAGACCTATGCTTTTGCCATGTGGAATCTAAGTTTGTGTTATGCTTGTTGAGATTATGTCTCAAGTTTATGTTAGCCTATGTGTGTGAATGTGGTTGTTTCTTAGATGCTTGTTTGGTGTTGTATTTTTCAACCATTCTCATCTCTGTTATGAGCCGATTTGTTTCACAAGTTTTCAGAACAAAACCAGCCTTTTATCTACTCTCGTCTTATACCATTCTTTTTCCTCAGCATGGCCAGCGATTTACCTCCACCACCTGAGCCAACAGTTGCTTAACATTTTTGCTCTGATAATGGAATACCGTGAAGCCGCTCGTACAGAGCGCAATGCCACCCTTGCTGCCTTGCAGCATTTGACTCAGCTTGTCACCATCAATGCTGAGAATAATGGTATCCTTATGATGGAGCACCAGCGCCTGCTTGCTGGTGAGAGTCGCAAAAGCAAGATCATGACGCCAGGAGAACCTAGTTCACCTATGACTTGCAGTACCTTGCCTGTGATGCCACAAACCCCAAGGAAGCGTGTGAATATCAGGCCTAAAACCACGGGTTGCTATACTTGTGGAAAGGAAGGACATTTCGCTTGCGAGTATCCCCAGAAGAATCGTGTTCTAGTTCATCCTGATGAAATCCAAGAGACCCAGGGTCCAACCCAGAAGAAGCGAAAAAGTTTGATGAGTGGACCTCGAGACCAAGATGACATTAAGGAAGTGCCGGAGACTCATGCCATAGTTACTGGTAGGTTTTCAAACCAGATCTGTGACCCCAATAGTTGGTGTTTGTATTCGTATCCTGAGAAATCCGACGTGATGGAACACTAGTAGTGTCTCGTCGGACTAGTAAAAAGTATCTTTAGAATTAACGACACTAACGTGACTTAATCTAACTCTACATTAACACCTAACTCAGTTTTCAGATTACTAACCAACTTTTCAAAACCAAGGAGAATGGTGGCTTAGGATGTCTTATAGCTGTCTAACAGAAAGAGAAAGATGAAGGGAATATTGGAATTTTGAGTTGTGATTTTTACTAGACAATAAGATCCCTCGTGTATCTATTTTGGGGAACCAGATCTTAGGATATAAGATTGTAGAGATTCGTTTGAGGTTTATAATAGTAGTGAAAGTTTGAGGAGGAAATAAGAGCTTATTTGAGTTTAACCAACAAGATATTGAGGCATATATACTCTAGGGCTAACCCGTTGTGGATCCCAAAACTTTGGAAGTTATCTAGAGCTGAAATATGCAGCATCGAAGAAATGATTGGAGGTTTAGAAATATTGGTGGAAACTATTGGACTTTTAGGAAGCATTTGATTCAATGATGAAGATTGGATTGATTAGGAGTATAATATTGGGAAGTATTTGTGGTATTGGGATGATAATGATAATGTTTCGCATAAGGGATTGTCATACTGGATTGTCATAGATATATCAATTGTAGTAGAAAGATTATGTTAGACTGGAACATATATTTCGATTTTCATAAAAGACATATTGGAGAAATATTGGTTTCTATATAGGAAGGAATTGGTGGTTATAAAAGAATGATTTTTTGATTTTAGGAAAAATCAATATGGCTTGGAGATAGTCATCTACTATCTCACGCTCTGTTGAGATTGTTCTTAGGGGAATGGTTTAGCATTGATGAGATAGGAGTATGAAGAGTTTGAAAGGATTTATATAAGTAGTCAGAAGTTGGATAAGATCTTTAGATTATGGGTATATGATTATTGGATTTGTTGGTTTAGTTTTGGCAATATGGTCGTGGAGAAAATAACTTTTGAGGGAGACAAATAATATGAGACTTGCTTTTCTAGGAGTAGATTAGATTAAAAAAAGGACACATTCTTTATCCATATATGTCGTCATGTTGGAGTTGCCTCAAGTCATGAAGAATGTAATGTGCATAAAAAGTAAAAAAGTAAAGGGATCGTTAAAAAATCTGTGTATTCTAGGCTACCAAAAGTGATAATTCAGATAAATTTTCAAGTTTTAAAAATATGTACAGTCTCCGCACCTAGATCCACACATTGTAATTTTTGGTCGGCATAAATGTAGCGAATTGTGGAGTAAATTTTGCACACTAATAGAGCTCATGCTTATCCATATCAACAATTTTTAGTCCGAATTTATTGAATCTTTGAAATGACACTTCTATTCTTTTTCAAATGCCACGTTAAACTTTATATATCCCCTGCCAGACAAATGTATAATTTTTACATCTCAAAATCATGCAATCGATGTTTCCAAACTTCTCGGGGCATCCTCTCACTATACCTTGTACATTTGATTCTGTTTGATAGGTCGGTCCAAACGTTGCCACCGCTGCATTGCAAGATAGGTACGTGGATTTAATTATCGTGGATTCAAACGTGTAGTTGTCCAAAAAGACTCGAGGAGGTCCAAAAATACTAGTGGGAGACGGGGCTCTAGTCCCGGTTGGTAAGGGCCTCTAGTCCCGGTTTTCCAGCCGGGACTGTCCAATTGGGACTAAAGCCCCCCTACTCTCGACAGGCCACGGGTCAGCACAAAAATTTATCGACGTGGACGCGGCGCAGTGCTCGGGCCGCGGGAACTTTGTCCACGGTTTGTAATAAAACTCAGGGCAAAAGGTCCTCACGTGTCGGCGTCGCATCGCGTGTCCAATTGGGACTAAATTCCCATGGGATTTTGGGGTTTCAAGGTTTAGGGTTTTGTTATGGTTTTCACGGTACTACGTAATTAGTGTAGCGTTGATGCATACATATAATATAATATATCCTACAAACATTCATATATATATATATATATATATATATATATATATATATATATATATATATATATATATATATATACAAATATTGTATTACATTGCACCTCTTCGACAATTAGAAACCGTCCTACATCGCTCTCCGTCCTCTCTATCGTCGCGGGTATCACAAGAAATCTATGGTGCGTTGAAGCTAGATCTAATGTTCTTGGTAGTTGAATTCTCCCCTTAGAGGTATGACATGCTCTAACAAAAATCCGACCAACTCCTCTTGAATTCCTCGTATGCGGTTCTATGGTAGAAGCTTCTCCCGCATCTTTTGCATCTTTAAAGAAGGAGAATAAAATGCATATTTGAGTGGTGTGTGTACAAATGAATGAAAGTCAACACAATTTCTGTTAATAGAATAAAACCGTGAATACTTTTTACGTACCTCCATTTGTCTTACATCCTTGCGCCGCTTACTGGTCGTCATACGAATGTACTACAAATAAAGTATCCACATAAGTTTGTTCCTTTTTCCTGCCTCAAGCACTTTACGAGAATATAATTCAATCAAATAATAGTCAAGCATGATAATGATATTCAAACAAGAATCAAAGAGATGCGCGAGCATAGCTAATATCGGAGACAAGTAACCGCGAATGAGCTGGGAGCCCATTTGCGCTATACATGTGGCGGGTTTGGGCTGGCGATGGCGTGCTCTTTTCTTTCGGATTGGGCCAGTTGCTCTATGCTGGTTGGATGCGGCAAATAAAACCAACGTATCACGTCTTCTCTCCTGGTCTTGCTCGTCAACCCTAGCAGCCACACATCACGCGCCCCACGGCCTTGCCCTCCCGCTCCTTCGCCTCGGCATTCCCTCCGCCGCATCCTCACCTTCCCTCTCCTTAGCCTCTTCCTCTCCGCCGCCGTGGCCTTGTTGTCCACCACATCCGTCGTGGGATAATCACGGCAGACGTTACCGGGGGTAACTGATCTTGGGGCAAGACGACACAGACGTTTGGGAGAGGGTTTAGCTCAGAGGAAAGCATGATGGAACTCGATCTGGTAGCCGGCAATCAAGTCGCCGAGTCTCTGATCTCAAGTTATTAACTCAGCTCTCGTGTTACACTGGATACTCGATACCAAACGATATTGCTAGGGTTCTTAGATCTCCCTCAACTAATCCTAGGGGTCGGTTTATAAAGCACCCGTACCCCCTGGCTTGTTCTCCAAGGCGCACCCTGGATCCTACCCGGACACCACATACAAACCCTAACTTTCCTTTACCATAACCCACAATCCGGGTTACGAGACCTACAAACTTGGGCCTTCCAGAAGTTTCTTCATCCTTAGCCGGATCTTGTGCAGCGTCCTTTGGGCCGGGTTATACCTTGGAGTTGTCTAACCCGGGTTATTATCCCTCCATCAGTAGTCCCCAGAATAGCTTGGGCTTCACAGATCCTTCCTTGAAGCGCTTGCTATTCCCTGCAAAAACATCAGATGCACGAATGCATGAAGGCCGGGTTAAAGCGCTCTGATAAATAGCTAGGCCCAACTCCACGGTGGCCATATAGTAACCCGGCTTCTCTCCAAATACTTAGCTTTTCGGGTCTAAGCCCTGATAAAAATGTCAAGATCCTGTACTTTACTCGATAATTGATCTTGATATTATGAAGAATATCTCCTTCCAATTTCTGTCCAGATACCTCGCCCAATATTTAAAGCGTATCTCGCAAAACTTAAACAGATAGCCGTTACTCCGTAACTTCCGGCTCCCACCCGTTGAACTGGGCTTATCCACTCACGCTATTATAAATTGGCTCTTAGGAGTAACCCTAACCCCAACAGCTCATTTCCCCCCATTCTTCTTCCTTCCTTCCTCAGTGCTCTAGCTCACAGAGTGCCACCACGGAAGCCTCGCGTGCATCACCGGAGCCCATCTGCCGTCGGCTACGCTCCGCCACGGTGCGCTCTGCACCACCGCCCAGATCCGCCGCCGGTCCCCCGACCTGCCCGCCGGGAATCGCAAAGGGGCACCAGGCTTGTGCCATTTGCCTCCGTCGAGCTTCACTGCAATCCCCTCCAGTAAACCTCTCTCATCCATTAACTAGCCTCCGCAATTTCTTGATTTTATCCAGATTAGATCTAAGTCAACCCGCCGGTCCTTTTCCTGGTCACGCCGAATCAAGTTGCTCGTATTCATTCTAGCTCATCCAATAAATTGGATATAGACTTTATTTCACTTTCCTACCACCCATAGTCGTTAATTTTACCACAAATCTAGAAACGGAATCTCCAATCTGGGCTCGGGCCGCCCAAATTTTCCGCCCTTGTTTCCGTCACCCGGAAAATCTTCCCTTTTCTGGTTCTTTTTATTCGCAATAGGTACCTGTGCAACCATCCATCGCCCGCAAAGGCTCTTTCAATGCATAGACCTCCATAACTTTTATTATGATGCTTGATACCCGGATAGTTTGAACCTTACTCTGCAGATTGATACACGGATAGTTTGCAACTTCCATGTTGTCTCGATATCACTTGCCAATACTCAGACAACTCATGGCTTCCGAGTCTTATTCCTTGTATCCTTCTACCTCGTGCTTTGCAGGTCAATCACATGGCTCCCAAGAAGCAGGGGAAAACACCGGCCAAGGCCAAGACCACCAGCTCCATATCCGCCAATTGGGCGCGATCCACGGTTACGAAGGCCAAGTTAGAAGAACTGGCCGAGTTAGGGGTTCTACCCCCTCAAAAGGAAATCCACTGGAGGGTGCCGGGCAACGAGACCCGGCCTACACCGGCGAAGGATGAGGTAATATGTGATGGGGGGATGATAACCCGGTAGGCCAAACTCCAAGGAGTAACCCGGCCCAAAGGACGGTGCGCAGGATCCGGCTAAGGATAAGGAAACTTGTGGAAGGCCCAAGCTTGTAGGCCCAGTAACCCGGATTGTGGGTTACTGTAAAGGAAAGTTAGGGTTTGTGCGCTGTGTCCGGGTAGGATCCAGGATGCGCCTTGGAGAATAAGCCAGGGGGTACGGGTGCTTTATAAACCGACCCCCAGGTCTAGTTTAGACAGAGATCTAAGAACCCTAGCAATATCGCTTGATATCGAGCATCTAGTGTAATCCCAGAGTTGAGTTGTTATATCAAGATCGGAGACTCGGCGACTTCGAAGTCCGGCTACCAGATCGAATTGCACCATGTTTTCCTCTGAGCTAAACCCTCTCCCAAACGCCTGTGTCGTCTTGCCCCAAGATCAGTTACCCCCGGTAACGTCTGCCGTGATTATCCCACGACAGTTGGCGCCCACCGTGGGGCCTGCGTCCAAAGGTGTTTACATCACGGGAGAAGCTCGGAAGAGCATGGAGAATCTTGTCGTCGGCGAAATCTACATCGACCACAAAGGAGAAAAGATGGTGGACGATTCCGGCTGGGGGCCAGAGTCGAATCACCTCGAATCCGGATCCGTCGTGACAATCGGCCGGATCAGCGTCTTCATTGGTATGGTATGTACTTCCAATTCGATCCCTGACAATATTGGATCTGATTCTGTGCCAGGAGAAGCCACTTCTATCCGATCGGATGATGAAGAATCGACTGGAACGACACATCCGGCAGAAGAACCCATCGCGGAGTGGGAACAGCCGGAGGAGCCGGCATGGACCCCGCGCGACCGGGTCGAAAGAGAAGATGATACCGGGTCTATCCTGGATCTGCTGGAAAACCGGTATGAGGAGGAGAACGGCGAGGAAGAACAGCATGAATTTACAGCGGGTATCGTACGCCGAGTTGCAGTCTATGCGGCTCCCGCGGCCAATCTCAACCAAGGAAACGCAACCGCGGCATCAGTCGGGGCGGCTCAGGCAGTGGCCCAGCAGCAGGGCGCGGCTAACGGAGACCCGGTTTTGGCCCGGGTTGATGGAGAGTCGGCATCAGTAACCAGCCGAGCAGCGGATGAGGAGTTGCATGCAAATACGTTCGGATTCCTGGGAAACCGGACACCAGGGGCGGGTCCTTCGAACCCGCGCCACCCGGCCTTATTCGATAATAATCTGATTCTAGACCCCACGGTTCTTGCAACGGTTATCACTCCGGAAAACGCAGCGGAACGTGTCAGGGATCTGGATGTGGCTCGCCGTGCTCTGGAACAGCAAAGAAGGCAGGTAGAGGCAGAAAGGCAAGGGATGGCCACGCGGCAGCGTGAGCTGGATGCGCTGGAAACTCGGCTCCGAGAGGAAACGTCTAGAGTACATCAAAGGCATCAAACCAGGTTACCAGCAACGGGCGGGGTCATTAATCCGGCTAATTTATTTGTCACACCTCAGGATCAGCCGATACCAGTGGCGAACCAGGGAACCGCACCCCAACCGGCGACAGCAGGGACACATCCGGCAAATGAACGGGCCGGGTTACCCCCACCACAGACTAGAGTCACAACTAGCAACGATCTACCACCACCGCCACCATCACGATTCCGCACACCAGCCGGTCACTACAATAACCCCATGGACAATGTGTATGCGGCGACACTCGCGTTAAATCAAATCCCTGTGGGAGAGTCGCCCCATGCAGAGAAGACCCGGCAAGCCATCGATCTGTTGCACACTGCGGTGGCACAGCAAGCCAATTATCCGGATCATAGAAGCGGTATGCACGGGACGCCATACGTCAGTCAACAGCAAGGGAATATCCAAACAAGTTCAGCACGGCGGAGGGAAGAGCAGCAGCAAATGCCGCCTCCTCCCCGCGTTCAGGCAGCATCAGCAGCACAGGCTGTCGTGGACAGTTCCAGAGCCCGGAGGGCCGCGGCCGGGTCTGCAGCGCATGGACTTCCCGCAGCATCGCGCCCAGCCGCGCCCCCCGCGGTATCACACGTTTCTAGAGCAAGACCGGCCTCAACCGTTCTTGCGGGACCCAAGTGTCTCTCGGACAATATCAGAGCTGAACCTTACCCGGAAAAATTCAAAGAGCCAGAGAAAGTAGTGAATTATGAGCCAACTATGGATCCAGAAACATGGCTAAGCAGTTATGAGATGGCAATGTCGATTCGCAACGCGTCCGAGAACCTCCAAGCCAAGTTCATGTACTTGATGATGTCAGAAGGAGCAGCAAAGTTGTGGTTCACCAATTTGCCGGAAGGATCGATCAAGTCCTGGGAGGAATTGAAGACCGCGTTTGTCAAGCACTTTCATGGGACCTGCAGGAAATTGTTCACTATTGATGATCTAGAGCGATGCGTCCAGAAGAAGGGAGAATCGGCGCGCAGTTGGGTGCGCCGGGTTATGGAGATACTTCACTCGTCCACGGATATTCAGCCCAAGGATGCACTACAGGCCATGGCAAAAACATGCAAGTATATACCTATAGTGCAAAAGTTAACTCGCATGAAGTCTAGTCGAAATGCGTCGGAAGTTACAATGGGAGAATTGATGGATGCGTGCAACAAACACGCCGCGACAGATACTACAGAAGAAGAAGTCGATGACAGGAAGGTAAAAGCAAACACAAGTAATAACGGAAGAACCGACAATGGATCAGCACCGGGTAATAACGGAAATAGCCAGAACAAGCGCCCGTTTGAAGGAGGCTCCGAGTTTGTCGCCAACACAGAAGCCGGGTCTTTGAGGCCCAGAGCAGAAGGAAATTTCAACGGAGGTAATCACAATGGAGGAAACTATCAAGGACCGCCAAGGCCGGGTAACAATTGGGACATATTCAGGATGACATGCCCGAAGCACAGCAGGAACGGCAGGCCAGCTAACCACTCCCTGGAACAGTGCGCCGACTTACAAAGATGGAAAAATGAGGAAGTGAACAGAGCTATGCGAGGTGCAGGACGGGGAGGAGGACCGGGTCCAGGGGCAAACCCGGGCAACGGCCCACCCCCAGCTGGTAACCCGGCGGCTGGAAATCAAGGTAATAACCAAGGGGGGGCAGGAGGTTTCCAGGCTAACCCCAAACAATTGGGTCAATATCATGTGCATACCACAGGAGGCTCTAACAAGGACAAAAAGATACTGAAGCAAGCGGTCAACTCAGTTTCGTCAGCTGTCCCGAGATACTTGAGATGGTCAGAACAGGAGGTAACATGGAGCAGAAGGGATCACCCAGAAAGAATGGAGCACCCAGGAGTCTTGGCATTAGTAGTCGCACCACAGGTCAATGGGTATGAGCTGAAAAAGGTTTTGATGGATGGTGGAAGCAGTATCAATATACTGTATTGGGAAACCTTCCTACGCATGGGCCTCAAGGAGTCTCAGCTACAAAAAAGCTCAACCGTTTTTCATGGGATAGTGCCAGGTCATTCAGCGTGCCCCGAGGGAAAAATCGCATTGGAAGTAGCCTTTGGGGAGTCAAAGGATAACTATCGAGTTGAGTGGCTTACCTTTGAGGTAGTCAAATTGCGCAGCCCTTATCACGCGTTATTTGGAAGGCCGGCTTACGCCAAATTCATGGCTAGGCCGTGTTACGTGTATCTACAGCTAAAAATCCCGGGTCCCAAGAAGACCATTACCATACATGGAAATCGAGACATAGCAGCCGAATGCGATGAGGGAGACGCAGCAATGGCCGAGCAGGCATGTAGAAAAGAAGAACTCAAGCACTACCGGTCTCAAGCAGACCCGGAGGACAGAACCACATCAAAAAAGCCGAGTACTGAAGGCGAAAGAGCAAAATCCAAGGTAGCACAAGATGCTAAAATGGTGGCTTTTATCGAGGATGACTCCTCCAAGCAATCCGCCATAAAAGAAGAAGCTGCACGGCCGCTCACAACCAGCCACGTCATGGAAACACCCCACCCGGGTTGGCTAGTAAACCCGGTACTCGTCATGAAAAAATCCAACATGTGGAGAATGTGCATCGGTCACGCCAGTCCGGGACCGGTGTCCATGAAGAACTAAACAATGTAACGGGCAGCAGGTTTCAGACGCGCTCTTTTCCTACCCAGGGTACCTGAGGGGACTGGAAGGTTTTTAATGAGGCGGCCTGCTGATCCAAACTTTCTCGCATCAATAAAGAGATGGTTATCAAGTCCTATTTCATTACAGCCCAATTACAAGTAAGTAGTATCCATGTGACATCAATATTTCAGTATCATTAAGAACATTGAGTATATATAGGTCTCGGGGGCTGGTTGCTCAAGTAGCCCAGCCACAAACCCAAAAAACCCGGCCTTGATGCCTATGAGTTATAAGGGCCGATTATTCGCAAACGAGTACGGCTGCAATCTTATAACTGGACAAAGGAGCCAAATTTTCTTGACTTTTCTTACTTAAGCTCGATGTGACTCGCACTAAAGTGGCATGATTCGTTCGCTTACGATTACAATCAGCCATGAAGCCCAATGGGACTTGCCTGACCCTGTTTTCGTATAGATGTAACAACATGGTATCCACGCGAAAGCCGGCTTACAGTACAAGATAGTCAAAAGGGTCATCTAAACCACAAGTTTATGCAGAGTACAAGGCTAATAGCCGGAAACTCAACAACTATCAAGCATAACTTCAGTACCTACACGGAATGGCTTTAGGTTTTCGATTCGGTAAAAAACAATTTGTTCTCTGAGAAAGACCACACCCCCATGACTCGGACTTTGGGTCATGGGGACTGGGGACTTCGTAACAGAAACAAACTACTTGGCTATCGAAGTTCGAAAGACCCTACCATCCGAGTCTTGGGGACTTAAAGAAAAGTCCACTTATCAAAGCCCCTGGCACTCGGAAAACCGAGTCTTACGAAGGGAGCCAAAAAGAGAAACGGATATCGAGAACACACTAGTAGGGAAAAGGCTACCGCAGGCGAACCAATTTAGCCTACCGCAGGCGAATGTATGTTCGCCTGGGACCACCTCGCCAGCGGTAATGACTTACCGCAGGCGAACAACCTAATGCGCCTGGGGTATCTTGACATACCCCAGGCGAACAAGCGTTGTGCGCCTGGGGTAAGCCTATTACCTGAGGCGAACAAGCGCTGTGCGCCTGGGGTACATGTTCGCCTGGGGTATGATTCCCTATTCGCCTGGGGTATGGTTTTGCTGTGTCAAAAAATAAAAGAAACGAAAATAACAGAATTACAGCAAATTGACAGTAATAAATATGAAAATGACAGCAAAATAACAGAAATATTTCGATCATCACCAAATAGTCTCGAAACGAATAGTTTAGTTACAAGCATAGTTCAAACACTAGGAGTACATAGTCCAAACAAATCGATAGTTTAGTTATCTAGACAAGCAAAACAACAAGTAGCATCAACACTAGGAGTACAAGGAGTATAAGCACGGCGATGGCGAATGTGGTCATCCGGGCCCTCGTCTTCTCCGTCTTCTCTCTCGCTAGGTAAGTGGCGTATCGAGCTTCCGCCTCCACCATGGTCTTGTACCCCTTGTAGCTGTTGCCGCTGAAACCGTGCACCTGTCTTCGGCATTGGTCCCAGTCGTCGTAGACTCCGGGAACCCTACCGACATACACAACATACCATGTCATCTGTGCATAGGACAAAAATACGAGTTTAGCATCGAAAGTGATAATAGACCGCAAATAACTATAAAAAAATAGAAGCATCAAGGTTTACGAATAAAACACGACAAATAAAGGTCTAAAAGTTATATGATGCAAGTGTATACTAACATTTTGTCAATCCTATATTCTCGGCGGGAACGGACGAACGCCTTGTAGCGTGTTGAATGTCCGGGTGTCACGTTGCTCTCGTAGGTGTGCTTCTATGTCACGGTTGCTCGGTGGTGCGTGGCCGTGGAAGAACAAGCCACCCCGAGTGATGACATCCGATGAGAGTATCGTGCAGATCCTCCGCTGGATGCGACGGAACTCAGCCCGCACATATTCATCGGCGGTGTTGGCCATTTTTGTGGTCAGGTCTCGGAGATCACTTGGTAGATGGGCCTGTTGGGCATCCTTTAAGTACTCCCTCATCTGAAAGATGACATACCAAGCTTCCAACTCAGATTCTTGCTCCGATTGCTTGAGGCAGGGGAAGTTTGTTACGTGGGTGCACACGTAGGCGCCTCGGACTATTTTCTCCTTTTTTAGGGGCTTGCCTAAATCGGCGGCGAAGCCGTTGAGGGCACTATTAAGAACAGCTCTTATGTCGGTGTAGTCCTTCTGCACCGCCCTACCCGCATCAAGATAAGTGCATTGTGACCAATGCGGTTCCATGACGATGAGTATGCATCCTCCGTTTCTGCGCAGAACATTTTGAACAAGAGCCATCAATATCATCAATCGGAATACTAAGGAGATTCTAGAAAGAATGTAACGACGTGAAGCGGAGAGGACTACTTACTTGGGAAAGTATGGCATGAGAATGGCGTTCTTATCCTTGTTATCTATCAAAAACCCCGTTATGTAAGTCGTGATAAGAACTCGGTCCGCATGTGACCGCAAGTAGTCCTCATTCATGTAGTACGGGTCCATAATCGCCATGTGCGGGGTATTCTCCATGACCATATCATGCGTCATGCTGAGCGATACCAGGCGGACAATGCTTCGGTCGAGCTTACCCAAGTGGAAGACCCTGAATATGTCTTCGTATCTGATGAAGAACACCTCTGCGGGATTTGAATCCACAAAGCCCAAGGATCGGGGCACCTTGACCACGTATAGCGGGTAGGAGGGATGTTTCTCACGTAGAAGTTCATTCTCTTTGAACAAAATCCCGTCGTGGATGGTCCTCATGTCACCACCCATGACAGCGACAACCTCTGGCGGCAGCATCGGCTCACCTATCTCATGCACCTTCCTCCACGGGACGGCGGGCGGCAAACGGTCCAGGACTCGGGCGGCCGCTGGCTGGCTACTAGAGGAGGCACCACCTTTCTTCTTCTTGGCTACCGTCCTCTTCCGATGCTTCTTCGGCCTCAAGCAGATGGGAGTGCCGCTTTGTTTTACCGCCTCCGCGGCCGTAGCACGGAGTGTATTCGGGGTAACCAGCGTAGGCTGTGGAGCCGTAAAGACCGTCTGCTCCTCGGGAGTTTCTTGGGAATAGGTTAGCTTCTTCTATATATCCGGTTTTATGGTGGGTAACTCATAAGAACCGCCCTCTCCGCCATCTACCTTCTTCTGGATATCAAGAGTTCTGGCGGGTAACTTCGGAGGAACCGGCTTCTCGCCATCCAACTGATTTATGAAATCGTCAATGGGAGCAAGTTCAATATCCATGTACTCGTCATGGGTCTCATGCTCGTGATGTTGCTCGTCATTGGACGTCTCGTGCTCGGGAGGAGGAGGATCCACCGGAGGTGGAGAGAGGACATTGCCATGTTGGACCTTGTCTTGTTGGCTTGCCGCGGGCGCAACCGGTGTAGTGGTGACGGTCATGGCTTGGCTTGGCGCCGACCCTGACGTCGTGTTCAGCCGAATAAGGGCTTTCGGCCATAGCAAGATTTGATTGTCCAGTTGGCCGAGATTCAGCTCGCTGTCGGCATCGGCGGGTTGATTAGGAGGATACAAGTTCTCGAATCCCGGTAGCACCAGATCGACGCGAACCCGAAGCTCGTTGTCCGGTATATCTCTGCAATGGTACTTGCGGGATAGTGGCTGCAAGATGCTCCCCTTTGCAACATCCTTCAACTCGCTGCCCACTTTTAGCAGGAAGGTGCATCCCGTCGCGTCAGCCTGCGATAACATGCATGGATAGGTCAGAGAGTAGGGTTATATTGAACTGGCTACAGCTTTTGAGACGGTCAATAATTTACCGTGAGGGCATTGAGCTCGGCTAACGTCGACGGACCACAGGTGATGGTGGGCTCGTCGAGCAACGGGGTGGTGGCCGCGCCGGACACGGCCGACGGTCCATCGGGGGCAGGCGCGTCGGGCACGGCCGACGGTCCATCGGGGGCAGGCGCGTCGGGCACGGCGGGGGCGACAGGCACGGCCGACGTCGACGGACCACCGGCGGCGGCCGCGGCGGGCACGACCAACATCGACGGTATGTTGAACGTCGGTAACGGCCCCTGTGAGCCGCCGGCGATGTAGCCACATATTTTTTCAAATACGGCTGGGATGAGCGCATTCATCTTTTCCCCCACCGTTTTCTCAATCTTCTTCTCCATGTTTGTTTCCAAGTCATGGACCTTCTTCTTCAGCTCCTCCGTCTCCTCGCTCTTCTTCGCCGCCCGCGACTCCTTAGTGCTGGGCTCAGCCAAGCCATAGTTGACGTGCTTCTTATTAAGTCCGCCGCCAGTGATACGGCCTAAGTGCGGCCTTTTCAGAGGGTCCTGGCTCTTTGCCTTGTTGTACCCCCTGATGAAAGGCTTATCCCACGCGACTTTGGCCGTCGACGTCTGCGACGAGGAAGATTCAAGTTGTTGTTCTTCTAGCTGCAGAAGCAACATATAAACGGTTTAGAATTGGTTTCGTACTAGAATGAAATCATGGACTTGATGATGATGAGTTGCATGAAATGGTAAATTTCTTACCACTAGCTTCTCAACATTCTTCACGCTATCGTCCGTGACCAAAATAACACCCTCCACCATCTTCGGGTCCGAGACAAGTTCCCCGGTCGGAGTTACTTTTCTGTACCTCGACCTCATGAATTTCTGGAATTGCGGGTCATGGGCATACTTGGCGTAAGGGTTCTCAATCCCTTTTTCAATGTAGGCCTGGTCCTCTTTCGCCCAAACTGGCTCCTTCCCGTCGTAGCCACGACAGCCGAGATTGTGGTGACCGATGTTCTTCGACGCTAGATCCTTCCCCCATCCTGTTTGCTTCTTAGTGACATCAAGCGACTCGTTATCTAGGAAAGTCTTGAGGTCATCGGGCGTAATCCGCGGGAAGTGGCGATGGATCTCTTCGAATGGTGTCGATTCCTTAATCATCGACCTCACCATAGTCTTGTAATTGCTCAGGGCTTTGGTGAATCTAGTGAGGGCGAGTTTGTTCACGAGGTTTCCCTTCAGATTCTCGTTGTTGTAGGGGGGAGGGAACTCGTACCGCGCGTGCAGCCTCGAGATGAGTTGGGCGCGCAGAGTTAGTTTCTTCTTGAGAGTCGGCTCGTTGACATTGACGACGTCTCGAAGTATCGCGCCAAGTTGGAGGAAGTACCCCTTCACAAGGTCCAATGGCATTAGAGGCGTGCCACTGGAAGGGTCCACCTCCGTGAATTTCTCTCGAACGGTGCCGACCTTGTTCGGAGCTCGCTTCCGACGCTTGTTTCCCGTCGTGCTGCTCCCTGAGGGACCCCCCGCGCCACTATCAGTGGTTTCCTCCTCGCCACCGGTGAGCCCGTCATCATTGTGGGGCTCGACATCATGGTCAGTTTCTGTCCGATCTTCCTCTTGCGACTCTCGGGCCATAAGGATGTAGTGGTCCAATAAAGCCGGATCCGTAGTAGAAGAAGACATGCCCTAGCTAGCAGTAGACAAAACGTATACTGTTAGTCACCGGAAAAATTCGGCGTGACCTCGGCTATATATAAATGGTCATGCAGGAGTGCCAGAAATTCGCCGGAACGGAAATGAATCAACGTTCCGACAAAACATTGGCACTCAATGTACCTGCAACAGAAATTGAATGCACACATGCATGGCCACAAAAACAGTTCCTTGCATTGCTGTCATCACATGGCACAAAAACTCCCAGGAAATTCATATATCATGCCAAAAAAACCTTCATATATATTGATCAAAGTAAAATACTGCACTTAATTAATAACAAATCACGGAGAATTCTAGCAGTGTCCAAAGCTTCAGTGTTCTATTCACATGTAATTAGTAGGTGATTCAGCTAGTGTAAGAAATATAGCATTTTATACTATGAGCTGAACTACCAGAATCCAGAAATAATGGTACATGATCAGATCCAGTTCTAGCTAAAGCATGTAGCAGCAGTAGTATGAGGGCGTTGGAAGAGGGGGGGGGGGGTGGTTGACCTGGGTTCGTCGTGCGCGTGGGCGACGGCGGCGTCGGTGACGACGGCCGGCGTGGACGACGACGATGAGAGGGACGGCGCGCGCGCGCTGCGTGCTCCCCGCTCCTCCTCCCCTGCTGCTCGATCCCGCTCCTCCTCCGCTGCTGCTCCTGCTGCTGCTCCTGCTGCTGCTCCCGCTCCTCCTCCTCCTCCTCCTGCTCGACAACGACGACGGCGGCGTGCGATGAGAGAGGCGACATCGTCGTGCGACGAGAGAGGCGACGGCGGCGTGCGGTTAGGGCTCCATATGAAACAGAGTGATTATGCGGGTTGTGAGTTAGCAGATCGAGGACTTACAGGCGCACAACGAGTGAAATGCGCCTGCGCTATCCCTTACCCCAGGCGAACAATGAGAGGTGCGCCTGCGCTAATGTTCTTAGCGATTCGTTGTGCGCGGGCCCACAGAGGTATACCCCAGGCGCACTGATTGGAAAATGCGCCTGCGCTAAGCATTAGAACCGGTTTGTATCACAAACCGGTTCTAAAGGTATGTCCCCTGGGCCCACCTAGCTACCCGCACAAATGGCCGCAGGCCTTTAGCACCGGTTTGTATAACAAACCGGTCCTAAAGGCCTGCGGTCATTTGCTGCCTGTAGGTATGGGGCCCAGGGGACAGACCCTTTAGAACCGGTTTGTGATACAAACCGGTTCTAATGTGCTTGGCTCGATGCCCTGTTATGCGCGGCCCCACAGATCCTTACCGCAGGCGAATTATCTAGGTAATGCGCCTGCGCTAAATTTCGTAGGATTTTGGTTTGCGCGGTCCCACATGGCATTACCCCAGGCGCATGTCCTATAAAAAGCGCCTGTGATATGTATTACCCCAGGCGCGTTTTCCAGATGATGCGCCTGTGCTTAGATTTTCTAACACAGCCCCACGTACCCGGCCTGGGACACATCGAGCAATACGAATGCTATAATATGTGGCTCCCCCACGTTGGTTTTCACTTAAAAAATACATACATATGAAATTTAACATGTGCAAAAATATTTAATGTCACATCGAGTTTAAATAGATTGGTTTAGCGAGATACCGCAAGTGTTTCTCTCTAAAAACACATTGTATGCATAGTAGCTATTAGCATGTTATATCGCGAGTATTTCCCTCTCTCAACCTTTCGTCACAATATTAGTCTTGCCTTTCTTGGTCGATGTTGAATACGTGACCGCCATATTGTGACTTCTTCTTGTGAATGGAAGACCTGCCCTAGGTAGTGTGGTCCTGCTTCTTCTTGTGGTGTATCGTCTTCACCGGGTTCTTCCATCATCGGGTCTCCGACTAAGCCGTCGAAGTCCTTCTCATCGGCGACTCCATCCATTCCGACGAGGGCCCTTTTCCCTCTCCTTACGACAACACGACTAGGCTTTGCCGGGTCGGTTATGAAGAAGCATTGCTCCACGTGCTTAGCCAATACCCAGGGCTCATTTTGCGCGGTGGGGTTCTTGGACTTGGGTTTGTTGGCTTCAGACATCGACATAGTGGTGAAATATTCGTCTTCTTTCGTGACGTTTGTAGCCCATCTGACATGGAACATCGGCAGCTTTACCCCAACGTAGTCAAGCTCCCCGATCTTTCTGTAGTATCTTCTAACCTCTTCGCCCGTGTAAGATTCCATCGTTATAGACGAGTTTTGATAGTCGCTACTTTTGTCTCTTTCCTCCGTGTAGAATGTGTACCCATTGATGTCGTATGGATAGGGGCCATATGACAAGGCCAATACAATTTTATCTTTCTCACATGTCATTGGCGGGGGATCGGCATCAATCTGCTTCTTGAACCATGTCGCGAAAGAGGAGCTTCAGACACAGCCACGGGGGGAGGTTGTACATCCATACAAACACGGGCCAGGTGCTATGTTTGCTGCTCTGATTTCCAAACGGATTGAGACCGTCGGTGCTCGCACCAAGCCTGATGTTCCTTGGGTCGTTCCCGAATTCCTCATCGAATGCGTCTAATGCTTTCCACTGACGTGCATCCGAAGGGTGTGTACTTAGCACTGGTTTTTCAACACGTTCTGGATCGCTCAGCACCGCCTTCTTTCTGTCCTCGTGCCAGCGCATGAGCTTTGCTTCCTTGGGGTCCACGAAGTACCGCTGCAGACGGCCGGGATCAATGAGTGGAAAGTACCACACAACTTTCGTAGGAGCTTTCTTCATCCCCCTCTTGTAACGATCAGCACCGCACACCGGACATTTGATCTGGTCCGCGTTATGGTAAATTATGCAGTGTGGTGGATAGGGGTGGTGGTGGGTGGCTGGCCGCACTTATATTGGGGACAAATAATATTACCATGCGAATATATATGTTCTGGGAAGCGCCTGCGCTAAGTGGTGCTACCCCAGGCTATTCTTTGTCCCAGGCGAACAACGTACCTGTGCGCCTGCGCTAAAGGGAGCTACCCCAGTCCACTTTTTACCCCAGGCGCTTCAGTACTTACTCGCCTGTGGTATCTGTTATACCGCAGGCGAACTGAGAAGCCATTCGCCTGCGGTAAAGGAAGCGTGCCAGGGTCGGCCGTGGTTGGCTCTGCCACACTTTACCCCAGGCGCTTCCTGTTTCTGTTCGCCTGGGGTAACTGGCCTACCCCAGGCGCACCAACTTGCGCTTCGCCTGCGCTAATTAACCCAGGCGCACAGTTTTCCTTGTTCGCCTGTGGTAGGATATGCTGCTATAAGCAAATCTCTAGTAGTGACAAGTTCAAAGAATGGACAAATAGCACGATTATCGAAAGGCCGGGAAAGCCGCAAAGTATATCACGGACTAAAAGTACGTTACAAGTTACGACATCAGTATCAGGGGTGCACAGGCGCACCCTCAAAAGCATAATAGTTTGAAAAACAAAGCATCGCGTGACCAAGGTATTATGATGGTACTGCCCTATTCGGCCTCCTGAGTACGGTCTTCCGGGTCTTGATCCTGGGCTTGCTGCTTAGCCTTCCTGGCAGCATTACCCGGACTCACCGCACCAGGGCGGACAGGTGGAGGGACGGCTGGTGTAGAGGCAGACGGCCCTGATCCTAACTCGGCCTCTCTCTTCGCAGTTGCCTCCCTCTTCCTGGCCGAGTTAGAGACCCACTTCTCCAAGATATCAAAGGGCGGGGGTGCTTCCTCTGTAACAACTTTGCCATCAGCGTCGTATGCACTCATGATTGTGTTTAGATCCAAACTATCGGCCAAAGTGGTAGCCGAGGGGCGCACTGCGGCTTGTATGGCCTTGAAATCTTTGGGTGTGAATTTGGAACCATCCGCCTTGAATTCGGGAAACCCGGATATTACCTTTGCCGGGTCAAGCTTCGGAAAGAAAGCCTTGGCCAGGGTAAAGGCCCGGGTCATACCAATCCGGCATGACGAGCGTTTCCAGATTTCAATCCAGCCAGGCACAGTGGAGCAGGCTTGAATGAGATTTTCTTCACCCGGATATACTTCTGTAGGCCATTTCACGGCATCCAGTATAAATTTTGTGCCGGCAAAGAAAGTCCGGAGCACGGTCTTTAGGGTTCTAGCCTTGACAATGGCATACTCCTCTGGGGCCGCAAGGTTGGCACCTAAAGTTGTAACAAAAGGAAGAACGTATCAGTAATCCCGAGTATGATATAATAAAGCAAAGACATGAAGCCAATCGGCAGCAAAAACTTACTAAGCAAGATCTGATAAGTATCGGCGACTTGGTCCGATAGTTTCTTCAGGGCGGTTTGAGCGGCATTGCACTTCTTCTTGTATTTGGAAACATCCTTCTTCAAAGTTTTCATGTCATCCTCAAGGGTTTCCCTTCGTTTTACCTCGGCAAGAAGAAGTTGTTCGGTCTTAATTAAAGTTTCATCAGACCGGGTTATCTGCGCCTGTAAGTAGCAAGGAACGCAAGTATCAGTTGGATATTATGGTAAGCTGAATATGGCGTAAAGTACCAAGCATAACTTTTGCAAGTCATACTCGGAACTTGGGGACTAGGTACGCAATATGAGATACCAAGTGTCCTTACCTGGTGCTCTGCAGCCATGCGCTCCAAGATCTCGCTCTCCGAAGTCTTCATAGTGAGGAGAGTGTTCATCAATTGATCAAAAGTGTCTTTACCCGTATCAGAGGACCCGGGGCCTTGGAAATTCCGAGAAGGAGTTTTCTTCTTAGTGGGAGGCGGAACCCGGGTCATTTGTATGTCGGAATCCGACGCTCCTTCTTCTGCACCCAAGATTGTGGCTTTGTTCTTCTTGCTTGCATGGGAAGCAATCGGATACTCGGCTTCTTGTGTGTCTGGGTTTGTCGGCGACGCTTGTTTTTCGCCGCTAGACGCGGCTGTAGTCTTATCAGTCGGGCTCCCCTTACCCGGGCCCTCGGTCTCCATATCCTCTTGGTCGCTGATGTTGTCAGTGAGCAGCTAAATACACAGTCAGGAAAGGGTGATGAAATGTGATGGAGCATCAAGAAGGGGATTTTACCCGGTATTCACCGCAAAGTCCAAAGAAAATCCGTCGCTGGACTCGGGAGAGCCTGAAAATTATCAAGTCAGATGCCATGTGGGAATGGTTTAAGGAGAGTGTTTCGACCGAGAAAAAATAGGGTAAGTACCAGCCCGCCGAGTCGGGGTCGATGAAATACCCGGGTTAAGGGCATCATCACCCGGGTGATTTCGAGTTGACCTGCGCTTGGTCATGGGCGACTCCTTCAAGCATGGCCAGTGGAACAACGTCAAGGTAGCTCATGTATATCATTAAAGGAATACGAATTGAATGCGAGGAGGAGATATGAAACCTTGGAGGTGGCCTCTTGAGTTTTTCTTTTTGATCCGACTTTGATTGTCGGCTCCAGTTCCTCCTCGTCGCTGGCGGATTCTACTTTGCCGTCGGAGTTCTCTTCCTCGTCATCTTCTCGTTCTGGATATCATCAAAGTTATAGTTGGAAATGAAGGGGTTATGATGAGCTTAAAGGAACCAAATAAAATCCGGAGAGTACCTTCGTCCGAGTTAACGGCTTCTTCTTGCTCCTCTGGACTTTCGGAGCTAGGAGAGGTGTTGATTTTCCAAAAATCATCATCAGCCTGAAAAGTGTCAGTACAAGGGTTATCAATTGTATCGAGTGGAAAAGAGCAAAGGTAAAGGCATCAAAGTCGGGTTTTCACCTTGGGGGCTGGGTTCTCGAGTGTGAAGGGCTCCAATCCGGATATGTTCCGGATTACCTCAAGCTTTTCTGTCAGAAAACCCTTGATGGTTTTGTGAGTGTCGCCAGCTGCGAAGATGTTGTCGGAGTACCGGAGCGGGTCTGTAGATTGCCCCGAATACTCGCACATCAACTTTGTGCGGATGGAATTGGGTTGAATCCGGAAGTCAACCCAAGCCTTCACCAGGTTGAGCCCGATGAGGCCTTGGGCCGTGAGAGTGTTGATTTTGGCTAGTAGAGGTTGAATTGCCTCCCTGTCCGAGTCAGAGGCGAAGGCACTAAATTTCTCGGAGATGTCAAGAAGACCCTCTGAGTAACCCGGCAGCTTCTTTTGGCCGGGTGGGGAGGTGTCTTGGCAGTAAAAGTATGAGAGCTGCCAGTGCTTGACATGAGAGTTAAGGGTGAGGGGTGGCATCAAAGAATTCTTGCGGCGCTGGATGGAAACCCCGCCGCAAGCGAGAAGCGCCCCGTCACCGCTCTCGCGGCACGGTTTGCACTGAAAAAGCTCAATGAAAAGAGCTAGACTTGGCGAAGTGCACAAGTATGATTCGGAAAGGACGATGAAGTGAGAGATGTTTAATACGGAATTAGGCCCGATGTCAAAAACGCGAAGGCCGTAATGACTTAGAACATCACGGAAAAAAGGGTGACCCGGTGGGCAGAAGCCCCGGGTCACATGTTCCACGAAACAAACTACCTCGCCTTTTGTCGGGGTGGCCGGGTCTCCTTGCCCGGCACCCTCCACTGGATATCCTCTTGAGGAGGAAGAACTCCCAGCTCCACCAGCTCCTCCAACTTGGCCTTGGTGACCGTAGACCGCGCCCAGTTGGCGGATATGGAGTTGGTGGCTTTAGCTTTGGTTGGAGTTTTCCCCTGCTTTTTGGGAGCCATGTGGTTGACCTGCAAAGTACAAGGTAAAAGGATAAGAGGACTAAGACCCGGAAGCTGTGAGCCGGCCGAGTATCGGCAGGGTAATATTGAGACACGAAAATTGCGCGTAATCCGGGTGTTAGCTCGCAGAGTAAAGTTCGAAATTATCCGGGTATCAAGTATTATGGCGAAAATTATGGGGATCTAAGCGTTGAAGGAGCTTTTGAGGACGATGGATGGCTGCATAGGCACTTAGCGTGAATAAAAGGAACTGGAAAGGGGAGGTCCAGCCGGGTGATTGAGGCAAAGGCGGAAACTTCGAGTAGTTCGAGCCCAGATTGGAAATTCCATCTTCAGATTTGTGGGGAAAATAAGAATTGCAGGTAGTAGGAGAGTGGATTGGAGTATGCATTTTATCTATTGGGAGAGCTAGAAAGACTATTAGTAGCCTAATTCGGCATGGCCGAGAAATCCTTGGCGGGCTGATTTGGATCTAATCTGAGGTAAAATCAAAAATTGCAAGGGCAAATTAATGGGTGCAAGAGGCTTACCGGAGGAGATCCGAGTGAAGCCTTGCGGAGGCAGATGGCGCAAGCCTGGTGTCCCTTCGCGGTTCCTGACGGGCCGGATGGAGATTTGCCGGTGGATCTTGGCGGCGGCGCGGGGCGAGCTGTGGCGGAGCGCAGCCTCCGGCCGATGGGCTCCGGTGATGCGCGCGGGATTTCCGTGGTGGCGCTCAGTGAGAATGAGCTCAGAGGGAGAAAGGAAGCGGAGTGGGGGGAAATGAGCCGTTAGGGTTCGGGTTACCCCCAAGGAGCTTATTTATAGCGCGAGTGGATAAGCCCGGTTCAGTGAGCGGGAGCCGGGAGTTGCAGAAGTAAACGGCTATTTATTTGAGTTTTGGCGAGATGCGCTTTAAATGTTGAGCAGGGGATCTGAACGAAAAGGAGAAAGAGATCCATCCCGTGATATCAGGTCAATTATCAAGTGTAAAATCTTGACATTTTGGGGTTTTACCTGGGAAAGTAAGTTAGGTAATTGGGGAAGAGCCGGGTTACTATATGGCCACCATGGAGTAAGGCCTAGCTATTTATTGAGGCGCTTTAACCCGGCCTCCACATACTCGTGTGTTTGATATCTTTGCAGGGAATAGCGAGCGCTTCAAGGAAGGATCTATGAAGCCCAGGCTATTCTGGGGACTACTGATGGGGGGATGATAACCCGGTAGGCCAAACTCCAAGGAGTAACCCGGCCCAAAGGACGGTGCGCAGGATCCGGCTAAGGATAAGGAAACTTGTGGAAGGCCCAAGCTTGTAGGCCCAGTAACCCGGATTGTGGGTTACTGTAAAGGAAAGTTAGGGTTTGTGCGCCGTGTCCGGGTAGGATCCAGGATGCGCCTTGGAGAATAAGCCAGGGGGTACGGGTGCTTTATAAACCGACCCCCACGTCTAGTTTAGACAGAGATCTAAGAACCCTAGCAATATCGCTTGATATCGAGCATCTAGTGTAATCCCAGAGTTGAGTTGTTATATCAAGATCGGAGACTCGGCGACTTCGATTGCCGGCTACCAGATCGAATTGCACCATGTTTTCCTCTGAGCTAAACCCTCTCCCAAACGCCTGTGTCGTCTAGACCCAAGATCAGTTACCCCCGGTAACGTCTGCCGTGATTATCCCACGACAATATGCTTTGTGGAACACGTGACCCGGGGCTTCCGTCCTCCGGGTCACCCTTTCTTCCGTGATATTCTGAGCCATTATGGCCTTCGCATTTTTGACATAGGGCCTAACTCCGTGTTAAATATCTCCCACTTCATCGTTCTCTCCGAGTCATACTTGTGCACTCCGCCAAGTTTGGCTCTTTTCGTCGAGCTTTTCCAGTGCAAACCGTGCCACGAAAGCGGTGACGGGGCACTTCTCGCTTGCGGCGGGGTTTCTATCCAGCGCCGCAAGAATTCTCTGATGCCACCCCTCACTCTCAACTCCCACGTCAAACACTGGCAACTCTCATACTTCTATTGCCGAGACACCTCCCCACCCGGCCAAAAGAAACTGCCGGGCTACTCGGAGGGCCTTCTCGATATCTCCGAGTCTTTCAACGCCTTTCCCCCTGACTCGGACAGGGAGGCCATCCGGCCTTTACTAGCCAAAATCTCTGTTCTGTCGGCCCAAGGTCTCATTGGGCTTAACCTGGTGAAAACTTGGGTCGATTTCCGGATCCAACCCAACTCCATCCGCACTAAGTTAATGTGCGAGTATTCAGGGCACACCACGGACTCGCTCCGGTACTCCACCCACAGCTTTGCAGCCGGAGATACCAACAAGACTATCAAGAGCTTCTTGACAGAGAAGCTGGAGGTAATCCGGAATATAGCCGGGTTAGAACCCTTCACGCGTGAGAACCCAGCCCCCAAGGTAAAGACTCGGTTTTCATACTTTTGCTTTCACACCTTCCACTCGATATGACTAATAACCCTTATTCTTATACCTTCTTCTCAGGCTGATGATCCCTTTTGGAAGATTGAAACTCCTCCTAACTCTGAAAATCCAGAGGAGCAAGAGGATGGCACTAATTCGGATGAAGGTACGTTTCGAACTTCACTTAGTTCCTTTGGGTTCGTCGTGTCCCGTTCTTCATTTTCCAACTGTGACATTGATAACTTCCAGAGCAAGAGGACAAGGACGAAGAAGAAGAAACTGACGGCAAGGTAGAATCCGCCAGTGATGAGGAGGAAGTGGAGCCGACAATCAAAGTCGGATCTAAGAGAAAACCCCGAGGGGTCGTCTTCAAGGTTTCATATCGCCTCCTTGTATTCAATTCGTATTCCTTTGATGATATACATGAGCTAACTTGACGTTATTCCACTGGCCATATTTGAAGGAGTCGCCCATGACCAAGCGCAGAGCGACTCGAAATTACCCGGGTGATGATGCTCTTAACCCGGGTATTTCATTGTCTCCGACTCGGCGCGCTGGTATTTACCTTATCCTTTCTCGGACGAAACAATCTTCCTGAACCATTCCCTTATTAATTCCCGCTTGATACTTTTCAGTTTCGCCCGGGTCCAGCAGCGAATTCCCTTCGGACTTTGCGGTGAATCCCGGGTAAAGTTCCTTTCCTGACGTTCTATCACATTTTCATCACCCTTTCCTGGTTGTACACTAACTGCTCACTCATACTATCTATAGGGCCACGGTCATTATTAGCGACCAAGAGGATATGGAGACCGATGACCCGGGTAAGGGGACCCCGACTGATAATACGGCAGCCGCAGCTGGCGGCGAAGGACAAGTGTCACCGATGAACCCGGCCAGTCAAGGAGCCGGGTATCCGATAGCCTCGCATGCAAGCGAGAAGGAAAAAGCTGCAACTTTGGGTGCGGGGGGAGGAGCACCAGATTCCAACATTCGGATGACCCGGATGCCGTCTCCCGCTAAGAAGAAAACTCCTTCTCCGGGTTTCCGAGACCCCGGATCTTCTAACACGGGTAATGATACTTTTGACCAGCTGATGAGCACTCTCCTCACTATGAAGACCTCAGAAAGCAACATTCTAGAGCGCATGGCCGCAGAGCACCAGGTAATAATACTTGATATCTCGCAGTATACACTTAGTCCCCAAGTTCTAAGCATAACTTTGTTGGAGTTATGCTTGGTAATTTATGCAATAGTCGGCTTGCCATGATACCCGACTGATACTTGTGCTCCTCGTTCTTTACAGGCACAGATGACCCGGTCTGATGAAGTTTTGCTCAAGACCGAACAACTTCTTCTTGCCGAGGTAAAGCGTAGAGAAGCCCTTGAGGCTGACGTGGAAACCTTGAAGAAGGATGTTTCTAAATACAAGAAGAAGCACAATACTGCTCAAACCGCACTGAAGAAATTATCGTACCAGGTTACCGATACCTATCGCATCTTGCTTAGTAAGTTTTTGCTGCCGACTGACTTCATGCCTTTACTTTATTACATGATACTCGGGATTACTGATACGTTCTTACTTTGTTTCAACTGCAGGTGCCAACCTTGCGGCCCCAGAGGAGGATGCCATTGCAAAGGCTAAAACTTTAAAGACTGTGCTCCGGACTTTCTTTGCCGGCACGAAGTTTATACTGGACGCCGTGAAATGGCCTACTGAGGTATATCCGGGTGAAGAAAATCTTATCCAAGCCTGCTCCACCGTGCCTGCCTGGATTGAAATCTGGAAACGCTCGGCATGCCGGATTGGTATGACCCGGGCCTTTACCCTGGCTAAGGCTTATTTTCCGAAGCTTGATCTGGCAAAGGTAATATCCGGGTTTCCAGAATTCAAAGCGAATGGCTCCAAGTTTGCACCCAAGGACTTCAAGGCCATACAGTCCGCAGTGCGTCATTCGGCCACCACTTTGGCCGATAGTATGGATCTGAACACAATTATGAGTGCGTACGATGCTGAAGGCAAAATCATTACGGAGGACGCACCCCCGCCCTTTGATATTTTGGAGAAATGGGCTGCTGACTCGGCCAGGAAGAGGGAAGAAACTGCGAAGAGAGAGGCCGAATTAGGATCAGAGCCAACCACCTCTACACCAGCTGTTCTTCCGCCTGTCCGTCCTGTCGCGAAGAATCCGGGTGATGATGCCGGGATAGCTAAAGAACAAGTCCAGGAGCAAGACCCGGAGGGCAAGGGCAAAGATGTGGACCCTACTCAGGAAGCCGAATAGGCAAATGCCATCAAAATACTTCGATCATCTGATGCTTTTATTCAAAACAAGTATTCTTTTGACGGTGCGCCTGTGCACCCTTGATACTGGTGTCGCAATTTGTAACGCACTTTAATTCTGTGATACACTTCGTGCCTTTCTAGGCCTTTTGATGAACTTGATACTTGTCTATTTTTGAACTTATTCTTGATATCCAACTTTCTTTTCATTTCTTTTTATTCTCCTCTTTATTTCCGAGTATCGTGAGTTTTGACAGGTGGACTTTTCTTTAAGTCCCCAAGTCCCCACGACTCGGACATTGGGGTCTTTCGAGCTTAGCGACGAAACAACTTGATTCTGTTTCGAAACCCACAGTCCCCAAGGCCCGAATTTCCGAGTCTGTGGTGTGTGGTCTTTTCGAAGAGAACAAACTTGCTGTTGCTAAGCCGAAACCCGGAATTGTTTCATATAGATAATGAAGTTATTCTTGATAAACGTTGAGTTTCCAGCTATTAGCCTTGTACTCTGCATAACTTGTGGTTTAGATGACCCTTTTGACTATCTTGTACTGTAAGCCGGCTTTCGCGTGGATACCATGTTGTTACATCTATACGAAAACAGGGTCAGACAAGTCCCCTTGGGCTTCATGGCTGATTGTAATCGTAAGCGAGCAAATCATGCCACTTTAGTGCGAGTCACATCTAGCTTAAGTAAGAAAAGTCAAGAAAATTTGGCTCCTTTGTCCGGTTATAAGATTGCAGCCGTACTCTTTTGCGAGTAATCGGCCCTTATAACTCATAGGCATCAAGGCCGGGTCTTTGGGTTTGTGGCTGTGCTATTCAAGCAATCATCCCCCGAGACCTATATATATTCAACATACTTAATGATACTGATGTATTGATAGCAATGGATACTACTTACCTGTAACCGAAGTAAAGATTGTAACAAAATAGGACTTGATAACCATCTCTTTATTGATACGAGAAAGTTTGGGTCAGCAGGCCGCCTCATTAAAAACCTTCCAGTCCCCTTAGGTACCATGGGTAGGAAAAGAGCGCGTCTGAAACTAGCTGCCCGTTACATTGTTTAGTTCTTCTTGGGAACCGGTCCCGGGCTGACGTGACCGATACACATTCTCCATTTGTTGGACTTTTTCATGATAAGTACCGGGTTTACTAGCCAACCCGGGTGAGGTGTTTCCATAACGCGGCTGGCTGTGAGCGGCCGTGCAGTTTCTTCTCCTATACCAGATTGTTTGGAGGAATCATCCTTGACAAAAGCCACCATCTTGTGCTGCCTTGGACTTTGCTCGTTCGCCTTCAGTGCTTGGCCTTTTTGATGTGGTTCTGTCCTCCGGGTCTGCTTGAGACCGGTAATGCTTGAGTTCCTCTTTTCTACAGGCTTGCTCGGCCATTGCTGCGTCTCCTTCATCGCATTCAGCTGCTATATCTCGATTTCCATGTATGGTAATGGTCTGCTTAGGACCCGGGATTTTTAGCTGTAGATACACGTAACACGGCCTAGCCATGAATTTAGCATAAGCCGGCCTTCCGAATAGCGCGTGATAAGGACTGCGCAATTTGACCACCTCAAAAGTGAGCCACTCAACTCGATAGTTATCCTTTGATTCCCCAAAAGCTACCTCCAATGCGATTTTTCCCTCGGGGCACGCTGAATGACCCGGCACTATCCCATGAAAAATTGTTGAACTTTTTTGTAGCTGAGACTCCTTGAGGCCCATGCGTAAGAAGGTTTCCCAATACAGTATATTGATGCTACTTCCACCGTCCATCAAAACCTTTTTCAGCTCATACCCATTGACCTGCGGTGCGACTACTAATGCTAAGACTCCCGGGTGTTCTATTCTTTCCGGGTGATCCCTTCTGCTCCATGTTACGTCCTGTTCTGACCATCTCAGGTATCTCGGGACAGCCGAAGAAACTGAGTTGACCGCTTGCTTCAGTATCTTTTGTCCTTGTTAGAACCTCCTGTGGTATGCACGTGATATTGACCCAACTGTTTGGGGTTGGCCTGGAAACCTCCTGCTCCCCCTTGGTTATTACCTTGATTTCCAGCTGCCGGGTTACCGGCTGGGGGTGGGCCGTTGCCCGGGTTTCCACCTGGACCCGGTCCTCCTCCCCGACCTGCACCTCGCATGGCTCTGTTCACTTCCTCATTCTTCCATCTCTGTAGGTCGGCGCACTGCTCCAAGGAGTGGTTAGCTGGCCTACCGTTCCTGCTGTGCTTCGGGCATGCCATTCTGAATATGTCCCAATTATTACTCGGCCTTGGTGGCCCTTGATAGTTTCCTCCATTGTGATGTCCAGTATTGAAATTTCCTTCTGCCCTGGGTCTGGAAGATCCGGCTTCAGTATTGGCGACAAACTCGGAGCCTCCTTCAAACGGGCGCTTGTTCTGGCTGTTGTTACCCGGCGCTGATCCGTTGCCGGTTCTCCCGTTATTACTTATGTTTGCTTTTGCTTTTTTATCGTCAGTTTTCTCTTCCGTAGTGTCCGTTGCGGCATGTTTGTTGCATGCATCCATCAATTCTCCCATTGTAACCTTTGAGGCATTCCGACTAGATTTCATGCGAGTTAACTTTTGTACTAAAGGTGTGTACTTGCAGGTCTTTGCCATAGCTTGCAGCGCATCCTTGGGCTGAATATCCGTAGATGAATGAAGAATTTCCATAACCCGACACACCCAGCTGCGCGCCGATTCTCCCTTCTTCTGAACACATCGCTCTAGGTCATCAATAGTGAATAACTTTCTGCACGTCCCGTGAAAGTGCTTGATAAACGCAGTTTTCAATTCTTCCCATGACTTAATAGATCCTTCCAGTAGATTGGCAAACCATAACTTTGCTGCTCCCTCTGACATCATTAGATACATGAATTTGGCTTGAAGATTCTCGGACGCATTGCGAATCGACATGGCCATCTCATAACTGCTCAACCATGTTTCCGGATCCATGGTTGGCTCGTAATTTACTACTTTACCCGGTTCTTTGAACTTTTCCGGGTAAGGCTCAGCCCTGATGCTATCCGAAAGACACTTAGGTCCTGCAAGAATGGTCGAAGCTGGTCTTACTCGGGAAACGTGTGATCCTGCAGGGGGTACAGCTGGACGCGGTACTGCTGGCATCCCATGTACCGCAGACCCGGCCACGGCTCTCCTGGCTCTGGAACTGTCCACCATGGCCTGTGCTGCTGATGCTGCTGGTACTGCCTGAATGTGTGGAGGAGGCGGCATTTGCTGCTGCTCTTCCCTCCGCCGTGCCGAACTTGTTTGGATGTTTCCAGCGTTACCTTGCTGTTGGCTGACATATGGTGTCCCATGCATTCCACTTCTGTGATCCGGGTAATTAACCTGTTGCGCCACCGCGGTGCGCAGCATATCTATCGCCCGCCGGGTCTCCTCTGCGTGGGGTGACTCTCTCACGGGGATTTGATTTAGTGCAAGCGTTGCCGCGTACACGTTGTCCATGGGATTGTTGTAATGACCCGCTGGTGTGCGAAAACGCGATGGTGGTGGTGGTGGTGGCGGTGGTACAGTATTGCCGGTAGTAACTCCAGTCTGTGGTGCGGGTAACCCGGCCTGCGTGTCTACCGGCTGTGCTCCTCCGGTTGTTGGCTGAGGGGCGGTTCCTTGATTTGCCGCTGGAATCGGCTGATCCTGAGGCGTGATAAATAGTGCGGCCGGGTTTATGACTCCTCCCAATGCTGGCAATCTGGTTTGGTGCCTTTGATGTATTCTAGTCGTTTCCTCTCGGAGCCGGGTTTCCAGTGCATCCAGCTCGCGTTGTCGTGTGGCCATCCCTTGTCTTTCTGCTTCTACTTGCCTCCTCTGCTGCTCCAATGCGCGACGGGCTACGTCCAAATCCCTAACACGTTCCGCCGCGTTCTCTGGAGTGATAACTGTGGCAAGAACTGTCGGATCTAGGATCAGATTGTTGTCGAACAAGGCCGGATGTTGTGGATTGGAAGGACCCGCTCCTGGTGTCCGGTTTGCTAGGAATCCAAACGTGTTCGCGTGTAACTCTTTTTCTGGCGCTTGACTGGTAACCGATGCCGACTCTCCGTCAACCTGGGCCAAAACCGTGTTTCCGTTAGCCGGCCCTTGCTGCCGGGTTAATGCTTGTGCTGACCCGGCCGCGGCCGCGGTTACGGTCTCTTGGTTGAGATTGGTCGCGGAAGCCGTGTAAACCGCAACTCGGTATATGATGCTTGGCGCGAATTCATGCTGTTCCTCTTCGCTGTTATTCTCCTCATACCGGTTCTCCAGCAGATCCAGGATGGACTCGGCATCATCCTCTCTTTCGACCCGGTCACGCGGGGTCCATGCCGGTTCCTCCGGCTGTTCCCACTTTGCGATGGGTTCTTCTGTCGGATATGTCGTTCCAACTGATTCTTCTTCATCTGATTGGATATAAGTGGCCTCCCCTGACACAGAATCAGATCCAGAATTGTCAGGGGTCGAACCGGAAGTACATACCATACCGATGAAGACGCTGATCTGGCCGATCGTCACAATAGATCCGGATTCGAGGTGATCCGACTCCGGCCCCCAGCCGGAATCGTCCACCATCTTCTCTCCTTTGTGGTCGATGTAGATTTCGCCGGCGACAAGATTCTCCATGTTCTTCCGAGCTTCTCCCGTGATGTAAACACCTTTGGACGCAGGCCCCACGGTGGGCGCCAACTGTCGTGGGATAATCACGGCAGACGTTACCGGGGGTAACTGATCTTGGGGCAAGACGACACAGGCGTTTGGGAGAGGGTTTAGCTCAGAGGAAAGCATGATGGAACTCGATCTGGTAGCCGGCAATCAAGTCACCGAGTCTCCGATCTCAAGTTATTAACTCAGCTCTCGTGTTACACTGGATACTCGATACCAAACGATATTGCTAGGGTTCTTAGATCTCCCTCAACTAATCCTAGGGGTCGGTTTATAAAGCACCCATACCCCCCGTCTTGTTCTCCAAGGCGCACCCTGGATCCTACCCGGACACCACATACAAACCCTAACTTTCCTTTACCATAACCCACAATCCGGGTTACGAGACCTACAAACTTGGGCCTTCCAGAAGTTTCTTCATCCTTAGCCGGATCTTGCGCAGCGTCCTTTGGGCCGGGTTATACCTTGGAGTTGGCCTACCGGGTTATTATCCCTCCATCAACATCTCCCCACTCACCGGGCCTTTATTGGAAAGCAGGTAGGCAACACACGGCGCCGGACGAGCTCCTGCTCATCCACTCACCCCTCCTCGTCGTGCGGCAGAACAAGGGCTGAGTGATTTTACTGTGCTGGGCCTCCGAGTCTTGGTACGCCTCCTCTTATCCCTCTCCAACCTATTGGTTTCCATTATGTTGTCTTGTTGCTCGACCCATTGGCGGAGCCTACTGAATGTACTATGCATAGCCATGTTTCCGGAAAACATTACATATATGCACTTTGTAGATATAGAGCTCCAGGTCCTCACGTTTAATAATCCTCTTATGCTGGGACAGGAGGATGTATATCTCATGAAAGGCTTGAATTTCGATGCCTACCCGTTTTCTATCTCATGGTCCAGAATCTTCCCAGGTACATACATAATTTGACTGAAGTCGTAGCATGCTCGTACTTGAGCCCCATAATTTTCTGACTGAACACACGGACTCGTCTTTGATTTCTGGAGATGGTGAAGGAAAAGTTAACGAAGAAGGTGTAGCTTAGTACAACAATCTGATAGACTACCTCCTTCAGAAAGGTGTACATCATGGAAATACAACTATTTGAACCTCTGAAACTTCCATGGTTTGTATCCACGGGGTGATGGAGTACCGTATATTCATGGACGACGTCCGGGTCAATTAACCAAACGTCATAGATTCTATATCGTTTGCATTTGTTAATCTTCATTCTGCATAACAGCGTACAAAAGAATATAGTGAGGATATATGCAATGAACAAGCAGATTATGAGACTTAAGTTACGGGTGGAAAACATTTACAGACAATAGCAACTGACGAGAGTTTTGTTGAGAGCGTCTTGATTGAATAATTGAAAGAATTATGTCAGCTCAATAGATATCTCCTGTTTTTTTTACTAAAGTAATACTTATCAGGAACTTTAAGAAGGATATACTCTCGATTACTCTTTACTGAGCCATGTACCCCTCATGCAATCTCCGCATCTGTGTTGGCAGATTCTGGATCTCCTCAGGTCTAACCAGACTCTTACCTTTTTTATAAGTCCATGCCAGATCAGCTGTGGGGATATTGAGATCTCCACCGGCTAGGAGTTCAGAAATAGTCATACCAAGTCCGCTAGCGACTTCTTTGCATGTTTCAATATCCAGCTGCAGGGGCAAGACCGGTTGTACTTCCTGGGTTTGCAGCGGGGGCATGACCTTGAGCGAGGGGATCGATTGTTGTTTCTGTGTTCGAAGCTAGGGAACTGTTCTCCCCACCTTGAGCGGGGGGATCGATTGTTGTTTCTGTGTTCCGAGCTGGGGAACTGTTCTCCCCACCTTGAGCGGGGGCATAGGTTGTCCTTTTAGTGTTCCCAACTTGGGAACTATTTTCGTCATGTTGAGATGTGGGGTCAATTGTGCTTCATGTGTTTCTAACTGGTCTTTTGTCCCGCTTGTACTACTGCTTCTCGTCTGTTCGCTCAAGCAAATCCACAAAGTGTTCAACGAAATTTGGAGTTATTTGCTCCTTTGGCAGGGGCCTTTTTAGTGCTAACTTGGCAGCATGCGCCTTCTGTTTATCCTTTGCAACTTTCTTCCGACTAGAAGTCGGCTGATCGGTGTTCTTCCTATTTAGCATTTGGCCATGGGACTGCTGTGTGGGCGCAGTCTGCTCATGTGGCGTAGATCGATGTGGACTCGCGCCCCTGTGAGGACTAAGAGGTCGAGATGGAGAAGTCGGCTGAAGCGACGGATATTGAGATGGAGGAGTCTGTGGCCTTGGATCCTAGTCTGGAAACACGATGTTTCTCTTATCCCATACAATGAAACCACTCATGACTTCTCCAAGTGTCGTCTCCCCTTCACCTGCAGGGTAGTCAAGCTCCGGTGACTCATATCCTGGCATAACTTCATCCGCACCAACATGAGAATAGCCAGCTGTAATCGGACGGGGTAGTCTTTATCAGCTCGTCATTCTCTCTATAGGGAATGAATTTTCCCAGTTGAACATCCTTGATTGCTTCAACAAGCTTGTCGACTACTATTTTAATTGCTTCTGAGAACACAATCTCCCCTGTTACCAGCTGCAATGATCCACCATGCCTGTAGAACCAATTCTTTGACCTCTCGGGCAAGGCCGTTGTAGCTGGAGTGATCCCTTTTCGAGAAGGTAAGCCTCCATGTTTTCCCACTTAGGAATGGCAATCTTGTAGCCACCTGTCCTAAGTATATGGTGATATTGCTTTTGCGTAGCATTGCTCTTATTTTTTGCCGACCTAGCCACAAATTCAGCTGATGTCCTCTGCTATAGAAATGTCTTCCAGTGACCTCTTATCTTCTCTAGTGCTCTAGTGAATGTTGGAGTTTTTTTCTTCTCGACATACTCCGCGGTTAACTTTTTATTGAAGGTCTGGAATTGTTGGGCCATATTCTTGAGAGCCCACCCCTTGACTTTCAGCTCGTACCCTTCTGGTAGGGTGAAATGTGACAAAAGCGCAGCCCATAGCAAGTCTGTAGATCTGTCTTCGACATAACTAGGTCCATCATTTTTCTTTGGCTTATTCCATCTTTGAACGGTTATCGCGACCATGTCCCAAACAATATATAACACCGCATTGATTTACAAAGACCTATACGTTCTGTGTGGGAGTCATCGGTCTGCCGTCGACATCGACATTGTCGGTCGTGAGCTTAGGATGATCAGGGCCCATCCTTCTGGTTGCACCTCCATTATTTAATGTTAGATACCCCAAACTAAATTTTATGAAAAATTTCATTTAGGTATTCATATTTTATAATATTTGTGTATATACTGCTTTTATGTACGTACAAATGGTATATTGAAAAAACCGAGCACTCCGGAGATATTTTTTTCATAGAAATTGTATTGAGGTATCTTACAATAATTAATGAGGTATATGAAAAATAATAAAGAGGTATATTACCCTCCTATGTGTGGTATATTGAGTATGGGAGTATGTACACCTAGGAGTATATAATAGGTGTCCTATATATATATATATATATATATATATATATATATATATATATATATATATATATATATATATATAGGTAAATATATATAATGCATCTAGTGATCACCATCGTCTTAATTAATATACCTCGCCGGACTTTGTTAATGATCCAACATTTTCGGGTTCATCACCACCGGTGTGCCCTTCGTCTCGAAGTTCGAGTTCTAGTCCATCACCCTCGGTTTGCCCTTCGTCTCGGAGTTCGAGATCTAGTCCATCACCATATGTGTTCCCTTTGCCTCGAAGTTCGGGCTCTAGCCCATCACCGTTCAAGTTTAAATACCGTGATTCACCATCTCATGTTCATTATTGTCGTTCACCATGTCGAACAAGGCGTCTTTGTAAACTCTGATGTCATTGACATTGATACGTCTCAAACATATCTATAATTTTTGATACTCCATGCTTTTTTCTATCCAATACCTTTATGTTTTCACATGTTTTCTTTTGTTTTTCGGACGTTTTCATGGGCTAACCTACTGACAAGATGCCACAGAGCCAGTTCCTGTTTTCCGCTATTTTTTATTTCAGAAAAGTTGTTCTGGAAATATTCTCGGAATGGGATGAAATAAAAGCTAAAAGTCATCTAATTACCTACACGGCAAGGAAGTACAAAGGAGACACGGAGGGGGGGGCCCTGGAGCCCCCACACCATTGATGGGCGTGGGTGGCCCCCTTGCCACGCCTGGAGGTGGTGTGAGCCCCTCGGGCGTCCACTGACGTTGCCCTTTCGCCTATATATTCCCCCCGAGGCATAAACCCTAAAGAAATAGGCCCCCTTCCACGAAAAGTTTTGTATCTCCGCCGCCGCCAGCCACAAGTTTCGGGGGACACAAATATCTGTTCCAGCACCCTGCTGGGACGGGGAAGTGCCCCCGGAGCCATCTCCATCGACTCCACCGCCATCTTCATCGTCGTTGCTATCTCTTATGATGAGGAGGGAGTAGTTTTCCCCCGGGGATGAGGGCTCTACTAGTAGCTATGTGTTTCATCTCTCTCTCTCTCTCCCATGGTGTCATCTTTAGGTGATCATGACCTTTGTAATCTAGTTGAATAAGTAGATATTAATCTTCATCTATTATGCTACTCAACTAGTTTAATTATGAGATCTCCTTAGACACTTTGATCACGGTGTAAAGGTGACAGTGTGTGCATCGTGTGGTGTAGCATGATATTTATATTTTGTGCTGGATGACCCTATGAAATTGTGGTATTTTTTTGGAACCATCAGGTCTCATGGTGATAGCATGGGTGTTACCTGGATGGGGAAATGTGAACTCTAAGGATTGCTATTTGTAGCCCTACGCAATGATTTGTGTTTGTTATCTCACCGGAGATTGGTTCAGAGTAGCGTAGTGAAGAGAGATATTTATGCATTCAATTATGTTATTATTGCTGAGAGTGTGCACTAGTGAAATTATGATCCCTAGGCCTTGTTTCTAAGCATTGAAACATCATTTATAATTAGTTTTGCTATAGGTTTCCTTGTTACCATTTTATATATTGCTATTAGCACTTATAATCATCCATGTTACTTGCATTTTACTATCTCTTCGCCGAACTAGTGGACCTATACAACCGACAATTGTATTAGTGTGTTGGGGACACAAGAGACTTCTTGTATCATAATTGCAGGGTTGCTTGAAAGGGATACGTTTGACCTCTTCCTCCCTGAGTTCGATAAACCTTGGGTAATCTACTTAAGGAAAACTTGCTGCTGTTCTACAAACTTTTGCACTTGGAGGCCCAACACTGTCTACAAGAATAGAAGCGTGCGTAGACATCAAGCTCTTTTTTGGCGCCGTTGCCGGGGAGGTAAGGTAAAAGGTATTCACATCCCCGGATGTGAGTGCTCGAAGTTATTTCCTTTAGATTCTGCAATTATATGTTTATGTTTCTTATTTTCATCGGTTAGGCTTATTTTTACTTGTTTATTGTTTTATTTTTACTAGTTAGACTTAATGGAAAACAACAAAAATATGAGAGAGCTTAATAATATTTATCTTGAGTTAGGACATGAAGTGTTCGAAGAGAAACTTAAAAACCTATGAAACTTTATTTTCATGCCAATAGCGATGTTATTCGTATGAATTCTTTGAACACCATTATTGCTAGTTCTATGGAAAATTCTAAGCTTGGGGATGCTAGTTTTGATGAATATGATATTTTTAGTCCCCCAAGTTTTGAAGAGGATTTTTTTTATGATCCTTTGCCTCCAATATATGAGAATTATAATGATTGTGGTATTCTAGTTCCACCTATTATTTAGGACAAAATATTATTGTGATTATGATATGCCTCTTTTATATGATGATTAAAATGATAAATACGATATTTTTAGTCCACCTACTATTGAGGAGAAAGTTAATTATGATTATAATATGCCTCCTATATTTGATGATTATGGTGATGAGAATAATAATGATAGATATTTTGTTGAAATTTCTCCCACTATTATTAATGAGAATGACTATGCTTATGTGGAGAGTATTAATTCCTATTTGCATTTGGCCCATGATAAGGATGTTTTATGTGATATTTATATTGTTAATTTCATTCATGATGCTATTGAAAATTATTATGAAAGAGTGAAACATATTTCTATGTATCTCAATAATATTAAGTTTCCCCTCTTTATGTTAAAAGTTTTGAAGTTGCACTTGTTTTGCTTTCCTATGCTAGCCACTTTGTGCTTTATTGGCTTGTTTTTCTACAAGAATCTTTTTCATAGGAAGTGAGTTAGACTTAATTTTTTTACATTTGCTTCTTGATGCTCTATTTTGCTTCAATTAATATTTCTCATGTGAGCATCTTCTAAAATTATCAAGCCTAGCTAAAAGGCATTAAAGAAAAGCACTTCTTGGGAGATAACCCATGTTTTTAATTTCGCATTGTTTTTTTCTCTGTTTCTTTGAGTCAAGGTGTTGTATACTTCTGTAGCAACTCCTTTGTATGTTTATTTTCATGTATTAGTTGTGCCAATGAAAGTTTCTAGCGAAAGTTGGTGCTAGTTTTGGATTTCTGCGCAGGAAACAGATTTCTGCTGTCCACCGTATAAAATCGCATAATTCATAGAAAGATCAAAATGACCTAAAAATTTATGTTCTTATTCCTCAGCTAATTTCTAAACTTCTTTCTTCTTCGTGTTTTTTGATTTGAGCAACGTAAGTGCCCCAGAAAAACCGTCTTTACAGACTATTCTGGTTTTGACAGGTTCTGCCTTTTTTACTTGCATTCTCTCTATTTACTAAGTCAAGTGAATTTGTTTGCTCCACAAAACATCAGTGGCTGTAGATAATGTTTAAAAACTATTAATAATGCTTGTTTCCAAGGAGAACATCTGAGTTTTTCATTGTGCACTAACCCTCTAATGAGAATTACTATGAAGTCTGGTGTGAAGGAAGTTTTTAAAGGTCAAGAGAAGAGGGTGATATAATGTGATCAAGAAGAGTGAAAGACAAAGCTTGGGTTGCCCCCGTGGTTCATCCTAGCAAATTCCAAGGAAACTCAAGCAACTAAGCTTGGTGATTCCCAAGGCATTCCCTCCTTCGTCAGCAACTTATTAGGTCACTTCTAGTGAAACTATATTTTTATTCAGTCACATCATATCCACTTTACTTGGAGCGTCTGTTTGCTTTTTTTTCTTTTGTTTTATTTTTTTCCTTGCTGCAATAAACTTAGTTGGAACCTATCATTCTTGTGTGGGAGAGAGACACACTCTGTTTTCATTGCTTAGAACATTCTAGTTTTCATTCTTATTGTTCTGTGAGTGTTCACCTTTTGCTAATATTGCGTTTAGACCTTGTTTTCCACTCATATTTTGTTCAGAGCTTGTTAGTTTGCTTCAGTTATATATGGTTAGCTCTCTGGTATTTGACAAATATTATCTATGAGACTTGTTTCAAACAAGTTAATTGGTGTTGGATAAGAGTAAAATATTTCATGCTTATAACGGTGCAAAATGAAGCTTGTATCGACGGTGGCTGGACTTTGTCATGTAATGTTAGCTGTTATTTTAATTCTATGCTCAGTAGTTATTATTGTATCATGACTTGTCTCAAATATATGAGATTGCTTAACGTGCCATTGAAATAATCATGAGTTGTTTTTATCACATTGAAGCATAAATTTGTGGTGTTCTCCTTCGAATGCTTTATTTGGTTGACTTGGCGCATGCTTACACCATGTTTATGACTACAAACCAGTCACTTGTAGACTCTATGATCATTTAGTTTTTGACTTGTAATAGAATTTATTCTTTGATTAATAATGTTTTTGTCGCTATGCATGATTATGGCCATAATTGTTGTCTTAATTTGTCGCTCCCTGTCTTCTTCTAGCCTCCACATGTACTGAGTATGAGCTCTACACGTGCATCCAACTCCCAAAAAACAAAGTTTTCCAAATGTGTCCACCATACCTACCTACCTTTCAACTTACAAAATTATTCCTGTTTTGTGTCCCTTTTTAGCTCATGAAGAAGTAGTATTTGGGTTTGTTTTCTTCCATACTATTTAAGTACCTTGACTTGCATGCTTCATCTACTCATCATTAATTTTGCAAATAGCTGGCTAGACCATTATAACATTAAAAAGCTAAACAAATAAATAGGCACTCCTCCATGGTATGAGATTGTTGGCAGGAACCCGAGGATTCGGTTAGCCATGGTTTGCGAAAGCAAGGTGGGGAGGAGTGTCATACTATATAAAGAGCATGATATAAATGCTTCATATAAATAAATTTGGAACCACTCTCAACTTGTTTAGTATGGAAGATGACAAGAAATCTATTACCATTCGTTGACATAAGCATACACCTCTCTAAAAAATGTTTTAAATACCTCTGTTTAATAAAATAAAAACTCTAGCACATGAATTAATCCCTGCTTGCCTCTGCAAAGGGCCTTTCTTTTACTTTTATGTTGAGATCCACCTTCTAACTTTATGAACAGCAAAGGGAGCGTAGTTTCCATTTTGTGTTTAATGTGCATTTCTTCCAAAGATTATTATTGATTGATTCATGCCATGTTATTACTTGTTCTCAAACTATTTGTTTCTAGTCACCACTTGAACTTTGAAGGTGTCCTGGCATTTATGTTTTGCTCCACTCTTAAGGGCAATATGAATACTACTTTGATATGCTTTATTATTGTTCGAAACAAACATATAACTTCTAGATGCATTATTATTCATCATTTTTTGTTTGTGTTAGTATTCATGTTGCAACATAATTGCGAAGTTTCATTGTTAGAATTATATCTATCATGCATGTGTTGAAAGTACTATGATCTCAGCTTACAAATACTTCTACAAATATGATGATCAAAATTGTGTTTGTAGCATGTCACCTCAAAAATTATTTTGTTATCACTTATCTACTCAAGGACGAGCAGGAGTTAACCTTGGCGATGCTTGATACGAGGGCTAGCAAGAGTTAAGCTTGGGAATGCTTGATACGTCTCAAACGTATCTATAATGTTTTATGCTACGTTCTTGTTTTCTATCCAATACATTTATGTTTTCAAATGTTTTCCTTCATTTTCCGGACGTTTTCATCGGCTAACATATTGACAAGATGCCACAGAGCCAATTCATGTTTTCTTCTGTTTTTGGTTTCAGAAAACTCGTTATGGAAATATTCTCGAAATTGGACGAAACAAAAGCCAAAAATCTTATAATTCCCAACACGTAAAGGAAGTCCAAAGGAGACCCGGAGAGGGGCTCTGGAGCCCCCACACCATGGTTGGGCGTGGGTGGCCCACTGGCGGCGCCTGGAAGTGGTGTGGGCCCCTCAGGAGCCCACCAATTAATGTTTCCCTTTCGCCTATGTATTCCCTTTGAGGCATAAACCCTAAATAAATCGGCCCCCTTCCACAAAAAGTTCCGTAGCTCCGTCGTCGCCACCGAAAAGTTTCAGGGGACATAAATCTCTGTTTCGGCACCCTGCCGGGATAGGGAAGTGCCCCCTCAGCCATCTCCATCGACTCCACCGCCATCTTCATCACCGTTGCTATCTCCTATGTTGAGGACGGAGTAGTTCTCCCCGGGGGCTGAGGGGTCTACTAGTAGCTATGTGTTTCATCTCTCTCTCCCATGGTTTGATCTTTAGGTGATCATGAGATTTGCAATCTAGTTGAATAAGTAGATGTTACTCTTCATTTATTATGATACTCAAGTGGTTTTGGTATGAGATCTCCGTAGACACTTTGATCACGGTGTAAAGGTGACAGTGTATGCACTGTGTGGTTTAGCATGATATTTATATTTTGTGTTGGATGACCCTATGAAATTGTGGTGTTTGTTTGGAACCATCTAGGTCTCATGCTGATTGCGTGGGGGTTACCTGGATGGCGAAATGCGAACTCCAAGGAGTGATTTTTGTAGCCCTACGCAATGATGTATGTTTGTTATCCGACCATAGATTGGTTTGGAGTAGTGTAGTGAAGAGAGATATTTATGCATTCAATTATGTTATTATTTTTTAGAGTGTTCACTAGTGTCGTGGTGGTATCACGGCAGATGCCATGGGATGGCTAAAGTTGGGGCCGATGGACGCTGGGGGTATCCGGGGAGGGATCGCACGGCGAGTAGCCGCGCGTAAGTAACACTGCAAACAACAAGATCTACCCAGGTTCAGGGCCCTCATGTGGAGGTAACACCCCTACTCCTGCCTCTCTCTCTATATGTGTAATCTCCGAGTACCCACAGTACAATGTATGCCTCTTGGCCGAGTAGCCACTCGGCTGTTCTCTCTAGCTATAGTGTTGGCTCTAGCAATAAATGCGATCTGAAGCAACCTCCCTCGCGCAGGAGGGGGCAGGGCACCTTATATACTGGTGCCCAGCCGAATAAACAAAGACTAAAAGGTACAGCTGATGGGACTTGAGCACTGTGACATGAGCACGCTTCCGGGATCTCGCGCTGAGAAGCTGCCGCGCCGTACGGCTGACAGGTCCTGCCTACTCTGTCAGCCTCACAGCGTAGGCCCCCATCCTGTCCCGTCCCCCTTGTCAGTGACAAGACACGACAGGTGCCCACCTCGCTGTCACCACGCTGCGTCACTGATGATCACATACCTAATAAGTTGAACCGCACGCCGGTACGGACGCAGGATACGCGGGATCCCTTGTCAGAACGGCTCCATTGACTTCTGGCACGAGTAGGCTTGCTGTCCATCTACTCGGACCACAACTTCTCTACTCGGACGCATATAATCTTCCTCGATATCTTATCTTGGCCTTCAATGATATGTCCGGATAGAACCTACCGGGTAGCAAGTACCCGGGTAGCCGTCTACCCGGTCAACAGCACCTTGACCTTCACTTTAGCACTTGCCTTACCCCTACTCGGGGGTAACCCCCTGACATTAGTCCCCGAAGCTGGTAGAGTCCAGTGAACTTGTTCGTTGGGCCCTGCCAGCTTAAAACAAAACTCTTCTTCATAGCTAAGAGAGGCCGAGTTGCACCTCAACTTGGCCCTGTATCTCCAACTTAAATCTCTTCACCTCCGAGTAGAACACTCTCTCTTCTGTGCTGCCAAGTAAAATGACTTAGCGAAATTCTGAGCAAGATCCCGCTGGATCAGACCAAATCCCACTTCCCGTGCCGCTGTAGGTCACGTGGCACGTAGTAGAGACCGCGACGCCTCGGTGCAACCGCAGGCCACGTACCAGCCTCTGCGTGTAGGGCCCACGGCCCGTTTGGTCACGTCAACCAGTACGCGAGAGCCCACGATCTGGACGTGGGATTAACTGCGCCCTTTACGCGCGCGTTTCGCGCTGTGTGCGTTTCTAACGGTCGATTAACCCACGCCACACGATCAATGGCCACGATCAATCCACCAGTAACGGCAGTTCGCGGGGGAAAGTTAAATACCCCCGCTCCGCCCACTTCTCCTTTTTCCTTCACACTTCCCAATCTCGCATCCCCTCTGCGCAGTCGCCGCCATTGAGCGGCGCCACCGCTAGCACTCACTGCGTCGCCACCGTGAGATCTGAGGGCAAGCATTCCGGCACGCCATCACCGCTATCCTCGCCCTCACGAGCTCTTCTTCTCCGATCAGCAGCTTCCCTTCCATGGCTCCACGTGGAGACGAGGCGGCTGCCGCCCGAGCCGACTGGGAGGGCTCGGACGTCACCGCCGAGGACTGCCAGTGGCTGGTAAACACCCGCCGCATCCCCCCGGACGTCATCTGCCGGCATCCAGGTACCGAGCTCATCCCGAAACCTGACAAGGACGAGTACATTGTCTTTCTTTCTCATTTCAAACGTGGCTTCGGCCTTCCCATCTTGCAATTCCTCTCTGATTTCCTCAACCATTTTGGCCTCGAGCCGCATCACCTTCCACCAAACGCCATCCTCATGCTCTCCATACACGCCGTCGTGTGTGAGGCCTTCTTAGGTGTCTACCCAACCATCCACACATGGGAAAGATATTTCTTCCTTCGCAAACAAAGTGTTCCCGATCCTAGGAACACTGACGCCCCTCGTGCGCTGACCTAGACGGGTAGCGCAATGATGTTGCAGCGCAAGACCGGGCACCACCCAAGAGTACAAGGATTGCAAACCGTGCGCAAGTGGCAGCGCGGTTTCCTCTACGTGAAGAATGTTGCCGCCGAGGAGGGGAAGCCCATCGAAGACCGTATAGGGCTCCCAAAGTTCAAGAACGCACTGCCCACCGGGCAGCACTAGGGCTACGACCCAAAGAATACCATCCCGGACGTCCTCCAGGTTGAGAGACGCCTGACCGAGTTGATCTCGGAAGGGTTCCTTCAGGACGATCCCATCGCCTGTTGGATATCACACCGGGTACTCCCGCTCCAGCACCGGGTACACAAGATGTGCCACATGGGAGGACCTCGCGATTGCACCAGGACAACGACCTTTGAACTTAGCAAGGCCGAGGTGGCCATCTGGGCCAGGTCTATCATGCAGACCTTGCTCTCTGATAACTGGGCTTACGGCTTCGTGCCGTATAGCCGCACCAAGCCCATCGAACAGGTTAGTGTTCTATGCTTTGTGTTTGCACTCTGATACCGAATAGGTAGTCTCTCAGCTTTGTATGCTTAATGTTTGCATGCTGCACCGAGTAGGTCCTCACACTTATCTTTTTGGCTCTATATGCTTTGTGTTTGCATGTCGTCCCAGGTAGAAATCCTTTGTTGAATATGCTTTCAGTTTGCATGCTAACCCGAGTAGAACTCCTTAGCCGAGAACCCAACTCACGGTGCTTCATGTTTTCCTCAACATCACATTGATCGCCAGCGAGAAGAAGACAATGAAATCTTCACCGCCAACTGGCATGAGGACAGAACTGAGGATGACGCCAAGGCATACGACACCCAAGACACCTTGTGCAGCCCTCACGCCAATCACCCCGGTAAGTCCCGAGCTGATGCCTCTATTCGGGATTGGTCCGAAGATGAAGAAGGTGGCATGGTTCACCTTTTTGTTTGCTAGCAGTCAACTTTGGCTCTCTTCTTTTTGCTTATTCTGAATTCCTTTGTTCTTCTACTCTGCAGAGGAGCCTGCGTTGGACGACGAGGAGGAACCCCTGGAGGTCGATCCTCTATCCGTGGCCGCTCCCAATACTCGGAAGAGGGTTGGCAGCGGTGCTCAGGAACCTGCCGCCAAGAGGACCAAGAAGAAAGCCGTACCCAAAGTCGGCCCTTCCCGCAAGAGGAAAGCCCCCACCAGCAGAGGGTAAGTGTTTCTCCGAGTAAACCTTGAGTTGTTGTCGTTTTCTGTTGCGCTTCTCCATTGATTCTCTTCTCTGCTTTATGACATTGTCCTACTCTTCCTTCCAGCGCGCCTCTTGACGCTGACGCCACCACTGCATCCGCTTCTCAGACGCGGACCACCCCGACCCGAGAGGAGACAACTGATCTCTCGGATGACGACGAGAACCAGGAACTACGGGGAAGGGCGCGTGCGTCCTCCCCAGTTGATGAAGAACAAGACGATGGCGCCGAGAACGATGGCGCCAGGATTGAGATAGATCTTACCTCCGAGCAGTCGCCGCCTGACGCGCAACCAACTGCCCGAGATGCCGTCAACGATGAGATGCCACCAACTCCCCCAGCTGCATCAGCTGGGGACGATACTGAGCGTGCTGCCGAGCAGCAGCAAGACAACGCCGCCCTGGAGCGGCCAGACGCCACCACCGAGCAGCAGCATGAGACCACTGTTGCAGAACAAGACAACCCCGTGGCCGAGCCGCGGGTAGAAGACAATGCCGCCACCAGGCCAGATCCCGCTGTGGAGCAGCGGGTAGAGGAAGGTGTGGTGGAGCCAACCCGCCAAGACCAAGCGCAGCCAGACGCTGCACCGAGTCGCCGGCCACCTGTGCCGCCAACTCAGCGGGTGACTCCACCCAGTGCACAAGTTCCTCCGCCAACCCAGGTAGCGCCACCACCTCCTCAGACTCAACTCCAAATGCCTCCGCCTTCTCGGCCAGCCGCATCGTCAACCACCAAGAAGAGCACCAAGACGGGAGCCGAGGCGACCCGGATACAACCGAAGCGCAGTGCTTCACAGGCTGGACAGCAGATGCCGCCCCCCAAGACACGAGGTGAGCAGTCCGGGAAGCAGGTGAAGAGCACTCAATTGACGCTCACCGCTCCCACCTGCAGCGCCAACCCGGCTGCCTCTGGGGTCACTGGCCCCGTCGAGAAGCACAGTGATGGCGCTAGCGGTAGCGCGCCACACACCTACCCTGAGTACATGATGATCCTGTCGCAGTGCCACCGAATCCCACTATCCAAGGGAGAGAAGCGGCTAGCCGCTCTCAAAGAAGGCCAAGCCGTGGGGACCTCCAAGTCCAAGGGGAAGAAGGCGACTCCCGAGCTCTTTTCGCGCGGCGAAGAAGATCATGAGATTGAAGAAGAAGGCCTTACTGCCATCTTGGACCGAGTAGGCTATGTTGATAAGGCCTACAACAGCAAGGCGCACGGTAACCCCACTTGGAACGGTACTGAGCTGGGCCAGATCCATCACTACTGCACCGACTAGAACAAGGCTGATGTAGGCTCTGTCGCCATGACGGTTGCCAGCCCTTCCTGCACCTTGGCCGGAAAGCTGTTCGTCATCCGCAAGAACATCGAGGACATCGAGCAGAGCTATGTGGTGAGTATTTCTTCTCCTTCTTGCATTTTACGAGTTGCTGGTTTCTTCTTTCTCTTCTATTTTACTCTTATTCATTCCCCCAGTCCCCGAGATTCGGGCCGAGTAGGTGAAGACTCAATCGAGTGGACATCTACTCGGGCCAAATCTTCAAAAACTTACGCTTTCCCCTTCTTCTCTGCAGGATAGCGTCCAGAAGAGGACAAGGGTTTTCCATCGGCTACTCTGGAACCACCGCATCGCCAAAAACCGTATCCAGGCTCTTGAAGCCGACAAGAAAGACAGCGAGGCGATGGAGCAGATGACCCTGGACCGCACTCTTCAGATTTCTGAGGTTGAAGGTAAGCTTTTAGCATCTCGGTTTGTGCGTTTTGTGTTTACGCCCGTTTTTTGCTTTTTGCTTCATCGTTGTTTTCTCTACAGGCAAGCTCAAGGACTTGATGGAAAAGCACCGAGACTGCGAAATCTTCGCCGCCTCCGCCCAAAGCAAGATCCATACTCTGGAAGGTGAGTCTCCCTCCTTCTTCTCTGCAATTGTATCTTTTTACTCATCTGGTTACTCTGCTGACAATGTTGTTCTTCTCGCAGAAGAGTATAAGAACTTCCGGGAGCAACACTTGAACTTCCTTATGCCTGCCGAGGTGCAGCAGAAGTTGCAAACCCGAGAAGCGGAGATAGAGCTAGAGCGCACCACCCAGAGGGCGGAATACGAGAAGCTCCAGGTTGACCTCCAAGCCGCACTCCAAACCGCCATCAACCATGTCAGTGAGAAGAAGGAGCTCGAGAGGACATCCAAGGCCGAGAAGCAGGCACTTGAGCTGGAGATCCAGGTGCTGAAGTACCGGAACTCGGCCCTCGAGACCCAACTCTGGGAATCGCGCCGTCTCCAGGATAAGCACATCACAGATGAGACCGACTGGCAGAGGAAGATGGGAGCAAATGTCCTTAAGATGAAATGTATTTTGTCATTACCCGCTATCCTGTTTGCCTTTTATCTCTGCCTTCTTCTATTCTGTTTCTCTTCTTCCCGGTTTCTGTTTCTGACCTAACTTTAGGCCCTGCTGATTTAGATGTCTTCCCGGAGCTTCGTGCTGCTGGCGTAACTGTTGTGGAAAACGCAAGGAAAGCCAGGGCAGCAGCTGGTCTTAGCCTTGATGATGACTCCACCATCTCGGACCTTCTTGCCAACCTGAATACACAGGTGCATTCCCTCAAGGGCCTGGGCACCACCATGGTGGCCACATCAATCAACTTGCACACCCTGTTCTGGCCAGGAAAGGAGGTCCCAGAAACATTCCAAGGAATTGCCGAGAACCTGAACAAAGTGAAGGCTGAACTCAAGAAGTGGCGCGCCTCTGCAGCTCGGGCAGGAGCTCACGAGTTGATGCACTTCATCTTGTCCTGGTACGAGAACCTGAATCTCGACATAATCCGTGAGCGTCGTGAAGACTCTAAGTGGACCGAAGATCCGGATTGCGTTGCTCGCCGAAAGGAGATAGCCTACGAGATTGCTTCCTACGCGGACACGGGCGTCTACATCGTTGGACTCACCGAGCCCGACACTGATGTCAGAGAAGATGATGATGACGAGGACGATGATGAAGATGACGATGCTGCCAGCGAGGAGGGCGCTGGAGAGGAAGGAGCCGAGCATGAGGATGCCAGGGTGACTAAGGAATCCGAGCAGCAGAGCAACACGGATGAATCCGAGTTGGCTGCCAACGCTGATGCCGAGCAGCCGCAGCCCACCGCTCAGGGGGCCACCATCACCACCGAGATGGTGATCGAGGAGCCAGCTCCCGAGTTGGGTACGACTGGGTCTGCGCCAACTGGTGTCTACCCGATGCCCATCACACAGTCTACCCCCGCCTCCAGCTCTGCAACGGATCCCATCTCCGTGGCTGCCGCTACCTCCGAGCCTCCTGCCTCCGCCAACACTGACGCGGATAACACCGCATCTACCCTCGAGTAACTTCCTGCATGCTTTATCTCAAACATTTATCAGATACCCGGGATACCGGGCGCATATGTAACCGAAACAATTATGTTCTGTTGCTACTCAGTTTTTATTTCAGTTGATGTTTTAGCAACTCTGGCTCAATGCCGGGTTGCGTTTCTATGCAAGTCCCCGAGTTGCATTTTTTATCCACTCTCTCTTTTTGTCTCAGCTCTTACGTGCCACTTGTGGCTTTTTTGCTAGTCGAGTCACAAGATTTGAAAGTTTGAGTTTCAAGTACTTAGCCACTTAGAAGAATCATAGGAACGCTGCCCACCACTTAGCCGAAAAGACACAGAATAGTAAAGAACACTCTACTCGGTTGCCACACGTTTCCTTTCCTTAGCAATTTTTTGTGTGTTCATTGACCTTTGGCTTGTTCTCTGGCTTGCCATGAAGCCGGGTTGCGGACAACAGCAGAGTCGCAGAGTTGGCCCGTGGGTTTAAACACACTACTACGTATGCTTTTGAAATTCTAAGTGGTTCAACCGAATAGACAAAGTAAAACAGAGTAAACACATGGAGCAATTTGGACAAGGGCAGTCCCCGAGTTTGAATTCGGAGTGCCGACTAGAATTTAACTCGGGTGAGAAAGTACATACATAGTTTGCTCATGAATGAAAACGTCGGAGTAGAGCTACATTCCAGGGGCGCTTAGATTCCTCTCCGGATTTATTCGGCCTGTTCTTCTGAGGTGGCTGTACATCAACTAGATAGTAGGCATCATTGTGCAGAGCCTTGCTCACAATGAAGGGCCCTTCCCACGGAGGGGAAAGCTTGTGCATCCCGGCCGTGCGCTGCACGAGCCTAAGGACCATGTCTCCTTCTCGGAAAACCCTTGGGTTTACTTTCCGGCTATGATAACGCCTCAAGTTTTGCTGATAAACAGCTGAACGTGACAGGGTTAACTCTCTTGCTTCTTCTAGCAGGTCAACGTCATTTTCTCGAGCTTCTCTCGCCTCCGCCTCAGTGTAGAGGGTTACTCGGGGCGAGTCATTCTCTAGGTCAGTGGGCAACACGGCCTCATCTCCATATACCAGGAAGAATGGTGTGTACCCGGTTGATCGGCTAGGAGTAGTCCTTAGACTCCACAACACCGCTGGCAACTCGTCCAGCCAACAACCAGGGGTTCGCTGTAATGGCTCAATCAGCCTTGGCTTTATGCCGGATAGCACCATGCCATTTTCTCTCTCAACTTGACCATTGGAGGCCGGATGCGCAACAGATGCAACATCTAGCCGGATCCGCTTCTCTCTGCAGAATCTTGCGAAAGCACCCTCAGCAAAGTTTGTTCCATTATCAGTGATGATGCTGTGCGGGTAGCCATATCTCAGGATCACATCCTTCAGGAAACTCACAGCTGTGGCTCCATCACACTTCCGAATAGGCTTGACCTCAATCCACTTGGTGAACTTGTCAACCATGACCATGATGTGAGTCATGTTGCCTCTAGCCGGCTTGAAAGGGCCTACCATGTCCAAGCACCAAACTGCAAATGGCCAAGTAATGGGAATGATCTTTAATTCGGAAGCTGGCATATGTATCTTACTTGCAAACCTCTGGCACCTGTTGCACTTTCTCACAATATCTTCAGCTTGCCGCAAGGCAGTGAGCCAAAAGAAGCCATGCCGAAAAGCCTTGTTGACTAGAGCCCGAGAAGAGGCGTGATGCCCGCATTCCCCATGATGTATCTCCACCAGAATTTCTTCTCCTTCTTCCGGCTCGACGCAGCGTTGCAGCACACAAGTAGGACTCCTTCTGTGCAGTACCTTATTGAAAATAGTATAGCCCTTGGATCTTCTCTGTATTTTCCTGGCGGTAACCTCATCACTCGGCAATGTGCCATCCGTTAGAAAGGATAATATGGGTAGAGCCCAACTCGGTGTCTCCCGGATGGGAAACACTGGTTCGTCCATTTCCATTGGATCGGCTACCAAGACCTCTTCTGAGTCGAGGGCAAGGCCTCGAGTCCCCGAGTATTCGGAGATGACCCCCTCGATGAATGCGGCAGTCCCCGGGTCGAATGGAGCAGTCCCCGGGTTGCAGGTGCCAGTCCCCGGGTTGGAGACAGCAGTCCGCGGGTTCTCTTTTGCAGCCTCCCAATCAATCTCCATGGGAACAACTTCCTCTCCTGGCAGGGATGGAACAAAGATAGACTCCGAATTGGGGGATGGCTTGATAGATGGCTTTCTCAAATGCTCCAAGGCAATCCCAGCCGGGATAAACTGCCGAGAAGACCCCAACTTGGACAGAGTATCGGCTGCATCGTTCTCAGCTCGGTGTATATGATGAATTCGCACCCTTCAAAGAAGCCCGTCGTGGTTTGCACCAGAAACCGATAAGACGCCATATTGGCATCCAGGGCATCCCAAGTGTCGGATACTTGCTGCACCACTAGATCCGAGTCTCCATAGCAGACGATACGCTGCACCCCAATCTCCTTGGCTACTCTCAAGCCATGCACCACTGCCTCATACTCGGCCACATTGTTAGATGCCTTGAAGTGAATCTGCAGCACGTACTTGAGTTGATCCCTCTTGGGTGACGTAAGCACTACGCGAGCACCAAGGCCTTCCTTCACTTTGGAGCCATCAAAATGCATCTTCCAGAAGTTGGTTTCCGGCAAGGGAGGGTCGTGACTTGATGGCTTCTCTTCTCACGTACAAAGGAGTGTACGCGGCTAGCTCGATTTCCCATTTGGCTACTCTGCCGCTTGCATCCTTGTTGCCCATGATGTCCGAGATGGGAGCGGAACTCACCACCGTGATGGGATGCTCTTGGAAATAGTGCTTCAGCTTCTTGGCACCCAGGTACACGCCATAGGTCATCTTCTGGTAGTGCGGATAGTTCTGCTTGGAGTTGGATAGCACCTCACTGAGATAGTACACTGGCCGCTGCACAGTTTTTCCTCTCCCTTCTCGTTCCACCACAATTACCACGCTGACTACCCGGTTGGTGTGATGCCCCGAGATCGGGCACTATGCAGATTTCAGCATTTCCGCCAAAATCCACATAATAACCGATTCCAGGTTGCCACTTGTGGTAACATTACAACAGTTCACGAATAATCCACAACAATAACAGAAAAGGTAGTTACAAGACGACTCAAACGAGTCAAGGATACAACTGATACAATACAAAGATCCAAATAACAGCGGAAGAAACAACATAGCGTCCGGCTACGGACAAGATACAAATTGGACTAAGAGTCCTGAAGATAACCGATGGCGACCAATCCCTGCCCAGGCCAAGCCGGAGGGATTCCCAAGCTAACGTCGTCAGACTTCAAACCTGTTGACTGCAATTTGGAATATGCAGCCACGAAAGGGATTCGTGGGTCAGTACGGCTAAGTACTGGCAAGTGGATAAACCGTACTCACAAGATACCAGCGTAACCAATCATCACAAGATACAAATACTTTGGGTACAACAGAAAGGAAGGGGATTATTGCAACGAAGCGGCAGCGGGCTGCACTAACTAACTACAGAGACTCGCTACAACATCCGGCTAAAAGAAAGGGATAAGATAGCGTATCAGAACCAACTACAACTACTCACCAAACAATACCCATCCAATGTTACCCCCTACTAAGGAAGCAACCCAAGGAAACTCACACGGTTGATTAAGGTGACATTCGTTTTTATGGTGGAGGTAATCTATATTACTAGTCAAGTTATCATCGTTAAGTGTAAGTTGTCTGAGTACTTGTTAGCCAGCACTTTCACCAAGTCATCCATAACCGCGGAAAACACGGCTTCTCGAGAAGATTTAACCCTGCAGGGATGCACCAATTTGGCCGTACACGTAAGAATAACCCGCCAGACGGGGGATCAACCCACCAAGCGAGGTACTCAACACAACCCAACTCTTCTTCGCATCAAGCCCAAAGAACCACGTGCTATGCGTGCGCGGCTAATCGAGCCCCCACGAAGAAAAGGGGGACCCTCATAGCACTGGAAGACCACGCCGCCCTAAATGCCGACTACAAAAGTTCCACCCTGGCCTCGGGTTCGCACCTGCATATGCATGCATCAAATGGAAAGCCCGAACTAAGTGTGGCGATTTGGACGAGATGCGAATCGAGTCAAATTGAGGGGGGCGCCCATACACGCTTCCCACATGCGGTTAGTGCGCTCATCATGGATCAGTAGACAAGACCCTTTTCCTAATTAGGGTCGACACTAGCAGGCCTCAAAACCACGTCGGGCCTCCTGCCAGTGCCTTATCATCAAATTATTATTACCCAAAACATTAACAAGTTGTTGATTGAATTGAAACCCAGCTATCAACTAAACAGGTGATAAGACGGACAGCAAGACTTGAGCGCAAACAACACTAAGCATGCAACTACGACACGAGGGCCGACGGGGTAAACAAACAACAGGTAATAGGAAGTGGAAGGAAGGCTGTATCATGGTTGCAAGGTAAACATATGATAGGATCGAGACACAAGCATCGAATCATAAGGCTGGAATAAAGGCAACGGGAAGAATCGGTAACAAGTGATGAAAGGCAGCCATAGGTGGCAAGTGAGTATACTCGCCTGAGATCCAGCAAGTAGAGGTACATCCGCAGAACTTGTCGTTGCTCACATCATCTCAACGTCCTATCCGCGAAGAAGCAACGAACTAGAACAAACACCGGATGCAACAATTACTTCTACAGCAAAAGATCTAGCATGATCAAGATATGGATGCATGACAAGTTTAAGGATGCATCAAAGATAAACTAGTTGACATGGTAAACATATTTAAATGGGTCCATATGCAATTTGGATTGCATATGGTAAAGCCCATGAATCAATGTTGAATTAAATGATCTACAAATAACCAACATGTGAAAGTTGATTAGAATGATGCATGGAGGAAGAAAACGATGAGAAAACAACAATAGCTTCAATTTGATATGAAGTTTACCAAGTTTGGAATTTTATTTATTAAGTTATGAACTTTGGCATTTTAAATGATTTAAACAAACATTTGTTGTTTTCACCAATTTTAAATGTTCAAAACAGATAACAAAATGTATATTTGGAAAGAACACAAAATTTTAGATGGAATACATATTTCATTTGTTGAATTTGGATTTTAGATGAGCAAGTTATTAAATTAGCAATTTTAAATGCATTAAATAAGAAATAGTTGTTTTCAGTAATTTAATTTATTCAAAATAGAAAACAAAGTTCATATTTGCAAATTTCATGAAAAATGGGATGGAAAACATATTTTACATGTTGGAATTGGATTTGAATTGCCCAAGTTAAGAATTTTGCAATTTAAAAGGTTTAATTAAAGCATTGAATTATTGCACCACTTTTAATTTGGAAAAACAGTAAACAAATTGTATTGAAAAGGTTGAAAACATGTAGCAAATGTTTCACTGAACATTTTGAGCTATTAAACATAATTTTTTGGTTATTATTGAATTTATTATGCAATTTTTCATAAGCATTCTTATTCTGCCCTTTTTAGTAAACAGAGGGAAACATGTTCAAAATTAATTCAATTGTGACCAAATAAAATACCAATGTGTAGAGTTTGTTAATACAAATTTTTAGAGCCCAAGTTTGCTCAAATTGGATGAACAGAACGAAAGTTATGAAATTCCAAAGTTTCAACTTTTAATTGCATTTTCAGTAATTAATTATTTAGTGCAAAAATTATTACAGAAACATGTTGCAATTTTGTTACTAATGGAAAGAGCACAAGATTTTGAATCCACAGAAACTTGAATCGTTGAATTTGGAGCAATATTCAATTTTATATTGATTTTACAAATAATGAAACAGATCTGCTTCTCTGAAATTCGAGAGAAAAAAGAAAGGCTGAGAAAAAAGGGGGTGGCTTTTGCGCCCAAGGGGATTCGAACCCTGGACCTGCTGCAAGTGCGCACGGGGGTGCTACCAGTGGGCTAGCTGCTGCTTTGTGTTAGACTAAGGAGGCTTGCTGTTTTTGAGGTGATGCCACGACGCGAAAAACTGAACTGAAACAGAAACCTTCAAGCGTTCCTGCAACCGACGAGAAAGGATGCCGGCGGCGATCTGCTCGATGCTGCTGCTGTGGCCGGCGTGGGCGCGCAAGGGGGGCGTGCATGCGCAGAGGGAAGGAGAAGAGGGGCGACAGGGGGGTGGCTCACCGAAGGCGTTGGTGTAGACGTTCGTTTCCCTGGGTAGTGAATACTGTTGACGAAGAGGATGCAGTCGTGGTGGTTGCCGACGGAGCTCGACGGGGCCGTCGCTCCGAGCCATCTCCTCGCCTCCTGATTCTCTGAAACGGACGAGGGTGCTATGGAGGTTCCGTTCCCGCTCACCGCGGCCTTCCGCGACGGCCACATGGCGGTGCACCGAGCTCACAAAAACCCGGCCATGGAGGTTCTCTCTTGGTAGCTCAGAAAAACAGAGAGGGAGGAGAGAGATCATAAGGATAAAGGTTGGTGGCGGCGGCTAGGGAGGAAGAAGAGGGGAAGGTTAGGGTTTGGGGCTCTCCATCGGGGTAGATAAGGGAGAGGGGGAGAGGGGGACCATGGAGGGGAAAGGGACAGGTAGGGGGGGATCACGTTCGCATCGTGCTCCGTCCGTACGGAGAAGAAAGCCCCACCGTGGGCTGGGCCAAAACGTGAGGCTGCTGTTGTGCTTCTCCCCATATTTTTTTTTGTTAATCGTGTTATGTTCCTCCTTATTTAATTTTCAGAAGAATAAAAGAAACTTTGTAAAATATTTTTATACAATATAATTTCAAATAGTTTGATATTAAAATAAAGGCTATTCATATGGCTATTAAACATTTGGCAAGCAACATAAACATTTGATTCTTAAAGTTTAAATTTTAAATTTAGGGCTTATAGAAAAATATTTTTATGATGCAACAAACAACAAAAAAAAATGCAATGCAATGCATGATGACCTGATGATGCAAAAAGAAAACAAACCATTCTAACTGGGGAAAAATCCCCGGGTGTTACAGACGACACCACTAACAAGGGATTGCGCCCTCGCAATCCACCCCCTAACCCGGGAGGGGAAAGAAGTTCGACTATCGATTCTTCATGCTTCCAGTTGATCTCCTCGACACCACTAACAAGGGCTTCTCGACACCACTAACAAGAGATTCTTGCTCGGGTTGATGACGATGTTCTTCCACCAGGAATCTTCCGATGATCGAACATATTAGGTTAAAGGCTCAGAAAAACGTCCACCCACGTAGGATCCTAAGCTTTGAAAGATTGAGAGGGAGAGAACTCCAAGACAAATAAGATGGGAGGGGAAATAGAATAGAGATAAGGAGAAAACAAGAATCCTATTGAGATGTTTCCAAAACAGTTTTTGCACAAATAGTTTTTGACACTCTAGAAACAACGACCGTTAGCGAGGTTATCCTACAGGCTTTGCGGACCCGTTGCTTCGATAACCATTCGTATCGAAACAATATCGGGAATCGGAAACCATGCTCTGATACCATTTGTGATGCCCCACCGTGATCGGGCACTATGCAGATTTCAGCATTTCCGCCAAAATCCACATAATAACCGATTCCAGGTTGCCACTTGTGGTAACATTACAACAGTTCACGAATAATCCACAACAACAACAGAAAAGGTAGTTACAAGACGACTCAAACGAGTCAAGGATACAACTGATACAATACAAAGATCCAAATAACAGCGGAAGAACCGACATAGCGTCCGGCTACGGACAAGATACAAATTGGACTAAGAGTCCTGAAGTTAACCGATGGCGTCCAATCCCTGCCCAGGCCAAGCCGGAGGGATTCCCAAGCTAACGTCGTTAGACTTCAAAAATGTTGACTGCAATGTGGAATATGCAGCCACGAAAAGGATTCGTGGGTCAGTACGGTTAAGTAGTGGCAAGTGGATAAACCATACTCACGAGATACCAGCGTAACCATTCATCACAAGATACAAATACTTTGGGTAGAACGGAAGGAAAGGATTATTGCGAAGAAGCGGCAGCGGGCTGCACTAACTAACTACAGAGACTTGCTACAACATCCGGCTAAAAGAAAGGGGATAAGATAGCGTATCAGAACCAACTACAACTACTCACCAAACAATACCCATCCAATGTTACCCCCTACTAAGGAAGCAACCCAAGGAAACTCACACGGTTGATTAGGGTGACATTCATTTTTATGGTGGAGGTAATCTATATTACTAGTCAAGTTATCATCGTTAAGTGTAAGTTGTCTGAGTACTTGTTAGCCAGCACTTTCACCAAGTCATCCATAACCGCGGACAACACGGCTTCTCGAGAAGATTTAACCCTGCAGGGATGCACCAATTTAGCCGTACACGTAAGAATAACCCGCCAGACGGGGGATCAACCCACCAAGCGAGGTACTCAACACAACCCAACTCTTCTTCGCATCAAGCCCAAAGAACCACGTGCTGTGCGTGCGCGGCTAATCGAGCCCCCACGAAGAAAAGGGGGACCCTCATAGCACTGGAAGACCACGCCGCCCTAAATGCCGACTACAAAAGTTCCACCCTGGCGCCAAGGGCTCGCACTTGCATATGCATGCATCAAATGGAAAGCCCGAACTAAGTGTGGCGATTTGGACGAGATGCGAATCGAGTCAGAATTGCGGGGGGCGCCCATACTCGCTTCCCACATGCGGTTAGTGCGCTCATCATGGATCAGTAGGACAAGACCCTTTTCCTAATTAGGGTCGACACTAGCAGGCCCCAAAACCACGTCGGGCCTCCTGCCGGTGCCTTATCATCAAATTATTATTACCCAAAGCATTAACATGTTGTTGATTGAAGTTGAAACCCAGCTATCAACTAAACATGTGATAAGATGGACAGCAAGACTTGAGCGCAAACAACACTAAGCATGCAACTACGACACGAGGGCCGACAGGGTAAACAAACAACAGGTAATATGAAGTGGAAGGAAGGCTGTATCATGGTTGCAAGGTAAACAAATGATAGGATCGAGACACAAGCATCGAATCATAAGGCTGGAATAAAGGCAACGGGAAAGAATCGGTAACAAGTGATGAAAGGCAGCCATAGGTAGCAAGTGAGTATACTCGCCTGAGATCCAGCAAGTAGAGGTACATCCGCAGAACTTGTCGTTGCTCACATCATCTCAACATCCTATCCGCGAAGAAGCAACGAACTAGAACAAACACCGGATGCAACAATTACTTCTACAGCAAAAGATCTAGCATGATCAAGATATGGATGCATGACAAGTTTAAGGATGCATCAAAGATAAACTAGTTGACATGGTAAACATGTTTAAATGGGCCTATATGCAATTTGGGTTGCATATAGAAAAGCCCCTGAATTAGGGTTGAATTAAATGATCTACAATTAACCATCAAGTGAAAGTTGATTAGAATGATGCATGGATGATGAAAACAATAAGAAAACAACAATAGCTTCAATTTGATATGTTGTTTACCAAGTTTGGAAATTTATTTATTAAGTTATGAAATTTGGCTTCTTAAATGAGTTACACAAGCATTTTTTGGTTTCACCCATTTTAATTGTTCAAAACAGATAACAAAAATTATATTTGGAAAGAACACAAAATTTTAGATGGAATACATATTTCATTTGTTGAATTTGGATTTTAGATGAGCAAGTTATTAATTTGACAATTTTAAATGCATTAATTAAGAAACAGTTGTTTTCAGCAATTTAAATTATTCAAAACAGAAAACAAAGTTGATATTTGGAAAGCTTATTCAATTTTGCATGGAAAAGATATTTTACATGTTGGAATTGGATTTGAATTGCCCAAGTTATGAATTTTGCAATTTAAGAGGTTTAATTAAAGCATTGAATTATTGCACCACTTTTAATTAGGGAAAACAGTAAACAAAATGTATTGAAAAGGTTTAAAACATGTAGCAAATGTTTCACTGAACATTTTGTGCTATTAAACATAATTTTTGGGTTATTATTGAATTTATTATGCAATTTTTCATAAGTAGTCTTATTCTGCCCTTTTTAGTAAACAGAAGGAAACATGTTCAAAATTAATTCAATTGTGACCAAATAAAATACCAATGTGTAGAGTTTGTTAAGACAAATTTTTAGAGCCCAAGTTTGCTCAAATTGGATGAACAGAACGAAAGTTATGAAATTCCAAAGTTTCAACTTTTAATTGCATTTTCAGTAATTAATTATTTAGTGCAAAAATTATTACAGAAACATGTTGCAATTTTGTTACTAATGGAAATAGCACAAGATTTTGAATCCACAGAAACTTGAATCACTGAATCTGGAGCAATATTCAATTTTATATTGATTTTACAAATAATGAAACAGATCTGCTTCTCTGAAATTCGAGAGAAAAAAGAAAGGCTGAGAAAAAAAAGGGGGTGGCTTTTGCGCCCAAGGGGATTCGAACCCTGGACCTGCTGCAAGTGCGCACGGGGGTGCTGCCAGTGGGCTAGCTGCTGCTTTGTGTTAGACTAAGGAGGCTTGCTGTTTTTGAGGTGATGCAACGACGCGAAAATCTGAACTGAAACAGAAACCTTCAAGCGTTCCTGCAACCGACGAGAAAGGATGCCGGCGGCGATCTGCTCGCTGCTGCTTCTGTGGCCGGCGTGGGCGCGCAAGGGGGGCGTGCAGGCGCAGAGAGAAGGAGAAGAGGGGCGACAGGGGGGTGGCTCACCGAAGGCGTTGGTGTAGACGTTCGTTTCCCTGGGTAGTGAATACTGTTGACGAAGAGGATGCAGTCGTGGTGGTTGCCGACGGAGCTCGACGGGGCCGTCGCTCCGAGCCATCTCCTCGCCTCCTGATTCTCTGAAACGGACGAGGGTGCTATGGAGGTTCCGTTCCCGCTCACCGCGGTCTTCCGCGACGGCCACATGGCGATGCACCGAGCTCACAAAAACCCGGCCATGGAGGTTCTCTCTTGGTAGTTCAGAAAAACAGAGAGGGAGGAGAGAGATCAGAAGGAGAAAGGTTGGTGGCGGCGGCTAGGGAGGAAGAAGAGGGGAAGGTTAGGGTTTGGGGCTCTCCATCGGGGTAGATAAGGGAGAGGGGGAGAGGGGGACCATGGAGGGGAAAGGGACAGGTGGGGGGGATCACGTTCGCATCGTGCTCCGTCCGTACGGAGAAGAAAGCCCCACCGTGGGCTGCCTTGGTGGGTGGGCTGGGCCAAAACGTGAGGCTGCTGTTGTGCTTCTCCACATTCTTTTTTTTTTGTTAATTGTATTATGTTCCTCCTTATTTAATTTTCAGAAGAATAAAAGAAACTTTGTAAAATATTTTTATACAATATAATTTCAAATAGTTTGATATTAAAATAGAGGCTATTCATATGGCTATTAAACATTTGGCAAGCAACATAAACATTTGATTTTTAAAGTTTAAATTTTAAATTTAGGGCTTATAGAAAAATATTTTTATGATGCAACAAACAACAACAACAAAAAAATGCAATGCAATGCATGATGACCTGATGATGCAAAAAGAAAACAAACCATTCTAACTGGGGAAAAATCCCCGGGTGTTACCGTTGGTAGCCGCAATGTAGAGTAGCATTGGCTCCTTGGGTAGCGGACGTGCCAGGATGTGAGCGCTACCCAGCATGGCCTTCAGCTCCTTGAATGCCACATCAGCTTGTGGTGTCCAGACAAACTTGTCACTCTTTTTCATCAATTGATAGAGAGGCAAGGCCTTCTCGCCCATTCTGCCCTAGAAGCGGCTCAGAGAAGCCAGGCATCCGGTAAACTTCTACACATCCTTCAGGGATCTCGGCAATGACATGCTCTCTATAGCTTTTATCTTTGAAGGATTGGCCTCAATGCCCCGGCTAGAAACCAAGAAACCAAGTAACCTGCCAGCCGGGACGCCAAAGGTGCATTTAGTCGGATTCAACTTCATCCTGTATTTGCGCAAGTTGGCAAAAGTTTCCTCAATGTCACTAAGCAGAGTATGTGTTTTATTCGTTTTGATGACAATGTCATCTACGAACATCTGCACATTCTTGCCAATTTGGTCATGCAAGCATTTCTGCATGCATCTCTGATAGGTAGCCCCAGCATTCCGCAACCCAAAGCACATGACACGATAGCAATAAGCCCCGTACAAGGTAATAAAAGCAGTTTTTATTTGATCATCCGGGTTGAGAGCTATCTAATGGAAACCAGAGTAGGCATCAATGAAAGACAAAAGCTCGCAACCGGCAGTGGAATCGATCACCTGATCTATGCGGGGTAGCGGGAATGGATCCTTGGGGAAGGCCTTGTTCAGGTCGGTGTAGTCCACGCACATGCGCCATGCGGTGTCGGCCTTGGGGTCCTCCTTCTTCTTCTCAACCATAACCGGGTTGGGTAGCCAATCCGGATGCAATACCTCCATGATAAAGTTGCTTATCAGCAACTTGGTGATCTGATCACCGATAGCTTTCCTCCTCTCGTCACCAAAGCGGCGCATAGCCTGCTTGACTGGCTTGGCGTCAGGACGCACATGTAGCGAGTGATCAACCAACTCCCTCGGGACACCCGGCAGATCCTCATTGGAACATGCAAAGACGTCCCGATTCTCACGGAGGAAGTGGATGAGCTCGCTTTCCTATTTCCGATCCTCATTGGACCAATTATGGCAACACGGTCTAGGAACTAAGGATCGACCTGGACCTTCTTTGTCTCCTGGGACTCCAAGAAAGCAGTTCCATACTGGGAACTCCGCATACCAGGCGCACCACCTTGCGTTGCTTGCGCCATAGCCACCACATCGTGCATCTTCTTCTTCTCGGCAGCAATGACCATGGATTCCGCCAGCTGAGAACTAACAGAGGCACATTCCAAGGAACGCTTGTAGTCACCCGAGATGGTGATGACTCCATTGGGACCAGGTATCTTCATCTTCAGGTAAGCGGCATGAGTTGAGGACATGAACTTGGTGAGGGCCGTCCTACCGAGTAGAGCGTGGTAGGGGCTCTGAAGATCAACAACCTCGAACTGCAGGCACTCGGTGCGGCAGTTCTCCCTGGTGCCAAATAGGACATCTATCCAGATGCGGCCGATTGGAGCACACGACACTCGCGACACAATTCCGTGGAAAGTGGTCCTGCTGGGTAGCAGCATGTTCTCGGCAAGGCCAAGATTCTCCAGTGTATCCCGGTACATGATGTTGATGTTGCTGCCGTTATCAATCAGCACCTTGCTGAACTTGACATTCTTCTGGGTTCCCAAGAAAGTGGGATCCACCACCAGTGCATGGGTACCCGGATTAGGCATCACCTTGGGGTGATCAGCCTTGGACCAGGTAATATCTTGGTCGCACCAGTGCAGGTAGTGAGGCACAACCGGGATCACTGCATTCACCTCCATCGCACGCCTGTGCTGTGACTGCTTGTCGTGTGGCTCGATGGTGAAGATCATGTAGCTCTCATGGTGCTCCTGGTACTGGTTCGGTCTCCACCCTCATTGTTGCCGTTGTTGTTTTTGTTCCTGTTGTTGTTGTTGTTGTTGTTGTTGTTGTTGTTGTTGTTGTTGAATTTGCGGTTGCGGTTGTTGTTGTTGTAGTTGCGGTTGCCGTTGTTGTATTTGCGGTTGGCTCCCTGAGCCACTTGGTTCACATTCTCCCTTCTCGGATTCCCCGCTGGCCTGGGAGCAGCTGCCCGAATAGGCTGCACATTGGCATTCGCAGCCGGCAGAGGAGGAGGAGGGGGCAGGTCTTCATTCTTGATGCGGTCCCACTAGCTGCACTGTTGGGTAGTGTGGTTGGCTGGCCTAGTCGGATGCCGAGTATGGAAACTTCATGGCCCAACCTTCATGTTCTCAAAGATAAAAATTGGATCCGGGTTGCCGCCACCCTGCTGGGGAGCATTGTATGGCTTCTTGATGCCTTGGCCCTGATTCTGGTTTTGCCCGTATTAGGCTCCAGCAGTTTTTTGCCTTTGGCTACTCCCAGCAGCCGTGGTCACAACATTCACCTCCTCGGGATCATACCGAGTTTCTATGCGGTCACCTCTGCGCTTGTTGCGGAACTCATTGCGCCTGCTCCCATCATGGTGCTTCCTTCTCGGCTCAGGAGGGTCACCGAGTGCATACATATACGCAATCCTGATCGTCTCGGCGAGCGTACTCGGCATCTCTCGCTGCAGCCTCTGCCACAACATGCTGCCATGCCTGCAGCCCTGACCAAACCAGGTAATGGCCTGGGCCTCATTCACACCTTCACAGGTGTTCCTCAAAGTGCTCCACCGAGTAAGATACTCCCGATCAGTCTCCTCTTCTCGCTGCTTGCAAGCGGACAGCTGCTGCGTCCTATTCAGCCTCTTGTATGTGCTGGTGAAGTTGATGATGAAGGCTTCCGAAAAGTCTAGCCAGCAGTTGATACTGTCCTTGGGCAGGTTGTTGAGCCAAGTCCGAGCAGGGCCATCTAGCATCTGCGGAACATACCGCACAGCCCACCTCCTGTTGCCGCCGGCAATGTGCACAGTAGTAACATAGTCACTTAGCCAGTCTTCCGGCTTGGTGCTGCCATCATAGCACTTTGTCCCTCTAGCCAGCTGAAAATGGCTCACGGACGGCTCCTCCATGATGCGGCGGCCAAAGCATTCTGGGCCGGGTGGCCCCTTCGTCTCGAGCTGCGCAGATCGGTTGATCCGGTCCAGCTTGTACCTTGCATCAGTGGGCTCCAGCATCCGGTCACCGAGGCGGTCAGTGACTTCTCTTGGATCTGCGTACCCGGCTAGCCCCATCGCCGAGTACCCGTCATCGTAGCGGTCTTGCTGCACAGCTGCGGGTTGCACAGCCGGATTGGCTGCTACCGCCACCGCCTGCGGCTGCACAGCGGCCCGCGGCTGCACCCTCTGCTGAGTAGGCTGAGCAGCATGACGCCGAGATGTGCCTTCCCGGTTTCCTCCTTGCCCCTTGCTGTGAGCTTTAGTGGCTTGATTAGCCTGCTCCTGCAGAGTTGTGTTTATGGCCGGGCTGCCGCTCTACAGCGTGCTGTTTTGCAGCAACAACCGGGTCGTACACCTGCATCTGTTTGTTTCTCCCAGAGGTCACGATCTGGGCTCTATCGCCACCGGGAAGCGGTGATGACGCCTGATCCAAAGATCTCATCCCATGCGAATGAACAACATGGGAAGCGCCAGCACCCTGGAAGCGGTGGGCGCCAACTGTCGTGGTGGTATCACGGCAGATGCCATGGGATGGCTAAAGTTGGGGCCGATGGACGCTGGGGGTATCCGGGGAGGGATCGCACGGCGAGTAGGTAAGTAACACTGCAAACAACAAGATCTACCCAGGTTCAGGGCCCTCGTGTGGAGGTAACACCCCTACTCCTGCCTCTCTCTCTATATGTGTAATCTCCGAGTACCCACAGTACAATGTATGCCTCTTGGCCGAGTAGCCACTCGGCTGTTCTCTCTAGCCATAGTGTTGGCTCTAGCAATAAATGTGATCTGAAGCAACCTCCCTCGCGCAGGAGGGGGCAGTGCACCTTATATACTGGCGCCCAGCTGAATAAACAAAGACTAAAATGTACAGCTGATGTGACTTGAGCACGCTTCCCGGATCTCGCGCTGAGAAGCCGCCGCGCCGTACGGCTGACAGGTCCTGCCTACTCTGTCAGCCTCACAGCGTAGGCCCCCATCCGTGCCCACCTCGCTGTCACCACGTTGCGTCACTGATGATCACATACCTAGTAAGTCGAACCGCACGTCGGTACGGACGCAGGATACGCGGGATCCCTTGTCACAACGGCTCCATTGACTTCTGGCCCGAGTAGGCTTGCTGTCCATCTACCCGGACCACAACTTCTCTACTCGGACGAACATAATCTTCCTCGATATCTTTTCTTGGCCTTCAGTGATATGTCCGGATAGGACCTACCGGGTAGCAAGTACCCGGGTAGCCATCTACCCGGTCAACAACACCTTGACCTTCACTTTAGCACTTGCCTTACCCTTACTCGGGGGTAACCCCCCGACAACTAGTGAAAGTATGATCCCTAGGCCTTGTTTCTAAGCATGGAAACACCGTTTACAATTAGTTCTGCTACATGTTTGCTTGCTTCCTTTTTTCAGATTGCTATTATCACTTATAATCATCCATATTACTTGTATTTCACTATCTCTTCGCCGAACTAGTGCACATATACAACTTAAAATTGTATTAGGTGTGTTGGGGACACAAGAGACTTCTTGTATCGTAATTGCAGGGTTGCTTGAGAGGGATACCTTTAACTTATTCCTCCATGAGTCGATAAACCTTGGGTAATACACTTAAGGGAAACTTGATGTTGTTCTATAGACCTCTGCACTTGGAGGCCCAACACTGTCTACAACAATAGAAGCGTGCGTAGACATCAGACGTCCATAACTGCAACAACATAACACATATAAGCACATATGCATGACAACAGAAAGATTCATTTGAATGCTTAAAACTTGAAATGAATATAACAATTAATTGAGCTACATATTGGCGGGAGACGATGAAGGTTATAGGGGCCGACGTAGGGTCCTCTTTTCCGTCGGCATCACACCGAAAAGCGAATCATTCTATCCAGAACTATATTGCAAAACAATTTTGAAGAGTTTCACAACACATTGTGTCTATTATGAGCTAGTACACCTCATGGTGATCAGAGGAAGGATTGGTTTTCCGGAATTCTTTGAAACTAAAGACGGTCACATATATGTCACGTTCTTTAGTTACAATAACGTCCGAAAAACCGATGTTTTCATCCATCCCGGGATCACCATCACGTGTAGTAACACGTAAGTTCACAACATATTGTGAAGCTCTTCCAAATTGTTCTAGAATAGAGTACCGGATATAATCATTCCTTTTCCCCGGGAGATGTTGATGGAGGTGGGAACAACCAGCCATTCTATCCACGACTCCATTCCAGAATAATTTTGAATAGCTTCACAACACTTTGTTTCTGTTACGAGCTATTACACCTCATGGTTACAAGGGAAAGGATGAAGACAAAAGTTTTTGGACTTCTTTAAAACTATATACCGTCACATAATTGTTACGTTCTTTAGTTACAGAGAAGTCCAGAAAACCCCTATTTTCATCCATCCCGGGATCACCATCACGTGTAGTAACACGTAAGTTCACAACATGTCGCGAAGCTTTTCCAAATTATTCTCGAATGGAGTACCGGATAGAATTATTCCTTTTTTCCCGATCAATGCTGATGATGGCGAAGGCAGTCGGATGTCAACGACGGCATCACCATCGACGGAATCACCACCGGCATCACCACAAACATCTCCATCGGCTCACCGCCCCTACCTTAACATATGTCCCCGCCACCATTATGTTCTCTCTATTCACCGGCATCACCACAAACATCTCCATCGGCTCGCCGCCCCTACCACCACACATGCACCCCTGCCATCGTCATCCTCTCTCTCTCTTCACGGTCATCACCAGGAACATCTCCACCGGCTCACAGCCCCGGCCTCGACACCTGCACCCGCCACCGTCGTGCTCTCTCTCTCTTCGCCGGCTCACCGCCCACCGCCCCTACATCGATGGCATATCCTCGCCACCTAAATCGACTGCTACCGGTAGCCCATTTTAGTGGTACGACGCACGGTGGAATCGCGTTTTTCCCGGTGGGGTAACGTGTGGTGCTCTCGTGGATAACATTCAATTTCTTATTTACTCGCTGTCCAAGAACAACACCTACAACAAAATTGCTAGCATCCATAGTTTTAAATAGCCCGCTATAGCCTCGCTAAAGCTTTTCCGGAGCCCTCCCGCTAAAGCTATACACTTCTAACGCCAAATTAAAAATAACGTTAATAGCCTGCTAAATCCCGCTATAGCGCTAAATTTGGAGTCGCTTAGCCCGCTAAACCGTTATAGTTGAAGGAGGGATGTAGTTTAGTTGCATAAAACCATTTATGTACCACAAGTATTTCTTCTTATTTTTAACGTATACATGATGCATTGATGCAACTCTTAGTTACTAAATATGTGTGTCAAATATATGTGATACATAATACATGATGGTTGATTGTATGTTTAATTTTTAGAAAAATTCATGATTTAAAGAGAAACGCTAAATGGACGTCTGGCCGAGCTGCCGCTAAATGAAATAGCCAATCAGGTGGCTGAACAATAGGAGCAGTAGTTAAAGCCTTCTATAAAGTTTCAAAAGATTCCTTGCAATCATCATCAAAAACAAAAGGTACATCTTTTCGAAGAAGATTAGTAAGAGGCTTTGATATTTACAGAAATCTTTAATAAACCTCCTATAAAAACCAGCATGACCAAGAACACTACGAATACCTCTAACATCCCTGGGATAGGGCATTTTCTCTATTGCTTCCACTTTAGCTCTGTCAACTTCAATACCTCTTTCACAAATTTTATGTCCAAGAACAATTCCTCCATTAACCATAAAGTGGCATTTCTCCCAATTAAGAACAAGATTAGTTCCCTCACATCTCTGCAAAATTTTATCAAGATTGTGAAAAAAATTATCAAAAGAAGTTCCACAGACAGAGAAATCGTCCATGAATACTTCCACAATTTCTTCACAAAAGCCATGAAAAATAGCAGACATGCATCTTTGAAACGTAGCCGGAGAATTACACAAACCAAAAGGCATACGTCTATAAGCATAAGTTCCGTAAGGACGATTAAAGTTTGTTTTCTCTTGATCTTGTTTCCTAACAACAATTTGAGCAAACCCAGAATAACCATCAAGAAAACAAAAATAAGTTTTGTTAGACAACCTCTCTAGCATTTGAGCAATAAAGGGTAAAATATAAGGATCTTTCTTAGTAACTTTATTATCCTTTCTAAAATCAATGCACATTCTATAACCAACTACTACTCTTTGTGGAATAAGCTCATTATTTTCATTAAGCACAACAGTCATTCCACCTTTCTTAGGGACACAATGCACATGGCTTACCCATCTACTATGAGAAATATGATAAATAATACCGGCATCAAGGAGTTTTAATTCCTCATTTCTTACCACATCCTTCATCTTAGGAATTAAACGACGTTGATGTTTAACAACTGGCTTTGCACCAGGTTTAATATTAATAGCATGCTGCCATATAGTAGGGGAAATCCATTTCAAATCATCAAGAGTATATCCAATAGCTCCATTGTGTTTCTTCAATATTCCCAATAATCTTTCCTCTTCTTCACCTGAAAGTTTAGAACTAATAAGAACAGGATATATGTTCTTCTCATAAATATAAGCATATTAAAGATCATCAGGTAAATGTTTTAAATAAAAAACAGGATCCTCTTTGGGTGGTAATGTGGTACCCAAATCTTCCACAGGTAAATTGTGTTTCCGTATCACTGGTTAACAAACATGAATATCTTCAATTTCATTTCTTTCTTCCATAAAGACCTCACTTTCATGGTCCTCCATGAATTGCGGCAAAGCATTGTTAGGAGCAACAGCAATAGAAGCAAGTTGTTCAACTTAAAAAAATTCATGAGGCAATTCAGCTTCATAAGGAGCTCTGGCAAATTTAGAGAAATTAAACTCAGAAGATTTTCCATCAAATTTAGTCAAAAGTTTCTCCTTTCTACAATCTATAATAGCACCGCAAGTGTTCAAGAAAGGTCTACCAAAAATAATAGGACAAGGTTTACTAGCAGCTTTACCCAATACTAAAAAATAAGTAGGATATTTAGTTTTACCACATAAAACTTCCAAAAATCTAACAATACCAATTGGAAAGATAGCTTCTCTATTAGCAAGTTGAATAGCAACATCAATATCTTCAAGTTCACAAGAACAAATTTCAAGCATGATTTCTTTATAAAGCTTGTAAGGGATAGCACTAGAACTTGCACCAATATCACATAAACCATAATAGAAATGATCACCAATCTTAACAAAATGCATAGGAACACTAGTTTTCTTAGGTCTACGGGGATGTGAAGCAATATTAGAAGCCTCCTCACAGAAAACAATGTGTACATCTTCTACATTTCCAGAAACAAGATCTTTAACCATAGCCATTGTAGCTTCTATAGTTATTTGTTCATCGGGTTCAATAGGTTTCTGTATACTTTTGTTAACCACACTAGCTACCATAGAATGTTCCTTTAGTTTAGCAGGGAAAGACATTTTCTCAATATAAGGTTTAGGCACAGAAGGATTAACAACATGCACTTTTATGTTTCTAGCAGAAACACAATTAACAGTATCTTTATAAGGTGCATGATATTTGGGATACTCCCTTTTAGGAATAACAAGATAGGAAGCAAAGGTTTTAAGACAGTTTGCAAAAATTTGAGAATCAAGACAACAAACAGCACTAACATTATCGAAATCATCGATTCCCATAACAGTTCTAATGCATTTGTAATCGTAATTTATACCTAACTTTCTACCTTTGTCATTCTCCCATCCTTCAGTATTTTCTTGAATGCGATCAAGAAGGTCCCATGTAGCTTCTTCTTCATACGTGTGAATGATCCAGAACAAGAAGCATCCAATAAATACTTATCATGAAGAGAAAGCCTTGCATTGATATTATTGATAACAATATTACTCGGGAGCTCATGAAGGGGCTTTTCAGCATTAATAATTATATTTTCCCCCAAGCTTGGGAAATACTATCTCCATCATGAGGCCAGAAATTATATATTTGATTCTGGTCTTTATGAATCTCATTGGAAGGATGAAATTTAGAATAAAAGAGAGGTACAATTTCCTCACATCCCATAGATTCACCATTCTTCAGCATTTGAAACCATTCAGCAGCTTTGCCTTTCAGTGACAAAGAGAATAATTTCCTTTTAACTTCATCCATTGTAATACCTGCACACCTGAACCACTCGCATAATTCATGTATAAAGATCAAATGATCAGCTGGATGGACAGTTTCATCTCCATAATAGCAGTTATCCATAACACGTCCAACAATTTTCATACGTAGTCTATAAGGATCTAATTCAGCAGATAACGGCTAATCTACTACCCTTGCAGTAATAGTAATTCCCTTAAACAAAAAACCATATGGACTATCCATAGTCAAATAAAACAGAAGACAGAAATAAAAACAACACTCACAGTAAAAGTTTCTCTTACTAACTCCACTTACCAATAGAGCTTCACTCCCCGGCAACAACGCCAGAAAATAGTCTTGATGACCCACAAGTATAGGGGGTGTATCATATTACTTTCGATAAATAAGGGTGTCGAACCCAACGAGGAGCAGAAGGTGTTGACAAGCAGGTTGGATAGACAATTCACTGTAAACACTAGCAAACAGGTTTTTGGTGGTTTTTGATATAGCAGATAAATAAAGTGCGAGTAAATAAATAACAGTAATAATAATTGCAGCGAGTGTTCCAATCCTTTTGAGAGCAAAGGACAAGCCGGTTGTTTTACTTATAGTAACTAAATGTTCTCGATGACACATGGGAATCTCGTCAAGTATTTCCGCTTCATATAGTTGATTAATATTTATTGTTTTGATAGGTGTTGTGTGGGTGAACCTATGCTAATGCACCGCCCAACTAGGACTAATACATACTTATGATTAAATCCCCTGCAAGCATCTGCAAACACAAGAAGTAATTAAGATAAATCCCACAACTAGTAGCCTAATGAGGGTTTCCTAATGAGGGTTTAGGTTCCTGTCACTCCGGCAACCCCACAACTAGTAGCCAAACACACAATGCATCCTCCAAGGACCATAAAGGTTAAGTATCATGTAGTCAACGCTCACATGACACCACAACTTAAATATCAAGATATTACTTCAACATAACTCCACTACTAACATCATGACTTCTCCCATGTCCACAAGAACTAAATGAACTACTCACGAGACATCATATGGATCATAATCAGAGGTGATATAATGGTAAATAACAATCTGGTCATAAAGTGAAAACACCGATAAATCTCACAAGCATCAACTACTACCAAGTAATCCACACCGGAAGAGAGATCTAGTGGAAAACAACGATAAAGACCCCTAATTGTTACATCAGGATGAAGGTGGACGGTGAGGATGATGGCACTGGTGATGAGGATGATGGCGATGATGATCTTGATGAAGCCTGGAGTGATGACGGTGATGATGGCGACGATTTTCCCTCTCTGGGGAGGAATTTCCCCGGCAGATTTCTCCCTGCTGAAGAGCTTTTCTCTCTCTGTTGTTTTCCGCCCCAAGGTGGTGGCAGAATATTTTTTTGATGATTTTGTGGGGTTTAGGGTTTGAAAGTATACTATGGGCACCTAGAGGGGGGGGGTGAATAGGTGCTATGACCAATTTTAATTTTTCTTCAAGATTAAGGCTTGACACAAAGGTAAATTCTCTAGATAATGCAACTACGGTGAATTTACCTATATGAAAAGAACAATTATGAACACAATATAAGCACAATTAAAGATAAGGGAACTAGGTAAACGATAAGGAGCACACGGGGACACGATGTATTCCCGAGTTCCTCCTTGTTAAGGGAGTACATCTCGTTGGATGGGTGTGAGATTCGCCACAAAGGCCTCAACCTATTGTCCGATGAACCCCGCCACAAAGGCCTAGTCCACCTTGCACTATTGATACCCTTTCAGGCGGGAATTGAGTCCTTTACAAACAAGCTTGGGTCACACACCCACAACCAAATTGGGGGCTCCCAACAATCACAACAATCACCAAGAGTAGCAAGAAATCTAGGTCCTCCACCAGAGGAAACCTTAGATAAGATTCCTCAAGATAATGAAGGGGAAATGGAAATCAGTTCGGTGAAGATGTAGATCCGGGGCTTCTCCTTCAATCCTCCAAGTTTCAACAAGTTTTGGTGGAGGAGATGGGAGATCTAGCTTGGTGGGTGATCTCAATCAATGGAGCATTTAATTCTGGACGAGCTACGACTCAGGGAAGAAGGGGGTCTTATATTTATAGGTCCACCAAAAAACTAGCCATTTTCCTTGCTTTCGGAGTTCAATCCGGAATGAATCCGGAACTTCCGACATGAATGCAGACAACCGGAATAATCCGGATCCTAAAATAGGATTTTGCGTTCATGTCGAAATGGATCCAAAATGGCCCGGAATGATTCTGGACTGTAATAGAAGTTTTCGCGGCAAAGTCGGAATGAATCCAGAATGGATCCGGATCCCGGAATCACCCGGAATGGTTCCGGATCCTACCAGAGGTTTTCACGGTCAATCCGGATGAATCCAAATCATTTCGGATGACAGTAAAAACCTCTACTTTGAGCAGAAAAACCTCTACTTTTTAAACAATCAACACACATGGTTAGAACTCATTTATTTTGTTAACAAACACAAAAAACTTAGGGATCTCGAAAATGCTCTTTCAATATCCCCCTTTTTGGTGTTTGATGACAACATGAAGATTCACGTGGATAAACAAGGTGAACATAAAGAGGTCTCCAAAATATAGACGGAGCTCCCCCTCGATATGTGCCCCGGGAGGCACACACTTCATAGGCTTTGCTTCCTCTATGATTTAGACACCATGCAATTTTTAAAAGTTCACAATACATGCATAGGAATATAACAATAACGTAAACACGCATGGTTCTAAAGATAATAGCATAACCACAGGTAAGAGTGACACAACCAATTAACTAAGGTTCCACACACAAATAAAGCAAATGTTTGCAACGACAAAAACTAAAGAAAATGGAGCACAATCCTATAAGATCGAAACTAAAGGCAAATAAGACTTTTGTCCCCAACCTTGCGAAACCCGTGATATCCTAATAGGGGACTCCTTCTCCCCCTTTGGCATCAAGACGCCAAAAATGAGAAAAAGAGTCCAACTAGCATCCCAATAGATCACTCGAGGTCTTTATCATCTCTACGGTGCTCCTTGTCATTTTATTCCTCCTTACGCTCAAGGTCTCCATGGTCGCCAGCATCATCAAAGTCATCCTCAGCAGACTCCTCTTCATCATCACCGTCAGCAGGAGGAACCGCAAAGTAGAAATAATCATCATTAATCTCGGGCATCTCAATAGGGAGATAAGGAACATGAGTGAGATGTGGAGGATCATCAGGCACGTCAATCCCAGCAGCCCCACGGTCAGAATTCTGAATGCGGCGAGTCTCCTTGGCCAGCTCCCTAGCCTCATGAGAAATTTCTCTAGTGTCACTAGACACTGAACATAACCTTGAAGAACTTGGCAATTACACTTGAGGGCTGACGCTAAGAACCACCACTCGAGGAACCATAAGGAGTGGCATGTGATATCTTGGTCATGGCCTTGGTGCACTCAGGGATCTCAGGGCCACGGATGAGAGAAAGCACCATCTTATTGGACTTAACCACCAGAAATTGTTCCATGATTTTATCTCCTAGCTTGGAGTTGATGAGCTTTTGAATATAGGGAGCAAAGGCCGGCTTCCTCTTCTCCAGCACACCAATTCAAATCTCACGGTAGATGAAATCCATGACATCAATCCCCCGATGGTTCTGGGGCTTGGTGAGCATCATGAGGTTCACCGTATAGGCCCTAATAGCAGAGTAATCCACAGCCTTGATCATGAAAGTGAACTGGAAGATCTTGGACAGAACATTGTAGTACAGGTACATGTTAGAGCATCTCCAGCCGCAACCCCAGGAGCCCCCCAGGGCGACTTTTTTAGCGTTGGTACGCCATTTTTGCTGAGTCACGCCCCCAGCGTGTCGAATAGCGCCGGTTTGGGCCATTTTAGCGCCCGGCGAACCCAAGACGAACCCAGCGCGCTTGGGGGCTTCGGGGCTCCGGAAAAGGCAAAATCCCGTTTGTGGGCCAACATAGTCAGGTGAAGGGCGACTTTTCGACGCCCTCTTTCCCCTCCCTTGCCGCATACAGCCCACCCGTGTTCTCTCCCTTGCCGATGTCGGCGTTGCCCCTCGACCCCAAACCGCCGCTCCGCCGCTAGAAGTCATTTCGCTGCCGCAACTGGCTTCCGTAGACTCACCATAGACACGCCTACCTCCCTCCCTCCTCTAGACGAGATCGCCTCTTCCAGGCGAGGCCACAGGCAGCCGGCTATCCACCATGACTGTGAGGTGTTCGGCGTTTTGCCACTTCGGCAATGGACTCCGACGATGAGGAAATGTTTGCCGCTCTGATGGACGAGGAAGCCGACACAGCCATCGACAATCCCGAGCACCTCATGTGCCTCGCCGCTCTGGCCGCTCTGTTTGCGCAGAACGCAAAACCCCGGCGTTGTGGATCAAAGTTCGGTCGACGGAAGGGCAAAGATAGGCAGCAAGTGGAGGACTACTGCATCCTCTACGCCGACTACTTCGCCGACGCTCCATTGCATGGCGAATTAGTGTTTCGGCGCCGATTCCGCATGAGCCGGAAGCTCTTCCTCGACATTGTGCACGCCGTTCGAGAGTTTGCTAGCTATTTCATTTGCAAGAAGGATTGCACCGGGACGGTTGGATTCACCTCGCTCCATAAGTGCATTGTGACTATGAGAATTCTTGCATATGGCGCTCCCGGCGATACCCAAGATGACTACATGCGCATGGATGAGTCCACTATCTTTGAATGTTTGAACAAATTCTAAAAAGCAATGGTGGCATTGTTTGTCCCAAAGTACTTGAGATCACCCAATGCGGAAGACACTGCCCAGATCCTAGCACAGTATGAAGCAAGAGGATTTCCGGTGATGCTTGGAAGCATTGACTGTATGCATTGGGCATGGAAGAACTGCCCGTTTGCTTGGCAGGGGATGTAGAAGGGCGCGAAAGGATCTTGCAGTGTGATACTTGAGGCAGTGGCTACAGAGGACCTCTGGATTTGGTACGCCTTCTTTGGAATTCCTGGAACTCACAATGACATCAAGTCCTGCAGTGCTCCCCGGTCTTTGGAAATCTCGTTGAAGGCCATGCCCCTCCGGTGTACTATGAGATCAATGGCCACTGTTACAACAAGGGATACTACCTAGCGGATGGTATCTATCCAAGATGGTCAACATTTGTGAAGACTATCTCCAACCCAGTACCAAGAGGCAAGAAGTCTTGGTTTGCTCAGCGCCAAGAGGCTTCCAGGAAGGATGTCGAGCGAGCATTTGGTGTGCTTCAATCTCGGTTTTGTCTTGTCCGGTACCCTGCTCTGACTTGGTCCAAGAAGCATACATGGGAGGTGATGAACTGTTGTGTGATCTTGCACAACATGATCATCGAGAAGGAGCGTGACGACCCAGTGTTTGATACTAAACCATATTTTAGACAGGGTCCTCTTGCAACTGTCGATCATCAGGTGCTAGCATAATGGAATGCATATCTAGCTAGGCGACAGCAGATCAGAGACCCCAGGTGCACCAAGAGTTGCATCGTGATCTGGTGGAGCATCCCTGGAGACTCAAAGGTGTGCTCAAAACTTGTTAAAATTATGTTGAAATATTTGGTTTTCGGTGATTTGTGTGACAAACTTCGTGATAAATATATGTTATGTGCCGAAATGATGCTGAATTTGGTCGAATTCAATCGAACTTAGGCGAAAACCGACGAGTCTATGCAAATTCGGGCGAAAATGAACCGTTTGGCGCACTTCGCCTGGGAACGCGGCATGGAAGCGACCCCCCAAGGCAAAAAAATAGCGCCGGGCGCTCCCGAAAGGCGCTATTTAGCGCCGAAAATTAGCCCTGGGGGGCAAACGACTTGAGATGCTCTTAGAGTTTAAGGGCCTTGTCTTTCCCTGAACATCGAGAGGGTAACAGAACTCCAAGATAGAGTTATCATACTCCGAGTTGTCTGAACCCGGAAACCATGATGACCGTACATGGCCTTCCACTTGTAACCCAGAGCATCAGAAAACTCACACAGATTGCTAGTAACCTTCTGATCACTGGTCGTCCAAGTCATGGTGCGCACCGCATCACCCGTTCAGTGCACTGTGCAATAGAACTGAGCAACCAAGTCCAGACAGTACACATTCTCGATCTCCAGGAGTGGTGCAACATTGAGCTTCACCTAGAATTCATGAACATGAAAGAGATCACCATTCTTGTGCCTATGATAGAAATCCATGCCCACCTGAAACTAATCACATATGAGCGGATCCTGATTGGAATAGAACTTATTCCAAGCCTTGAACTTAAGGTTGGTCCAAAACCGAGAATCTTCACAAGTGGGCTCGGAATAGCTATATGGGTTCTTCCTCTTGCCAGCTTTCCACTGAGCCACTGTGAAGGCATTCATGTTTCCTTCAGGCAGCCCCTCAAACAACTCATCCTCATAACTGCTACCGGCATGGCTACCGGAACCACGACCCCTCTAAGGGCAAGGACCTCTCCCAGCTGCGGCCTTCCTCTTGTTACCAAAACGGGAGCCACCACCTGTGACTAGAAGATGTAGAAGCAGAATGAGATAAGTGCATATGCAAAACGGAGAAAAAAACTCCCAAAGTTAGATGAAGTGCAAATTTCAGAAATTCTGGAGTGATCCGGATTCCATTTGAGATTTCCGGATTCATTCTGGGTGCCGTAATGGTTCCGACGGGTCCGGAATTTTTCCGAGAACCTCGATCTGACTCGAGATCTCCATAAAAATTCAACCATTTGGCTCAAAAACTTCATATAACTTGAGGAAAACGTGGGATAGATCCTAGGTGATGATAAGTGTTGGCTTAGCACCGGGAAACATGGAGGACATGGATATGATAGATCTGATTGGAAATTATTTAGTCTAGATCTTAGGGACATGGAAACATATGGTATAAAGATTAGCCAAGATGATCATGTCGAAAGGAACTCAAAATCTAGATGAACCCAAGGTGGAGATTGCATCTAGAATGAAAACCAACTAACAAAATAGTAAACAAAGAGGGGCCAATCCAAATACCTTCCATGGGGGGAGTCCTTGTCCAAGAGGGGATCAAAAATCCCTTCCTAGAGCAACATGGACGAGATTTGCGAGATCTGGTGGCTAGGGAGCGGTAGGAGGAGGAAATGTGGGAAAGGAAACCTCTCCCGTGCGTGCACAACCTTTTATAGGCGGAAACTGCCAACCCCGGAATGGTCCGGAGCGAATCCAGCCGGACCGGAATTATTCCAGAAGTCCCGGATTGATTCCGACTGGGTTAGAAATCGAGCAATTCCGGATTAGTTCTGGCCTACTCGGATTTGATTCGAGATTTCCGGATTCGATCTGGATTTGACCAGAATATTGAAGTGAGAACCAACTAAGAGCAATGTGTCTTAGTGTGGAGTAAGTCATATGCATATAGATGAACATAGGAGATAGAAGAGCAGCAAGGAAACACAAGGGGTTATAATTTCCAAGTTTTACTCCTTGTCAAAGACACAAACAAGAGGAAAATATTAACAAGGAGTAGTGTTCGGAGAAACAAACATAAGCTTGAAAAACTCAAATGCAATCAACTAAGAACCAACTCTTCAAAATAAGAGGTTGGTGGCCTAAGCCACCATGTAAGATATCATGGTATGACACCGCGAAGATATATCTTGGGTGCATTGCAAATACTCGACATTCAAGCTCCCGATTCAACATTAGAAATAGAGAGATAATTTTTTTTTCTTTGGGCATAATGGGGGAGGAATAACCCGATGTGTTAGGAGAACACTCCCCCTATGTCCATGCCTACACCTAAACCCAAACAAGTCTCAACTATAGGGGTGTGTGCAAGATCCTCAAGTCAAACTCCTAGAATCGATGATATTTAGCTCATTCCTCAAGAACATGAATTTTTCATCATCGAGTGGCTTCGTGAAGATGTCTGCGAGATTATCTTTGGTGGGGACACATGCTAGCTCAATATCACCTCTTGCCACATGATCCCGGACGAAATGATGACGAATCTCAATATGCTTCGTCCTTGTGTGTTACACAGGGTTGTAGGCGATCTTGATGGCACTTTGATTGTCACACATGAGAGGCACCTTATCCAAGTGAACATTTTATTCTTTGAGGGTTTGCCTCATCCATAGCAATTGGGTGCAAGCACTAGCGGCCTCCACAGACTCGGCTTCGATGGTGGAGAGACATATATAATTTTGCTTCTTGGAAGACCAACTCACCAAGGACCTACCAAGAAATTGGCAACCCCGGAAGTACACTTCCTATCATCTTGATCACTGGCCCAATCCGAGTCCGTGTAGCCCTTGAGAGAAAATTGTGCCCCCTTTGGGTACCACAAACCAAACCTTGAGGTATGAACCAAATACCGAAAGATCCTATGGACCGCCACCAAGTGGCTTTCCTTGGGAGCCGCTTGGTACCTTGCACACACACCTACACTCAAAACGATATCGACCCTAGATGCACAAAGGTAAAGCAAAGAACCAATTATAGAACAATACAACTTTTGGTCCACATCTTTACCATCCGAATTGCGCTTGAGTTGGCATTTGACTTTCATACGAGATGGCTTCTCTTTTGCACCTTGGAAATTAAACCTCTTGAGCAATCTTGGGTGTATCTGGATTGACAAATGAAAGTCCCACGAGCCAATTTCTTGATCTCAAAGCCAAGGAAGAATTTAAGCTCTCCCATCATAGACATCTCAAAACTGTCAGTCATAAGCTTTGAGAACTCATTATTAAAAGCTTGATTAGTTGAGCCAAAGATAATATCATCCACATAGAGTTGGCATATGAAAATCTCTCCCTTTACAATCTTTGTGAAAACGCTGGGGTCGATCTTCCCAACTTAAAACCCACGGTCTTCCAACAACTCTCTAAGGCTCTCATACCATGCACATGGTGCTTGTTTAAGTCTATAGAGCTCCTTATCGAGCTTGTAGACATGGTTAGAGAAGTTTAGGTTCTCGAACCTCGGAGGTTGCTTAACATATAACTCTCCTTTTAGTGCACCATTTAGAAAAGCACTCTTGACATCCATTTGTTGCAATTTGAAATTATGCGAAGATGCATATGCAAGAAGGATAGAGATGGACTCAAGGCGAGCCACGTGAGAATATGTTTCATCAAGTCAATGCCTTCCACTTGAGTGTATCCTTGAGCCACCAATCTTGCCTTGTTCCTTATTAAAATGCCATGATCATCTTGTTTGTTCTTGAATATCCACTTAGTTCCAATAACGTTGTGGCAATCCTTGGGATTTTAAATTAACTTCCAAACTTCATTGCACTCAAAGTTATTGAGCTTATCATGCATAGCTTCAACCCAATCGGAGTCCTCAAGAGATTCAAACACTTTCTTTGGTTCCACCATAGATACGTGAGCTTGATGCTCAGTAAACTTAGCCAATTGCTTTCTTGTGCATATTCTAGCTTGACTATCTTCGAACACTGTGTTGTTTGATGCATCAATTCGTTTCAAAGCTCTTCTAATACTTCTAGCAAGACGGGCTTCAATCCCCACATTATTGCGAGGAGGAATCACTTGATCATGTTGATCATTTGGGTCCCCGTCTTGACCCAGTTGTTGGCCTTGATCATCATCATCATAAATATCCACACTAGTTTCAACTTGAGGTGCGGAGGATGAAGAAGGCTTATCTTGTCCTTGACCTTGACTAGATTGAATGATAGGAGTGGTTGCATCTTGCATAGTAACTTGGTCAATAAGAGGAGTGTCTTTAACATGTTCTTGGGTCGGTGCATCACTTAGCTCCTTGGCTTCTCCTTCTATTGTAGCGGAGGGCTCCACTTGAGTAGAGCATAGTTCTACTTGAGTTGCCATAAGGTGTCCCTAAATGGGGCGGAAAATCCCACACCAATCCTTCCTATGGCTTCTTGAGGCATTTTAAGATCTACATTAGAAACATGAAATTGCGCCACTTGGGATTCATCATTTTCCTTGAAAACCACACTACAAGATTCCATGATAATCCGTGAGGCTTTGTCAAAGACTATATAAGTGTGGGATTCGGCACCGTAACCAACAAATATACCCTCAACAGTTTTAGATTGGAATTTAGACAACCGAACACCCTTGATCAAATAGAAGCACTTACAGCCGAACACACGGAAGTAGGATACGTTGGGTTTATTGCCGGTTAGGATCTCATATGAAGTCTTGTCCAAGCCCTTGCGGATGTAGAGGTGGTTGGAGGAGTGGAATGCAGTGTATATGGCCTCGTCCCATAGATATTGGGATAAGAATACTCCGCCAACATGGTCCTTGCCATATCCATGAGAGTTCGATTCTTTGTTTTGGCAACACCATTTTGTTGAGGCGTGTATGCGGCGGAATATTTATGTCGAATACCTTCATCACAAAGGAACTCACTAAAAATGTAGTTCTTGAACTCTGTGCCATTGTCACTCCTAATAGCCATGATTGGGACATTGTGTTGACGTTGCACTTGATTGGGGAAGTCGATGATGGTTTGTTGGCTAGACATCATCATGCCAAGAAACATTGCAAATAAAACTGAAAAAACCCAAATCATCAATAGATTGTGGCCAGAATCTTGAATCTTGCCTTCATGAGCAGGTTTTCCAGCAGCTTCATCAGCACCTTCTTTGTGTACCCCTTGCCGCAGCACCTGATCTAGCTTCTGCCTTAGTGCACTTATCTCTTCCTGCAATGTGCTATTCTCGTCCTTCTCTCTAAATACTCCATTACGCAGTTGAAGAACCACTTGTTCGAGGAATTCTGTCCATTCCGGGTCATGCCATGAGAACTTTCCACAACCGTAAGTAATGTTATACTTCCGCAACCAAAATAAGATAAAATTTAACCAAAAGAAAAATCTTGCAACCAAACTGAAACTAAAGAACGAATCTTTACCAAGCGTCTTTCGCATTTCAGGAATCTCCAGCCTGGATTATGGTCGGTCCAAGAAATCCACATGGCCATCTTCAAACCGCACATAAATTTTGTTTCATTGGAGTGGTCCAAGGCCACCGGAGTGTATGGGATAGGTTTGCGGCGGCGAGGAGGAAACCCCCTTCGAACGACGAGCACGAACTCTCGCTGCTAGCGGCCATGCTTTCCCTGCGCGCCATGTGAGACAGGGGAGACATGTAAGAACCCTAGAATCGCCAAGGGAGAAAGAGGAGAGGAAAATTTAGCTGTGCGCTCTCGTCAGCGGCAGCGGTGTGGTAACGGCGGAGGATTTACGGCAGCGGCGGCGGAGGATTGACCGCAGTGGCTTTCAGTGGTGTGGTCGAGTTATTTAATTGGTATGTTCAGCTGTGTCAACGGCTAAATTGGGTCCCACAGTAACAACGGCTAAATTGGGTCCCACGGTGCACATGGCCTGAAGGTTGGGCCAGGCACCAAGGGCGTGGTCGTAGCCAGTCAAAGCAGTCAAACAGGGCAGGATGTGTGGCCCCAAGAAAAATTTGCGATGTTCTACGTGACCAGGAAAGTTTCGTCGAAGTCAACTAGGCTCTTAGTGGGCTACTGGGCCGGAGACGAAAATCCGCAACGTAAAACTAGCAAAAAGTCGGGCAAAACCAGTCTACGACGGACCAAACCAATACGTCGAGAGAAAACTCCACTTTTCAGCCATTCGCGACGGAAACACTCGACGTTATCAAAACGTGCGGGTCAAAACATTCCGGATCGCGCGGAATTTGGTATTGTGGGTCTCACTCTTCATCTTGAAGAAATAAACCCAAGTGTATCTCGAATAGTCATCGACAATCACCAAGCAATACTTCTTGCCCCCAAGAGTTGCCTCGGGCACGGCATCAAAGAGATCAACATGTAGAAGCTCCAAGATACTCTTTGATGAGATAATGGTCTTGCTCTTGTGAGGGTCATCATGCATCTTTCCTTCAACACACTACTTACAAACGTGATCTTTGGAAAAGGAAACATTTTCTTTTAGTCTGAGGATAAGGCCACATATTTGAAGACTTCACAAAGTTCTCATGTTGACATGGGATAAGCGGTGATGCCACAACCACCCACGTCCGCCTTTCTGAAAAGATAGATCACTTGAGAGTTGGAGGACTTCGAAAAGTCCACCACAATCAACTCATTTTTGAAATGTCCCACGGATGCGACGTCAAGAGTCTTGCTCCTCAAAAAGACCACAATATTTTCATCAAAGAAGACGGAGAAAACCATCTTCCCAAGAGAAGGAACTAAAAGTAAATTGAAACCAAGGGATTCGACAAGCATGATATCCACGATAGTGACATCGGGAGCAATCACGACCTTTTGTCGAAACCCGATAATTATACTTGGACTTGTCTCCATCTGTCACGGACGCAACATTTGTATTAGGGCGCAACTCCGTCACAAGTTCTTTGCTTCTGGTCATATGGTTAGTGACTTAGTGCATCCACTATCAATTATCCATTTAGACCCACCAGAAGCATAGTCTTACAGGAAATCATTGACTAGAGTTAGGACCCAAGGAGGGTCCCCTCACGTTAGCAACAAGGGTCTTTGGAACCCAAATAGTATAGTCAATGTAACCTTAAATAGGACCAACATATTTATCTTGCACAACACCATAATAATCAACATATAAGAAATGGTGTGTATTGTTAGTTCCCACGGAAATGCTACAAGTAGTGTTGTCCATCATGACACTACCACTCGAAGCAACATTTTTGTCCTTCTTCTTGTTCTTGTTTTCCTTCTTGGCAACATAGCCAAGACCTTTCTTTCCAACTTGTGGCCTAGGAGCACTCACTTGTGGTCTAGAAACAACCACTTGTGGACATGAGACCAGAACATTCTCAACTTGAGGGCTCTTTCCCTTGAGCCATGCTAGCTCATCCTTCAACCTAGCATTTTCCTCAATAATATTTGCAGGATCACAAGAAGAAGTAGATGCGCTAGGGGTGTTGAATTGATTAAGTTGAGTTTGAAGTTGTTTATGTAACTCTTTGAGGATAAAGTGTTGACTCTCCAAACTCTCCAAGGTTAGTTTATCATGACAAACCCCAAACTCAACCCTATCCTTTTTAGCCTTTTTATATTTATCAATTGCATGGTCGCGTTCTTTAGTTATCTTAGCAACAAGTTCATTATGTGACTCTTCAAGAGATTCATTTCCTCCTCAAGAGAAACTCGCCATCATGTTCTTCCTCAAGGGTCATAGAGAGAGATGCTTTCTCATCCGCACCCCTTCTTTAAATCTCACCTTTCTTCTCAAGAGCTTCATGGGCCTCTCCCAATTGGTTCATGATGAGATCAAAGTATTTCTTGGTCTCTTTGTGCCAGTTAGACATAAAACGATCCCAAGAGGCAATTTCATTTTCTACTCTAAGACTAGCATTATTAACCAATTTATTTGGAGTCTTAGAGTTGGGAGAAGGTGATACCTCCGTGGCCTTAGCCATGAAGCACTTGGCATTGGGTTGGGGAAGATTTTCATTGGGGGATTCAAAGAGTGATGAAGATGATGGAGTTGTAGCAATAGCAAGAGCGTCCACTTCACTTGTGGCTTCTTCTTCTACATCACTTTTGGAATCATACTCCTCTTGAGTTGCAAAAACTTGGTGGGAGACTTATTGTTGAAGGGTTTCCTCTTGAAATGAGTCTTCTTGTACTCAACCTTGGACTTGTCCTTGCGAATGAGCTTGACGCCATGAAGTTCCCTATTCTCAAAGGGGCACTCCGCAACAAAATGGTGATTGTCTGAACCATTGTAGGAAGAGCTCACTCTTTAAGTCCCTTCAACATATGCCTTGGCCTTGGATGGGTTCTTCCAGAACTTTTGCACTGTAAGAGAAATGACATCTTTGAGCACGGCGTCATATTCTAGATCCTTCAACGGGGCCAAATCCTCAATGAAATCTTCTTGATAATCAAACTCCCTTGACACAACCTTGGCCTTCAAAGCAACCAATGCTCCATTGTGCATTCCTAGGGCTTTAGCACGGTTGTCAAGATCATGTTTGGTTTGCACTTGATATGAGCACATTTCTTGCATCACTTGGGTTGAGGTCAAAGGAGGCGAAGTGATGTATTCTTTGAATGCTCTTCAAGTCCGTGGGATCAAAAGTCATTAGGGAAATAATGTACTTCCGCTTGATCCAGGCATCATCAATATTCTTGGCGCCAAGATTGTGGAACGCGGTAGCGAGAGTCTTGAGCCTTCGGTACATATCTTCATGATTCTCACCATCATGCATATAGAATCCTTCGGCCTCATTGATCAAGGCATCATACCTATTACTTTGCATGCTCTCGTTGCCCACAAACATCACGACAAGAGCGTCCCATGTTTCCTTGGCAGTGGAGTATTGTTGAATATGAGGTATGTCTTGGGACCCACGACTTGTTGAATGATTGACAAGGCGGTTGAAAGCTCATGTCTCCTATGATTATTTTGGTGATAATAACAACGTGGGTATTATTTCTAACCATATGATTTAAGTGTCTACAGATGGCCTCATAAATAATTAACGATAATATTCTCGAGGAGTTTCACAAAGGATTTCTGATCAAGATAAAAACTGCAGCCGGATTATTCAGTTTCTGGCCCCGGAATTTTTGGTGGATATAGGCCAGAATATCCGGGCCCAACACCGTAATATTCCGGCACCTTTTAGTTCTTCAAACGATAAAGTCCTGGCCTCCATCTACCCGCGCACAGAAGCTGGGGCGGAAATTTCCCCGGAAATTTCGGGGGCAAATTTCCGGCCCCTTGGTCCTTAGCAGAATTTTGAGGTGTCGCTGGTGCCCGCGCGCAGAAGATGGGGCGGAAATTTTCCTGGAATATTCCGGGGAAAATATCCGCCCCCTGGTCGTTAGAGAAAATCCAGTGGGTCGCTACTGCCCGCTTGCAGAGATGGGGGCAGATTATTGTCCGGAAATTTCCGGCCCCGGATTATTCAAAAATCTGCCACCCGGATATTTCAAATATCCGGCCTGACTGCCTCGGAAATTTCCGGTCCTAACCCCAGAATATTCCGGCTCTCGTGTGCTGCAACGGTCAAAATTTGGAGGAGGCTATAAATAGATGTCTTCTTCCTCTAGACAGTCAGTTCGTCCATTCCTCTCTCTCCTCCATTGTTCAAGAGCTCAAAACGCCCATATCTCCTCGATGCCCTTCAAATATCTCATGGAGGAGGCCTAGATCTACCTTTCAACCAAGCCAAAAATTGTTTTCCCATACCATACATCTTGGGATCTTGTAATCTCTTGGTTGCCTTGCATTCTAGAGAAACCCTAGTGCTTGTAGCTTCCACCTTTTAGCAAGAAGCTTCGGATTGTTGAGAGCCTCCATCTCACTTGTGGAGTAGCCTCAATCACTTTCAAAGGTTTGGTCAACGCCTTCAAGTCAACCTCATAGTGGCAATGAGAATCTCCCTCACCGGAGAACCTCAAGGAGAATAAGGTGTGCACAACTGTGCTATTGAGGAGCGCCTAGGTGGCTCCCCACCTCTCCAACGTCGACGTACTTCTTTTTAGAAGGAACTACGGGAAACATATCCTTGTCTCCGTGTTTTCACTTGTAGTTATCTTGTGCCTTGCATTTACTTCCGTTGCATACTTGTTACTTGTCACTTAGGGTGTTTACCTAGTTGCACATCTAGATAACCAAGTTGTTTACTTGCTAAAGCCTCTCTAAATTGAAAAATGGTTAAATTTTGTAGGTCACCTATTCACCCCCCCTCTAGTTGAGATTTGTTTACTTTCAATTGGTATTAGAGCCTCGGCTCTTATATCGGGCTTAACCTCCTCAGAGTATCATGGTCAACGAAGATGATCCCGAATCTTCTAAGGAGCAGCTCTCCAAAATGGTCGAGACTATAGCTAACCTAGAGACAACGGTTGGAACCATCCAATCCCAATTGTCCAAGGTTGGCTCTAGTGTTGGTTCGGAGGTTTCCTCCATCAAGAAGATGTTGGAGAACATGATGGGTAAACCTAAGGGGCACACGAATTCTCCCCACATCTCCGATGAGGATAGTTCGGAAGAGGAAACTATTCTGGACGATACCGAAATCGAAGAAAACATTTCCAAAGCTAAGGCGAAAGCCACACAAAAGGCTAAGCCAAGGCAATGGAGAATTCGGTGGCTCCAAGTCTCAAACGGCTAATGTTTTGGGGTCCAACTCAAAAGTTCCACCACCTCAAAATTATGGCTCCATCCACCCAATAGTTTCCATGCCACACATTCTTAATGTTGGACTTCCTCCCATGCTTAACACTAATGAATTCTCTTCTTGGAAGTTTGAAATGGAGTCACATATTTCCGGCTCGTGCACCGCTTTGTGGAGGAGTGTGATTCATGGGTTTCATCCTCGTGACCCAAGCAACTTGACTCCAAGGGAGGATGTGGAATCTCAACTCAACAAGACCGCACTTGTCAACATTCAGAAGGCTCTTCCAAGAGAGCATCTCACTCACATTCGTGGTTGCAAGACCACCACGGAAGCTTGGGACAAGCTTGACACTTTGTTTTAATAGAATGCTAGCATCCAATCTTCCAAGTATGATGTGGCCATTGAAAAGTCCGAGAACTTCGTTATGCAAGAGGATGAGTCCCCCGAAGAGCTATATAGAAGATTTGTCACCCTTGCCAACCAATTGAGGGACTTTGGAAAGGAAGATATTTCTGATGAGTGGATAAAGAGGAAAATTGTGAAAGGAATTACACCCTTTGATAAGAATCTCTCCACTAGCATCTGAACAAGAGAGGACTACAATACTCTCAACTACATTGGTGTTCTTAGCGAGTTCATTGCCATATCTCTATCACACAAGAATGCGGATGATGCTCTCGCTTGTTCTAGAGGAATCAGAAAGTCACCCAATCTCGCATTGAAGTCAAAGGCAATGGCTCGAGTTGAAGAAAGTGAAGAGGAGGATGATGATGAGGAAGACTATGAGGACAGATACACCAAATGCTAACTCTCTTGTAGGTGAAAAGGAGGAAATTATCATGACCTTGGAAAGCCATGGAGGTCACTCTTGCAATGATAAAGAGCTTGAAAAGGCTCTTGAGAATGAGCGTTTCATTCGTGCCTCTCTTGAGGACAAATTATCTAGTCTTGAAGAAATTTTTGCCATGAGTGTCTCAAAGCTTAGGAAAGATAAGGAACAATCTCTTGCTCTTATTGAAACACTTGAAAATGAAGAGTTGAAGCTAGGAATTTCTCACGAGGAACTTGTTACTAGTCATGAAATAGTAGAAAAGGGGTTCACGTCTCTTAAAGAAATTCATGACAAGCTAACCAAATCTCATGACAATCTCCTAGCTCAACAATCAAATAAGAAAGTCATGTCATCCTCGTCTACTAGCATTAGTCCTTTGCTTAGGAATTATTTTGGTGCAACTAATCTTGTAGGAAGTGAAAAGACTCTCAATGAGGTGGCTCCTCAAAGAGTCAAGAATGGAAAGGAGGGACTTGGCTATGTAGCTAAGTCAAAGAAGAAGTACAAGAAGAAGAACAAGAAGAAAGTCACCTCTTCCTCACAAGAAGTGAGATTTGTGAAAGAGGGAGAGGTGATCAAAGAGAAGGAGACCAACACCATTGTGGGTGGTGAAACCTCTAGGGGGAGCATGATGGTGCAGATCATGCAATCGTTGGGAGACCCCAAGAGGAGGGTGTGATGAGCACATCGGTAGGAGTTTTCCCCTTAGTTAAGAACCAAGGTTATCAATCCAGTAGGAGAAAGAGGACCTCCGGAAGGTTGATGCCACTGACGGTGGTAATGGCTCTTCACCGGTGTCAGCAACAACGTGGAACATGCACACAACACAACCAAAATAGTTTTCCCCAATGGTACAGTGAGGTTCTCAATCTCATCGGTCTTGCTGAAAACAAACATTAGACGTATAGTGTGGAAAACAGTGTATGCTTGCAGTAAGTAAAGAAAGCAGGAAATTGTTGTGGTTTGTTTAATAGTGTGGAAAATGGACCGGGGTTCATCGGTTGACTAGTGGTGTCTCTCCATAAAGATAACTTCCTGGGTGAACAAATTACAGCTGGGCAATTTACAGATAGAGGTTGCACCGTAGTGCACATTATAACATGATGACTACTATGATATTTAGTGCGGGCATTACAACAAAATACATAGACCGAAATCCATCTGCATCTATGACTAATAATCCACCCTCAGGTTATTATCCGAACCGCCTTAGGTATTAAGTTGCAAGCAACAGATAACTGCATTAAACAATGTGTGTAATGTAAGCAACGCTTGTGTACGCGGGCACTAAAACCGTTGTTTTCTCCCTAGTGGCAATAACACGTCCTCCCCTGTCACGTTTCTGTCACTCGAGCACAGGAAAAAAGGAGGCATGAACCCACTATCTAGAATAAATACTCCCTCTTGGAGTCACTAGCAACTACTTGGCCAGAGAAACCACTAGCAACGGAAAGCATGCAAGATCACAAATAACATATGCAATAAAGACTATAATCAACTTCGCATAAGTTCAATATTCATCGGATCCCCGCAAACACGGCATATAGAATTACATAAGATCAATCTCTATCATGATAGGAAGCTCACGAGATCTAAACATCGAGGCATATGAGGAGGAGACAACCATCTAGCTACTGCTATGGACGCGTAGTCCAGGGATGAACTACTCACGCATCACTCGGAGGCAGGCTTGGTGATGTAGAAGCCTCCGGGTGACGATTTCCTCTCCGGAGATAGATCCAGAACCCCCTGATCTAGGGTTGACAACGATGGCGGTTGCGAAATTTTCGGGGATTTTTATCAGGTGCCTAGGGTTTTCCATCCGGGGAGAATAAATAGGCGAAAGGGCAGAGGCGGTGGAGTCCTGGGGGGCCCACACCCATAGCTGGCACGGTCAGGGTGGGGGACCGCACCACCCCTTGGTGTGGCCCCCCTGGTGCCCGTCTTCAACTCTCCTTCGGTGTTCTAGATGCTTCTGGGGGAAAATAGGCACTTCGGGCTTTGTGGGGTCCAATTTCGAGAATGTTTCCAGAACAACTTTTCTGAAACCAAACACAGCAGAAAACAGGGAACTCCACTTGCCATCTTGTTAATAGGTTAGTCCCGGAAAACGTATAAAAATGCTATAAATAAGGGAGAAAACATGTAGTAATTGGCATAATATGATCATGGAGCATCATAAATTATAGATACGTTGGAGACGTATCAAGCATCCCCAAGCTTAGTTCCTAATCGTCCTCGAGTAGGTAAACGATAAAGCAATAATTTTGAGGTGACATGCTACTATCATAAACTTGATCATTATAATGTAAAAGCATATGCACGCTGAGATCATAGAACTTCAAGCACAAACATGATAAATAGAACTATAATAATAAGCATAGCAATCACTTTGCATCATGAAGATGATTTTAAATAAAGAATCATGGATAATAATTCAAAGAAAGATAAACGTTTGTTTCAGGTATAGAGAAAGCATGGCAAAGTGGTATTTAGATAGTCCTTAAGAGTGGGACAAAACATAAATGCCAGGACACTTTCAAAGTTCATGAGGAAGACTAGAACAAATAATATCACATCATGAAGTAATTATTGATGTTTCTGGGACAAATGCACATAGAACTCAGAATGGCAAAAATGCTCTCTCAACTGTGCATAATGTTAGAAGATGGAGAGTCAACATAAAAGTAAAAGAAAGTCTCTTCGCAGAGGGAAGCAGGGTTCACTCATGTGCTAGAGCTTTTTATTTTATTAAACAAAGGTATTAAAAGTTTGACACCGTGAAGGAATGTCTGTATTTTTTTAGGAGAGGTGTATGCTTATGTCAATGAATGGTAAACCGAAAATACAGTACGTCACAAGCCAACTGGATTCACAAGAGCGGCTCCCATGGTTAAGGACACAACTGGTGTAGAAGGTCATCCCTCTTTCTCTTCTGTTTAGACAATTAGGCTTTGGCTGATAAATCAGGGGCAAAAATAGTGAGAGAATTTGTTTGTATTAATTTGGTGCAGGGCACCCTGCTGCCAGCTCTTCTATCATTTGGATAAGCGGATGAAGCCACTAGTACAGGGTGTGAAATCCAATCAACAAGCGAGATAAAGATTATCTGTTGACGTCCTCATGAGCAAAAACAAGAACACAAAGCAGGAGTAATTTTGAAGGTTTTAAAGGTAACACATGAGCAATTTACTTGGAGTGGCTGTTAAATACCACATATAGGTAGGTATGGTGTACACAATGGGAAAACTTTTGTTAAAGTATTTTGTATGGACGAGTAGAATTCCATACTCAGTATATGTGGAGGCTAGCAAAAGACTGGGAGCAAAAAATCAAGAGAGCATAAGAGCCATAAGCATGCACGACAACATAAGCATCATTAATTAAAGCATAAGCGGTATCACAAGTTCAAAAACTAAGTGGTCATGGAGGCTATTCGTGACTAGTTTGTAGTCATAAACATGGTGTGAGCATGCGCCAAGTCAACCGAATAAAACATTCGAAAGAGAATACCATATATTGATGCTTTACTATGACAAGAACAACTCATGAATCTTTCAAGACATATTAAACGCTCTCAACTATTTAAGAATATTCATGCTACTAAATAACCACAAGTATTTAAAACTAAACTAACATTTATCATGTCATGAAAAAGTTCTAGTCATAGTCTATACAAGCTTCTACTAGTACTGTTATAAATTCTACATCAAGCAACAGTTTTCTTTTTCCCAACAAGCACCATACAAGATACGTTTTAACAAAAATACTCTTTATGATACAACAATAAAACTTTAGATTACTCTTATAATACTACTAAAACTAACAGCTCTGATAAGAGATGCATGCAAAATAGGAGCTAAATAAATGTAGCAGCCAGACAGAGACTAAGAATACAACGTATTCTCATGAAAAAGCGGAGCGTGTCACTCTCCAACAAAAGAATGCTGGGGTCCAACCTATCTTATTGTAAAAATAAAAACAAACTCAAAGAAAAAATAAAACACCCTCCAAGTAAAGCGCATAAGGTGTGACGGAATAAAAATATAGTTTCACTAGAACTGACCTGATAATTTGTTGATGAACAAGGGGATGCCTTGGGCATCACCAAGCTTAGACGCTTGAGTCTTATTGTAATTTGCTGGGATGTACCACCGGGGCATCCCCAAGCTTAGGCTTTTCACTCTTCTTGATCACATCATATCATCCTCTTCTCTTGACCCTTGAAAACTTCCTTCACACCAAAATTCTCACAATCTTCATTAGCAACGTTGGTGCAATCAAAATAATAAAATTACATGGTTCAGTTTCAACACAAGAATAGCAATCAAAAACACATTAGATACTTCCCCAACTTATTTTAGAACTCTTTTTCTCAAAAGAACACCAAAAGAAAGAGATTAAGATGCAAATGCAACAATTGGCAGAAATCTGTCAAAACTGAACAGCAGGTAAAGATCGATTTTTTCAAAAATCTTATGTTGCACAAATCAAAAAGTGGTCAACTAAGAAACCTTGCATATATAGCTCAGGATTAAGCACAAAAAACGCTCAGGTCATTTTGAATTTTGTGTGATTTTAGACGTATTTAACAATGGACAGTAGAAATCTGTTTCATACGTAGAAATCCAAATATAGTCTCAACTTTCCACTAGAGGCTTTACTTGGCTCAACAAAAAGACAAAATAGAATATACAGAGGGGTTGCTAAGGAAATAGACAACACCAAGATTCAAAGCAAACAAAAGAAAACAAAGGAAAACTGAATGAAACAGAGAAATAAAACGGGTTGTCTCCTGGTAGCGCCTTTTTTTAACGCCTTTCAGCTAGGCCTAAAGAGCAACTCAAGTATTTTTAAGTGAAGAATCATGAACATCATAACTTGATATAATAATAGAGTCAAAAGTTAGCTTCATAATCTTTCTAGGAAAGTGTTCCATACCTTTCTTGAGGGGGAATTGATATTTAATACTCCCCTCTTTCATATCAATAATAGCACCAATAGTTCTAAGAAAAGGTTTTCCCAAATCAATAGGACAAGAAGCATTGCATTCAATGTTCATAAAAAAAATCAACAGAGACAAGGTTATTGTTAACCATAATAATAACATCATCAATTCTACCAAGTGGTTTCTTCTTAGCATTATCAGCAAGATGAACATCCAAATAACAGTGTTCCAACAGTGGTAGATCAAGCATATCATAAAGCTTTTGAGGCATAACAGAGATACAATCACGAAGATCACACAAAGCATATCAATAAAAATCATTTACTTTTAACTTAATGATCGGCTCCCAACCATCATCTAATTTCCTAGGGATATATGTCAAGTTTCAACTTTTCTTCCCTAACTTTCATGAGAGCATTAGTGATATGTTTAGTAAAGGAAATATTCATGGCACTAGCATTGGGACTTCTAGCAAGATTTTGTAGAAACATAATAAATTCAGAGATATTGCAATCATCAAAATCAAAATTATTATCATCAAAAGTAATGGGACCATTATCTCCTACATCCTTAAAACTTTCAACACTTTTATTAGAAGCAATTTCAGAAATTTGAGGCAATTTGGCATGTTTCACCGAAGGGGTGGGGATTGTTAACACCAAGTACTTTACCATTGATAGTAGGAGGTTTACTAGCATTTGGAGCTTCAGTTTTACTAGTGGTTGTGATAGTGCAAACTTTAGACATATTATTCTTTCTAGCCAATTCATATTCTCTTTCCCACCTAGCACGTAATTCATCCATGAACCTAACATTACTGTTTATTTGAACTTGGATGGCATTCAAAGTTTTACTTTGTTTAACATCTTGTTGCAAAACCTTCAGTTTTAGAAAATCAACATCAATAGCTAGGCTGTCTACTTTAGAGGCAAGAACATCTATTTTACCAAGCTTTTCCTCAACAGATTTATTAAAAGCAGTTTGTGTGCTAAATTCTCTAAGCATATTTTCAAGATCACAGGTGGATATTTTATTGCTATTGTATGAGTTTCCATAAGAATTACCATAACCATATTAGGAGGATACGGCTTATAATTGTTTCCACCAAAATTATTTATATAAGCATTGTTGTTAAAATTATTATTTCTAATAAAGTTTTACATCAACATGCTCTTCTTGAGCAACCAAAGAGGCTAAAGGAACAATATTTGGATCAACTTGAGCTTTGCCATTAACAAGCATAGACATAATAGTATCAAGCCTTTCACTTAAAGAGGAGGTTTCCTCAACAAAATTTACCTTCTTACCTATTGGAGCTCTCAGTGTGCCACTCTGAATAATTTATCATCATATCATCAAGAAGCTTTGTTGCGTTTGCCAAAGTAATGGACATAAAGGTACCTCTAGCAGCTGAATCCAATAGGTTCCTTGAGGAGAAATTTAGTCCTGCATAAAAAGTTTGTATAATCATCCAAGTAGTCAGTCCATGAGTGGGACAATTCTTCACCATAGTTTTCATTCTTTCCCAAGCTTTAGCAACATGTTCATTATCAAATTGTTTAAAATTCATTATGTCACATTCTCAGGGATATAATCTTAGCAGGAGGATAATATTTTCCAAAGAAAGCATCTTTACACTTAGTCCATGAATCAATACTATTTCTAGGCAAAGATAGCAACCATTCTTCAGCTCTTCCTCTCAAAGATGTCGCACCCGGACTTCTAGAGGATACTCGCAGTTCCGTTGAACAGTAGTAGATTGGATTACGGGGCTTACCGGCACCCGCATCTCTTACGAGTAGGCCAACACACGTATGTGTGACAACCAACCCCTACTGTTCATCGTCTACGTAAACCATCCCATAGAAATCAGAATACTACCATTGACGTACTTCATACCATACACACATGGTACGTCAACGGCGTTTAACAGAATGATAGCACAACATATCTCTAAGACACAAATGAATAGAAATAAGTTGCAAATAGCTCTCACTAGAGCAGAGATAGCAAATACAATCATCCAGAGGACACATGTCCCAACATAACATCATTACAACACAGCGGAAGCATCCAAAATGTCTGAGTACAGACAAGATCCAAATAGGCTTAAGAAGCCGGAAACAAAAAGACGGAGCCCATCCACGATGTCTCGTATCCTGCCCAGGTCCGCAATCTACTCATCAGCAGCCTCGTCAAACTCCACGTAGTAGCCATCACGGGGATCCTCGTAAGCGTAGTCTGCGGAAACCACAGCCCCAAAGGGCCAGTACATAAACGTACTGGCAAGCAAGACTCACAGTTCACCAAAGTGTAACCCGTCAACACCAAACACAGATGCTTTGGGTTCAACGGAAGAAAGGGGTGATACAAAAGATGCGGCAGCTGGCTGCACTAACCACTACAGATACCTGATACAACTTCCGGCTAACAGAAAGGGGATAAGATAGCGTATCGTAACCAACTATAACTAACCACCAAACAAACCCATCCTGGATCTCGCCCCTTATCCAAAGAAGCAATGCGAGGATAAACTCACACCGTTTGATTAATGATGGGTCAAGTTATTGTGTCAATAAGACTATTACTAGTCAAGTTATCATTAGTTAGGTGTAAGTTGTTCTGAGTACTTGTTAGCCAGTACTTTCACCAAGTCAACCATAACCGCGGAAAACACGGCTTCTCGAGAAGATTTACCCCTGCAGGGGTGCACCAATTTGGCCGTACACGTAAGAATAACCCGCCAGATGGAATGCCTCCCACCAAGCGGGGCACTCAACACAACTCAACTCTTCTTCGCATCAAGCCCAAAGAACCCCGTGCAATTGAGCGCACGGCTAATCAAGCCCCACGAAGAAAAGGGGACCCTCATAGCACTCTAAGAACGTGTCTCCCTAAATGCCGACTACAAAAGTTCCACCCTGGTACCAAGGGTTCGCACCTGCATATGCATGCGGCAAATGAAAAACCCGAACTAAATGAGGCGATTTGGACGAGATGCGAATCGAATCAAATTGAGGGGGGCGCCCATACACGCTTCCCACATGCAGATAGTGCGCTCATCATGGATCAGTATACAAGACCCTTTTCCTAATTAGGGTCGACACTAGCAGGCCTCAAAACCACGTCGGGCCTCCTGCCGGTGCCTTATCATCAAATTATTATTACCTCAAAATTAACAGGTTGTTATTTAACATCGAGCCCCAGAACATAATAGAAATATAGTAACAGAAAGTAACGGGTAACAGACTCGAGCAAAACAACCCTAAGCATGCTAGTAAGACACGGGCAACAATCAATGGGGTTATAGGTGTGGAGGTGAGGCTATATCAGGGTTAAAGGATAACATGTGATAGGATCGAACAGAAGCAACTATTCATATGGCTAGCAGAAATAGACAACGGAAAGTATCGGTAACCAATGTTGAAAGGAACACAATGGTTCATGTGAGTGAATACTTGCCTGCAAACTCAGCAGCCTGGTACTGAGACAGATCCTCAGAAGGGGTGTCGTAAGGCTCGTCTGTCTCAACGTCGTCGTCTATTCGAGAAGAAGCAAATAAACAACGCAAAGAGACAAACAATCAATAACATGGCATAATGCACAATCATGGGATGATGCATGACCATTTAATTGATGCACCAAAAATAAACTAGTTGACATGGTAACATAACATAATTAAATGGACACACATGCAAGTTGGGATTGCATATGGAAAGCCCATGAATTTAGGTTGAAATAATTGTTTTACAACTAATCAACAGGTGAAAGTGGATTAGTATGATGCATGGATGAGGAAAACAGAAAAATAACAACAATAGAAACCATTGAGATAAGGTTTACCAAATTTGGAATTTTATTTGTTAAGTTTTTGGAATTTTTGGTTCCTTAAAGGTGTCACACAAACATTTGTTGTTTTCACCAATTAAAATTGTGCAAAAATAGATAACAAAGTTCATATTTGAAAAGAACACAAATTTTTAGGTGGATTACATGTTTCAATTATTGGAAAAGAAATTACAATGATTTAATTATGAATTAAACAAGTTTAAACAAGATTTAAATGAAATTAATTCAAGTTTGAATTTATTTGAATTTTTATTTGTTCAAAACATTAAACCAAATTCATATTTGAAAAGGTTATGTTTTTCTGGTTTGAAAACATATTTTACATGTTCAAAAATAATTTAATTTGAGCAAGTTATGAATTTAGCAATTTTAAATGATTTAAACAAGGTTTAAATTATTTAACCAATTTTTATTATTCAAAACATGAAACAAAATTTATATTTGAAAAGGTGGTTTAAAATAGCATGGAAAACATATTTTATTTGTGTTATTTGAATTAAGTATGAATTATTTATGCATTTAATCAAATTTTAAATGAATTGTTTGAATTTGAAATTTGAATGCATTTGAATTATTCAAAACAGAAAACAAATGGTTTAACTAGGTAGAGAACTAAATTTGGTTCAACAAACATATTTTATTTTTATTATTTGGATTTATAAAATAAAAGTTATTAGCATTTTAGTGGCAGGGACCAATCTGTAAATGCAAAGGATTTGTTTTGAAAAAGAAAAAAGGCCGAAAAACTTATTCCACTCCGCAGTGGCTAGCTACAGCCACTGACAGAGGGGCCCGTGGCTGCGTGGCGCTCACGTGGAAGCAGAGGCCACTTACAGGTGGGCCACGTGCGCGGGGATTAAATCCCAAAAATTTTGCGCCGCGGGGGCTCGAACCCTCGACCTGGGCGCGCGAGGGAGCAGTGCGCTGCCACTGCGGTAGCTTCTGAAGTTGTTGACAGTATAGGTTCGATTGGAGGATAAGGTGCAGGTTCGATTGGTTTTACTGAAACTCTGAACTCGCTGTCAGAAACGTACGGTGGCCGCCGGCGACGCCGCGCTCGCTGCGTGGATGCGTGTGCTCGGGCTGCGCATCGGGTGTGTGCTACGGTTGCTTGCAGAGGGGAGAGTGAGGGGACAGAGGCAGAGGTGCTGCTCACCAGCCGTGAAGTGGAAGCGGAGGCTCGGTGTGGAGGTGGACGCCGGCGACGTGATGAGGACGGCGGCGGCGCTACAGGCCCCCTCGGGCTCAACGGAGATGTCGGGGATGGAGAGGGAGCAGTGGGGGATTCGTTCCCGCTGCTAACCGGAGGGAATGGTGGACCATGCGGCGGCGATCATCTCCGGTTCAGAGAAGGGTGGCGTCGGTGGATGGTGGTGCTGATACAGAGAGGGAGATCGGCGGCGAGGAGGGAGGTAGTTGGGGGCTAGGGTTAGGGTAGCATCGGGGAACCCTAGGGGGTAGGTTTTAAAGGGGGAAAGGGCGCACGGTGGCCGTCCCTGTTGCTACCGCGGCGACGTGGCCGTGCCGGAGGGCTTCCGTACAGCGAGAAGACGACCGAAGAGGTACGGGCCGTGGGGAAGGAAAAGGTGGGATGGGCCTGCGTGGGGGCACAGCCCACTGCCCCACTCTCTCTCGTTTTCTTTTTAATTTTTCTGTTTCTCTTTTTTTTTTGCTGAAATGAAATAGGAAGAAAATGATAAGTTTTTGGGTTAGGAAAATTCTAGGAAAAAATTGTATAGGTTAGTTATTACAACAGTAACAACTTTCCAACTTTTGTTTTCAAAAAAATATTTTGAATTTTGGTACTGTTTGCAAGTTGTTTGAAATTTGATTGAATTTTAATATTAATTGAAATAATGGAGCTTAAGCAAATAAGTTTTTAAAATTCAAGTTTAATTGGAAACAAGTGAATGAATTATTTTGTAATTTTCATAATTTCAATTTGGGTGCTGTTTGTAATTTGCAATTGAATTTGAAGATCATTTGAATTAAGTGAATTATTAAAAGCCATCATTTTAAATAGTTTGAACCTTATGGTTTAATGGAAACAAATGGATGTTTTATTTGAACTTTTTATTTGGAAAAATGTAACAGAGCAAGTATGAAACAAAGCATTTGAATATTGTTTGAATTTAAATTGTGAAAACAAAGGAAAACAGATGCAAACAAAAAGAAAACAAATGCAATGATTAAGATGCCATGATGCAAAACAATAATAAAGCAAGAAACAAACATTCTAGGGTGGTTTTCATACTTGGGATGTTACAAAAGGCACCCCCTTGAAGGAATCGCGCCCCGAGATTCCTACTGAGATGAGAAAAGGTCCGGATACTTCTTGCGAAGATCCTCTTCGGTCTCCCACGTTGCCTCTTTATCGGAATGATGCGACCACTGCACTTTCAAGAACTTGGTGCTCTTGTTGCGAGTCTTACGCTCGATCTCATCGAGAATACGAATAGGGTGTTCCTCATAAGATAGATCTTCTTGCAGTTCAATGGAATCATGATCAACTGCACGATCTGGATCTTTGAAACACCTCTTGAGTTGTGACACGTGAAACACATCGTGCACCTTGGATAGTTTTTCTGGAAGTTCAAGACGATAGGCATTTTCCGCACGCCTTGAGAGAATGTTGAAAGGACCAATGTATCTTGGTGCAAGCTTTCCTTTCACACCAAAACGATGAGTGCCTCTGAGGGGAGTTACACGGAGATATGCCTTGTCACCAGGTGTATAGATCATATCCCTGTGCTTGCTGTCATAGTAGTTTTTCTGACGAGACTGAGCAATCTTGAGATTGTCACGAATGATGCGAACTTTCTCTTCGGCTTCCTTAACAATGTCAGGGCCTAAGAGTGAACGTTCACCAGCTCCAGACCAATTGATTGGACTCCTACATCTGCGGCCATAGAGTGCTTCAAATGGTGCCATGCCTAGGCTTGCCTGGAAGCTGTTGTTGTAGGAGAATTCAGCATATGGAAGGCAATCCTCCCATTTCATGCCAAAGGAGAGACCACATGCTCTGAGCATATCTTCGAGAATCTGATTGACTCTTTCGACTTGCCCCTGAGACTGAGGGTGATAAGCTGTACTGAACAGAAGTTTGGTGCCCAATGCATCTTGGAAACTTTTCCAGAAATGAGAAGTGAATATGCTTCCACGGCCTGAGCTTATTTCCAATGGAACACCATGAAGAGGAACAATCTTTGTTGTGTAGAGTTCTGCTAACTGGCTAGCTGAGATTGTTTCTTTGACAGCAAAGAAGTGAGCTACCTTAGTGAGACGATCAATGACAACGAAGATTGCATCGTTGCCCTTCTTGGACTTTGGAAAACCAGTGACGAAGTCCATTTCAATCATGTCCCACTTCCACTCAGGAATTTTCAGAGGTTGGAGAAGACCGGCTGTTTTCTGATGAACTGCCTTAACACATTGACAAACGTCGCATTCAGAAACGTATTGGGCAATTTCACGTTTCATGCCAGGCCACCAATACAGTGTCTTAAGATCCTGGTACATCTTTGTACTTCCAGGGTGGATGGAGAGAGGAGTTTCATGAGCCTCCTTGAGAATGACATCTTTGAGACTTTGAACTTGAGGAACTGCAATGCGTCCTTCGAAGAACGCAGTTCCCTTGTCATCAATTGAGAAGGACTTAAATTTCTCCTTGCCTTCTTTGATGTGTTCTACCATCTTCTTGATTTCAGCATCACGAAGTTGTTCAGAACGAATCTTGTCCTCGAGAATTGGACTGGCTGTCAAGCTAGCAAGATAACCTTGAGTAACAAGACCAAGGTTCAGCTTCTGGAATTCTTCATGAAGTGGAGGTTGGCTTTCCATGATCATGAGATATATTGCAATACGACATGCGACTGAGAGCATCGGCCATAACATACGCCTTGCCTGGAGAGTAAGAAATGGTAAGATCATAGTCTTTAATCTTTTCAATCATCTCCTTGCCTGAGGTTTAGATCTGGTTGAGTGAATGATGTATTTCAGACTCTTATGATCGGAAAAGATTTCAGTGCGATTACCCAACAAGTATTGCCTCCATTTCTTGAGGGCAAACACAACTGCTGCAAGTTCAAGGTCATGTGTGGGATAATTTTGCTCATGTGCGTTCAACTGACATGAAGCATAAGCTACAACTTGACGTTCTTGCATAAGAACTGCACCTAGACCTTGGAGAGATGCATCGCAGAATATTTGGAAAGGTTTGGTAGTATCTGGGCCAACCAGAACTGGTGTACAAGTGAGTTTAGTCTTCAGGAGATTGAAACTTTCATCACATTGTGGAGACCAAACGAACTTCTTGTCCTTCTTTGTGAGATCAGTGAGAGGTTTGGCAATCTTGGAAAAGTTTTGGACGAAACGACGACAATAGCTAGCCAAGCCAAGAAAACTTCTTACTTGCTTCACCGTCTTAGGAGGTTTCCAATCAACAATTTCTTTAACCTTTTCTGGATCAATGGCTATGCCCTTGGCAGAGATGATATGACCAAGGTAAGCAACTTCTGGAATCCAGAACTCACATTTGGAGAATTTGGCATATAGACGATGCTCGCGAAGTTTCATGAGAGTGAGACGAAGATGTTCTTCATGCTCTTCCTCAGATTTTGAGTAGACCAGAATGTCATCAAGATATACCACAACGAACTAATCGAGGTATTCATGGAAGACAGAATTCATGAGTCGAGAGAACGTCGCCGGTGCATTGGTGAGACCAAAGGACATGACAGTGTATTCATATAGACCGTACCGAGTGGTGAAAGCTGTTTTTGGAATATCTTCCTTTCTGATCTTTATTTGATGGTAACCCATTCTCAAGTCCAACTTAGAGAATATTGAGGCTCCAGCAAGTTGATCAAAAAGATCATCGATACGAGGAATTGGATACTTGTTTTTGATTGTTTTCTCGTTAAGAGGACGATAGTCAACAACGAGTCTCTTTGTTTGATCCTTCTTCGCAACGAACAGAGTTGGGCAACCCCAAGCCGAGGAACTAGGTTGAATGTAACCTTTTTCCATGTACATATCGATTTGCTCCTTTAACAGTTTCAGTTCAGGAGGAGCTATCTTGTATGGATGCTTAGAGATTGGAGCAGTACCTGGTTCAAGCTCGATCACGAACTCAACTGCTCTGTCCGGAGGCATCCCTGGCAACTCTTCTGGAAAGACGTCAGGGAATTCACAAACCACCGGAACATTTTCAAGTAGAGGTAGAGGTTTTGAATCGAGGGTGTACAGCTGAACAGAACTTGATTCATTTGGAGAATAGACTATCTGGCCAGAGGGGTGGAACAGAGTTATTGACTTCTGAGCACAGTCAATCCTTGCTTTATTAGCTTTCAGCCAATCCATACCAAGAATGACATCAATGTCAGAACTTCCCAGCAACATGAGAGAAGCAAGGAAAATGTGGCCTCCAATTAGGATTTGATTATCCTTACTTATCTTGGAAGTCAACATTTGAGATCCCGGGGAGTGAACGGTGATTTAATTGCTTAGTGGAACCACACTTAAGTTGTTTGTTGCGGCAAAAGTCTTTGACACGAAAGAATGCGATGCTCCGGTATCAAACATTACGGGTAATATACCGAGAACGACGTCAGTAGCTTCCTCAGCTTTGTCGATCTTGACATGATTCACCCTTGCGGTCCTCCCGACAGGCCTGTTGTTGGAGTTGAAGGCTTTAGCCGGGGGAGCACGCACCATTGCCTGGTTTGTGTTGGGACGAGGTGGTGGTGGAGGTAGCTGCCTCTGCGTGCACTTGTCAGCGTAGTGCCCCGTCTGCTTGCACTTGTAGCAAGTGACGACACGAGGAGGCCCTGGCCTTGGCTGCCCCATCGAAGCCCTCTGATCATTCATCTGAGCAGGGTTGGGTGGGCGGGGAGCGAAGCCTGGAGAAGCTTGGGAGTATGGAGCCCGAGTGACAGCACCATTTGGCACCGAGATGCGGCGCTTCTGCGGAGGGGTGGTCATGTTGGAGGAGGAACCACCCTCACGCGAGTGCTTTCGAGACTCCTCGAACGCCTTGCGCCCATTTTCTTCATTGAGCGCGGTGTTAACGAGCTCCTCGAAGTTGTTGGCCTTGATGTTGGTGAGGGCATACTTGAGTTCCGGGTTAAAACCTCTGCGGAACCTTGCCATCTTCTTAGCCTCAGTGGACACCTCCTCACCAGCGTAACGAGCGAGGCGATTGAACTCACTCTGATAGCCAATGACGTCCAGCTTGCCCTGCTTGAGTGAGCAAAACTCTTCACGCATCCTTTCCATGAGACCATCTGGAATGTGGTGCTTCAGGAAAGCTTCCTTGAAACAACCCCAGGTGATTGGGTAGCCAGCTCTCATGGTCTGGTAGTTTTCCCACCAAGTAGTTGCCTGACCCTTCAGCAGATAGGATGCATACTTGACCTTGTCTTCCTCAGCAACGTGATCAATCTCCAGAGCCCTAGCTATCTCACGGATCCAGTCATCAACATCCAGAGGCTCGCGTGTTGCCACGAAAGCTCTCGGCCCCAGACTGAGAAACTCCTTGATACTGACTCGTGGAGCATTCTGGTTGTTGTGCTGATTAGTCTGGAACTGGGCCATCTGCGTCATGACTTGAGTCATCTGAGTCAACAGCTCCGTGATTGGCGGTGGCTCGGGGGGGGGGGGGTGTTCCTGGTTGGCGGCATCCTGAATAGACATGCATTTTAGCACAACAACAGAAAAGGATAGACTTGGAAACCGAAAGAGAGATTATTCCGACGCATGAATAGATAACCAACAGGTACATCATCACATGTTCAAATACATCACAATATCCCACACACCACAAATGGTTCGAATGTCAAAGGATAACTAAACATAGCTAAGAATGGATACATCGGTACTCCTATGCTCATCACCCAGGACGGCGACTAGGAGTACGGCGAGAGGTACGGTGAGAAGCACGCCCACGAAAGTAGGTAGAACGACGATCCACATAGATCTGACGTGGTCTGAGAGCGACTCTAGGTGTGGTGAAGTACATAGCGTCGACTCCCTGTGCTCCAAAGCGTGGAATCCCAGTGTAACCAGCACCGAGGTTGAGGAGTGGACCTCTGATCGGCTCGTAACCTCCAGCATCTGGCAGACGACGACCAACTGGCTGATCGAAGCGTGCAAAGCGCTCATCTCCAACAAAGTCTGTGGTGTAAGTCGCTAGACGAGTCAAAGCAAGGTAGAGCTGCTCTTTGACGGAAGCCAACTCCTGAGATAGTGTGCTGGCAACTGCGTCACTGTGCCTCACAAACTGAGCGGTGGTGTGCAGCCTGGAGTTATCATGCTCGTAGACATCCAGGTTGTCGTAGAGTGTGAAGTGAGCTCCCTCCGAAGTGATGTAACCACGGGGGATGTGGCGATAGATAGAATCGTCAAATCCCCAGTAGTCAGCACGAAGGACGGTGAGACTCACATAAGCTGCCTGCTGCACAGCCATATCCACTGTGGAACCCACTGCCTCGTAGCGGTGGACAACGCTCATGCCATCATCTGACAGAATGTAGACGATAGCCTGGTAGTAGGTCTGGTCAAACTCTCGCTGCTGCTCGTAGACCTGGTACTCTGGTGCCCAACGGAACCCCAGATAAGTGACCATGTCTCTCAGCATCTCCGGATAACCGGCAGTGCTCTCGCAACGAGTCATACGAACCACCTGCGGGTAGAACCTGAGATTTATCTGCAGATGATTGGGGAAGTTTTGATTAGACGGCAGTAGAAGAATTGAAGTGGAAAGCAACAACAAGGTTTCAACGGACGAAAAGGATGTTGAGGAGAACAGGATATCGAAGCAACATCGGGAAACACGAGACCAAAAACTCCTGAGGTACTACGGAAAACCCATCCGGGCTTCTAAAGGATCAATATCTACTGCTTAAGGAATATAGGATCTGCTTCCGGGGCTTACACGCCTCCGTTCTCAATCGTGAGTAGGCAACATGATAAATCATGTCACAACCACGTCCATTCCTATGGTCTAGTAGATATAACTATCCTAGAGAAACCAGGATACGTGAAAACCTAACTTGAAAGTTTAGATGACAAGGGAAAACAACGTTGCACTTCCTTACCAGAAAAGGGAGGGTGGGTGGGGAAAGAAGAAAAAGAACAGAATTCCTACTCTCACGTTTCATTTTTCCTATATAGCTATAAAATAGTTTCTAGACTCAACTGCGACCAGTAAAAGGGATCCTACAGGCAGACAGGCTCTGATACCATTTGTCGCACCCGGACTTCTAGAGGATACTCGCAGTTCCGTTGAACAGTAGTAGATTGGATTACGGGGCTTACCGGCACCCGCATCTCTTACGATTAGGCCAACACACGTATGTGTGACAACCAACCCCTACTGTTCATCGTCTACGTAAACCATCCCATAGAATTCAGGATACTACCATTGACGTACTTCATACCATACACACATGGTACGTCAACGGCGTTTAACAGAATGATAGCACAACATATCTCTAAGACACAAATAAATAGAAATAAGTTGCAAATAGCTCTCACTAGAGCAGAGATAGCAAATACAATCATCCAGAGGACACATGTCCCAACATAACATCATTACAACACAGCGGAAGCATCCAAAATGTCTGAGTACAGACACGATCCAAATAGGCTTAAGAAGCCGGAAACGAAAAGACGGAGCCCATCCACGATGTCTCGGATCCTGCCCAGGTCCGCTATCTACTCGTCAGCAGCCTCGTCAAACTCCACGTAGTAGCCATCACGGGGATCCTCGTAAGCGTAGTCTGCGGAAACCACAGCCCCAAAGGGGTCAGTACATAAACGTACTGGCAAGCAAGACTCACAGTTCACCAAAGTGTAACCCGTCAACACCAAACACAGATGCTTTGGGTTCAACGAAAGAAAGGGGTGATACAAAAGATGCGGCAGCTGGCTGCACTAACCACTACAGATACCTGATACAACTTCCGGCTGACAGAAATGGGATAAGATAGCGTATCGTAACCAACTATAACTAACCACCAAACAAACCCATCCTTGATCTCGCCCCTTATCCAAAGAAGCAATCCGAGGATAAACTCACACCGTTTGATTAATGATGGGTCAAGTTATTGTGTCAATAAGACTATTACTAGTCAAGTTATCATTAGTTAGGTGTAAGTTGTTCTGAGTACTTGTTAGCCAGTACTTTCACCAAGTCAACCATAACCGCGGAAAACACGGCTTCTCGAGAAGATTTATCCCTGCAGGGGTGCACCAATTTGGCCGTACACGTAAGAATAACCCGCCAGATGGAATGCCTCCCACCAAGCGGGGCACTCAACACAACTCAACTCTTCTTCGCATCAAGCCCAAAGAACCCCGTGCAATTGAGCGCACGGCTAATCAAGCCCCACGAAGAAAAGGGGACCCTCATAGCACTCTAAGAACGTGTCTCCCTAAATGCCGACTACAAAAGTTCCACCCTGGTACCAAGGGTTCGCACCTGCATATGCATGCGGCAAATGGAAAACCCGAACTAAATGAGGCGATTTGGACGAGATGCGAATCGAATCAAATTGAGGGGGGCGCCCATACACGCTTCCCACATGCGGATAGTGCGCTCATCATGGATCAGTAGACAAGACCCTTTTCCTAATTAGGGTCGACACTAGCAGGCCTCAAAACCACGTCGGGCCTCCTGCCGGTGCCTTATCATCAAATTATTATTACCTCAAAATTAACAGGTTGTTATTTAACATCGAGCCCCAAAACATAATAGAAATATAGTAACAGAAAGTAACGGGTAACAGACTCGAGAAAAACAACCCTAAGCATACTAGTAAGACACGGGCAACAATCAATGGGGTTATAGGTGTGGACGTGAGGCTATATCAGGGTTAAAGGATAACATGTGATAGGATCGAACAGAAGCAACTATTCATATGGCTAGCAGAAATAGACAACGGAAAGTATCGGTAACCAATGTTGAAAGGAACACAATGGTTCATGTGAGTGAATACTTGCCTGCAAACTCAGCAGCCTGGTACTGAGCTAGATCCTCAGAAGGGGTGTCGTAAGGCTCGTCTGTCTCAACGTCGTCGTCTATTCGAGAAGAAGCAAACAAACAACGCAAAGAGACAAACAATCAATAACATGGCATAATGCACAATCATGGGATGATGCATGACCATTTAATTGATGCACCAAAAATAAACTAGTTGACATGGTAACATAACATAATTAAATGGACACACATGCAAGTTGGGATTGCATATGGAAAGCCCATGAATTTAGGTTGAAATCATTGTTTTACAACTAATCAACAGGTGAAAGTGGATTAGTATGATGCATGGATGAGGAAAACAGAAAAATAACAACAATAGAAACCATTGAGATAAGGTTTACCAAATTTGGAATTTTATTTGTTAAGTTTTTGGAATTTTTAGTTCCTTAAAGGTGTCACACAAACATTTGTTGTTTTCACCAATTTAAATTGTGCAAAAATAGATAACAAAGTTCATATTTGAAAAGAACACAAATTTTTAGGTGGATTACATGTTTCAATTATTGGAAAAGAAATTACAATGATTTAATTATGAATTAAACAAGTTTAAACAAGATTTAAATGAAATTAATTCAAGTTTGAATTTATTTGAATTTTTATTTGTTCAAAACATTAAACCAAATTCATATTTGAAAAGGTTATGTTTTTCTGGTTTGAAAACATATTTTACATGTTCAAATAATTTAATTTGAGCAACTTATGAATTTAGTAATTTTAAATGATTTAAACAAGGTTTAAATTATTTAACCAATTTTTATTATTCAAAACATGAAACAAAATTTATATTTGAAAAGGTGGTTTAAAATAGCATGGAAAACATATTTTATTTGTGTTATTTGAATTAAGTATGAATTATTTATGCATTTAATCAAATTTTAAATGAATTGTTTGAATTTGAAATTTGAATGCATTTGAATTATTCAAAACAGAAAACAAATGGTTTAACTAGGTAGAGAATTAAATTTGGTTCAACAAACATATTTTATTTTTATTATTTGGATTTATAAAATAAAAGTTATTAGCATTTTAGTGGCAGGGACCAATCTGTAAATGCAAAGGATTTGTTTTGAAAAAGAAAAAGGCTGAAAAACTTATTCCACTCCGCAGTGGCTAGCTACAGCCACTAACAGAGGGGCACGTGGCTGCGTGGCGCTCACGTGGCAGCAGAGGCCACTTATAGGTGGGCCACGTGCGCGGGGATTAAATCCCAAAAATTTTGCGCCGCGGGGGCTCGAACCCTCGACCTGGGCGCGCGAGGGAGCAGTGCGCTGCCACTGCGGCAGCTTCTGAAGTTGTTGACAGTACAGGTTCGATTGGAGGATAAGGTTCAGGTTCGATTGGTTTTACTGAAACTCTGAACTCGCTGTCAGAAACGTACGGTGGCCGCCGGCGACGCCGCGCTCGCTGCGTGGATGCGTGTGCTCGGGCTGCGCATCGGGTGCGTGCTACGGTTGCTTGCAGAGGGGAGAGCGAGGGGACAGAGGCAGAGGTGCTGCTCACCAGCCGTGAAGTGGAAGCGGAGGCTCGGTGTGGAGGTGGACACCGGCGACATGATGAGGACGGCGGCGGCGCTACAGGCCCCCTCGGGCTCAACGGAGATGTCGGGGATGGAGAGGGAGCAGTGGGGGATTCGTTCCCGCTGCTAACCGGAGGGAATGGTGGACCACGCGGCGGCGATCATCTCCGGTTCAGAGAAGGGTGGCGTCGGTGGATGGTGGTGCTGATACAGAGAGGGAGATCGGCGGCGAGGAGGGAGGTAGTTTGGGGCTAGGGTTAGGGTAGCATCGGGGAACCCTAGGGGGTAGGTTTTAAAGGGGAAAGGGCGCACGGTGGCCGTCCCTGTTGATGCCGCGGCGACGTGGCCTCGCCGGATGGCTGCCATACAGCGAGAAGACGACCGAAGAGGTACGGGCCGTGGGGAAGGAAAAGGTGGGATGGGCCTGCGTGGGGGCACAGCCCACTGCCCCACTCTCTCTCGTTTTCTTTTTAATTTTTCTGTTTCTCTTTTTTTTTTGCTGAAATGAAATAGGAAGAAAATGATAAGTTTTTGGGTTAGGAAAATTCTAGGAAAAAATTGTATAGGTTAGTTATTACAACAGTAACAACTTTCCAACTTTTGTTTTCAAAAAAATATTTTGAATTTTGGTACTGTTTGCAAGTTGTTTGAAATTTGATTGAATTTTAATATTAATTGAAATAATGGAGCTTAAGCAAATAAGTTTCTAAAATTCAAGTTTAATTGGAAACAAGTGAATGAATTATTTTGTAATTTTCATAATTTCAGTTTGGGTGCTGTTTGTAATTTGCAATTGAATTTGAACATCATATGAATTAAGTGAATTATTAAAAGCCATCATTTTAAATAGTTTGAACCTTATGGTTTAATGGAAACAAATTGATGTTTTATTTGAACTTTTTATTTGGAAAAATGTAACCGAGCAAGTATGAAACAAAGCATTTGAATATTGTTTGAATTTAAATTGTGAAAACAAAGGAAAACAGATGCAAACAAAAAGAAAACAAATGCAATGATTAAGATGCCATGATGCAAAACAATAATAAAGTAAGAAACAAACATTCTAGGGTGGTTTTCATACTTGGGATGTTACAAAAGAGAAAGGAAATAATTTAAGTTTAATAATATCTCCATCCACATCTTTATATTTTTGCATCTCACATAGTTCAACAAAATTATTAAGGTGGGCAGCATCATCATCAGTACTAATACCAAGATTTAATAAAGCAGGTTTAATCTCATAGAAAGCAGCAGTAGGAGAAGGTGGAGCAATAGGTGTGCAAATAAAATCATTGTTGTTTGTGCTAGTGAAGTCACACAACTTAGTATTCTCAGAGGAACTCATATTAGCAGAATAATAGCAAGCAAATAAATAATAGCTATGAAGTAAACTAATTTTTTTTGTGCTTTTAATATAGAAAAGAAAAAAAAAAGACAAAAATAAAAACAAGACAATAAACAAAATAAAGAGGTTGAGAGTGAGAGACTCCCCGTGCCAGAAGACTTCCTTCTCGCCGGCAACGGCGCCAGAAAAAGTCCTTGATGGTGTAGATCGTGCACTCGTTGGGAGACCCAAGAGGAGGGTGTGATGAGCACAGCGGTAAGAGTTTTCACCTTACTTAAGAACCAAGGTTATCAATCCAGTAGGAGAAAGAGGACCCTCGGAATGTTGATGCCACTGACGGTGGTGCTGGCGCTTCACCGGTGTCAGCAACAACGTGGAACCTGCACACAACACAACCAAAATACTTTGCCCCAACGGTACAGTGTGGCTGTCAATCTCACCGGTCTTGCTGAAAACAAAGATTAGGCGTATAGTGTGGAAAACAATGTATGCTTGAAGTACGTAAAGAAAGGAGGAAATTGTTGTGGTTAGTTTAGTAGTGTGGAAAATGGACCGGGGTTCATAGGTTCACTAGTGGTGTCTCTCCATAAAGATAACATGCTGGGTGAACAAATTATAGTTGGGGAATGGACAAACAGAGGTTGCACCTTAGTGCACATTATAATATGATTACTACTATGATATTTAGTGCGGGCATTACAACAAAATACATAAACCAAAATCCATTTGCATCTATGACTAATAATCCACCCTCAGGTTATCATCTGAACCCCCTTAGGTATTAAGTTGCAAGCAACAGATAACTGCATTAAACAATGTGTGTAATGTAAGCAATGCTTTTGCACGCGGGCACTCACACCGTTGTTTTCTCCCTAGTGGCAACAACACATCCTCCTCCGTCACGTTTCTGTCACTCGAGCACAGGCAAAAATGAGGCATGAACCCACTATCTAGCATAAATACTCCCTCTTGTAGTCACTAGCAACTACTTGGCTAGAGCAACCACTAGCAACGGAAAGAATGCAAGATCACAAATAACATATGCAATAAAGACTACAATCAACTTGGCATAAGTTCAATATTCATCGGATCCCAGCAATCACAGCATATAGAATTACATAAGATCAATCTCGATCATGATAGGAAGCTCACAAGATCTAAACATGGAGGCATACGAGGAGGAGACAACCATCTAGCTACTCCTATGGACCCGTAGTACAGGGATGAACTACTCACGCATCACTCCGGAGGCAGGCATGGTGATGTAGAAGCCTCCGGTGATGATTTCCTCTTCGGCGGGATGCCAAGAGTCAACTCCAGAACCCCCTTGATCTAGGGTTGACGATGATGGCAGTTGTTGAACTGTTTGTGGATTTTTGATCAGGTGCCTAGGGTTTTCCATCCGGGGGGAATAAATAGGCAAAATGGCAGAGGCGGTGGAAGCCTGGGGGCCCCACACCCATAGCTGGCACGCCCAGGGGGACCGCGCCACCCAATGGTGTGGCCCCCTGGCCCCCTTCTTTGACTCTCCTTCTGTGTTCTGTATGCTTCCGGGGAAAATAGGCACTTGGGCTTTGTGGGGTCCAATTCCGAGAATGTTTCTAGAACAACTTTTCTGAAACCAAAAACAACAGAAAACAGGGAACTGACACTTGGCATCTTGTTAATAGGTTAGTCCCGGAAAACGTATAAAAATGCTATAAATAAGGGAGAAAACATGTAGCAATTGGCATAATATGATCATGGAGCATCAGAAATTATAGATATGTTGGAGACGTATCAGAGCACCACTCATAATGACTTTGCTGGGAAATACAACCCATCTTATGTTCTTATGAAATCTAGATATGGTCATGTGTATGCTAAATATGTTGGTACTTCTTATGGTGATGATTATCATTGGACTATCTGGGTTCCAAAGACCCTTGTTGCTAACAAAAGAGGACCCATTCAATGATGGGTACCTAAATCTATTGTAGGGAAGTGCTTCCTGATCGAGCAAATGGACGATGGATAGTGGTGCATCCCAACATATGACCGGAAGCAAGGACAAAATGAGTTATCTTTATCCTCCATTACCTCATCTCAATTGCGTTACTATTGGTGATAACTCCGAACTAAAGGTATTGAGATGAGGCAAGGTAGCTATCTCAAATGACTTGTCAATTGAGAATGTTCTCCTTGTCGATTCCCTTGGCTATAATCTCATCTCGGTTCTTCAACTTGAAAAAAGTGGTTTACCTCGTTCTTTAATAAAGAGAATGTGATTGTCACTTGGGAAACGACTCTTAAAGTAGCTTTTGTTGGGCATGTCGAGAACGACATGTATGTAGTGGACTTCTCTAAAGGACACACGTGTGCCGGGACATGCCTAATGGCTAAAGTTGATGTGGGTTGGCTACGGCATCGGCGGTTAGCTCACACCAATATGAGGATGTTGCATGACCTTCAAAGTTGTAATCATGTTCTTGGACCAACGAATGCTAAGTTCGCCAAAGATCATGTGTGTAGCACTTGCGTTCTTGGAAAGCTACATGAATAAACTCACCCCACCAACACCAACATCACCACCTCAAGAATCCTCGAGCTCATTCACTTGGACCTATTTGGTCCCCTATCATATGATAGTCTTGGAGGCAAGAAGTATTGCTTGGTGATTGTGGATGACTATTCAAGATATTTTTGGGTGTACTTCTTCAAGAGGAAGCGTGAGACTCAAAAGAGGGCCATTGAGTTCATCATGTTGCTAGAGCGCCAACACAATACGGGCATTATGGCGATCCGGAGTGATAACGGATCCGAGTTCAAGAACTACACCGTGGAGGGATTTCTTAGCGAGGAGGGAATTGCTCAATATTCCACTCCCTATAACCCTCAACAAAATGGTGTGGCGGAGATGAAGAACCAAACACTAATGTATGCGGCAGGTACCATAATTGTGTAGTTCTCTTCTCCCTATAACTTTTGGGCCGAGGCCGTCTCCATCGCTTGTCATGATAGCTACCGGTTGTATCTCCGCAAGATCTTGAACAAGACCCCTTATGAGATTTTCACGGGCAAGAAGCCAGATGTTTCATACTTCAAGGTCTTTGGTTGCAAGCGCTTCATTCATAAGATAGGTTAACGCTTGTCAAAATTCGAGACCAAGTCATATGAGGGAATTTTTGTTGGTTTTGCCACAAACGCTCACGCATATAGAGTCTACAACAAGTCCATCGGACAAGTTGAAGAAGCTATATACGTGGTGTTTGAAGAGGATAATGGGTCCCAAGGGGGCCGTATAAATCATGGTGTTGTAGGAGATGCAATTCCTCCCATCGTGATAAGAAGAATGGGGATTGGTGAAATAATCCCCATTGAGGGTTACCGGATGACGGAGGGAGAAGGACTATGCTCTACTCAAGTGGAGCCATTGACTACACCCATTGATACTCAAGCTACCCAACAATATGAACCAAGCCCTTAAGCCTCAAATCAAGGCCGAACTAATGATCAAGATCATTCCATCGATCAAGGCCAAGCTAACACTCAAGGCCAAGATCATGATCAAGGCCAAGCTCACAATGAAGGACAGGAACAAGACACTCATGTTGGTGATAGAACCCAACACATAAGAGATCCATCTCCCGTTGATGAACAAGATCAAGGGAAATATGTACATGACTCTGATGATGAGGGTGATGATCAATTCTTATCCAAGGAGACTTTGGAGGAGATGCTAGCGCGTAGGGCAAATAGAAGGCTAGATAATATTGCGCGTGCCGGTCACATGGAGGACATGATTCTTGGACAAGTTTGTGGAAGGGTTATCACAAGGAGCCAATTGGCAGATTTTAGCAAGGCTCATACTTTCGTCTCTCACATTGAGCCCAAGAAGGTCTATGAAGCGCTTGAAGATCAAGATTAGCTTGAAGATATGCATGATGAGATCAACAACTTGTGTGGAAGTTAGTTGTGACGCCCCGAGATCGGGCACTATGCAAATTTCAGCATTCCCGCCAAAATCCACATAATAACCGATTCCAGGTTGCCACGTCTGATAACATTACAACAGTTCATGAATAATCCACAACAACAACAGAAAAAGGTATATACAAGATGACTCAAACGAGTCAGGGATACAACTGATACCACACAAAGATCCAGAATAACAGCGGAAGAAACAACATATCGTCCGTCTACGGACAAGATACAAATTGGACTAAGAGTCCTGAAGATAACCGAGAGCGTCCAATCCCTGCCCAGGCCAAGCCGGAGGGATTCCCAAGCTAACGTCGTCAGACTTCAAACCTGTTGACTGCAATATTGAATATGCAGCCACGAAAAAAGGATTCGTGGGTCAGTACGGTTAAGTACTGGCAAGTGGATAAACCATACTCACAAGATACCGGCGTAGCCAGTCATCACAAGATACAAATACTTTGGGTTCAACGGAAAGGAAGGGATTATTGCAAATAAGCGGCAGCGGGCTGCACTAACCAACTACAGAGACTCAAAACAACATCCGGCTAAAAGAGGGGGATAAGATAGCGTATCGGAACCAACTACAACTACTCACCAAAACAATACCCATCCAGTGTTACCCCCTACTAAGGAAGCAACCCAAGGATAACTCACACTGTTGGATTAATGATGTTCAACTTATTGTGTCAATAAGACTATGACTAGTCAAGTTATCATTAGTTAGGTGTAAGTTGTCTGAGTACTTGTTAGCCAGTACTTTCACCAAGTCGTCACATAACCACGGACAACACGGCTTCTCGAGAAGATTCATCCCTGCAGGGTGTGCTCCAGTACCCGTACACACTCGAGCCACCAACTAAAACTCAGGTTGGCTCGACACGACCCAAACCATCTCTACAACCCATCCTAGGAGCCACGGAGCTATAAGGTCCCAGCCACGCAGCCGAATACTCAGCGCAGGTGTGCAAAACTCCCGCAGGACACAACACCCCGGCACTACAGGCCTCGCCCTATATGCATCATCATCACCATCAGTAACCAAGGGGGGCCAACCCATTATGCAAGGAGCAAATGGAACACCCGAACTAAGTGTGGCTCTTCGGACAAGCTGCAGATCAGGTCTAAATCGAGGGGGGTCCCATACTACCACCCGGATGCGGTGAGCACGCTCATCATGGATCAGTAGACAAGACTCTTTTCCTAGTTTCGACACCAGCCGGCTCCAAAACCCTAACCCGGGCCTCCTGCCGGTGCCTTATCATCAAATTATTATTACCCAAAACATTAACAGGTTGTTGATTGAATTGAAACCCAACTATCAACTAAACAGGTGATACGACAAAGGATAACAAGACTTGAGCACAAACAAATCTAAGCATGCATCTACGACACGAGGGCCAATAGGGTAAACAAACAACAGTTAATAGGAAGTGGAAGGAAGGCTATATCATGGCTGCAAGGTAAACATACGATAGGATCGAGACACAAGCATCGAATCAAAAGGCTAGAATAAAGGCAACGGAAAGAATCGGTAACAAGTGATGAAAGGTAGCCATATGGCAGCAAGTGAGTATACTTGCCTGAGATCCAGCAAGTAGAGGTACATCCACAGAACTTGTCGTTGCTCACATCATCTCAACGTCCTATCCGCGAAGAAGCAACGAACCTCGAACAAACACCGGATGCAACAATTACTACTACGGCAAAAGATCCAGCATGATCCTATTTTATATGCATGACATGGCAAGATGCAACAGGGGAAACAACTTAAGCAATTTAATCGGAACCGGAGTCCGGAGAAATAGATATTGGTTCAAGTTGTTTATCTAACCATCAAGTTAAATGTTGTTTAGCATGGAAAACAATAGATAGGTGAGTGACACAAGATTAAATGGAATAGGGCAACAGTTGAATTAAATACCCCAACACATTCCATATTTAATTATTAGGTGACATTACTATTACCCGCACCCACAAAATGCAATGCAAACATGATGCGATGACATTTTGAATATAGTTGATATGTTATAGAAAATAGGGCATAGGTATAGGGGTTTTAGGGTTTGGGTTCGCACGTTGGAAAGAGGATCGCCGGGGTCAACGCCGGAAACTTCGGAGCGTAGAGGAAGTAGCCGACGTCGAGGAAGTAGTGGAAGTAGCCGTTCTCGTTCCGTAGCCGAGGTAGTCGTTCACGTCATCGGTGGTTGTTGTCGATCTTTTCATCGAGGTCCGAAGAGGAAGTAGACGTTCGTTCTCAAACCACACGATCATCGTCGTCGAAGTAGTCGAAGCCGGGATCTTTGAACCATATAGGAAGTAGTCGTTCACGTCCGGGGTCGATGTAGTCGTGGGCGAACCGCGGCAACATCATCTTCGGGGTTGATGGCGATCTGGGTGGTCTCGGTCTTCGGGCGCGCACGAAGGCGGCCAACGCAAAACGGACACGGTGGAGATAGTGGTCGTTCACGGTTCGATGTAGCTCGATGTAGCGGTACTTGTCGGAGAAGATCTTGTCGATGGTTCGTGCATTGGCGATGGAGTACTTGGGTCGGTGTGGATCTTGGCGGTGCCACGGTCATCCACGACATGGGCGCGAAGGCCTCGGCCACAACAAACAGAGCACGAGCATGAACGGGTAACCACCAAGGCGACATGCCTCTTGCCGGATTTTTCACGAACACCCTGCGAGCGGTGCAATGGACGCGGGAACGGAGGACCGGCGACGGCGTCGTTCTCGCTGCGAGGCGCCGGAGGCGAGCTCGACGACGGAAGAGGAGGGCGGATGGCAGCGGCCGGCGCAGGAGGTCGGGCTGCCGTGTGCGTGCCGCCGGGAGGACAAGGGGCGACGACGCTTGGAAGTGGGCAGCAGCCCTAGGGCTGCCGGCCCGTGGCTGCGAGGACGGGGCGGCTCGCCGGAGAGGAGCTAGGAGGAGGCAGTGGTGGCGCCGGCCGCGCCGGGAGGGAGCTGTGGCGGCGCCGGCCGCCCTCGGCCGGAATGGAGGGAACGGCGGAGGGGGCGTAGGGGCTCGGCCGTCTGCGGCGGGTGGAGGAGAAGGGGAGGCGACGGGAGAGGGGACCAGGGGCCGGCGGCGCCATCTCCGGCGATGGTTGGAGGCGGGGAAACGGCCGGCCGGAGCTCGGCCCGGCGGAGGGGAGGGGCGTAGCAGTGGGGGGCGCCTTGGAAGGAGAGGGAGGCGACGGGGTGGGAGGTGGAGGTGGAGCTCCGGCGGGCGGAAGGGAGGCGCCGGCGGCGGGGTCTTGGGCGGCCTCCTGCCGGTGGAAGAGGAGACGAGGGCGACCGAGAGGAGGAAGAAGGGGGTCGAGCGGGAGGCAGCGAGCGAGGGGGGGGTTCCTCCCGTGCGTGCGTTCCCTGCCTGGGAGGTGGGAGGACCTGATGGCAAAAAGGGAAAACGGCGGGGGGGGGGGGGGTTTGCGAGGGAGAGAAGAAATTTAGGGTTTGGGGAGAGGGATTTCGGTGGGGGCTGGCTGGGCTTAGTTGGGCCGAAAAAGATGGGCAGGTTGTGGGCTGCTCTCTCCCTTCTCTCTAATTTAATTTTTTTTGCTTATGTTTTTTTCCAGAATTTGTTCAGGCTCCATTAAAACAATTAGATTTCTGCACCAAATAAATTCCAACAAATTTTAGAAAACATGAGTTGATTAATTTATATTAGTTTGTAAGTTCGAAATGCGTGATGATGCGGTATGCCATGCTATGCAAGAAATAAAAAAAACAAGCGACAAAATTATTAGGGGGAAAACCCCCGGGCGTTACAGTCGACACCACTAACTAGGGATTGCGCCCTCGCAATCCACCTGCTAACCCGGGAGGGGAAAGAAGTTCAACTATCGATTCTTCGTGCTTCCAGTTGATCTTCTCGACACCACTAACAAGAGATTCTTGCTCGGGTTGATGACGATGTGCTTCCACCAGGAGTCTTCCGATGATCGAACCTATTAGGTTAAAGGCTCAAAAAACGTCCACCCACGTAGGATCCTAACACTTTGAAAGATTGAGTACGAGAGTAGACTCCAAAAAAAATGAGATAGAAGGAGAAGTAGAATATAGGTACGAAGAAAACAAGAATCCTATTGAGATGTTTTTTCCAAAATAGTTTAGCAGAAATAGTTTTTGACACTCTAGAAACAACGACCGTTAGCGAGGTTAACCTACAGGCTTTGTGGACCCGTTGCTTCGATAACCATTCGTATCGAAACAATCTCGGGAATCGAAACCTCGCTCTGATACCATTTGTGACGCCCCGAGATCGGGCACTATGCAGATTTCAGCATTCCCGCCAAAACCACATAATAACCGATTCCAGGTTGCCACTTGTGATAACATTACAACAGTTCACGAATAATCCACAACAACAGAAAAGATATATACAAGAGGACTCAAACGAGTCAAGGATACAACTGATACAATACAAAGATCCAAATAACAGCGGAAGAAACAACATAGCGTCCGACTACGGACAAGATACAAATTGGACTAAGAGTCCTGAAGATAACCGAGAGCGTCCAATCCCTGCCCAGGCCAAGCCGGAGGGATTCCCAAGCTAACATCGTCAGACTTCAAACCTGTTGACTGCAATGTTGAATATGCAGCCACGAAAAAGGATTCGTGGGTCAGTACGGTTAAGTACTGGCAAGTGGATAAACCATACTCGCAAGATACCGGCGTAACCAGTCATCACAAGATACAAATACTTTGGGATCAACTGAAAGGAAGGGATTATTGCAAATAAGCGGCAGCGGGCTGCACTAACCAACTACAGAGACTCACTACAACATCCGGCTAAAAGAGGGGGATAAGATAGCGTATCGTAACCAACTACAACTACTCACCAAACAATACCCATCCAATGTCACCCAATACTAAGGAAGCAACCCAAGGATAACTCACACTGTTGATTAAGGTGACATTCAGGTTATTGTGACAATATGCCTATTACTAGTCAAGTTATTATCGATTAGGTGTAAGTTGTCTGAGTACTTGTTAGTCAGTACTTTCACCAAGTCGTCACATAACCGCGGACAACACGGCTTCTCGAGAAGATTCATCCCTGCAGGGTGTGCTCCAGTACCCGTACACACTCAAGCCACCAACTAAAACTCAGGTTGACTCGACACGACCCAAACCATCTCTACAACCTGTCCTAGGAGCCATGGAGCTATAAGGTCCCAGCCACGCAGCCGAATACTCAGCGCAGGTGTGCAAAACTCCCGCAGGACACAACACCCCGGCACTACGGGCCTCGCCCTATATGCATCATCATCATCAGTAACCATGGGTGATCAACCCATTATGCAAGGAGCAAATGGAACACCCGAACTAAGTGTGGCTCTTCGGACAAGCTGCAGATCAGGTCTAAGTCGAGGGGGGTTCCATACCACCACCCGGATGCGGTGAGCACGCTCATCATGGATCAGTAGACAAGACTCTTTTCCTATTAGTTCAACACCAGCCGGCTCAAAACCCTAACCCGGGCCTCCTGCCGGTGCCTTATCATCAAATTATTATTACCCAAAACATTAACAGGTTGTTGATTGAATTGAAACCCAACTATCAACTAAACAGGTGATACGACAAAGGATAACAAGACTCGAGCACAAACAAATCTAAGCATGCATCTACGACACGAGGGCCAACAGGGTAAACAAACAACAGTAATAGGAAGTGGAAGGAAGGCTATATCATGGCTGCAAGGTAACATACGATAGGATCGAGACACAAGCATCGAATCAACAGGCTAGAATAAAGACAACGGAAAGAATCGGTAACAAGTGATGAAAGGTAGCCATATGGCAGCAAGTGAGTATACTTGCCTGAGATCCAGCAAGTAGAGGTACAACCACAGAACTTGTCGTTGCTCACATCATCTCAACGTCCTATCCGCGAAGAAGCAACGAACCTCGAACAAACACCGGATGCAACAATTACTACTACGGCAAAAGATCCAGCATGATCCTATTTTATATGCATGACATGGCAAGATGCAACAGGGGAAACAACTTAAGCAATTTAATCGGAACCGGAGTCCGGAGAAATAGATATTGGTTCAAGTTGTTTATCTAACCATCAAGTTAAATGTTGTTTAGCATGGAAAACAATAGATAGGTGAGTGACACAAGATTAAATGGAATAGGGCAACAGTTGAATTAAATACCCCAACACATTCCATATTTAATTATTAGGTGACATTACTATTACCCGCACCCACAAAATGCAATGCAAACATGATGCGATGACATTTTGAATATAGTTGATATGTTATAGAAAATAGGGCATAGGTATAGGGGTTTTAGGGTTTGGGTTCGCACGTTGGAAAGAGGATCGCCGGGGTCAACGCCGGAAACTTCGGAGCGTAGAGGAAGTAGCCGACGTCGAGGAAGTAGTGGAAGTAGTCGTTCTCGTTCCGTAGCCGAGGTAGTCGTTCACGTCATCGGTGGTTGTTGTCGATCTTTTCATCGAGGTCCGAAGAGGAAGTAGACGTTCGTTCTCAAACCACACGATCATCGTCGTCGAAGTAGTCGAAGCCGGGATCTTTGAACCATAGAGGAAGTAGTCGTTCACGTCCGGGGTCGATGTAGTCGTGGGCGAACCGCGGCAACATCATCTTCGGGGTTGATGGCGATCTGGGTGGTCTCGGTCTTCGGGCGCGCACGAAGGCGGCCAACGCAAAACGGACACGGTGGAGATAGTGGTCGTTCACGGTTCGATGTAGCTCGATGTAGCGGTACTTGTCGGAGAAGATCTTGTCGATGGTTCGTGCATTGGCGATGGAGTACTTGGGTCGGTGTGGATCTTGGCGGTGCCACGGTCATCCACGACACGGGCGCGAAGGCCTCGGCCACAACAAACAGAGCACGGGCATGAACGGGTAACCACCAACGCGACATGCCTCTTGCCGGATTTTTAACGAACACCCTGCGAGCGGTGCCCTGGACGCGGGAACGGAGGACCGGCGACGGCGTCGTTCTCGCTGCGAGGCGCCGGAGGCGAGCTCGACGACGGAAGAGGAGGGCGGATGGCAGCGGCCGGGGCAGGAGGTCGGGCTGCCGTGTGCGTGCCGCCGGGAGGACAAGGGGCGACGGCGCTTGGAAGTGGGCAGCAGCCCTAGGGCTGCCGGCCCGTGGCTGCGAGGACGGGGCGGCTCGCCGGAGAGGAGCTAGGAGGAGGCAATGGTGGCGCCGGCCGCGCCGGGAGGGAGCTGTGGCGGTGCCGGCCGCCCTCGGCCGGAATGGAGGGAACGGCGGCTGGGGCGCAGGGGCTCGGCCGTCTGCGGCGGGTGGAGGAGAAGGGGAGGCGACGGGAGAGGGGACCAGGGGCCGGCGGCGCCATCTCCGGCGATGGTTGGAGGCGGGGAAACGGCCGGCCGGAGCTCGGCCCGGCGGAGGGGAGGGGCGCAGCAGTGGGGACGCCTTGGAAGGAGAGGGAGGCGACGGGGTGGGAGGTGGAGGAGGAGCTCCGGCGGCGGGGTCTTGGGCGGCCTCCTGCCGGTGGAAGAGGAGACGAGGGCGACCGAGAGGAGGAAGAAGGGGGTCGAGCGGGAGGCAGCGAGCGAGGGGGGGGGGTTCCTCCCGTGCGTGCGTTCCCTGCCTGGGAGGTGGGAGGACCTGATGGCAAAAAGGGAAAACGGCGGGGGGGGTTTTGCGAGGGAGAGAAGAAATTTAGGGTTTGGGGAGAGGGATTTCGGTGGGGGCTGGCTGGGCTTAGTTGGGCCGAAAAAGATGGGCAGGTTGTGGGCTGCTCTCTCCCTTCTCTCTAATTTAATTTTTTTTGCTTATGTTTTTTTTCCAGAATTTGTTCAGGCTCCATTAAAACAATTAGATTTATGCACCAAATAAATTCCAACAAATTTTAGAAAACATGAGTTGATTAATTTATATTAGTATGTAAGTTTGAAATGCGTGATGATGTGGTATGCCATGCTATGCAAGAAATAAAAAAAACAAGCGACAAAAAATTTTAGGGGGAAAACCCCCGGGCGTTACATTAGTGCCAAGACCCAAGGATTGCAAGAATGTCATCGGCACCAAGTGGATCTTCAAGAACAAGCAATATAAAGATGGCATCGTCATTCGCAACAAGGCAAGATTGGTGGCTCAAGGTTTTTTTCAAGTCGAAGGTGTCGATTTCGGTGAAACTTTCGCTCCCGTAGCTCGTCTTGAATCAATTCGTATCTTGCTTGCATATGATTCTCATCATAATTTCAAACTACAACAAATGGATGTTAAAAGTGCTTTCTTAAATGGTCCCATGAATGAGTTGGTTTATGTCAAGCAACCTCCGGGTTTCGAGGATCCCAACCACTCCGATTATGTCTACAAACTCGATAAGGCGCTCTATGGACTTAAACAAGATCCATGTCCGTGGTACGAGCATCTTAAAGAGTTTCTAGTGGATCATGGGTTCAATGTTGGTTTAATCGATCACACCCTTTTCACCAAAAAGGTTGGAGGTGACATGTTCATATGCCAACTCTATATGGATGATATCATTTTTGGTTCCACTAACATTGCATTCAATGATGAGTTTTGCAAGCTTATGACGGATAAATTCGAGATGTCTATTATGGGCGAGTAGGAGTATTTTCTTGGCTTTGAGATGAAGCAACACCCCGAAGGCACATTCATCAAGCAAGCCAAGTATACTCAAGATATGCTCAAACGATTCAACATGCATGATGACAAGCCTATGAAAACCCCCATGTCCATGACTATTGACTTGAAACCCGACTCGAATGGTAAAGAGGTAGATCAAAAGGTATATCGATACATGATTGGCTCTTTTCTCTACCTTTGTTCATCTAGACCCGATATCATGTATAGCGTAGGTAAATGTGCAAGGTTTCAAGCCTCTTCTAGACAAAGTCATTTTGAAGCGGTTAAGCGCATCTTTCGATATTTAGTTCATACCCCAAACTTTGGTCTTTGGTATCCCAATGGTTCAAGCTTTAAGCTCATTGGGTATTCAGATGCGGACTATGCGAGCGAGAAGACGGATAGAAAGTCTACATCTGGTGGTTGTCAATTTCTTGGTCGCTCATTGGTATGTTGGTCTTCCAAGAAGCAAAATTGCATCGCCCTCTCCACCATCGAGGCCGAGTACATCTTTGCGGCAAGTTGTTGTGCTCAATTTCTATGGATGCGGCAAACTTTGCGAGATTATGGTATCGACTTCGACAAGGTCCCCCTCTTGTGCGACAATGAGAGTGCTATGAAGAGCGCCTACAATCCCGTTCTTCACTCCAAGACGAAGCACATTGAGATACGGCATAATTCATTCGGGATCATGTTGAGAAGGGCGATATTGATATTTCCAATGTGCCGGCCAAGGATCAACTTGCGGACATCTTCATGAAGGCCCTTGATGAACCAAGATTTCATTGTTTGAGGAATGAACTGAATGTTATCGATGCGTCTAACTTCTCCTGAACTCTTGCATAGATACCTTCACTACACTTGTTATCTAGGTTTATATGTAGTCATAGACATAGGGGGAGCGTATTTCAACTCAGGAACCAACACTCCTCCTATCATGCGCAAAAAAATCAAAACATCATGCATATCTAGTCATTATGTGACTTATTGTGCTTAAACATGAGTCATGCTTTTGGGCCCAAGATATATCTTCGCGGCTCCTTGGTATACACTCAAAAACGGTGGCTACGGCCACAAACATTTCTCTCTTTGATTATGTTGCTTGTCTCATTTGCTCTTTTCTCGTTTTTCTGTTTGTGTGCTCATTGCCGTTGTTTTTTTTTTCATTTTTGGTGGCTCACATCTTTTATCTTTTTTTTTCAAAAAAATCGGCTTACACGGGAACCCAAAAATTCCGGCCTAAGGCCCGGAAATTTCCGGCCCCCGTGATACTTCCCTCAGAAATTTTCCCTCATTTTCTCTATGCCCACTCACAGAAGACACTCCAGAAATTTGGGCGGAAATTTCAGGGGGCCGGAATATTCCGCGTCTTAAGCCCCGGAAATTTCCGGGGCTCGAGATTTTCCCAAAAAATCATTCCCCAATCCATTGTGCCCTCTCGCAGAAGGCACCCCGGATGTTTGTGGCGGAATTTCCGGGTGGAATCTCCGGCCCCCGGAATTTTCCGGCCTTTAATACCAGAATATTCTAGGGTAAGAGGCTGGGGGCTATAAATAGGCGACGGGAGGAGAGTTTCCAGATCTTCCCCCCTCCCCCTCGCCTCCACTCCGTCCCCAGCCACTGCTGCCGCCTCCGAGCTCCCCGGGAGACCCCATTGCCTCCTTTCTCCGTCCTCCGGCTTCCTTTTGCGGATCAAGAGACCGCACACCCGTGCCTTACCCCCATGGAACCCGGTATGTGCCATGTTTTCTCAGTAATCTAGGGTTGTTGGACGATTAGATCTCGTTTCCTTCATCTTCTATGAGTTTTGGGCCGGAACATCCGTCTATCAGTCCTATGTTTCTCCTAGTGTTACCCCATCGCTCTACTTTGTTGTTTCGATTCGTGGCAGGCCTGCATTCGCAGCCCTAATGCGATTTTTCGAGGGTCAGAAATTTCCGCCCCCCGGAAATTTCATCAGTGGCCGGAATATCCCGCCTGCCCTGAATCTTTAACAGAGAACCCTTATTCCTCTCGTCTAAGTTGTGAGCCCCTTTTTGATGTTTTGTTATTTTTATTTGCAGTTTCTTTCGCTTTTCTCAAAGATGGTTCAAGCTCTAGGCCCGCCAAGGTGACTAGCTCTCGCAGGAGGTGGCGAAACTTAAGGGAGGATGATGATGGTACGTTTGTTGAAGAAGCGGAGACTCGCCGTCGTCTGCGTGATGCGGAGCAAGAATATGAGCGTCAGCATGATGTCAACATGGCAGCTCGTAGGGCCTACAAGCAACAGGGCAAGACCTCACACAATCTGGCCACCATGTATGTATCTGAATTCAAGGCATGGCGCTCCAAGGCCTGGTACACTGAGGGTCCTCAAGACCCGTCTATTGATTCTTGCTTCTGGCATGTGGAGCAGGAGACTTTGTTCAAGCAAGTGTACACTGTGATGAGCAAGCCAGTCTGCCCAATGAAGTATATCAATTTGGCACACATGGATGCCAATCCTTCCTACTTCAACCACTCTGTTCCGATTGCTGGGCTTCTTGGTCTGCGTCCGCTCATGGAGACCCAATGCTCCTTCTACACCACTTATATTATGCAGTTCTCGCCACACTAGTCATTGATGAGTCTGAGGAGATTGGGATGTCCTAGATGTCTGGCCCTCATTTTCTCACCTCCACATTCCATGATTTTTTTGCTGAGCTTGGATACCCGTTTGCTGGCTTCAATGTCCCTAAGGGTAATCGCATGCACATTCACGGGATGGAGTACGAGAAGAAGAGTTTGATTGAGTTGTATGGTCCTCGTGGCACTAGGGGGTTCTGCCAAGGATCTCTATACTATCTATGACATTCTTCTGCGTATGTTCAGGGAGACTATTGCCCCTAGCGGTGGCAATAATGATGAGATCCATGGCGGCTTGATGAACCTCATGTACCATGCCTACCTGACTTTCACTGAGGGTGATCTTGAGGATCCTGAGCGCAACAAGATTGATGCGATGGACTTCATCTTCAACGAGATCCACTTCGCTCTCTTTAACCGCAAGGTGCCTCCGTATGCTCCCTATATCATGAAGCTCATTAAGTCCTGGTACCCTGCTAAACTTCGTGAGGATCTGGAGATAGACTATGAGTCGCACAAGGATGTGAAGCTGTACAAGATGAGTGCCCACACCCAGCACGCTGCTCATGATGTTGGTGCCACTGGTCAGGGGCACCGTGATCCTTGCATGCGTCCGGCTCCTCTCGGTACCAAGAAGCGCTATTGGATCGCTTGTGCCATTGAGAAGGTTTTGTGCATGAACGTGTGCATCCACCAGGAGAACTACAATGCCTATATCGAGAGCCGCAAGATTCAGGAGAATCAGCGCGCCATCATGACTACTCTCAACGTCCCCAATGTTCCTGCTCCTCTCCCTGACAGGATTCCTTACCGCAACTAGAACAACCGTGATGTGGACTGGGATCTATATGTTGCTGATGATGAGGACATCGCCACTGCTAGAGAGGAGGAAGAAGACACCCAGGCCTAGAGTTTGTTCCGTGGGACGTAGTGCTTCCTTCTCTCTTTTTGGTATCATGATGCCAAAGGGGGAGAAGACCTACATATCGCGGGATTTGCTTGGGTGGGCGGCTTGTTTTTATTTTCTCGTGCGCTTCGAACAACTTCGTTTTTTCTTCGTGGATTTCATTTTCGTGAACTTATATTATCGGGAGACATGTCTCCTAAGTTATGATTATATGTGTTGTTCTATTTCCTATTATCTTCTTGGATTATCACTATGCAAATACCCGTGTTGTCATCACTCACCAAAAAGGGGGAGATTGAAAGCCCATGTCTCCTCTGATGATTTTGGTGATGATAAGAAAGAGGGTATGATTTCTAACCATGTGATTTAACTGTCTACAGATGGCCTCATAAATTATTCACGATAATATTCTCGAGGAGTTTCACAAAGGATTTCTGAAGAAGATAGAAACAGCAGCCGGATTATTCAGTTTCTCGCCCCGGAATTTTTGGTGGATATAGGACGGAATATCCGGCCCCAGCACCGGAATATTCCGGCCCCTCTTAGTTCTTTAAACAACAAAGTCCTGGCCTCCATCTGCCCGTGCACAGAAGCTGGTTCGGAAATTTCCCCTGAAATTTCCGGCCCCTTGGTCCTTGGCAGAATTTGGAGGTGCCGTTGGTGCCCGCGCGCAGAAGATGGGGCGAAAATTTGCCCGGAAAATTCCCGGGAAAATATCTGGCCCTGGTCCTTAGATAAAATCCAGTGGGTCGCTGCTGCCCGCTTGCAGAGATGGGGTGGATTATTAGCCGGAAATTTCCGGCCCGGATTATTCAAAAATCCGCCCCCCCCCCCCCCGGATATTTCAAATATCCGGCCTGACTGCCCCATAAATTTCTGGTCCATACCCTGAAATATTCCGCCCCTGGTGTGCTCCAACGGTTAGAATTTGGAGGAGGCTCTAAATAGATGTCTTCTTCCTCTAGACAGTCAATTCGTCCATTCCTCTCTCTCCTCCATTGTTTAAGAGCTCAAAACACCCATATCTCCCTCCTCCTCCTCCAACCAAACTCGATGCCCTTAAAGGATCTCATGGAGGAGGCCTAGATCTACCTTTCTACAAAGACAAAAAAATTCCCATACCATACCTCTTGGGATCTTGTCATCTCTTGGTTTCCTTGTCATCCTAGAGAAACCCTAGTATTTGTAGCTTCCACCTTGTAGCAAGAAGCTTCAGATTGTTGAGAGCCTCCATCTCACTTGTGGAGTAGCCTCAATCACTTGTAAAGGTTTGGTCAACGCCTTCAAGTCGACCTCATAGTGGAAACGAGAATCTCCGTCACCGGAGAAGCTTAAGGAGAACAAGGTGTGCACAACTGTGCTATTAAGGAGCGCCTAGTTGGCTCCCCACCCCTCCAACGTAGACGTACTTCTTTTAAGAAGGAACTACGGGAAACATATCCTTGTCTCCGTGTTTTCACTTGTGGTTATCTTGTGCCTTGCATTTACTTCCGTTGCATACCCGTTACTTGTCACTTAGGGTGTTTACCTAGTTGCACATCTAGATAACCAAGTTGTTTACTTGCTAAATCCTCTCTAAAATTGAAAAGGGGTTAAATTTTGTAGGCCACCTATTCACCCCCCCTCTAGTTGACCTTTGTTTACTTTCAGCGGTGTAGTTGAGTTGACAATCTACGACTTCTCTTCTTGTCAAGTTCTTGGGGTCATGTGGCTTGTATCCATCTCGAGTGACCCTCCAAAGTTCAGTACAAGAAGATTTCAAGAGAGTTTCCATGTAATATTGCCATTCACCAAAGGAATTTGCATCAATTTTAGGAGGTTCTCCTCTAGGAATTATATGAGGATATGGGATGGGAGGATCGGGAGAGTAGTGTCCTTCGATGGCGTGGTAATCTCCTTTTCCTACCGTACCCTTATCGGTAGAGTTCTTAGCGGAAGCATCTTTAAGTGGAACACCATTAGTCCCATTCTTGGCACCCTCCGGATCTTCATCCGAAGGAGATGAAGTGGAGGTCTCCGGTTCCTTGGCTTTCATGAATTGCAACATGAGTGTTCGCAACTCATCAATTTTTCTTTCCGTGGATGAGGTCAAGGAATTTTTTAACTCCTTGAGATCATCCATAGAGACATGCACAATGGAACTGCCCACCTCCGGATCATCGACCATACTAAACTCTTAGGCGGTTAAGCCCGATAAAAGAGCCAAGGCTCTGATACCAATTGAAAGTATATTATGGGCACCTAAAGGGGGGTGAATAGGTGCTACGACCAATTTTAATTTTTCTTCAAGATTATGGCTTGAGACAAAGGTAAATTCTCTAGATAATGCAACTACGGTGAATTTACCTATATGACAAGAACAATGATAAACACAATACAAGGTCAAGTAAAGAGATGGGAACGAGGTAACCGATATGGAGCACGCGGAGACACGATGTATTCCCGAGTTCCTCCTTGTTAAGGAGTACGTCTCGTTGGAGGGGTGTGAGCTTCGCCACAAAGGCCTCACCCTATTCTCCTATAAACCCTACCACAAAAGCCTAGTCCACCTTCCACTATTGATCCCCTTTGAGGCGGTGATAGAGTCCTTTACAAATAATCCTGGGGCACACACCCAAAACCCAATTGGGGGCTCCCAACAGTCACAAGAATCACCAAGAGTAGCAAGAAATCTAGGTTCTCCACAAGAGGAAACCCTAGACAAGATCCCTCAAGCTAATGAGGGGGAAATGGAAATACAGTTAGTGAAGATGTAGATCCGGGGCTTCTCCTTGAATTCTCCAAGTTTCAACAAGTTTGGTTGGAGGATATGGGAGATCTAGCTTGGTGGGTGAGCTTAATCAATGGAGCATTTAATTCTAGACGAGCTACCCCTGGGGAAGAAGGGGGTCTTCTATTTATAGATCCACCAAAAAAAACTACTCGTTTTACTTGGTGTCGAAGTTCAGTCCGGAATTAATCTAGAACTTCCAGAATGAACGCGGACACCCGGCATAATCCGAAGCAATCTAGATCCTAACACAGGATTTTCCGTTCATGTCGGAATGGATCCAGAATGCCCGGTATGATTCCGTATTGTAACAGAAGTTTTTGCGGAGAAGTCGGAATGAATCTGGAATGGATCACCCTCTGGCAGCCCTTCTGGCTAGCTTTCTCCTCAGGACTTCTAAGAAATCTCCGGTATCCCCCCTCTTCTTCTGATCTTCTTAAATAGGATATCTTGACGGTACTTTTTCCATTAGATTTCTAGTCGCGGTGTTTATTCTCCAAAAAATATTAAACATGCGAAATAAGATATAATAACATAAATAATGTATCATAAAATAAAATATGTCGATGAATAAAAGAAAATAACGATATAAAATAGTGATGCAAAATAGACGTATTAGGGGCCACACCACCTTCTGGCGCGACAAGGGGGGCGCGCCGCCCTATGGTGTGGTCCCTCCAGGGCCCCGCTCCGGTCGCCTTGGACTCTGCGTACGTGGAAGATTTCTAAGACCTTGGGATTTTGTTTCGTCCAATTCCGAGAATATTTCCAGAACAACTTTTCTGAAATAAAAAACCACAGAACAAAGAAACTGGCTTTGTTGTATCTTGTCAATAGGTTAATCCCAAGAAATCCATAAAAATAACATAATGTGTATAGGAAACATGTAGCACATGGCATGAAAACAACATGGAACATCAGAAATTGTAGATACATTTGAGATGTATCACCCCCCCCCCCCCAAGGAAAGTTCCTCGTCCCTCCACCTATATAAAGGACTCCAGTCCCAAGGGAAAACACACAAGGCCTCGTGTCTTCTCCTCTCTCTCTCTAATTAGAGCATCTCATTGAAATAGAGCTTCTTCTAATTGGGTTTTGAGGTGTCCTTTTCCGATGAGATCTATATATAATCTCTCTCTCAAGTGTTGAAAATTCCACCTTCTCATACAGCTGCATAGTCATAGCAATGGAAATCAAAGCTCTGCTGAAACAGATCGAACTTATGTGGATCGAGGTGATGGATACAAGGAGTCGCCAACATAATCACCCACACGCTTGTGCATGAGGATTTTCCAAACGATTCATCGATATCGTTATCAATATCTCTTCCGCAAATAAGGTGTTGGTAAACTATCTCAAGCTAGATCACCAAATTGTTATTCACTTGTATCTTCATAGATTGATCTTGTTGGTTGCGTAGCTTGCATGATGTTTTTTTAAATCTCGTACATGCAAGCCAGTAGAAGAAGCCTCCGGTGACGTCTCCCCCTTTCAGCAAGGTGCAGGAGTAGGGCTTTAGAAGGTATGGGTTTCATAGAAAATAAGCACCGCCCCTACATTTTAGGTCAAAAGGCAATATATAGGCGAATAGGCATCCCGGAGAGTGGCCCTATTCGAGGAGGCGGGTGGAGGGTATGCCTGGGGCTGGAACCCTACCTTCTTGTTGCCTCCTCCCCGTGGGACACATCTTCGGTTGATTTTTAGACTCTCACTTCATTCCAGGTAAAAATTGGCCTCCATGGATTTTTAGAACTTTTCCCGAATATTTTTTCATAACTTTTCTGAAGCAAAACGATAGCAGAAAACGAAAATTTGCACTGGGCATCTTGTCAATAAGTTAGTGCATAAAAAGTTCTAAAATGGTATAAAATTACAAGAAAAACATGTAGCAATAATATTAAAGAAGCATGGAACAATAAAAAATATAAATAAGTTTTGAACTTATCACAAGGTTCACATGATGGTCTACCCGTCAATGCCTCGTGCTCGTCCTCATGTTCCGGCAACGGCTCATCCTCCTCCGGCAGCATGGCGGTTGGCTCATCATGCTCCGGCAACACGAGATTGTTCTCAGGAACCGACATGGCGATGTGAATTGCAGCGTGGGTAAACGGTACGGTTGGAATGCCTTCGAGGGTGCGGTTTCAAAGTGGCCCAGGAGGTGTCGTTTGTCTTATGCCGACAGGATGCGTCGTCTCACGAGGAGACACGACGAGAGCAGGCTAGTGTCAGCTCTAGCTACGAGTGGAAAATAAGATCGATAGATCGGGCGAGGAATCAATAAGCATCGCGAGATTCAGGTAGCGATACAGGAGATTACAGTGTGCGGCCGGAGCCGTTCCTACCAAGCCAAGTTCTATTACACCTTCTCCCCTGACTATATAGACGACAATGACATTAGTCACGGAGACGGGCCGGTAACTTGCGCGTGCGGTTGCTGGGCCTTCGTGGGCTTGGGCTAGCCAGTGGGTCGACGGGTGGTTCGTTGACAATCCCCCCTCCTTGAGAACCAGCTTGTCCCCAAGCTGGCGCTGATGGGAAATGTTGGCGGAGGGCTTCAGTATCTTCCCATGTTGCCAGGGCCTCGGACATGCCCGACCATTGCACCAGAACTTGCGAAATCACCAAGCCACCCACCTTGCGCATACGGCGTTGGAGTATCTGAAATGGAACCTGCAATGCAGCATCAGCAACAGGGAGATCATTCTGTACCTGCTCATGAGCTCCAATGACCTTTTTCAGCAGCGAGACGTGTATGACAGGGTGTATACGACTGGTTGGAGGTAGATCCAGACGGTAAGCCACTTGCCCCACACGAGCCATAACACGAAAGGGTCCATAGTACTTGTACGCCAGCTTCTGATTGGATCGAAGTGGCACTGAATTCTGAATGTATGGTTGTAACTTGAGAAACACCCTATCTCCTACTTCAAACTCTCTAAAAATTCGCTTTTTATCTGCAGAAGGTTTCATTTTCTGTTGTACACGGAGGAGCTGCTGTCGTAAAACCTCCTGAACAGTGGATCGTTCATCCAACCAAGACTGCAGGTCGGACACTGTGCAAGCATCATCAGGAACAATTCCAAAGTGCCGAGGAGGGTAGTTGTACAGTACCTCAAAAGGTGTCTTTTTGAGAGCAGAGTGCCAGTTCGTATTACACCAATACTCAGCTAGTGTCAGCCACTGTGCCCAGAGTTGAGGATAAGTTTGAGAGAAGCAACGCAAATACGCCTCCAGAGATTAATTGACCCTTTCAGTAGTACCGTCAGTTTGTGGATGATAGGAAGAGCTCATCCTGGGCTGAGTGCCCGTAAGATGGAACAGCTCTTTCCAAAATGCACTTGTAAACACACGATCACGATCCGATATGATGGACAGTGGCATACTATGTAAGCGAAACACATTGTCGAAAAACAAATGCGCAACTGTGGCTGCAGTGTATGGGTGGGCTATAGGAATGAAGTGCGCATAGCGAGAGAATTTGTCGACCACAACCATCACACCATCATACCTGCCAGCTTTGGGGAATCCCTCCACAAAATCCATAGAAATGATCTCCCAGGCGCGCTCTGGAACTGGAAGAGGTTGAAGCAGACCAGGATAACGGACTCGCTCTGGTTTGGCACGCTGACAAGTCAGGCACTCCTGAACCACTCGCCGTACAAATTGTTTCTGGCCAATCGAACAGCTGTTTAATTCTGCGATAAGTAACAGGAAACCCAGAGTTCCCACCAATGGCGCTGGAATGAAATGCATCAGTAATTTGCTGCTGCAAAGTGGGGTTGAAGCCAAGCCAGATGCGACCTTTATGGCGAATCAACCCATTAGAGAAGGTGTAGCCATCAATACCTTCAGGTCGCAGAGCCAAACTTTCCAACTTAGCTTTAGAATTGGGGTCGTGCTGATATGCAGCCATGATATCATCCAGCCACAAGGGATTAACCGAGGAAATGGCCAACAAAGTATCTGTATTCCCGGGTCGACGTGAGAGGGAATCTGCTGCAGAATTCTCTGTACCCTTCCTGTAGACAATAGTGTACTGCAAGCCAAGCATTTTGGTTAATGCCTTGTGTTGCCAGGGGGTATGTAATTGTTGATCAGAGAGATTGGACAAGCTGCGATGATCAGTGACTATGCGAAATTCAGAGTGCTGTAGGTAAGATCGCCATTGATCAATAGCTAAGAGTATCGCCAGGTATTCTTTCTCATAGGTGGACATGCCACGTGTGCGTGGGCCTAGAGCTTTACTGACAAACGCCAAGGGATGACCATTTTGGAGAAGAACCGCGCCTATCCCTGAGTCTGATGCATCAGTTTCAATAGAGAATGGTTGAGTGAAATCCGGCAAGGCCAAGACAGGAGCAGTCACCAGGGCCCTTTGAGAGATTGAAATGCTTGTTCAGCTACAGATGTCCATACAAAAGGCACACCCTTCCTCAGCAGATTTGTTCATGACTTTGCGATTATGCCATAAATCTTGACGTAATACCCAGAAAGTCCCAAAAATCTGCGCAATTCTTTCGTATTGGATGGTACAGGCCAATCCTTGACTTTAGCTATCTTAGCTCGATCAGTTGCAACCCCAGAAGCTGATATAATGTGTCCCAAATACGCAATGCTTTGCTGAGCAAACTCACACTTAGACAGTTTCACTTGCCACTGCTGTTCCTGTAGCTTCTGAAGCACTGCTGACAGGTGTTCAAGGTGCTCTTCATACGTACGGCTGTAGATGAGAATATCGTCGAAAAAGACTAACACAAACTTGCGCAGAAAAGGAGACAGAGTGGCATTCATTGCACTTAGGAATGTGGCAGGAGCTCCAGTCAAACCGAAGGCCATCACATTGAACTCATATTGGCCCTGGTACGTTTGGAAAGTTGTCTTGTATTCTTCACCGGGGGCTAGTCTAATTTGGTGATATCCAGCTCGCAAATCCAATTTGGAGAACCAACTAGCCCCAGCAAGCTCATCGAGTAATTCATCGATTATGGGAACAGGATACTTGCTTTTGATGGTAAGGGCATTCAAGTAACGTTAGTCGACAACAATCCTCCAGGTGTTGTCCTTTTTGCGCACCAATATGATTGGAGAGGAAAACGCGTTGTCGCTTAACTGAATGACACCGCTAGCTAACATCTCACTGATTTGTTTCTCGATCTCTGTCTTCAAAAGTGGGGTATATCTGTAGGGTCTCTTATTAACAGGTTGAGCACCGGACAGGAGTGGGATGGAATGATCACATTGTCTCCTAGGTGGCAGACCTTCTGGTGCACTGAAGACAGACTCAAAATTGTTGACAATTTGTTGGATTTCAGGAGTGTAGACAGTGGTTGGCTTGTCAACACTATGTATCAAAGACAACTCCACCACTCTACAGGATAACTGACCTGGCAGTACACTGTGCAATGTAATCCCTTGCCCCTGATATTTGAAGGACATCCATTGTTCTTGCCAATCCACCTGCATGGGGCTATTGCTTGCTAGCCAATCGAGACCAAGGATGCCATCATAAGTTCCTAGAGCCAAGAATTTAAAATTGGTCTTGAATTCATATCCTTCACAGAGCCAAGTACAAGCAGTAATACCCTTATCACAAACAAGTAAGGCACCATCAGCAATTTTGACCTTGAGCTGGGACTGTAAAGCATCAACATGACATAGCAGTGATTGGAATTTTTCATTAAGAAACGAATGTGTACTGCCAGAATCCACAAGCAGTTGGATTTGGTGCCCTTGCACTGTAGCTGATAGCTGGAAGGTGAGAGTACTGGGGTTGCGAATTGCAGCGACTGCTGTGAGCACATGCAATTCTGCTGAAGCAGATGTGGCTTGGTCATCGATTTCATCCACCGGCTGCAGCAGGTCCAGCACTTCTTGGAGAACATGCAATTGCACAGTACCCTTGCATTGGTGATCACGACTGAAACGTTCTCCGCAAGTGAAACAGAGTCCGCGAGCACGACGATAGTTGCGAAGGGATACCCATTTATCTTCAGCAGATTGAGCTCGAGAATGTTCAGCAGCAGGTTTATCAGCCAGTAATGGTACTGTCGGTGGTGCAGGGAGAGGTAAAGCTCTTCTTGCTACTGGTAAGGCCAGAGGAGGAGGTGCTTGGCGATGATGGAGTCGAGCGTTTAATTCTCCCATTTCTTCCTGCAACAATGACAGAGAATACACAGTATCCAGATCGACAGGGCATTGTATAGCAACTACTGCACGAATGTGAGGTTTGAGACCATCGAGAAACCTAGTTGTGTAGTGCAAGGAATCTATACTCTCTTCATAAGCCGCTAGATTGTCTACCAGTTCAGAAAATCTCTCTACATACTCAGTGACAGTGCTAGTCTGATGAATATGGTATAGTTGTCGCAACATCGCCTGATGCTGATTACGGCCAAAGCGAAGGACAGTCCAGTTACAGAACTCCTCCCAAGTGATAGTAGCTATTTTTCGCTGAATTGATTGAAGCCAACGTGCCGCAGCTCCCTCAAACTGCATAGTAGCCACGGTTATCCACATCGATCGATGGGTACCGTAGAGGTTAAAGTAGTCCTCACACCTCTGTTGCCAAAGCTTGGGACAAACCCCATCGAATCGCGGAAAATCAATCTTAGGAAGGGATTTCTGGTGGCTACGCAAATCATCGATATGAATAGGATTCGTAGTTCGGCCGGAATGCGCACCTCTTGTCGGAGGAGGCACATAGATACCAGCGGTATACAGAGCTTTCCCCCGGCGATTTTTGTCGTCGCAGTGCCCAGCAGGGCTAGCTTCACCGTCCCGTGGCGTGGATGGAGTGGACGCCGCCTTGGAACCGGCGACAGCAGGTGCGGTAGCGCGCTCGATGCGGATCTGAAGGTCACCAAAATCCGCCTGCAGCTCGTTGAGGGTCTCGATGGTGAGGCGATGTTGAGCGCCGATGGCTTCATTGGTAGATCGACGCTGCTCCTAGAGCGCCACGCGCTGCTCCTCCAACGCTTGCTCCGTCGCTTGGCGTTGTTCCTTGAGCGCCCTTGCTGTGGCCTTGCGCTGCTCCTCGATGAGTGCGTGCATCGCATTGAACATCTCCTGCTTGGAAAAACTCTCAACCTCCATGGCTCTGGCTCGAGTAAACTGGCGGGTGTGGTGGGTGGTAGGTGGGGGAAACAGGAAATCCAGATCCGCACTCTCCCTTGTCAGTTCCAACCCCTGCACAAATATGCGGTGCGGTGTGGTGCGGTGGATTTCGAGCCGATTCACCGAAGCAAATCTGCACCTGGAGTGGTGGAATTTTTCGGAACCGATTTTGGGGATCTCAAGCAACGGAATCGGATTCAATTATGGCTCTGATACCAGATTGTCAGCTCTAGCTACGAGTGGAGAATAAGATCGATAGATCGGGCGAGGAATCGATAAGCATCGCGAGATTCAGGTAGCGATACAGGAGATTACAGCGTGCAGCCGAAGCCGTTCCTACCAAGCCAAGTTCTATTACACCTTCTCCCCTGACTATATAGACGACGATGACATTAGTCACGGAGAAGGGCCGGTAACTTGCGTGTGTGGTTCCTGGGCCTTCGTGGGCTTGGGCCAGCCAGTGGGTCGACGGGTGGTTCGTTGACAGCTAGGCGGCGGCAGAAACCGGGGTGACTTGCGCCTTCCCCACTTGTGCCAGTATGCGAGATGACTCGCTCCCAAGGCGTGCAGGACACCGAGGAGGCGCCCCAAGCCGCCACTTCCCCAAACCCTACCTCACGTGGGCTTCGATGTGTTATAAATCACCTTCCGCCGAAGAGGGGAGCATCTCTACCCCCACCACCCCTTTTAAATTTACAAATCCAACACGAAGGCTCCAACATTTACACCCATGGCGAGATCTCCAACGGCTAGCGGTTGCGGTGGGCACGACGGACAGGGCGGCCATGGTAGGCTCGGAGGCCGTGATGGCTATGACGGAGCTCCACTGCCTGAGTTGTTCATGCATTTCAACCAGCCATTAGCTCGACTGCTGAAGCTGCTGGAGATATTATCGGAGGTGCTTTAAATATGCAGGGCATGGCGTGGTCTGCATCTATATGTATGAAGGCACCCTGCTCCGTCATCCGTGCTGCCAGAAAAACAACTACGAGGATCCCGACGATGTGTCGAACACCAACGTGGACAACGACTAAGAGGAGGAGGAGTAGATAGGATCGAGGGCATTCGAATTTGTAATTTTTTTTATTTAAAAAATGCCTTTAAATTTGAATGAAATAACAAATATTATATGAATTATTGTGTCTAAATATTTTTGATTTGTTTTATTTGAGGCGCTACTACTGAGGACATCATCCCTATATGGTGGACACATATCTGGCAACCCAAAGAGGATACATATCGAGCAACCCAGAGATGGACATAATTAGGGATCCCCTACGGGACAGCTCAAAACACAGACAAAACAGGACAAACGTGTTTGTTTGAGCAGTAGTCCGACAGGGGGGACACGGCGAAAATAGAAACTTCCCTACAAGCCTGCTTACTTCAGGGGGTGGGGGCCACAAACGGCCAGTTTTTACATTTAAAAAAAGAAAAAAAAGGAAAACCCTACGCTAGGGCCGGTCACTGCTCGCATGAGCTACTCATCATCATCGAGGATGATGTAGTCGGTCTCGCTGAAAAGGTGTCCCGACAGGCCGGAAGGGCGCGGCGGCGTAGCCGGCTGGGTGAGGGCCGGTGGCACCTCCAGCAGCTCTGGTGGCGGCCCTGTCCACTCCTAGGACTTGCCGACGAGGGCCTGGAACCACCTGGGACAGCGCCTCCGCCAGCTCCTCCTCCTCCTCCTAGGCCGCCTACCTGGCCTCCTCCTCCTCTTGAGAACCCTTCCTGGCCTCGTCCTCCTGCATGGCTGTCACCCGAGGCAAGGGCCCCTCTGCCGCCTCCACAACCTCTAGCGCCGGTGCGGCCTCCTTGGCCTCCATGGCGGAGTCGTGGAGGGCCGTGCACAGGCCCTTCCATGCAGTGATGTTGACGGGGAGGTCCTCGTCCTTTTAATTGACACGGAGGCGTGGAGGGCTACTGATGCTTAGCGACACACCAACAACGCAACGACTGTGGCATAGTGGGAGGTTCTCCGGTGGGTACTACGGGGGGACCCCGCCTGGTGCGTACCCCGAAGAAGGCACGCCGGAGGAGGTCATGCTCCTCTGCGAACCAGGTCTCCAAGTGGAGGGAGTTCAGCCCGAAGGCTGGATGCATGCGGAGGTCCTGCCGGCGGCGGCAGATGAGGAAGCGGACCGCCGCGTCTAGAGCCGTCCCTACGTCAACTGGGACAAGTGCCAGTGGTAGTAGGACAACGCATTCCCCATACCTTGGATGGAAGTCCATCTCGCGGAGTGGCAGCACCTGAATTCAAAGAGGATTCCGGTGCCGTCGGTCCCCAATGACGGCCTAGAGAGGGAGAATGAAATTCTCCGCCGCCGGGAGTAGTTAGCTTTCGGACGACCTTCGCATGCATCTGGCCTTTGCGCTGGGCTCTCGCCACTAGGACACCTGGTTCGCGGAGGAGCACGACCTCCACCGAGCGGGGTCCCCCGCAGTACCCGCTAGAGAACCTCCCACGGCGCCACACCCACGGAGCTGCCGCTGTGCATCGATAGCCCCACGCGCCTCCCGGTCAAGGAGGAGGACGAGGACCTTTCCGATGTCATCACCGCATGGGAGGGCCTGGGCACGGCACTCCAGGACTCCGCCATGTTGTCCAAGGAGCGGGAGGAGGAGGAGGAGGACTGCGAGGCTGGAGTGGTGCTGGAACCTGTGACGGCAACGGAGGCGGCGGCCATGCAGGGGGGAGGATGCCAAGCAGTCGACCCTGGAGGAGGAGGAGGAGCGGGCGGAGGCGCTGCGGTGTTGTCCCTCCCACGTGGTTCCGGCTTGTCGTCGGCATATCCTGGGCGTGGACAGTGCAGAGCTGCCGGAGGCGCCACCGACCCCCACCTAGACGGCTACGCCGCTGTGCCCTTCCTGCCTGCCGGGTGATGACCCACAAGTATAGGGATTGTATCGTAGTACTTTTGATAAATAAAAGAATGTCGAACCCAACGAGGAGCAAAAGGTGTTGACAAGAAGTTTCGATGAAGGAATAACTGTAAATAATGGAAAATAGATTTGTAGGGGTTTTTGATATTGCAAATAAATAAAGTGCGAGTAAACAAAATGCAGTAGTAATAATTGCAGCAAGTGGCCCAATCCTTTCTTCAGCACAGGACAAGCCGGTGAGTTTACTTATGACTAACAAACGTTCTCGAGGACACACGGGAGGTTTCTGTCAAGTGCTTTTGTTCCACGCAGTTGAATAATTTTGGTGTTTTGATAAGTGTTGTGTGGGTGAACCTATGCTAATGTACCGTCCCATCCAAGACTAATACATACTTGTGACTATAACCCTTGCAAGAATCCGCAACTATAAGAAAGTAATTAAGAAATAAATCTAACCACAACTTTAAAGTCCGAGATCCTACGCTCCCTCGTGTAATGGTTTCCTAAAGGGGGTTTAGATTTATGTCTCTACGGCAACCACACAATTAGTAGCCAAATACACGATGCATTCCCCTAGGCCCATAAATGGTGAAGTATCACGTAGTCGCGTTCACATGACACCACTAGAAGAATAACACCACAACTTAAATATCAAACATTAAATATTACTCAACATTACTTCACTACTAACAACTTGACTTATCCCATGTCCTCAAGAACAACACGAACTACTCACAAGACATCATATGGATCATGGTCAGAGGTGATATAATGGATGGTAACAATCTAGTCATAAAGTGAAAACACCGATAAATCTCACAAGCATCAACTACTAACAAGTAATCCACGCCGGGGGAGAGATCTAATGCAAAACAACGATAGAGGTCCCTAATTGTTGCAGCGGGATGAAGGTGGATGATGAGTGTGATGGTGCTGGTGGTTACGATGATGATGATGACGGTCTTGATGATGCCCGGAGTGATGATGGTGACGATGGCGATGATTTCCCCTCTCCGGAGAGGAGTTTTCCCGTCAGATTTCTCCCTGCCAGAGAGCTTTTCTCTCTCGGGTGTTTTCTGCCCCGGAGCGGCGGAGGAATAATTCTTCGACGATGAAATGAGGCTTAGGGTTTCCTGGGGGATAGTCACGCAAAAGATATCCCCTAGAGGGGGGTCAGGGTGGCCACACCCCTAGGTGGCGCGACCAAGGGGGGCCGCGCCACCCCATGGTGGCCCCCCTCTGCCTCTCCTTCTGGCTGGGTTCCTCCTCTGAACTTTTAGGATACCCTCGGTGTCCCTCTTCTTCTGATCTTCTGAAATATGTTATCCCGACGGTGCTTTTTCCATCAGATTCCTGGTCCCAGTGTTTATTCTCCAAAAATTAGAAAACGTGCAAAATAAGATAAAATAACATAAGAGATGCATCATGACATGAAATATATCGATGAATAACAAAAAAATTATTATATAAATGAGTGATGCAAAATGGACGTATCAACTCCCCCCAAGCTTAGACGTCGCTTGTCCATAGGTTTATAGAGTGAAGAGTCGATAAATAAAATACGAACAAGAAGCATCACATCTATCTATGCACCAATCATTATAGATAGCAAATCCCTCTCATATAACCTAACTTGAAACGATTAAGGGGAGTCACAAACAAAGATGCAAATGAGAGAATCAAAATTGGTAATGGCAAACTTCATTCTTGGTCAGAGAACATTTAATGATATCCTGCTTATCTTAGGTGAAGTCTTTATAATAAGGCTCATCTTGTAGAGCTTTACATGTTTAATTATAACAATTTTTTTACATTGATTCATATCTTTTCAAAGTAATATTCATTCAGATAACAAAGCATGTGCTAAACAAATAAAGCTAGAAAACATGATTGAATAAATCAACATATAGATGGTGAGATCACAACAACTCAAATACTTGCTGGAGAAAGAGAGAAATAGGTTTACTGACTCAACATAAATGTAAAAGTTAGGCCCTTCGCAGAGGGAAGCATGGATCACTCATGTGCTAGAGCTTTCATTTTATCAAATAGAGGCATTTAATACATTTTTAAGAGAGGTGTATGCTTATGTCAACGAATGGTAAACAGACAATCAGTACGTCACAAGCCAACTAGACTTCATAAGAGAGGCTCCCATATGAGGGACGCAACTGGTGTAGAAGGTCATCCCTCATTCTCTTTTGTTTACACGATTATGCTTTGACCGATAAATAAGGGGCAAAACTGTTGAAAAGAATTTGTGTATTAGTTTTGGGGCTGGGCACCCCGCTGCCAGCTCTTCTAGCATTTGGATAAGCGGATGAAACCACTAGTCCCGGTGTTTGAAGTCCAATCAACAAGTGAGATAAAGATTCTATATTTACGTCCTCATGAGCTAAAACAGGGGCACAAAACAGGAATAATTTTGAAAGTTTTAAAGGTAGTACATGAGCAATTTACTTGGAGTGGCAGTTAAATACCACATGTAGGTAGGTATGGTGTACACAGATGGCAAGGTTTTTGGAGCTCAAGGTTTGGATGCACGAGAAGCATTCCCTCTCAGTACAGGGTTTTTGGCTAGCAAGGTTGGGTAGCAAGCATAAGAGTTGAGGGAAAACGAACTAATATACATATGATGAAACCAATCATGCAATCTTCATTGAAATCCCAAGCGATCTTAACTTGTGAATACTAAGTTTACGAGCTAATAGGAAAATTCCTCTTTCTTATACTAGCATCTCAAATTATTATTTCTGCTGACCCAAGCTAAGTTTGCCAAAACCAACTAGATTAACTTGATGATATCTAGAGTGATACCAATACTATTAACAAGCTCAACCATATGACAGAAATTGAAAACTAAAATGATGCAGAAAGTAAATGATTAAACTTCTCATTAATATTTCAAACCGGCAACTCACACCAACGGATACAGCGATAACCAACTAAGGAGAGACACTTCCATACTGCAAACCATCCTATATGATAACTTCTCTACTCATGATATGCCTCTACTAAAAAATTAAAAAGATGAAGGATAATGATGTGATACCGCGGCACTATCCCCAATCTTGGAACAAGCCAAGGGGAAGCCAAACACAATGACGAATCAATTCTTCGGTGGTGGTGGTGATAACTCTCCTCAAGCAAGGCGTGGTAACATTGCAGCATCTTAAGAAACCTCTCGTTTTCCTCTTGAAGAATCTATACCTCCGTCCTTAAAGCTCGATAACGTTCACAAAACTAATCTGCAATCCGAAGAGATTCCTCTACTCCAAGAACGGGACTGCGGCCCGGGACTGATGGTCTTGGTCCCTGCACACTATAAGAATAAACACTGCTTGATGACGTCCTTTTTGCTTCTTTCTTGATGCCCTGATCCACGTCCTCGCGCTTGCGACTTTGGAGATCATCTTCCATTGGCTCCTTCCCCTTGTTGTTGTTGGCGGAGGCCATGATGCTTCTGAAGGGAATATGCCTTAGAGGCAATAATAAAATGGTTATTATCTTATTCCTTGTTTATGATGAATGTTTATTTCTCATGCTAGAATTGTATTAACCGGAAACGTTGATACATGTGTGCTTAATAAACAAAGAATGGTTCCTAGTAAAGCCTCTCTTTTAACTAGCTCGTTGATTAATAGATGATCAAGGTTTTCTGATCATGAACATTGGATGTTATTAATAACGGGGTCATGTCATTAGAAGAGTGATGTGATGAACATATACCCAAAGAGAATATAGCAATGCGATCAAGTCATTTAGTTTACATTGTTATATCAAACATACGAAGTAACTTATTCCTTAGACCATGAGATCATGTCAATCACTGATACCGGAAGAGTGCTTTGATGGCATCAAACGTCACACCGTAACAGGGTGACTATAAAGGTGTCGTTAAGTATTCGGAAAGTATTAGTTGAGGATCATGGATCAAGAGTGGGATTTGTCCATCCAAATGACAGAGAGATATACTCTAGGCCCTCTCGGTGATATCACATCGAAACCGCTTGCAAGCACATGATATGATCACAAGGATGTTATATCACGGGAACGAGAAAAGAGTACTTGTCGGTAACGAGATTGAACAAGGTATGGTTGATACCAATGATCGAATCTCGGACAAGTAAAATATCGCGAGACAAAGGGAATAGTTCACGGCGTTGTTGGTTCACACGATCACGAGAGTCATCGTTGAATATATAGGAGTCATCACGGATCTCCAGATCCCGCTGTTGATTATTGATCGGAGAGGAGTCTCGATCATGTCTATCTTATTCGCGAACCGTAGGGTGACACACTTAAGGTTCGATGACGCGTTTGAGAGGATACGGAATATCGAAGAATATTTTGGACAGCACCGAAATTGTTTCGGGGAAAATTGAAATAGTTCAAGGGGTTTTTCGTCGAATGGTTGTTAATAGAATTAACAAATGATTTGAGGTGCTTTATGCAAATGTTTGTTAATAGAATTAACAAATGCTGAAATAAAGAAATAAAAATGTTTTATTGATTTATTAAAGAAAAACTCTTGGATTTTCTAAGTGGGGTTTAAAGGAAAATGAGTGGGTGTGAGTGGAGTGTCCACTCACATCATGAGGGAAGAGGTGGGGGCACACCATGGGGCTGGCCGCACCCCCCTTGGGCTGCCTCCCCCCTCTCCTATAAAAGGAGGGTGAGAGCTCTCCCTCCTCCACACACTTTGCCACTTCCCTTTCCCTCCACCCGCTGCTCCATTTCATGGTCTCCGGCTTGGCGAAGGCCTGACCGTGAGATTCTTCACCACCATCACGTCGTCGTGCTGCTGGAGTTCCGAGGGATCCTCTACTTCCGCGCCCCGCTGGAACGAGGGAACGGAGGTCGTCATCAACCGTACGTGTGACCGATCACGGATGCACCGCCGGATTGCGGTGCCACCTTCTCGCTATCGGGATCGGTGTGAGTACGATTACGCCAACAACGAGATTTGATCTCGTACCACTTTGAGTCTTCGAGGGTATGTGTTCTCCTTAACCCTCTTGTTGCCCGTTACACTTCGTCTCCTAGATTAGATCTTGGCCTTTCGGGTGTCTCTCGCGTAGGAAAATTTTTGTTTTCTATGCTACGTTCCCCTTCAGTGGTATCAGAGCCGGATCTATGCGTAGATGTTTTGTACGGGTAGAACACATAGGTGTATGTGGGCGTTGATGATCATGTTATTACCTCCTTGATTATTTTATGATCTTAGTGGCATAGTGGGATGAAGCGGCCCGGACTAACCTTACATGTCCACGTACATGAGACTTGTTCCACAACTGACATGCAACTTGTATTGCATAAGTGGCTTGCGGGTGTCTGTTTCTCCTACTATAGTTAAGATCTAATCTACAAAGGGTTGCTAAAAATATGTTTATCAACGTTGTGGTTGATGTTCGTAGGTATGAACGGTTCTATCCTCGAAAGCCCTAAGCCACGTAAAATATGTAAAAATAAATTAGAAGCGTCTAACTAGTTTTTGCTGGGCATGTGATGTGATATGGTCAATATTACAAATTTGATTATGAGATGATCTATTTTGTAAATTATTGATATACCGTAAGGTATCCATATGGTTGTCTTCTTATTGATGGACAAACAAGTTTGGGGTACCGTGGTACTTGGTACCACGCCGGTGGAATGATTGAGATCATACCATAATGCACATGATGGAGATCAAGTGCAAGAAGGACCATATCATATCACGTTATCCTTTCATGTGATGTCTGTGATGTTGATCCTTTTTATGCATCTTGTTTTGCTTAGATAGCGACGGTAGCATTATAAGATGATCCCTCTCACTTAATATCAAGATAATAATGTGTTCTTCCTTAAGTATGCACCGTTAAGAAAGTTCGTCGTTTCGAGACACCACGTGATGATCGGGTGTGACAGACTCAACGTTCGCATACAACGGGTGTTTTCAAGCCTAGCATGTACAGACATGGCCTTGAAACACACGCAATACTACGGTTCTACTTGGCGAGCCTAGCATGTACAGACATGGCCTCGGAACACGTAACCGAAAGGTAAAGCATGAGTCATATGGATGATATGATGAACATGTAGATGTTCGCCTTTGAAGCTACATCATCTCACGTGATGATCGGTTTTGGTGTAGTGAATTTGGTTCGTGTAATCACTAAAGACGACTAACAGGGATGTTGTTTTTGAGTGGGAGTTCATGGTTTAATTTTTTGAATTAACTTGAACTTATTTATCATGAACAACAAATCAAAGTGAATTTGCACAAATTGTAGTATTCATTGGCATCTATAATTACCTTACACTTAGATTGTTAATTGAGATATAACTGTTATGATCTGGTAAATACCATTTAAGATTGGTACCGTATTAGTGATATTTAAAATTGAGTCCTATTGTAGATTTTTTGGTATTTCCTACCTAGCTCCATATGGTTAATGATTGATTAATCTAGAGAGCAAATAATTCCTACTTAGAATCCAGAGTCATGGTTGCTTCCGTATTACTTTATCTTCAAAAGAATATTTTGTTGATCAAGGTGATTTTGGAACTGAAAAGAGTTGTTTTCAGAAACAATCAAGTGAAAGATATATTGATATCTAGAAACTTATTTGTAGCAACATGACTGAGTATAATTTAGCGTGACAATGTTTGCTTATATTATCTGAATATATGCAAATTTAGCGTGACAATGTTTGCTTATATTATCTGAATATATGCAATGATTGGAGACGCTAGGCATTTGAATATTCCAAGAAGTTGGGCGCTAAAAATTATCCTCTAAATTCCTTCCTTTGAGCTATAGTAGCTTAATCATAAAATTGTTATGAGGGGATGGATTAGAAGTATGGGTAAAGTAGTTTACCTTACTTGGAGATTGCTAAGAGTGGAATCTAGAAGAATACTATTAATATGGTGATATTAGTAGAACAATCAAACTCAAAGTATGACTCAATGGGTGATAGTATATGACTAACACGCCAAAGAAAATGAGCTAGTAAGACTAGCATTGTTTGATGTTGAATGATTCTTCTATAAAGGAAAGGGAATATTGAAAATAGAATTACAAAAGGATATATGGCAGAAAAAGAAGATAACTGGAAAGTCCAGCTCAGGAGTATATGCTTGATATACAAGTTATAGATATATTACTAGTTAACCAAGTATTTTTGGGTAATTTGATACCACATTGGTTGGTATGAGTTGTCATACAAAGCAACGCAATGAAAGAAATACAAGGGCCTAAAAGGAACTAGTAATAGATGTGGAATCGATTATGACAAGAACATAAATAAAGTGTTATTGTGTTCATTGTCGTATCGAACCAACCAGTCAAGATTTATTTGAAGAACTTAATAATTTGTTATTTTGTTCTAGTCTTTTGTGAGAACAAATGAGATTGTTAAAACTATGATCATATTCCATAATTGATGGATATGTTAATACAAATCATGTTGGTAAAGTAAACATCTATAAGACTAAATGCTAAACGTTGCAAGACGTTGAAGAGTTTCACTTAAATTGTGACACCACCATTTTAGTTCATATCGGAAAGGAAAACATGAAGGAACTCCATATTGATGGACTTCCGGAGTCATTTTATTGACGCTTGTGAGACCTCCTCCAAAAGATGACTAGAATTCCGTTCTTAGGCCAAAGTAGAATGGACGACTAATTTAGTGGAGATTATACATATTGATGTATATAGTCCATTATGTGTAGTCATGTATGGTGGATTAATTTTTCCTTCATAAAATTCTGTCGATGATTTAAGTAGATATGTGAGTATATCTATTTAAAGGGAACAGAGTTTGACATTTTGAATTGGTTCAAAAGGTTGTTAATATGAAGTTAAAATCAATGTAACAAGATAATCAAGTATTTATGATTGGATCATAAAGGATAAAGTTTGAGTTACAAGTTTAGAAAAACATCTGAGAAGTTGCAGAATTGTTCTACAACTTATACTTCTCGAATACCCCACATTAGATTGGAGTATTCAAAAGACAAAATCAAACCCTGTTTGACATGGTAAGATTAATAAAATTGCCATTATAATTTTGTAGTTTATACATTAGTGACAACCGTTTTTCCACTGAAAAGAGCACCATCATGATCCGCTGAAATTGACAACATATAAGATATGGTTTGGGTAGTGACCCGAATTGTCACTTTCTTAAGTTTTGGTATGCATAGCATGTGTAAAATGTTTACAACCAAAATAGGATAAATATATGTTTATAAGGTTATCCCAAATAAAACATTGGGTATTTCTCCTATCACCGAACCAAAAGACAAATGTTGTTTGTCAGAAAGGGTTGATTTCTCGAGAAAGTAGTTCTTGCGAAACAAGTGAGTGGGAGCACAGTACAAACTCAACAAGGTTAGAGAATCTTCGTTATCATGTCAAGAGTAGCGCATCACTGGAAGTTGTTCCGGGGTTTACTATTTTGACTAAGTAGAAGACACTACAAATGTTGTAGATACTTCAAATGAGTTTGCGAACTGTACCAGAAAAGTCCAAAAACTTTGTACTTAGAACAACTTGTGGTTTAAGTGTAAAGTGTTGTTTTGACAACAAAAGGACCTGGACCTTATAAAGGAAGCAAATGATGGGCCCTGACTTCGTAAAATTGACTATGAGTCATTATATCCGCCATAGTATCCTTGTATGAATATCAAGTATGTGACTTGGTAGTCCTTTCGATAGGCATGATGCCTAGCGATAGCAAAAGGGTCTATATAGCGACAAAGACATGGATTTTACATCTTATTAAAATTGTACTTATCGAAAAGTTGTTTTCGACGAAGTTCAAAGAGTTAACTACTACAAGATTTTGATCTTCCGTCGTGATGCTTTAGTCTTTGCGGATAGTTCTAGCAAAAAGTTACATATTATGATATGGCAGTTGAATAACAAAACCAACTCTCCTCTCGAGGAAGTTTGATCAAGGATGTGTACTTGACACAGTCTGAGAGTTTTGGAAAATTCAAAAGGTTGCTAGAAAGGTATACACACTTCAATGGTTGAAATGAGCATAACGAAGTTGAAATCTTTACCTTAATGAAGTTATCAAAAGAGTTTGATTCCATCATGAACGATAAAGATGCTTGTAAAGTTACAAGAAATTAAGTGGGAGCGCTATGACATATTTCCAATACTTTATGTAGATGACATATGGTTGATTGGAAAATATGTATTTTAAATTAACACTATTAAGATTTTCATATTGATGAAAGGCTTAGAAGATATTGGGCATCGATATCTATAAAAGATGGATTGAAGCGCCTGATATGATTGAAGCCAAATTACATAGATGAAATATTGAAGTAAGTCAATATGAAAATGACAAGAAGGAGTTCTTGTCACATGGAAAATAATTGAGCAAGATTCATGTGTTTTGACACATGATGAGCATCATTGAAATTGAGATTTCTAAGTCATGTTTCCATGCTATGTACACAACCAGATGAGTCCTATGCTATAAAATGTTATAGTAGGATAATTCATATGATGATTAGACGACAATGGGAGAGATCCTTGTGTCATTTTAGAAATGCTAAGGATATGTTTTCCTATATAGTAATGACAAAATATTAGTTGTAATATGTTACACTAATAGTCTTGTCATTTATTCAAGTAATTTTATCTCAAATAAAATATGTGATGAAGGGTAGCACAATAGGATGGAAGAAAGTTCCATGCTGGATTTGAAAGAGTTTCAAAATTAAAATATTGTGACAGATACTACAACAAAGTCTAAAGTATATCGTTGTGTTAACAACTGATTATAAGCGTATTTTGTGTCAAGGAGTTCTTTATTGAACTTGGTGAATTTCCAAGAATGCTAAAACTATGAAGCTACATTTTCACAATGTTAGTAACATCAGTTTAAGCTGAGGAATTAAGGTATCACCGGAACTTGGTGAGTTTCCAAGAATGCTAACACTATGAAGCTACATTTTCACAATGTTAGTGACATCAGTTTAAGCTGAGGAATTAAGTTTTCATCAATTGACCATATATATATACAAAGCCATCTCATTAGAGAATGAGTGATGCGTGTAGACGCAAAGAACATGCAAATACAATAGGACCTGAACAGTTCAGATCTTTTTGATGATGTTTACCGCATGCGAAGCATGGTAATAACACTGGTACGCCATATGTGTTAAAGTGCTTACAGACTAGATTATTGACTCTAGTGCAAGTGGGAGACTGAAGGGAATATGCCCGAGAGGCAATAATAAAATGGTTATTATCTTATTCCTTGTTTATGATGAATGTTTATTTCTCATGCTAGAATTGTATTAACCGGAAACGTTGATACATGTGTGCTTAATAAACAAACAATGGTTCCTAGTAAAGCCTCTCTTTTAACTAGCTCGTTGATTAATAGATGATCAAGGTTTTCTGATCATGAACATTGGATGTTATTAATAACGGGGTCATGTCATTAGAAGAATGATGTGATGAACATATACCCAAAGAGAATATAGCAATGCGATCAAGTCATTTAGTTTACATTGTTATATCAAACATACGAAGTAACTTATTCCTTAGACCATGAGATCATGTCAATCACTGATACCGGAAGAGTGCTTTGATGGCATCAAACGTCACACCGTAACAGGGTGACTATAAAGGTGTCGTTAAGTATTCGGAATGTATTAGTTGAGGATCATGGATCAAGAGTGGGATTTGTCCATCCAAATGACGGAGAGATATACTCTGGGCCCTCTCGGTGATATCACATCGAAACCGCTTGCAAGCACGTGATATGATCACAAGGATGTTATATCACGGGAACGAGAAAAGAGTACTTGTCGGTAACGAGATTGAACAAGGTATGGTTGATACCAATGATCGAATCTCGGACAAGTAAAATATCGCGAGACAAAGGGAATAGTTCACGGCGTTGTTGGTTCACACGATCACGAGAGTCATCGTTGAATATATAGGAGTCATCACGGATCTCCAGATCCCGCTGTTGATTATTGATCGGAGAGGAGTCTCGATCATGTCTATCTTATTCGCGAACCGTAGGGTGACACACTTAAGGTTCGATGACGCGTTTGAGAGGATACGGAATATCGAAGAATATTTTGGACAACACCGAAATTGTTTCGGGGAAAATTGAAATAGTTCAAGGGGTTTTTCTTCGAATGGTTGTTAACAGAATTAACAAATGATTCGAGGTGCTTTATGCAAATGTTTGTTAATAGAATTAACAAATGCTGAAATAAAGAAATAAAAATGTTTTATTGATTTATTAAAGAAAAACTCTTGGATTTTCTAAGTGGGGTTTAAAGGAAAATGAGTGGGTGTGAATGGAGTGTCCACTCACATCACGAGGGAAGAGGTGGGGGCACACCATGGGGCTGGCCGCACCCCCCTTGGGCTGCCTCCCCCATCTCCTATAAAAGGAGGGTGAGAGCTCTCCCTCCTCCACACACTTTGCCACTTCCCTTTCCCTCCACCCGCTGCTCCATTTCATGGTCTCCGGCTTGGCGAAGCCCTGACCGTGGGATTCTTCACCACCATCACGTCGTCGTGCTGCTGGAGTTCCGAGGGATCCTCTACTTCCGCGCCCCGCTGGAATGAGGGAACGGAGGTCGTCATCAACCGTACGTGTGACCGATCACGGATGCACCGCCGGATTGCGGTGCCATCTTCTCGCTATCGGGATCGGTGTGAGTACGACTACGCCAACAACGAGATTTGATCTCGTACCACTTTGAGTCTTCGAGGGTATGTGTTCTCCTTAACCCTCTTGTTGCCCGTTACACTTCGTCTCCTAGATTAGATCTTGGCCTTTCGGGTGTCTCTCGCGTAGGAAATTTTTTGTTTTCTATGCTACGTTCCCCTTCAGCTTCTACAACCGAAAATAGATCCTTGCAGAAACAGCTCGAAACAGAAACACGAGGAGAAAACGATATAGGATCTCGGGGGATCCGGGTGATTATATAGCAAAAGTTTCATAACGAAAGGAAAGTCCAGGTCAAAAATGAGTCGGAGAGGGGCTTCGGGGAGCCCACACCATGGGCTGGCGGGGCCAGGAGTGGGCCCGCGCCACCCTATGGTGTGCAGCATCCGGGCTCCGTCTCCGCCTCGTTTCCAGCTCATAATTTTTCATATTTTCCAAAAACAGTAAAAATAAAAGTTGGAAGATGTTTCGCGGAACTTTTTCATATAAAAACTGATACATATTCAAAAACTGGCTCCGCATTTTTTGAAATATGCTTCTTATTAAACTCCTCCAGGATCATGGCTTGAATACAATCAACATTTTCATTATAAGGATCTCCAGAAATATAATGCTTGAGTCTTTGGCCATTCACCACTTTTGAAGGGCTGTCTTCAAGGGAAACAATTCTAATTGCCCCTGAACGATATACCTCTTTGATAACAAAAGGTCCTTCCCATCTCGAGAGTAATTTCCTGCAAAAAATCTGAGATGAGACCTATACAATAGCACTTTCTCACCAACATGAAATTCTATTTTAATAATTCTCTTATCATGCGATCTATTAACTTTCTCTTTAAATATCTTAGCATTTTCATATGCTTCACTCCTCCATTCATCTAAAGAACTTAAGTCAAGCAACCTTTTCTCACCAGCAAGTTTAAAATCTCTATTAAGTCTTTCACTGCCCAATAAGCTTTGTGTTCTAATTTTAGAGGCAAGTGACAAGATTTTCCATAAACCATTTTATAAGGAGACATGCCCATGGGATTTTTATAAGCAGTTCTATAAGCCCAGAAAGCATCATTTAATTTCTTAGCCCAATTTTTCCTAGATTTGTTAACAGTCTTTTGCAAGATAGACTTGATTTCTCTATTTGATAATTCTACTTGCCCACTAGTTCGAGGATGATTAGGTGAAGCAATTCTATGATTAACATCATATTTAGCAAGGGTTTTTCTAAAACCACCATGAATAAAATGAGAACTCCCATCAGTCATAAGATATCTAGGCACACCAAACCTAGGGAAAATAATGTCTTTAAGCATTTTTAATGAGGTATCACCATCAGCACTTTTAGTAGATATAGCTTCTACCCATTTAGTAAGATAATCAATATCAACAAGAATATGAGTGTAGCTTTGTGAAGAGGGAAAGGACCCATAAAGTCAAAACCCCAACAATCAAATGGTTCAATAACAAGATAATAATTCATAGGCATTTCATTACGTCTAGAAATATTTCCAACCCTTTGACATTGATCACAAGATAAAATAAACTTTCTAGCATCTTTAAAGAGAGTAGGCCAATAAAACCTGATTGTAGAACCTTATGTACAGTTCTATCTCCAGCGTGATGTCCTCCATAAGCACTACTATGACGTTTTCTCAATATCTCTTGTTGTTCATCTTCAGGAACACATCTTCTCATAATACCATCAACACCTTCTTTATATAAGTGCGGGTCATCCCAAAAATAATGCCTCAAATCATAGAAGAATTTTCTTCGTTGCTGAGCTGTAAAGGTAGGAGGCAAATACTTGGAAACAATAAAGTTAGCATAATCAGCATACCATGGACTCTCTTGAGAGCTCACTTTTATTGCAGCTAACTGTTCATTAGGAAAACTATGATTAACAGGAAGAGGGTCATCAGGGATATTTTCTAATGTAGACAAATTATCAGCACAGGGTTTTCATCACCCTTCCTATCCACTATATGTAAATCAAATTCTTGTAAAAGAAGCACACATCTCATAATCTTAGGCTTAACATCTTTCTTTTCCATCGGGTACTTAATAGCAGCATGATCAGTAAGATAGTAACTTTAGAGTCAACAATATATTGCCTAAATTTATCACAAGCAAAAACTATAGCTAGGAATTCTTTTTCACTGGTAGCATAATTCCTTTGAGCAGCATCAAGAGTTTTACTAGCATAATGAATGACATTTAACTTCTTATCTATCCACTGTCCATGAACATCACCTACAACATAATCACTAGGATCACACATAATTTCAAACGCTAAATTCCAATCAGGTGGTTGAACAATAGGGGCAGATATTAAAGCCTTCTTAAAAATTTCAAAAGGTTCTCTACAATCTTCATCAAAAACGAAAGGTACATCCTTTTGAAGAAGATTAGTCAGAGGCTTTGATATTTTAGAGAAATCTTTAATAAACCTTCTATAGAAACCAGCATGACCAAGAATACTATGTATACCTTTGACATGCCTGGGACAAGGCATTTTCTCAATGGCTTCAACTTTAGCTCTATCAACTTCAATACCTCTTTCAGAAATTTTATGTCCAAGAACCATCCCTTCATTAACCATAAAATGGCATTTCTCCCAGTTAAGAATAAGATTAGTCTCCTCACATATCTGCAAAAGCTTTATCAAGATTCTGCAAAAAATTATCAAAAGAAGTTCCATAGACGGAGAAATCATCCATGAAAACTTCCACAATTTCTTCACAAAAACCATGAAAGATAGCTGACATGCATCTTTGAAAAGTAGCAGGAGCATTACATAAACCAAAAGGCATACATCTATAAGCATAGGTTCCATAAGGACAAATGAAAGTTGTTTTCTCTTGATCAAGCTTTTTAACAGCAATTCGAGAGAGCCCAGAATAACTATCAAGAAAGCAGAAATGAGTTTTCTTAGACAATATTTCTAACATTTGATCAATAAAAGGTAAAGGATAATGATCTTTCTTAGTGACTTTGTTAAACTTTCTAAAATCAATGCACATCATATAACCAACCACTACTCTTTGAGGAATAAGTTCATTATTTTCATTTGGCACAACAGTCATCCCTCCTTTCTTAGAGACACAATGCACATGACTAACCCATCTACTATCAGCAATAGGATAAATAATTCCAGCATCAAGGAGTTTCAATACCTCATTTCTTACCACATCCTTCATCTTAGGATTTAAACGATGTTGATGTTCAACAACTGGCTTTGCATCAGGTTCAATATTAATAGCATGCTGACATATAGTAGGAGAAATCCTCTTCAAATCATCAAGAGTATAACCAATAGCCCCTCTATGTTTCTTCAATATTCCCAATAATCTCTCCTATTCTTTATCAGAAAGTTGAGAACTAATAATAACAGGATATAATTTCTTATCATCAATATGAGCATATTTAAGATTACCAGGCAAAGGTTTTAAATCAAAAACAGGATCCTCCTTGGGTGGTAATGTGGTACCCAAGTCTTCCACAGGTAAATTATGTTTCAGCATTGCTGGCTGATGTAGGAAAATCTCATCAATTTTGTTCCTTTCTTCCATAAAGACATCACTTTTGTGGTCTTCCATGTATTGCTGCAAAGGATTGTTAGGAGCAAGAGCAATAGCAGCCAATTGTTCAACTTTATAATTCTTATTACGTAATTCAGCTTCATAAGGTGTTTTTAGAAAATTTGGAGAAATTAAATTCATAAGACTCTCCATCAAACTTTGTAAGGATTTTCTACTTTTTATAATCTATAACAGCACCACAACTGTTTAAGAAAGGTCTACCAAATATAATAGGACAAGTATCACGAGAAAAAGTGCCTAATACTAGAAAATCAGCAGGATATTTGGTTTTACCACATAAGACCTCCACATCTCTAACAATACCAATAGGAGAAATAGTTTCCCTATTAGCAAGTTGAATAATCACATCAATGTCTTCAAGTTCACAAGAACGAATTTCATGCCATGATTTCTTTATAAAGCTCATAAGGAATAGCACTAGAACTAGCACCAATATCACATAAACCATAAGCAATGATCACCTATCCTAACATATAGCACAGTAACACTAGGTTTCCTAGATTTACTAGGATGAGAGACAATATTAGAAGCATCTTCACAAAATATAATGTGTCCCTCTTCTACATTTTCAGAAACAAGGTACTTCACTATTGCTACAGTAGGTTCTACAGTTATTTGTTCCTCAGGTTCTACAAGTTTCCTTACACTTTTATTAACCACACTAGCTAACATAGAATGTTCTTTTACCTTAGCAGGGAAAGGTATTTTCTCAATATAAGGTTCAGGCACAATAGAATCAACAGTATGAACTTCTATATCTCTACCAGGAACACAATTAATAGTACATTTATAAGGTGCATGATACTTATCGCATTCCTTTTAGAAATATCAATGTAAGAATCAAAAGCCTTATATAAGTTTGCAACAACTTGAGAATCAAGACCATAAACACCACTAACATTATGAAAATCCTCGGATGACATAAAAGTTTTAATGCATTCATAGTCATAATTTATACCTGACCTTCTACCTTTGTCATTCTCCCATGCTTCAGTGTTTTCTTGAATACGGTCAAGAAGATCCCATTTAGCTTCATCCTTCATATGTGTAAATGATCCAGAACAAGAAGCATTAAATAAATCCTTATCATGAAGAGGAAGCCTTGCATAGAAATTATTAATAACAATATTACTGGGGAGCTCATGAATGGGGCATTTGAGCATTAGTAACTTCAATCTCCCCCATGCTTGGGCAATACTCTCTCCGTCATGAGGCCAAAAATTATATATATAATTCCAATCTCTATGGATTTCACTTGGAGGATAGAATTTAGAATAAAAGAGTGGTACAATTTCCTCCCATCCAATAGTCTGGCTATTTTTCAGCAGTTTGAACTATTCAGCGGCTCGGCCTTCCAATGATATAGAGAATAATTTCCTCTTCACTTGGCTCATTGTAATACCTGCACACTTGAACAACTCGCACAATTCATGTAAAAAGAGCAAATGATCACCAGGATGGACAGTTCCATCACCCGAATAGCAGTTATCCCTAGCGTATTTAGCAATCTTTATTGGTATTTTATAAGGATCCAAATCATCAGGCGTTGGGTCACTTACTACCCTAGAAGTGGTAGTAGTGCCCTCAAATAAGGACTAAAAAGGAGATCCAAACATAGTGTAATAAAGCGTTACACAGTAATAAAAACAACACTTACAGCAGAAGCTTACTTTATCAATTCCACTTCCCAATAACGCTTCACTCCCCGGCAACGGCGCCAGAAAATAGTCTTGTTGACCCACAATTATAGGGGGTCTATCGTAGTACTTTCGATAAATAAGAGTGTCGAACCCAACGAGGAGCAGAAGGTGTTGACAAGAAGTTTCGATGAAGGAATAACTGTAAATACTGGAAAATAGATTTGTAGGGGTTTTTGATAACTGTAAATGCAGTAGTAATAATTTCAGCAAGTGGCACAATCCTTTCTTCAGCAAAGGACAAGCTGGTGAGTTTACTTTTGATTAACAAACGTTCTCGAGGACACAAGGGAGGTTTCTATCAAGTGCTTTTGTTCCATGGAGTTGAATAATTTTGGTGTTTTGATAAGTGTTGTGTGGGTGAACCTATGCTAATGTATCGTCCCATACAAGACTAATACATACTTGTGATTATAGCCCTTGCAAGCATCCGCAACTACAAGAAAGTAATTAATAAATAAAACTCGGAGATCCTACGCTCCCTCGTGTAATGGTTTCCTAAAGGGGGTTTAGGTTTCTGTCACTCCGGCAACCCCACAATTAGTAGCCAAATACACGATGCATTCCCCTAGGCCCATAAATGGTGAAGTATCATGTCGTCGACGTTCACATGACACCACTAGAAGAATAACACCACAAGTTAAATATCAAACATTAAATATTACTCAACATTAATTCATTACTAACAACTTGACTTCTCCCATGTCCTTAAGAACAACACGAACTACTCACAAGATATCATATGGATCATGATCAGAGCTGATATAATGGATGACAACAATCTGGTCATAAAGTGCAAACACTGATAAATCTCACAAGCATGAAGTACTCACAAGTAATCCACACCGGGAGAGAGATCTAATGCAAAACAACGATAGAGGTCCCTAATTGTTACAGCGGGATGAAGGTGGATGATGAGGGTGATGGTCCTAGTGGTGACGATGATGATGATGTTGACGGTCTTGATGATGCCCGGAGTGATGACGGTGACGATGGCGGTGATTTCCCCTCTCCGGAGAGGAATTTCCCCGGCAGATTTCTCCCTGCCAGAGAGCTTTTCTCTCTTGGGTGTTTTCCACCCCGAGGCGGCGGCGGAATAATTCTTCGACGATGGAATGAGGCTTAGGGTTTCCTGGGGGACAGCCACGCAAAAGATATCCCCCAGAGGTGGGCCATGGTGGCCACACCCCTAGGTGGCGTGGCCAAGGGAGGGGGCGCCACCCCATGGTGTGGGCCCATGGTGGCCCTCCTCTGGATCTCCTTCTGGCTGGCTTCCTCCTCTGAACTTTTAGGACACCCCCGGTGTCCGACTTCTTCTTCTGATCTTCTGAAATATGGTATCCCGACGGTGCTTTTTCCATCAGATTCCTGGTCCTAGTGTTTATTCTCCAAAAATTATAAAACATGCAAAATAAGATAAAATAACATAACAGATGCATCATAACATGAAATATATCGATGAATAACAGAAAATTATGATATAAAATAGTGATGCAAAATTGATGTATCAATGGGCCACCTATTCAACGAGCCCGACTACATCATACTCGATGATGATGAGTAGCTTCGTCGAGCGGTGGCCGGCCCTAGCCTAGGTTTTTTCTAATATGTAAACCTGGCCTTTTTTGCCTCCACATCCTGAAGTAAGCAGCCCTGTAGGGCAGTTTCAATTTTCGCCATGTCCCCCCCTCCCCGCCGAACCATTGTTCGAACGAACACATTTTTTCTGTTTCTGTCCGTGAGCAGTGCCGTTGGGATGCCCTTAAGGCTAGTCATAGTGGGGACTAACTAATTAGTAAAATCAACGTCACGTAGGCAAAAAATCTGACGTGGAAATTAATTAATGTGGAGAGATGGTGGTGGTATCATAGCTAGTTAGCATCACATCACATATTTCAATGCATTATGTGTGTACAACTAATAAATGCTTATTTGCATGACAACATATGTATGTTACTCACTACTATGGAGGTAGTAACATAGACTAGTAAGATTAGTCACAATGGGAGTATCATATACTAGTATCGTATATGATAATAGTCTATGTTACCACTTCCACAATGCATAAGGCTAGTCATAGTGGGCAGTAACTTAGTAGTAAAATAGATGGCACGTAGGACAAAAAACTGACGTGGCAAGTAATTAATGAGGAAAGAGAGGGTTGTGGTAACATAGCTAGTTACCATAACATCACATATCCCAAGACGTTTTGAGTCTACAAGCTAATTAATAGAGTTTTTTATGACACCACATGTTGTTTACTACCCACTATGGAGGTGGTAACATAGCCTATGATAACCTGTATGCTACTAGTCTATGTTAGTCCCCATTATGACTAGCCTAATTACATATTTATGGTATCATATATTAGTATATTTATTAGGATATAGACTTATCTTGTCTTGGAATAGGTTATGTTACGGTATCTACCTATGATACCACTAACACATCTCTCCTCATTAAATGAGTGATGTGCGAGCTCTAAGCTCTTTGGGGTTAACGATACCCTTTGTCTCGGGTTCGGTTCCATGTTATAGAGCAGCCAAACGTGGCTTGGAGATTGCACCGGATGGTTTACAACAAGAGCTAGAAGCTAGGGATTCGTACTCATCCTTATAACAAACGGATGGTCCGGTACATGAAGATATTAGCAGCTACCCGCACCCTATACTTCTAGAAGCTATTTAACACCTCTCCTCAATCTCAACCTTTCCTAAGATTGAGATTGTATTTACATGCTTCAAGCTGTCGAGGAGCAAGGGGTTTTGTGAAACCATCAGCCACCTGGTCTTGTGAAGAAATAAATCGATCTCAAGCTTCTTGTTGGCAACTCTCTCACGAACAAAGTGAAAGTCTATTTCAATGTGTTTTGTCCTTGCATGAAAAATGGGATTAGCAGAAAGATATGTGCCTCCCATATTATCACACCACAGACATGGGATTTGTTTAACTTCAATCCCCAATTCTCCAAGTAAAGATTCTACCCAAATAACCTCTGCTATGGCATTTGCTAGAGCTTTGTACTCTGCCTCTGTACTTGATCTAGATACAGTTGCCTGTTTCCTGGCACTCCATGATATTAAGTTAGGACCAAAATAAACTGAAAATCCTCCAGTTGATCTTCTATCATCTACACAACCTGCCCAATCAGCATATGAAAAAGCACTGACTAGACTAGATGAAGATTTCTTGAAGGTTAAGCCTATATTAGAAGTCCCCTTGATATACCTCAAAATTCTTTTAACTGTTGTCCAATGAACAGTTGTTGGTGCATGTAAATATTGACAGACTTTATTAACTGAGAAAGCAATATCTGGCCTTGTAAGTGTTAAATACTGCAATGCACCAACAATACTTCTATACCTTGTTCCATCATCTGGTCCAAGTGATTCTCCTTATGTTGCTGATAATTTTTCAAAAGCCGAGAGTGGTGTTGGAGCTATCTTGCAATCTTTCAAGCCAACACGAGTCAACAAGTCCGAGGCATATTTTTCTTGGGTTAGTGAAATACCATCATCAATTTTCTTGACTTCAATACCCAGAAAATAATGCAAATCACCAAGATCCTTTAGTGCCAAAGTTGTACTCCAATCATGTAGTAATGCAGTAATGGCTTTGCTTGAGGAACTGGTGACTATGATATCATCTACATATACCAATACAAAGATGATAATGCCAGACTTATTGTAAATAAATAATGAGGTATCAGCCTTGGATGGAAGGAAGCCAAATGCTTGAAGTTTTGAACTTAATTTAGCAAACCATGCTCTTGGAGCTTGCTTGAGACCATATAATGATTTATCCAATTTACACACATGATGAGGTGTATTAGGATTTTCATACCCAGGTGGTTGCTTCATGAACACTTCCTCTTCCAGAACACCATGAAGAACCGCATTCTTCACATCTAACTGTCTTAGGCTCCATCCTCTTGAAACTGAAACAGATTTAACTACTGGACTAAAAGTGTCCTCATAATCTATTCCATACCTTTGTTTAAATCCTTTTGCTACTAATCTAGCTTTATATCTATCAATAGTTCCATCAGGTTTTCTTTTAATCCTATAAACCCATTTACAATCTATGAGATTTATTCATTGCCTATGTGGTACTAGATGCCAAGTTTTATTTGATACCAGGGCATTGTACTCATCATCCATAGCATTTTTCCAATTTGGATTATCTAATGCTATTTGCAAGTTTTTGGGTTCATCAGTGCAAGAAGATAAACAATATCTAATCATCTTATTAGTTCTTTTCTTTCTACGAGTATCATATTTTATAGTGCCATCAGTAAACTCTTTTTCTTTTCTTTCACCAGTTTGTAGACGGGTGCGGTGAACCACCGCAGAATTGTCTTCAGCTTCATTCGGCGCAGAAGATCCTGGACGCACGTGTGCGTCAGCGCCTGCAGGATTGCTCGGTGCAGAGGATCCCAGGCGTGCATGCGAGTCCGTGCGGTGCACGGTGGCCTGGGTGGATCCGCCTCGGGATTGGCCTCCTGCCGCGGATCTCCACCTGGTTAGGAGCCCGCGCGAGGGAACATCAGCGACCGCGGGCCCACGTTGTCGGGGTGGCCCACTGGAGGGCGACGCGTCAGGCGCACCGGTCGCTAAAGTGCGCGGCCCTTCGGTCGACGAAGCGGTGGAGCTGGACGTGGCGCTCGCCCGTTGGCTGTCGCCACCCTGCGGCATGTTCCGCTCTGACGGCGCAGAGGGCGAGGAAGATGCGCTGCCAGATGAAGATCCTGAGGCGGAATGTTCCGAAATCTCCTGAGAATCGTCCTCGGATCCGGTGCGCTGATTGTCCTGTAGTGCAGATTCTTGTACATGGCTGTTTTCACTCGTTTGGGCACCAAAACACTCGGAATTTTCTCCTGCAGGCTGCTGTATCATCTGGGAAGCATTAAGAGGTAATGAACATTGAACATTAGGTGTTAGATCAATGCTACTTTGTTGCCCCCCCATGAGCTAAGACCGATTGAGTGTAGAGATTTTCTGGTAAGAGCAGAATTTCTTTTCGAAGTAATGCTCCTGCATTGGGATGAAGTTTAGAGAAAGGAAAAATTGTTTCATCAAATACCACATCTCTAGAAATTTATACACGACCAGAAGTAATGTCAAGGCATTTTACTCCCTTGTGCATATTGCTATAGCCTAGGAAAACACATTGTTTGGAACGAAAGGCTAATTTTCTTTTGTTATATGGACGAAGGTTGGGCCAACATGCACAACCAAATACACGTAGAGATGAAAAATCTGGATCTTCCTTAAGGAGGCGTGTCATAGGAATTTCATGATCAATGACTGAAGAAGGGAGCATATTTATCAAGTGAGTAGCAGTTAAGAAGGCTTCATCCCAAAATTTTAATGGCATAGATGCATTTGCTAGAAGGGCAAGTCCAACCTCTACAATGTGACGGTGCTTGCGTTCTGCAGACCCATTCTGTTGATGGGCATGTGGACATGAGACATGGAGAGAAATTCCTACTCTTTGAAAGAAGGGATTTAATTTTTCGTACTCACCACCCCAGTCAGTTTGCATGGCTAAGATTTTCTTATCAAATTTGCGTTCAACGAGATTTTGGAAATTCTGAAAGACTTGGAATACTTCAGATTTCTTTTTAAGAAGATAAATCCATGAGAATTTGCTAAAGTCATCTATGAAACATACATAGTATGACAAATGACCAACAGATGTGGGTGCTGGACCCCACACATCAGAAAAAATAAGTTGCAAAGGAGAGGTCGAAATACTAGTAGATCTCATATAAGGAAGTTGATGACTTTTAGCTCTTTGACATGAGTCACAAATAGACTCTGTTCTACACTTATTGGAAACTGGAGGATTAAAATTCCTAAGAACTCGTTGAACAATTTGAAAAGATGGATGTCCTAGTCTATCATGCCACCTTGTAGTTGAAGGCTTGGTGACACTAAGGACTTATTTATTTGTGCTTGATGATGAAACCAACGGATAGAGGCCCTTTTTGCATCTACCCTCAAGAAGTACCTTCCTCGTTGCTTGGTCCTTCACATAGAAACACCATGGATGAAATTCAACAAAGACATTATTGTCTCGAGTGAGACGATGAATTTAAACAAGAATCTTTTTGGCTTGTGGAACATGGAGAACATTGTTTAGGTAGAGTGATGTGGATGGGGATTTAACAAGTGCATGACCAACATGTTCAATATTCATACCTGTCCCATTCGCAGCATGAATCTTGTCACGGCCATTGTACTTCTCCTTCATGGTGAGTTTATTGAGCTCACCGGTGATATGATCCGGGGCTCCGGTGTCCGAGTACCACACGGGATCCACGTCATAGGAGACGGCGTTGGCACCCTTTTCTTCCTCCTCCTCCTCATCATCGAGTAGCGGTGCCAGCACTTCCAAGCCGGATGCCCTGGCTTCTCGCAGATCTGACAGAGGATGCGGTCATTGCCGCCCCCTTTGTTGTTGGTGGTGTTGCTGCCGCTGCCGCCGCGACGATAATGGCCTCCTCCTTGTGCTCGGCCTTGTCCACGGCCGCCGCCGCGATGTCCTCCATAGCGTCCACGGCCATAGCCGCGACCGCCTCGACGTCCACTGCGTCCACGGGTGGCGGCGTTTGCAGAGGAGACGCTTCCGGGTCCTCCAGCGCCGAGAAGGATCTCCATACGATTATTGTATGCTGTAACCTGCGCATAAAGATAACTTACAGAAAGCTTGACGGTAGGATTGGATCCGATCGCGGCGAAGAGGGGGTTGTAGGGGTCGTCCAGCCCGGCGAGGAGGTACTCCACCAGCTCATCCTCCTCGATCTGGCGCCCAGCAGCGGCGAGCTCATCGGCGATCGCCTTCATCTGCCCAAAATGTTGGGCAGTGGTCTTGCCTTCCTTCTTGGTGTTGGCGAGCCAGATGCGAAGGTTGGCGATGCGCGTGCGGGATTGGGCGGCGAACATGGAGGTCACGGTCGCCCATACGGCTGCTGCCGTTTTCATCCCAATACACGAGATCATGATGTCCCTTGACGGGGAACTTACAAGATAGGAGAGGACCTGCTGGTCCGTGAGCACCCATGCTTCATAGTCAGGGTTGCTAACCTCCTCGCGACTCTTGTCGTTTTTCTCGACGTAGATCTTCATCAGGGGGTGCCGCGGTGGTTCCATCCAGGAACCCCATCAAGCCAGCACCTCGTACTGCGGCAGCACCTGCATCTCCCAGAGAAGGAAGTTCTCCCGGTAAGCTTCCCCGGTGTGCCTTGGCTAGGTAGTGGACTGGTCATCTTGGTGGAAGAGGATGGAGATTGACCGTTCATAGATGTGATTGGAAAAGGTGGCTCTGATACCATATAGAATTGCTGCACTAGCCAATTATACCAAAAGTCCGAACTGATGGAAAAGGGCTAGGAGTGTATTTATATTTCAACACTCCCCCTCACGTCTAGGCTATTTTAGTCCTTAGCGTGGGATTGGTGCGGGCCGCAGCATCTTTTTTCTTTTTGTTTTTAATACTGCGTGAGCAGGGTCTCGAACTCGAGACCTCGTGGTGGTTCTGATACCATGTGCGAGCTCTAAGCTCTTTGGGGTTAACGATACCCTTTGTCTCGGGTTCGGTTCCATGTTATATAGCAGCCAAACGTGGCTTGGAGATTACACCGGATGGTTTACAACAAGAGCTAGAATCTAGGGATTCGTACTCATCCTTATAACAAACGGATGGTCCGGTACATGAAGATATTAACAGCTACCCGCACCCTATACTTCTAGAAGCTATTTAACAAGTGCAACCTCATCTCTTTTTTTTTGTCTATGTGTCAATTATGATGTCATCTATGTTACTTATATTGTGGCTAGTCAAACAACATTATGTTACTACTCTTAGTTACTCCCCACTGTGAGTAGCGTAACCACGCCAGACACATTTTTTATGAGAGCTCATGGAGATGCTTGTGCGCGCATCTGCATCGTGTTCGCTTTGTTTTACAGCGTCGCGTCCATCCTTTTATTTCTTCTCGTTTCTCGCGTTCATCAATTATCAATTAATCACACGCATTCATAAAAACACCAATTTGACCCAGGCCGTTTTGTTTAAGTTCAAAGAGAAGAAAAAAAGGTAAAACAGAAGCACAGACTCGGTGGACCCTTGGGCTCTCTGGTTGATATTTGACAGCCACAGGGGTACCCTTCCGATCATTACTTCTCATCGGGGAAGACAGTCCGCTACACTTCTCCAGCTACACCGCCGACCACGGTGTTTCTTCCTCCGCTCGCGGACCACGCCTCGGCAGTCAACAAGACTCCGAGTACATAGCCGCCGTCGTGCCCGACGTGCGCCGCTGTCTTCACAGGCCGGGTATGTAATGCACTCCGCGAGCTGCCATTTGGACGTGGATGAACGGGAGACGCTGGTGTGACGCGCGCTCGGCGAGACGCCGAGACACACCCTGCACCCATGCTTGCTATCTGATGCATGTGTCTCCTTTTCGCATATCCACATAATTCGTTTTCATCATGCGCTTGTTGTCAGATAATTTGGACTTTGGAGGCCTTTCTATATCCACCTCCAACATTTAGACCTCTTTGGATTGAAGGATTTCTACTTTCTTTTGGAGAATTTTCCGTTCCATTCGATTTTTTTTCTCATAATCTATTTGGTTTTACATAATGACACCTCTAAACATTTTATGGATTGCATTTCTTCATCTCAATCTCATAGGCATTTCCAATCTAAGTGCGTCTTTGATTTGAAGATTTTTATACTTTCACCGTACCAAAACGCTTGATTTACATTTGTCTAAATATGAATGAATCTATACACTAAGGTATTGTTTACTTCTAGTGTATTTTAGAAGATCGTAAGGAAACACCTTAAATTCTCGAAAATCTATACTTCTTATAAAGTAAAATCCCACTAACATGCATTAATGATTTGTCTATCTCAACATACAAGCTATCCATATCATCTATTCTTCTAGCCAATCAATTGTTCATGTCATCTACACTAATATTTATTAACCATTACAATGCAAGCTACCACATCATCCATTTCTTAAATCATCCAATTATTCATATTAATAATTTAAAAAATATATAGTATGATCAATTAATTTTTTTTATTCTCTTAGAATACAGAATCTATCACATCTCTTACAAATTTTGGTTCACGATACTGTAGTTTCTAAAGAGATTCCCGCGGCAACGCGCGAGGTATCCTTCTAGTTCTTAATAATCCATTTACTACCCTGGTTTTAGAGGGGATAATCTCTAGAAATACCCCACCAACCACTCATTTTGTCTAGATAAAAATCTCTACCAAATGTTAGTGTATTATGGGGGGAAAGTATTTGTGGGGATTTGGTGGAAACAAGAAATTTCACCAAATCCTCTACCATCCTCAATCGTAAAGCATGTTAAAATATATCTCTATTAAGATAAATAAAAATCATGTACTTTGGTACGGAGAGATTATAGTTTTTAAAGGATAATAACATTTCATATTACTTTGTAATCATGTGTTTTCTATTCCTACGTCTTCTCTATGCTTGGAACAAAGAGGCCCTAACCTCTTTTTAGACACATTTGTGTAGTACACAGCCACTTTTGTACTCCCGCTGTCTCATATTAAGTGTCGCAAGATTGGACAAAAATGAATATATCTAGACTAAAACATATCTAGATACATCCGTTTTTATATACTTTTACGACACTCAATATGAGACGGAGCGAGTATGTTTTTTCTTGCCTTCAATCATTTCTCTGGCAAATTTCTGAGATTTTCTTTTTCTTATGTTTTCTATGATTCAAAAAAAACATTAGAGTTGGTGGGGTTATTTTGAGTGTGCCCTATCCACGATACCATTCTGTACTCTTGGTGATGTTGTATTTATCGTAGCGCTATAATACCATACTTAAACTTTACCATTTAGGAGTGCTATCTTTGTAGCATCGAATGAACGCAGCTGCTCACCCAGTCATTGAACAGGTCGTAGCTGCTCACCCAGTCATGCATACAATGGAGACAGTGGAAGAAGCTGAGATTTGGGCACCCATATTGGCTGATCCTCTTGACTGGCCTCCGTCTTCTAATACTATTCCGCTGCCAAGCCAGGTAATAAGCTATATATATAAATGTATTTTCCCCCTGATTTCCTTACTTGATCAGCTATCTCCCTGCTAAAATATATTACTAGAAACCATGTAATCACATAAGAGGATCGTTCCCTATTGGTTTTGCTCAAAAACAGACGCCGAAACAGATTTGTCAGGCACCATCTGCATAGTCTCCATTAGAAACAAAATCAACGGATACTTTATTTGAACTGGACAGGTGGATGAAAACTTGAATTATGTGTTCAACTATGCGATGGATATCAAGAAAATCCATGGCGAGACCAATACTTAGGAGGTAACATGTTAATTAGTCGATCTTATCTATTCCCAAGCTCTATTACACATGTGAAAATTCAATTTTTCTGTTCCAAAGCTAATGTGCAGGAATGTTTTGTGTTTTAGAGTTTATTACAAAGGAAAATTGGAGACGTGGCTCAAGGACTTCTCGCAAGAGGAGGATATTTCCATCGGTAAGAACGAATTGATATTCACAAAGTCGTTACACAATGCAGTCTTTTTTAGTAAGAACACCTTTTTTTCATGTTCTAAAAATAGGACATTTATTTGTTTTATCAAAGACTCTATGGCACATGGACTTAGTGCTTGATTTTGTACTTCCTTCTGAGCATATTTTTACTAGTTGGCCATTGATGGGGAAAAGGATCCATAACCTCATATGTTCTGCAGAACTCGCCATACTTAACTAATGTGCGTTCAGCAAGCAAAGGCAGCAGATGGAGATGTAGAAAAAATAATGACCATTGGACAGAAGAAGAAGTGATTAAGCTAGTGGAGGGAGTTGAGACATATGGTATTGGGAAGTGGAGAAAGGTGAAGAATCATTACTTCTCAACATTTGTTCGAGAACCAACACATCTCAAGGTACTTATGATAGTTTGCTCCAAACATTTTAGAAGATATTGTCAAATATCAAAGTTGTTTTATCTTCTCAATGGAGAATACTAAAGTTGAGAAGCTATTATATCATTTAACATCATGTTCCATGCTTCAGGATAAGTGGAGAAATCTATTGATAGCTTGTGGGGTATGGTGCAACTCCAAAAGAAAGGTGATATCCACTCTTATTGTATACACAACTAACTCTTAAAACAATTTCATTTGATCTGATTATTGTACATTCATATAACTTGATGTAGGGACACTGGTAGAAAAAAGGCCTTCCATACGCCCCCATCAGTCCCCAAACGTTGCGCACCGTGACTAATGAGTCTTTAGTCCCGGGTCGGGAGGAGACCCGCGACAGAAGGTCATGCGTCGCGGGTTGGGAAGCGCGTTGAGGCGCGTGGAGGGCATTAATTCCGGTTGGCCTGGCCGCCCGGGACTAATGGTCCTTTAGTCCCGGCTGGCTAGATCAAACTGCTCGCCTCCCGCGCGGCGGTTTTTATTTCGCGAGCGAGACAGAAGGGCGCCATTGCTACAGTGCGTGTCCGAGTCTCTGTTTCTTCCTCTCTTCTCTTCTCTTCCCTCTCTTCGATCTTCCTCCACCAAGCACACCATGGCTGAAGTTTGGCAGAGAATCCATGGTCCCACACCATGCGGCAAGCGTCTCGACGTATGCTACACCAACATTTCCGAGAGGCTCCCCGGTGCTCTTGGGCATTTGACCAATCTCTATTTCTCCTCTCCCGATGAACACCGGTTCTTCAGGCTTGATCTGGAGTATACGGCGGATCAACGGGATGTTGCCGTCATCCAGATTGCGTTCAAGGAGGCCGTTTTGGTCTTCTAATGGTCAAGGTAACGCACACGTACAATCTTGCATCTTCGATTTGTTTGTTGCATCTGAAGAATACATGTGTTGCAACATATCTAACATGTATCAAATTTTTGTTGTTGCAGTAGTTCAAAGCATTCACCGGCACTTGTTGATTTTCTTGTCAACAAGGGGTATGACTTTTGCAGCGTTGACATCACGAAAGACCGTCCGAAGTTGATGCGCTTGGGTATTGTGATACCTGAAGATCACTACATTGATCTTCGGGATCTTATCCATTTGAACGGGCCAAAGACCGGGATGGCTCGCATGGCAACTGCCTTAATCCACGAGGGCTACGAAACCATGAAGTCTGGTTTCCCCTCGAGGAATCACTTGTATTGGGAGAAGACCCCACTGGACTTGACGAACGTCAAGTATGCAGCCATAGATGCATACGTCTCCTACGAGTTGTTCCGCATCTATTCGATGGAGCCATAGATGTATGCGTTCGATATATATGCATGTAATGGGTATCTTAGTATGTAATGGATATCTTAGTATTGTGATACTTATGTTTGTGTTATGTGTGATCGTAAGACTCTATGTTATGAATGTGATATGATTGTGTTCTATTCATGATTGTGATGTCTCTACTCGTATTTTACTTGTGATTTAATTATCACTTATCTTTTGTTGTTCATAAAACTATTTTTGTTTCCTAGTTTTAAATGACTTGGAAAAATTTGCAAAGTGTAATGGATAATATTTCTATATTAATTCCTAGCTATACTATTTCTATAATATGTCAAACACACGTTTCAAAACAAGCAAAAACAAAAACACATCAAGAAAACAAACAAAAACACATCAAGAAAACAAAACAGAAAAACTACAGTTTCTATATATCTGTTCACCAAAAATTAATCTAAGTCAGGAAAACATATATCTAGTCAATACCAAACTCATCCAGTATTAAAATGAATTAGTATTATTTTTCTTAATTTTTTGATATATTATTTGTATTTTTAAGATTTTAAAATGAATTAGTATTATTTTTCTGAATTTTTTGATATATTATTTGTATTTTTAAGATTTAAAATGAATTAGTTTTATTTTTCTTAATTTTTTGATATATTATTTGTATTTTTAAGATTTTAAAATGAATTAGTATTATTGTTCTTAATTTTTTGATATATTATTTGTATTTTTAAGATTTTAAAATGAATTAGTATTATTTTTCTTAATTTTTTGATATATTATTTGTATTTTTAAGATTTTAAAATGAATTAGTATTATTGTTCTTAATTTTTTGATATATTATTTGTATTTTTTAAGATTTAAAAAGGAATTAGTTTTATTTTCTGAATATTTTGATATATTAATAGTATTTTTAGAAATAATATAAATTAAAAGTTAATGTTTATTTATTTATTCAAAATTATTAATTACATCATTACTTTTGTTTATTAAAAGATTTATTTGAAATTCAAACAATAAAGAAATGTGGCATCGACCAACATGTTAATAATATTGATATGATACTACTATCACATACATGCGTGCAAAACACTTGGATGCGGGACGGTATGGAACTCGGAAGTTAAGCGTGCTAGTGCTAGAGTAGTGGGAGGATGGGTGACCGAGCGGGAAGTTTGACCATGAGTAAGTAATTTGACTAGAGATAATTGTAGTTAGACGCTAAGCAAATAATACAAATTTTGAAAAAAAAAGGGAGTGAAAAAAGGGAGTGAAAAAAGGGAGAGAAAAATTGGTGTGAAAAATAATTAGAAACCCAAATGAATTAAGGAAATAACGAAATAAAGTCTAGTCCCGGTTCAGGTGGCCAACCGGGACTAAAGGTCCTCCGCCACCCGCCCACGTGGCCGGGCCTTTAGTCCCGGTTCGTAATCGACGCGACTATAGGGGGGGGGGGGGTTAGTCGCGCATAGCTAGTCCCGGTTGCTCGGTCCGGACTACTGGCCATGGCGAACCGGGACTATAGGCCTATTTTCTACCAGTGGGAAAAACACAAAAGAGGATGTTACGGCCAATAAATAAAGTATTGAAAAAACGAATCCAAGGGTTAGCTGCAAATCAAGGCTCGAATCGAAAGCAAAGAATACCGGAAGATGACAACTAGGAGTGGTGACCAACTATGATTTAGTCTTAAGTAATATCAGTTGCGATAGCAACAAATTTGAAGGTGGTGTTCATTCGAACATAGAGATGCATATATTTTGAACAGATAGCAGAAGTCCATGCCGGGCTAAATCACATTTCGACATATAAGAAATATCGAAAAATGTCCCAAAAAAGAAATCTTAACATAATATGTATACACAAAGTCGTTTCACGAAAAGATGATATCTTTTTGTATCATTTATAAAAAAGATAAAAAATATCTCATGAAAAGATTTATTTTAGCACCAAATTTCGTTTTTTATACAAACCACAGAAAAATACCGGTTTTTGGTGAAACAACTTTGTGAATACATAACGCGGAAGAGTGAAGGTCGCAGCCCTTTGAGAAACGTGTGCACTGTTTGAACTTCTCCTATGTCTTGCCTTGGCATGCATTCTTCGAAGACACCCATTTTGCTAAGAAGCCTTGGGTACATTTGTTTTACTCCTGTTTGTATCGATTTAATTCATTGATGCGCTTAGGTCGCCTTTTTTTTTAGAAATGAGAGACTCGCCCAGCCTTTGCATCAGCAACGATGCACACAGCCGGATTTTATTAAAAAGAAGAAAGCGTTCCAAATCGCAGTTATTACAAATCACGGATCGCTTAAAGTTGCTACAAAACTCAGCCAATCGAAGATAACAAGTTCATGCATCTAGTCGTCTAGCATGAAGCCACTCAGCCTGGCTGTAGATAACCCGAACGACCGCCATCAGCCGGGCACAAGCTGAATCCATAAGTCCTCGCTGGTCGACAGGGAGGAGAAAGGACCACATCTGAATAAAATAGACCGCCTTGTTTACAACCTGCAAAAAGTGAACATTGTTCTATTTGTTAAAAACCACATCATTTCGACAATTCCAAATGCTCCAAAGGAAAGCGGCGACACCATTTCGAATTCGTGCCTTCGTTTTCCTATCAATACCATTTAGCCAACTACCAAACATATTCGTAATGCTAGTCGGTGGATAAATGCTGAAAGTAAAGTGAAGAAGCCGCCAAATATCACGAGCGAAAGAACATGATATAAAGAGGTGCTCGACTGTCTCATCGTTGTCACAGAAAACACAATTGTAGACCCAGTCCATCTTCTTTTAATCAAATTATCTTTATTTAATATCACATTTCTATTAAGAAACCATAAAATATCTTTATCTTAAGCGGTATCTTTAGTTTCCACAAGTACTTCCGTAAAAATACCGTGGACCCATAAAGTAAATCAGCATAAAAAGATTTAACCGAAAACCTCCCATCTAATGTCAGACGCCAAACGAAAGTATCATTCTCATTTGGTAGAGATACGCTCATTAATCTCTCGACCAAATGCAGCTATAATTCTTTCCGAGCCCCTACAATGGGTCTCTAAAACCCAATATTAAGAGGATTGTGAGATAACACGTTTGCCACCAACACATTTTTATAGGAGACAATATTATAAAGACCAGGATATTGTTGTGATAACGGTTTATCACCTAACCAAGTATCCTCCCAGAACCGAACATTCTGTCCGTTACCAAAAACAAACCCACCGCGTGAGAAAACTCTTATTTAACCCTCATAATTCCTTTCCAAAAAGGGGAGTCAGATTGTTAAGCCTGAACTTGAGACAACGTTTTATCTCCTAAATATTTATTAGACAACAATTCATGACACATGTTCCTCATAAATGTTGCGCAAACACGGCCGAAATGTCATTCCAGTTGTGGATGCTCCTTTCTGGCAAACCATTTATCCATGCCATGACTCTGTCTAGTAGCCTAAGCGAGAGGAACTGCATTCCTTCTAAGTTTGTGCCGCAATTAATTTGAAGTGTGGTAATCAGCCAGCCACGTTTTCGGTGTTGTGGATCATTCATACTTAAGGTATGTGTCGTTTACATTACCAGACGTTCGTCTTTCCTAACAGTTGTCGTTAGCAGCCTTATAGCGTCCTCATCGTCCCAGCCATCTGCGTCCCAGCCATCTGCGTCCCAGCCATCTGCGGGCTTTCTACTGTAGTCACCAACTTCAAAGTTCCAGGATGGTGCTTCGTGCTTATTATCGGCTTCATTGGCTGCCTTTAATTTCTCGGTCGTCTTTTTATCTGCCTTCTCCTTGGGGCTGTCTTGATCGCTTCTTTATCAGCAGTTTTTTTTTCGCGGCCGCTTTTTTCCCCGGCAGCCGTTTTTTCCGCTTCAGCTTGGACTCGTCCTCGACGTGGTTTCCAACTAAAGAAGGGGATTCTTTGGATTTCTCCTTTACTTCTCCGTAAGTATTAGCGACCGAGGCGGCCATTAAGACCTCATGATTTCCTCCGAAAGATTTCACCTTAGCGGTGAACTTCGTGACGGATTTTTCGTCGTCGGAATTTCTTGCACCTTCTATTGTAATTGTGTTATTAGATCCGGCTTCTGAGTCTACTTTTTCATTTAAAACGGGCCACACCGATTCATGTTTGGAGCTTTGTGTGACTGAAGCCTCCTACGCTGAGATCATGTCGTAGTGGTACTTGGCGTTCACCGTTCCTGATGGTGGAACAGGTCCGACTGCAGACGTGGGCCCAATTCGTCCTTGCGCACTCCAAGGTCATCCTCGCAAATGTTGCCTGTTGTCGTCCCCAAGCTCGAGCCAAAGATGCCACAACGAAGCGAAATCATCATTCGAGAGCCACGTCCGGCTTTACCCGCCTCACCGCCAGGGGGCCGACTGTTCCTCAATCAGAAAAGGGGAATAAGGAGTCGGTTGTGCCACTGCTGAAGCTGCCGAAGACGAAACTGGTCAACGTCGAGAAGGATTGGGAGATAAAGTTGCACTCGGTCTGCGAAGAATACCGTGCAGCCGGCCCAGCTCATTGGATGTGCGCATGGTTGGTGGCTGAGTGCGGTATTGTTACCATCCCGACTACGATGATAAACGGGTCAGCATTGATGGTGATGATAGAGGCGATGGAGGTGGCGACGACATCACATGCAATGGCGGGCTCGACTACTCGGCCTTCAACCGCTTATACGAGTGCCACTAATTGGGTTTAGTGTAGTTTAAAATTTCTGTGAAATATGTAAAAATTACATAAAATTATTAAAATACACCGGCTTAGCTTCCATTTTTGTTTTTAAGTCTTTGAAAATAAAAATTTATTAGGACAAACGGTAGGGACAACCGGCTTCAATAGGATGATGTCGTGTGTCGGCACTCCCAACTACATAGTTCATCCAGCATATTCACCGGACCGTCTGCTCTTGGTTAAATAGGGATTCTAAGAGCAAGTACAATAAGCTTATGTAAGCGGGCTATAAGGATTAGAATAATATTTTTGTGATGACATGGAAGAGAGAGAAGAGGAGAGAGAAGAAGAGTGGGCTCTCATGCAAGAGCTAGCTGCAGCACGTGCTCCTAGGCACCTTGTGAGAGTGAGAGGTGGACCATGTATCAATAAAGTAACCCATTTTTATAGCTCACTATTGTACATGTTGGCTCTATAGTTGGCTATAGGTGACGTGGCAATTTCTTATAGCCAGCTGCTAGCTCTACTATTGAACTTGCTCTAAGAGTGTCTCCAACTGCACTGCAAAGCGCCCCCGAAAGGACCAATCGGATGCCGGACAGAAAAACAAACCACAGCGGCACCACTTAAAGGTGGGACCTACACGGAATTTTATCTGGCACCCACCAACGGACTGCAAATTTCGGGACGAACTTGGGGCTGCTGGATAGCACGCGGACATTGTCTCTGACAGGCAGGGTCCCTTGTGCCATAGAAAAATGCTCAGGAGGCTGCCGGCCAACTTACAGTAATGGCCTCGCCGGTTCTTAAGGCTATTGCTTCCCACATGCCGCCCTGTTGAATGCCTAGACATCTCACCGGCGTGACATGTCTCTTCGATTCGTCTGCCGCCGACTACAAAAACCCGCCTGCTAGATAGCACTCGGCCTCACTCTCGCCCGCTTTGACGCCACCCCTAATTCCACTTTCTCCTCCCCCTATACCACCCACGGCTCCATATGGAACGATGCCGAAGCCAAGGAATCTATGTGGCGCACAAAGGCTTCACCCTGCAACATAGAAGAAACCTCCTCGTCAGCTAGGCCCAGCTGTTAGAACATTTCAATATGTTTGTACCACCATACTTGTACGTGCCGAAGAGGTGGAAGATGATCCTGGCGGGCGATGCCGAACGTCGACGAGTTCACCCTCCACATTTTGAGGGATGTGATGACGATGGCGCAACGCCACCAACTACGCTCGAGGGCATGCTTGCATGTATGTGGTAGTGGGTCGCCGAAGCACGTGGCCCGCCTGAGCCACGCAAGCACCTCCACGGGCTTTGCCATCGGCGGCAAAGAAGCCCAAACTGGAGGAAGGAGGCCGGACCATGACGGGGCAACGGAATCGTCATTGGCGCGTTGCAGCTAGCACCTGCGATAGAGAACCGGGCAGAGGAGTGGTGCATCCTAGAGACGCTCTCATGCGACGCAATCGGCGGCAGAGACACACTTGTATTGACGATGACGTTTCTCCGCTCCGTGGACAAGCTACCGCCGCCGTGCCACCCTCTAGAGCCGGCATATAGCCCTGGTTCAATCTGATGCTGCACGCGTCGACGGAGGAGCACCCGCCGCCGAATCAGCCGACAAGAGTGAAGCCATAGCCCATCAATGGCTAGTGGATTTGGATGGGTTGAGGATGTCCCAGCAGCCGAAGCTCTACAACGGCGGCATCATCAATTTCTCCGATAACGATTCGATGTCGCCACTGTCTAGCTAGGTTTTCTATTGTTGAGGTTTAGATTTTAATTCATATAAAAATAATCGAATTTGAAAAATATTTGGTGAGGTTTAGATTTTAATTTTTTTATATTATGTTTGGGGACCGCCACCTTAGGCTGCACGCCCTATATCCAGCATCCCAGATACTCAAAAAAGGAAGGGTTTTTTATCGAATTGCCCACAGCGGTCCACTACTACTCAGTTTTACCCCTAGCGCCGAATGGTGCTCAGTTTTGCCCCTAGTCCGTGCGCAACTACTATGGAGAGGCCGGAACGGTAAGTTTGGAGTCGAATCCGTTTTGCGAAGTGGGTCCGAGGAGTCAGACTCCGTTTCGCAAAGTGGGTCCGGGTGGGACTGCCAAGTTCGTTGAAACCGTCCGGAGCTTACAGGTGGGACCACGGTTATTTGAGTATGCTGAATAGTCCACACTCGAGCTTCCTGCCACCATCGTCGTGCGCTGCCGCCCAATTTAGTTAACCCGCCGTCGTGCGCTACCGCTCTCGCCGCCGCCACCGTCGCACCACCCCCTGCTGCGCCACGAGCACCTGCGGCACCACCACCACCACCACCGATGGGTTCGGCTTGGGGGGCGAAAAGGAGGGGCAGCCCACGCGGGCTAGATCTGTCAGTGACGCATGGGAAAACCGCGGGCCCCCGCGTCGGTCAAAGTGTGCCGGAGTAACGGAACGCGCGGCGCAGTAAATGCCCCGCCAGGGCTACAAAAGGCCCATCGCCCTCACCGCACTCACTCTCATCGCCCTCGCCGCATTTCACCTAGACACCCCGAGAGGATGCCTCGCCGGCTCCTTGCAAACCGCAACTCGCCGTTGTACTGCCGGCCCGCGGCCGCGACGCGAGGCCACAGTGACGGAGATAGCGACAACGAGTTCAGCCGACGCAGGAGGAGGCGGCGCCCAAGCAGCAGCCGTCGCAGGAGGAGGCGGCGCTCGAGCAGCAGCCGGCGCAGGAGGCGCAGCGCTGGAGGAGGCACAGGCGGAGGCAGCCAATCTGGCCCGAGCAGCACGCGACGTTCTACTCGTTCCAAACATGGCGGAACGAGGAGGCGGTCCACCAGGTGCGCGCTTGGCTCGAGGAGGCGGCGGAAGCGGCCGAGGCTGCCGATGTTCGTGCATCCCTGGAGACCCACCAGAGGGAGGAGGCGGAGCGCCAGGTCTACCGGCAGCTCACCGCAACCGCGGCGTTGGATGAGCAGCAGACGCTCCTCGCGCTGTACGAGAGCGACCGGCGCAAAGTTGCCCTGCAGAGCGAGAGGCGGAACCGCCGCCATCCCTCCGAGCAGACGCAGCTGCACCGGCTGCGGATCGAAGGCAGAGCGGAGCGGCGCTGGCTCGCTACGGTGGCGAACCCATCGCCAAGCGACCCATCGCCCTTCGCCAAGAACGACCACGAGGCGGGGCCCTCCAACATGCTGGCCTACGACGAATGCGAGGAGGACGACGAGGAAGAGGACGACGTCTAAGAGGAGGGCGACGACAAGGCCGGGTGATCGCGGCGAGCCTCGGCCTGCCGTAGTTTTTTTAAAGTTTTTTCAATGTTTTTAGTTAAATTATGCCGTCTTTCTGTAAAAATATCGTTGAATCTATGAATTTGCGCCTATTTCAACGAGTTCGCCGTTTTTTAATTAATTTTGAGTATTTCTTAACAAAATCACGAGCCAGAATGTAGATTAAAAGCGAAAAGAGGGAGTAGTTTGGATGATGTTTGAATAATGTTGTATGATTTTGAACCAAGTCATTCCAAAATTTTAGGCAAATGTGCTTCAAATGAGGTCTGAAGCTAGGGTAGACACCCCCGTTTGAAATTTCATGAAAGATTCGACCTTGCCAAAATTATCCAAATAAATTTGAGGAGCAACTATATCATATATAACAACAATGTGCGTTGGATTCATGTCATTTTTATTTTTTTTGAATTATTTATGCTCATTTAAAACCATCGCTCTATTCTCATGAGAAATGTGATTCAAATGAGGTACGAAGCTAGGGTAAATACCCCCGTTTATAATTTCATGAAAAATTCAATCTTGCCAAAATTATCCAAATAAATTTGAGGAGCAACTATATCACATATAACAACATTGTGCGTTGGATTCATGTCATTTTTTTTTGAATTATTTATGCTCATTTGCAACCATCGCTCTATTCTCTTGAGAAATGTGCTTCAAATCAGGTTTCATTATGTTTAGAATAATTCTTTTGTAAATCTGAAGTTTCATTATGTTTTGAATAATTCTTCTATTTTTTATTTTTTATTTAAATAACATGGTTTAATAGAAAAATCATATGTAAAACTGATAAAAATCATCGCTGTAGTAAATCTGAAGTTTCATAATGTTTTGAATAATTCTTCTATTTTTTATATTTTTTTATTTAAATAACATGGTTTAATACTTAATAGAAAAGAAATCATATGTAGAACAGATAGAAACCATCGATCCCTGTGGCCAACGGACCAACCAATCCGAGCGCAGAATGAGCGTCTCGCGGATCGCTGTGGCTGCGAGCGCATCTATCCGATGCACGATTCCTTCTAGAAGACGTCGATCCAAGAGCCCAGGTCGAATCTTTGGGTGTCCTTCTAGAAGCTTTTCGGCTGGTCAAACAGAGGGTTAAACAAGCTTGAAATGAGCATACGTAATTCAAAGAAAATCGAAAAAATATAAAGCCGACGCACATAGTAGTGTTATGTCATATAGTAACGAGAAAATAAATATAAACCTGTCTTATAAAGAATGGAACGAAAAACTTGTCTAATATGTGATATCTTGAACAGACTAGTATAGAGTTCAAGAAAATGAGATGAGTTTCAAACCTTTGGAGATGAAATAAGGTCACAATCTCACGAAAGCTTCATTTTGGTGTGACTAAGAAAGATCCAAAGTTATTTTACATTTTGATGTTTTAAAATTGTTTTATTTACGATTTTCGATTAAAACCATTATTATTCAAAAGAAAATAAATAATACGAATATTCATCCAATAAATTTTCAGGCTTCGGAACTACATTATATAGGTCGAATACAAGTCTAGGAAAAATATAAATAGGATTTATAAACATTAGAACGAAAGCCTTCACTAAAATGTGATTCCTCGAATACAGTAGTAGAGATTTCAAAGAATATGAGGTGGAAACAAAATGAATCTTCCGAAGAGGTGGGTTCTACCTTTTTGATTTGTGTTCCTATGGGCTATCCTAGCACAACCAAGCAAATAGTTCCACATTGCTACCCCCTTTCGACGCCGATACCGCGTGTTTCCGTATAAGTCCGGTATTTCTCCAGCGGGTAGGGTTTCACCGGGAGGGGGGCACGGAGCGTCTGGATCCCAACACAAGCTAGGGGGTGCCATACCATGTTAGTATATGTGTGTTGTGTGCTTTGGATGTCAAAGATTGCTCTCCGGGGTGTGACCCGCTTCACCGGCATCCACTTCTCTCTCGTGAGCGCTTATAGGGTGAAACTCATGTATCGGACCAAACATCGTGAATTTTCTGAAGAGGTGGGATCTACCTTTTTCTTTTTGTGTTCCTATGGGCTATCCTAGAACAACCAAGCAAATAGTTCCACATTGCTACCCCCTTTCGACGCAGTTACCGCGTGTTTCCGTATAAGTCAGGTATTTCTCCAGCGGGTCTAGGGTTTCACCGGGAGGGGGGCTACGGAGCGTATGGATCCCAACACAAGCTAGGGGGTGCCATACCATGTTAGTATAGGCGTGTTGTGTGCTTTGGATTTCAAAGATTGCTCTCGAGGGTGTGACCCGCTTCACCGGCATCCACTTCTCTCTCGTGAGCGCTTATAGGGTGAAACTCCTGTATCGGACCAAACATCGTGAATCTTCGAAAGAGGTGGGTTCTAACTTTTTGTTTTCTGTTCCTATGGTCTATCCTAGCACAACCAAGCAAATAGTTCCACATTGCTACCCCCTTTCGACGCAGTTACCGCGTGTTTCCGTATAAGTCAGGTATTTCTCCATCGGGTCTAGGGTTTCACCGGGAGGGGGGCTACGGAGCGTCTGGATCCCAACAGAAGCTAGGGGGTGCCATACCATGTTAGTATAGGTGTGTTGTGTGCTTTGGATGTCAAATATTTCTCTCCGGGGTGTGACCCGCTTCACTGGCGTCCACTTCTCTCTCGTGAGCGCTTATAGGGTGAAACTCCTGAATCGGACCAAACATCTTGAATCTTCCGAAGAGGTGGGTTCTACCTTTTTGTTTTGTGTTCCTATGGGCTATCCTAGCACAACCAAGCAAATAGTTCCACATTGCTACCCCTTTCGACGCAGTTACCGCGTGTTTCCATATAAGTCAGGTATTTCTCCAGCGGGTCTAGGGTTTAACCGGGAGGGGGGCTACGGAGCGTCTGGATCCCAAGACAAGCTAGGGGGTGCCATACCATGTTAGTATAGGTGTGTTGTGTGCTTTGGATGTCAAAGATTTCTCTCCGGGGTGTGACCCGCTTCACCAGCATCCACTTCTCTCTCTTGAGCGCTTATAGGGTGAAACTCCTATATCGGACGAAACATCGTGAATCTTCCGAAGAGGTGGGTTCTACCTTTTTTGTTTTGTGTTCCTGTGGGCTATCCTAGAACAACCAAGCAAATAGTTCCACATTGCTACCCCCTTTCAACGCCGTTACCGCGTGTTTCCGTATAAGTCCGGTATTTCTCCATCGGGTCTAGGGTTTCACCGGGAGGGGGCCTACGGAGCGTCTGGATCCCAACACAAGCTAGGGGGTCACCGCACTGTACCAACTATCTCTAAAAATGTCTAGAAATGACATGGCCGAGTAGTGCAGACAGCACCCGTCTACACTATTGTACATGCCCTAAAAATAGAGGGAACCAAATCCTGTTACTTTGCCCACCTTACGTTCTCTGACTTTCTCCCATGACACGTGGGTCCGGTGTGTGATGGGCTCCATTTGTCAGTGACCTAAAGTCAGAGGATCCCGTTCCCGCACAGAGAAGCGCTCGTCTCAGGGTTTGCAGGCGGTTGCCGCCGTAGTTTGCATGCATGGACTCGATCTGCACCGTTCCTTACGATCAAACGATCGAAAATGACGCGGTGGATGGACTGGGTGTTTTGTCTCAATGTAACTGCATGCAACAACGGACACTGTCTAGTGGTGCCCCGTTCACCAGCCCGGTGCATGCACGCCTCGTTTTTTCAGAGTAAACAACGTGGCAGAAGAAGAAAAGAGTAAACGTCGCGTCGCATTTGCAGCAGCCCTGTACGCCTCGTTTCAGAAACACGAGTCGCGTCGCATTTGCAGCAGCCCTGCACGCCTCGTGTCAGAAACACGAGTCGCGTCGCATTTGTAGCGACGCAGCCCTCCACGCCTCATTTTTAGAAGATACGCATCAATGCATATGCAGCGAGGCAGGATTTGGCGTGAGACTTTGGACTTTCTTCTCTTCACCTCTTTAATACACGCACGCAACGTCGAATCACTTTGACTGCCTAATGCACACGCTCGTACTCCGTATCACTAGCTGTCCTACGCCTACGTCTACGCCTGTTCTACACCGCTTTGACCATGCCTCGACTCTTCTACACTGCATCCAACGTTTTCACACAGTTTGCTTCATCTATCCCAATTAATTCACGTCTCATCGTGTCTTTAAATAGCCCGTTTCACTCGTCCTCCATCTTCTCATCCCTCTCCAGCCCTTTGCCTTCTCTCCCTTCAAGCCCCGAACAATGTCTTCCTACTCTCTCCCTTCAAGCCCGGAGTCTGTCTCCGACGAGGACAACCACCCCAAGGCTCGGTCTTGGTACGAGGCCGAGTGGCCGCCGGAGGAGTTGGACGTCCTGTCCATCGAGCTTCCCGTCGACTCTCCCAAACGGGAGCGATCGCCGACGCCTCCCTTCGTCCACCGCCCCGTCCCTTCCACCGCCCCCAAGACTTTGGACATCTCCCCCAAGACGAACCGTCGCCTCAAGAAACTGGAGCGGCTGGAGAAGAAGGAGTTGAAGGCGGAGGAGAAGAAGGAGGCGAAGGAAGAGGCGAAAGCTTTCCAGGCCAGCATCAAGCGGTCCATTGAGAGGGAGGAGGAGAGGATGCGGGCGGAGAACCGCCGCGCCCGGATCAAGCAGGAGATCGAGATCCGGGCGGCGGAGTGGAGGAAGTAGGGCGGCGCCGGAGAGCGGGAGCAGTCAGGGCTAGGCTTTTAAAAAAAAAATTTAAATGTAATGTCCCTCGGGTCCCACTGAATATATGTAAAGTGGGGTTAGTTATACTTTCTAAGTATGTTTAATTATATATAAAGTTATGTTCTTATATTTGTCAAAATGTACCCACTGTTTAGAAGTTTTATCCTTTCTAATTATCGCTTTAAAATCTGCACATTGTAAACAAAATTTATATATAAGAGATGTGATGCATTATGTTTTCTAAGATAATATACAAATTTCAGTTGATCACAGTATATTTTTTATATTATTAATACGAATAATTTGATGGTTTAATAAATGGATAATGTGTAGTCTGGATGTAGTGATTAATAAATATAAATGGATAATGTGTAGTCTGCATGTTGACATTGAGCCTCATTTGACATTGGGCCGCAAGCAACGGTCAACAGCTGGGGCCCACAGGCCGCGCCAACGGTTCTATGATGGGTCCCATAGGTCAGCATCCTAACGGGGGTAGAAAGTTACGGTGGGAGCAGCGAAACGAGTCCTTACGGACAGAATAGTGGCAAAACTGATGTCGATTCGACGCTAGGATAAAACTGAGGTCGTGGTGCCAACTCAGGACACTCTGTTAAATAACCCAAAAAGGAAAAGGAAAACATTGCCAGCAAGATGAATTCGACGGATATGGATTTATGGATGACCTTCGGCATGGTCTAGAGTGCTTGTTTCTCCTGTTTGCCTCGGTGCATAGTTTATGGGTCGTAGCTCACAGTGTGTATCCCATGGGCGACATGACACGATGAACTGATGCCTATTTTGTTCATTTAAGCGAAAAGCCAGATAGAAGCAAGACGACACGGCCCGCTGCGCGCTCGTCTTCTGCATCTATTCCTTCATCCCAGCTCGGAGGTGATGGCGCATCCGTGGCCACCAGTTTTGTCTCTCTCCGATACATATTGCTGTGCGACCAACATGAACGCGTTGGAAAATCGCGAACACCTGCTTGCCCACCGGGGTCTGACAAAATGTACTCGATTACTCCTTGGACAGTACTCCCGGCCGCTTGGCTGTAGCATGCAGACATAGGAGCTAGTAGCACCCCTGCAGACTACGGTACATGCATGTCGTAGGCTCTCGTAGTGTTGCTTCTCTCTTCAGACCCTGCCCTACTAGCTATGGCTGTGCAGTCCCATCGTGACTGTCTGGTGTGTTACTCTAAACATTTCATTTCTACTTATAAAATAGATATGATTTTTGAGATTTATGTTTGACCAACAATCAGCATCTTTACCTAATAATAAAAGCGTTAAGGTTTCTTGCTCCAAATTTTCGTCCGTTTTTTGGTTGGTCCGATTTCCTTGGTATGGTTCGTTGGTTCGTACGTTGTCCACAACATATACGTCGCCTCAGTCCGTTTCCTGTAGAAATTCCCTTCCACGTACAAGAAAACAACAGGGAAGGATCCAAAACGGAAAGAAATTGGAGTCTGTACCGACTAAAGCCTTCCTTTGTTGTTAGTAAGTCGCGGATCGCTCAAATTTTTGTCTGCTCGCTTTATATACCTCCGGTCGTTTCGTACGTTGTCATAGCATAGACCATGTACTACTCAAATCTATCGTTCCACCATCATAAAAGGAAAGGTGCGAGCACCAAAACAAGGATTACAAGCGCCATATATACCTTTGAGAAGAGCTCTTATTTACCGTGGTCTTCTCCGGGTACCTGCCCGATCGGCGGCGGCCATGCACTGGAACGTGCAAGACGCTCTTTATCCTCACCACATCCGTCGATGAGGGCCACATCAACGGCATCCTCTTCAACTTGGCCACCATGGGAAGTCAATCGGGTTGAGCTGCCGATCGGGCCTGGCCGGCGTGATCTCTCGAAAGCGCATCGTGGGTAGGCTGCGGGACGTGCTGAAAGAAGAGGAGGTTATCGAGGCTGCCAAGCGGCAAGAGGAGGAGAGTGGGGTGGCTACGTGGGCAGGGAGAGTAACAGAAGCACGACGGAGCGGGCAGAAGACTTGCCCGCGGATCCAGACGTCGATGCAGTCGGCGTGGAAGTCGTGCGCGCAGACCTCGTCGTCATATACGAACTGCAGGAGTCACACCGCGCAGTCGTTGGCGCCGGCGCTTGCGCGCGCCGCCGAGAGGAATTGCGCCGAGGGCACCGACTTGATGGCACGTTGTCAGGAGGTACAGCGAGCAGGTGTGATATGTGTTGTCGTACGCTGTGAAGGATGTATGTGAACGAGTAGTTCGCCGGCGAGGAGTTCCAGCCTGCGAGCATGATGGGCAGTAGACGATGCCACAAGGGATGCCGCCACCATTGACGGCAGAGGTGTTGAACCGGCACATCAGATTAGTGTAAGTGCCCTGTGTGCTCTCTCCCTGCCGATTTTAATCAGTGTCAACATGGTCTGAGGTCACCGCCATCGAGATTGAAGTGATGCTAAAAATTATTGTGCAACTACTTTTCATAATTGGCCGGTGTTTGTCCCGCGGTGTCCAGAGACCAGACGATGGGTCTGCAGACTCCTCCTACGGGAAAAATTGGTACCTCTGAAGTTGTATTGGTCGAGTATCATTAGCAACAGACACTCTGTTGATGCGATGCTTCTCATGGGAAAACATGTTGATAGATAGGACTCCAGGTCCATATCATGTGATGGTTTTCAGGAGTGCTGCATTGATTTTCTGGGAACGTTCTTGATTTACGCGATATATTGTCTGTGCCAAGCAGAGGCTGACAACGGTCACAAGTACTATGTCTGTAAGGGTTACCTCGGATCTTCTCCATGTACCTAAAAAAGGTATGGTCTTGTCCATGTATTAGTTGACTAGCCTGGCATAGTAGCTTAGCTTTGCTTGCATCACATCGTGAGATGTTTTTAGAAGCATGATTGCATGCGTATTTTGGTTTTCCATTGATTATTTTGAATTGGCATCGTATCTTAGATATAAACAACTAAAATCAGATAAGGGAGAGTAATCCTAGATATTATTATGAATACAATAGATTGGAATAATAAAGTACAATTGATTGATTGCTATATATTTAACTTAAATTAAAAAATGATTTATCATGGCATATGCTATGCGGCTTCTACAAAACGCTATGGTTGTACCGAAAAGAATTTAGTTTGTTTTCCTGTTCAAACACAGATTTTTTTTCTTCCGTAGCAACGCACGGGCACATTTCCTAGTAATAAATAAATATATTTAGTTTATAGATTACTCTGTATCAAAATGATGTTATAGCATTTCCTAAACAAAAAGTATCAATACATAATTTAGCATAAGATACGTATAAATCTTCATACTAAAACGTGTCTATATAAGTTTTGTCTACCAAATGTTAAAACATTTTATATTTTGATACGGAGGAAGTATATTATTTAAATCATATTTTAATAATATTAATTTTGTAAAAAAAATCAAGATACAACATTGCTTATTCAGTTGGTAAAAAATCATCTCGCTAAACGGATTAGTGTGTCGTTTGTTGGCGACATAGCAAAGTTGTTGTGCTGGTGATGGTACATCCGTGCAAGGGAATGTGATGCACAAGAGGCATGAGAAGCGAGAATGTTTGTTTAGCATCTTGGTCACACGCTGGATTTTTGCCCTAACGAAGCTGTCTGGTTCAGACATTTTAGTATTCCTTAAAATATGTATGTAATGCTAAACAATGCACCGATGAGTTTATGATGGATAAGCCATAAAGTTTGGTTCTTCATTTTTTATCATCGTCTTAACTGTTAACCTGATGCGAGTACTGTACATAGGGTGTAATCATCATGCTCATGCACTTTTCGTCTGTACTGCATGCGGCTCTTAAATTGTACTTTAACACCCATCGTTTTGGAGTGCCACCGCGGCTAGATATATCAAGACATGTAGCCCTCTTGGAAGTACAGCGCTTTCATCAGCAAGCTGATCACGGGAAACAAGCAATCATTGGTAAAACTGAAGATAGAGTGAAGATTCAGGCTAGATAGGCAGCGGTATTACATACTTTTTACGGTACCTCTAGATACCAGCAGTAAAAAAATGTTTATCCATCCGTTCTAAAGATCCCATCCGTTTTAGGTTAGTCTATATTCTTATCGAATCTATTGTTCACGATCACACTTTTCCAAGCTAAAGTTTAACGGTTTGGTATGTGTTTTGTTTTGTGCACACTTTAATAAAATATAAAAAATGGCTCACATTTTTACCAACTTTTATCACATTTTATATCTCTAATTTCTTAGACACACTTGTCAAAACTAGTTTTGGTAAAAAAAAACACACAAAATCGTATGGCTGCGCGCGCGACCGGATAGGAGGCAGAGAGACGGGGGAGTGGGCTGGGCCGGCCTTTCCTTTTTTTTTTTCAATACTGTTTTCTACATTAAGCCATAACTTTGTTTTAACGATCCAAAATGCCTCAAACAAAATTCTATAATTTTGTGAAATCATTCTCTTTCAAATGAAAACATTTGTGCTGTTTCAAACACAAATAAAATTTTATATTTTCGAAATAATGAATAATTGACTAATAGTGACTTAATGCTATAGAGAAATAAATACTTTGAAATAATAAAACTAATTTTTGAATGAGGCTTTCTTTGAAGGATTATGGAGTTAGAGGCATGTTTGGATTATCATTTCCAATAGCATTGGAATAATATATAATACTTCCTTTATGTTTGAGTTTTTATTTGTTTTTGGTGGATTGGTTTAACCAGAAAACAAAAGTTTTAAATTTTTGTGATTTTTGACTTTCTCCAAAAATCAGGGATGTTACAGACTACCACCCTTAAAAGAAATCTCGTCCCGAGATTTGGGAAGGCTAGAAAGAAAGATAGGTTTGGGCATGTGGGTTTACACAAGTTGAGTGGGCTACCACCATTAAAAGAAATCTTTGTGGGCATTCTAATCACATGGCTTGATGGAGTAGCTTGTCTCGAGATGTCTTGAGTAGAACTTTCCTTCGAAGTAGGGCTGCAGGGTGACTGGTGCCTTGTTGAACTTCATGTGACACTGAGGGGTCACTCTTTGGGTCAATCAAAAGTCTTTGGGTCCCTCTCAACTTAGTCTTTTGATGTCCTTGGCAATCTTCCATCTTGTTGTTGATCTTCTCATGGTTGTTGGTATTCTAGCTAGGTATCTTGATGGGTTTATCTTAGATGAGTAGATATTTAGAAAGATCTAAATGAGATTCCTAGCCAACACAACAGAGCAAGAAAGCACATCTTACAATCAACATCTAATCAAGCATTTTTCACACCAAACAACAAGGTTTTAGGAAACAACTAATATTGTCATACCACACTTATTGGTATGATCAATACACTAATACATTAAAGTTGTTCTAACAAGGTAACTAGATTGGTGGTCTCATCTATATCTTGTGTAGTCTTCAATCCATTCTCTGAATGTCTTGTTGTGTCTCTGATTATTGTGGAGTATGAGTTCTTCTCTAGGTTCTTCAATGATCTTCTATGTAGCACTTCATGTTGTGTGAATGATACTTCTTGCACTTCGAGGCGTGGTATTCACCACAATTGTCTTGTTGGTATACACAGGTTGTCATCTAAAACAAGAGAAGAAAATTTTGAAGATGAATAATGGATGAGAGGATATGAGAAGGATGAGAAGTTTGTCTTTAGAAGATTTGAATAAAATAGGTTTTCAACCTAGGGTCTTTTCCAAACTTAAGGTCTCGAATTCTACAGGCAACACAATGCTCTGATACCATTTTTTAGTGTTCCCACATTTAAATAATGCAAGAATTCTGTGTTATTGTGCTAGTCCCTGGATCAATTGCTAGCACCACAGTTCAAAATGAAATATCATGCAAATGCGTCAAATTTTAATACATCACAAGATCCAGACTCTACAAAAAGAGTATTACAACTTGCATAGTCTTGGAAGACTAGCAGAAAAAAAGAAATACAACAGAAAACATAGTACAACATTGAGCCAATCTTCTTCATGTGCCATAGGAAAAACATTTTGGCGGTAGACTCGAGATCCTAAACAAACTCCTCACTCGTCTTCAGATTAATCTGCATGATGGAATATGCAGCCACAAGGGGGTCAATACAATTTAATATATTGGCAAGTAACACTATGGTGGATATAAATGGCAATACTAATAGTACATGCTTATTTGGCTGAGTGTATTTTTGGCTAAGTTTGCATAAAGCCAGTTTTATCCTATCTTTTATCATAAAACAATTTCATCTGTAATAGGTATCACTGATAGAAACCAGTGAACCTTAACTAAATTAAGGAGTAGCACTCATAGAAACCAGGGTAAACTCCTACCCATGTTCACGAGTCAAAATTTTATTATGAAGTTGGCATGATGAGATTCTTCCGTCATTCCTTGTCCATCTGCTCAAACTGTCCATGACCTGGGACACGGCTAAGATCTTAGTTTGTCGACTCTGTAGAGTTTGTGCACTTTCACCTTCAGACTCAAATCATCCCAAACATCCTATACACTCTGAGTGCATTAAGGAAAGGAGAAGATTGAGACGATATCTTTTAGAAGAAATTCCAACACCGTCCGACTTGACCCGTTCCAACCTACACGCCCTACATCTGCTTGTCAAGCACTGGTGAGTTCATTCAACTTAGTTGATCAAGACATATCCCATATGACTAAAGGCTGCACGGGAAGCTACTAAACTTAGAAGAACATATTAATCTCTTTGTTCCTGGGTGGCAATCCGCAAGTGTACTCCTTCGGTGAAAAACACCATAGAAATGGCCTAGGGAGACACTCAACATAAACCAATCCTTCCACTTCCACCCAGGTGATTCATTAAACTTAGTAGTTTTTATCCTTAACATCTAAATAAAACATTTCAAGAGCATAGAAATTCTACTAAGTTCAATGTCTTCTATACTAGCAGGATATGAAAGGATGGCCACACACTACATGGGATAATAGCATAGCATAATACTTAGACAAAATTTCCTACCATGCATACTACTCAAAACTCTACGAATGCATAGTAAAAATAATAGGTAGTTGATGGTGTGTTACTTGCCTTTGACGTTGGTGAAGAACAATCACGTTCTCTTCACAAAAGAACATTGCTCTACGTACAATCTATACATTGAAAACACAACAACAACATAAAAAGTCATTCTAACAAACATACAAACAGAACAAAACATACAAGCAACAATCATAGCAAAAGCGTTTCACCAAAGTTAGTGGAGACAAGGTTTGTTAAAAAAACTACAACTTATGAAAAGGACTTAGTGAAATAGGGTATAGGGTTAGTTACTAGGGCATGCGTTGGTTAAGGTTAAAGTTTGTGGAAAACAACCTCATACTTATCGAGGAAGTTTTCAAGAGTTCACTAACGGTGATCATTTTATTTCAACCAAGGTAACACATAACTAGGTGTAACACTTACTTGGTTTCATCAAAGACAATTGTAGCGTTCCCACACTTAAATAACGCAAGAAAGTCTCACACAACTGAAAGTGATCATTAGACAAGAGGAAGTCTTATAATCGAAGTTATGCAAGGAGTAGTGATTGCCACACAACGGAATGAACATAGAGCTATAAGTGTATGAAAGCTCTCCAGTGGAACTAGTGGGGGTGCATCCAACTTGATTGCTCACGAAGAGCTAGAGGTCTTTTGAGGAGGCTCATCATTGGAATATACAAGCCAAGTTCTATAATGTAAGTTCCCCACATAGTTATGCAAGTCATAATATGAAAACTCTCTCCAAACTGAAGTGATGCTGCTAACCAAGCACAAGTGTGGAATAAATGATAGTAGTGCTGCCCCTCTCTCTTTATTATCTTTCTTTTTCCTCTCTTTTTTTTGGCTTTTTTATATTTATAACCTCACTTCTAGGGGCAACACTCTATTTTACAATGAATCATCACACTTTTAGTACTCATAACTCAAACTGAAATATCTCTAATGTCAATAAAACTAAATGCTCCTGCCAGTGTAGCAGTATGAAAAATAACAATGAAGCATGACAAGTAACATAATGATGATGGATGTTGTATGGCAATATATCTCGGAATGGCTATGGAAATGCGATGGTAGGTAGGTATGGTGGCTGTTTTGAGGAAGATAAATTTTGGTTTATGTGTAGAAGAACAAAGTTCTCCCGCGGGGTTTGGATGTACTGGCAAAGTTTGCACCAACTCTCAATGTGAGAATGAGCAATGCACAATACCGAAGAGGCAAGCTAATATGGATGGTGGAAGTGCCAGAAAACCGAACATAGAAATCACAAGTTAAAAGATTCCAAATAAAATCATGATGTCACGAGGCATAATGAAAATCACTCCAAGAGGGTCCGTGGCAGTGACAAGTCACTGTTAGCTACCCCGACCGTAGTGCGTAACAAAAAGCTATCACGCTTTCTATCAGCAAAGGAAGTCATATACCATTATTCTATCAACTGGTTATTTGAGTGTGGCACAGTTTCAAGCTTCTAGACCAACCATTAATTGTTTTTACTTTACTAAACCAGCAAGTTTACCATTAATCATATTAATATCTCAAAACAACAGCAAATAATCAAGTGAAACAGTTTAGTGATCTACAAGAATATGACCATCTACCACACACAGAATTTTCTATTTCCAACAAGCACCATATAAGACATGCTTTAACAAAAATGCTATACATGCTACATCAAGAAAACATGAGAGTACTCAGATAAAACTACTAAAACTAAAAGCTCTGAATACGATATGCCATGAAAACAAGAGCTGAACAGGAATTTTTGCACTAACTAGAAAAAAAACTAAGAATACTAGCATAACAAGTATTCAAATGAAAAGGCAGAGCGTGTCTCTCTCGCAAACAAGGATGCTAGGTCCAACGAGAGTATTGCAGCAAGGAAAACAAATAAAACAAAGAAAAACAATATAAAAACAAACAGATACTCCAAGTAAACTTCATATGATGTGACCGAATAAAAATATAACCTCACGAGAAATGACCTGATAGATAGTTGATGAAGAAAGGGATGCCTTGGGCATCCCCTAGATTAGATTCTTGAGTCTTCTAAAAATATACTTGGATGTACCACGGGGGAATCCCCAAGCTTTGACCTTGGACTCTTCTTGATCACATATATCACCTCTTATCTTGTACCTTGAAAACTTCCTTCACACAATACTCAAACAGTAATTCACATTAGAGGGTTAGTGCAAAAATTAAAAATACATTGGTTATGCATGGAACACGTTCTATTGATACTATTAAACATTAACTACAGTCACTAATGTTTTGTGAAACAAAGAAATCCACTTGACATTGTAAAAGAGCAAATGCAAGAAAAATGGCAGAATCTCTCAAAATCAGAACAATCTGTAAAGATGAATTTTTTCGGGGCACTTAAGCTGCTCAAATCGAAAAACCTAGAGAACTAAAAAGTTGCGGAATTAGCTGTGGAAAAAGAACAAAAAAATTCAGATCATTCTGATCTTCTAGGATTTTATACGATTTTTTACGATGGATAGTAGAAATCCGAAAATCAACTCCAACTCTCGTCAGAAACCTTACTTGGCACTACTAACACATGAAAAGAATGATACAAAGGAGTTACTACGGAAGTATACAACCCTTGACTGAAAGAAAACAGAGAAAAACAAAGCAAAATTAAAACCATGGGCTATCTCCGAAGAAGCGATTTTCTTTAACGCCTTTTAGCTAGGCCCAGAAAAATGGAATCAAGTATTTTCAAGTGAAGAAGCATCCAAATCAAGATTCAACAATTCCTTAATAATGCATTGTATTTTATCTAAGTGAGTTTCAGTGGCACCTCTCTTAGAACTTTTAGGCTTACTATTCTCATCAAATAAATTCTAGGAACAATCCAATTAAAATTCTTTTTTTGGGCTTCATGCAATGCTATCAATTTAAAGTGTATTGTTATTTTCTCCTCATTTTTATTATTAGGTTCGGCTTTTTCGAGAGTACCAACAACATCTATGCATGATCGTAGCATATTGAAACGATCGAACACTTTTCTAGCTTCTATAGCAACATCTCCAAATTCTTTAAGCATGGTTTCTAAAATAAGTTTTTTTCTTAGCATCTTCAATGTTATTTAAGTTGAGGAACATATGCTTTAATATGGGATGGAGGTTAAAAAACCTAGTTTCCAACATGTGAACTAAAGAAGCTGCAGCAGTATCATAGTTTGGAGCAAGTTATACTATGGATTTTTCCTCTAAATTTTCATGCTTACTAACGTGATTGAAGAATTCTTTAATAGTATCCTTTCCGAGTATAGAACGATTTCCTACCGGCAGATCTTTTAGGGTAAACTTAGGGAACATGATGAAGAATAACAACGAAATAACAAAAGTAATAACTAGAATAAGAACTATTTTTTTTGTGTTTTTGATAAAGAGAAGCAAACAAGACAAAATAAAGTAAAACAAGCAAAACTAAAACAAAGTAAAGAGATTGGAAGTGAGAGACTCCCCTTTGCACAAATTATCTTCCTCCCCGGAAACGGCCCAGAAAATATGCTTGATGCGTGTGAATACACGTTCGTTGGGAAACCCCAAGAGGAAGGTATGAAGAGTGCAGTAGCAAGTTTTCCCTCAGAAAGAAACCAAGGTTTAATCGGCCAGTAGGAGGAAGGAGTAACTTCATAAGGTGAAGCAGCTGAGATTGTAGGGTGCACTACTGGTTCAGAAGCACAATATGGAACCTTCACAACACAATCAAATCACTTTTCCCCAACGAATTAGGGAGGTTGTCAATCTCACCGGTTTTGCTGAACACAAAGAGGTTAAACGTATGGTGTGGAAAATAGTACGAAAACAGTAGGAACAGTAAGAGAGAAGTATGAAAGCAGTAGGTGTTTATCAGTATGAGGAAAAAGTGACGGGGTCCACAGTTCACTAGTGGTGTGTCTCCATGAAAGATAAATAACATGTGTGGTGAACAAATTACAGCTGGACAATTGACAGAAATGAAGACTGCACCGTAGTGCCTAAGTAAAAACATAAAGATTACTGTGTGATTCATGCGGGCATTACAACAAGATACATAGACCGTTATCCAACTGCATCTATGACTAATAATCCACCCTCCGAATATCATCCGAACAAACGTTGGGTATTAAGTTGCAAGCAACAGAAAATCACAGTAAGCAAAGTGTGTAATGTAAACAATAACATCATCCTTAGACAAAGCATTGTTGTTTTCTCCCTAATGGCAACAACACATCCTCCATCCGTCACGTTTCTGCCACTCGAGCACAGATGCAAAGGAGGCATGAACCCACTATCGAGCATAAATACTCCCTCTTGGAGTTACTAGCATCTACTTGGCTAGAGTATCTACTAATAACGGAGAGCTTGCAAGATCATAAATAACATAAGCATGAATATAACATGATAGATTGATAATCAAAATACATAGCATTCAACATTCATCAGATCCTAGCAAACACAACATGTAGCATTACATAAAGATGATCTTGATCATGTTAGGCAGCTCACAAGATCTAAACATGAGGTACAAAGTGGAGAGAACAACCATCTAGCTACTGCTATGGACCCTAGTCCAAGGATGAACTACTCACGCCTCACTTCGGAGGAGGGCATGGTGGTGTAGACCCCTTCGGTGATGATTTCCCCCTCCGGCAGGGTGCCGGGGAGAGCTCCAGAACCCTCCCGATCTCGGGATGATGGTGACGGAGCCCTCGGGTGTTCTCTCGGGTAAAAGCAGCGTTCAAAAAAGCGCTCGCTTAAGCGTCTAAGCGAGCGAAGCGAGCATAATCTCTCAGCTTTTGGCCTTAGCGGCCCATTAGGCGCTAAGCGCAGAAAAGCGGGCCGCTTTCTTCTCAGCGTACGCTTCCTCCTGGTTCAGTGGCGCTGAAGCGGAAAACCGCGGCGACTGAGCGCCGGATGGCAGCCGGCGGGAGAAGGAAAAATTGGGGCAGAATTAGAGGGAAAAGGCAAGGAGAGAGAGGGAAAACATGGCTAGGGTTAGGAGCCATTCGAATCGGCCACTTCCCCACTCGAATCGGCCTGGGGGACAGACGAGGCGAGCTTGAGGTCCTCCCGCGCCGACATTGGAGATCTGCCTCCGGCACCGTCGTTGAAGCCCCTCCCGCCTTCGACGCCGCCGTTGAGCTCCTCCTCCAGGCTAGCCCCCTTCCTTCTCCAGCAGGCAGCGCGCCGCCGGTCAAGCTCCTTCCACACTGCCGCTCGAGCTCATCGACAGACGCCAGGGTTGATCTGCCTCCTCATCGTCGGCTCTTCCTTGTGCGCTGGACGCCGGGTTAGATCTACTGCCTCTATCGTTCCTTCTATTTCGATTTGGGGAATAGTGGATTGTGGCTGTCTGTGTTGAAGCTTGTGTGTGGGGCAGTGAGGCTCTCGATTTGGTGTTGAGTTCATGAGGTTGTGTGTGCTAGGTGCGAGTTAGTGAGGCATGTGAGTTAGGGACCTTGTGCCATGCGTGTCTACCTGTATGCTGCTGCTGAGTGTGCTAGCAGATTGGCTTTTGTTTGCAGTTGTTGTGTTTCTAATCCACATTCTTCCTTCAAAATATAACATTACATGTTTAGGATATAAAAATACAAGTATTTAGGTTTATTTATGCCTATAATACCTTCCCTAATTCTCTGTCCGTGTTGTTTCAACAAAACGCTTAAGCAGCGCCTAAGCTAGCTTAAGCTTCAATTCCTCTGAGCGGAGCCTCACCGCTCGCTTACCGCTTACCGCTTTTTTGAATGTTGGGTAAAAAGTGATATGTTTTTAGGGTTTTTGCCTAGGGGGTAATAGATAGGCGAAAGGATAGAGGCGGTGGAGGCAAGGGGGCCCCACACCACCACTCGGCGCGGCCAAGGGGGGCGCGCCGCCCTATGATGTGGCCCCCCCGAGGCCCCCCTCCGGGTCTCTTCGGGACTCCGTGGAACCTCCGGAATTACTAAGACTTCCGAACTTTGAATTTTCCAATTCCGAGAATAGTTCCGGAACAACTTTTCTGAAACTAAAAACAGCAGAAAATAGGGAACTAGCTCTGTGGCATCTTCTCAATAGGTTAGTCCGGAAAATCGATAAAAATGACATAAAATGTGTAGTAAACATGTGGGAAATAACATGAAAACAACATGGAATATCAGAAATTAAGGATACGTTTATGACGTATCCGGCCAGTCGCTCGTTGGCCTACCTCCGAACTAGGGCGCCTCCATGCGCCGGCTTGAAGCAGTCCTTCGCGTTTGGCGGCAGTGAGAAACTTGGCGGTGCCGACCGATTTGGTCCACTTCCCGCCTTTGCGTTGCTGGCCCTCCGTGCCTCCAGCCGCTGAGGAAGCACCGTTCTTCCAGGTGAAAAACCATGGCGTGAAGTTGGAAGAGCTCATGGAGCACAGTAATGGCTTTGGTGTAGGAAACTAGGAGCAGATGCAGGCGCGGGGAAGAAGAAGGGGAAAATTTATCCCTCCTCCCTCACGGTATATATAGCCAGGTAAAACCATTCACACTGTTGTTTTCCTTTCAGGCTAGATAGGCCCTACACTTGGCACAAGGAGGCTATCCGCTGCGCTCCACGGCCGCCCACTACGCGTGATAATCTAGGCATTTACTGACATTCCCTAGATTATAGCGCACCAGGACGGTCAAAAAATGGTAAATCTCCACTAGGGAAAGCTGCCGTCTGACAAAATAAGCTCACATCACAGAAATGTCTAATCCCCTGAAATAAAAACAAGGTGTTACGTCACTGCTCACGACTACTAGTCGAACAAAAAAATCCCTCGATCAAGTAACCAGAACGTTTACTCGCGGCATGAATAGCCTTTCACGAGAACAAAATTTACTCGAGTGAGCGTGTAAGTTGAGGTTTCCTCCTTCACCACTTGGAAAATTGACTCGAATGAATCAAGCTTCGAGTATCCCAGAGGCGTATAGCTACGCCAAAACTCTGTATGCCATGCTCATAAGCATGAAGGTAAGACCCGTGGAACATTTCCAACGACCTGTGAGTTGCACCATTGCTGCGCTAACTAGTATTTTTTTCCGTACCAATAGGTATGATAAAAATCCCTATGGACGCATCGGGTAAAACAAACTGATAACTGGAATACGACTCCGTAAGACTTCAGCAGCTCGACTTGGGTTACCCCGAGATTTTCAGGATCGAGCCAGAGGACTCGAACCCTGAGTAGATTAATCGGTGTATTCTCCCAACTGCGATTTAATTGATCTCGACCCATCGAGCATCTCAAACCCGTGATAATCATTTTCCTCCCAGAAAGATTGTTTGCGGGAAAGGTACCCGGAGTAATCTACCTGAGAAGTTTAAGTCCCTAGATCGAGTTCTTGACTCCATCAGGCACTCGGGGGCTACTGTTGTGGGTGTACCCGAGAGACCCTCCCTGAGGAAGGTTTGTTAAAAAAACTACAACTTATGAAAAGGACTTAGTGAAATAGGGTATAGGGTTAGTTACTAGGGAATGCGTTGCTTAAGGGTAAAGTTTGTGGAAAACAACCTCATACTTATCGAGGAAGTTTTCAAGAGTTCACTAACGGTGATCATTTTATTTCAACCAAGGTAACACATAACTAGGTGTAACACTTAGTTGTTTTCATCAAAGACAATTGTAGCGTTCCCACACTTAAATAATGCAAGAAAGTCTCACACAACTGAAAGTGATCATTAGACAGGAGGAAGTCTTATAATCGAAGTTATGCAAGGAGTAGTGATTGCCACACAATGGAATGAACATAGAGCTATAAGTGTATGAAAGCTCTCCAGTGGAACTAGTGGGGGTGCATCCAACTTGCTTGCTCATGAAGAGCTAGAGCTCTTTTGAGGAGGCTCATCATTGGAATATACAAGCCAAGTTCTATAATGTAAGTTCCTCACATAGTTATGCAAGTCATAATATGAAAACCCTCTCCAAACTGAAGTGATGATGCTAACCAAGCACAGGTGTGGAATAAATGATAGTAGTGCTTCCCCTCTCTCTTTATTATCTCTCTTTTCCTCTCTTTTTTTTGGCTTTTTTATATTTATAACCTCACTGCCAGGGGCAACACTCTATTTTACAACGAATCATCACACTTTTAGTACTCATAACTCAAACTGAAATATCTCTAATGTCAATAAAACTAAATGCTCCTGCCAGTGTAGCAGTATGAAAAATAACAATGAAGCATGACAAGTAACATAATGATGATGGATGTTGTATGGAATTATATCTCGGAATGGTTATGGAAATGCGATGGTAGGTAGGTATGGTGGTTGTTTTGAGGAACATAAATTTTGGCTTATGTGTAGAAGAACAAAGTTCTCCCACGGGGTTTGGATGTACTGGCAAAGTTTGCACCTACTCTCAATGTGAGAATGGGCAATACACAGTACCGAAGAGGCTAGATAATATGGATGGTGGAAGTGCCAAAAAACCGCAACATAGAAATCACAAGTTAAAAGATTCCAAATAAAATCATGATGTCACAAGGCATAATGAAAATCACTCCAAGAGGGTCCGTGGCAGTGACAAGTCATTGTTAACTACCCCGACCGTAGCGCGTAACAAAAAGCTATCACGATTTCTATCAGCAAAGGAAGTCATATACCATGATTCTGTCAACTGTTTATTTGAGTGTGGCACAGTTTCAATCTTCTAGACCAACCATTAATTGTTTTTACTTTACTAAACCAGCAAGTTTACCATTAATCATATTAATATCTCAAAACAATAGCAAATAATTAAGTGAAACAGTGTATTGTTCTACAAGAATATGACCATCTACCACACGTAGCATTTTCTATTTCCAACAAGCACCATATAAGACATGCTTTAACAAAACTGCTATACATGCTACATCAAGAAAACATGAGAGTACTCAGATAAAACTACTAAAAGTAACAGCTCTGAATAAGATATGCCATGAAAACAAGAGTTGAACGAGAATTATTGCAGCAACTAGAAAAAAACTAAGAATACTAGCATAACAAGTATTCAAATGAAAAGGCGGAGCGTGTATCTCTTGCAAACAAGGATGCTAGGTCCAATGAGATTATTACAGCAAGGAAAACAAATAAAACAAAGAAAAAAATATAAAAACAAACAGACACTCCAAGTAAACTTCATATGATGTCACCGAATAAAAATATAGCCTCACGATAAATGACCTGATAGATAGTTGATGAAGAAAGGGATGCCTTGGGCATCCCCTAGCTTAGATGCTTGAGTATTCTAAAAATATACTTGGATGAACCACGGGGGAATCCCCAAGCTTTGACCTTGGACTCTTCTTGATCACATATATCACCTCTTCTCTTGAACCTTGAAAACTTCCTTCACACAATACTCAAAGAGTAATTCACATTAGAGGGTCAGTGCAACAATTAAAAATACATTGGTTATGCATGGAACAAGTAATATTGATACTATTAAACATTAACTACAACCACTAATGTTTCGTGAAACAAAGAAATCCACTTGACATTGTAAAGAGAAAATGCAAGAAAAATGGCAGAATCTCTCAAAATCAGAACAGTATGTAAAGATGAATTTTTTTCGGGGTACTTAAGCCGGAAAAAATCGAAAAACCTAGAGAACTAAAAATTTGCGGAATTAGCTGTGGAAATAGAACAAAAAAATTCAGATCATTCCGATCTTCTAGGATTTGATACGATTTTTTACGATGGACAGCAGAAATCTGTTTTCTACGCAGAAATCCGAAAATCAACTCCAACTCTCGTCAGAAACCCTACTTGGCCCTACTAACACATGAAAAGAATGATACAAAGGAGTTACTACAGAAGATATGTCGGGGGGGGGGGGGTTATATTGGCGAAAGAGCGATGGTAGAGGGCACCTGGGGAGCCAGACCACCCCCAGGCGCGGCTAGGGGGTGCGCCTCCCAATGGTGTGGCCCCCCTGTGGCCCCTTTCCGGGTCTCTTCGGGACTCCATGAAACCTTCGGGAATTCTAAGACTTCCGGGCTTCGAATTTTCCAATTCCGAGAATATTTCCAGAACATTTTTTTGCAACTAAAAACAGGAGAAAACAGGGAACTGGCTCTGTGGCATCTTGTTAATAGGTTAGTCCCGGAAATCGATAAAAATGACATCAAGTGTATAGCAAACATGTGGGAAATAACACGAAAACAACATGGAACATCAGAAATTAAGGATACGTTCATGACGTATCATGCGGCCAGGGAGGTCACACCACCTGGTGGCGCGGCCATGGGGACCTGCGCCACCCTATGGTGTGGGCCCTCCAAGGCCCCCCACGGTCTCCTCCGGACTCCGTGTACGTGACAGAATTCTAAGGTCCTGGGTTTTTGTTCCATCCAATTCCGATAATATTTCCAGAACAACTTTTCTGAAACAAAAACAACAGAAAATAGGAACTGACTCTGTGGCATCTTGTCAATATGTTAGTCCTAAGAAATCCATAAAAATGACATAAAGTGTATAGAAAACATGTAGCATATGGCATGAAAACAACATGGAACATCAAAAGTTATAGATACATTTAAGACGTATCACTAAGCCTGAGCGCCTCGCCACCCTGAGCCCACACATAAGCGTGGCGCACGTCCAGTCTGGTGCGCCACGTTTACTAAGGCATGACGCACCGCAATGGAGGTGCGTCACGCATATCATATCTCCTATAGTTGTTTTCCTAGTAGTGGACAATTTTTTTTTTTTGAGGTGTAGAGGTTTTAATGGGAGTGTCAAGCCTTGCAAGTGGTACATATTTGCTAGGCGGCAACCTGATGAACGTACAACGAGGATAAATCAAATCCCACATGAACATACTTGTATTACAAGTTCACAGCCAGTATCGACAATAACATCACAACTATGGGTTGTAGAAAAGATAACCCCATTTTAGCCAAGACACCAAACACTGCCGCAAAGAAACTCAAAGTAGACTTGGGAAAGTTGTACTCTATTCAGCTAAAATATACCGCAGTGTGGAAGGAAAAACAATGGGCAATGAAACAATTATATGGTGATTCGGCTAATACCTTTAGGATGCCTTTTAACTTCAAATCAGAGGTGGGGAATATGTCACCTGGCAGTATTGTGGATATAGATATTGAGCTAACAATGGATTGCACAGTCTTCTTCTCTAAGTTCTTCATGGCTTTAAAGCCTTGCATCGATTGCTTCAAAGCAGGTTGCCGACCATATCTGAGCATAGACTCGTCTTTTTTTACTAGCAATTGGAGTGGCCAATTGGCAACATGCAATTCTCTAGATAGACACAACTGGATGTTCCGTGTGTCTGTTGACATGTTTCAGTTGGAGACAGAGGCCTCATGGACATGGTTCAGGAAGTAGTTGAAAAGATGCATAGGGCTAGTGTCACCTTTGGTAATCCACATATATGCATGTAAACGACTAGAAAATGCAGTCAAAATTGTTTTTCCCCATGCTGAGTATAGAGAGTGCTTCGGCCATATGTGGATGAATTTGATAAAAAAGTTTAGAGGAGATGAATTTGGGCGCATGTGGCCAGCATTAGATGTTACACTACAGAGACACATTCATATCATCTTGGTAAGACAAGGGAAGCACGCACTGAGTTTCCCACATAACTAAGCACCTACCATTCTCCGTTATGGTACATGTCATGATTTAGCACTGCCATCTAGTGTGATCATATAAACAACAACTTTGGAGAAAGTTTTAACAACAGGGTGAAGCAGTTGAAAGAATTGAATGTCCATGATATGGTTGACCAAATCAGGATTAGGCTCATGCGTTTGTGGGAATTTAGAAAAAGGGTTGGTGAATGTCTGCAAGGGGATAAGCTTCCTATAGTGGTACAGTAGGTGGTCAACAGAAGGAGGGAAATCTTACACATTTGTCTATTGAGAAATCTTCAGTATGGGGCGCTGAAGTTAGAGATACAAAGACTAGAATGAGGCATGTTGTTAACACTGAAACGCATGACTACACTTGCCTCGAGTGCCAACACACTACGAAACCATGTGAGCATAGAGAAGTTTTCAAGGCAGCGTATGGAAATCTAATTCCATGTGAGCTAAACATGCACCCATATTTGCATGAATATTACTCTGTATAAAAATTCAAGGCAGCATATGGAACTCTAATTCCAACACTTATAGATCAGTCTTATTAACCTGAAGTTGAAATTGAATTTGTGATGTGTCCTCTAGTAACTAAGAGAAAGGCTGGCCGGACAAAACAGAGTAGATTCAAACATGCACCCATATTTGCATGAATATTACTCTGTATAAAAATTCAAGGCAGCGTATGGAACTCTAATTACAGCAGTTATAGATCAGTCTTGGTAGCCTGAAGTGGAAATTGAATTTGCGATGTGTCTTGTAGTAACTAAGGGAAAGGCTGGCCGGACAAAACATAGTAGATTCAAGGCATGGTTTGAGAAAGGTTGTAGTAGTAAGAAAATAAAGAAAGATGCAAAGCCTAAAAGGTCCTAAAACGTAACCAAAATAGATGCAAATTCTGCGAGGAGCTAGGGCACCGAGTTGGATCTACAAAGTGTGCTTACACTCCTAAGGCCAAAATATGTTCATATATTTGCTCTTTTTTTATTTGGTTGCTTGTTTAACTTACTAACAAAATGACAAGCTTTTTTTATTTGTTTTTTAGAAGGAAGCATGTAGTACAAAAAAACTCACAGCCCTTGTTGTTGGGGATTGTTGGCCAACGAAAAAGGTAAGACTCAATGGTAGTAGAAAAAAGAGAATTGTGCAGATCTTCGTTATTTGTGAAAATGAGACACTTTTGAATGTTGTGGTGCAACCTGAACCTACCCTAGCTGATGAGGTGTAAACTTTAGCTATTTCTGCTCTAGAGTTGCAACCTGAACTTATTCCAGCTATTTCTATTGGGGTGCAAAATTTAGCTATTTCTACTCTTGAGGTGCAAAATTTAGCTATTTGTGTTGTTGAGGTGTAACCTCAACCCATTCCAGCTGCTAAAGTGCAAACTGAAGTTATTTCTGCTGTCGAGGTGCAACTTTAAACTATTCCAGCTGCTGAAGTGCAAACTGAAGTTACTTCTGCTGTTGGGATGCCACCTGAACATATTACAACTATTGAGGTGTAAACCAAAGCTCTAGGATGTGTTGTGGGGCGGCCTAGTGATAATGACGCGAAGAAAACCAAGAGCATGAATTAAAATTTATTGTGTAAGCAACAGTATGACGACAAACAAGAAATGGAGTGTTAAGCAGAAGTAAAAAACTTGTGTGACGTAAATACTATTTTTTAATTTGTACTGTGAAAAACTTGTATGATGTAATGCTCTTTACTATGATGTGTATTGGTACGCGTATCTGAATCTTGCTTTATTAATTTAAATTCAAATTTGAGCCAAAACTCAAATTTATACCAGTTCTTTTGGTATCTGGCTATTATAATGACTTATGCACTATTATGCATGTTACGTTATCAGTCTGAGCTATTTTTTCTCTGGAGGTGAAAAATATGGTCTAGAGAAGAGCTCGAAAGCTAAGGTATACAACCCATTTCTAGGCAAGTTTGTTTCTCGGTGCCAAAAAAAATCCTGGACATGTACTCTTTGAATAAAGTGTGCATTTGAAGTATGGAATTTTTCAGAGAAAATATTTTATTCTCATATATTAATTAATTATCACTTAATTAAAGTAGAATAATGTTGTTAATGCGGAAAAATGTTTTAAATTCACATTGTCCATTCTTGATCACCATAGAATGCATGTTCAAAACATCAACTGGAAATGACTAATTTTTATTAAAAAAAACATGGTTTGGTTTACTCCGGAGTGAAAGATTTTCCTTGTAATCTAGAGACTTCATGATACTTAGCCCTATGTTTAGATGACCGACCCTATTAATTTTCTTCCTTGGCTCGTACGATTTAACTTAAGCTTAGGCACCCAAATTATGATGCCAAGTCAAGGGAAAAAATGATTTCTGCCATGTTTAAAAAAAAAAAAATATTGTGTTCAACCCGGAGTTCCATATAATGTTGGACCAAAGAGAGATACATTGCACCCATTCCACGGTGTTCGATTGTTTTGCATAAATGGTGTGGATCGTGGGTTCAAAGACCGATCCATGTGCTCGATATCTCTGCGACCTGATTGATTGGTCACCGATCCGCGTGCTCGATAGCTCTGCGTAAACGGTTTGGATTGTGTCTTCTTGTGGGGCCGGCTTCGTGTTGGCCTCAAAGGCGTGCCAACAAGTGTGGAATATCCTATGAATAACGACGAACAAAACAATGTCGAACTATGTGCATTCTCACGGCCCCTCCATGCATTCTCACGGCCAATCCATGCAAATCACGGTCCATTAACTACCATTTGTGTGAACCACGTATATATAAGGGGCTCCTCTCCGGTCTACCTCCGCCCGTGACATTTCTCCATCACTTGATCACATCTCCATCAAAACCCCCACGTATCAGCATCCAAAAAAGAGTAGACACGATGTAGTTTTATGGAACAACCTTCCGCCGGCCTCTCACCGTACCGGAGCGGCAATACCCAGCCAGGGTACGTGTTGAGAACCGGCTCCGGGTGTGCGCCAGCTGAAGGTGGAGGACTCCTCATGACGTGTCGAGATTCTTTCTCAGGGCCGCCTTCGCCCATTTGCCACGCGGCTCGCCGGTCATGTTCCGGATCGAGGAGTTTTATGGAAATGGAGTTTTAGTAGCAATCTACGTAACGCGCTACCCATATAAATGTAAGTAGGACATCTATCTATATATGTAATTGTCGATCGATCCATCGCTATATATATGCCCCTGGATATAATCACTTGTAGGAAACTGGCTATAGCGACCAGCTTACCACTAGCGAAGTGGCATTTGCGTCTGCCAGCACTATTACCGCTGGCGAAGTGGTTTGGTCATTCGCCAGCGCTACCACGCTTATTGCTTGCAAACAGGTTAGTTCGTTGGCCAGCTGTAAGTGTGCGCCTGGGGGGCGTGTGCGGCGCCAAGTACCGCTTGCGGGCATTTTTAAGCTTCGCTAACGTTATGTACTTTACTGTTGGTGAACAGTCCAATGTGTTCGCCAGCGCTAACCTGTGGGGCCAGCACGCATACTTCCGCTGTCGAACAGCCTAGTGCTTTCGCTAGTGGCAACCTGGCGCAGAGCAATAAATTCAGCCACTAATCTCCCCCGACCTCCTCCACTCTTCTCAACCTCTATCTAATCTCTCTAGATCAAACCCCCTCTATTTGATGCAAAATTTCTCCACCTCATCCCCTCTTTTCAACCTACTAAAACTATTTTACACTAGTGGAAACAGGGGCATTAGTCCTGGTTGGTAAGGCCCATTTGTCCCGGTTGTGCAACCGGGATGGGCCAGCTGGGACAAATGGCCCTCCCCATTGGTCCCGGTTGTGCCAGGACCCGGGATTGTTAGGGATGGTCCACGTGGCGAACCTGGCCAGGGAGTTGGTCCCGGTTCGTGTTAGGAACCGGGATGAATGCCTCCTCTGAAAAAGCTGTATTGTGTCAACTTTCTCTGCGGCGGCAGGGTTTTTTTTTCGTTTTTTTTTTCCAATTTTTTCGCTCCTGTCTCGCAATCCCCAACCGGCCTTCCCTTCCCCAACCGCGTCCACTGGCCCACGTATTTAATTAAGCCTAGTGGCCACATTTTGGTCAAAGGACCGACTGGCCCGCGTCTTTTATTAAGCCCACTGGCTACATTCGGTCAAAGGGGCCACTGGCCACGCGGGGTCAAAGGGGCCACTGGCCGGCGACCTAGTGGCTGGCTCGCCCGGTCCTTAAAGTAAGACCATAGCCGCGCGCGGTCAAAGGGCCCACTGGCCGCCTTGTCTTCCCGCGCCTCCACTTCTCCGCGCGCGCGTGGCCACGAACGGCACGCCTCGGCTTCCCCGCGCATTCATGGCCGCCTGCAACCGCCGCCACGTTCCCGCCGCCGGTTGGCATGCCAACCCCGCCCGGGTCCTTTTTAAAGGGCCCCCCGCCGCCCGTACACCCCACTCACCCAGGCCATGTCCCAGCTCAGAGAACCCTAGCCGCCATGTCGCCCCGCCGCTGGTTCAAGCGCCCGAAGAACGAGCACGACGCTGGGTCCTCCAGCGGCGCCGGCCAGAGAGGCGCGGCGTTCCCCGCGCGCCGCAGGAGGCCTTTGGCTTCGGTCCGGGCGGCGTCCGGATCGGGGGGGCAGCCGCGCGTCCCCGCACCACCTCCGGCAGCGCGCCCGCCGCCTCGCGCCGCGCCGGGCAAAAGGTTCCGCCGTTATGTGCGGAAGGAGGAGGCCGAGTGGCACTGGGAGCACGCCACGCCGGTCTTCTGGCCGGACGTCCACCTCCCGGACGGCTGCCACCTCAACCCGCAGCACATCCCGGTGCCGCCGGCCCCGACAAACGAAGCCGCCCGCGAGGAGATTGACCGCCGGCGCGCGCTGTCGTGGGATAATCACGGCAGACGTTACCGGGGGTAACTGATCTTGGGGCAAGACGACACAGGCGTTTGGGAGAGGGTTTAGCTCAGAGGAAAACATGATGCAACTCAATCTGGTAGCCGGCAATCAAAGTCGCCGAGTCTCCGATCTTGATATAACAACTCAACTCTAGGGTTACACTAGATGCTCGATACCAAGCGATATTGCTAGGGTTCTTAGATCTCTGCCTAAACTAGACCTGGGGGTCGGTTTATAAAGCACCCGTACCCCCTGGCTTACCCTCCAAGGCGCATCCTGGATCCTACCCAGGCACGGCGCACAAACCCTAACTTTCCTTTACCATAACCCACAATCCGGGTTACTGGGCCTACAAGCTTGGGCCTTCCAAAAGTTTCCTTATCCTTAGCCGGATCCTGCGCAGCGTCCTTTGGGCCGGGTTACTCCTTGGAGTTTGGCCTACCGGGTTATTATCCCCCCATCAGTAGTCCCCAGAATTGCCTGGGCTTCACGGATCCTTCCTTGAAGCGCTCGCTATTCCCTGCAAGGATATCAAACACACGAGTATGTGGAGGCCGGGTTAAGGTGCCTCAATAGATAGCTAGGCCTTACTCCATGGTGGCCATATAGTAACCCGGCTCTTCCCCAATTACCTAACTTACTTTTCCAGGTCTAAACCCCAAAATGTCAAGATTCTATACTTGATAATTGACCTGATATCACGTGATGGATCTCTTTTCCTTTTCGTTCAGATACCCTGCTCAACATTTAAAGCGCATCTCGCAAAAACTCAAATAGATAGCCGTTTACTCCGCTACTCCCGGCTCCCGCTCGCTGAACCGGTCTTATCCACTCGCGCTATAAATAGGCTCCTTGGGGGTAACCCGAACCCTAACGGCTCATTTCCCCCCATTCTGCTTCCTTTCTCCCTCCGCGCTCATCCTCACTGAACGCCACCACGGAAATCCCGCGCGCATCACCGGAGCCCATTGGCCGGAGGCTGCGCTCCGCCACAGCTCACCCCGCGCCGCCGCCAAGATCCACCGGCAAATCTCCATCCGGCCCGTCAGGAACCGCGAAAGGACACCAGGCTTGCGCCATCTGCCTCCGCAAGGCTTCACTCAGATATCCTCCAGTAAGCCTCTTGCACCCATTAATTTGCCCTTGCAATTTCTTGATTTCACCTCAGATTAGATCCAAATCAACCCGCCAATGATTTCTCGGCCATGCCGAATTAGGTTGCTAGTATTCTTTCTAGCTCGCCCAATAGATAAGATATAGACTCCAATCCACTCTCCTACTACCTGCAATTATTAATTTCGCCACAAATCTGAAGATGGAATTTCCAATCTGGGCTCGAACCACTCAAAATTTCCGCCTTTGCCTCAATCACCCGGCTAGTCTTCCCCTTTCCAGTTCCTTTTATTCGCGCTAAGTGCCTGTACAGCCATCCATCGTCCTCAAAAGCTCCTTCAACGCTTAGATCCCCATAATTTTCGCTATAATACTTGATACCCGGATAGTTCGAACTTCACTCTGCAAACTGACACCCGGATAATACACAATTTTCATGTCTCAATATTACCTTGCCGATACTTGGTCGGCTCACAGCTTCCGTGTCTTATTCCTTTTATCCTCCTACCTTGTGCTTTGCAGGTCAACCACATGGCTCCCAAGAAGCAGGGAAAAACTCCGACTAAGGCCAAAGCCACCAACTCCATATCTGCCAACTGGGCGCGGTCTACGATCACCAAGGCCAAGTTGGAGGAGCTGGTCGAGCTGGGAGTCCTTCCTCCTCAAGAGGATATCCAGTGGAGGGTGCCGGGCAAGGAGACCCGGCCTACCCCGACGAAAGACGAGGTAATCTGTTTCGTGGAACATGTGACCCGGGGCTTCCGTCCGCCGGGTCACCCTTTCTTCCGTGATGTCCTAAGCCATTACGGCCTTCGCGTTTTTGACATCGGGCCTAATTCTATATTAAATATTTCCCATTTCATCGTCCTTTCCGAGTCATACTTGTGCACTCCGCCAAGTCTGGCTCTTTTCGTTGAGCTTTTTCAGTGCAAACCGTGCCGCGAAAGCGGTGACGGGGCGCTTCTCGCTTGCGGCGGGGTTTCTATCCAGCGCCGCAAGAATTCTCTGATGCCACCCCTCACTCTTAACTCCCATGTCAAGCACTGGCAGCTCTCATACTTTTACTGCCAAGACACCTCCCCACCCGGCCAAAAGAAACTGCCGGGTTACTCAGAGGGCCTTCTTGACATCTCCGAAAAATTTAGTGCCTTTTCCCCTGACTCGGACAGGGAGGCAATTCAACCTCTGCTAGCCAAAATCACCACTCTCACGGCCCAAGGTCTCATCGGGCTCAACCTGGTGAAGACTTGGGTCGACTTCCGGATCCAACCCAATTCCATCCGCACAAAGTTGATGTGCGAGTATTCGGGGCAATCTACAGACCCACTCCGGTACTCTGACAACATCTTCGCGGCTGGTGACACTCATAAAACTATCAAGGGTTTTCTGACGGAAAAGCTTGAGGTAATCCGGAACATATCCGGATTAGAGCCCTTCACACTCGAGAACCCAGCCCCCAAGGTGAAAACCTAATTTTGATGTCTTTACCTTTGCTCTTTCCACTCGATACAGTTGATGACCCTTATACTGATACTTTTCAGGCTGATGATGATTTTTGGAAGACCAACACTTCTTCTAGCTCCGAAAGTCCAGAGGAGCAAGAAGAAGCCGTTAATTCGGACGAAGGTGCTCTCCGGATTTTACTTGGTTCCCTTAAGCTCATCATAACCCCTTCATTTTCCAACTATAACTTTGATGATATCCAGAACAATAAGATGACGAAGAAGAAAACTCCGACGGCAAAGTAGAATCCGCCAGCGACGAGGAGGAACTGGAGCCGACAGTCAAAGTCGGATCAAAGAGAAAGACTCAAGAGGCCACCTCCAAGGTTTCATATCACCTCCTCGCATTCAATTCGTATTCCTTTAATGATATACATGAGCTACCTTGACGTTGTTCCACTGGCCATGCTTGAAGGAGTCGCCCATGACCAAGCGCAGGTCAACTCGAAATCACCCAGGTGATGGTGCTCTTAACCCGGGTATTTCATCGACTCCGACTCGGCGGGCTGGTATTTACCCTGTCCTTTCTCGAACGAAACATTCTCCTTGAACCATTCCTTTATGAAATCTTACTTGATACTTTCCAGCCTCTCCCGGGTCCAGCGACGGATTTCCTGCGGATTTCGCGGTGAATACCGGGTAAAATCCCTTTCCTAATGCTCTACCACGCTTCATCACCCTTTCCTGATTGTATACTAGCTGCTTACTCATAACATCTATAGGGCCACGGTCGTTACCAGCGACCAAGAGGATATGGAAACCGAGGGCCCGGGTAAGGGAAGCCCGGCTGATAAGACTACAGCCGCGTCTAGCGGCGAAGGGCAAGGGTCGCCGATAAACCCGGACATACAAGAAGCCGAGTATCCGATTGCCTCCCATGCAAGAAAGAAGAACAGAGCCACAACCTTGGGTGCAGAAGAAGGAGCATCGGATTCCGACATACAAATGACCCGGGTGCCGCCTCCCACTAAGAAGAAAGCTCCTTCTCGGAATTTCCAAGGCCCCGGGTCCTCTGATACGGGTAAAGACACTTTTGATCAATTGATGAACACTCTCCTCACTATGAAGACTTCGGAGAGCAAAATCTTGGAGCGCACGGCTGCAGAGCACCAGGTAGTGACGCTTGATATCTCATAGTGCATACCTAGTCCCCAAGTTCCGAGCATGACTTGCTAAAGTTATGCTTGGTACTTTACGCAATATTCAGCTTACCATAATATCCAACTGACACTTGTGTTCCTTGCTACTTACAGGCGCAGATAACCCGGTCTAATGAAATTTTACTTAAGACCGAACAACTTCTTCTTGCCGAGGTAAAGCGAAGGGAAACCCTTGAGGATGACATGAAAACTTTGAAGAAGGATGTTTCTAAATACAAGAAGAAGTGCAATGCCGCTCAGACCGCACTGAAGAAACTATCGGACCAAGTCGCCAATACTTATCAGATCTTGCTTAGTAAGTTTTTGCTGCCGATTGGCTTCATGTCTTTGCTTTATTATATGATACTCGGGATTACTGATATGTTCTTTCTTTTGTTTCAACTGTAGGTGCCAACCTTGCGGCCCCAGAGGAGGATGCCATTGTCAGGGCTAGAACCCTAAAGACCGTGCTCCGGACTTTCTTTGCCGGCACAAAATTTATACTGGATGCCGTAAAGTGGCCTACGGAGGTATATCCGGGTGAAGAAAATCTCATTCAAGCCTGCTCCACTGTGCCTGGCTGGATTGAAATCTGGAAACGTTCGTCATGCCGGATCGGTATGACCCGGGCCTTTACCCTGGCCAAGGCTTTCTTTCCGAAGCTTGACCCGGCAAAGGTAATATCCGGGTTTCCAGAATTCAAGGCGGACGGTTCCAAATTTACACCCAAGGATTTCAAGGCCATACAGTCCGCAGTGCGTCCCTCGGCTACCACTTTAGCCGATAGTTTGGATCTAAACACGATTATGAGTGCATACGACGCTGAAGGCAAAATTGTTACGGAGGAAGCACCCCCGCCCTTTGATATCTTGGAGAAGTGGGTTGCTAACTCGGCCAGGAAGAGGGAGGCAACTGCGAAGAGGGAGGCCGAGTTAGGATCAGGGCCGTCTGCCTCTACACCAGCTGTCCCTCCACCTGTCCGCCCTGGTGCGGTGAGTCCGGGTAATGCTGCCGGGAAAGCTAAGCAACAAGCCCAGGACCAAGAACCGGAAGACCGTACTCAGGAGGCCGAATAGGGCAATGCCATCATAATACCTTGATCACATGATACTTTGTATTCACACTTGTATGCTTTTGATGGTGCGCCTGTGCGCCCCTGATACTGGTATCGCAATTTGTAACGTACTTTTAGTCCGTGATACACTTTGCGGCTTTCATGGCCTTTTGATAATCGTGCTACTTGTCTATTCTTTGAACTTGTTCTCGATACCCGGCTCTCTTTTTGGCTCCCTTCGTAAGACTCGGTTTTCCGAGTATCAGGGGCTTTGATAAGTGGACTTTTCTTTAAGTCCCCAAGACTCGGATGGTAGGGTCTTTCGAACTTCGATAGCCAAGTAGTTTGTTTCTGTTTCGAAGTCCCCAGTCCCCATGGCCCAAAGTCCGAGTCATGGGGGTGTGGCCTTTCTCAGAGAACAAATTGTTTTTTACCGAGTCGAAAACCTAAGGCCATTCCGTGTAAGTACTGAAGTTATGCTTGATAGTCATTGAGTTTCCGGCTATTAGCCTTGTACTCTGCATAAACTTGTGGTTTAGATGACCCTTTTGACTATCTTGTACTGTAAGCCGGCTTTCGCGTGGATACCATGTTGTTACATCTATACGAAAACAGGGTCAGACAAGTCCCATTGGGCTTCATGGCTGATTGTAATCGTAAGCGAACAAATCATGCCACTTTAGTGCGAGTCATATCGAGCTTAAGTAAGAAAAGTCAAGAAAATTTGGCTCCTTTGTCCAGTTATAAGATTGCAGCCGTACTCGTTTGCGAATAATCGGCCCTTATAACTTATAGGCATCAAGGCCGGGTCTTTGGGTTTGTGGCTGTGCTACTTGAGCAACCAGCCCCCGAGACCTGTATACACTCAACGTTCTTAATGATACTGAAGTATTGATGTCACATGGATACTACTTACTTGTAATCAGGCTGTAACGAGATAGGACTTGATAATCATCTCTTTATTGATGCGAGAAAGTTTTGGATCAGCAGGCCGCCTCATTAAAAACCTTCCAGTCCCCTTAGGTACCCTGGGTAGGAAAAGAGCGCGTCTGAAACCTGCTGCCCGTTACATTGTTTAGTTCTTCGTGGGCACCGGTCCCGGGCTGGCGTGACCGATGCACATTCTCCACATGTTGGACTTTTTCATGATGAGTACCGGGTTTACCAGCCAACCCGGGTGAGGTGCTTCCATGACGTGGCTGGTTGTGAGCGGCCGTGCAGTTTCTTCTTTTATAGCGGATTGTTTGGGGGAGTCATCCTCGATAAAAGCCACCATTTTAGTATCTTGTGCTACCTTGGACTTTGCTCTTTCGCCTTCAGTACTCGGCCTTTTTGATGTGGTTTTGTTCTCCGGGTCTGCTTGAGACCGGTAGTGCTTGAGTTCTTCTTTTCTACAGGCTTGCTCGGCCATTGCAGCGTCTCCTTCATCGCATTCAGCTACTATGTCTCGATTTCCATGTATGGTAATGGTCTTCTTGGGACCCGGGATTTTTAGCTGTAGATACACGTAACACGGCCTAGCCATGAATTTGGCATAAGCCGACCTTCCGAATAACGCGTGATAAGGGATGCGCAATTTGACTACCTCAAAGGTAAGCCACTCAACTCGATAGTTATCCTTTGACTCCCCAAAAGCTACCTCCAATGCGATTTTTCCCTCGGGGCACGCTGAATGACCCGGCACTATCCCATGAAAAATTGTTGAGCTTTTTTGTAGCTGAGACTCCTTGAGGCCCATGCGTAGGAAGGTTTCCCAATACAGTATATTGATGCTGCTTCCACCATCCATCAAAACCTTTTTCAACTCATACCCATTGACCTGCGGTGCGACTACTAATGCCAAGACTCCCGGGTGTTCCACTCTTTCGGGGTGATCCCTTCTGCTCCATGTTACCTCCTGTTCTGACCATCTCAAGTATCTCGGGACAGCTGACGAAACTGAGTTGACCGCTTGCTTCAGTATCTTTTTGTCCTTGTTAGAGCCTCCTGTGGTATGCACATGATATTGACCCAATTGTTTGGGGTTAGCCTGGAAACCTCCTGCCCCCCCTTGGTTATTACCTTGATTTCCAGCCGCCGGGTTACCAGCTGGGGGTGGGCCGTTGCCCGGGTTTCCCCCTGGACCCGGTCCTCCTCCCCGTCCTGCACCTCGCATAGCTCTGTTCACTTCCTCATTTTTCCATCTTTGTAAGTCAGCGCACTGCTCCAAGGAGTGGTTAGCTGGCCTACCGTTCCTGCTGTGTTTCGGGCATGCCATTCTGAATATGTCCCAATTGTTACTCGGCCTTGGTGGTCCTTGATAGTTTCCTCCACTGTGATTACCTGCGTTGAAATTTCCTTCTGCTCTGGGTCTCGAAGACCCGGCCTCTGTGTTGGCGACAAACTCGGAGCCTCCTTCAAACGGGCGCTTGTTCTGGCTATTTCTGTTATTACCCGGTACTGATCCATTGCCGGTTCTTCCGCTATTGCTTGTGTTTGCTTTTACCTTTTTGTCATCAGCTTCCTCCTCTGTAGTATCTGTCGCAGCGTGCTTGTTGCACGCATCCATCAATTCTCCCATTGTAACTTCCGACGCATTCCGACTTGACTTCATGCGAGTTAACTTTTGCACTAAAGGTATATACTTGCATGTTTTTGCCATAGCTTGTAGTGCATCCTTGGGCTGAATATCCGTGGACGAGTGAAGTATCTCCATAACCCGGCGCACCCAACTGCGCGCCGACTCTCCCTTCTTCTGGACGCATCGTTCTAGATCATCAATAGTGAACAATTTCTTGCACGTCCCATGAAAGTGCTTGACAAACGCGGTCTTCAATTCCTCCCAGGACTTGATCGATCCTTCCGGCAAATTGGTGAACCACAACTTTGCTGCCCCTTCTGACATCATCAAGTACATGAACTTGGCTTGGATATTCTCGGATGCGTTGCGAATCGACATTGCCATCTCGTAACTACTTAGCCATGTTTCCGGATCCATAGTTGGCTCGTAATTCACTACCTTCCCTGGCTCTTTGAATTTTTCCGGGTAAGGTTCAGCTCTGATAGTGTCCGAGAGACACTTGGGTCCCGCAAGAACGGTCGAGGCCGGCCTTGCTCTAGAAACGTGTGATACAGCGGGGGGCGCGGCTGGGTGCGGCGCTGCGGGAAGTCCATGCGCTGCAGACCCGGCCGCGGCCCTCCGAGCCCTGGAACTGTCCACAACAGCCTGTGCTGCTGATGCTGCCTAAACGCGGGGAGGAGGCGGCATTTGCTGCTGCTCTTCCCTCCGCCGTGCTGAATTTGTTTGGATATTCCCTTGTTGTTGACTGGTGTATGGCGTCCCGTGCATCCCGCTTCGATGATCCGGATAATTGGCTTGCTGTGCCACCACAGTGTGCAACAGATCGATGGCTTGCCGGGTCTTCTCTACATGGGGTGACTCTCCCACAGGGATTTGGTTTAACGCGAGTGTCGCCGCATACACATTGTCCATGGGATTATTGTAGTGACCGGCTGGTGTGCGAAATCGTGATGGTGGCGGTGGTGGTAGATCGTTGCCGGTTGTGACTCTAGTGTGTGGTGGGCATAACCCGGCCCGCTCATTTGCCGTATGTGTCCCCGCTGTTGCCGGTTGGGGTGCGGTTCCCTGGTTCACCACTGGTATCGGCTGATCCTGAGGTGTGACAAATAAAGTAGCCGGATTAATAACCCCGCCCGTCGCTGGTAACCTAGTTTGATGCCTTTGATGTACTCTAGATGTTTCCTCCCGGAGCCGGGTTTCCAGCGCATCCAGCTCACGCTGCCGCGTGGCCATCCCTTGCCTTTCTGCCTCTACTTGCCTTCTTTGCTGTTCCAGCGCACGACGAGCCACGTCCAGATCCCTGACACGTTCCGCTGCATTTTCTGGAGTGATAACCGTTGCAAGAACCGTGGGGTCTAGAATCAGATTATTATCGAATAAGGCCGGGTGACGCGGGTTCGAAGGACCCGCCCCTGGTGTCCGGTTTCCCAGGAATCCGAACGTATTTGCGTGCAACTCCTCGTCTGCTGCGCGGCTGGTCACTGATGCCGACTCTCCATCAACCCGGGCCAGAACCGGGTCTCCGTTAGCCGCGTCCTGCTGCTGGACCAATGCCTGAGCCGCCCCGACTGCTGCTGCGGTCGCGTTCTCTTGGTTGAGATTGGCCGCGGGAGCGGTGTAGACCGCAACTCGGCGTATGATACTCGGTGTAAGTTCATGCTGTTCTTCTCCGGCGTTATTCTCCTCGTACCGGTTTTCCAGCAGATCCAGGATAGACTCGGTATCATCCTCTCTCTCGACCCGGTCGCGCGGGGTCCATGCCGGCTCCTCCGGCTGTTCCCACTTCGCGATGGGTTCTTCCGCCGGATACGTCGTTCCGATCGATTCTTCATCATCTGATCGGATAGAAGTGGCTTCCCCTGACACAGAATCAGATCCAAAATTGTCAGGGATCGAACCGGAAGTACATACCATACCAATGAAGAAGCTGATCCGGCCGATTGTCACGACAGATCCGGATTCGAGGCGATCCGATTCTGGCCCCCAGCCGGAATCATCCACCGTCTTTTCTCCTTTGTGGTCGATGTAGATCTCGCCGACGACAAGATTCTCCATGTTCTTCCGAGCTTCTCCCGTGATGTAAACACCTTTGGACGCAGGCCCCACGGTGGGCGCCAACTGTCGTGGGATAATCACGGCAGACATTACCGGGGGTAACTGATCTTGGGGCAAGACGACACATGCGTTTGGGAGAGGGTTTAGCTCAGAGGAAAACATGATGCAACTCAATCTGGTAGCCGGCAATCAAAGTCGCCGAGTCTCCGATCTTGATATAACAACTCAACTCTAGGGTTACACTAGATGCTCGATACCAAGCGATATTGCTAGGGTTCTTAGATCTCTGCCTAAACTAGACCTGGGGGTCGGTTTATAAAGCACCCGTACCCCCTGGCTTACCCTCCAAGGCGCATCCTGGATCCTACCCAGGCACGACGCACAAACCCTAACTTTCCTTTACCATAACCCACAATCCGGGTTACTCGGCCTACAAGCTTGGGCCTTCCAAAAGTTTCCTTATCCTTAGCCGGATCCTGCGCATCGTCCTTTGGGCCGGGTTACTCCTTGGAGTTTGGCCTACCGGGTTATTACCCCCCCATCACGCGCTCCTGCCGGCCCACCTCCTCAGGGACCGCGCGTACGCGCGGAGCTCCCCCTACTGGGCCGTCTGGTTCCAGCAGGAGCACGACCCGCGCCGCCGCTCCTACATCCCCACGGCCCCGGAGGAGAGCGCCGCCGACTACCCCGCGCCACCGCCCGGCAGGGAGCCGGAGCTGTGGCTCGAGGAGGACATCCCCGCCGACGAGGAGGACCCCGAGCTCCAGGCCGGGCTAGAGGCCGCCTACGAGGCCTCCCGCCGCACCCTCGTCGAGGACGAGATAAAGCGGTGGGAGCAGGTCCTGGCCAGCGCGGCTGCCGCCGACGACGCGATGCCGCCCCCTCCAGCGCCTGCGCCGTGGTGGCAGGCCGTGAACGCCGAGATGGAGGCGTCGGAGGACCAGCCGCCGCAACAGCCGCTGCCCCCCGGCCAGGAGTACGAGATGGCCTGGGCATGGACCGGCGGCGAATGGGCGTCGGAGCCGGAGGAGCTTCCGCCGCCGCCGCCGCACGCGCCCCCGATGCCTTCGCAGCCACCGGCGGGCCCGCCCCAGCTGCCTGCCCACCTGTGGCAGGCGCCTGCCTACCACTGCATCTCCTCCGACGAGGACTAGGCCGGCGCCGGTGCGCCCCCCCAATAGATATAGCGCCTAGGCTACCCCCCCAAGAAACGGCCGGCCGCCTGTGGTCGCGCCGTCGCCCCCGATGAAACACGGCCGGCCTTCTGTGGCCGCGCCGCGCCCCCGATGTAAGCATGGCCCCCGGGCCTTTTCAATATATATATTTTTCGTCGAAAAACGCGTCCTCAACCCCGCCGGCGGAACCAGCACCGGCGGGATCTTCCTAGCCATTCCCGCCGCCGGCAGGGCTTCGCCAAGGCTTGTCCGCTGTCCTGGGTGGTGGCTCGGCCTGGAGAGAGGGCCGAGATATTTATACAACTAGGCCTCTAGTCCTGGCCCGTGCCACTAACTGGGACTAGAGGTACCCCCTTTGATCCCGGTTGGTAGCACGGGCCGGGACCAAAACTTATTTCGAAATTTGGTGACACCCTGCGCGCCCAAATTTTTTAGCGCCAAAATTTGAAAATTGTTTAAATTTGCACATTAATAACTTCTATATACTTTCGAATTTGACAAAAATTTCAACATGAAAAGTGCTAGAATTTGCATAACTAATTCAAATCTATTTTTTGTTTAACTAAATAATTATTCTAACTATTGAAACTATTAATTATTTTACTATTTGCATATAAATATCTTATAATTTTTGTTTTCTTTTGTGATCTTCCGAGTGAGTCTAGAGCATACAAGGCATTCTGCGTCGCCAAATGATGATGACCCGATCGAAGGCGTTTCTCCTCATAATCACTGCGATCGCCGTGACGGATGCATGGATAGATGAACCCACTAAGCCGAATTATTTAAGGCAAGGCCAATCAATTTCGGCAATGCTACTAGGGGGATCCGTTTCGCCGCCGAATGTAGATCCACCAAATCCATGCAATTACTGCTACTAGGAGCATACAAGGCATCCGGGTTATTTATATTCCGTCGATGAACCCAAGGATAGTGCTCAAGGAAGGTTTGTCATGCAGCTTTGCTTGCAAAATAAGCTCAACACTTACTCTAGGAGCTGATCATATTGGCTCTCCATGAATGCATGAGCTTCAACATTTTCTCCAGCCTTTGCTGGAACTTTATATAAAGTTCAACAAACCGAGTTGTACCTTTTTAACAAGGAGAATTTGGGATCTTCGTCTACAACAGAAAAACCATAGTTCTCCTTCGAAGGTTCACTCTGAGCATCCTTTCGCCATCTTTTCTGTGGTGGAATTTTTTTTGATATTTCTGATCTCAAGAACCTTTAGTACCTGGCAACACGGAAGACCTACATTTTCAAACTTCTTGCAGCTACAAATGTATTCTGATGAGTCGAATCTAACAAAATGACTCCGACGCCTATTTTTGACAGTTATCTCATACTCGGATATGGGTCCAATTTCGCCACAGTTATAGACCACGCAATCCAAGATCAGTTCAAATTCTAATCTAAAAATCTCAAACAGTGCATAAGTGTATGCATTAGCAGCTTGCCAAAGTAACCGCAGAGGTGCAACCCTTTGCGTCATTTGAACTCCAAGGTAGTACCGAAGATCTATTTCTGTTTAAAGGATATCTGTCAGGATGGTATCCGTACTATCACTTCTAAGTGTGCCTGCAATATCTGCCTACAGTTATCTCATACTCGGATATGGGCCATAGTTGTCAGCTTTTTACCGGTCAATACAAATTACTGGTCAAACAGAACTATATGATCATGTATTGCACGCTTATTATTACACATCACCAACAGACGAAGGAGAGAGAAACAGAAAAGTGGGTGGGTGTGCTGCTGGTTGGAATAATAATGAAATCAGGCTGGTCATAGTTGTCAGCTTTTTACCGGTCAATACAAATTACTGGTCAAACAGAACTATATGATCATGTATTCCACGCTTATTATTACACATCACCAACAGACGGAGGAGAGAGAAACATAAAAGTGGGTGGGTGTGCCGCTGGTTGGAATAATAATGAAATCAGGCTGGTCATAGTCGTCTTAAGGTCAGGAATAAAGTCAACACAGAACCCAATGACCTCCTCTGTTACATAGCCCTTCGAGATGCTTCCTTCTGGCCTAGCACGGTTATGAACATATTTCTTCAAGACTCCAATGAACCTCTCAAAGGGGAACATATTGTGTAGAAATACCGGACCGAGAATATGAATCTCTTCACATAGGTGAACCAGGAGATGAGTCATAATGTTGAAGAAGGATGGTGGGAACACCAACGCAAAACTAACAAGACACTGGACCACATCCCTCTGTAATCTTGTCAGAATTTCTGGATCGATTACCTTCTGAGATATTGCGTTCATGAATGCACATAGCTTCACAATGGGTACTCGAACATTTTCCTGTAGAAGCCCCCTCAATGCAATCGGAAGCAACTGCGTCATAATCACGTGGAAGTCAGGAGACTTCAGGTTTTGGAATTTTTTCTCTGCTATGTTTATTATCCCCTTTATATTCGACGAGAAGCCAGACGGAACCTTGATACTGTAAAGGACTTCAAAGAATATTTCCTTCTCTGCTTTAGTAAGAGCGTAGCTGCTTAAGTAATGGCGCCCTGTATCTGTGTGCTTGTTACTTGGGTCTTTCATACGTTGCTGGTCCTCCCGTGCTTCTGGCGTATCTTTTGACTTCCCATACATGCCCAGGAAGGAGAGCAGATTGACACAGAGATGCTTTGTCACGTGCATCACGTCGATCGAAGACCGGACCTCTAAAACTTTCCAATAGGGTAGCTCCCAAAATATAGATTTCTTCTTCCACATGGGTGCGTGCTTATCAGGGCCGTACGGAACTGGTTGGCTGCCAGCAGCCTTACCAAAGATTACTTCTAGGTCCTTGACCATATCGAATATATCATTACCACTACGGAGCTCAGGCTTCTTCCGATTATCTGCCTCACCTCTGAAATGCTTCCCTCCTTTCTTTCTTACGGGATGCTTGATCGGAATAAATCTACGATGCCCCAGATATACAACCTTTTTGCATTTATCCAAAAAACACTGTCAGTCTTATCTAAACAGTGTTTGCATGCATTATATCCCTTGTTTGTATGTCCGGTAATGTTACTAAGAGCAGACCAATCATTGATGGTTACGAAAAGCTACGCCCGTAGGTCAAATGGCTTTTGTTCGTTCTCATCCCACACACGTACACCTGGTTTGCCCCACAATTGTAAGAGTTCTTCCACTAATGGCCTTAGATACACATCAATGTCGTTGCCAGGTTGCCTCGGGCCTTGGATGAGAACTGGCATCATAATGAACTTGCGCTTCATGCACAACCAAGGAGGAAGGTTGTACATACATAGAGTTACAGGCCAGGTGCTGTGACTGGAGCTCTGCTCCCCAAAAGGATTAAAGCCATTTGTACTTAGACCAAACCATAAGTTTCTCGCCTCTCCTGTAAAGTCTGGGAAGTCTCTCTCGATTTTTCTCCACTGCGATCCATCGGCGGGGTGCCTCAACTTTCCGTCTTTCTTACGGTCTTCTTTGTGCAATCGCAACAACGTAGCATGCTCTTTGTTTCTAAACAGATGTTTCAACCGTGGTATTATAGGAGCATACCACATCACCTTAGCAGGAACCCTCTTACGGGGGGGCTCGCCGTCAACATCACCAGGGTCATCTGCTCTGATCTTATACCGCAATGCAGTGCATACCGGACATTCATCCAAATTCTCGTACTTCTCACCGCGGTAGAGGATGCAGTCATTAATGCATGCATGTATCTTCTGCACATCTAATCCTAGAGGGCAGAGAGCTTTCTTTTCTTCGTACGTACTCTCAGGCAATTCGTTATCCTTTGGAAGTTTTGGCTTCATTAGTAAACTCTCAAATGCCTTGTCAGTCACACCGTTATGTGCCTTCCATTTCAGCAACTCCAGTGTGGTACCGAGCTTTGTGCTACCATCTTCGCAATTTGGGTACAACAATTTTTTGTGATCCTATAACATGTTGTCCAGCTTCAACCTCTCCAATTTATTTTCACAGTCTTCCCTTGCATCAGCAATAACTCGGCCAAGATCATCTTCGGGCTCTTCTGATGCCTGTTCTTGATCACCTCCTTCTTCTGCATTCTCTTCCATTGCAGTATCGTCGTATTCAGGGAACAAAGGATCTTCTTCTTCTTCTTCATCGTCTTCCATCACAACCCCTCTTTCTCCATGCTTCGTCCAGCAATTATAGCTGGGCATGAAACCTCTCCGAAGTAGATGGCCGTGAAGGATTCTTTCGGAAGAGTGCTCTCTAACGTTCCGACAATCAACACATGGGCAACACATGAAGCCATTATCTTTGTTCGCCTGAGCTACAGCAAGAAATACATTCAGGCCTGCCATATACTCAGAAGTGCGTCGGTCACCGTACATCCATCGCTGCCGTGCATCCATCTGCATCGTATAATTAATTTTATCAAAATACATTACAATAACATATTAATACAGAAATGACCACAGTACATCGACAAATACTACGTTTTTATGTATTATTTACAGATGAAAAAGATAAGTTTGTTAACCTCGGTCGAAGATACCATTTTCAGTGAGCTTATGTGTGGCTCGGGAATTTCGTCGAACACCTCGTGTGCGTAATAAAATAACACACACTAACACCCACCTCTCTCACACCTCCAAGCAAAAAAAAAAAGATGGAAGGGGGGGCTGGGGCAGTATATATAGGGGAAGGGGGACATTGGTCCCGGCTCATTCGCGTGCCACGTAGCCTATGGCTAGGCATTGGTCCCGGTCCGTGGCACGAGCCGGGACCGATAACTCCCAACGAACCAGGACCAATGCCCCGAGGCGATTTCTGCTGCCCCGGGCACACAAATCGGGACCAATGCATATCATATGTCCCGGATCTGGTTGCAACCGGGACAGGTGCCCTCTGACCCCCTGGACGAGAGGGGTTGTTTCCACTAGTGTTAGTTGATAGATCTAGGTCTATCTCCCTCCCAACACCCTTTCTACTAAAAGTTTTCCCCACAAGGTTCTTCCTACATGTAAATATAGAATTACCCCTCTCTCCCTCTCCAAAGCTCCAAAAATCTTCGTATATCATCTCGTGTGTTCATCTAATCATTTAATGTGTGATTAATAAATATATACAGGGGTTTGTGTAAAATTTGGTCGGATTATGCGCGATATGTAATATATGTGTGATATTTTACCGTATTAAATATGGCCGCGACATGGATATCATCTTGTGTGTTCATCTAATCATTTAATGTGCGATTAATAAATATATATATGGGTTTGTGTAAAATTTGGTTGCATTATGTGCGATATGAAAAATATTTGTGAAATTTTACCGGATTAAATATGGCCGCGACATGGAGACGCTATGTGTGAAATTTTTAAGTGAAAATGATTTGCCAACTATTGCCGGAATGTTGATTCATTTCCGTCTCAGCAAAGTTTGCCACTCCCTGAATGTCCAATATGTAGGAAGGCCATGCCGAATTTTTTGTGAATACCTATATATATATATATATATATAACATATATACGTCAGCTATTTGGGAACTGGTTCCCAAATTACTATTTGGGAATCTTTCTGAACTTTTTCGTCTAAAACAGTGAACCTTTTCGTCCGAAACAGCGAATTTCTTCGTTGTTGAGAACTGAACTTTTTCATCGCCCAAAGCAGTGAAGATTTTTAGTCCGAATTAGTGAACTTTTTCGTCCAAAGTAGTGAACTTCTTCGTTTTGGGGAACTAAACTTTTCATCCGTCCAAAGCAGTGAACTTTTTCGCTGCGGATCACGAACCATGGATAAAATCTTTTTTTATCGTCCTAACAGTGAACTTTTTTTGTGTTGAGAACTGAACTTTTTCGGCGTTGAGAAGTGAACTTTTTTTTATCTTGTTCGAAGTTATCTCCTGTGCGGTTCAAGGTGAACTTTCTGTCATGTTCAAAGTGAACTTCCAGATGATCGAGAGTGAACTTTTCAGACGATTCAAAGTGAACTTTTTTTACTCGAACTTTTTTCAACCACACACACATCAAACCTCCTCCATTGTTGCTGTTGCCATGATGCAGAGCTCACCCGCGCGCCCATGTACCTACCTGCTGCAGAGCCAGCGGAGTGCAGCGATGTTGACCACATGGAGTAGATACCGGCGGCGGGCAGGCTCCATCCCGAGGTGTCGGATGACGGAGGTAGGGGACCTCCCACATTGGCGAGCAGCGGAGGCCCGGATCCCTCCTGTGGGTGGAAGAATATGGAGGTTGAGGGGACATCCCATGGAGGTCGACGCCGGAGATGGGGGCCCTCCCGTGGCGTCTACGCTGGAGGTAGGGGCCCTACCAGACCGGCGCTCGGCGAGGATGGGGGCCTCCAAGGGCGGCACGTGGCGGGGGGCAGGGGCCCTACCAGGGCGGAGCTCGACAATCGTGAGGGCCTCCAAGGGCGGCACACGGTGGATGTTGGGGTCGGGTTACCTCCCGGGGGCGGCAGATGGCGGAGTTAGGGGTCCTCCGAGGGCAGCGCATAGTGGAGGCCGGGGGACGGCCCGCCGGTGAAGGGGATGGTGCGGGCGAGGAGCACCGGTGAGGGAATCGGGAACAGGTCGTGAGATGAGGATGAGGGTGAACGGTTGGTGTGGCGGGTGGGTTTGGATCGTGGGTTGACTTGGTCGGTTCGGTGGTGTTGGCCAGTTGGAACCAGGTGTTCCCAAATACTGTATTTAGGAACCATCTTAAGGGGGTTCCCAATATATATATAACATATATATGTGTATATATAACATATATATATATATATGTATGTATGTATGTATGTATGCATGTATATGTATGAATGGTTCTGATAATTATCTTGGTTCTACACCTCCCGTGCAGCGACAAATAAAGGTGGTCATTATGAGTGAGTGTATCGTGAATAGTTACTTGAGACACGCGACAAAAGACATGTTACAAAATGGTCGCAAAGAAATACGATGTCCGTGTTGAAAGTGCAAACGACGTGCAGCGACAATTAAAGGTGGTCATTATGAGTGAGCGTGTCGTGAGTAATTACTTGAGACACGCGACGGAAGACATGTTACAAAATAGTCGCAAAGAGATACGATGTCTGTGTTGAAGTGCAAACTAGGGGGCTTGCGCAACCTCTTTATAGTAGATTTGCTCATGCACCTCTTCGGGTATGATTTCATGGATGGGCAAAACGCTCAGTGGATAAGTGATGATGAAGATGATAAAGTCCATTGGGCGGCGGCAGGAAATGATGTGCAGCAGTATAATAACAACGAGGGTCAACAATAATGGAGAAAGACGAGGACACGGGGACACTGATAACGGAAGTCGTGCAGGACACTCATCTCAAAGAACTGATTTTGAGAAAGACGACTAAGTCCAGATCTGCTGCTAGAGAGCAATCTATGCTGGCGCAACTAGTGATAGACTCGAAGACCCCATTGTATCCAGGCTGCAATCCGGGAGAGTCCCGCGTGAGAATAGCGCTCGATGTTCTGCAGATGAAGGCGAGATACAAATGGAGCGACATAAGCGTTGACGCAAACCTGCAATACAGGCACGATACCTTTCTGAGGACAACACGTGTCCTACAAGTTGCGACGAGGCAAAGAAAGTCGTGTGCCACTTTAATTTACCGCACGAAAAAATACCATGTGTGCATCAACGATTGCTAAATTTGTCAAAAAGAGGACACGGACAAGACCAGTTGTCTAGTTTGCAACACCACTCAATACAAGAAGGGGAAGAAGAAATCTCCTCAAAAAAGCTGTGTGGTACCTTCCGCTCATTCCCCGTCTGCAATGGTATTTTGCGGACCGCAATGAAGCAGAGCTCATGCACTGGCACGCGGAAAGGAGGAAGAAAGTCCTGAAAGATCCAAATCTGAATGAAAAGGTAAATCTAACACATCATTCGGTGAATACCCAACGTTCGGGGCAGAGGCAAGGAATATCAGGTCGGGTGCGAGCACCGACAGACTCAATCCGTTTGTAAACCAGAGCAAGATGCATAGCACCTGTCATGTGTTTGCATGGATATACATCATCCCCTCTGGTTATGCATACAGAGTAAGTACATTCACATGAGTATGCTAATTCAAGGGCCGAAACAACTAGGCAACAACATCAATCTATACCTGAAGCTACTTAAAGATGAACTAGACACGCTATGGGCTGAGGAAGAGGTCAACACATGTGATGCCTTTGGTGAACAATATTTCCCAATAAGAAATCTACAAGTTGCTGAATGATTGGAAAGAATGCCCAGAGTCGGAAAAAAGCAAAAAATGCCAAAACTGCTCCTGGATGTATGCTAGACGTGGTCGGTGTTTTGGGACTTGACATACTGGCCCATTATCGCTACGCCTTATTGCCTTGATCTGATGCATATCACGAAGACTGTGTTTTGGATTTGTTTGGCACACTGCTCAACATGCCGGAGAGGACCAAAGACGGGGTGAAAGGAAGAAACGACCTAAAATATTTTGGTATCAAGGAAGATCTTCAGCGGGGGGGGGAGCCAGAGTGATGACAACAACGACCAATCTCCTGATGAGGAGATGAGGAGATAGATGGTCGCAAGGACAAAAGAGTTAAGAGGAATGACTATTACTACCCCCCCTCCTGCTTCACTCTAAGTCCGGACGAGATCGCAAAATTGATGAAGTGCCTTCTCGGAGTCAAAATTCCTTTCGGTTACTCAGGGCTAATAAGTAGATTTCTAGACGCGTAGAAACAAATGTTCAGCGGGATGAAGTCTCATGACTATTACGTGATGATGATGCAGATAATTCCGGTTGCGATCTGCGAGATAATGGACAACCATGTCCGTGCAACCCTGTTTGACCTCTGCAACTTCTTCGTGATACTATGTGAGCTTGAGATGTACTTTCCTCCCTCATTCTTTGACAATTGTGTTCATCTATTGGTCCATATCGTGGATGATATCATTCATCTCAGGCCGTTGTTCCTGCACAACATGGGCCATCATAGGATTTGTTCGAGATGATATCATCCATCTTGGGCCATTGTCGTACACAACATGGTAGCGAAAACCCATCGACGACGCGCCACGTCTCTACCATGCCGGCGACCGTAAGCGGTCCATGCATCCCCATGAACTAAGTTCAATGCCCTCGAGGTAATTCGGCCTCGACAAGTTATCTATATATTATTACTTCATTCATGGAGGCCTCAATCTCTAACCACTTGCATGTTTTCACAGGCCAACAAGGCGGGATGCACATTGCTCCTCTGTGTGAACGGTGAGTTCAAGGACTTTGCTAAAGGAAAGATCATCACACAACTCAACCGCGTGTCCCACTGCATGGATATGCCCGAGGACGTGTTCAGGGTGACGTTGAGTTGGGTGCTCCCGGGTTGCGGTGCTTTGGATCCTTCGAATCAACCGCCCAATGCCGACAACAATTTAAACCTAGAGCAGTGCTTGGTTTGGCCATTGACATGGCCAAAAGTACAAATTCGTTTGGACACTACTCCTGTCACCACCCTACAGCTAACACCGGTCGACGGGTCGGGGCACCCTAGCAAAGAAAATGATTTCTCACCTGGAAAGTCCTTTCAACAGGACGGCGATGCTGAGGACCCTGATGACTACGTCGTTGATCCTTACGATGGCGGCCAGGATTCTTTTGATGCACTTCTCTCGCCAGACGAGGATCCCGTGGATAAATATTGATGCACGAAGCTTTGAATTTACTATTTCTCAAGAACAGGCAGTTGTTGCCACCAATAAACTCAGCCAGGACACTGTCAAAGAGGCGGACCAAAATGTATTTTAGAACGAGCCTAAGAAGCGAGAATAATAATAAGAGTACTCGTGTTGACTCCATGAGCCAGCCGCACCGGGTAATGCACAGGGTACCCTTCCACGACTAGCATTCGATCCATCAGTTGGCTAAACAGATGCTTCCACCGAGGTTGGTCGCCTTGTTGACCGGGGATATGCGTAGCCTCCATGATGGTGTTCTCTATACGGAGGAGAGGCTTCTCAAAGAGAAAAAACTAACATAACCACTTTTGCTCACAAAGGTACCAGCTACGCCACAGTTGGGCTTTGTCACTACATCCATCGCGGACTTGATCAACGTGAGATTTGATGACATCTTCCAGATGTTCCACATGCATAGAGAATACCCGAGCGTCGTGATAATGGACCCCTTCTACATGCTAGACATCTTCTTGAACAACCCTACCGGTCAGGCTAAAGTGACACAATACATCGAAGGATTCTTGTTGTCGCATATGTCCAAGAAGGTCATTCCGATGTCGTAATTTCCCGAGTAAGTCATTCGCTAGCCGCCATAACAACATTTCGTTGATTTCCATCGTTATATTTGCACATGTACAATAGTGTTTAGTTTTTGAGGATTATATATGGACTCTTTGAACTGTTTTGCGCAGAATCAAATATGGCACCCTCATCGTCCTATTCCTGAGGGAATAGTTCGCATTGTATCTCGACTCTAGGAGTAATCAGAAGCCCAAAAACTACACCCTCATCAACTTTGTTCTCGATGATGCTATGAACAACTACGTCTTGAATGAAGGATGCATGGAAGAACCACACAAATTTCTAGGAAAGCATGAATTCAGGCACAGGACGGAGTTCCCCTGCCTCAAGCAGGCGCCAGGCGGACAGATGGAGGCGTGTGGTACCTCATCCAACACATGCTGGAGTTCGTGAAGGAACACCAAAATCTAGAATTTCCGTCTTCTCTCGAGTGATGGTGTCGCGGTATTGTGGATTGGACTGATGTTGAAGTCAGACAAAACTTTGGTCGCAACTAGGAGAGAATCGCGAGAATCATCTATAAGGATGTGTAAGTGAAGATAGGGTCTTCTACTATGGCTAGAATGTGTATTAAACCATGATGATGAGAGGCTATTAAACTCGTTAGAAGGTTCTCTCTCATTCCCGCCGATGCCGAAAAAGAAGACGACCAAGAAATTATCGATGGTGTATATACTATTCAGTGCGAATTGTGCTCCTAAGAGCTTGTGCTTTTCTTTGCCTAATACGTACTTTTATCTTGGTCTACAGAGAGATGAAGTGGAGATGACAAGCGCTACCTAGTAAAATATCGCAAAGCGGAGGCAGAAGATATAACTAGGAAGACCCTCGCCTTTCGTTCTAATAGTCGACATTTTGCGATTGTATCTTTTTAAGCACATGATCGTTTAATTTAGATGACTATTTTTTGTTCGAAAACCTGCAACCTAAACATGTGAACGAGATGTGTATTCATACAAGCATGCATATGTTTCAAAATTATTTTCGTGATCACGGGTCTCGTGTCTTTGATCTCGGTTTGTAATGCATATGCATGCATGTGATATATATGTGAATCAAAAATTTATAGTGCTTTTCTATGCGTGACTTCTGAAAATCATGTATTGAACAATATATTTGTTATATTTGCACCTGTCTCGTGCATCGTCGCTGAGTTCTCCTCTCCTAGCGTGGTGCTGCGAAAAATTATACGTGTGAGGCTATCGTGAGTGTTAGTTGAGATCAGGGTATAACACACCGCAAAGTTTTGCATGCAGGCGAACGCGGAGACGTCTAAACGTCCTGTAACCATCCAAATTATAAGTTTGCAATGCCCGAGCCCATCTTTTTAGGAATAAGCTTGATTTAGGCCGACCTACAGCGCCTCCGCACAGGTCGCTGGCTCCTGGTTCCCCTGCGTGTGCTGAAATTTGGGATGGGCTTTTAGCCCATTAGGCAATTTCTATTTAATCCCTAAGGCCCATGCTGCCATAGCAAGTGGTGGGAGTTTAGTCCCATATTGCTAGTTGGGAGAGATTTGCACCAGTTTATAAGATGAGCTCTCTCCCCACTAGTGTGAGTTGGTACGAAGAGAGAGGAGTTGTGGAGGTGTTCCACACGCACGCTCCTCCTCCTCCACCGCCCACCTCGCCTCGTAACGACACGTCGTGGGTTGCGGGAATGAGCCGAGCCAATGCCTTTATTTTGGCAGTCGGAAACGGGGAGTCAACAGACACTACAATAATATGAGACGTCATATTGATTGTTGTCTAATTGCATCACATTTATTTTGGTAACAACCATATTGATCGCGTGTAATAAGCGCATTTATCACGTGGTAACGGCTGTAGCAAACGCCAATTGAATTTGTGAGCTGACCGTTCTCCTACTCGGCCGTGCCTATATATTGGAGGCTCAGGCGGACACGGAACACACAACTCATACACGCTGCCTCTTTGTGCCCACTGTCGTTCCACCTCATGTTGCTGCCGCCGGTGATCCCATCCCATCTACCGCGTACACGGCCGACGGGAGAGCAGGCCTCCAAAACCCCGCCTCTCCAGATCCTGTACGGAGTAGGGGCGATTAGGTTTTGGGGAGCGTCTTCCACGCGACTGCTCACTGCTGTTGTACATCTACTTCGACTACTACCGTGTCGCCATCTTCGTCAACATGTCCACCGAAGCCGAACACGCTGCTACTGCCGCCGAGGCCGCCAGTGCTGCCACCGAGCCCACCACTGCTGCCGCCACTGCTACCGCTACTGCCAACTGGCCGATGGCAGGGTATAACACGTTTATCACTGCCCTTATTATTTCCATGTCTGCCATACTAGTAGTTTGCGTAGATGTGTCTACTGTCAATCTAGTATGCGGGAATATGGTTAATTATCAGTATGTTTACGTCATGCTCGTGATTTATATTTGGATTAATTTAATCTATAAATTGCCTAAATTCTTAACAATCCAAAAACCTAATCTGTGTAGGCAATTTTCGATTCTGGTTTTGCTACTACACTGAAACTGGACCCTTTTACGGGGACGTACTTTTAGCGTTGGCAGACCAAAACAATCTTATGGCTCATGGCTATGAACGTGTTCTAGATCGCCGGTGTCACACCCACGGGAACGATTACTCCTAAACAGGAGAAGGCGTTTAGGGATGCTACCGTCGTCTTTGTTGGATGCGTTCTAAGCGTGATCGGAGATATGTTTTTTTACGCATATTTACATATGCGGGTTGCCAAGGACTTCTGGGAGGCGCTCGATTCCAAATTTGGCGCAACCGATGCTGGCAGCGAGATGTACAGTATAGAGCAGTTTCATGACTACAGAATGGTCGAAAACCATTCTGTATTGGAGCAGGCTCATGAGATACAGTGCATCGCTAAGGAGCTTGTAGTTCCCAAGTGCGTGCTACTGGGCAACTATGTTGTGGGATGCACAATCGCCAAGCTGCCTAATTCCTGGAGGAACTTTGCCACTACTCTCAAACATCAGAGGCCTGAATTCTCAGTAGAGGATGTCATCGGCCATCTGAGTGTTGAGCAGAATTCAAGGGCAAAGGACTCGCATGGAAAAGGGAACGAAGGGACTTCTGCGGCGAATATGGTACAGAAGAACTAAAACTCCCACAAGAACAAGGCGAGGACTGGTGTCTGATGGTGCAGATCTTGCACTCATTGGGATACCCCAAGAGGAGGGTGTGAAGAGCATAGCGGTAGGAAGCTTTCCACTTAGTTAAGAACCATGGTTATCAATCCAGTAGGAGAAAGAGAATCTTCGGAAAGTTGATGCCACTGACGGTGGTACTTGCGCTTCACCGGTGTCAGCAACAACGTGGAACCTGCACACAACATAATCAAAATACTTTGCCCCAACGGTACAGTGAGGTTGTCAATCTCACCGGTCTTGCTGAAAACAAAGATTAGATGTATAGTATGGAAAAACAGTGTATCCTTGCAGAAAGTAAAGAAAGCAGGAAATTGTTGTGGGTTGTTTAACAGTGTGGAAAAATGGACCGGGGTTCATAGTTTCACTAGTGGTGTCTCTCCATAAAAGATAGCATGTTGGGTGAAAAAATTACAGCTGGGCAATTGACAAATAAAGGTTGCACCGTAGTGCACAATATGACATGAAGATTACTATGTTATTTAGTGCGGGCATTACAACAAGATACATAGACTGACGTCCATCTGCATCTATAACTAATAATCCACCCTCAGGTTATCATCCGAACCCCCTCAGGTATTAAGTTGCAAGCAACAGATAATTGCATTACACAAAGTGTGTAATGTAAGCAATGATTATGCACGCTGGCACTCTCACCGCTGTTTTCTCTCTAATGGCAATAGAACATCCTTCTCCTTCACGTTTCTGTCACTCGAGCAAGGCAACAAGGAGGCATAAACCCACTATCGAGGATAAATACTCACTCTTGGAGTCACTAAATATTACTTGGCCAGAATAACCACTAGCAACGGAGAACATTCAAGATCACAAATAACACATGCAAATAAATACTATAATCAACTTGGCATAAGGTCAATATTCATCGGATCCCAGCAAATACAGCATAGAGAATTACATAAGATCAATCTCGATCATGATAGGCAGCTCACGAGATCTAAACATGGAGGCATATGAGGAGAAGACAACCATCTAGCTACATCTACGAACCCGTAGTCCAAGGATGAACTACTCACGCATCACTCCGGAGGCAGGCATGGTGATGAAGAGGCCTCCGGTGATGATCTCCTCTCCGGCAGGGTGCCGGAAACAGCTTCAGAACCCCCCTGATCTGGGATTGACGGTGACGGCGGCTACGGAACTTTTTCGGGGATTTTGATCAGGTGCCTAGGGTTTTCCATCCGGGGGCTTAAATAGGCAAAAGGGCGAAGGTTGTGGCGCTCCAGGGGGCCCACACCCCTAGCTGGCGCGGCCAGGGGGCGCGCCACCCTATGGTGTGGACCCCCTGCTGCCCCTCTCCGGCTCCTCTTCGGTCTTCTAGATGCTTCCGGGGAAAATAGGACTTCCGGGCTTCGAATTTTCCAATTCCGAGAATATTTCCAGAACAACTTTTCTGAAACTAAAAAACAGCAGAAAACAGAGAACTAGCTCTATGGCATCTTGTTAATATGTTAGTCCGGAAAACATACAAAAATACTATAAATATGGGAGAAAACATGTAGCAATTGGCATAATATGATCATGGAGCATCAGAAATTAGGGATACGTTTATGACGTATCAAGCATCCCCAAGCTTAGTTCCTACCCGTCCTCGAGTAGGTAAACGATAAGACAGTAATTTCTGAGGTGACATGCTACTAACACAAACTTGATCAATCTAATGTAAAAGCATATGCACGCTGGGATCATAAGACTTTAAACATAGGCATGATAAATAAAACTTTAATAATAATGCATAGCAATTACTTTGCATCACGAAGAGTAACTCAAATAAAGGATCATGAATAATAATGCAAAGAAAGGTAAACGTTTGTTTCAGGTATAGAGAAAGCATGGCAAAGTGATATTTCGATAGTCCTTAAGAGTGGGGCAAACCATAAATGCCAGGACACCTTCAAAGTTCAAGAGGAAGACTAGAACAAATAATTTAAGAACAAATAATAACACATCATGAAGTAATTATTGATGCTTATGGGACAAATGCACATAGAACTCAGAATGGAAAAAATGCTCTCTCAACTGTGCATAAAGTTAGAATATGGAGACTCAACATAAAAGTAAAAGAAAGGCCCTTCGCAGAGGGAAGCAGGGATCACTCATGTGCTAGAGCTTTTATTTTATTAAACATAGGTATTAAAAGTTTGACATTTGTGGAGGAATGTCTATATTTTGGGAGATGTATGCTAATGTCAACGAATGGTAAACCGAAAATACAGTACGTCACAAGTCAACTGGATTCACAAGAGCGGCTCCCATGGTTAAGGACGCAACTGGTGTAGAAGGTCATCCCTCTTTCTCTTTTTTTACACAATTATGCTTTGACTGATAAATCAGGGGCAAAAATAGTGAAGAGAATTTGTACGCATTAATTTGGGGCTGAGCACCCCGCTGCCAGCTCTTCTATCATTTGGATAAGTGGATGACGCCACTAGTCCAGGTTGTGGAATCCAATCAACAAGTGAGATAAAGATTCTCTATTTATGTCCCCATGAGCAATAACAGGAACATAAAGCAGGAGTAATTTTGAAGGTTTTAAAGGTAACACATGAGCAATTTACTTTGGAATGGCAGTTAAATAGCACAAGTAGGTAGGTATGGTGAACACAATGGGAATAACTTTGGTTTAAGGGAGTTTGGATGCAAGAGTAGAGCTCATACTCAGTACGGGTGGAGGCTAGCAAAAGACTGGGAGCGACAAATCAAGAGAGCATAAGAGCCATAGTCATGCATAGCGACATAACCATCATTAATTAAAACATAAGCAGTATCACAAGTTCAAAAACTAAGTGGTCATGGAGGCTATTCGTGACTGGTTTGTAGTCATAAAACATGGTGTGAGCATGCGCCAAGTCATCCAAATAAAACATTCGAAAGAGAATATCATATATTGATGCTTTACTATGACAAGAACAACTCAAGAATCTTTCAATACGTATTAAACACTCTCAGCTATTTGAGGCTAATCATGCTACTCAATTACCACAAGGCTTTAAAACTAAAATAACATTTATCATGGCATGAAGAAGTCCTAGCCACAGTCTATACAAGCTTCTACTAGTACTGTTATAAATTCTACTTCAAGCAGCAGTTTTCTTTTGTTTCTCCCAACAAGCACCATACAAAACATGCTTTAACAAAAATACTCTTTATGACACAGCAAGAAAACATAAGAGTACTAAATTAATACTACTAAAACTAACAGCTCTAACAAGAGATGCATGCAAAACAGGAGCTGAATAAATGCAGCAGATAAACAGAGACTAAGGATACAACGTATTCTCATGAAAAAGCGGAGCGTGTCACTCTCCAATAAAAGAATGATGGGGTCCAACCAAGATTATTATGAAAGTAAAAACAAACTGAAATCAAAATAAAAATCAAACTGAAAACAAAATAAAATACGCTCCAAGTAAAGCACATAAGATGCGAACGAATAAAAATATAGTTTCACTAGAAGTGACCTGATAATTTGTTGATGGAGAAGGGGATGCCTTGGGCATCCCCAAGCTTAGACGCTTGAGTCTTCTTGGAATTTTCTTGGATCTACCACCGGGGCATCCCCAAGCTTAGGTTTTCACTCTTCTTGATCACATCATATCATCCTCTTCTCTTGACCCTTGAAAACTTCCTTCACATCAAAATTCTCACAATCTTCATTAGCAACGCTAGTGAAATTGAAATAAGAAATTCACATGGTTCAGTTTCAACACAAGTCTAACACTCAAAAACACATTAGCTACTTTTAAAACTTGTTTCAAAACTCTTTTTCTCAAAAGAACACCAAAAGAAAGAGATTAAGATGCAAATGCGATAAATGGCAGAAATCTGTCAAAAACAAAACAACATGTAAAGATCGATTTTTTCAAACATCTTCTGTTACTCAAATAAAACAGTGGTATTCTAAGAAAAGTTGCGTATATAACTCAGTATTAAGCAAAAAAAAAAGCTCAGGTCAATTTGAATTTTATGTGATTTTTAACGGAATTTACATTGGACAGCAGAAATCTGTTTCCTGCATAGAAATTCGAAATATAGGCTCAACTTTCCACTAGTGGCTTTACTTGGCTCAACAAAAACTCAAAAGAAAAGATACAGAGGGGTTGCTAAGGAAATAGAAAACACCCAGGTGCAAGCACACCAAAGAAAACAAAGGAAAACTGAAAGAAAACAGAGAAATAAAACGGGTTGTCTCCCGGTAGCGATTTTCTTTAACGCCTTTCAGCTAGTTATAGAAAAATCAACTCAAGTATTTTCAAGTAAATAAGCATCATCATAAATACCAATAACTCTCTTTTTGCTCCTCTTACCCTTCTTTTTAACCTTATTCTTGGGTTGGGGAAACGTGTGTTCACATGGTGTGAAGGTAAATTTAAATGTACCATTCCCCACATCTATTACTGCCCCCAGGAGTTTCAGCAGGGATCTTCCAAGCGTAATTCTTCCTTCTCCTACACATTCAATAACAAGATAATTAGTGGATATGTTAATTCCCATGATTTTTTTAAACACTCCTTCAGCTACACCAATGGGAAATAAAGTGGTGTTATTAATGAGAGGAATTTCTTCTCCTCCATCAGCTAGCCCCCAAAGGTTCAAAGATTCATAAATTTCCTTAGGCATAAGACAAAATTCAGACATGATATCACAATGAGCATAAAACGTTTCACCATTTATAACAACTTTAACCAAAGGGATCATATTTGTTGACTCAAAATGTATTGGGACATGATAAAGATGTTCACGAATTTGGCTATATCCCTCTTTTAAGATAGAAATATGTGATTGAAGAGTATTTAATCTAGCATAAATATCTGCAAAGGATTTATCAGAAAAACTGGGTAAGCTGTAGGTTGCAATTAATTTTCTTATAGCACTGAAAGCTTGATCTCTATAATTAAGGAAATCACCTCCTACCACAGTATCCAAAGCATATCTATAACAAATAACAAGACCAAAGTAAAAACTACGAAGAAACAGATTTAAAGTCATTTTAGGTTCAACTTTGCAATAGGAATCAAAAGCTCGAGACCAAGCTTCTTGGAAATTCTCATCATTCCCTTGTTTGAAAGTAAAGATAGTTTCCTCTGGTGACATAATGACAAGAACAAAACTAGACATAAAAGCAAGCAAATAAATAACAGCTATGAAGTAAACTAATTTTTGTGTGTTTTCAATATAGAGAAATAAACTATTTTTTTGTGTTTTTGATATAGAGAAATAAAAACAAGACAAAATTAAAAAGCAAGACAATAAAAACAAAATAAAGAGATTGAGAGTGAGAGACTCCCCTTGCCAGAAGACTTCCTTCTCCCCGGCAACGACGCCAGAAAAAGTCCTTGATGGTGCAGATCTTGCACTCGTTGGGATACCCCAAGAGGAGGGTGTGAAGAGCACAGCGGTAGGAAGTTTTCCCTTTAGTTAAGAACCAGGGTTATCAATCCAGTAGGAGAAAGAGAATCTTCGGAAGCTTGATACCACCGACGGTGGTGCTGGCGCTTCACCGGTGTCAGTAACAACATGGAACCTGCACACAACACAATCAAAATACTTTGCCCCAACGGTACAGTGAGGTTGTCAATCTCACCGGTCTTGCTGAAAACAAAGATTAGACGTATAGTGTGAAAAAACAGTGTATCCTTGCGGAAAGTAAAGAAAGCAGGAAATTGTTGTGGGTGGTTTAACAGTGTGGAAAAATGGACCGGGGTTCGTAGTTTCACTAGTGGTGTCTCTCCATAAAAGATAGCATGTTGGGTGAACAAATTACAGCTGGGCAATTGACAAATAAAGGTTGCACCGTAGTGCACAATATGACATGAAGATTACTATGTTATTTAGTGCGAGCATTACAACAAGATACATAGACCGACATCCATCTGCATCTATGACTAAAAATCCACCTTCATGTTATCATCCGAGCCCCCTCAGGTATTAAGTTGCAAGCAACAGATAATTGCATTAAACAAAGTGTGTAATGTAAGCAATGATTATGCACGCGGGCACTCTCACCGCTGTTTTCTCCCTAATGGCAACAACACATCCTCCCCCTTCATGTTTCTGTCACTCGAGCAAGGCAACAAGGAGGCATGAACCCACTATCGAGCATAAATACTCCCTCTTGGAGTTACTAACAATTACTTGGCCAGAATAACCACTAGCAACGGAGAGCATGCAAGATCACAAATAACACATGCAAATAAAGACTATAATCAACTTGGCATAAGGTCAATATTCATCGGATCCCAGCAAACACTACACAGAGAATTACATAAGATCAATCTCGATCATGATAGGCATCTCACGATATCTAAACATGGAGGCATATGAGGAGAAGACAACCATATAGCTACAGCTACGAACCCGTAGTCCAAGGATGAACTACTCACGCATCACTCCGGAGGCAGGCATGGTGATGAAGAGGCCTTTGGTAATGTTCTCCTCTCCGGCAGGGTGCCGGAAACAGCTTCAGAACCCCCCTTTTCCATCCGGGGGCTTAAATAGGCGAAAGGGCGAAGGGGGGGCGCTCCAGGGGGCCCACACCCCTAGCTGGCGCGGCCAGGGGGGCGCGCCACCCTTTGGTGTGGCCACCCTGCGGCTCCTCTTCGGTCTTCTGGATGCTTCCGGGGAAAATAGTACTTCCGGGCTTCAAATTTTCCAATTCCGGGAATATTTCCAGAACAACTTTTCTAAAACTAAGAAACAGCAGAAAACAGGGAACTGGCTCTGTGGCATCTTGTTAATAGGTTAGTCCGGAAAACGTATAAAAATGCTATAAATAAGGGAGAAAACATGTAGCAATTGGCATAATATGATCATGGAGCATCAGAAATTGGGTATACGTTTATGACGTATCAGTGTCCAGCAGAATACCGACTTCAAGAAGAAGGCTAAGAAGACCTTCAAGAAGGATAAGAAGAAAGATGGCTGCTTCACTTGTGGTTCACTGGAACACTTGGTTGTGAAGTGCCGAAAGAAGAACATGAATCCAGGACAGGAATCCAAGGCTGTCAACATGATTGTGAGCAACAATGAGAATGGGCCATCTAGGTATGGTAATTTGTTTACTGTATTTTCAGTTTGTCAGTCTACTGATTGGTGGGTTGACACAGGTGCAAATATTCATGTGTTTGCTTACATCTCATTGTTTTCTTCTTATCAGGTCACAAGGAACGGGTCCGTATTGACGGGGAACGACGCAAGTGCTTCTGTACTTGGTGTTGGCACGGTCGATCTGAAGTTTACTTCGGGAAGGATCGTGCAGCTCAAGAACATGCAGCATGCCCCCGCCGTCAAGAAGAATCTCATTAGTGGCTCCCTTCTATGTAGAGAAGGGTTTAAGTTGGTTTTTGAGTCCAATAAAGTAGTTGTAACGAAATATGGACTGTTTTGTGGAAAAGGGTATGAGTGCGGATGTCTATTCCACTTTTCCCTCGCTGATTTCTGTAATAAAGTCGTGAACTATATTCATTCGAGTGTTGATGAAACAGAAGTTTGGCATTCACGTCTTTGTCACGTTGGTTTCAGTTGCATGACGCGGTTAGCAATATTAAATTTAATTCCAAGTTTCACTTTAGCCAAAGGTTCTAAGTGCCATTCGTGTGTGCAAGCGAAGAAACCTCATAAGCCCCATAAGGCTGCGGAGGAGAGACACTTGGCGCCATTAGAACTCATACATTCTGATCTCTGTGAGATGAATGGTGTGTTGACTAAAGGTGGAAAGAGATACTTCATGACGTTAATAGACGATTCCACTAGGTTTTGCTATGTATATCTGTTAAATACTAAAGATGAGGCTCTACACTACTTTAAAATCTATAAGGCAGAAGTTGAGAATCAACATGAAAAGAAAATTAAACGAATCCGGTCAGATCGTGGTGGAGAGTATTTCTCTAATGAGTTTGACTATTTCTGTGCGGAACATGATATTATTCATGAGAGGACGCCTCCCTATTCACCTCAGTCAAATGGGGTTGCCAAACGGAAAAACCGTACTCTAACAGATTTGGTTAACGCCATGTTAGATACATCGGGTTTATCCAAGGCATGGTGGGAAGAGGCTATATTGACATCATGTCATGTCCTGAATAAAGTTCCGACGAAATATAATGAGGACACTCCCTATGAGCAATGGGAGAAGAGAAAAACAACACTCTCGTACTTACGTACTTGGGGCTGTTTGGCAAAAGTCAATGTGTCGATCCCCAAAAAGCGTAAACTTGGACCAAAGACCGTGGAATGCGTTAATTTGGGATACGCTAAGAATAGCGTTGGCTATAGATTTCTGGTAGTGAAATCTGAGGTACCTAACGTGAAGGTCGGTACGATGATGGAGTCTAAAGATGCTACATTCTTTGAGGATAATTTTCCTATGAGAGATATGCAAAGCACTTCTAGACAGGAATCAGAGGAGACTCCTGAGCCTGCCATTCCTATGGAATATTATGAACAAACACATGATGAGAATCCTGAGAAGGATGACGAGGAAACCCTTGGTAGAGGCAAGAGACAGAGGACTGCAAAGTCTTTTGGTGATGATTTCCTTGTGTACCTTGTGAATGATACTCCCACTTCTATTTCAGAAGCTTATGCATCTCCAGATGCTGACTACTAGAGAGAAGCGGTCCGTAGCGAGATGGATTCCATCATGGCTAATGGGACGTGGGAGATCACTGAATGTCCTTATTGATGTAAACCATTAGGATGTAAGTGGGTGTTCAAAAAGAAGCTTAGGCCCGATGATACGATTGAAAAGTACAAGGCTAGACTTGTGGCCAAGGGTTACTCCCAGAAAGAAGATGAAGATTTCTTCAATACTTATTCACATGTGGCCAGACTGACCACCATTTGAGTATTACTCTCGTTGGTAGCCTCGCATGGTCTTCTCGTCCATCAGATGGATGTTAAGACGGCTTTCCTAAATGGAGAGTTAGACGAGGAAATCTATATGCATTAGCCAGATGGCTTTGTGTTAGATGGTCAAGAAGGAAAGGTGTGTAAGTTACTGAAATCTTTATATGGGCTGAAACAAGCACCTAAGAAATGACATGAGAAGTTCAATACAATTTTAGCATCTGTTGGCTTTGTTGTTAATGAAGCTGACAAATGTGTATACTATCGCCATGGTGGGGGCGAAGGAGTTATACTGTGTTTGTATGTTGATGACATACTGATATTTGGGACCAACCTCAAAGTAATCAATGAGGTTAAGTCGTTTCTATCCCAGAACTTTGAGATGAAAAATCTTGGTGTGGCTGATGTTATTTTGAACATCATGCTATTGACAGACAATGAGGGTGGGATTACACTTCTGCAATCCCATTATGTTGAGAAGGTTTTGAGTTGTTTTGGATATTCGGACTGCAAAATTTCTCCAACACCATATGATACTAGTGTGCGGATTCGACAGTTCGAAGGCACAGCTAAGGATCAACTGAGGCACTCTCAAGTAATTGGTTCACTCATGTACCTAGCGAGCACTACGAGGCCTGACATCATGTTTGCTGTGTGCAAACTAAGCCGGTTTGTTTCCAATCCGGGTGATGTGCATTGGCATGGTGTAGAAAGTTATGCGATGTCTGAAAGGTACCGTGAACCATGGACTTCACTACAGTGGATATCCATTGGTACTTTAAGGGTATTGTGATGCGAATTGGATCTCTGATGCTGATGAGATGAAAGCCACAACGGGGTATGTGTTTACCCTTGGAGGTGGTGTTGTTTCCTGGAAGTCTTGCAAACAAATGATCTTAACGAGATCGACAATGGAAGCAGAATTAACAGCATTAGACACGTCTAGTGTCGAAGCAGGATGTCTTCGAGATCTTTTGATGGACTTGCCTGTGGTTGAAAAGCTAGTACCGTCTATCCTTATGAACGGTGACAATCAAACAGTAATTGTCAAGGTGAAGAGTTCAAAGGACAATACACAGTCCACAAAGCACATAAAAATGAGATTAAAAGCTGTCAAACATTTAAGAAACCCTGGAGTGATAGCGGTGGATTATATCCAGCCGGCTAAGAATCTGGCAGATGCCTTTACTAAAGGACTATCACGTGTTGTGATAGAAAGTGCATTGAGGAAGATGGGTATGAGATCTACATGAGTTGTCATGGCAGTAACCCAACTTATGTGATCGGAGATCCCGTGAAGTGGGACCTGGGAAAACAAGCTAGTAGTTAACCGAGGAGAGTAATTTTTACTAACCCACTCCACTGGAGATGCAGTACTCTCAAAACTGTATGCAGGTTGACTTTTGTCTTAATGTGTTCCAAGGCTTGTATAAGCAAGATGCTATTCTACAGAGCGATCTTTGGAGGAACACACCTATATGAGTCTGACTGGTGGTCACAGTCTATGAGATTGGGTGATCTCTAATAAGTTCATGAATAGGCCAGGAGTGTGACTAATATGCTCCACCCGAGGGGTCATCCTTCGGCAGCCGAGTACTCGCAAGACATTTAGTGAAACTATTTTACGCCAAACTGACAATTCAAGGCATAGTCCATTGTTCAGTTGTGATGTAGTGTAGCTATTTGTTCTAAGTGGATGTTCAACCATAACAGGTCTCCACTGAAAATGCCGGTATATAAAAACAGTGATTAGAACACAGGACAACACCAAGGGTCTTCGGGGACTAGTGGGGGATTGCTGAAATTTGGGATGGGCTTTTACCCCATTAGGCAATTTCTATTTAATCCCTAAGGCCCATGCTGCCATAGCAAGTTGTGGGAGTTTAGTCCCATATTGCTAGTTGGGAGAGATTTGCACCAGTTTATAAGGTGAGCTCTCTTCCCACTAGTGTGAGTTGGTATGAAGAGAGAAGAGTTGTGGAGGTGTTCCACACGCGCGCTCCTCCTCCTCCGCCACCCGCCTCGTCACGACACGTCACGACGCGCCGCCGGTTGCGGGAATGAGCCGAGCTGATGCCTTCATTTTGGCAGTCGGAAACGGGGAGTCAACAAACACTGCAATAACCACGCGCAGTAAAACACCGCATTTATCACGCGGTAACGGCTGTAGTAAACGACAATTGAATTTGTGAGCTGACCGTTCTCCTACTCGGCCGTGCCTATATATTGGAGGCTCAGGCGGACACGGAACACACAAATCATACAGGATGCCTCTTTGCATCCACTGTCGTTGCACCTCCTTTTGCTGCCGCCGGTGATCCCATCCCGTCTACCGCGTACACGGCCGCCGTGAGAGCAGGCCTCCGAAACTCCGCCTCTCCAGATCCTATACGGGAGAGGGGCGTTTAGGTTTTTGGGGAGCGTCTCCTACGCGACTGCTCGATGCTGCTGTACATCTACTTCGCCTACAATCGTGTCACCCTGTTCGTCAACATGTCCACCAAAGCCGAACGCGATGCTGCTACCGCCGAGGCCGCCGCTGCTGCCACTGAGGCCGCTGCTGCTGCAGCTTTCACCGCTGCTGCCGCCACTGCTACGGCTACTGCCAACTGGCCGATCGCAGGGTATAACACGTTTATCCCTGCCCTTATTATTTCCATGTGTGTCATACTAGTAGTTTGCGTAGATGTGTTTACTGTCAATCTAGTATGCAGGAATATGGTTAATCATCAGTATGTTTACGTCATGCTTGTGATTTATACTTGGATTAATTTAATCTGTAAATTGCCTAAATTCTTAATATTGCGCGCGTTGGAGCCCATTTTGGGCCGTCTTGTGTGCTTATGCATGGCTCTGTCTGCTCTATTTTTGTTTTTCGGCCCAATTTTACGCGTCAGAGTATATTTCAAAAGCACAATATAACAACTACGTGCAGACATGTAAACACTAAGTGTTTCCGACATTTTCGATTAATATTGCATCCGTTTTTAAAAATTGAAACTAGTTCACACATATTTTTTTGAGAAAACACAAGCGCGATGTTGCAATGTTTTTTTTTTGCACATTTTTCTTCAAAATACATGTGTTGTTTTAGAATTTATTTGGAATGATATGTTTTATACGCTCTTTCACATGTTGTAAATTTGTGATTTTATTGTTGATATCGATTTTTTTTATTAAAATAAGAGATATTTTTTGTTGCAACTGGAATGGTGACAAATTATTTTGTTACTTCCAACTTTTTAATTGATGGAAATAATTTTTTCTGTTGCAATAGGTTTATGATTTTTGTTGAATTGTTTGACCTTTTTGTTGCAACGCAATAAACATATTGTTTAACTATTTTTTGTAGCATTGCTTATATTTTTTTTTAAACAATTTGTTGCAATAATTTTTTTATACACGGGGCGATAATTTTTATTGCAATACCAGTGAATTTGTTGCAATGACAGTTTTGTTGTAATTATCGAGATGGCCGGGGCAACACAATATAACCCTTTGTTTATGTGGGGCTGCTGTGGAGTGCGTGTTTTATATCCGAAAAATAGGGGAGTTAAAATGAAAAAACAAGGTGCGATGTTTGTGGCCGTAAGATAACGATCCAACAACCGATGAGGGGATTAAAAAAGGTCGCACTAGGGCGACCTGCGCCTTGCGTTCGCCATCTTTTTATCGTCCGAGATCGAGTACGCATGCATGACGTCTAGGTGGCACCATGGATCGCCGGCACCTAATCCCGTCCGAGTAATCAAACTACCTTCCGAATGATTGATCCGACTCTCCTTCAAAATAATCGATTAATGCTTATTGCCGAGTCTCTGAGATAAAATATATACTCCCTCCATTCGGAATTAAATGTCACAAATTTTGACAAAAATGGATGTATCTAGACATAATTTAATGTTAGATACATTCACTTTTATCAAACTTTGTGACATTTAATTTCGGACGGAGGGAGTAGTAGCTATGAAAAGAAAACAAGCAGGGGTTTTAATAAGCATTGACATGAGTACATATCAACTACGATGATTATCCTTTGGTAATGCGGACAGCAGCTCTTTCTTTTTAACATATAGCAACTTGCACGTGACGTAACAAAGTATCTCTATCTCTAGCTAATATTGAAGACGAGCGTCTCCTTCATCTGTCGTGTATTTTGAGTTTTGACGCAAGCAACCAAAGAATAAATTTTGCAAGACGCTGACAGCCAGCAACACCAGCAAGCGCAGCGGGTTCTGCGCCGAGCCAAAAATACCTGTGGACTCACTAGTGGAAAACGGGGCATTAGCCCCGGTTGGTAAGGGCCTAATGCCCCGGCCTTTTAACCGGGTTCTCAAACCCGGGTTAAAGGCCCCTTATGACTCGGTTGGGTTACCAACCGGGGCAAAAGGAGCGCCTCACGTGGGCTCTGCAGCACGAGCAGGCTGGCACCCTTTTACCCCGGTTGGTAACACAGACCGGGGCAAAAGTTTTTTTTTGTTTTTTTAGCTTTTTCGTGTCCTCTCAGCTAGACTAGAAATTGCATATATTCTTATATGTTTTCCTGTTCTCTCCACTAAACGTTTATATTAAGAAAGATGAAAAATTATCGCAGAAAAGCACAGATGAAAACGAAGACGATAACATAAATATATAGTCTGTCACGAATACAAATATTGTTCGACACAATGACATAATTAAACATAGTTCGACATAAAACATACTTCGACATAGCTAGACATAGTACGAAAATATAGAGCGATATAACCACGTAAGCATAGATCGACATAAACATATATACTACACATCGGCATCGGAGGGAGCCTTGCCCTTGCCCTCGGCGTCGGAGGCATCCTTACTCGGGCTAGACTCGCCGGAGTCAGACTCGGAGTCGGAGCTGCTCTCAGACGAGCTATCCTGGCAGCAAAGGGGGCGAACTAAGGTGTCGTCGAAGATCTTCACCTCCAGCACGTGGGCCTCCTCGTCCTGGTAGTACCTGAATGTTAGCATGTTGCCCGCAGTTAGCTTGTGCATGCGCGCGAACTGCCCCCACCCATAGAGCAGGTAGACGTCATCGCCACGTCGCTACAGGACAACGCGCACGGGCCCGTTGTCACAACCCTCCAACCGGAGGATGAAACTATAGGGTCCGCTCTTGCGCCCGAGGAGGATCGTCGAAATCTTCTCTAGAAGACGGAGCCTGTTCTCCTCTGGGTTGAACAGGTGGACGTAGAACTCCGGTAGCCGGAGGACCGTCGTCCTCCTCCTTCTCCACCGCCGCAGCCTCCTCCTCCACCTCCTCCTCCTCCGCCGCAGCAACAGCGCGACGCCGTTTACCGCGCTTTGCCCCCTTTGCAGCGCTTGATGCCCCTTTGCACCGCGCTTTGCCCCCTTGCAGCGCTTGATTCCCCCCGTCCTCCACGTCCACGTCCACGAGTAGGAGGCGTCGCGTCGTCCTCCTTGATGACTATGGCGTCACCACCACTTGCATTTGATGCACGCGATCCATTTGTACGCGATCCACGTGGACGTCCAGGCCGACGTTTCACCGGGATTTCTTCGACGGTGACGACGCCTCGCCCGCCGCTGGTTACACGCGAACCACGGGGACGTCTCGCCATGGCTAAAAAAAATTGCAAACAGCATCAATTTCATAAGTTTGCAACAATTGCATATAATCTAATAAAAATATAGCTAATAGCATCCATTTCATCAAAATTGCTTATAGATAACAGCTAATGGTACTAATAGCTAAACAAGTCCGAAAAAAGAGTAACTGTATATGTTAACGTTCCAGATCCTCATTTCAATTATAAATGCAACATCGACGAAAAAAGAGTTACATAGCTCGGGTTCATTTTATTTAACCCTAATACATCTTTCAAACTAATTAACTCCGACCGGGTCCTAAGCCGCGGGGTGCTGAGTCGCGGGTGCTACGGGCCCATAGGTAAGGAACCCTCACAGTGGAATAGCTCACGTGATAAGAAACCCTCCGAATAATCGACCAACTGCTGCTATACTCTCTATCGAGCAAGTACATGTAGCGACGGACGTGCTTGTCCTCCTCCCTGATACGTTGTTGTACCACCTCCTCAGGGGCCGGCTCTCTCCGCACCGAGCTTGCCCCAAGCGATGGCCACCAAAGAATATCCGGGTCGACCAAGTCACCCGGATTTCTTACCAAGCCGCGTGCCCCAGTACGAAGCACCTCCCAGTGCCAGACCGGCGGGGCCCAGTCCCGGACATCGCCCGGCGGGTTCAGAAGAGACATCGTCGCCAAGGAAAATAAACCAAAAACACATGCATGATATATGGACTAAGTAAATATTCCTAATTAAGTAAAAATTCAGTAACTAAAAAAATCCACTAATTATAAACAGTCACTAAGTAAATTTCTAAACTAAAATTCCTATATTATAAAATTCACTTCTAAACCAAACATTCACTAAGAAATAAATAGCTACGTGTAAAACCTAAATTTTTTCTAAATCTCCAATACCTAATTTTTTTCTAAGTCTCCAAAACCTAATTTTTTTTTCTAAGTGTTCAAGACCTAAATACCTAATACCTAATACTAATCTAACACTAAATACTAAATCTAACACTAATCAAACACAAATACTAATATAACACTAATACTAAATCTAACACTAATCTAAATAATACTAAATCGATCTAACACTAAATAATCTAACACTAATACTAATTAATCTAACGCGTACTAACTACTAACATGCAACGATCGAGGAGGGGCAGAGGCGATCTCACCTGGACGGCGAGGAGGAGGACGGCGAGGAGGAGGGCAGTGCGGGCGAGGGAAAGAGGGGTAGCGCGGGCGAGGAAGGAGGACGGCGCGGGCGAGGAGGCGCGCGCGAGGACGGCGGCGTCGACGAGCAGCAGCGGCGCAGAAAATCACCGGCGTCGAAATCGGGCAGCCTCACGGCGTCGCTCTGGATATCGGCGACGGGGACTTAGAGAAAACTGCGAAGTGATCTGGGTTGCCCGGGGCGGTTGCTCCGCCCGGGGTTATATAGGCGGGGGCCTTTTTCCCCGGTTGGTAAACCGGCGCAATTTCTTCAAATTTATCATAATCTTTAGATATGTCTGTCCTGTCCTCCACTCCCACAATGTTTCTTGTCCCTGAAAGAACTATGTGCCGCTTCGGCTCACCGCATGATGTACTAGAATTTTTATTTTTTATTTTCCTCGGTTGGGTAGACATGTCTTTCACATAGAAAACTTGAGCCACATCTTTAATCGAAAAGAAACATTGTGGGAGTAGAAAACTTGATGTCCTGTCCTCCACTCCCACAATGTTTCTTGACCCATTGGCACCGAAATAGAGGGACCTTAAAATTAGGTCCATAGTCAAGTTCCCATATATCCTCTATGTAACCATAATATGTGTCCTTTGTCCCATTGTATCCGGTTGCATCAAAACGGATGCCACTATTCTGGTTGGTCCTCTATTTATCTTGTGCGATCGTGTAAAATGTATTCCCATTTATCTCGTACCCTTGTAAAGTCAGTACAATCGAAGATGGTGACCTGGCCAATAAGTAGATCTCATCTCCAACAGTGTTGTTATTCATGAGTTCTGCCTGCAACCAGGAGCCGAAACTATCGATGTGTTAATCATTAATCGAGGATTCCGACAGCCTCGGGTTTTTGAACCGTATAATATTCTTGTGTTCCTGGATATAAGGATCCACCAAGGTGGACATTTGTAGAACTGTGCAGTGTGCTTTAGTGAAAGAATTGTCGTGGGATAATCACGGCAGATGTTACCTGGGGTAACTGATCTTGGGGCAAGTCGACACAGGTATTTGGGAGAGGGTTTAGCTCGAAGGAAGACATGGCAAAAAGCGATCTAAGAACCGGAAAGCAACTCGCCGGATCTCGAATATGAGCTATACTGGATACTCAATAATTGGTGATACAACTATGACTTGAATCTCTGGCGAACTAAACCTAGGGGCCGGTTTATAAAGCACCGTTCCCCCCTCTGGCTTAGCCTCCAAGGTACATGTTGAGTCCTACTCGAACCTCTACTTGCAAACCCTAACCTTCCTTACCGTAACCACAATCCGGGTTACGAGGCCTACAAACCTTGGGCCTTCCAGAAGTTTCCTTTACCCTTAGCCGGATCTTATCCAATTGTCGTTTGGGCCGGGTTACACCTTGGAGTTGGTCTACCGGGTTACTATCCCCCCATCAGTAGTCCCCAGAATAGCTTGGGCTTCCGAGATTCATTCTTCGAAGCGCTGGCTATTCCCTGCAGAAATATCAAACGCACAAGCACATGGAGGCCGAGTCACAACACTTTGACGAATGGCTGGGGCCAACTTCATGGGGTCCAGGCAGTAACCCGGCTCTCCTTCAAAGGCTTTCCCCAATTTTCCAAGTATGGGTCTTAATAGAAAACTCCATGATTTCACACCTTTCTCGATAATTAATTATGATACCAAAGAGGAAATCTCCCTTTCCTTTTCATCCGAAATTCTCCCTTCATGCTTTAAAGTACGTTCCGCAAATTTCAAAATGGGCAATCGTCACTCCGTATTTCCCGGGTTCTGCCCGTTGAGCTAGGCTGTACCACCCAAACCATTATAAATACCCCCTTGAGCGCAACCCTAACTCCAACGGCCTATTTCCCCCATTCCTCTTCCTTCCTCCTTTCGAGTTCGAACTCTCAGCGCACCACCACGGAAGCCCCGCGCGTATCACCGGAGCCCATTCGCCACCGTTTGCGCTCCGCCACCGCGCGATTCGCTCCGCCGCCCAGATCCGCCGCCAAACCTCCAGTTTGCCCGCCAGAAACCGCGAAAGGGCACCAAAGTTGCGCCATGTGCCTCCGAAAAGCTGCGCTTCAATCCCCCTCGGTAAGTCCTTCACGTCCTCTAACTCATCCTCGCAATTTCTCAATTTTCCCTTAAGTTAGATCTAAATCGAGCCGCCCGCGATTTCTCGGATCGTGCCGAATTAAATTACTAGGGTCCACTTTAGCTCATTCAAATAGACAAGGTACACAGTCTAATTCACTCTCCTACCACTTGTAATTATTAAACTGGCCATAATTTTAGAAATGGAATTCCCAATCTAAGCTCGGGTCACCTAAAATTTCCGCCTTTGCTCATATTATCCGGAAAATCTTTCCTTTCCGGCTTAATTGCCCACAATAGATGTGCGGGCGACTGCTTACTCTCCTCAAACACTTATCCATGCATAAAATCCTACAAGTTTTGCAATAACGTGCGACACCCGGAAAATTCGTACCTTGCTTTAGCAAAGCAATACCCGGATCATGTCTAACTTCTGGGTTACCTTGACACCGCTTACCAGCGCTCAGTCAACTGACCGTTTCCGTGTTTTATTGCTCACATCCTTTCTATTGACGCTTTTTCAGGTCAACCCTATGGCGCCCAAGAGGCAAGGAAAGCAGCCGGTTAAGGCCAAGACCACGAACTCTATATCTGCCAACTGGGCGCGATCTTCGGTCACCAAGGCCAAATTAGAAGAATTGGTCGAGTTAGGGGTTCTCCCCCCTCAAGAAATTATCCACTGGAGGGTGCCGGGTAACGAAACTCGGCCCACTCCGGCAGAAAACGAGGTAATATGCTTTGTTGAACATGTGACCCGGGGCTTCCGGCCTCCGGGTCACCCTTTCTTTCGCGACGTTTTAAGCCATTACGGCCTTCGCATCTTCGACATAGGACCCAACTCCGTTTTAAACATCACTCATTTTATCGTTCTTTCCGAGTCTTACTTGTGCACTCCGCCAAGTCTGGCCCTCTTCGTCGAACTCTTCCAGTGCAAACCGTGCCGCGAAAGCGGCGACGGTGCACTTCTTACTTGCGGCGGGGTTTCCATCCAGCGCCGCAAGAACTCCTTAATGCCTCCTCTTACCCTCAACTCCCACGTAAAGCACTGGCAGCTCTCATACTTTTACTGCCAGGACACCTCCCCACCCGGCGAAAAGAAGTTGCCGGGTTACTCGGAGGGTCAACTTGATATTTCCGAAGCCTTCAATGGGTTTGCCCCTGACCCGGAAAGAGAAGAAATCCTACCTCTATTAGCCAGAATCTCCATCCTTTCTGCCCAAGGCCTCATCGGGCTTAACCTGGTGAAGACTTGGGTAGATTTCCGCATCCAACCCAACTCCATTCGCACAAAACTGATGTGCGAATATTCGGGGCAAACCACAGACCCGATCCGATACTCCACTAGCAATTTCGCTCCTAGTGATGCCAACAAAACAATCAAGGGCTTTCTGACGGAAAAGCTCGAGGTGATCCGGAACATATCCGGATTAGAACCTTTCACCCTCGAGAACCCGGCCCCCGCGGTAAGGACCTAATTCTAACAAGTTTTAATTTTATTCGCTCCTCTTGATACAATTGTTGATCCTTGCTCTGGCGTCTCCACCTCAGGCCGACAGTGACTTCTGGAAGGCAGGTACTCCTCCTAACTCCGGAGACCCGGAAGAAGAAGGGGATGCCGTTAACTCAGACGAAGGCACATACTTAGTTCCCTTGAATACGTCATGCCCTACTTCTTATTTCCACACTATAATCTTGATTACTTTCAGAACAAGAAGACCAAGACGAGGAGGAAGAAACGGACGGGAAGGTGGAGTCTGCTAGTGATGAAGATGAACCGGAGCCAGCAATTAAAGCCGGATCCAAAAGAAAGCCCCAAGGAATCGTTTTCCAGGTTTCATTTCATTTCCTTGTGCTTAATTTTGCGTTTCCATGATATCATTCACGAGCTAATCCTGTCATCATCCCTTGGGTCCTAACCGAAGGAGCCACCTGCGCCCAAACGTAGAGTGACCCGGAACAATCCGGGTAACGAGACCCTTAACCCGGGTACCTCAACTCCTCCAGTTCGACATACTGGTATTCACCATTCACAAGAATTTTTCCCAAACATTCCCTCACAAAGTAATCTGACACTTTGCTTGGTATTTTTCAGTATCTTCCGGGTCTAGCAGCGGCTTTCCCTCGGACTTCCCGGTGAACCTCGGGTAAAGTCCTTTTCCTGATGCTATACCAAACTTTTATCGCCTTTTTCATAATCATGGATTAACCGTACCTTCGCACTTTCTACAGAGCCACAGCCGTTGTTAGTGACCAAGAAGACACGGAGGTTGAGGACCGGGTTGAAAATAATCCGACTGACGGTGCTTTCACCACAGCCGGCGATGAGCGAGCGCCGCCAACAGAACTGGCTAGGCAAGACACCGGGTATCCAATAGCCTCGCACGCGAGCGAGAAGGAAAAGGGGGCAGCCTCGAACACGGGAGGGGGACCAGACTCCGACATTCGGATGACCCGGGTGCCGCCTCCTGTTACAAGAAAAACTCCTTTTCCAACTTCCCAGGCACCCGAGCCCTCTAACTCGGGTAACGCTGATTTTAACCAGCTGATGAGCGCTCTCCTCGCCATGAAGGCTTCAGAGGGAAACATCCTAGAGCGTATGGCCGCAGCACATCAGGTAACTTTATTTGGTATTTCTTACTATACACCCAGTCCCCAAGTTCCGAGCGTAACTTGCTGTAATTACGCTCGGTACTTCATATAATACTCGGCTTGTCATGATATCCGTCTTACATTTTCATTCATTCTTCGCAGGCGGAGATTACTCGGTCAGATGAGGTGCTACTCAAGACCGAGCAGCTCCTGCTTGCTGAAGTGAAGCGCCGAGAAATCCTTGAGGCGGAGATGAAGACTTTGAAAAAGAACGCCTCCAAATACAAAAAGAAGTACAATGATGCCCAAACTACGCTGAAGAACTTGTCGAACCAGGTCGCGGACACTTATCGCATTTTGCTAAGTAAGTTTTTGTTTGCGACTAACTTGCATACTTCTACCTTATTGCTGCGATAGTCGATTTTATTGATATAATTTCTTGTGTACCAATTGCAGGTGCTAACCTTGCTGCTCCAGAAGATAATGCCATTGCTCAGACTAAAACGTTAAAGACTGTTCTCCGGACGTTTTTTGCCGGCACAAAGCTTTTACTGGACGCCGTGAAATGGCCTTCCGAGGTATATCCAGGCGAAGAGAACCTTATGCAAGCCCTTTCAACCGTGCCTGGATGGATTGAAATATGGAAGCGTTCGTCGTGCCGAATCGGCATGACCCGGGCCTTCACTCTGGCGAAAGCTTATTTTCCTAAGCTTGACCCGGCAAAGGTAACATCCGGGTTTCCAGAATTCAAGGCTGACGGGACCAAGTTTACACCCAAGGACTTCAAGGTTATACAATCCGACGTACGCCACCCGGCTACTGCCTTGGCCGATAAGATAGACCTGGACACAATCATGAGCGCGTACGATTCTGACGGCAAGACTATTCTAGCGGAGGCACCCCCTCCCTTTGACATGCTGGAAAGATGGGCGACCGACCTGGCTAGGAGGAAAGAGGAAGCTGCGAAGAGAGAAGCCGAGTTAGGCTTAAGGCCGTCTTCCTCTACACCAGCTGTTCCTCCACCTGTTCGTCCTGATACAAAGAGTCCGGGTAAAGCTGCTGGAAAGGCCAAGGAGCAGGTCCAGGACGCAGACCCGGAAGACCATTCCCAGGATGCTGAGTAGGATAATGTCTAGTATTTCGTGCTTTAAAAACTGATATGATTTTGGCAGTGCGCCTGTGCACCATGGATACTGATACTGTGATTTTGTGCTTGATAACTTTGTGCCTTTCCCGGCTTTTGATAACCTCGATCCTTGTTTTTGATTGTTTATTTTCGATTCCCCTTTCGAGACTCGGTTGACCGAATATCGTGGGTTTTGATAAGAGGGCTTTTCTTTAAGTCCCCAAGTTCCGGTAGCCAAGGTTTTCGAGCTTTAGTAACTAAACAGTTTGCTTCTGTTTCGAAGTCCCCAGTCCCCATGACCCAAAGTACGAGCCAAGGGGGCGTGGCCTTTCTCAGATGGCAAACCGCTCTTTACCAAGCTCACAACCAATAGCCATTCAAGTAAATACTGAAGTCATGCTTAATACTTGTTGAGTTTCCGGCTATTTTAGCCTTGTACTCTGCATGGACTTGTGGTTTAGATGACCCTTTTGATTATCTTGTACTGTAAGCCGGCTTTCGCGTGGATACCATGTTGTTGCATCTATACAAAAAACAGGGTCAAGCAGGTCCCATTGGGCTGCATAGTTTGATTGTAATCGTAAGTGAACAGATCATGCCACTTTGTTGCGAGTCACATCGAGCTTAAGTAAGAATAACCAAGAAATTTGGCTCCTTCGTCCGGTTATAAGATTGCAGCCGCACTCGTCTTGCGAGTAATCGGCCCTCATAACTCATAGGCATCAAGGCCGGGTCTCCGGGTTTGTGACTACTATTTAAGCAGCTCAATTCCCAAAGACCTATGTACGTGCAACGTATTTTGATGATACTGATGTATTGATGATAACAAACATTAACTTACTTGCAACTGAAGCAAAGACCATGATAAGACTTGAAAACCATCTCTTTTATTGATATGAAAAGTTTGAGTCAGCAGGCCGCCTCATTAAAAACCTTCCAGTCCCCTTAGGTACCCTGGGTAGGAAAAGAGCGCGTATGAAACCTGCTGTCCGTTACACCGCTTTAGTTATTCCTGAGAATCGGCCTCGCGTTGGCATGGCCGATCTACATTCTCCTTTCGCTAGTTCTTTTCATGATGAGTACCGGGTTTGTTAGCCAATCCGGGTATGTCGTCCTTGTGGCACGATCAGCCATAGATGGCGGTATGGCTTCCTCTTCCCTGTCAGTCGGCTTGGAAGGATCGCTCCTGACGAAGCCCACCATCTTAGGATCTTGTTCTGTCCTAGTTTTTGCTTTATTCCCTTCAGAAGTCGGCCTTTTTGACATTGTCCTTTCCTCTAGGTCCACCTGCGATCGGTAGTGCTTGAGCTCCTCTTTCCTGCAGGCTTGCTCAGCCATTGCCGCATCTCCTTCATCACATTCGGCCGCTATGTCTCGATTCCCGTGTATGGTAATGGTCTTCTTAGGACCCGGGATTTTCAGCTGTAGATACACATAACACGGTCTCGCCATGAACTTAGCATAAGCCGGCCTTCCAAACAATGCATGATAGGGACTGCGCAACTTAACCACCTCAAAAGTAAGCCACTCGACTCGATAATTGTCCTTTGACTCCCCAAAAGCTACTTCCAACGCCACTTTTCCTTCGGGGCACGCCGAATGACCCGGCACTATCCCGTGAAAAACTGTTGTACTCTTTTGCAACTGAGATTCCTTTAGGCCCATGCGCAGAAAAGTTTCCCAGTATAGGATATTGATACTACTTCCTCCATCCATCAAGACTTTTTTCAGCTCGTACCCATTGACCTGTGGTGCCACTACCAATGCTAAAACTCCCGGGTGATCAACTCTGTCCGGGTGATCCCTTCTGCTCCAAGTTACCTCCTGTTCTGACCACCTCAAATATCTTGGAACGGCGGAAGAGACTGAATTGACCGCCTGTTTCAATATCTTTTTATCCTTGTTAGAGCCTCCAGTAGTGTGCACGTGATATTGACCCAACTGTTTGGGGTTAGCTTGAAAACCTCCTGCTCCCCCTTGATTATTGCCTGGATTCCCTGCTGCCGGGTTACCGGCTGGGGGTGGACCGTTGCCCAAATTTCCACCTGGACCCGGGCCTCCTCCCCGACCCGCTCCTCGCATGGCTCTATTTACTTCCTCATTCTTCCATCTCTGTAAGTCGGCGCATTGCTCCAAGGAGTGATTAGCCGGCTTGCCGTTCCTGCTATGCTTCGGGCATGCCATCCTAAATATGTCCCAACTGTTACTTGGTCTTGGAGGTCCTTGGTAATGTCCCCCACTGTGGTTTCCAGTATTAAAATTCCCTTCAGATCTGGGTCTTGAAGACCCGGCCTCCGTGTTAGCTACAAACTCGGAATTCCCTTCAAACGGGCGCTTGTTCTGGCTATTTCCATTATTACTTGGCGCCGACCCATTGCCGGTTCTCCCACTGCTACTTGTGTTTGTTTTTGCTTTCTTGTCATCAATTTCCTCCTCTGTGGTGTCCGTTGCGGCGTGTTTGTTGCACGCATCCATTAATTCTCCCATTGTTACCTCCGCTGCATTCCTGCTAGATTTCATGCGAGTTAACTTTTGCACTAAAGGAACGTACTTACATGTTTTCGCCATAGCTTGTAGCGCATCCTTGGGCTGAATATCTGTGGATGAGTGGAGTATCTCCATAACCCGGCGTACCCAGCTGCGCGCTGACTCGCCCTTCTTCTGAACGCATCGTTCTAGATCGTCAATAGTAAACAGCTTTCGGCACGTTCCATGGAAGTGCTTGCCAAATGCGGTTTTTAATTCTTCCCAGGATTTGATCGACTTTTCCGGCAGATTGGTGAACCATAACTTTGCTGCTCCCTCTGACATCATTAAGTACATGAACTTGGCTTGAAGATTCTCGGATGCATTGCGAATTGACATCGCCATCTCGTAACTGCTCAGCCATGTTTCTGGATCCATTGTTGGCTCATAATTTACTACTTTCCCCGGCTCTTTGAATTTTTCCGGGTAAGGTTCCGCTCTGATGTCGTCCGAGAGACACTTTGGTCCCGCCAGGGTGATTGAGGCTGGTCTTACTCGGGAAACATGTGACCCGGCGGGGGGTGCCACGGGGTGCGGCGCCACCGGTAACTCATGTGCTATAGACCCGGCCCCGGCCCTTCTGGCCCTGGAGCTGTCCACAACCGCCTGCGCCGCCGGTGCTGCTGGTGCTGTCTGGATATGAGGTGGGGGCGGCATTTGCTGTTGCTCTTCCCTCCGCCGTGCTGAATTTGTTTGAATATTGCCCTGTTGCTGACTGGGGTATGGTGTCCCATGCATCCCGCTTCTATGGTCTGGATAGTTGGCTTGCTGTGCCACCGCGGTGTGTAGTAGATCGATCGCTCGCCGGGTTACTTCCGCATGGGGCGATTCTCTCACAGGGATCTGATTCAAGGCGAGTGTTGCTGCATATACGTTGTCCATGGGATTGTTGTAATGACCTGCTGGTGTGCGAAATCGTGATGATGGTGGTAACTCATTGTCGGGTGCAATTCTAGCCTGCGGTGGGAGTAACCCGGCCTGCTCATTTGCCGGCTGTATTCCCGCTGTATTAGCTGCCGTCGCTGGTGGTGGTGCGGTTCCCTGGTTTACCGCTGGGATTGGTTGATCCTGGGGTGTGATAAACAGAGCTGCCGGATTAATAACCCCGCCCGTTGCTGGCAGCCTGGTTTGGTGCCTCTGATGCGCTCTAGACGTTTCCTCCCGGAGCCGAGTCTCTAACGCATCCAACTCGCGCTGCCGTGTGGCCATCCCCTGTCTCTCTGCTTCCACTTGCCTTCTTTGCTGCTCCAATGCGCGACGGGCCACATCCAGTTCTCTGACCCGCTCCACCGCATTCTCTGGAGTGATCACTGTAGCGAGGACGGTTGGATCTAAAATCAAATTGTTATCGAACAGGGCCGGGTGGCGCGGGTTCGAAGGACCCGCCCCCGGTGTCCGGTTTGCTTGGAATCCGAACATGTTTGCCCGCATCTCCTCCTCCGGTGCGCGACTGGTAACCGATGCCGACTCTCCCTCAACCCGGACTAGAACCGGGTCAGCTGTACCCTGCTGCTGATTCAATGCCTGAGCCGTCCCGACTGCGGCCGCGGTCACGCTCTCTTGATTTACGTTGGCCGCGGGAGCCGTGTAGACCGCAACCCGGTGCGTGATGCTTGGCATGAATTCATGCCGTTCTTCTTCGTTGTTTTCCTCCTCATATCGATCCTCCAATAGATCCCGGATAGACTCGGTATCACCTTCTCTCTCTACCCGATCGCGCGGGGTCCATACCAACTCTTCCGACTGTTCCCACTTCTCGGCGAATTCTTTTATCTGACCTGTTGTTCCGATCGATTCTTCTCTTTCCGATTGAATGTAGGTAGCTTCTCCTGACACAGAATCAGATCCAAGATTGTCAGGATTCGAGCCGGAAGTACATACCATACCGATGAAGACGTTGATGCGGCCGATTGTCACGACGGATCCGGCTTCGAGGTGATCCGACTCTGGCCCCCAGCCGGAATCGTCCACCATCTTCTCTCCCTGGCCGTCGACGTAAATCTCACCGATGATGAGGTTCTTCATGCTCTTCCGAGCTTCTCCCGTGATGTAAACACCTTTGGACGCAAACCCCACGGTGGGCGCCAACTGTCGTGGGATAATCACGGCAGATGTTACCTGGGGTAACTGATCTTGGGGCAAGTCGACACAGGTATTTGGGAGAGGGTTTAGCTCGAAGGAAGACATGGCAAAAAGCGATCTAAGAACCGGAAAGCAACTCGCCGGATCTCGAATATGAGCTATACTGGATACTCAATAATTGGTGATACAACTATGACTTGAATCTCTGGCGAACTAAACCTAGGGGCCGGTTTATAAAGCACCGTTCCCCCCTCTGGCTTAGCCTCCAAGGTACATGTTGAGTCCTACTCGAACCTCTACTTGCAAACCCTAACCTTCCTTACCGTAACCACAATCCGGGTTACGAGGCCTACAAACCTTGGGCCTTCCAGAAGTTTCCTTTACCCTTAGCCGGATCTTATCCAATTGTCGTTTGGGCCGGGTTACACCTTGGAGTTGGTCTACCGGGTTACTATCCCCCCATCAAGAATGTCCGTCCATAAATATCTTTGCTTTCCGTCCTAGCGTGCCTTTTCCACTCATTCTTCCCTCATGCCGCGATTCGGGAACACCAATCGACTTAAGGTCTGGAAGAAAGTCAACACAAAACTCAATTACCTCCTCTATTCCATAACCCTTGGAGATGCTTGCTTCTGTCCTAGCATGGTTGTGAACATATTTCTTTAAGACTCCCATGAACCTCTCAAAGGGGAACATATTGTGTAGAAACACAGGACAGAGAATGGAAATCTCTTTGACTAGGTGGACTAGGAGGTGTGTCATAATATTGAAGAAAGATGGTGAGTACACCAAATCGAAGCTGACAAGACATTGGACCACATCTGTCTGTAACGCTGATAGACTTTCTGGATTGATTACCTTCTGAGAAATTGCATTGAGGAATGCGCATAAATTCACAATGGGTAGCCGAACATTTTCTGGTAGAATCCCCCTCAATGCAATCGGAAGCAATTGTGTCATCAACACGTGGCTGTCATGAGACTTCAGGTTTTGGAATTTTTTCTCCGCCACATTTATTATTCCCTTTATATTCGACGAGAAGCCATACGGGACCTTGATACTATTTAGTGCTTCAAAAAAGATTTCCTTCTCTTCCTTGGTAAGAGCGTAGCTGGCAGGACCACCTTGAAACCGCTCAGGATTCTTGTCGTCTCGTCCTTTCGGTAGTTGCTGGTCCTGCCGTGCTTCAGATGTATCTTTTGACTTCCCATACAAGCCAAAGAAGCCTAGCAGATTCACGCAGAGATTCTGCATGAGGTGCATCACGTCGATCGCAGAGCGGACAACTAGGATTTTCCAATAGGGTAGTTCCCAAAATATAGATTTCTTCTTCCACATGGGTGCGTGTCCGTCAGCGTCATTCGGAACAATTTGTCTGTCCGGACCCTTTCCAAATATTACTTTCAAATCCTTCATCATATCAAATACATCATCACCAGATCGAAGGATTGGCGTCTCCCGGGTATCTGCCTCACCATTGAAATGTTTGCCAGCTTTTCTTAAAGGGTGCTTGCGCGGAAGAAAACGACGATACCCGAGGTACACAACCTTCTTACTTTTATCCAGATATACACTTTCGGTGTCATCTAAACAGTGTGTGCATGCATTGTGTCCCTTGTTTGTATGTCTAGAAATGTTACTAAGATCAGACCAATCGTTGATGGTTACGAACAACAACGCTCGTAGGTTAAATTCCTTTTGTACGTGCTCGTCCCACACAGGTACACATTTTTCATGCCACAACTGTAAAAGTTCATCGACTAATGGCCTTAGGTACACATCAATGTCGTTGCCCGGTTGTCTCGGGCCTTGGATCAGCATTGGCATCATAATGAACTTCCTCTTCATGCACAACCAAGGAGGAAGGTCATACATACATAGAGTTACAGGCCAGGTGCTATGGTTGTTGCTCTGCTCACTAAATGGATTAAATCCATCTGTACTTAGACCAAAATCCTTGCCTCACCTGCAAAGCGCGGGAACTTTCTCTCGATTTTTCTCCACTGTGATCCATCAGCGGGGTGTCTCAACATCTCATCTTTCTTACGATCTTCCATGTGCCATCGCAAAAGTTTGGCATACTCTTTGTTTCTGAACAAACGTTTCAACCGTGGTATTATAGGAGCATACCATATCACCTTTGCAGGAACCCTCTTCCTGGGTCGCTCACCCTCAACATCGCCAGGGTCGTCTTGTCTAATCTTATACCGCAATGCAGTGCATACCGGGCATTGTTCCAAATTCTCGTACTTCTCACCGCGGTAGAGGATGCAGTCATTAATCCAGGCATGTATCTTCTCCACGTCTAATCCTAGGGGGAATACAAGCTTCTTTGATTGGTATGTACTATCGGGCAATTCATTGTTTTTAGGAAGCTGCTTCTTCACTATTTGCAGCAACTTTGTAAATCCGCTGTCAGTCACACCGTTCTCGGCCTTCCATTGGAGCAATTCCAGTGTGCTGCCCAGCTTTTTCTGCCCGTCTTCGCAAGTTGGATAAAACTTTATTTTGTGATCCTTTAACATCTGGTCGAACTTCACCCTCACCTTTTCAATATCGCTTTTTGTCTTTGCATCCGTAATAGCCTGGCCAAGATCATCGATGGGCTCATCTGGTGCCTGCAACTCTGATTCCACTTCATTGTTATCTTCCATTCCAGTACAGGCACCGTATTCAGGGAACATGTCATGATAGTTGTCATCATTCTCTTCTTCTTCGTTGTCTTCCATCGTAACCCCTCTTTCTCCGTGCTTGGTCCAACAATTATAGCTGGGCATGAAACCGGATTGAAACAAGTGGAAGTGGATGACTCTGTGAGAAGAATGTTCCTTCTGATTTGGACATACAGCACATGGACAACAGATAAAATTATTCCGCTTGTTTGCCCGGGCCACCTCGAGAAAATAACCCACGCCTTTCATGAACGCGGCAGAGCGTCGGTTAGCGTACATCCATTGCCGGTTTATCTGCATTATATGATTATTAATTAAGAACTGTTACAGAACACCATGAATAGAGAAATGACCAATGTTACATCGACAGATGAAAGGTTAAAGTTGGTACCTCGACCGAGGAGGAAAGAAGGACGAGAAATCTTATTTAATTAAGTGTGGCTCGGACAAATTAAATCGTTCTTGTTTTCTACGAGCTGAGATGGCGTTCTTCTCCCGGGAATTTTATCAAACACCACTTGTGCATAAGAGTGAAAAAAAAGTGAGCACACACCACACACCTAGAAATATGTCCTCCAAAGTGAGTGGCATGAGGAGAAGAGAGGCTGGCAGGGTTTATATATAGTGGGGGTGTCATTTGCCCCGGTTGGTGGCTCCAACCGGGGCAAAAGGCCCCCCACACCACGCGCCTGCACGGGCCCTACTCGTCGAGGGCCTTTAGCCCCGGTTGGTGGCTCCAACCGGGGCAAATAAGCCCAACACCACGAGCCCTGCTCGCCCCGGCCCCACCTCTGCAGTCTTTTGCACCGGGTGGTGGCCGAGCCGGGGCGAAAGGGGTGCTCGCCAGTGGGTAAAAGCTCTCATTTCCACTAGTGACTGTGGTGCCTAGAGACAAGTCTTGACCAAGAAGTTTTGGGTTAGCTGTCGTCAATAATAGTTTTTTTCTTTTTTTGAAATAATCACCAGGAGAGAGGATCCCCACCTAAATATATTACTTCAGAGCATAAAATATATGGGGCTCACGAGCGATGTAAGGAGATGAAGTTACGCCATAGACGGGCATGCTCCTTCTGCACCGTGTCTTTGCACCAGTGAGTCCACAAGGTCAAATCGTCTATAATGTTTGAGACAGTAAGCATAGTTGGGTGGGAGATTTTTCTAAAAACCAAAGAGTTTCAAGAATCCCATATCTTCCACATAACAACCAGGAAGACGGAGGGGAGGATATCTGTAGGTAGGCTTGGTAATACATGGGGCAACCAGAAATTGTCGGCATCATTGGAGCAAGGTGTGATCTGGAGGCATCGCGACACCGCCGCAGCGGCAGGACAGATGAAGAAGATGTGGTCCCGGTATTTAGTGGTGGAGGGCCATCGTGGGCACACCTTGAAGTCAACAATGTTCTTCTTGATCAGGTTCTCCCGAGTGTTGAGACGGTTTAATAGGAATAACCACCTGAATATCTTGACCTTCTGCAGCACAAAACCATCCTAGAGCATGTCCATCCTCCTATGAGAAACCTGGAGGGATAGTGCTTTAAAGGCGATGCGAGAAGAGAACAAACTCCCATCTGTGAGACGGCGGATATCCGGCTGATCAGTCAGTTGCACACCCTGCAAAAGAGAACAGAGAGAAACAAGCTCCACAGCTGCAACCGAGGTGAGTCTGTCACGCAGGTTCAAATCAATCCCATGATGCATCACCGAACTAACGAAAGCATACTGAGAGGTGTCGCGAGAAAAGAGGGCGGGGAAGATGGTAGCTAGCGAGTCTGGGAGCAACCATTTGTCGAACCAGAAATAGGTGGTGTTGCCATTACCAATGGCACATGTGGTGATTAGGCGAAGAGTGTGCATATTTGATGTAACTATCTTGGCTAGATATGAGGTGTTGGCGGCAGCAAGCGGGGGGCAAGGAGAATGGTGCATTAACCATTCTCGCCAGGGTAGGTTGGAGGTATGAAGGAACCTTGTACCAAAATTTCAGCAACATGCAGACATTTTGGATCCCGAGGTTTTTGACACCAAAGCCACCCACATCTTTGGGTGCACAGACTTTTTCTCAAGAGAACAAAAATTGGGCTCCAGAGCATGAGTCATCGTGGGCCCATAAAAAGGACTGTCTTTTTTTGTCTAGTCTAGCGATAATTCCTTTGGACAGAGCAAAGGAGGACATGTAGTAAGTAGGGAGACTGTAGAGCATAGAGGCAAGAAGGGCAAGGCGACCACCATTGTATAGAAGAGAGGCCGCCCAACCAGAGAGGTACCGATCCGATTTTGAGAGAAGTGGAAGGAAAGAGTTTGGCGGGAGTTTGTGTGGAGAGAGTGGGAGGCCAAGATAGACTTGGGGAAAAGATGAGATGGAGGTCCCAAGAGAAGAGGTGAGAGAGGTGGCGTCTGAAGTTGTAACATTAAGGAGGATGATGGTCGTTTTGTGGAAGTTAATTGTGAGAGCCGTGGCGAGCGCTAAGTCGTCAAGGATGCGCCGAATCCGAGAGGTTGTGCCATTGGAGGCAGAGGCAAGAATAAGGGTGTCGTTCGCGTATTGGAGCACATGAGAAGGCAATGTAGGGACGAGGGGGTGGCAAAGAATGCCTAGCGGAGCTTCAGATATGATCATTTGTTGGAGGACATCTGCAACAATATTGAAAAGGTACGGAGAGAGGGGGTCTCCTTGGCCGATGCCATTATTGTATTTGATCCAAGGCCCAGGGACAACGTTAAGGAGGATACCATCGGTTCCGGAGGAGAGGATATCCGTGAGCCATCGGCAACAACGCGGCGGGAAACCACAAAGGCTAAGTATCTTTATCAAAGATTCCTAGCAAACAGAGTCAAAAGCCTTCCCGAAATCTAGTTTGAGAACGATAGTAGGAGCTTTCCTTTAGTGGCAGCAGTGCAAGAGGTCAGCAGCATAAACGAAGTTTTCGGAGATGGAGCACCCGGATAGGAAGCCCGACTGATCTTGGTGAACAAGGAGGGGGATGATTCGTTTTGGCCGATTTGTGAGAACTTTTGCGATGGCTTTAATTGGGCATGATATGAGGGAAATAGGTATAAAGGCCTCAGGCGTTCTAGCATTTTCTGCCTTAGGCAGAAGAACAATGTGGGCCCTGTTAATTGCACAGATGTCAGCCCGGTCGTGATAGAAGTCGGTGAACAGGTTGGTAATTTTTTCCTTTATCGTGGGCCAGAAGGAGCGGCAGAGAAGGCATCCGCAATTTCTTGGTCATAGAAGGGGAGGTCAAGATCCTGAAGCTGAGGGATAGCATCTGGGTAGAGATTATGGAGGCGGAAGTTCCAAACTGGATCCCAAGTTGTGGCAAGAAGCCAAGAGTAGAATTTTGTGAGGATTTTAGATTTTTGGTCGTGATCGAAGAATTCTGAGCCATTAAGCACAATAACCGAGATTTTATTCTGCCGAAAATGGTTTGAAGAAGAGGCATGGAAATATCTAGTGTTTTCGCCACCTTCCACATCCGCCATAATCTTAGCGCGATGCTTCCAGAAGGCAATGCGTTCACAGATGGAACGCTGGAGGACAGAGATGACGACACGTCTAAGGGAAAGTTCGTGGGCAGAGAGAGTCTGAGACTCTTCAATAATGTCCAAGATGGAAATTACTGTTTTGAAGTTTTTTTCTTTGATGTTAAAGTGGATGTCAAAAATGGCGGGACGAGGGATGGATTTGGACACCGCAATGAGCGGGGGACGTGATCAGAGACGAATTTGGTGATTGTGTCTAGTGTTGAGTTTGGAAAAAGAAGCTCACAAGCAAGATTAATGAGAACCCGGTCGAGGCGCTCATGCGTACGAGAAACACGATTGCTGGTACGGGTGTATTGGCGGTCAAGTAGGTGTAGCTCGATGAGCGAAAGTTGATCGTTTGTGTCGTTGAACCATTGAGCTTTGGTAGTTTTGAACGAGATGTTATTTTTATCTGAAGGAAACCGAAGGAGGTTGAAATCGCCAAGAATCATCCACGGCGTATCGGGAGGAGGTTTAAACCTGTCAGTTCGAGGAGGAAGCACTACTAGGAAAAAAGCTATAGGAGTAATCATACACGTGACGCACCACATGCTTGGTGCGTCACGGCTATGTACCCGTGGCGCACCACACACCAGTGGGCCTCGGTGCGTCACGCCTAAGGGCATAGCCGTGACGCACCAAACAAACGGTGCGTCACGGCTATAGGTGGGTGCTGGGCGGCAGGGGGCCGAAGGGCTCCCGTGACGCACCAAACATATGATGTGTCACGGCTATGGCATCCACCAAAATTTTCCCTCCCCCCCCCCCCCCGGGACCGCCTTTCTAGTTTTGTCATGGAAGAGTTCCATGTCTAAAAGTCATAAAAAAATAATTCCTTACAGATGCACGGAGAGTTTAAGGTATACTTTTTTATGAAATTTTGAAATTTGAATTTCGACTTTCTGAGCAAAAGTTCGTTAAAAAAAGTAAAATGGGCATAACTTTTGCATATGATGTCGGAATTTAAAGTTCAATATACCAACGGAAACTAGAGAAGAAAAAGGAATTCAACCTCACTGGCCTTCGGCTTGTGAGCCTTTTTTAGATTCTCCAAATTCCGAAAGGAAAAAAAGTTATTTGAGACAGAAGCTTTTTTTCCTACAAAATCAAAAAGAATAAAAAAAATATAGGCGTGACACACCACATGTATGGTGCGTCACGGCTAAGTCTGGTCAGGATTTTTGAATTTCGAACCCGGGAGAGGCCCCCCACCTATATATACTCCCCTTCCTCCTCCTTCCTCCACTCTTCTCCATTCCTCTCTCATTTCCTCCATTCTACATTCTCTCTTCTCCCTTCCTCCTCCTACCACCACCACAAACACCACCACCACCACCACCACCATCACCTCACGTCCACTCCGGCGACCACATCCTCGTGTCCACTCCGGCGACCTCTACTCCGGTGGACACCTCTACTCCGGCGGCCACCTCTACTCCGGCGGCCACCTCTACTCCGGCGGCCACCTTTTCTCCGGCGACCTCCTCTCCGGCGGCCTCCTCCACTACGGCGTCCTCCTCCTCTCCGGCGTCCTCCTCCACTACCGTGGCCACCTCCTCTCCGGCGGCCACCTCCACTCCGGCGACCACCCTCTACTCCGGCCTCTCTGTTTTGTTTTTTCAAAATTTCAAAATTTTGGGCGGCCAGATCCAGATCTGGATCTGTCCCGCCTTTTCTTTAAAATTTCAAAATCAATAGCCGTGACGCACCAGGCATGAGGTGCGTCACGGGTAACTAAAGATAGACGTGACGCACCAAACAGGCGGTGTACCATGGGTAAACGAGATAGCCGTGACGCACCAAAATAAGGTGCGTCACGACTATTTTAATAGGCGCGGCGTGATAGCCGTGGCGCACCATAGTGCGTCACGGGTATGCAATCTTGGTGTGTCATGCATTAGCCTTTTCCTAGTAGTGAAGGGAAGCTTAAGGTCATCGTCCTTAGGCCCGTATACGTTTGTGGTCATGATAGGCTTAGGCGAGGTAAGACAGGTGATCATGGAGGTATGGGTAAACGTTGTAGAGGAAGCGTTGAGGCAAGTGAATTTATTTGGGGCAAAGGCGTTGAGAATACCACCACAGGATCTGTTAGAAGGTTTAAACATGAAGTCGCAAGTGCTTCTAGGGAGGAAGGACCTGGCCTTAGAGGGGTCAATGGAGACAAGTTTGGTTTCTTGTAAGAAGATAGCATGTGGCTTAATCTCAATGAGTTCAGCGAGAACATCAGAGTTGGACTGCATGTCGAGGAACTCGTCAGCCTCGATGGCTGCCAGCCTTTTGCTACGCCTCACTTTGGCCTTGGAGTCATGGTTGCGCTTGGTGCGCACGCGCCGTTTACGGAGGATGTCCTCGTGAGAGGCCTCGTCGGGTAGAGGTGGCAGGTCGGTCCAGAGGTCGCAGAAGCAGAGAAGGTAAATGTTTCTTCCATTGCGAGCTCGTTGAGTTGACTGCGAGGTCGATGGCGGCGTCCCCGCCGACATGGGAGCAGCGCCCGAGCTGCCTTCATCGTTACTAATGACAATGAAGTTGTCCGTGGCATTGGAGGCCACAAACGCGGGAGGCGAGGAAGAACGGTGGCCACCATCGGGAGGGGTAGCCGGCAAGGCCGTCGTGAAGTCAGAGGCCAGCGCCGATCGGTCGCACACCCAACTCTGCACCGTGCGCAGCTGGATGACAACCACCTCGTCACCAGGCAAGCGGATGACTGTGCACGGAGGGTTGCGACGGCTCTCCTCGCTGAAAACAAAGACACGCAGTGTAATCACCTCGGTCGAGACACCCATCATCAACACAACAAAACTTGCCAAAACGCCCAAGGACGAACGACGCGCCCGCCCGTGCCACAGCTCGTAGGGCAAGTCGGTGACCTCAAGCTCAACGAGTGTGTCATACACCATTGCGGACCTATTGTCCGAGTCCTCTGGGCGAGCAAGGGCGACATGGATCCCGTCAAAGGTGACAGGGAAGAGCAAAAGAACCGCATCTCGTTCCACTTGGCTGGGGATGACGACAAAGGGAGTTCAACCCGAAGCAGCGGCGAAGGAGAAATATGGGTTTCCAACATGGGACTCGAACACCTTGCGAATGAAGTCATAGGGGTTGGCGAGGGAGGTGTTGAGTTGAACATGGGATAAGTGATGCGCGTCCATGACAAGGTCATCCGGAACGAAAATGTCGGGGAAGTCAGCTGGATAGAGTCCAGAGGAGGACCCCATGGACCCTGGATCGCATCAGCGGACGAGGTGGCATCAGAAGCCCTACCCTCACCATCACAGCTAGGATCGTTGGCCACGCCCTTGGCGGCAACGTCAGTGTCATACGGCACCCACGACGGTGGTGACAAACCGCGCTGGGATAGAGGTGCAGAGTCACCATCAGAAGTGGCGGATGAGCAAAGGCGAGGGGGTTGGAACGCTACAGGGAGAAGGAGAGTGGATGAGTGGTTCGTCGAGAATGACACAGTAGGTTCCAAACAAGAGCTCTCCGGCCGGGCAAGAGAGCACAACCGAGGGGGTGGTGGAGCTTGACCGTGGGTGGGAGAGGATGCCATGGTGGGGAGCCGGGGGAATTCTTTGTATGCAATGGCTTTGAGGGCTAGGGGTGCAGTGGAGGTGCAGTCCCGAGACATGTGTCTTGAGCCACCACACCTAGTGCATTTTATAAGGTCCCGACACTCGTTTACCAAGTGCGACGAGGAGTACCAGCGGAAGAAGAGAGGCTTAGTGGAGCGACAAGAAGCTGCAGGGGAGGCGGAGCTGGTGGGGTTATGGCGACTAGGCGGCATGGGCGTCGACAAGACTGGATGAGCCATGGGCGGGGCGAGGAGGGCATCACGGTAGCGGGTGACAGAGCCAGTAGATAGCATGAGACCAGTGGTAGTACCAGGTGAGGACCTCGGAGACCGCAGGGGTGAGGAGGACGTCGTGCTTCCGCGAGCGCAAGCGTCATGTGACCCGGGAGGCTAAGTGGGCACATGGACGCAGAGCACATGCAGGGACGTGGTCATAGTGGCAGATGTTGGAGAAGGGAGGAACATCGAGCCTACGGATGATAGCATGGCCTCGTAGAAGTTGACCGGAGCAGGTTCAGATGATTATTCTCTCTCAAATGGGTCAGAGTGAGCGTGGGTACCATGGGGCAAGGTGATGGGGTTACTGGATGAAGGGGGAGACCCTACTCGAGGGTGGCCGAAATAGAAGATTTTACAGCAGAAGGCTTAGTCCTGGCAGGTTTTTGGACAAAAGGGGGGAGTCCAAAGATGGATGGAGGAATAGGAAGGCAGAGCATGATGGCCACGTCCACGTCGAGCTCAAGCAGTGGCACGAGCTGACGATTTGAAACCGCAATTTGGCGTGCTGCAGTGCGAGATGGAAGGACGTGTAGAGTAACGCTCGGCAGGTGAATAGGCGATAGCTCGAAAATTTCAGCGCGGATAGACTCAGAAGACACATGCGCGTGGAACACCGATTCTAGGTCACTGAGAACACTGAAAGATTTATTACCTGAGAAGAAGTGGTTTAAGGTGTCGTTAACCAGGAACTTTGAAGGTCTAACTGTTGCTGAAATATAGCTAATCGAAATAGGAGAGGGATTATGACTTGGAGAGGAGGTCAGAAGGTTATTAGCAACTACATGAACAACAGGTAGGCAGAAGTGACGATGCATACGGGACCAAAAATTGAAACCTGGTCGAGACAGACTCACCTTAGCGAAGGAGCGGAGCCTTTTCATCGTCCAAGTCTCTCCCACGGAGGAGGCAAGAGAGACGACAGCCTGCGTGAGGGGCCTCTGTTCCGTCTAATGGCACGTGAAGCGGACGAGGATGTTGGTGCACCTGAAGTCGCCGAACAACTGAATGAGAGCCGCAACGTCCGCAGACGCCAGCGAGAAGAGGAAGCAACATTCCTCGGCTTGGGCGGAGTCGTAGAGATCAGCAGAGCCACCGAAGAGGCAAGTGAGGACCTGGTTCATGAAATCTGCCGAGATAGGGCACGGGAACTAAAGAACCCTGACAATTGCACAGAAACGATCGAAACCATAGGCTTGGACGTTGGAGTTGAGCCAGATGACTGATGTGAGCTGGAAGTCCAGCCCAGGTCGAAAGGAACCGCAGGAGCGAGTGGAGACCGCCGCAACCGAAAGGGACATCATCAGCGAGGAGGTGTCGAGGGGGAGAAAGAGAAATGTGCTCAAAGATCATGGTGAATGGAGGTGCTTTCACGGGCTCGAGCAAGATATGCATGTGCACCAAGCGCTCGGATGCAATAAGGAATGGGAAGAAAATAGAAGTGACCTGATGGACGCATAACTCATGGGTGAGACCGCCAATGAGAACTTGAAGGATTGCAGCAACCGCACACGGGGAGAAATGATGGTCATATCCATGTAGCAAGACGATGAGCTGAGTAGTGGAAGAGAGCACAGATGTGGAGACTTGTGGAAGAGGCAGTTGGACTAGCCGGAGGCTGCCAACCTTGCAGGTAGTTTTGATAGCGGCTAGGGAGGACATGCTGAAATTTCGGGTGGGCTTTAGGCCCACTAGGCAATTTCCATTTAATCGCTAAGGCCCATGCTGCCATAACAAGTGATGGGAGTTTAGTCCCACATTGCTAGTTGGGAGAGTTTTGCACCAGTTTATATGGTGAACTCTCTCCCCGCTAGTATGAGTTGGTATGAAGAGAGAAGTTGTGGAGGTGTTCCACACGCGCGCTTCTCCTCCACCGCCCGCCTCGTCTTGTCACGACACTTCACGACGCGCCGCCGGTTGCGGGAATGGGCCGAGCCGATGCCTTTATTTTGGCAGTCGGAAACGGAGAGTCAACATACGCACCATTAATATGAGACAACATATTGATTGCCTTCTGTAATCGTGTCACAATTATTTTGGTAACAACCATAGTAAATGCCACATTGATCTCGTAGTAACGACTGTAGTAAATGCCAATATATCATGTGTTGACCATTCTCCTACCCGACCGCGTATATATACTGGAGGGTTTGGGCATACACAATACATATCTCACACGCTCTGCCTATTTGCGCCCATTTTCGTTCCACCACGTACACGGCTGACGGGAGGGTAGGTCCTGAAACCCGTTTCTCTAGATCCTGTACGGGAGAGGGGCGATTAGGTTTTTGGGGATCGTCTCCTACGCGACTGCTCGATGCCGTTCATCTACTTCGACTACTACCGCGTCGTTTTCATCATCACCATGTCCACCGAAGCCGAACGCGCTGCTGATACGTCATAAACATATCCTTAATTTCTGATGTTCCATGTTGTTTTAATGCCATATGCTACATGTTTTCCTTACACTTTATGTAATTTTATCGATTTCCTGGGACTAACCTATTGACAAGATGACACAGAGTCAGTTCCTGTTTTCTGCTGTTTTTAGTTTCAGAAAAGTTGTTCTGGAAATATCTCGGAATTGGAAAATTCGAAGCACGTAAGTCTTAGAATTTCCGAAGGTTCCACGGAGTCCCGAAGAGGCCCGGAGGGGGGCCACACGATAGGGTGATGCCCTCTGATGCTCGTGATATACACGTTTGTTGGGAGACCCCAAGAGAAGGGTGTGATGAGCACAACGATAGGTATTTCCCCTTAGTTAGGAACCAAGGTTATCAATCCAGTAGGAGAAAGAGGATCTTCGGAAGGTTGATACCACTGACGGTGGTGCTGGCGCTTCACCGGTGTCAGCAACAACGTGGAACCTGCACACAACACAACCAAAATACTTTGCCCCAACGGTACAGTGAGGTTGTCAATCTCACCGGTCTTGCTGAAAACAAAGATTAGACGTATAGTGTGGAAAACAGTGTATGCTTTCAGTAAGTAAAGAAAGCAGGAAATTGTTGTGGTTTGTTTAACAGTGTGGAAAAATGGACAGGGGTTCATAGTTTCACTAGTGGTGTCTCTCCATAAAAGATAGCATGCTGGGTGAACAAATTACAGCTGGGCAATTGACAAACAGAGGTTGCACCGTAGTGCACAATATGACATGAAGATTACTATGATATTTAGTGCGGGCATTACAACAAGATACATAGACCGACATCCATCTGCATCTGTGACTAATAATCCACCCTCATGTTATCATCCGAACCCCCTTAGGTATTAAGTTGCAAGCAACATATAATTGCATTAAACAAATTGTGTAATGTAAGCAATAATTATGCACGCGGGCACTCTCACCGCTGTTTTCTCTCTAATGGCAACAACACATCCTCTCCCTTCACGTTTCTGTCACTCGAGCATGGCAACAATGAGGCATGAACCCACTATCAAGCATAAATACTCACTACAAGAAATATGTTGATACGTGACCCTCAATTTTTGTCACTAGAAGGTCACGTAGGTTGATTCATGACCCCTTTTTGACCAAAACTGGAAAGTCACATACCGAGCGTCTTATTTGATCGTCAATGACTAATTGAATGGAATTGTCATAGACTCTATGACCCAATCAGAGGAGTCATAACCCTATGACCAACTGATTTGGTCATGTGATATCCTGGCATAGCCACGTCACATCCTACGTGGCCAATCCTACGTGGCAGAGATTCAGCCCAGTCCATACTGCTCCACCAAATGGGCCAGCCCAATATTTCGGCCCGTTATATAATTTTTTCCAGTATATTTTTTTGGCAGATTAATAGGCTCATGTAGTCCAGCATAACTTTCTGGGCCTAGGCCTCTTTTGTCCATTTCGAATCTGGGCCTAGGCCTCTTTTGTCCATTTCGAATCTGGGGCACCTTTTTCTTTTCATGGTTTTTTTTCATCATTTTATGAATTTCGTTTCATGTTGAGCCCATCGCTAGTTGGGCTGAGACCTTATATTACAGCCCAGCTATTCTGCAAGAATACTTCACCACAGGCTTATAAGCCCACTCAAATTCAAATCTTTATAAACAAACTTGAATTCAAACATCATTTTGATTCCAGTAAATTTGAGTTACAACACTTACTTCAGAAAAATCATCACAGACTACATCATCACACAACTCATCATAAATTACAGGTTCACATCATATTACAGGTTCGAATAATAGACCAAAATTACAATCAGAATTTGTATCTCACATTAGCAGCTGTATTTGTCAGGTCTGCCCTGCAAATACGATGGAATATGAAGATCCCAGAAATCTCAACACATGCTTCTCATCGCAAGGTAATGGAGTCCTCCAATCCCAATATGGAACATCTGTTAGACCAATCCACCGAGCTCTTGCATGCAAAGAACAAAGAAAAATAGTTCAAATAATCAAAAAAATGATAGATTCAGCTTGCATGAAACGAAACATGCATTAGACATTTCAAGTTCTTTCCTGATTGTATGTGTGGTCCATAGATGTATTTTATAACCAGCAAAGTGCAGAAAGATTCCATAAACTCAACTATTAACGAAATAACGATTACAGAGACCATAAGAAATACATGACTATATCTTCCAATGCAGGTTTGACATCAATAGCTCACAGCTAGCAGTTCTACACTGATAACATCATAAAAAGAAGCTTATACAAAAAGAAGTTCAACTTGGCACAGACTTCTATTTTTATTTTATAGATAGCATCACAGTATATCATGTACAAGGAAGATCTGTTGAAACTAAAGCCAAGCAAGATAAGAATGTGACAGAAGGAGCACTCACGTTGTCATGAACATTTGGGTTTGCAAACCGCTCCCAACAAACACTTGATGGCTTCAGTTAATCCCTTCTCAGCAACATTTACAAATCTCTTCTTTTTCTTGAGGTGTGGTTGCGTCATAATCTCCCATGTACATGAGTAAAAAACCAGTGTTAAAAGAGAAGTTGCAATAGACAGTGATACATAATCATATGCAACAATGCCTATGAATATAAGCTCCAATGGCTTATCCAAATCAGACATACTAGTACACCAAATATGATGGCAATAAATTTTAATATGCTTTGGAAGCAGATAAGCATAATTTGAACAACATTGAATAAAATGTACCAGATTACAATGGTGTGGATATAGAGTTACTTGGTACTACTATAGAGAAGATGAAGAGTAGACATCTCACTTTGTGTCGATGTAGTGATAGGGGTTTTAGTTGAAGAAGATCTGGTCCATGTCATCGTTGACACTGGCTGTTGAAGAATGCGCTCCCGCTGCATCCATCATTGCTTCAGCGGGTATCACAAATGTATCATGCAACCAAAATGGATAACTGTGAGATAAAAGTTGAGTGAACCAAGAACTTTAGAACATACACAATCCAATGAAAGATAATACATCAAATATATCTTATTAATAAGATTACTACTGTGTTTCCACACTACCAAAATTCAAGATAAAACAAGTGTAGAGATCCAACACCACAAACTGGCCCCAGTGTGTTTTTTCATCCAAGAACAACATGTATAAAAAACATCAAACAGCACCAGTAGAGAATCAATAATGTTTACCCAGATTTCTTTTTAACCAGTAGCAATGCTAATGTATGGTACCTGCAAGTGGATCAGGAAATAGTGTCCATGCATGCTAGAGTGACCTAGTCTCAACAGATAAAAGAAAATAGATTCGACATCTCTTCTAACTGCATGCAATGGAGTATAAACAAAGAGATATATACTAAAATGACAGGCTTAGTGAATATTATGTACTATTCTTTTCATATTAGATGTTACACAATTGATATTGTTATTTCAGATTAAGGTAGCCTGCAACTTATTTTTGTTTTCAAATGGAGGCACAAATACAACTTCAAACCATCAAAGCTACAACCAAGATGAACTCAAACATATTATAAGAGCACTACTAGTCTGGTCAACATAGATCATACAGAACAGTAAAAGCCAGCATGAACTCATACAGATCATGCTAGTTGGTATATACAATATGAGTCAAAAGAGGTGCCAATTGCCGGATAAATTAAGTACATTATTCAGCAGATCAAGCAAGCAGAGAGCTGCAATATAATCAAGTAAAGAAGCTAAAAAACAGTGCAAAGCAACTTTTAAGATAGTCAAGATTATTGCAAAACTCGGTACAGCAGCAAAATTTCTAGCACAGCTAATAGCACCCAATCTAGAGCAAAATCCCTAGTGCTGCAAACTTGTACGCAAGATATGCAAAAGAACTACTTGCTGCAGTTGCAATCTGCTCCCCCCAAACCACCAACATCTGGGTGGGCAGCTACGGATCAAAGACGCGAGATCTTCTAAGCAGGCAGTCCTAGCATTAGCCACATATGACGTTTTACAGGAATGAGAAGGTGCAGATCGAGGGAGTTCTCTCACCTGCAGCACACGAGCGAAGTTTGGGGACGGCCGGTGGCAGGAGCAGCGCGATGCATCTCGAGGTCGTGGAAGAGAGCCGGCAGCAGCAGCAGCACGGCCGGCCTTGAGGTCCGTCGGGTCGACGGGCGCCCTCGCCAAGACGGCGGCGGAGGAGGCCGGCGAGCAGCTGCGGCCGGGATCTCACGGCCAGGCGGAGAAACGCCGAACACCACCGTGCCCTGCTCCGAGGAGACGAGCTGTCCCTTAAGCGCGAGGTGGAGGACGGCCGTCCGTGGCCCGCGTCGGCGCCGTCGCCGGTGGGTAGCGCGGCCGCCTCAAACCATAGGTTGAGCGCGCGCCACGGTCCGGCTAGTTCGGCGGAGCGCCGCGCATCGCTGCACGAGCGCGCCGGCGAGCCAGCCACCCGCAACGCCGTGGCTCCCAGGCGGCAGCGCATCTCTATCCGGCGATGCGTGGGGACGACCTCGATCTGGTGCGCGAGGAGGAACAAGAGGAGGGGGCGGTGGAAGATGTGCGCGCGGTGGTGGTGGGTGAGCGATGTGCGCGCGGTGGTGGGATAGGATGTGGGAGAGAGGAGGGTGGGCTGCGGATCTGGGGTGGGAGAGAGAGAGGAGGGAGTGGCGGCGAGAGGGAGAGAAATTAGGGTTTGGACCCGGTTCGGGGATAAGAGAGGAGGGAGTGTCGCGCGCTCATTTCCAAAAAATATCCTTCATACTCATCACTTTCTCACCTCACCGTAGATTGACTGCGGTTGGGACCTGCTATTTCTTGGCCCCACTGTACATGTGTCTAGTGGATGGTTTGATAGTAACAATAAATTAGTTTCACTCATATGTAGCAAAAAAAAAACTGTTTGTTTTCACTATGTCAAAAGCAGAAAATTCAAAACTTAAGTGTGTTTAATTTAAGTTGTCAACAACACAAAAGATATACCTCTATATGCTTTGAAAGGTGAGTTTACAAAGAGCATAGCAGGATTCCTCCCCGAGGCACGAACGGTCAACACGGCAATTTCGTCCGGATTTTCAAACCACCGCTAGAAATTAAAAATACAATATGGAACACATCCATGGCATAGTTTCTTAAAACTTGCCAATATTATACACAAACATGCATCTTAGAACAAGGAATAATGTTCAGGAAAAAAGTTTTATTTTTCGCTGAATAACAATACCATCTTCCCTTCCCGGAGTGTCAAAACCGGGTTTTTTTGTGAAGCACATACACAAAATATGTTGCAAAAATGTGCAAACTAAAATTCTAAATATATTATGTCATGTTTTATCTACAAATAACAAACTTACTACCTCTCAATATCTCAAAATACACCACTTTTGAAAAAGACAAGTTTCAGCCGATTCCGCTGAAACCGGGCCATATTTGAACTACAGGTGCCTCGTAGTTTGCCCGTGATTTTTTGAAAAACTCATTTTTAGGTAGCCAGGTACCTATTTCAACATAGATACACCAAGAGTTCATCGAGATTCAACACCTAGGTACGAACGGTTATGTCCCCCGTTTTGACCGTTTCCCGAAACCGGCTTTGAAAATTCCAGAAAATTCAAAAAAACTCGAAACGATGCAAGATCTTCGCGTGGTGTTGTTATATATGCCCTAGTATCCACCAAAAATAATAAACTTGGAATACGACAATTTGGTGGAAAATGTGTTCACAGAAATGAACTATCTCGTACGAAGATTCATGGCTTTCGGTTGAAATGACGGATGTTTTGGCCACATCCATGGCATAGTTTGTTTAAATGTGCCCATATTCCACACAAAGGTGCATATTGGAACAACTAACAATGTTCATGAAGAAAGTTTTATTTTTCGTTGAATAAAAATACCATTTTCCCTTCCCGGAGTGTCAAAACCGGCTTGTTTTGTGAAGCACATACACAAAATATGTTGCAAAAATGTACAAAGTAAAATTCTAAATATATTATGTCATATTTGATCTACAATTAACAAATTTACTACCTCTCAATAGCTCAAAATACACCTCTTTCGAAAAAGACAAGTTTCTGCCGATTCAGCTGAAACCGGGCCAAATTTGAACTACAGGTGCCTCGTAGTTTGCTCTTTATTTTTTGTAAAAATCATTTCTAGGTACCCAAGTACCTATTTCAACATAGAAACACCAAGAGTTCATCAAGATTCAACACCTAGGTACGAACGGTCATGTCCCCCGTTTTGACCGTTCACCGAAACCGGCTTTGAAAATTCCAGAAAATTCAAAAAAAATCGAAACGATGCAAGATCTTCGCGTGGTGTTGTTATATATGCCCTAGTATCCACCAAAAATAATAAACTTGGAATACGACAATTTGGTGGAAAATGTGTTCACAGAAATGAGCTATCTCGTACGAAGATTCATGGCTTTCGGTTGAAATGACGGATGTTTTGGCCACATCCATGGCATAGTTTGTTTAAATGTGCCCATATTCCACACAAAGGTGCATATTGGAACAACTAACAATGTTCATGAAGAAAGTTTTATTTTTCGTTGAATAAAAATACCATCTTCCCTTCCCGGAGTGTCAAAACCGGCTTGTTTTGTGAAGCACATACACAAAATATGTTGCAAAAATGTACAAAGTAAAATTCTAAATATATTATGTCATATTTGATCTACAATTAACAAATTTACTACCTCTCAATAGCTCAAAATACACCTCTTTCGAAAAAGACAAGTTTCTGCCGATTCAGCTGAAACCGGGCCAAATTTGAACTACAGGTGCCTCGTAGTTTGCTCTTTATTTTTTGTAAAAATCATTTCTAGGTACCCAAGTACCTATTTCAACATAGATACACCAAGAGTTCATAGAGATTCAACACCTAGGTACGAACGGTCATGTCCCCCGTTTTGACCGTTCACCGAAACCGGCTTTGAAAATTCCAGAAAATTCAAAAAAAATCGAAACGATGCAAGATCTTCGCGTGGTGTTGTTATATATGCCCTAGTATCCACCAAAAATAATAAACTTGGAATACGACAATTTGGTGGAAAATGTGTTCACAGAAATGAGCTATCTCGTACGAAGATTCATGGCTTTCGGTTGAAATGACGGATGTTTTGGCCACATCCATGGCATAGTTTGTTTAAATGTGCCCATATTCCACACAAAGGTGCATATTGGAACAACTAACAATGTTCATGAAGAAAGTTTTATTTTTCGTTGAATAAAAATACCATTTTCCCTTCCCGGAGTGTCAAAACCGGGTTGTTTTGTGAAGCACATACACAAAATATGTTGCAAAAATGTACAAAGTAAAATTCTAAATATATTATGTCATATTTGATCTACAATTAACAAATTTACTACCTCTCAATAGCTCAAAATACACCACTTTTGAAAAAGACAAGTTTCTGCCGATTCCGCTGAAACCGGGCCATATTTGAACTACAGGTGCCTCGTAGTTTGCCCGTGATTTTTTGAAAAACTCATTTTTAGGTAGCCAGGTACCTATTTCAACATAGAAACACCAAGAGTTCATAGAGATTCAACACCTAGGTACGAACGGTCATGTCCCCCGTTTTGACCGTTCACCGAAACCGGCTTTGAAAATTCCAGAAAATTCAAAAAAAATCGAAACGATGCAAGATCTTCGCGTGGTGTTGTTATATATGCCCTAGTATCCACCAAAAATAATAAACTTGGAATACGACAATTTGGTGGAAAATGTGTTCACAGAAATGAGCTATCTCGTACGAAGATTCATGGCTTTCGGTTGAAATGACGGATGTTTTGCCCACATCCATGGCATAGTTTGTTTAAATGTGCCCATATTCCACACAAAGGTGCATATTGGAACAACTAACAATGTTCATGAAGAAAGTTTTATTTTTCGTTGAATAAAAATACCATCTTCCCTTCCCGGAGTGTCAAAACCGGGTTTTTTTGTGAAGCACATACACAAAATATGTTGCAAAAATGTGCAAACTAAAATTCTAAATATATTATGTCATGTTTTATCTACAAATAACAAACTTACTACCTCTCAATATCTCAAAATACACCACTTTTGAAAAAGACAAGTTTCAGCCGATTCCGTTGAAACCGGGCCATATTTGAACTACAGGTGCCTCGTAGTTTGCCCGTGATTTTTTGAAAAACTCATTTTTAGGTAGCCAGGTACCTATTTCAACATAGATACACCAAGAGTTCATCGAGATTCAACACCTAGGTACGAACGGTTATGTCCCCCGTTTTGACCGTTTCCCGAAACCGGCTTTGAAAATTCCAGAAAATTCAAAAAAACTCGAAACGATGCAAGATCTTCGCGTGGTGTTGTTATATATGCCCTAGTATCCACCAAAAATAATAAACTTGGAATACGACAATTTGGTGGAAAATGTGTTCACAGAAATGAACTATCTCGTACGAAGATTCATGGCTTTCGGTTGAAATGACGGATGTTTTGGCCACATCCATGGCATAGTTTGTTTAAATGTGCCCATATTCCACACAAAGGTGCATATTGGAACAACTAACAATGTTCATGAAGAAAGTTTTATTTTTCGTTGAATAAAAATACCATTTTCCCTTCCCGGAGTGTCAAAACCGGCTTGTTTTGTGAAGCACATACACAAAATATGTTGCAAAAATGTACAAAGTAAAATTCTAAATATATTATGTCATATTTGATCTACAATTAACAAATTTACTACCTCTCAATAGCTCAAAATACACCTCTTTCGAAAAAGACAAGTTTCTGCCGATTCAGCTGAAACCGGGCCAAATTTGAACTACAGGTGCCTCGTAGTTTGCTCTTTATTTTTTGTAAAAATCATTTCTAGGTACCCAAGTACCTATTTCAACATAGAAACACCAAGAGTTCATCAAGATTCAACACCTAGGTACGAACGGTCATGTCCCCCGTTTTGACCGTTCACCGAAACCGGCTTTGAAAATTCCAGAAAATTCAAAAAAAATCGAAACGATGCAAGATCTTCGCGTGGTGTTGTTATATATGCCCTAGTATCCACCAAAAATAATAAACTTGGAATACGACAATTTGGTGGAAAATGTGTTCACAGAAATGAGCTATCTCGTACGAAGATTCATGGCTTTCGGTTGAAATGACGGATGTTTTGGCCACATCCATGGCATAGTTTGTTTAAATGTGCCCATATTCCACACAAAGGTGCATATTGGAACAACTAACAATGTTCATGAAGAAAGTTTTATTTTTCGTTGAATAAAAATACCATTTTCCCTTCCCGGAGTGTCAAAACCGGCTTGTTTTGTGAAGCACATACACAAAATATGTTGCAAAAATGTACAAAGTAAAATTCTAAATATATTATGTCATATTTGATCTACAATTAACAAATTTACTACCTCTCAATAGCTCAAAATACACCTCTTTCGAAAAAGACAAGTTTCTGCCGATTCAGCTGAAACCGGGCCAAATTTGAACTACAGGTGCCTCGTAGTTTGCTCGTGATTTTTTGCAAAAATAATTTTTAGGTACCCAAGTACCTATTTCAACATAGATACATCATGAGTTCATAGAGATTCAACACCTAGGTACGAACGGTCATGTCCCCCGTTTTGACCGTTTTCCGAAATCATTTTTGCAAAATATTGTCACCACATGATTTTTGCAAAAATAAATAGATAAAAAACCAAGTTTTAAAAGTGTATGTTTTAATTTAATCATGGCATAATTTGAAAACCCTACAATTTTTATCTCGCATTTTAATTTAAAAGAGTAATCCAATATTTTATTTAAGAATCTTCGCAACCCTATATGAAGCAATATATAAAGGTTAGGGGTATTTTGTATTTTTATTGACTAAATATTGTTCCTAATAGTCTACAATAGCAGAATACATATTTTGTTTTAAAAAATCAAAAGTTTTTTGGTTGAAATTGGAGTCAAAAAAAAATCATTAAAGAAGATAAAAAAAGAAAACAAACCTGCCAAGCCGGCCGGCCCAGCCCAGCTGCGCGCCCGGCCCAAGCCATCAGCCTGGCTGGTCTCTCTTAGCGCAGCCCAGCAACCTAGTGCGGATGGTTCGTATGTGGACAAATAGAGTAAGGCTCCTGCTTGTAACACGAGGATGGTTGTGTCCTACTGGTTCGTCGATGGTTAGCTTGCGGGAGGTGGCCGGTTCGACCCCTCACCCCGACGCCCCTTTTGTTTCCTATTTTCTGTTAGGTGCGCGTGGTGCGGTGCTGTGCGGTGCGCGTGGGTGGTTCGGTGCGCCAGGTGCGGTGCGGTGCGTGGTGGTTCGGTGCGTGGTGAGGTGCTGTGCGGTGCGAGTGGTGCGTGGTGGTTCGGTGCGTGGTGAGGTGCTGTGCGGTGCGAGTGGTGCGTGGGTGGTTCGGTGCATGGTGCGGTGCGAGTGGAGTGGTGCATGGTGCGGTGCGAGTGGTGCATGGTGCGGTGCGAGTGGTGCGTGGGTGGTTCGGTGCATGCGGTGCGCCAGGTGCGGTGCGAGTGGTGAGGTGCTGCGTGCGTGTGGTGCGGTGCACAGGTGGGAACGGTGTACTGCCAACAATTTCTTTGTTTTCTGTGGATGATTCATAACACATAGGCAAAAATTGACACGTGGACATGACACATAGACAAAAATTGACACGTGGACATGACACATAGGCAAAAATTGACACGTGGACATGACACATAGGCAAAAATTGACACGTGGACATGACACATAGGCAAAAATTACTGCCAACAAACTCACGACCAATTAATTTGGTCTTAGATAAGTAAAAAAAGGGTCATACACCAGGTATCATGTCCTATGACCATCTTGTTACAGAAAATCATGACTTTTTTGGCAAAAAAGTCATGTGTTTAGTCCCTCCCAAACATGTCATGACCAACAGATTAAACATGGTCATGGATCTATGACAAATTCATCCATGGTCAATAAAAAAGGGTCATGTATCAACATATTTCTTGTAGTGACTCCCTCTTGGAGTCACTAGCAACTACTTGGCCAGAGTAACCACTAGCAACGGAAAGCATGCAAGATCACAAATAACATATGCAATAAAGACTATAATCAAGTTGGCATAAGGTCAATATTCATCGGATCCCAGCAAACACAGCATATAGAATTACATAAGATCAATCTCGATCATGATAGACAGCTCACGAGATCTAAACATGGAGGCATATGAGGAGGAGACAACCATCTAGCTACAGCTACGAACCCATAGTCCAAGGATGAACTACTCACGAGTCACTCCTGAGGCAGGCATGGTGATGTAGAATATTTCTAGAACAACTTTTCTGAAACTAAAAACAACAGAAAACAGGAACTGGCTCTTTGGCATCTTGTCAATAGGTTAGTCCGTAAAATCGATAAAAATGACATAAAGAAGGGAGAAACATGTAGCAATTGGCATAATATGATCATAGAGCATCAGAAATTAGGGATACGTTTATGACGTATCAAGCATCCCCAAGCTTAGTTCCTACTCGTCCTCGAGTAGGTAAACGATAAAACAATAATTTACGAGGTGACATGCTACTAACATAAACTTGATCAATCTAATGTAAAAGCATATGCACGTTGAGATCATAAAACTTTAAACACAGGCATGATAAATAAAATTTTAATAATAAAGCATAGCAATTACTTTGCATCACGAAGAGTAACTCAAATAAAGGATCATGAATAATAATGCAAAGAAAGGTAAACGTTTGTTTCAGGTATAGAGAAAGCATGGTAAAGTGATATTTCGATAGTCCTTAGGAGTGGGGCAAAACATAAATGTCAGGACACCTTCAAAGTTCATGAGGAAGACTAGAACAAATGATATCACATCATGAAGTAATTATTGATGCTTATAGGACAAATGCATATAGAACTCAGAATGGTAAAAATACTCTCTCAACTGTGCGTAAAGTTAGAAAATAGAGACTCAACATAAAAGTAAAAGAAAGGCCCTTCGTAGAGGGAATCGGGAATCACTAATGTGCTAGAGCTTTTATTTTATTAAACAGATGTCTTAAAAGTTTGACATTTGTGGAGGAATGTCTATATTTTGGGAGATGTATGCTAATGTCAAGGAATGATAAACAGAAAATACAGTACACCACAAGCCAACTGGACTCACAAGAGCGGCTCCCATGGTGAAGGACGCAACTGGTGTAGAAGGTCATCCCTCTTTCTCTTTTGTTTACATAGTTATGCTTTGACTGATAAATCAGGAGCAAGGAATTTATGTCGCCATCTGTCATAAACAGGCCACCCATGTCGCACACGTTAGGGTTTTCCGAACCGCACTATAAAAGAAACATGCCGTTGCTTTGAACGGGAGAGCAGGTCTCCGAAACCAGTCAGCTTTGTGATCCTTTACGGGAGAGGGCGAATTAGGTTTTTGGGAAGCGCTTCGCGCGACCGCTCGCTGCTTCCATGACGGCTCGTCTGCCTAGCAAGTCAGGCGGTGCTGCGTACCGCCGCCTCAAGCGTCATCTACTCCGACCCGTCATCGCGAACATTGTCATCAACAACGTTTCTACAAACAATCGGTACAGAATCTGTATCCTGATCTGTTTGTTTAACATGTCTACTCCTTTACATGTTTAGGGAGATCGTGTTGCTGTTATTCATGTTGGCTGCTGCATCTAGTATGTTCGAGTTCCACATGTTAATAGCTGATTTTGTCATGATTTATATTCTGGAATTAGTCGTGAAAATTATGCCTAATCATTCAACATTTATGCTAAAATAATGGGATACTTGATTGGATTTGCACCTCAATAAATGATTTCCTAATTAAAAACCCGAATGATTGGGTTCAATCAACGGTTAGATTTAATTTCATACTAGTCGACTCCAGCGGGTAGAAAAAGGTATCGTAGAATAAGCCAAATCATTATACGTTAAACCTCTGCTATGGCTGGAGCTAACAATTTGGAGGAGGTTCAACTATGTTCGACATCGCGCTGAGGCAGCCCTTGAACCTATGGACAAGCACCGCAAAGGAGAGCACGGTGGCAAGGAGCAAGACACGGTTGTGTTGCCGCTGACGCACACGCCTTGATGACGAGAGAAAGGGAAGCAGGAGGTGGGGGGTGCTGTAGCAGGCCATGTTGGCACTAGAATGGACAGCGGCCGGTTGGACCAGTGATCGTATAGATGGAGAGAAACCACAGAGATATTATTTCTTTTTTTGTGGTGTTAAAGTGGCAAAAGTGTTACAAACGATAGCAAGTAAAATGGATAAACAAGATAGATATAGCATAATAGGGGACACGCGATTTTAACGTGGAAAATAATTTCAAGGAGGAAGAAAATTATCGTGGGTAGCCAGCGAAAGTTTACTATATCGGGTATGGTTAGAAATGACGGGGATTTACAACTTGTGACTTATTACAAACCGGCATCTCATAAAAGCTATATAAAAGGGTAAATCCTAAATGAGGTAGAATCATGATTCAAGTCGGTAACAACTCGTACCATATTTAGCATCTCAGCGTTTGTAACCAAGTCCCCTTGTGACAGGTCCCCTTCGTCAACTGGAATTCGTGTCGCGGGAAGCACATTTGGATTCTTGTTTCGTCTCTCGTGGGTACCACGAGTGGTCTCAGCGCCCGAAGTAGTTCCTAGGTTACCATCAGTGGTCTCAGCACCAGAAGTAGTTCCCAGGTTGCCATCAGTGGTCTCAAGGTCCGAAGTTGTTGCCATGGATGTCCTCGGCGCCAGAAGTTATTGGCCCGTCACTATCTGTGGTCTCAGCGTCCTCCTTGAAATAGTGGCCGCTTGCTCAGGATCCTAATCTTAAAATTGAGAAACCTGCCCCCCCCCCCCCCTTTATATTCGGCCTCGCCATTTCTGTATGCTCCCGACATCTCGACAAATTTTAAAAAATTGTAGTTAGTAGTAAACTTACAAGTCAGACACCCGAAGATGTTTTACATTTAGCAAAGTGATGATACAATAAAGGAAAATTTTTGGCATGACGTTTGCTGAAAATATAACATATCGAGTGCCCGGAATTTGCTGGAATGGAAGTTAATCAACATTCCCACAAAACATAGCACTCACGTTCCAACGTTTGTAACAAAGACCCCAACGACGGTCGTCACTTCGCTCCGTACAAAGTTTTCTTTATCTATATATCTCATATGAATTTGTAACATACCAAAATAACACTCTACCTTGAGATAAATTTTCCTCTTGTAACATAAAACGAACCTTCACCCTCAAACACATAAAGAAAAAACACCTTTGTCGCCGAATAGCCTCTTGGGCTAAACAATTTTGTATTAGGAACTGGTTTTGTCATCATAATAGCAGGGTTTTCATGAGCGCTTATTTTGCATACCTTCGGCTTACCTTGTGCAACTACATCACGCACATAATGGTATTTGACATTAATCTGCTTCGTTCTCTCATGGAACATTGGATCCTTAGCAAGTTAAATAGCACTTTGACTATTAGAAAACATGTTAATGCAAGTATCATCTTCTCAAAGCTGAGAAAACAAATGTTTCAACCAAATGGATTCTTTGCATGCTTCAGGAATAGGGATATACTCTACCTGAGTGGTAGACTAGGAAACAAGTGATTGCAACGACGTTGCCTTCCAACTCACGACTCAACCAGCTAGCGTGAGCACATAACCTGTGAGCGATCTCTTCTTATTCAAATCGGCGGAAAAATCTGAAAACGCGTAACCTATAAGACACTCATCAACTTTTCCAAACTTGAAGCAAGTAATTTCTGTTTCGTAAGGATTTGTATATGTTTTAAGAGTAGCTTTATCTTATGACTTCTCAATATGTCAATTTTTTATTGTATTTGTAAGAAATGAAATCATTTGAATCTTGGTTGTTTCTTTACTTTCGATGGCTTTCTACTGCATTTCCAGAGACTTCTTATGACATACTTCCATGTCTGTTTATGTGTACAATTAGTATTATGGTTTGAGCCTGCAATATTGTCAAAGAATATAGCTTTTATAACTAGTATGATGAACTGAGTGTCCATCCCACAAATGCTTGACTGAATCCTTCAAAGCAGCTACCGACTGTCTTTCTCGGTGTTGAGATTAATTAGATAGGTAATAGAAGATTTAGAATTAACATCCTACAGCTATCTGAAACCGATGTAGTCCTCCGATCAATAAAAAGTGTCGATCACTTAGTACAAAGTTTGTACTAGCTTAGTACAAAATAAGCGACATTTTTTTATGGATCGGGGGGAGTATTATAATATACCTGTTAATTAGATGGGTTGTGACTCCAGAGACTAATTCGAACAAGCCACCAAAGCAAGTTTCTTGCAATGGATGATCGCACTGTCCATAGAAATGATCTAGTAAATGTTGAGTCTGAGATACAAAATGTAGTAGGCAGGAATAAAACAACCACGTACGCCTTTTAATTAGCATTGACCTGACTGAAAATCAACTGAGATAATTATCCATTGTTATAGCCGGCAGCAGCTTCTCTGTTAACATCCAGACAACTTGCATGTGACGTAACAATTATATCTGTCTCCTCGTACTTTAGTCCTCATATTGATAGTCTGAAGAGAAGCACTCTCCTCGTATTTTAGTCCTCATATTGACGGCTTACACATCATCGTATATCTAAACGTAGAGCGATCAGTGGGCCGCATGGCTGTTAATAATTCAATTATAATTTAATCGTGACTCCTTTGAATCACAGGATTTTCACGGAAATTTCACGGGATTTTATTCCTCATGAATATCTCCTATGGAACACGTTTGGTTCACAGGATTGAGTAACTGAAATTCCTAAGTATTGGCTTCCCGAGGACATCTCCTACGGGGCTGCCTATTTGGCCCGGACAGCCCCGGTTTAAGCAGCCAGGCCGAAAAGCAGGACCCTACGGGCATGTTCATCTCGCGGCCGAGTCCGTTTTTCGTCCGAGCCTGCTCAAATCCAGTTTGGACGCGCTCTCAACCGCTCAAATCCTGCTCAAATTTGGTCGGGATTTGAGCGGTTGAGGACACCGCGTGGACGCGCTCTCACCCACGCGCGCTCGGCGGGGTGGCCCACCCGTCAGCGGCACGGCGCCGGTTTGGCAGCCCCTCCCGGCCTACTTAAGCGCCTTGCGTCCCTCTCGTCCCCACGTGCCGCCCCCACTCCCCCGCCCTTCTCTCCCCCGCCCGGAAAACCAAGCGCCGCCGCTCTCTACAACTCCCGCGATCATGCCCCGCTTCTGGTGGCTTGGGGGCGGGAAGAACGACAAGGAGGCCGGGTCCTCGTCCTCCTCCCGCCGCCGCGCGCCCTCCAACCCCCCGCCTCCTCCCCCACCCCCTCCTACTTTCCGCATCTCGCCGCCGGCCATCACTGACGACGAGGGTGAGGACGAGGACGAGCGCGTGCGCCGTCGCCCGTACCTCAACAAGAACAAATGAAATTGGTACTAGGACAATGCGATCACCGTACCATGGCCCGACGTCCACCTCGCGGAAAGCTGGCATCTGAATCCCGAGAGGATTCCGGTGCCGCTGGTGTCCAGGGGCGGCCTCGAGCGGAGACGAAATCCTCCGCCACTGCGCGGAGCTCCCGGAGGACCTACGGATGCACCCGCGTTCGCCTTCGACTCGCCGTATTGGGACACTTGGTTCCAGGACGTGCATGGCGCCCGCCGGCGCAGATACTTCGGTGTTCGCGTCGACCGTGCCCCCCCCCCCCAGCACGCGCCTGCGGACCTCCCCCGTCGCGCTCGTCGAGCAGCGATCGATGCGCATCGGCAGCCCCGTGCGCGGTACTGTCTAGGAGGAGGAGGTGCACGTCCCCGACGAGACGAGGTCATGGAGTGGGAGGGCCTGGGCACGGCCCTCCACGACTCGGCCATGGAGGCCAGGGCGCATCATGAGGAGGAGGAGCGTGAGATGGCCGCGGCCCTGGAGGCGGTGGCGGCCGAGCAAGCCCTGGCGCGGGCAGCGGCGGGGCGGGAGGCCAGAGGAGCTAGGGAGGCGGCAGCTCTGGCGGCAGAGGAGGCCAGGATCGCGGCCCAGGAGGAGGAGGAGGAGCGCGCGGAGCCGCTGCGCCGCTGCCTGCGGTGGTTCCGGCCACTGTTCGGCATGCGCTGGCACTGGGACGGGCCGTCGTTAGAGCTGCCGTAGGCGCCACCGGCCCCCGTCCAGCCGGACATGCCGCCGCGCCCCTTGGGCCTGCCAGGCCACCTGTTTCAGGAGCCGGACTACATCATCCTTAATGACGACGAGGACGAGTAGCTCCGGCGAGTGGCCGGGCGTAGATAGGTTTTAGTTTTTTTTATGTAATCGGCCGTTTGTGGCCCCCACCCACAAGTAAGCAGCCCCGTAGGTCGCGTTCCAAAATTGCCGTGTCCCCTCCCCCCCCCCCCACCACCCCCCACTGCTCAAACGGACAGATTTGTCCGTGTTTTATCCGTCGTTTGAGCAGCCCCGTAGGACATGTCCTGAGGTGCCCATTCTAGAGAAATTTTGGCATTTGGTCTTCCTGGCGGGAAATGATAGTGCTCGCGCCAAAAACAGCTTTCGCTGGTTCGTCTCTGTGGGCAAGCAGACCGCGCGTCGTTTGGCGTGTAGTAGCGTTAGCTGTTTGTAGCACAATGTAAAGAATATTAATATAACAATGTAAAGAATATTAATATATATTTTAATGACTGGAATTCCAATACTATTCGTATATGATAGCAAAAGGCACTTTTATTGTCAATTCCTATGGTCCGATACGGGAGTTTCAGCCTATAAGCGCGTGTAAACTCACGAGAGAGAAGTGGATGCCGGTGAAGCGGCCCATACCCCGGAGTGAAATCCTTGCCATACAAATCACACAACACACCTATACCAACATGGTATGGCACCACTTTGCTTGTGTTGGGATCCAGACGCTCCGGAGCCCCCCTCCGGTGAAACCCTAGACGAGCTGGAGAAATACCGGAGTTATAAGCATACACGCGGTAACGGTTGTGAGTTCATGTATGTTTAACATAAAATATAACAAAGTGAGAGTAATAAATAAATAATATTAAAAGAAGAAGTAAAAAAATATGTGCCAACACAAGGAATAACATGAAGGAAAAAATATGTCCACATGTGCCGACGGCAAAGCCGTCGGCACAGATTGTGGGCAAACCGTAACCCACAGGCTAGCTTCTTTGTGCCGACGGTTATATTGGTGCCGAGGGCTGCCGTCGGGCGTAGTAGACATGCGCCGACGGTTATATTTGTGCCGAGGGCCACCGTCGGTCCGTGCTCACCTACGCCGACGGCCTTCTTTGTGTCGACGGTCTCTTCGGCGGGCTGGCCTCCAAGCTACGTACGCCGACGGCCCCGACATTTTGCCGTCAGCGTACGTTTTGGCCGTCGGCAGCTTTCACCATTCCTGTAGTGGAAGCAGTCTCCTCGTATTTTAGTCCTCATATTGACGGCTTACACATCATCATATATCTAAACGTAGAGCGATCAGTGGGCCGCATGGCTGTTAATAATTCAATTATAATTTAATCATGACTCCTTTGAATCACAGGATTTTCACGGGAATTTCATGGGATTTTATTCCTCATGAATATCTCCTATGGAACACATTTGGTTCACAGGATTGAGTAACTTAAATTCCTAAGTATTGGCTTCCCGAGGACATCTCCTACGGTGCTGCCTATTCGGCCCGGAGAGCCCCGGTTTAAGCAGCCAGGCCGAACAGCAGGACCCTACGGGCCTGTTCATCTCGCGGCCGAGTCCGTTTTTCGTCCAGGCCTACTCAAATCCAGCTCAAATTTGGTCGGGATTTGCGCGGTTGAGGACACCGCGTGGACGCGCTCTCACCCACTCGCGCTCGGCAGGGTGGCCCACCTGTCAGCGGCACGCCGCCGGTTTGGCAGCCCCTCCTGGCCTACTTAAGCGCCTTGTGTCCCTCCCGTCCCCACGCGTCGCCCCTACTCCCCTGTCCTTCTCTCTCCCGCCCGCAAAACCAAGCGCCGCCGCTCTCTACAACTCCCGCGATCATGCCCCGCTGTTGGTGGCTTGGGGGCGGGAAGCACGACAAGGAGGTCGGGTCCTCGTCCTCCTCCCGCCGCCGCGCGCCCTCCAACCCATCGCCTCCTCCCCCACCCCTTCCTACTTTCCGCATCTCGCCGCCGGCCATCACTGACGACGAGGGCGAGGACGAGGACGAGCGTGTGCGCCGTCGCCCGTACCTCAACAAGGACAAATGCAAGTGGTACTAGGACAATGCGATCACAGTACCATGGCCCGACGTTCACCTCGCGGAAGGCTGGCACCTGATTCCCGAGAGGATTCCGGTGCCGCCGGTCTCCAGGGGCGGCCTCGAGCGGGAGACGAAATCCTCCGCCACTGTGCCGAGCTCCCGGAGGACCTACGGATGCACCCGCGTTCACCATCGACTCGCCGTACTGGGAAACTTAGTTCCAGGACGTACACGGCGCCCGTCGGCGCAGATACTATCAAGGAGGAGGAGGAGCACGTCCCCGACGAGGTGATGGAGTGGGAGGTCCTGGGCACGGCCCTCCACGACTCGGCCATGGAGGCCACGGCGCATCATGAGGAGGAGGAGCGTGACATGGCCGTGGCCCTAGAGGCGGTGGCGGCCGAGAAAGCCCTGGCGTGGGCGGTGGCGGTGCGGGAGGCCAGAGGAACTATGGAGGCGGCAGCTCTGGCGGTGGAGAAGGACAGGATGAGGATGAGCGCGCGGAGGCGCTGCGCCGCTGCCCGCGGTGGTTCCGGCCACTGTTCGGCATGCGTTGGCACTGGGACGGGCCACCGTCAGAGCTGCCGTAGGCGCCACCGGCCCCCGTCCAGCAGGTCATACCGTCGCGCCCCTTGGGCCTACCAGGCCACCTGTTCCAGGAGCCGGACTATATCCTCAATGACGACGAGGACGAGTAGCTCCGGCGAGTGGCAGGCCTTAGATAGGTTTTAGGTTTTTTTTTTGCATGTAATCGGCCGTTTGTGGCCTCCACCCCCTAAGTAAGCAGTTTGAGCAGCCCCGTAGGACTTTTTTTTTTTAAAAGAGAAAACCCGGCCTCTGCATCAGGTTGATGCACGCAACCTTTATTAAGGATATAGAATTCAAAATTTATTACAAACCAGCCAGCAAAATGAAAGAGTCACAATAGCTCAAACATTCAGCCCCCACAGATACAAACCAGAAGCTCTAAACACAAAGAAACTAGAACTTCTAAAGCAATAGGCTACACTTCAGTCAAACGCCTAGTGTGTAACCAGCCAGCCTTGTTGAAGATAGGCCGAATTACCGCCATCATTCGAGCACATCCTCCATCCAAGCGAGCACGTTTTTCTTCCGGCAGAAGATACGACCATAGGTGCATCCAATAACATGCCTGATGAATAACCTGCAGAAAATAACCATTCTTCTCATTGTTAAAGATAATTCCATTCCGACAATTCCAGATTGCCCATAACAAAGCACACACACCTATGCGTATAAATGCTTTAGTATCCTTATCCACCCCAAATAACCAATTGCCAAACATGTTTGTAATATTTAAAGGAGGAGAAATAATAAACGTAAAATGCACCAGCCTCCAAATCTTCTAGCAAAATCACAAGAAATAAACAAATGATTAACTGTTTCGTTGCCTCCACAGAAGACACATTTTTTTACATCCATTCCAACCCCTCTTAGCCAAATTATCTTTAGTCAACAATTCCCTACGAGACATAAACCACATAAAAATCTTTATCTTAAGTGGGAACTTCAATTTCCACAAATACTTACAAGGGAATCTAACACCCCCGTTCATAATTTGAGCATAGAAAGACCTGACAGTAAAAATACCCGAAGTAGTTAGACCCCACTTAACACTATCTTGATTATCAGAAAGATGAACTCCCATGAGTCTTTCCATAAGGTGCAACCAAGCCTCCCATTTATCACCTAGCAACCTACGTCTAAATTGTAAATTGGGAGGTGTCTGTCCAAGCACAGAAGAAACAAGAATATTTTTATTACTCGCAATCGAGTAGAGTGAAGGATATTGACACGCTAAAGATGATGACCCAAGCCAACTATCCTCCCAGAAGCGAATACCCTCACCATTACCAATAGAGAAAGTAACGTGGTTAAAAAACTCTTTTTTTACCTTCATCAAACCTTTCCAAAAAGGAGAATCCGTAGGTTTAGCTTCCAATTCAGCCAGAGTTTTGTCACCAAAATATTTATTAACTAATAATTCATGCCAAATGCCATCTTCAGACAACAACTTAAAGAGCCATTTGCTAAGAAGACACTGATTCTTAATATCAAGCACCTCAATCCCTAAACCCCCCTGATCCTTTGGACGACAAACAATGTTGTCCTGAGGTGCCCATTCTAGAGAAATTTTGGCATTTGGTCTTCCTGGCGGGAAATGATAGTGCTCGCGCCAAAAACAGCTTTCGCTGATTCGTCTCTGTGGGCAAGCAGACCGCGCGTCGTTTGGCGTGTAGTAGCGTTAGCTGTTTGTACCACAATGTAAAGAATATTAATATATATATTTTAATGACTGGAATTCCAATACTATTCGTATGATAGCAAAAGGCACTTTTATTGTCAATTCCTATGGTTCGACATTCCACAGGATTAGAGATGTCATCCACCCGATTCCTCTAATTTTCATATGCCCATGGTTTTAGAATCCTATGATCCCTTAGCGGTCCACTTTGCGTACGTATTCTTACGAAATTTTTATCAATCAATGTAATGATGGGTCTTTCTCAGCACACTGTCTACCTATAAATAAACATAAATCACATATACTTTGGACATGGACCAGTTGACACGACATTGGGAAAACGTATCAACGCGAAGCTGCTTGTTTTCTCCTCGTCATCTCGCCGGCGCTTGCACCCTTCCAGCGGCCCCAGCTGTCCGGTGCTCCTCTCAGGTACGATCTCCGTTAGGATCTGGGTTGTGGCTGTGGTTTGTGGATACATGCATAACTTTCTTCTGAAACGTAGATATGACCACTTGTGATCTGTAAGCATATTGCAAAAAAATCGGGTTGCATATGGTACGGTTTCAAATTTTGTATAATTTCTATGATTTTGTGATTGTTCAGAGTTTGCAGTTTTTTCTACCATGCGTCATTTTTCCATAAGAGTTTGCATGTAATTTTTAGGTAAGGGAAGGGGAACTGCGAAAGTGGTGTACGCAGGACTGCATTTTTCCATAAGAGTTTGATGGTAGAAAATTGATTTTTTGGAAAGAAAAAATGTATCGGGATTGTACCGTATACGTTGGTGGATCGTGGCTGGAATGTATTATTTTTCAGAAAGCGTGCTTTATTCTTTACCTGCTAATAAAAGAGAAATGATAGCAATCATCCGGGGGTTACATCGCTCTCATCCTCTTCCTCAACAAACAAACAAAGGAACTCAAAAAAAATCAGTCCACGACGCTGGTGCTCCACCGACAATAGCCCCGCGCCGTTCGTGCTCCCGCCAACGCGTGCTGATGCTGGCCGTCGCCGGAGACCATCCTGTGCTATCGGCCTTCGCCGGTTTTGCCCGTTTGTTCATGTCGTCCTTCTCGCGCGCCCCGAGTCTCCGCCGCCGTTCCTGGTCCTTCGCTATGTTGTGTTACCGAAGGTCGTCAGCTGAGATGCTCGGGAAGCGGCACAGGAGCATGCTGATGCGCCGGACGACCAGCGTGGCATCGCTGCCGTCGGTGGCGAAGCAGGTGCGCCAGGCCAGCGGAGACGACATGGCGCGTACGAGACCATCCTCTTCCGCGTCCGATGGCGTGGTCGGTATGGGCGGCGCGACTTCGCCGGGAAGGCACAGTGCAGTCCGGTCTGCGCCTTCACTAGCTTATATATGCAGCAGGTATTTGTGTGGGCTTTTGATTGTTTTCTGCTTAACGTGGCTTCGGGGTGTCAGGAACGAAGACAAACAGATATCTGTGTACACGCTGCTCACAATCAAATAATTACTTGCGTGTACATTCAGCTTTCACAGTTTTCTACTTCCCACCTCAGATTCACAAAAAGTGTAGCTTATGTTGTACTAAATTAGTATAGCTTTGTACTAAGAGTCTCTCCAATGTTGAAATAAGTCCATGCCTTAAGGTCGACCATAGCAAGAAATAAGCATATAGTGGAACTTGGTCTTAAGCTGGAAATTCTTGAGGACGCCCTTACGGCTGAGGCTCGGCCACAAAGAATAAAAAAAATGTTGCTGCTCTCTCTTCTTACTAGACATGACCGGAGACCGAGTCCACAAGCATTGATCGGTTGGAAATATCTGACCATGTGGGCTCCAGCTTAAGACTCAACAGGGTTCTTAAACATTGCATGATGTTTAGTCAGCTGCAGCGTTTGAGGTGGGGCCAACCTTATAGTCTCTAAATGAACTAAGCATTTGAGACGTCCTAAGTGAGCGACATTTTTTATAAATCAGAGGGAGTAATATAATAATGCAAATCCAAAAACACCTCGAAATAATACACATATTTGGAGAAAGCTCCTCGTATATGATAAGAACCAAACCATCAACGGGATTTTCCCTGGGTTAGACGGCTCTGTCGAGTCTGGCGCAATGATATAATGTAGGGTTTTGGTAGACATCATCATATAATTATATATACTCAATGAAACCCATAGGTACGGATGAGTATTTTTGCTACTTAATCTATAAAGTTAGCATCAAGATACATGTTACGTAATTATTAACTTCTGTTAAATCCTAGCCACTGAATTTAGATCTAACTATTAAAACAATTTAGATGATGTGGCTTAACGTGGTGTCTCTGTTACACTTTCCTATATTGCTTTTAGTATATAACTAGCATAGTGGCCCTCGCAAAGGCGAGGGATCCATTTTTAACGTGTTAAAACAATGTGAAATGTGAATATCACATCTTTATAGATAGTCAAGAAGACCCCTTGGTCCCCACAACAAATTTCCTCCATAGATGACCCCCTCTTTTCTAGATAAAATTGTGTATTAGATTTATCTAAGCATGTAAGGTTATCATCAGATTAGAATGAGAAGATAAGATAAAACATATTTTAGGACATATTTTTTCATTATGAATACTTAGTGATGCCATTTGGACTCACTAATGCACCTGCTACCTTCCTTTTCCGAAATCGATTTCGAAAAGAACCATTAATCCTTAACTTTTCGAGAATCCTTCATTAGTGGTTGTGAATGACTGATTTTTTTCAATCCCTTTGACCATGGTTCCAGAGGAGAATGTAGAAAGGTTGAGCAATAGAACCATGTGATTTGATTCGTTTCCAATAGCCATGGGATGATCTTCTAAGGATGATTCTTTGGTCGACAGATGATCCTATTACACTCGTCTTCTCGCAAGGATGAGAACCAGCTATGTAGCAACTACATCGATAATTCAAGAATTGTATACATTTTATCCTCCTAAAGTCGTGTAAACCTTACATGAATTAACAAATATGAAGCAAGACCTACTCCCTCCCATCTCAGGAATAACTGAAGAAAGTTATCTCCAGTCACCAACATTTGCATAAAAATTTAAAAATTGATAAATAACACATAAATCGAGGGACTAATGACATTGGAAATAAAGTTCTATAGCAACTATACACATCGTGTTAAACAAAACACGGATTATGTGGCACAACTGTTTTGTTCATGGCATATCCTTATTATCCACAATTGTAAACACTATATTTATAAATCATTCTTATGTGATATTAAGATTGTTGGTAGTCTTATGTGATGTACAATCATTGTGTGGTTAAAATTCAGATGTTGCTTGTTCAAGTTAGTTGTATAGTTAGGGAAGTATAAACTGTGTGGTGGAAACAATTCCTAGGGCCAACCACAGCAATGGCCTATGTCGGACTTGAGCCTTGTTTTCTAGATATTTCACATATGGTGATGTGTACGTGTATGGTTATATGCCATTATTACTAAATATAGAAAAAACTCATAAATTTGAGAGAGAGAGAGAGAGAGAGAGAGAGAGAGAGAGTTCCAAATGGATTTCAAGGATAATTTCTTTTTTCCATTTATGTAATTTGCGTCATCTTTACTATAAAATTTGAGGACTTGAAGTAAGTAAAACAAAATCTTCTTTGTGCACCTTTTGTTTTCTCCTTGTTTTAGTTCATTTTGTTTACATTATAATTCGGACCATATTCTGCTTGATGTGGAATACACGTAGGCCTAACATTGGTTAAATTATTTTTGGAACAATTAACAGAAAATTATGCATAATCAAGAAATAGTTGAGAGACAAATAATATCACTTTTATTTCTTAAATATGTTTACCACAAACACAAAATAAGATTTTTATGATGTCACAAAAAATTAAACTTCAAATTTATATGGAGCCTAAAAAATAATACAAATTTATTTTTCAATAGCAGCTAATTTAAACTTACTTCTCAATACCGCCAATTATCACAACCAAAACAAATTTATGTACTTACTAACAAATGTAATTTTCAAGTACGTGTTGGTTTTCGATAGCCATGGAGATCCCAATTTTGATCAACCATGTCTATACCATCTTGGTGACCTTTAGATGGAAATCTTCCCATTTCTCATGTTACATGGGACGGTGCACTACCTAACAGGTATACATATACTTATCATGGACATGGAGTTTACGACGATGGCTAACACTGGTGGTTTTGTGGTCCTTGTGTAGACCCTGTAGATTTCATCTTGATTAAGCACCAACTAATATATTAGCATGAACTGATATAAACCTCGCTTTAATATGATAAATGTCATGGTACAATATGTCACTAGGTACCTCTCTCCCCATAGTAATTGCACTACACTAATAATAGGATGTGCTTGTTGTTTTGTTGATTGGCGTGTAAACCTAATGATTTCTCGCCTTGTCCCTCTTTATATGCTTAAATTTTCTTATGTATCACACTTTATATTTATGCTAAGTACCACCTTTATATAATGCGGGTCTTCAAGATTAATGTATTTACATTATGAAGTTCACATAATTACATGTTTAAATTCATCAGATTTTGGAGTGCCGAATTGTTTTTCTTATGTTGAAGCTTTTGTAGGATGTTTGTTTATTTTATATTTGTGAGCACGCCATCTACTTTCAACCGGAGAAGCAAATGCATATATATATGGAAACCTAAATGCTCTAACCTTGACGTGCTAAGTTTTTCTCTTCTATTTTATCTTAAACATTTGGGCATGAGTCCTTCTAATATAAAGTATACATTTGGTTCATCTAGGATCAATTAAATAGCTACCAGCTTCACCATGTTCTAGTTCTATACATGGCACGTAGTTTCCTTTTTTTTTTTACCGTAGGCAGCTATGTCCCTTCGGAGATGAGTGTTTAAAATTTAGAAAAAAATCAGAAGAGGTTGTCTTGAAACGATTTCTCTACTATGAGTTGAGCACCAACAATATGATCAATTTTTCTCCCTCCACCTACCATAAGACTATTAAGGCCATGAACAAACGACGTGAACCAAGTGCACCTGCGAGGTTAGTATTTCTAGCGGCTGGCTGGTAGCATCAGCAGCCGAAGGTAGAGGAATAAGAGGATGCATTAGGGACATATCTTTGTTTTTTTAGTCTTCGACTGTCCGGGGGAGCAGTCGAAATTCCTGCGCGTGGAGGCCTAGGGCCACTCGATCCAAGGGATGCTAAAGCAATACAGGTCCATAGGATGGAGTACATCCATTGCGTCAATTAAGACACATGTGTGGTACGTGTTAGACCTGGCGTGTTGCATTACTTGGAACAGGTAGGCATGACATATTTGTTACATGAATCTCACGATTGTCATTTAAAATTCTAGCCACTAACTATAGATCCAACGATCAAAATAATTCTGAAGATTTGGATCAGGGTGGTGACTCTATTAAACTTCCTAGTATATATGTAATAGATAGATGAATCGCCCCAAAAGATAAACACGTATGAAATTCCTTTATCCTATCGGTGACCCCCCAATAAGCGACAAATCCCCTTACTGGCCGACATTTTAAACATTGATCGTGTAAAAAAACATTAGTTTGATAGCATATGTATCATTAAGTCTGAATATTCTTTGGGTGGTGATACATTCTCATAGCCCGTGAAAATATGTGGTGATCTAGTCTCTCATGTAACATTAAGACAAAATATTTCCAGTATGAGAGCCGTCTTCGTAGATATTCATCTAATGTAATGACTTTACTAACCTTAAAGTTCAGCTGCTCTAAGCTTTGTAGGCCTTTGGTGAGTGCGTGAGTCCGATAATAGTTATCAATTTTGTCTAGTAAGTCATGGATACAACGTACATTAATCATCAGGTTTCTCTTTGTATTTGTTCAAAACGCTCCACGTCCAGGCTCCTAGTAGCTCGCTCCCTTGCATGCTTTTGTGGGGCCCAGTCGGACTCTAGATCTTTATAGGAAAAAACAGTTAGAACAGGGTTTTTCCTTTGTCTTGTAGAACAGAGCTAAGTGCACGTATGGTACCTGGACTGCTAGTTCCTGAAGTTTGCCAATGGACGACGGCACGACAGGTATCTAGAATAGTTCCGTTCAATTACACCAGAAAAACATTGTTTAATAGGCATGCACTTATCTTCTTCTTAGGCTGGTCACAATGGGGAGGAACATACACTAGTAACCTACACGTTTTTCTAAACTATGTTACTGCCTCCACAATAGGTAGTAACATATATGTAGTGTCATGCAACGATTCATTTATTAGGCTAGACTCATTGTTTCTTGGAGTGTGTGATGTTTCGGTAACTTAGCTAGTTACCACAAGCACCTCTTTCTTCATTAAATATGTGCCACATAACTAAAGTTGTATTGAAGCGTGTGATGTTACTACTAAGACTAGTCACAATGGGGAGTATCATATACTAGTATCATGCATATGATACTAGTCTATGTTACCACTTCCACAATGCATAGTAACATATTTGTGGTATCATATACTAGTATATTTATTAGCTTATAGACTCATCTTGTCTTGAAAATCGTTATGTTACGGTATCTACCTATGATACCACTAACACCTCTCTCCTCATTAAATGAGTGCCACATCATCTTTTTTGCTTATGTGGCACTTATGATACCACCTATGTTACTCCCATTGTGGCTAGTCTAAGTTCCTCCCCATTGTGACCAGCCTTAACTTTAACGTGCCTAATCCGGCGGCAGAGGTGTAGTAGTCCATTGTTAGATTGGTTCTTTCCTTGTGGAAATTAATTAATGTGAGCACCCTCGCCCATGCATGGTTAGCGATTGTCACGAAGCGGTAAGGCCGATTCAGTTAGACACGGACATAATTTTATTTGGTCTGGGATACTTTGCCTTTAGCGTACGTGTAGACACGGATGGCACAATAATGTGACTCGAAGTTACGCAAACCCTCGATATATCCTAACCGTAAATTATAGATCTAACTGTTAAAAATAATCTGAATGATGTGGCGTAACGTGGTGTCTCTATTAGGCATCCATATATTGCTTTTAGTATATATAACAGATAGGTAGATAGATAGATATATGACGCTTTATAAACTCAATGGTTTGCATCAATGCGATACAATTGAAAAGAGATCACACCTGATCTATGCATATCTATTATGTATGCATTAATAGATCTAGACTGCTAATAATATGAATTTTTTTCGCATGTTATTGTATAGGATTGAGGGTGTGGGCTGACGAATAAATGGCTGGAGGTTGGATTGTGCAGTTATGGACCGATTCAGGGATCCAAATCACAGTACTTCTCAGCTTCACATTTCAAGTTGTCCTCGTTTTCTTTGCTGGGATACGTCGGCGCAAATCCTCCCCTGCGCTGATACTCCTCCTATGGTTGGTGTACCTTCTTGCTGACACCACGGCGATCTACGCCATCGGCCACCTGTCGGTTACCAACTCGTCGGTGAAAGACCAGTTTGTCGCATTTTGGGCACCACTCATGTTGGTCCATTTGGGTGGTCCTGATAGCATTGCCGCATTAGCGATTGAGGATAGCCGACTCTGGCTTCGGCACTTTCTCATCCTTGTGGTGCAAACCCTGGGAGCTAGCTATGTCCTCTACAAGTATGTTGCCACTGCTAGTAATGGGAGCATGCTTCAGGTAGCCTCTGTCTTGATGTTCATCGTCGGTTTCCTCAAGTATGGCGAGAGGACATGGGCGCTCAGATGTGGTAGCATGGGGGGCATCAGAAGCATAATCAGACTTATTAAGGATCCAGATGTAGAATCTTTTATGGGAGAGAGTGTGAGGAGGAATTTGCTCAGTCAAAGATATTATAATGGTCCATATGTCAATTCTTCCGTGGGAGCGGACCTGGAGACCAATTTGCTACATCAAAATGAAGATAATGAGGAGGAACTTCTAATTTTAGCTCATTTCCTACTTAGGGAATCCATGGAGCCCTTTGCTGGCGCCGGTGTACAATCTTGGCTCGGGACTCCTGATATATACCGTCTCCAAGTGGATGACATGTACAAGTTGATTCAGATGCAGTTATCTCTGGTATATGATATCATGTACACAAAGGCTTGGGTTATCCACACCTGGTACGGCTACTGTATCCGTGTTGTTTCCCTTGTCGGAATAATCACCTCCATGTTGCTATTCTCATTCAGCAACAAAAATGGTTGCAGTATAGTTGATGTTCATATCACCTATTTTTTGTTAGCTGGAGCTGTAGTCTTGGAGATCATATCAATGCTTACAACTATTGGGTCAATATGGATGTGTGCCTGGTTGTGCAGCTTCGAGAAGACCCATTTGCTTGGAGCTGGGCTAAAATTCCTTCGTCGTCGTGTTGGTGCAGCAAGTAGGAGAAGGTCGTCGATCTCCATTGGGCAGTATAATTTGCTTCACCTTTGCACCCGTGACCACATGGACCTAGGCAGCATAACAATAGAAAAGATAGGGCTTGACAAATGGTGGAAAAGAGTGCATTTTGTGTGCAGTACCGACATCTCAAATACACATCTTCCAGGTCTACTGTGGAGAACCTTGCCCAAAATTGACCCTGGGAATTCAACACGCTCCCAAATACTGGACAAGAGCAGGTTAGGCAAGGAACAGGCTGGATGGTGTCACTATAGTTTCAACCTTGATTTTGCAAAGAGCATCCTCATCTGGCACCTTGCAACTGATATCTACCTTGCTAAATCCAAGGAGGCTAGACGTCAAGAAGATGTAGCTAAAGCAGTTAAGCTATTGTCGAATTATATGATGTTTCTGCTAGTGACCAAGCCTGACATGCTACCTGGCTACATTGATGAAACCTGGCATGAACAGAACCGCGGCTGCTTGGACTCACTGTGGATTATATATAAAAAAAAAACAAGATCTCCCAAGAATCTGTCAGACATGTTTAAGAATCTGTTCCAGAACGATGGACCCAATGGTTCCAGGATCCCAGAGATGGAGCTGTTTGCTTCGACTTTTCACAGCAACTTTCTCCATTATTACAAGGGAGTGGTATGGTCACTAACTTTACTCTACTCAAATTCAAATATGTTTGGTAATTCCTGTTTTGAAAAATTTCGACTGCTTACATCTATTTGTTTATTTAGCCTTTGTATGTTTCGATTGTTTCAGTGGGTGTACGACCCGCCCGAAGACAAAAGAAAAGATTTAACTACATATAAGGCTATTCACTGTAACGCAACAGAACATGCTACGGAGCTTCTCCACTTGGAGTCGAGCAGGGAAGACTTGTTGGAAGTAATTTTTGGGGTGTGGCTAGAAATGTTGTGCTATGCTGCCCAACGTTGCGGCCCAGAATCCCATGCTCGGGAGCTCAGCAGGGGCGGCGAATTCATCACACTGGTGTGGCTTCTCATGCGACGTCTCCATTTATATACTTTTCAGTTCCAGTAAAAGCTACTACCTTCATATTAAAATATAAAATGTTATAGCATTTTCTATATTGCACGATGTTTTAGTATGTAGATTAATATGTATCTTACGATAAAACACGTCTAGGCATGTGTGATCTAGAAAACATTAAATCACCTTATATTTTGATATGGAGGAAATGAATAATAAGTTTTGCTACCAATTCTGGTGGAGGTCTCATCCATAGACACCACAAGAAACATATCCTGCAGTTTGTTTTGGCATTTCAAATTGTTGTTCTGTCACCCTCCACGGGTTATGTCCACGGGTTACTTCAGCTTCTGGTTATTAGAAATGATACTCCCTGGGTATGACACGAGACATCCTGATGCTGAAGTACTAAGTGAGATTATGACATGTAACATATTTGTGTGTCCTAGTATGGACTGTAAATATAATTTTCCGTCTATCTTGTGTTAGACATAATATACCCATACGTATACAGTATGGAGTAGTACTCCAACCGTATACCTACACCACCTGTACCGAGACACGTAGGGGACTTTTCCCTACTATATAAACATGCAACCGATGCCCCCACGGATACACATCGTTCCACCAAACATAAGATGGTATCAGAGCCAAGAGGTTTTAAGTTCAAGACACTGCTCACGCAGTAAAAAAATAAGATTCTCCAGCCTGCACCGTGTTAGGATACGGACAATATACGTGTAGGGATAGACTAGGACTTTACATCCTTGTACTCCAAGTCTTCACATACCCTCGTGTACCTCTCGTTATATACCCCCATATGAGAGCCAAATCAATACATGCAGCAATTATTAGGATTTCAATATTTTTCGCATGGTATCAGAGCGATTTGCCTAACGGCGCCGATCCTAGGTTTCTCCACCACTTCCGCAGCGCGCCGCCCCCGGGGAGATCTCTCCTCGGGGGCGCGGCACCCGGTCTCATCAGAGATCAGATCGGTCTTTTTTAGGTTATATTTTTAGACAATTTCAGAACTCAAATCCATACTGGCCTGCAATTCCGACGAAAACCAGTGCAGGCAATACACGGCGGCGCGTGACTTTCACGGTCATGTCACCCACGCGCGGTGGTCACGTAGGCAAAGGCGCTACCTGGAGCTGCGCATTCTACTGCCGCGTGCATGCGGCCCGTACATCCATCTGCCCGCTCCCATGCATGCATCCGTGCTCAACGAGGCAGAGAATAACTCCAAAAAGATCAGATCGGGAGATCATCAACCATCGCCAAGCAAGCACACGTCCTGCAACGCATGCAACCGCAGCCAGATCGATCGGGCGGCCGGGCGGAATTCCAACTCCGGTCCGTGCGTGTGCATGTCCAGCAACGGAGGGGCCCATGTGCATGCATGCCATGAATTCCTAGGAGAGAACTTGCAATTGCCACCTCGTGCCATCAATCACGGGAGGACGGTCTCCCACGCGCCGGTAGCGAGGATCTACACTGCACCGACCTGGACTACATCAGCCCGAACCACAACATTAAGCTGTACGACTACGCTAGACTACGCGCCAAGATCTTTATCGAGCACATCTAAGACAAGTGACAACAACCACACGCAGGCCGGTGTGGAATTGTACGCGGCTTCTCCGACACCATGACATCTACATCATCGTCGCCACGAGGGATGCCTCCAAGCGACGGACTACATCACGCCTCATCATCGACATCACATCGTCAAGGTCTACATCACGTGGTCTTCATCAACAACCTCGTCAACAACACCACCGGCGCCGCTACAACTACGACGTCCACAAGGCTGGACACGCGTCCTCTGACAGTACAACTGCAAGACTCCACGACACCGATGACGGCATAGACCGCCTCCGATGGCTAAGACTGCATCGACAACCCGGCATCACTATTGTGAAAGCCCTTAAAACCGCGCGCACTGTTCTGGCAAAACCGTTGTGTGCATGGTGAGCTTCTCCGCAAAACTGGTGGACTCACTTATGATGTACGACCGCGTCCTTTAACGCCCGCGACTGTACCTCTTAAGGTGCGAAACGTCGTAAAAAAAATAACACAACTGCAGCATCGTCATACACATCGCGCAATTTTTTGCGCCTCCGGCATTGCGGCTACAACGACTACGACGAGTACTACATCGACCACTACTACCTCGACTACGGCTACATCACGATCAGCTACCTCGACATCGACATCACAGGCTACGTCTACAGCAACACATCGGCAACAACTCCAGTCAGCAGCATCCGCGTCGTCACTTGCGTCCACGCCACTCCCGCTGTGACTGCGGGGGGGAAGAGAGGAGTGATGATGATGATGATGATGGAGAGGAGGAAGCGACGGAAGCGCAAAACTTCAAATTCAGCCGCAAGCGTATTCTTCACTCCCGCTATGAGTGAGGGGGTTTGTTAGGATACAGACAATATACGTGTAGGGATAGACTAGGACTTTACATCCTTGAACTCCAAGTCTTCACCTACCCCCGTGTACCTCTCCTTATATACCCCCATATGAGAGCCAAATCAATATAACAATTATTAGGGTTTCAATATTTTTCACACACCGAACCCACGCTAAGGACTAAAATAGCCTAGACGTGAGGGGGAGTGTTAAATATAAATATGTTTCATTAGTCTTTCCATCAGTTCGGACTTTTGAGATAAATGTCTAGCACATACAATTCAATATGGTATCACAGCCATCTTCCTCGCAAAAACCCTAGCTCCCGAAAACCTTCGAGCCGTCGCCGTCGTGATCCAATCTCACCGGCCGCCGCCACCCTCAAACCTCGAAACCAAGACACACAACAACACCGTAGCACCTCAGATCCTCTGTCGTTGCCGCCGTCCAAAACCAAAACCAAAAATCCAAGCTCCAAAACCTACAACCACAACCAAAACCCAAATCCGAAAAGCCAAACCTCAATAATCCCTCCCAATGGCGAGTTGTTCCGTCATCTCCGTTGCTGCCTTGCTTGGTGCACCTCCGTCGCCGAAGCTGGCGCATACAAACTTCTTGTTATGGAAGACATTGGTTTCCCCTGCACTCCGTGGAGCTCGGGTCATGGGGCTCCTCAATGGATCTGATCGGGCACCCGCTCAGACGATGGAAGTTGAAGATGCTGAGAGGAAACGCAGAATTGTGGTCAATCGCGACTACACACCATGGATCGCGCGGGACCAGGCGGTGCTAAGCTACCTACTCAACTCCCTCTCCTCCCGACATCCTCGCTCACGTTATTGGGTTAGAGACGTCTCTGCGGCAGTGTGGTCCGTCATCATGACTATGTTCTCAACACAAAGCATGTCCATGTTGAATCATCTTCAGACCTCTCTCAGTAGCACCAAGAAAGTACCCCTCACCGCCACCCAATACATCTCCAAGATGAAGAGTTTCAACTCTGAGCTCATTTCCCTCTGAAAGCAGATCGAAGATGGCGAGCTAGTTGGCTACATCTTGAACGGTCTTGACGGCTCCTACAACAATGGCATCGCCGCTGTCCATGGAACCCGCATACCACCCTTGAGAAACTCTATGATCAGATCTGCGCCCATGATCTCAGGCATAGCATGCTTGAGAAGTCGGGGGACTCCTTAACCTCTTTAGCAAATCTGGCGCGCCGTGTCTGTGACTATCGCACCCACGGTGACCGTGGTGACCGCGGCAGGGATAGTGACTGTGGAGGATATGGAGGCTATCGTGGCCACTTTGATGATGATCAGGTGGATCGTGGCTACTCTCGTCGCGACGATGATCATGATCGTGGCTCTGGCCGTGGCTATGATGACAACACACTCTGTCCCTCTTCGGATGGATATCGTGATGGCTGATATGGTGACAGGCGTCTTGATGGTCATGATGGCCGTCGCCATGACCGAGCTCCTACTCACTATGTGGATATCACATGCCATATATGTAAAATACATGGCCATCCCGCGAGTGACTGCTGGTGGCGCTACAAACAGAGCAGGAATGACTCTGATGATGAGAATGAACATGGCAATGATTGCAAGGAGAAAACATCCAACATTGCTTCTTATGGAGTTGATACAAACTGGTACCCTGACACTGGAGCCACTGATCCCATCACTGCGCAACTAAACAAGCTCTCCACGCATGAGAAGTACGTGGGTCGCGAATAAGTCCACACTACATATGGTAATGGTATGCAAATCTCTCACATTGGGCATTCAGCTTTGCATATTCCCAATAGTTCATAAATTCTAAACAATGTTTTACATGTGAGAGGTTCATCCAAAAAATTTCTATCTGTTCACAAACTTAATCTAGACAATGATGTGTTCATAGAATTTCACCCATTTTTCTTTTTGGCTAAGGATCAGGAAACCAAGCAAACTCTGTTCCAAGGACCATGCCGTGATGGCCTCTACACACTAGTGCCGATCTCTAGTCGATCCTCCAAGCAAGCCTTCCTTACAATAAAGCCGTCGTCTTCCACGTGGCATCGCCGTCTAGGACATCCATCTTCGTTTGTGGTGAAGCAAATTCTCCAGAAAGATGAACTCCCTCATTCTCCAGAAATAAATCCCTATGTTTGTGATGCTTGTCAACTTGGCAAGAGTCATCAGTTTCCATACCCTATTTCACTAGTGTTTCCACTGTTCCACTAGAACAAGTGTTCTCTGATGTATGGGTTCCAGCACATGCTTCTGTTGGCAAACATTGTTACTATGTTAATTTCATTGATGTTTATAGTAAATTCACTTGGATTTATTTTCTTAAGAATCATGGTGAAGTTTATCAAGTCTTCCTCAATTTTTAGCAATTTGTTAAACAAAAATTTGATAGGAAAATTAAAATTATGCAAACTGATTGGGGTGGTGAATATGAAACTTCAACAATTTCTTTCAAAAAGTGGGTATTTCTCATCATGTCTCATGCCGACATGCTCATCAACAAAATGGCTCTGCTGAACCTAAACATCGTCACATTGTTGAAGTTGGGTTGTCCTTACTTGCTAATGCATCCATGCCACTCAAATTTTGTGATGAAGCATTCCTCACAACCACATTTCTCATAAATTTGCTTCCTAGTAAAGTTCTTAATTTTGACACCCCGGTTGAGCATTTACTTCATACTAATCCCAATTATAACTCACTTCGTATTTTGGGTGTGCTTGTTGGCCCAATCTTCGTCCATATAATACACGCGAACTTGCTTTCCTCTCCACACGTTGTGTGTTTCTTGGGTATAGCCCTCTTCACAAAGGAGTCAAATGTCTTGATATTGCCACCAGGCGTGTTTACATATCTAGGGATGTAGTTTTTGATGAAAACGTTTTCCTTTTTGTCTCTCTACATCCAAACGCTAGGAAGCGTCTTAGAGCCAAAATCTTGTTACTTCCACAAGAATCAACTTCAACTTCCGAAACTAATGGGAATGTCCAAACTAATGATTTTGTGAATTTTCCTATCATACCTGTTGTGACTAACACTGGTCAGGAACATCTGGAAAACAATGGAGAGGAGGGTACTACTTCCAATTCTGACTACAAAAACGGAGCACAAAGAGCATGAAATCACCTCCTCGCTCCAAGAAAAAAACATCACGGGGTCTGGTGCTAATCCTGGATCTCCCTCGGGTCATGTGCGCGCTGATTCCCGTGTGGATTCCGATAGAAACGTGCCGTCGCTTTCTGTCCCCCGGTCGTCCGCTCCCTCCTCGCCACGTGCTCCTCCTGGCGGGCCTAGTAATTGGATTTGAAAACACATCATCCAGAAGCCTAGGGCTTTCTATATCATAATTGGAAGGAAAATGGATAGTACTATTAGTACAACAATTATCATCATTTTCAAAATTGGTACCAAAGAGATTTTCAAGATCAAAAGTAGTGTGCTTCTCCCAATCATGATCACTTTCATAAGTAACAGGCATAGGAACATCATCGAGTTCAGAACCATTATCAATAACTATAATAGGAGCAACATGCTTAGGGGGAGATAATGATGTCTACGCATGCTTCTATTCTTGTAGACAGTGTTGGGCCTCCAAGTGCAGAGATTTGTAGAACAGCAGCAAGTTTCCCTTAAGTGGATCACCCAAGGTTTATCGAACTCAGGGAGAAAGAGGTCAACGGTATCCCTCTCAAGCAACCCTGCAATTATGATACAAGAAGTCTCTTGTGTCCCCAACACACCTAATACAATTGTCAGTTGTATAGGTGCACTAGTTCGGCGAAGCGAGAGTAAAATACAAGTAGTATAGATGATTATAAGTGACAATAGCAATTTGAAATAAAAATGGCAGAAAGCAAACATGTAGCAGAACTGATTGTAAATGGTGTTTCAATGCTTAGAAACAAGGTCTAGGGATGCTATTTTCACTAGTGGACACTCTCAACAATGATAACATAATTGAATGCATAAATATCTTCTCTTCACTATGCTACACCGAACCACTCTCCGGTTGAATAACAAACACCAATCATTGCGTAGGGCTGTCACAGCACTCCTCAAAGGCGCGTTCCCATGTCTAGTTATCCCCACACTGTCAACTTGAGCGCCCTAGATGGTACTAGACAAACACCACAATTTCATAGGGTCATCCAACACAAGATATAAATATCATGCTAAACTACATGGTGCACACACTGTCACCTTTACACCGTGGTCAAAGTGTCTATGGAGATCTCATAAAAAAAACCACTTGAGTAGCATAACAGATGAAGAGTAACATCTACTTATTCAACTAGATTGCAAAGCTCACGATCACATAAAGATCACACCATGGGAGAGCGAGAAGAAACACATAGCTATCGGTAGATCCCTCAACCTCGGGAGAGAACTACTCCCTCCTTATCATAGGAGACAGCAACGACGATAAAGATGACGGTGGAGTGGATGGAGATGGCTTCGGGGGCACTTCCCCGTCCCGACAGGGTGCCGGAATAGGGATTTCTGCCCCCCGAAACTTATCGGCGGCGGCGGCGGAGCTAAAGAACTTTTCGTGGAAGGGGGCCGATATCTTTACGGTTTGTGCTCGGGGGGCATATATAGGCGAAAGGGCGATGGCGGTGGGCTCCTGAGGGGCCCAAACCACCTCCCGGCGTGGCCAGGGGCCCAACCGCGCGGAGGCATGGTGTGGGAGCTCTGGGCTCTCTTCCGGGTATCTTCGGGACTCCGTGGAACCTTCGGGAACTCTAAAACTTCCGGGTTTCAAATTTTCCAATTCCAAGAATATTTCCAGAACAACTTTTCTGAAACTAAAAACAACAGAATGCGGGAATTGGCTCTATGGCATCTTGTCAATAGGTTAGTCCTGGGAAATCGATAAAAATGACATAAAGGGTAAGTAAAACATGTAGCATATGGCATGAAAACAACATGGAACATCAGAAATTAAGGACAAGTTTATGACGTATCAACACCCCCAAGCTTAGTTCCTACTCGTCCTCAAGTAGGTAAACGATGAAAACAAATAATTTCTGAGGTGACTTGCTACCAACATAAACTTGATCATCTAAAATGTAAAAGCATAAGCATAGCTGAGATCATAGAACTTCAACACAAGCACGACAAATATAAATCTAACAATAATGCATAGCAATCACCTTGCATCATGAGAAGTAACACAAACAAAAGATCATGAATAAAAATGCACTCGAAAGCTATACGTTTGTTTCAAGCATAAAGATAACATAGCAAAGTGATATTTCGCTTGTCCTTAAGAGTGGGGAAAAACATAAATGCCAGGACACCTTCAAAGTTTAAGAGGAAGACTAGAAAAAATAATTTGAGAACAAACAATAACACATCATGAATCAATTAATAATGTTTCTGGGACAAATGAACATTAAACTCAGAATGACAACCATGCTCTCTCAACTGTGCATAAAGTTAGAAGATGGAGACTCAACATAAAAGTAAAAGAAAAGCCCTTCGCAGAGGGAAGCAAAGATCACTCATGTGCTAGAGCTTTTATTTTGGTAAACAGAGGTATGAAATGGTTGACACTCCTCCCAACCTTTCTTACACAAACCATGGCTAACCGAATCCTCGGGTGTCTGCCAACAATCACATACCATGGAGGAGTGTCTAACTTTTAGAGAGGTGTATGCTTATGTCAACGAATAGTAAACAGAAAATACAGTACGTCACAAGCCAACTAGACTTCACAAGAGCGGATCCCATAGAAGGACACGTCTTGGTAGAAGTTCATCCCTCTTTCTCTTTTGTTTACACAATTATGCTTTGACTAATAAATTAGGGACAAAAATAGTGAAGAGAATTTGTTGTATTAATTTGGGGCTGGGCACCCCGCTGCCAGCTCTTCTATCAATTGGATAAGTGGATGAAGCCACTAGTCCAGGGTGCGAAAGTCCAATCAACAAGTGAGATAACGATTCTCTATTACGTCCTCATGAGCTAAAACAGGAGCACAAAACAGAAGTAATTTTGAAGGTTTTATAGGTAACACATGGGCAATTTACTTTGGATTGGCAGATAAATACCACATGTAGGTAGGTATGGTGGACACGTTTGGAAAACTTTGGTTTTTGGGAGTTGGATGCACGAGTGGAGCTCATACTTAGTACAGGTGGGGGCTAGCAAAATACTGGGACTGACAAATCAAGAGAGCAATAATAGCCATAATCATGCATAGCGACAAAAACATCATTAATCAAAGCATAAGTGGTACTAAAAGTTCAAAAACTAAATGATCATAGAGGCTATAAGTGACTGGTTTGTATTCATAAACATGGCGTGAGCATCCGCCAAGTCAACCAAATAAAACATTCAAAGGAGAACACCACAAATTTATGCTTCAAAATGACAAGAACAACTCATGATTCTTTCTAAGGCACATTAAACACTCTCAGCTATTCGAGACAAATCATGCTACAAAAATAACAACTAGTCTTTAGAATTAAAATAACATCTAGCATGACATGAAAAATTCTAGCCACGGTCTATACAAGCTTCTATTTGCACCATTATAAGCACGAAAACTGTACTACTGTTTTCCAACACAAAGCATTTAATAATAAACAAAAAATCTCCAAGAGATGCAGCAATGAAACAAGAGAGTACTAACATAAATCTACTAAAACTAACAACTCTGAATAAGAGATGCAAGAAAAACAGAAGCTAAACAAGAATTTTGCAGCAGCTAGAAGAAACACTAAGAATACGAGCATAGCGAGTGTTCAAACGAAAAAGCGGAGTGTGCTTCTCTCCCACACAAAGAGTGCTAGGTTCCAACTACATTATTGGAGAAAGCAAAACAAAAGAAAAGAAAGAAAAATAAACAGACGCTCGAAGTAAATTTCATATGATGTGACCGAATAAATATATAGTTTCACTAGAAGTGACCTGATAAATTGTTGATGAAGAAGGGGATGCCTTGGGAATCCCCAAGCTTAGATGCTTGAGTCTTCTTATACTTTGCTGGGATGAACCACGGAGGCATCCCCAATCTTTGACCTTACACTCTTCTTGATAATATTATATCACCCTCTTCTCTCGACCCTTGAAAATTTCCTTCACACCACAATCAATGTAATTCGCATTGGAGGGTTAGTGGAACAATAAAAAAATCCATGGGTTCTGCATGGGCACAAGTGCTATTGAGACTTTTAAACATTAGCTACAGCCACTGATGTTTCGTGAAGCAAATAAATCCACTTGACATCGTAAAAGAGCAAATGCAAGAAAAATGGCAGAATCTGCCAAAACCAGAACAGTCTGTAAAGAAAAAAAAAATCGGGGAACTTATGTTGCTCAGATCGAAAAAAATAAAGAGCGGAAAATTTCGGAATTAGCTGAGGAATAAGAACAAAAAATTTCAGGTCATTTTGATCTTTCTGGAATTTATACGATTTTTTACAGTGGACAGCAGAAATCTGTTTCGTGCGCAGAAATCCAAAACCAACTCCAACTTTTCTCAGAAACTTTACTTGGCACAACTAAAACATGAAAATAAAGATATAAAGGAGTTGCTACAGAAGTATACAACCCCTTGACTCAAATAAAACCGATAAAAACAAAGCAAAAAATAAAACCATGTGTTATCTCCCAAGAAGTGCTTTTCTTTAAAACCTTTTAGCTAGGCATGATAATTTGAGAAGATGCTCAAATGAAAAATATTAATTGAAGCAAAAGAGAGCATGAAGAAGAAAATGTAAAACAAATTTGAGTCTAACCCACTTCCTAAGAAAAAGACTCTTGTAGAAAAACAAGTCATGAAAGCACAAAGCAACAAGCATAGAAAAGCAAAACAAGTGCAACTTCAAAAATTTAACATAAAGAGAGGAAACTTGCTATTGTTGAGATGAATAAAATCTAACAATATTAATTTTGTACAAAAAATCAAGATATACCATTACTTATTTATTTAGTAAAAAATCATCTCGCTAAACGGATCCAACCGGGCTTCCACCCCTTTCCATTTATTCAACGGAAATAACAGAGTTTTACAATCACAGAAAAAGGGGATAGAGGGAAAGGGAAGCGAGTTGGCACAGTATCAGGAAACCCGCTGAGAGATGCTTGCCATCGAGCAAAACCTTCGGGGCAAAAACCTGATACCACGTACAAACTCCAGAGTTCAATCCAACTTACAGGAAACTAGAACACAAACAGGGGCACACAACAAGAGAGTCACCCTTACACAAAACACACAAAGGAAGCTAGTAAACCACCGAAGTAGGCCAAGCTGCAGACCAACACTCCAAGTTCACCAAAAGCAATCTTCACAGCAACCTAAACGGATGTAGTGTATCGTTTGTTGGCGACGGAGGAAAGTTGTTGAGCTGGTGATCGTACGTCCGTGCAAGGGAATGCGATGCAGAAAAGGCACGAGAAGCAAGAATGTTTGTTTAGCATCTCGGTCACATGCTGGATATTTTCCCTACCGAAGCTGTCTGGTTCAGCCACTTTAGCATTCATAAAAATATGTACGTAATGCTAAACAGTGCATGGATGATCTGGTGATGGATAAGGTATAAAGTTTGTTTCTTTATTTTTAGTACCGTGTTAGCCTGATGCGAGTACTTTACATAGGGTGTAATCATCATGCCCATGCACGCCTCGTCTGTACTGCGCATGCGGCTCTTAAATTGTGCTTTGACGCCCATTTTAATAAAAAATAAAAAATGGCTCACATTTTACCAACTTTTATCACATTTATTTACGCCTAATTTCTTAGCCACACTTGTCAAAACTAGTTTTGGTAAAGCAAACCACACAAAATCTTGTTCCAGAAGTACTATTTCAGTGAAGGTCGCTAGGCCCATTAAAGTGTTGATCGGCCCATCAAGGTGACACGTTGAAAGAGAAATCATCAACTGCAACCACGACTCGTTTTGTCCGGATGTGTCTTCAAGAGGGTCCGTGGCATGTCGAGCCCCTGGTAAGGTTTTTCGCTTCGCATCGAATTAAACCACATGCTCCACTGCTTGTGCGGGCCCCGTTTTCATTCTTGCGAACGTACTCCCCAGGCGGGATACTTAACGCGTTAGCTACAGCACTGCACGGGTCGAGTCGCACAACACATAGTATCCATCGTTTACGGCTAGGACTACCGGGGTCTCTAATCCCATTTGCTCCCATAGCTTTCGTCTCTCAGTGTCCAACAGCCTCGAACACGTGCCGACGACTGTCATGTCCCCCTTGTACTCCCATGGTCCGACCACCAGTGGCAAACTATCCCCATCCCAACTGTGACTCTCCCAAGACAAGCTCATGTGACTGCCCTAGCCATGACTGACGCACCAACCATAGCCTGCTTCGATGTCGTAGCTGACGAATCCTTCCTAGTCTCTGCCATGGTCGTCCCGGCTGTGGACGCCCCTGTCGTGTGGCCTCGGTAAAGACGAAGAAAGAGTTCACCCTGAAGTAGAGAGCCAAGAAAACATTGAAGTGGGGAGCCCGGAGGAAAAAAGCCAGGAGCAAAGAAGAAGCCATCACCATCGCTGATTTATCACTAGTCGTCGCCATGGATGCCGAGGCCATCGACACCCATCTCATGCTAGGGATCGTCAGCGAGCTGACCCAAGTCATGGCACCACTTCAATCGATAGCTGCAACTCGTCGCCGGCCCGACCACGCAGGCTTCCGTAGTCGCCCTCCATGTCAATATCGCCATTCACTACAAGAGATATGTAGATACATGACTCTCAATTGTTGTCACACGAAATTCATAGAGATTTATTCATGACCCCTTTTTGGCCAAATTATGAAAGTCACATACTGAGCGTCTTATTTGATTGTCAACGATCTTTTTATTGGGATGGTCATATAGTCCTCTATAACCAACCAATTGTTTTTGGTCATGAGTTGTTCTAGCATAGCCAGGCCGGATCCTACATGGAAAATCCAACGTGGTAAATTAAGACCAAAAGATTAAGTCATGGTTAAGATTTAGCCTAGTCGACATCGTTCCTCTATGTGGGTTGGCCCAATGTTTTAGCCCGTTAATTTTTCTTTTCTCTGTAACTTTTTGTCAGATTAAAAGGCTGATTGTGAACATTTCGGTCATTTCCCTTTCTGTTCCTAGGCTTTTTTTTACATTTCGACTCTAGGCCTTGGCCTATTTATTGTCCAATACATTTCTTGGTTCTTGACTACATTTGGTCCATTTTATTTCAATTTTTTGTTTTTATTATTGAATACAACCCACTAGTAATTGGGCTAAGGCCATATATTACAACCATATAGTAAAGCCCAATTGCATACAGGTAGCTCAAATTCAAATATATGTAAACACATTTAAATTCCAGTAAATTTGAATTACATCACATTCCAAGAATTGAGTCATCACAGGAATCGTATTCAATGCACTAGGTTCACATCAACCAGCATTTAGACATGACCAAAACATCTCACCCCAACCACAATTCTTACATTTCATAACACGTGGCCAATAGACAATTGTGCAAAATTGAAGTACATTCATCAAATTGATACCAAAACTTCCCAGCCAGCAACCAAAAGTTAGCAAAATGAACTTCCAACCACACTAAAATGATGGAATGCCTTCGAAATGGATACACGGTCGCACAACTCCGATGGCTTGAACTGCGTGTAGTGGGCAAGGGTCGACTTCTGCGTCCAGTTTACAATCGGAAGGATACTTTAGCACAATCAAGAATTTGTCCTGGTATTCCAAAAAAAAGAATTTGACCTGGCAAAATATTACAAAAATGGAAACAAAACCTACCCATGGATGCTTTGTTAGCTGCAGTATGAACTTTGACAAGAAAATAGCAGATGCCGCTACTAAGAAGGAGGGTATGCAAGTAGACTGTACTCAAGCAGTGATAGCTCAGCTACATAATTGGCTAGGATCTTGAGTTGAAAAGCTGGATCCTGTAGAAAGGAAAGCAATTAATACAATGCTACAAAATATGTGACCTACAGAACTGTGGTAAGCAAGCAGAAGCTGACCAAGAGAGTTTATAGCAAGCTCACACCAGACAACAAGATATATAGAACAGTGATGTATGGTGCTTCAAAATTGATTGACAGTAGTACCATAGGAATAACATAGAATTAATTAGGAGACTTGTTGAAGAATTTCGGTTACGTTGATCTTCGAGAATGCCATAGTATCTATATTCCATAATTATTACTTATGAATTGATGCTTTCCGCAGGTGACTACATTCAGCATACATGAAAACATAAAATTCAGAAGCATTCTCCTAGCACTTGATATTCCTTCTATGACGGTCAAAAATAACTTCTCATAATTGACAACAAGATATATGATGCAGCCAAAACACCAATGTACAACAAGCAGACAAGGGCAAGCAACATCAGAAAGACATAAACATGTACCAGGATGAAGCATTTTATTTCAGTCCAAATCCATGTCAACATTGTTATATATAACAACAACCCATTTTGATCTAAACATTGCAACCAAGGTGATTCAATAACGATGTAAAGAGGAAGATTGCTTCACCTTAGCCTCTCGCAAGTGCATGTAGATATCAGAAGCAAGGGTAGCAGACAACTGTGGATCCTCATAGTTTTCATCAACGTCACAAATATAGTCAATATCCATTGGGGCAGTAGCATCCTACTTCCACTTAGCTCCTACAACGGAAGCAAGACATTACATAAATAAGAAAATAGCTAAAAAAATTGACTATAAGAGCACACATCAATTATGAATGTTCAGCAAGAAAAACAAACCTTCCACGACTCTATCATCTGAAATGCAGCAGCCGATGCCAATTTCTTGAACTTCTTTACCTGAAAATCACGGACAAGCAACATGATAGGGTTAGAATGTTTGAATTAGCTGCTCAAACAGACATACACGCCTAAGATATCAACGGAAAATATAGAAGTGCACTTGAGAAGAACGCACAATACACTTTGAAAAGTATTTAGTGGATCTATCCCATCCTGACCTACATAATATATAGTACTGCCATAGAAAAAGGACAAGGTCGCATGATTTTGATCCATATTATAACAGAGATGGCTTAAAGGACATCACAGCATACTTACATGTATCCTCTCTAACAGTAACCTATAACAATGCAGACATAGAAACCCTGAAAGTTTAAAGGCACATAATAAGTAGAATGCATATCAAGTGCTAGGAGATACAAATCAGCTCATCACTAGCCAAACTAAACTCAATAGCATCACCATTAGCACAATTATTGGTTTAGTCAGTATGTCTTAACCTCTGAAAATATATCTTAACCACTGAAAATAAGACATAAGTAGATTCTTGTACCACCGCAAGAAAAAGGTACATGTTCTATATTTTTCACAAACAAGGAGATATTGGTTTACTTTTGGTTCATCTATTTTTGCAAACGGAGTTTATGCCACAAAACCAGGCACTGCCTTTCCACTTACAGGACCAGTTCAGGATTCAGTCCACAAAAACACCACTGCAGATTATCGAGACTATAGAAAAAGACATGCAAAAATTGGACAAATCAGGGCAAAAGATTACCCTAATGTACTGCCACAATCATCCATTCAATATTAAACCGATGGGGGTCTCATAATACTAGTCAGCCTCCTAGACCTGTAAGCTCAGGGACGAGAAGGAGGGAAGAAGGTTGGTATCTGGAAGTTCTCGAAGGCCTGGTTAGGGGTCGAAACCCTAGTTGATGGGGGCGGAACGGGGAAGGACAAAGGTGAAGGCGGCCGTCGCCGACGAGGTTAGTGCCGTGCTTTATTGGGTTCTTGTCGTTGTTGAGGCCTGCCGCGATGCGGGACCTGGCGATGGTGGTCGACGACGACCCGTGTGCCGTCGCCTCACGAAGGGAGCCTCCCAGAGCCACTCGACTGAGTTGCGCTCTAGCTATATCCACAAGAAATGCCAGAGAGGGGCTTGGAGAACGCCGGTGAACTCTCCCTCCATCGGGCAGGCGCTTGTTGCCATCATGCTTCTCTCAATTGCCTCTCTGGTCGCCGTCGCGGGAGAGAAGAGAGGATCTAAGATTGCGCGAGGCCATCGTATGGGCGCTGCTTCCCTTGGGCCGCGTGATGGAGATGAGGTATGAAGGCGTGGTGGCAAGGAGATGGACGTCTTGGACAGATCTCCAGCGCCAGATGCGGTGAAAGATTTGATGGGGCGATGATATGCTAGGGTTCGTTGGGGGAAGCGATGCGATGGGGGTGGCTCGATGCGATCTGAAGAGGATGGAGTGGGGCGGCGGGTAGTATGGCGGGGAGTATCTCGCCAACACTGGGATGGGGCGAGGTACGGAGTGTTAGAGGCGGCGGCGGCCGCCACGACTGGATCTGGAGAGAGAGAGAGAGAAAGAGGCTTAGAGGGTTGCTCGCTGAGGAGTGAGAGGCGCGGTGAGGGGAGCACACACAAAGAGAGAGGGTGCGCGATGTCAGCACTAGGGAGACATAAGATGCAGTGGCGGCGGCGGTGAGGAGAGGGTGCGTGATGTGGGGATGTGGGATTGTGGGGAGTAGGGACTAGGGTTAACGCCTAACGTGCGCTCGATATGGCTCGACCCCATTTGAAATTTTGATCCAACGTATCCCACATTCCTGCTCGATTTTGTTTCCCTCCGATGCTCATTTTCCATAGTGGGTGCAGCTGGCCTGGGGCCACCTCCTTTTTTCCAAAATTGACTCACACCAATTTTAATAAAAACTAGCACAAATTTAAAAGTATTATTTATGGATAAATTTGAAGTTTTTTATAAATACTAGCACAAATTTAACAGAACTTCGAACATTATCTTTACTATTTTTTAATCAAAAATTGTCTTATGCTTAGCAAAGCGCACTATCGAGGAGGAGACCGGGACGCCGACTTGGGAGAGGTTACGCTTCTCGCAGACCATTGTTCGGGTGCACCATCGGGGTGGCCTCACGCCTGCTTCACGTCTTGTGGCACACCTTCGGACGTCCTTCCACGCACACCACCTGCGCGTTAAGGAAAGGTCGTTCGGGCAAATGACAGATCTTATGGCCACATTCATGGCATAGTTTATTTATATGTTCCCATATTCCACACAGATATGTATATTGGAAAAACAAACAATGTTGACGAAGAAAGTTTTATTTTTCTTTGAATAAAAAGCATCACTTTTCATTTTCGGAGTGTCAAAAATGGTTTTTTGTGAAGCACATACCAAAACTATGACGCAAAATTATACAAAATAAAATTATAAAGCAAATATGTCATATTTGATATACAAAACCAAATTGTTTCCTCTAAAAATATTTTCATATGCCTCAGCTGAAAGCGGGTCAAATTTGAACTGCACGTGCCTTGTAGTTTGTTCATGATTTTTTTGTAAATATCATTTTTAGGTACCAAAGTACCTATTTCATCACAGATACACGAAGATTTTTCAAGACTCAACACCTACATTCGAACGGTCATGTCCCCCATTTTGACCGTGTTTCGAAATCGACATAAAAAGTTCAAAAAATGTTCAAAATAATTCAAAAATATGGATAACCTTCGCAATGTGTCATCATTTGTAACCTAGTAACCACTAAAAATAATAGACTTGAATACAACAATTATCGCAAAAAATTGTTCACAGAAATGAGCTATCATATACGAATATTCATGGCTTTCGGGGCAAATAACGGATGTAATGGCCACATTCATGGCACAGTTTGTTTAAATGTATCCATATTACACACAAAGATGCATGACGAAGAAAGATTTATTTTTCTTTGAATAAAAAAGTCATTTTCCATTTTCGGATAGTCAAAAATATATTTTCTTGTGAAGCATATACCAAAAATATGACACAAAAGTGTACAAAATGAAATTATAAAGTTTATAGACCATAATTTAACTAAAAAAAACTCAAAATTATTACTCTAAAAATCTTTACATAAACCTCTTTTGAAAAAGAAAAATTTCAGCTGATTCATATGAAACTGGGCCAAATTTGAACTACAGCTGCCTCGTAGTTTTTTGTTTATTTTTTGCAAAAAAATCATTTTTAGGTACCCAACTACCTATTTCAACATAGATACACCAAGAATTCATCAAGATTCAACCCCTAGCTACAAACTGTCATGTAACCCGTTTTGACAGTTTTCCGAAACCGGAAAAAAAAAGGTTCAAAAAAATTCAAAAAATTGGATATCCTTCTCAATGTGTCATAATAAGTACCCTAGTATCCATCAAAAATAATAAAATTAGAATACGGAAGTTATCTCGAATAAGTGTTCACATAAATGAGTTATCATCTACGAAGATTCATGGCTTTCGGGCCAAATGACAGATGTTATAGCCACATCCATGGAATAGTTTCTTGAAATTTTCCAATATTCCACACAAACATGCATATTGTAACAACTAACAATGTTGACAAAGAAAGTTTTATTTTTCGTTGGATAAAAACATCATTTTTCTATTTTCGGAGTGTCAAAAATGGTTTTTTTTTGTGTGAAGCATCTACCAAAAATATGTTGAAAAATTGTACCACATAAATTTTTAAAGTTATTAGAACATATTTTATCTACAAAAACTCAAATTAGTTACTCTAAAAATTTTACATAAACATCTTTTGAAAAAGACAAATTTCAGCCGATTTAGATGAAACCGGGCCAAATTTGAACTACAGGTGCCTCGTATTTTTCTCTTTATTTTTTTTTCAAAAATCATTTTTAGGTACTCAAGTACCTATTTCAACATAGATACACCAAGAGTTCATCAAGATTCAACCCCTAGCTACGAACGGTCATGTCCCCCGTTTTGACCGTTTTCCGAAACATGCATAAAAGGTTCAAAAAAATGAATAACCTTCGCAATGTGTCATAATAAGTGCCTAGTATCCATAAAAAATAATAAACTTGGAATACAGAAGTTATCTCGAAGAAGTGTTCACAGAAATGAGCTATCATCTACGAAGATTCATGCCTTTCGGGCCATATGACGGATGTTATGGCCACATCCATGGAATAATTTCTTGAAATGTGCACATATTTGACACAAACATGCATATCGGAACAACGAACAATGTTGACGAAGTAAGTTTTATTTTTCTTTGAACAAAAATATGATTTTCCATTTCCGGAGTGTCATAAATGGGTTTTTTGTGAAGCACCTATCAAAAATATGTTACAAAATTGTACTAAATAAAATCACAAAGTTATTATGTCATATTTGGTCTACAAATAACCAAACTTCTTCCTCAGAAAACATTTTCACTCCCCTCTTTTGAAAAAGATAATTTTTTGTCGATTCAGCTGAAAGCGGGTCAAATTTGAACTACAGATGCCTCGTAGTTTGCTCATGATATTTTGTAAAAATCATTTTTTGGTACAAAAGTACCTATTTCATCATAGATACATGATACGTCTCCAACGTATCTATAATTTTTGATGTTCCATGTTGATATTACGCCAATTGCTACATGTTTTCTCCCTTCTTCATACCATTTTTACACGTTTTCCGGGACTAACCTATTAACAAGATGCCAAGTGTCAGTTCCCTATTTTCTGCTATTTTTTATTTCAGAAAATTTGTTCTGGAAATATTCTCGGAATTGGACCCCATGAATCCCGAAGTTCCTATTTTCCCCGAAAGCATCCAGAAGTCCGAAGATGAGTCGAAGACGGGCACCAGGAGGACCTCACCATAGCCAGGCACGGCCCCCCTTGGTCGCGCCTGGGGGTGGTCGGGCCATCCTGGTGGCCCACCGACGTCGCCCTTTCGCCTATTTATTCCCCTCCGAAGGAAAACCCTAGGGACCTGATCAAAAATCACCAAAAAGTTCCGCAGCCACCGTCGTCGTCAACCCTAGATCAGGGGGATTCTGAAGCTGTCTCCCGGAACCCTGCCGGAGAGGAGATCATCACCGGAAGCCTCTTCATCACCATGCCAGCCTCCGGAGTGATGCGTGAGTAGTTCATGCTTGGACTAGCAGTAGCTAGACGGCTGTCTTCTCCTCCTATGCCTCAATGTTTAGATCTCGTGAGCTGCCTGCTATGTGTTGTTGGGATACCCCAAGAGGAGGGTGTGATGAGCACAGCGGTAGGAGTTTTACCTTAGTTAAGAACCAGGGTTATCAATCCAGTAGGAGAAGGAGGATCTTCGGAAGGTTGATGCCACTGACAGTGGTGCTGGCGCTTCACCGCTGTCAGCAACAACGTGGAACCTGCACACAACACAACCAAAATACTTTGCCCCAACGGTACAGTGAGGTCGTCAATCTCACCGGTCTTGCTGAAAACAAAGATTAGACGTATAGTGTGGAAAACAGTTTTATGCTTGCAGAAAGTAGAGAGATCAGGAAATTGTTGTGGTTTGATTAACAATCTGGAAAAATGGAGCGGGGTTCATAGGTTCACTAGTGGTGTCTCTCCATAAAATTTAGCATGCTGGGTGAACAAATAACAGTTGGGAAATTGAGAAATAAAGGTTGCACCGTAGTGCACATTATAACATGATGATTACTATGATATTTATTGTGGGCATTACAACAAGATACATAGACTGGCATCCATCTGCATCTATGACTAATAATCCACCCTCAGGTTATCATCTGAACCCCCTTAGGTATTAAGTTTCAAGAAACGGATAATTGCATTAAACAAAGTGTGTAATGTAAGGAATGATTATACACGCGGGTACTCTCACCGCTGTTTTCTCCCTAATGGCAACAAGACATCCTCCCCCTTCACATTTCTCTCACTCGAGCAAGGCAACAAGGAGGCATGAACCCACTATCAAGCATAAATACTCCCTCTTGGAGTCACTAGCAACTACTTGGCCAGAGCAACCACTAGCAACGGAAAGCATGCAAGATCATAAAAAAACATATACAATAAAGACTATAATCAACTTGGCATAAGTTCAATATTCATCGGATCCCAGCAAAGCATAATTAATTACATAAGATCGATCTCGATCATGATAGGCAGCTCACGAGATCCAAACATGGGGGCATATGAGGAGGAGACAACCATCTAGCTACTGCTATGGACCCGTAGTCCAGGAATGAACTACTCACGCATCACTCCGGAGGCAGGCATGGTGATGTAGAAGCCTCCGGTGATGATTTCCTTTCCGGCAGGGTGCCGGAAAACAGCTCCAGAACCCTCCTGATCTAGGGTTGACGGTGACGGCGGCTGCAGAACTTTTTCGGTGATTTTGATGAGGTGCCTAGGGTTTTCCATCCGGGGGGCTTAAATAGGTGAAAGGGCAAAGGCGGTGGAGCTCCAAGGGCCACACACCCCTAGCTGGCGCGGCAAGGGGGACCCGCGCTAGCCCATGGTGTGGCCCCCCTGCTGCCCCTCTTCGACTCCTCTTCGGTCTTCTGGATGCTTCCAGGGAAAATAGGACTTCTAGGTTTCGAATTTTCCAATTCCGAGAATATTTCCAGAACAACTTTTCTGAAACTAAAAAACAGCAGAAAACATGGAACTAGCTCTGGGCATCTTGTTAATAGGTTAGTCCCGGAAAACGTATGAAAATGCTATAAATAAGGGAGAAAACATGTAGCTGTTGGCATAATATGATCATGGAGCATCAGAAATTAGGGATACATTTATGACGTATCAAGCATCCCCAAGCTTAGTTCCTACTCGTCCTCAAGTAGGTAAACGATAAAACAATAATTTCTGAAATGACATGCTACTAACATAAACTTGATCAATCTAATGTAAAAGCATATGTACGCCGAGATCATAAAACTTTAAACACATGCATGAAAAATAAAACTTTAATAATAAAGCATAGCAATTACTTTGCATCACGAAGAGTAACTCAAATAAAGGATCATGAATAACAATGAAAATAAAGTTAAACGTTTGTTTCAGGTATAGAGGAAGCATGGCAAAGTGGTATATCGCTAGTCCTTAAGAGTGGGACAAAACATAAATGCCATGACACTTTGAAAGTTCAAGAGGAAGACTAGAACAAATAATTTAAGAACAAATGATAGCACATCATTAAGTAATTATTGATGTTTATGGGACAAATGCACATAAAACTCAGAATGACAAAAATGCTCTCTCAACTGTGAATAAAGTTAGAGGATGGAGAATCAACATAAAAGTAAAAGAAAGGACCTTCGCAGAGGGAAGCAGGAATCAACTCATGTGCTAGAGCGTTTTATTTTATTAAACAGAGGAATTAAAAGTTTGACATTTGTGGAGGAATGTCTATATTTTAGGAGGGGTGTATGCTAGTGTCAACGAATGGTAAACAGACAATACAGTAAGTCACAAGCCAACTGGATTCACAAGAGCGGTTCCCATGGTGAAGGACGCAACTGGTGTAGAAGGTCATCCCTCTTTCTCTTTTCTTTACACAATTATGCTTTGACTGATATGATCAGGGGCAAAAATAGTGAAGAGAATTTGTTTGTATCAATTTGGGGCTGGGCACCCCGCTGCCAGCTCTTCTATCATTTGGATAAGCGGATGAAGCCACTAGTCCATGGTGTGAAATCCAATCAACAAGTGAGATAAATATTCTCTATTGATGTCCTCATGAGCAAAAACAAGAACACAAAGGAGTAATAATTTTGAAGGTTTTAAAGGTAACACATGAGAAATTTACTTTGGGATGGCAGTTAAATACCACATGTAGGTAGGTATGGTGGACACAATGGGAAAAACATTGGTTTAAGGGAGTTTGGATGCACGAGTAGAGCTCATACTCAGTACAGGTGGAGGCTAGCAAAAGATTGGGAGCGACAAATTAAGAGAGCATAAGAGCCATAATCATGCATAGCGACATAAGCATCATTAATTAAAAAATACGCAGTATCACAAGTTCAAAAACTAAGTGGTCATGGAGGCTATTCGTGACTGGTTTGTATTCATAAACATGGTGTGAGCATGCGCCGAGTCAACCAAATAAATCATTCGAAAGAGAATACCATATATTGATGCTTTACTATGACAACAACAACTTATGAATCTTTCAATACACATTAAACACTCTCAGCTATTTGAGGCTAATCATGCTACTCAATAACCACAAGGCTTTAAAACTAAAATAATATTTAGCATGGCATGAAAAAGTTCTAGCCACAGTCTATACAAGCTTCTACTAGTACTGTTATAGATTCTAGTTCAAGCAGCAGTTTTCATTCTCCCAACAAGCACCATACAAAACATGCTTTAACAAAAATAATCTTTATTATAAAGAAAGCAAACATGAGAGTAATCAAATAATACTACTAAAACTAACAGCTCTGATAAGAGATGCTTGCAAACCAGAAGCTAAATAAATGCACCAGCCAAACAGAGACTAAGAAACCAATGTATTCTCATGAAAAAACGGAGCGTGTCACTCTCCAATAAAAGAATGCTGGGGTCCAACCAAGCTTATTATGAAAGTAAAAACAAACTGAAATCAAAAGCAAAAGAAAACTGAAAACAAAAATAAAAGAAGCTCCAAGTAAAGCACATAAGATCTGAACGAATAAAAATATAGTTTCACTAGAAGTGACCTGATAATTTGTTGATGAAGAAGGGGATGCCTTGGGAATCCCCAAGCTTAGACGCTTGAGTATTCTTGAAATTTGCTGGGATGTACCACCAGGGCATCCCCAATCTTAGGATTTTCACTCCTCTTGATCACATCATATCATCCTCTTCTCTTGACCCTTGAAAACTTCCTTCACATCAAAATTCTCACAATCTTCATTAGCAACGTTTGTGCAATTGAAATAATAAGTTCACATGGTTCAGTTTCAACACAAGTATAACACTCAAAAACACATTAGCTACTGTCGCAACTTCTTTCAAAACTATTTTTCTCAAAATAACACCAAAATAAAGAGATTAAGATGCAAATGCGATAAATGGTAGATATCTGTCAAAACAGAACAGCACGTAAAGATTGATTTTTTTAAAAATATTATGTTTCTCAAATCACAAAGTGGTCTTCTAAGAAAAGTTTAGTATATAAGTCAGTTTTAAGCACAAAAAAGCTCAGGTAATTTTGAATTGTCTGTGATATTTAACGAAATTAATAGTGGATAGCAGAAATCTGTTTCCTGCGCAGAAATCCGAAATATAGGCTCAACTTTCCACTAGAGGATTTACTTGGCTAAAAAAAAACTCAAAAGAAAATATATAGCGGGGTTGATAAGGAAATAGAAAACACCCAGGTGCAAAGAACACAAAAGAAAACAAAGGAAAACTGATTGAAAACAGAGAAAGAAAACGGGTTATCTCCCGGTAGCGCTTTTCTTTAACGCCTTTCAGCTAGGATAATTTGAGAAGATGCTCACATGAAAAATATGAGTTAAGAAAAAGATAGAGTAAAGAAGAAAGTATAAACAAATTTAAGTCTAAACCAATTCCTTTGTAAAGAAGTAAATTTAAAAATTTCAAACTAGAAATCATGGGAAGGTAGAACAAGAGCAACTTCAAAACTTTCAACAAAAAGAGAGGTGTTTTAGTAACATGAAAATTCCTACAACCAAATTTTCCTCTGTCATAATATTTTAAGTGGCACCATGAACAAACTCAACAACATAATTATCACATAAAGCATGTTTGTCATGGTCTAAAAGCACAGAATTCATATCAAGCTCAAAAACAGTGGGATCAAAATTTAAAATCAGCTCCTCTTTTTCCCCACTTTTAGCAATAGAAAAACAATATGATTGATCACTCATAAAAGTTATAGGACGCATTATAGCAATCCTATTTTCAGTAGCATTATGATTTATAACATCAAGTAACATAGGACCATCATCAAGAGCATTATCATATAAATTTTCTAAACAGACTTCGTCATTATCATGCATATCAATAGTTGGAATAAATAGAGGATTCTCATAGGAATTATCAAAGTAGCATGGATTATCATAAATAACAGTAGCAATATTATTCTCACAAGTTTCATTCATAGCAGTATCAAGGTCACAAGTATAGAAAGTATCAACCTCATCGAAAAGAGATATTTCAAAAGAATCAATAGGATATCACAATTAGGAGTTAAAGAGTTACTATCATTGGGAGGTAGACATGGGTTCCATTCTTCCTCCTCTTGATCATCACTCTCCTCCTCTTTTTCATCCAAAGAGCTTCCAGTTTCAGCAATTTCTTCTTCCATAGTTTCCTACAAGGCATTAGAGAGCATTTATTAAGATATTCCATTATGTCGTAATTACAATCCTTGTAATCATCGAAGCAATATTCAAGTATAGCATAAATATCGTATTTATAAGGTGCATCATCAATACTTTCAAGCAAATAGGAAATTTCGAATACACCCTTCCAAGCAATAAATTCTTCAATTTGTTCCACATCATATAATTCATAATTTCCCTTAACATAAGAAGATATGGTAACATCATCATTACACTCACATTGAAAAGGGAGGTGTTTATACCTCCTACAACAGCAAGATTTATCAAAGCAATAAGTAACACTAAAAGTAGAGCACAAGTTTTTAGCATAGTCATGCAATTTACTAATTTGCTCCCATAAGTGTATCCCTTTTTGTGATAAGAGGTGTTCATTATAATATTTTTGTTGTGCATCCGTGAACCCACCTTGCCTATAAGATCTAGTTTCAGAGACATCAAACATTGACAGCAAGCATGATAAAGCAAAAAATAACAACTAGAATAAGAACTAATTTTTGTTGTATTTTTGATAAAGAGAAGCAAACAAGACAAAAAATAAAAACAAGACAATAAACAAAATAAAGAGGTTGAGAGTGAGAGACTCTCCTTGCTAGAAGACTTCTTCCTCCCCGGCAATGGCCCAAGAAAAGTCCTTGCGATGTGTTGTTGGGATACCCCAAGAGGAGGGTGTGATGAGCACAACGGTGGGAGTTTTCCCCTTTGTTAAGAACCAGGGTTATCAATCCAGTAGGAGAAGGAGGATCTGCGGAAGGTTGATGCCACTGACAGTGGTGCTGGCACTTCATCGATGTCAGCAACAACGTGGAACCTTCACACAACACAACCAAAATACTTTGCCCCAACGGTACAGTGAGGTTCTCAATCTCACCGGTATTGCTGAAAACAAAGATTAGACGTATAGTGTGGAAAAGAGTTGTATGCTTGCATAAAGTAGAGAGAGCGGGAAATTGTTGTGGTTTGATTAACAATCTGGAAAAATGGACCGGGGTTCATAGGTTCACTAGTGGTGTCTCTCCATAAAAGATAGCATGTTGGGTGAACAAATTACAGTTAGGCAATTGACAAATAAAGGTTGCACCGTAGTGCATATTATAACATGATGATTACTATGATATTTAGTGCGGGCATTACAACAAGATACATAGACCTACATCCATCTGCATCTATGACTAAAAACCCACCCTCGGGTTATCATCCGACCCCCCTTAGGTATTAAGTTGCAAGCAACAAATAATTGCATTAAACAAAGTGTGTAATGTAAGCAATGATTATACACGCGGGTACTCTCACCGTTGTTTTCTCCCTAATGGCAACAGCACATCCTCCTCCTTCACGTTTCTGTCACTCGAGCAAGGCAACAAGGAGGCATGAACCCATATCAAGCATAAATACTCCCTTTTGGAGTCACCTGCAACTACTTGGCTAGAGCAACCACTAGCAGCGGAAAGCATGCAAGATCACAAATAACATGTGCAATAAAGACTATAATCAACTTGGCATAAGTTCAATATTCATTGGATCCCAGCAAACACAGGATAAAGAATTACATAAGATCGATCTCGATCATGATAGGCAGCTCACGAAATCTAAACATGGAGGCATATGAGGAGGAGACAACCATATAGCTACTGCTATGGACCCGTAGTCTAGGGATGAACTACTCACGCATCACTCCGGAGGCAAGCATGGTGATGTAGAAGCCTCCGGTGATGATTTCCTCTCCAGCAGGGTGCCGGAAAACAACTCCAGAACCCTCCTAATCTAGGGTTGACGGTGACGGCGGCTGCAGAACTTTTTCGGGGATTTTTATCAGGTGCCTAGGGTTTTTCATCCGGGGGGCTTAAATAGGCGAAAGGGCAAAGGCGGTGGAGCTCCAGGGGCCCCAGACCCCTAGCTGGCGCGGCCAGGGGGACCCGCGCCACCACATGGTGTGGGCCCCCTACGGCCCCTCTTCGACTCCTCTTCGGTCTTCTGGATGCTTTCGGGGAAAATAGGGCTTCCGGGCTTCGGATTTTCCAATTCCGGGAATATTTCCAGAACAACTTTTCTGAAACTAAAAAACAGCAGAAAACTGGGAACTGGCTCTAGGCATCTTGTTAATAAGTTAGTCCCGGAAAACGTATGAAAATGCTATAAATAACGGAGAAATCATGTAGCAATTGGCATAATATGATCATGGAGCATCAGAAATTAGGGATATGTTTATGACGTATCACTGCCTAACACGATCGAGATTGTTCTTATGTAATTCTATGTGTTGTGTTTGATGGGAAAAGATGAATATTGAACTTATGCCAAGTTGATTATAGTCTTTATTGCATATGTTATTTGTGATCTTGCATGCTTTCTGTTGCTAGTGGTTTCTCAGGCCAAGTAGTTGCTAGTGACTCCAAGAGGGAGTATTTATGCTTGATAGTTGGGTTCATGCCTCCTTTTCGCCTGTGCTCGAGTGACAGAAACGTGAAGGGGGAGGATGTGTTGTTGCCACTAGGGAGAAAACAGCAGTGTGAGTGCCCACGTGCACAATCATTGCTTACATTACACACATTGCTTAATGTGATTATCTGTTGCTTGCAACTTAATACCTAAGGGGGTTTGGATGATAACTTGAGGGTGGATTATTAGTCATAGATGCAGTTGGATTACGGTCTATGTATATTGTTGTAATTCCCGCACTAAATATCATAGTAGTCATCATGTCATGAATGTGCACTACGGTGAAACCTCTGTTTGTCAATTGCCCAGCTGTAATTTGTTCACCCGGCATGCTATCTTTTATGGAGAGAGACCACTAGTGAACCTATGAACCCCGGTCCAGTTTCCTACACAGTTAAACAAACCACTACAATTCCCTGCTTTCTTTACTTACTGCAAGCATACACCATTTTCCACACTATATGTCTAATCTTGGTTTTCAGCAAGACCGGTGAGATTGACAACCTCACTGTACCGTTGGGACAAAGTATTTTGGTTGTGTTGTGTGCAGGTTCCGCGTTGTTGCTGATACCGGTGAGGCGCCATCACCACCGTCAGTGGCATCAACCTTCCGAAGATCCTCTTTCTCCTACTGGATTGATAACCTTGGTTCTTAACTGAGGGAACTTCTTACCTCTGTACTCATCACACCCTCCTCTTGGGGTTACCAACACACCATCCATAGCAACAAGAATTTGTGGCGCCGTTGTCGGGGACTTAAAATTCATCATCATGAAGAAGTATCCCCGTCAAGGCACCATCAAGGCGTAGCAATACACCAAGAGTTTTGTGAGATTTAACACCTAGATACAAACGGTCATGTCCCCCGTTTTGACCGTATTCGAAATCGGCATCGAAGGTTCAAAAAATGTTCAAAATAATTCAAAATATGGATAACCTTCGCAATGTGTCATCATATGTGACCTAGTATACATCAAAAATAATAAACTTGGAATACGACAATTATCTAGAAAAAAGGTTCAAAAAATGTTCAAAATAATTCAAAAATATGGATAACCTTCGCAATGTGTCATCATATGTGACCTAGTATGCATCAAAAATAATAAAGTTGGAATACAACAATTATCTCGAAAAAGTTTTCACGCAAATGAGCTATCATCTACGAAGATTCATGGCTTTCTGGCCACATGACTGATGTTATGGCCACATTCATGGATAGTTTGTCTAAATGTGTCCATATTCCACACAAACATGCATATTGGAACAACAAACAATGTTGACGAAGAAATTTTTATTTTTTTCAATAAAAATATCATTTTCCATTTTTGGAGTGTCAATAATGTTTTTTTTATGAAGCACATACCGAAATTACGTTACAAAATTGTACTAAATGAATTTATAAAGGAATTGCGCCATATTTTATACACAAATAACCAAAAAATTTCCTCTATAAAGATTTACATACACCTCTTTTGAAAAAGAAAAATTTCGTCGATTCGGCTGAAAGCGGGTCAAATTTTAACTACAGGTGCCTCGTAGTTTGCTCATGATTTTTTGTAAAAAAATATTTTTAGGTACAAAAGTACCTATTTCATCAGAGATACACCATCTGTTTCACAAGACTCAACAACTACATACGAACGGTCATGTCCCCCGTGTTGACCGTTTTTCGAAATCGGCATACAAGGTTCAAAAAAATTCAAAAAAATGAATAACTTTCGCAATGTGTCATCATATGTGACCTAGTAACCATTAAAAATAACAAACTTGGAATAATTTTAAAACCTTGCATTTTGTATTTTGCATTTGAATTTAAAAGAGTAATTCAAAATTTTAATTAAGAATCTTCACAACCCTATGTGAAGCAATATATAAAGCTTAGGGGTATTTTAATTTTATTTTGACTCAAAATGTTCCTTAATAGTCTATAATAACAGAAGACATATTTAAAAAAATTCAAAACTTATTTGGTTGAAATTGGAGTTCAAATCCAAAAGTTATAAAAGAAGACAAAAAAGAAAAATGCTAAAAGAGAAAACTAATAAGCCTGCCGGCCCAACCAGCAGCGTGGCCGACCCCTGGCAGTGCGACCGGCCCAGCCAAGGAGCGTCGCAGATCCCTCCCTGCACGGTTGGCCTAGCCCAGCAACTTAGGACGAGTTATCATGTATAAAAGACTTAAATGTCTTATTCTATCAAAAGCGATACCGTGGTCTACTGGTAGGCGCGTTGTGTAGTACGCGCGAGGGCGTGGGTTCGTGGAAGGCGCAGTGGAAGATGCATTTAATGGCGCGACACCAGCTACATCATCTACGGAGTCGAAGTCAATAGAGAGGATCAACACTTGGACTTAGGAATAATAGTTATTTTAATTTTACTCATTTTGTAATGAATATTTTATATTTGATGAACCTTGTTAAGTTCGAATTATAAAATATGCGTGGGAATTCCAAGTTTGGGAATTCAAAATTTATAATCTTATTTATTATGTTATGCCATGAACTTTTAGTATTAAGTTTTGAAAATTTTGATTCAAATTATTACTCAAGTTTGAGCTATATTTTATGGCTTGTTAAATAAATTGGAGATAAGTTTTTTATTGATTTAAAGCTTCAGAGATTATCTCCAAATTATTTAATAAAGCAAAATTATGTAAAGTGCTAGTTACTTGTAAATTTTGAATTTCATATCGAGGTGTAGGTTTTCATAGCTTAATAACAATTGTTTTCCTAGAAACGATAACAGAAACATAGACAAAATATATCAGTATGCAGATATGAAGTAACAGACGAAATCTATGATCATACCTTTGACGACCGATAGCGGGGATTACGCTCCCACACAAGCGTTGATGATGAAATCGTACATAGCCGACCTCAAGGTCGTGTAGTCAAAGCCGACGCGAATTAGTGCCACAAGTGCACCACCTCGCAGGAATTACAAGCACACGATGTAATCGACGACTCCTAGGATCAGGTCCAGCAAAGCAGCGGAAGTTGGAGACTTGGAACGAAGAGAACACAACACGACGGTGTGCGTATGGTGGAGATAACCTCGACTCTAGGGTAGATCCAAAACGGGAACCACAGGATGAGAGGGGAGAGAGGGAGAAAATTTTGTTTTAAAGAAGAGAGGAATGCCTCTCTTTATATAGGAGGAGGAGGGCGGGAAATCCCCTTGGCTTAGCCATGTGGGAATAATCACCACATGGATGGCCGGCCAAGGGGGAATGTGCACCCCCCCCATGGGCCCTAAGAGGCCCATTCGAATTGTTTCTCCCTCTCCCTTCATTTCAGTCTTTCCCCCAATTTGGCCTCTTTTGCCACTAAGGCACGATGAGGGGAAATGGCTTTATAAATTAAATAAAAATATACTTAATTATCAATTACACTAACTAATAATAAATATATATTATTTAACTCATTTGAACATAAAAACACCTTTCTTTACCCTCCAATCTCCATCATGTAAATCTCAGAACTATTGTGGCTCTTTTATCTCTGACCTCTTTGGTAAAAAATCAATCTAACATCGATCACCCTTACGTTTACGGTTTGGGGTCACTCCAGACACGATCGAGATCCCTCTCTGATCAATGAGCTACAACGGGATCTACAAACCCATGATGGCCCCTATGCAATTCACGATTATCTTGGTCGTTTGGACCTTAAACGTCAAGTTCCCACTCCTTTTGTCATGAGATACTTAGTTTGTACGAGGTTTGTTCTCCGGTATCTCCATATCTAGTACAATCTCGTTACCGACAAACATATCTACTCATTACCACGATATTGCATCCTCGTGACCTAGTCATATTCTTGCAAGCTTTTCATGATGCAACATCGATGAGTGGGCCCAGAGTATCTATCCATTATCTAAATTGACAAATCCCTCTCTCGATTCATACGCCTCTACATATCCCTCTGGTTAACTGATAGACAACTTTATGATCACCCTTTTACGATGTGATGGTTGATATAGTCAAGGAAACCTTGGATATAGTGATTAAAATATCATCTCATGGTCCGATGTTTGGGTATTAAGTTTCGTGTGATATCACAATATCTTATTGTGATATATATATATATAAGTTAGATGTTTGTACATCACATCAATCATCCAATTACATGACTCCATTGTCAATGAAATAAATGTGCATGATCCGGAAACCTTGATCATTAGTTGCCCAATGGACTAGTTTAATAGAGGATACCAGGGACTCTGTTTGTTTCATACCACATGTGTATTAATGTTTCCTCTTTCAAACAGTTATAGCATGGCATGAAACATATTATGACCATATATTTGTGAGTTATGATAAAAAAACACCTTTATTATTTTCCTCTTGGGCATAACTCCTTCAGTCTACCACTTGCACTAGATGAAGGGAATATGCCCGAGAGGCAATAATAAAGGGGTTATTATGTTATTCCTTGTTTATGATGAATGTTTATTTCTCATGCTAAAATTTTATTAACCGGAAATGTTTATACATGTGTGTTTAATAAACAAACAATGGTTCCTAGTAATGCCTCTCTTTTAACTAGCTCGTTGATTAATAGATGTTGTTAATAACAGGGACATGTCATTAGGAGAATGATGTGATGAACTTAGACCCAAATTAAGTATAACAATACGATCAAGTCATTTAGTTTATATTTTATATCTTGCATTTGAAGAAACATTATTCCTTAGACCATGTGATCATGTCAATCACTAATACCGAAAAAGTACTTTGATGACATCAAACGTCACGCCGTAACATGGTGACTATAAAGGTTGCGTTAGGTATTCGGAAAGTGTTAGTTGAGGCCCATGGATCAAGAGTGGGATTTTTCCATCCAAAATGACAGACATATATACTCTGGGTCCTCTCGGTGATATCACATTGACACCGCTTGCAAGGATGTGACTAGGTCACAAGAATGTCATATCACAGAACGAGTAACAGAGTACTTGTCGGTAACAGGATCGAACAAGGTATGGTTGATACCGATGATCGGATCTCGGACAAGTAAAATATCGTGAGACAAAGGGAATTAGTTACGACGGTTATGGTTCACACGATCACAAGATTCATTGTTGAATATATAGGAGTCATCACGAGTCTCAAGATCCCACTGTTGATTATTGATCGGACAGGTGTCTCTATCATGTCTATATTATCCACGAACCGTAGGGTGACACACTTAAGGTTCGATGACACATTTGAGAGGATACAAAATATCGAAGAATATTTTGGACAATCCCAAAATTGTTTCGGGTAAAATTGAAATAGTTCAAGGGGTTTTCCATCGAATGGTTGTTAAAAGAATTAACAAATGATTTGAGGGGTTATGTGCAAACATTTGTTAATAGAATTAAAAAATATTAATTTAAAGGAATACAAGTCTTTTATTTATTTAATAAAGAAAAATCCTTGCATTTTCTAAGTGGAAAATTAAGATAGAGATGAGTGGGTGTGAGTGGAGCTTCCACTCACATGAAGAGGGGAAGAGGTGCGGGCACCATGTGTTGGCCTCACCCCCCTTGGGCTGCCTCCCCCTCCCCTATAAAAGGAGGTTCAGGGCTCTCCCTCCTTCACACACTTGTCCCACCTCCCTTCTCTCCACCCGCCGCTCCATTCCATGGTCATTTGCTTGGCGAAGCTCTGACCGTGGGATTCTTCACCACACCACGCCGTCGTGATGCTGGAGTTCGAGGGATCCTCTACTTCCAGTGCCCAGCTGGATCAAGGGAACGGAGGTCTTCATCGAGCTGAACGTGTGAACGATCACAGAGGCACCGCCGGATTGTGGTGCACATCTTCTCGGTCTTGAGATCAACATGAGTACGACTACTCTAACAACGAGATTCGATCTCGTAACGCTTAGAGTCTTCGAGGGTATGTTTTCCTAAGACTCTTTCTCCCCTGTTGCCTTCATCTCGTAGATTAGACTTGGCCCTTTGGATTTGTCTCTCGTAGAATTTTTTTGTTTTCTATGCAACGTACCCTTCATTAGACTACACATAATCTATCATATATTTGATCTAATCACCATTATCCTCCTAGTGATTCGACTATGCACTGCTTGCAGGAAAAGGTTTCGTCAACGGATCTACCACATTGATATATGTATTCATTGCAAAAACTTTTATTCACCTATTTTAACATCATTTTGTATCTTATGATAATGGTTGAAGTAATTGTTTAGGTGACAAAGTGAGACTCAAAACCTTCGCGTAGCATGGGCCTTGAAAGTATAATAGATGCATGAAAGGGAACCATGCATGCTCGAAAAAACCCTGCTCGGTTGATGCCTGCAAGTGCACATGGTTGTTATAGCTAGTTTCGAAATAAGAGTATTGAACCATGATGGAGCTATGGAAATGATCCTCTAGGCTTAGCTTTGATCACCTATTCTCGTTGGTGCTCTGCAAACTATCTAAAGGCTAAAACAAACAATAAAAAGTGACTTAAATGAAGGAGTGTAAAATGATTGTAAATAAAACAGTAAATAAACTAAACAAAAAAAGTAAATAAAGCGGACTAATGGATGGTTGAATGTTTGGAACTGCAATAGGAATAAATGCGTTCTTGGGAAGGGTGGTTCTACCACTAGCATACTTCTAAATGGATTAGGCGTGTGTAATGTTTTCATTCAAATAATTTTTAGGGTGTAGCTTCGTATATTAATGTGCCCCGATACCTCGGTTAACACAATACTCATAACCACCACGTAGCTCAGATGATAAGTGATACGCCTACTTTCACTAGTGATTAAGGGTGCCCACGTGGAGGGGGATATTTGATGATTTGTAACACTTTACGTGTGAAATTGTATTATTTGCCCTGTGATCACCCCATGTCAGTGAGATAGAATCATACTCACTCGTCAGTCGTGCTCAAACCAACACAAACAACCCATCATGGCTCCATGGCACAATATTGGTGCGGTGGACTTCACACAATATCATGGGGATTGTTATCACAAACCAGTCTATAAAAAACATTGAATCTTTATTTAAATTCATAATAGTACTAGGGTCTCCCCATCTCCCCAAGAACTGATGGAAATTAACAACATAATGATTGTATTGAAAATGGAGGATGAATGTATGAACGAATACACGTGCAAATCCACAACTAGATGTTCTAGAATTATAGTGACATGGGATGGAGATGATATCACGTAGATGTAGATGGTGGTGATGGCAATGAAGATCGATATTAACGCTTTCACGATGATGGAGTTGATGTAGATGGATTCCCTTCTGCGAATTCCCCCCTCCGGACACCTTCCGGAGGCTAGGGTTTGGTGGATTTTTGTGGGTTTGCGTCTGGTGTGCCTGTAGTTTACCTCTCTTCTTGAATCTTGGATCACGGGGTTATATGCCGGCCGAGACAGGCTAAACACACCCTAGTACAGTGAGTGGTACGGTCGGTACTCATCGTACCGAGGTCGTTTTGAGATACCGCCGTACCGGTACGGTCGGTGTTTTTCGTTTCTCCCTCTGTGCCGAGTTGACTCCATCTGGTACGATCATTGGTACGGTCGGGGTGACCGTACTGCGACTCGTTTAGTGGGTATTGTATGGTTTGCTCGGAGAACATTGCTGGTACGGTGACTGGTACATTCGTAATTGACTGTAACCTAGCTTGTTAAGTTATTTTTTGCTTATCTTTTGACTTGTATGAAATTGTGTTTCTTTGGAATGACCTTAAATGTTGTGATATCCTCATATTATGTCCAATTATGCTTCTTTATGTGTTCATGTTACCACGCGTGAGCTTGAGTTTTCCTCTGAGTCTCATATTCAGAAACCACATCAGTTATAGCATATTAATATGATTCATAATTATGAAACGGATGTATAAATATTATTCCTTTTGGGCATATGATAACCCACAAGTATAGGGGATCGAACAGTCTTCGAGGGAAGTAAAAACCAAATTTATTCATTCGACACAAGGGGAGCCAAAGAATATTTTGAGCCTTAACAAGTGAGTTGTCAATTCACCTGCACCTAAAAGTGGACTTGTTCGCAGTGGTTTATCAGTAGTAACAGTTTTATAGTAGCAACAATAGTGAAATAATAGCAGCAGTGAAATGAAAACAGCAGCAGTAGTGTTTGAAGTAAACAGCAGGATTAAATACTGTAGGCAGAGGGATAGATGAACGGGCGTTGCATGGATAAGATAGTTCATATAATAATCAAGACATGGGCATTGCAGATAAATAAGATAAAACGTCGAAGCACTAAGTAACCAGAGGCATGCGTTCCGTAAATAGTCGTACGTGCTCGCAATGAGAAGTTGCACAACATCTTTTGTCCTACCAGCCCGTTTTCAGCGGGGCCTCAAGGTAACTACTGGTAATTAAGGTGTTCCTTTTAATAGAACACCGGAGCAAAGCATTAACACTCCGTGAACACATGTGATCCTCACATCACAACCATCCCCTCCGGTTGTCCCAATTTCTGTCACTTCGGGGCCTCGGTTTCCGGACAACGAAATGTGTAAACAACTTGGAGGTATGATCAAGAAACAATAATTATCATCGTGATTCAATAACATATTCAGATCTGAGATCATTGCGCTCGGGCCCAAAGTGACAAGCATTAAGCATAACAAGTTGCAACAATGTCAATAGCACTAATAGAGGATACTAGGCACTATGCCCTAACAATCACGGCATTATTACATGAACAATCTCATCCAATCCCTACAATCCTCTTCAGCCTACAGCGGGGGGATTACTCACACATGGATGGGGGAAACATGGATGGTCGATGGAGAGGCGTTGGTTATGACGATGGCGACGATCTCCTCCAATTCCCCGTCCCGGCATGGTTCCAGAACGGAGTTTCTGAACCCCAAAAAAGGATTCGCGATGGCGGCGGAGCTAAGGACTTCTTTCTGCAAAATGATCGAACCCCCTCGGGTTTTTAGGTTTCGGGGCATATGTAGTCTAAAGGGGGGTCCGAGGGGGTGCCCAAGGTGGGCTCACCATGCCCAGGCGCGGGCCCACCTTGGCCACGCCTGGGGGTGGTGAGGGCACCCCCTTGCCCCTCTCCGACTCATCTTCTGGCTCCAGGAGTCTTCGGGTAAAATATGGACTTTCCCTTCGTTTCCGGGTATTTTCCTAAAAGTTGATTTTCTGCGCAAAAACGAGACACCAAAGTAATTCTGCTAAAAACAGCGTTAGTCCGTGTTAGTTGCATTCAAAACACACAAGTTTAGAGGGAAAACATTAGCAAAGTATTTAGAAAAGTAGATACGTTTTTGACGTATCAACTCCCCCAAGCTTAGCTTATTTCTTGTCCTCAAGCAATTCAATTAACAATTGAGTGCGATAAAAGAACTTTTACGAACACATTTGCTTCTTATGATGTAAATATACTCACTATATGATCAAATACTTAATTATGCTCATGATAATATACATGCAAGATACTGTCACTTAATAGCTATGCAAACCATGAAGAAATAATAACATATTAATAATAAACAACATGAAGCATAACTATTTGCAAGATTCTAATATTCATAATAGGATATCATAAAGTGGTATCTCGCTTGCCCTTATGTGTGGGGCAAAACATAAATGACAGGGCACCTCTGAAGTTCAAGGGAAGACTAGAAGTAAAGATATCGAAAGATGAAAGTACCAAGATTATATCACGATCAACCGTGCTTTGGGACAAACACATCACACTAAGAATGACAATTATGCTCTCAAGAAGGTGGTCAAAGAATATGGTGGAGACTCTTCCTATAAGTAAAGTATTGGCCCTTCGCAGAGGGAAGAAGGGATTCACATGCGGTAGAGATTTTCATTTTTCATGAAACATAAGTAAAACAATTTTGGGAGGTGGTTGTTCATGTCAACAAATGGCAATAGAGTGCTTATTATCTTCCATACTAAACAAGTGAGAGTGGTTCCGAATTAGGAAATTATATCATGCACATATATATAGCTTGACACTCCCCCCAATCTTTGCTTTCACAAACCATGGCTAGCCAAATCCTTGGGTGCCTGCCAACTTTCACATACCATGGGGGAGTGCCTATTTTTCATTATTTTTCTATTATAGTGGTCCAACGAGCTCTTTGCAATATTTATGACGAGCAGATGAACCATGCAAGTCAGGTGGGTACTTAATTTAGCATGGAAGATAACAAACACAATACTACTTCCTCATGAGCTAAAACAGTGTCACAAAACGAGAAGTATTTTGAAGGTTTTAAAGGTAGCACATGCTAATTTACTTGGAATAGCAGGAAATACCATATTTAGGAATTTATAGTGGACTCTGTGGAATAACTTGGTTTTTAGCGATTTGGAGGCACGAGTAGAGCTCATACTCAGTGCAAGTAAAAGCTAGAAATAGACTGGGAAGCGACAATCAAGAGAGCAATAATTACCATAATCATGTTTGCGACAAAGTAAAATTAACTTAGGCATAAAATTGATACTAGAACTCTGAGGCAAAATAAATCATCGAGGCTTATTGACTTTTTGTTTTCAGTCTTAGCATGCGTGAGCATGTGCCAAGTCGATTCAAATGAAACAGTCAAAGGAGGCTACCACAATGTCACACCCTTCTACGAATAGAACAACGCGAACAAATATTTATACGACAGGTCATTTACTATTAATAAATTGGAACAAAACATGAGAGAGAACGAACTATTAAGCAGCCATTAAATCACATATATCTTATACGAACAAACTAAGCATGCTCACATGGATGGGTATATGTAAAAAAATGAAAACAAATAGAGTTCATACCAGCCTCTCACCACAACTTGAATTTTCATAGATCATCATTATTGCTCTTCACTTGTGTCTCGAATAATATATAATAAAAACCAAGATCCAATGGAGTCACGGACGACTGTTGAACTATGCAGCAAACTTTACAAAACAAAAGAAGAACAACAAATATTTTTGGGTTTTTCAATTAAAGCACGAGCAAAAGAGAACAAGCAAACAAAGCAAAATCATTTTGGGTTTTTTGAAATGAAACAAGAACAAAAGAAACCAAACAAACATAACAAAATATTTTTGGGTTTTTGAATATTAAACTACAACTAAAGGATAAAGCAAACCAACTAAAGAAACAAATAGAAATAAACAACAGAAATATTTTTGGTCTTTTTGTGTTTTGGAAAGAGAAAACAAAACAGCTATAACAAAAGAAAGAGAGAGAAACAGAAAATATGAATGTACAAAGAACCGACTGAATACGATATATATATATATATATATATATATATATATATATATATATATATATATATATATATATAGAGGGAAAATGGATTCTACTCCTGGGTGTAACTACACACACGTCTCTTATACTGCCGTACGGAGATATGTGTCATACTTTTTTGGTCTGATTATGTTCATATACTATATCTAAGATACTCTAAAACAATTTATGTAAAAATTATAAAAGTGAGCACGTAGTTTGCACTATATATTCAAAATGCCGGTATATATGTATGTAACAAAGGAGTATGTACAAAAATTACACATACTTCATAAAAAGTAGTATATATACTGCAAAAATAGTAATATATACTGCATACTACACGTACATACTCTCCGGTATGATAGATACTACATACATCATACTAAACACATGTGGGTGTAGCTACACCCGGGGTAGCATAAATTTGTCCTATATATATATATATATATATATAGGGAAACTCTATTATACACCTGGGTGCAGAATTACTATTCTCCACCCGGGTCAGCCGACCGCGCGCCGGCCTGCGTCTAGTCCATCCAACCATCCTTTGCCGATCGCACCACCTAGTCGTAATTTTCCTTTTAGTTTTACCCCGGCGGTTTTTAATTCGCTCGTGGCGTTTGGGAGCTGCCAACTAATCCCGTCACCTCAGTTTTTCCCCGTCCAGATTTCTAATTCAACACACACGGCGGCGAGCGGTTGGACTTGGACGCGGCAGCGACGATGGGGTGAGCAGCCGGCGGCCAGCGGCAAGCAGGTGAGTGGCCGGTGGCTAAGCCGCGCGTGTACCCTGGGCTCCAGATCTCCTCGGCTCCGTCGTGACCGGCCAGCGGAATCGGCGGCGCCGTGGTTAGCCGCGTGAATCGGCAGCCATGGAGGCATGCTGAACGGCGTGTCGCAGGCAGATGGCGCCTGCGGGAGGCACGTAGCATCAGGATCCTTCTTCGGATAGCGCGGCAGTGGTGGCAAAGGGCTGAATCGGCATATTGATCGAATAGTGCAGACCGTGCAGCTAGCTGCCTGGGCATCGCTAGCAGCAAGTGGGATTCCCGGCTGTTGGAAATTTGGAATAGGCATGTGGGATTCGAATTAAGGTATGGTGCCCACCCTTTTTTTCTAGTGGATTTCTTGTGTGTTCAGATCTAGCAAAGATGATGCTGATTCCATATAATTGTTAATATTACCCCTGGCATGTTTCTGGTCACTAGTTCATCTGGTACGTAGCACTGATTCACGTACAATCGACTAACCAACACTCTCTCATCACCGTTTCTATCATAATGCAATGCCATATTTCGGTGGTTTAAGCTCTACCCGGGATAGATTATTCATGTTATAATGTGTATAAATAAATGTATACGAAACACTTCTGAAGGAAATATGGGAACCGTGAGAGCATGAGTAAATCCTTTTATTCCACAAGGGTGAGCAAAGTTGTCTCAAGAAGAACAAATAGCATATCCTATGGAACTTCAAAGCACAATTTTTCATGTTAGCATTTTATTCTTTACGCACACAACCAAGTGCCACTGCAAAAATGAATCAAAGTGAGGCCAAGAAATGAACCGTTACAATTATAATTTTCTAATTTTTCTGTCCAAGTACTTTACATAAGAAATTTCGGCACAATGAAATGCCTTCGCCTATCATATTTATACGATCTATCTATGCATCATAGAAGGGAGCAGAGAAATAAATGTCCATTCAATGGCATTGCATCTGTATTACTTACCAATTTAGCATTTGTAGCCTTAATATTGTGAAGAAAGCTCATCTGCTAACATCGAAGACGTAGGCAGAACATGCTGCCTCGCCGGCGGTCCCGAATTCTAGGCGGCGCTTGGCAAGCACCGAGGGGATTACGATGATGCGTCCACGAGTTCGTACGTGCAGCGTTCCATTGGGGAGCCCGTTCCTGCGCCGCCTCTCCACCATCTTCCGCGCCCTCTTCATCTACCATATCTTTGGCATCGACGCCCCTGGTGAGTTTGCTACTCCTTTCATACGCATCAGCTCCTGGGGAATTTTTTCCAAGGTGGCTCACGTATCCTCTTGCAGGGAACGGGTGGGTGGCATACCAGGCTATGAGAGCATTCTCCAACTTGCTGGATCGTCTCTTCAACATGAGGTGAATTTGTTCAGTGGGTAAGTCTTCGAGGATATCCTGTTGGTGCAAATTAGGGCCTATTTTGATTGTCTTGTCTTCGTTTTCTTCTGCAATCGGCAAATCCTAATTTACTAATTTTTTGGCCAATAGATAAGGGAAGAAATTGATGTTTCTGTGTTAAGTATTTGAGTTTATAAATCCATTATGTGCTATTCCTTTGGCTCCTCTCTACGGCCTCTCCAATATGGTGGTCAATTAATTTTTGTTTGTTTCCGTCTTGTGGATGGCTAGGTGCGCTGGGTTAATTAGGGTTCTCCTACGGCTTTGAGTGTAGTTTTTTGGAGCTAAGATCGCCACCAGGTTCTTAGAACCTGTTTGTGTGGCTCGGGAGCACCTACCGCATGTCGTAATTTTATTTTTTACGCCGACAGTTTATTTTCTTGATAAGGGTGGTGACGTTTCGGAGCTAACTCATGTCACAGGTGCACCTGAATTTTTCCTCTTCGCTTTCTAATCGAACGCATCCGCTCACGAGCAGTTTGGAGACTGGAATTGGGGCGGCGAGCGGGCGGCGGGCAGACTGGGGAATGAGGCGAGCAGCGGGTGGGCTCTGTGCTATATTTGTGGAGTTGGCGATGTCATGGTCGTGCAGTGGCGGGGTTGAACCTGCGTTGTGGTGAGTCGGAGCCAGCCTCGGCAGTACTAAGGGCGTAGCACGGAGGTGAGCTTCAGTCTCAAGGTACGGTGTGGCGCTTGATAGCACAGTTCTGTTGAATAAAAAAAGTATTTCAGCTATCAACTACTTGTGTTTTGGTGCGGTGAGCTTGGATTTAAGTATGGGCCTGTGGCGTCCATAACTTGAGCTAGTTTATAAATATAAGTTGTAGAATATATTACAAGGTTCTTATAGAATACTCATTTGCACATTTTGGTTGTAGGGTTTCTCTGCCATTATATTCCAAAGATTATAATTATTAGAAAAATATATTTGAGAAGTTCTCACTTGCAAGCCTCAGTTAAGGAATCTTTGTAGAATTTCAATCTCTTTTGCATCCTTACATGCAGTCCGATGTTCGTGGCAGGAAGACCGTCAACAACATTAGCAGGAAAAGGCTTCCAGTTCCAGAAATAAATTATACATAACGATGAAACCCCCGAACAAGGTTGTTAATGGCACTATTGTTTTCCATGGAACCCAACCTCCGAAAGCCAGCAGTTGAAACAAGCCTTGTGAGTTCCAAACTTTTTTTCTCCTTTCAAGCGCCCACCGAACAAGCTTTAGGTAGGTTTGTACAGATTATTATTCTGCAGACTCTGCTTCTCGCCTTTTTGCAGACTGTTCCGTATAGAATATTTGTAGTTTCTAATGCTGCATAATTCATTAGTTCTTATTTCAGACTTTCTCCTTTTTCCGTGTTCCTGTTGTAGGAGTAGAAATTGTAATACATCAATATCACCTAAATAGCATTTTGTTTTGTTGGACAGACCTGAACCATATGAAGAAGCATCACAAGACAAGGAGTGTTGGTTCTGTTTCCTCATGCTTGAGGTGGGTTAAATCATGTATTGTTTCTTTCTCTTCTTCATTTTCAGGACTGCATTTGTGTCTAATATTGTTTTCCCTGTTTATCTTTTAGTGCACCATTCTGGCGGCCGCTCTTGTGGAAGCGACTCTAATGTATGTTTGGTTGATTCTTTTTTCAGTTTTATATGTATTATTCATGCTCTGTAGGTTACTTTTGTAGCTAGCCAGATTTTCAGTTTTCGGTTAAAGCATGACTTGCTGCGACTAGACCGGGTTAAGAGCCACACCGGAGCCGACATATTTATTTCAGTAAATTATGTTGACTGTTTATTTTAATCGTGTGAGTTGTGACCAAAAAATGTATTACCCACCCGCCGTAGTTTCTGGAAAGAGATCTATTTTGGAAACCGCCGCTGCCCACAGCTAGTTTTGAATCGTAATTGATTTTCACTAGAGAGGAAGGTGGTGAGCTGCCGCTCACTATCGTGCCGTTGTCGGCTAGCTTTTCAATGATGTGTACCTGAAGAATTATGGGGAGTACCTCTTTCACACTACTATTAGTTGTTAACCGATCTCTTATATTTCATGGAAGCCAAGTGATTTAGGTGTTTATCTATGACATGATGTAGCTCCAACTTTATACTCCTTTTGTTTCATCACGGAGCGATGAAGTTTGGTTGCACACATCCCAGTAGTGGTAAGAAAACCCATATAGAAGGGTTTAATATGCTTCTACATTTCATTTTGATGACTCTCAGCTGCCAAACTAGTTTAGAGAATGCTGTTGCACAATTCATGAAAACTATATAGGTGGTATTCACGCACACTTGTTTGTCGCTCAAAACAAAATTCTATAGAAAGACTTTTCTACCGCCCTAGAACCAAGATGTGCTGAAAATCTAACCTTTTATGTATATGGAGGAAGTGTCTCGAGAACTTCCACTTGGTAATGAATGTGCTTCATTCACAGATAAGTTCTTGTGCCACTATGACGGAGAAGAGATTCGGCTTTGTTGTTTCATTGACCTGTTATTTTCAGTCATCCAGCTAAGTACTTATGATCTTATACTTTCAGTCATGCAAATTTCATTGATAGTTTGTGCATTTGCAGAAAAAGGAAAACTAGTACATGGCTGAAGATCTGCCCTATCTCATCTTCCATGATTTCAACAAGACCATACCTTTACCTCATTTTTTGGAGACGTTCAGGCCCATGATCACCAATCGAAATAACTCGCTCGGAAGATTGACTTGTGCATCTTTTCCTAACAAAGAAGGCCACATCTCTGTATATAGTTGAATATGTTTCTTTTGTCCATGTCCATGTCCATGTACTTTCTTATTAGATGCAGTCCTTTTATTGGCTTCATCTATCATCACTTGAAAATTGTATGGAAGTATGTAGCTTGGCATGTACTTCACAATTTACGATTCACCTTTTTTATGTCCCGAACAATTCCATATTTTGAATGTGCTCTGTTTCTGATAGCATATTATCTCTTGAAGGAGGAGCTAAATAGGTTTGCCTTAAATATAATTTGCATTGCATCTGTTTCATGTTTATTAGGTCACACAAGGATATTAATCAAGTCGCATCATACGTTTCTTAGGTCGCATGTGGAAAAAAAATTAAGCCGAAAATGATTGTTGAATAATATTGAACTTAAGCTGAATATGATTATGCAAAACTAATTTTTCTTGAGTTGCATCCACATTTTTTACATCGTTGGCCAAAACATCCTCACGGGCGTGCCCGCAATATTCAACGACAGTGCTTTCTAGGTTCTCTTACTATGTGGCCCCATAATTTTACGATAGTCCTTTCTAGGTTCTCTTGCTATGTGGCCCCACATTATTACGTCACATGCAACATTCTTATGTAGGTAGTTTGTGGGCATCTCCAAAATTTACGTCACATGCAGCCATTTTTTTACTTTGCGCGATGCAGACGTGGGCTGATTTGGTGGATGAGCAGTTCCGTTAGTTCTTACGTCGATGGAATGTTTTCTTACGATGCATGCAGGTGCGGCCACTCCAGCGATTCGTACAAAGTCCGGCGGGGTGCAGAATAATATTCTGCTCCCTGGGAGTCAAATAGCGCGACCGTATATATATATATATATATATATATATATAAATATATATATATATATATGAGTGTGATGTCGGTATACCTCCCCCCAAGATTAGGCTTTTGGCCTAAGTGGGGCTCAATCATAGCGATGGTATTGGCTCCACGCCGGTGGATTGTACTGGGCATGCTCATAATCAGGCTCCCGCAAAGAAGAAAATGAGGGCATGTACTCGTAATACGAGGGCTGACGTGAACTCTCTACAATGTCAGGTGGCTGGACAACATTTGCTGCAGCCTCCCTCTTGGCGTCCTCTGTGCGTTGATATACCTCAATGTACGCATCGAGTTCTTCCTCCGTTAGTGACCATCCTTCCCTGTTACCAAGGTCAAACAAATCACGTGCAGGCAAAGGGGCTACTTGCCCTCTAGTGGATCCCCAATGTGATTTCTTAGGGAATGAAATATCATATGGAAACTATACGCGTCAGTCCCATAAGCAATAAAGTGATGCTGTAACATAGAATTAAGATCAAGCCTCTCTAAGGGAAAGTGAACATCTAAGCGATGTGGCAACACGCCATGAAAAGCTAATAAACGGGAGGCAATGAGACCTCCACAAACTCCTCCTTTCTCACGGTTAGTGGCAAGGCGATAAGTAATTAAAACTCCTAAATTATAAGTCTTATCTTTCCTCAAGGCAGCTGACAAGAATGCTAAATCATGAGCAGATAATTTACTTGCTACATTCCTAGCTAGAACACACTTTGAAATAACCAGGGCAAAATATCGAATGGATGGGAGATGTATATTACGGATTTTTCCATTCTCCTTCGTGAAGCTTCTCCCGTCGCAGATTTCTGCATATAAATCCGTCAATGGCTTGGGATATCCCTTTATCTTCTCGCACGTTCCCCACTGCTCCACCTTAATTACTGCACAAAAAATTCTAGAAGGCAGACTGACAGGTTTGTTATAAATTTTTTAATGCACCATGGGGTTAAGTGAAGGCCAATAAAAATAAAAATCCAGCACCACAGACATAGCCAATTTTGCATATCGGCTTGGTTCATCATCAACGAAATGTGTCAATCCTGCATTAGATAGTAATGTTTTAAAATCATGCATAATTCCTGCAGCACTCATGAACCCTGGGCATGGGTAGGCAGCCAGAAACACGCCCTCTTCATGCTGAACTCTCATAATCTATGTTACCACTAACTCATGCTGGTTAAGTTGATATGCACTTGCCTCCATTTCTGAAATTTTTAACAAGCAACTTAAGAAAATTATTTGAATCAACTATATTGTAGCAACTACTATAGAGACATGTATGAGTACTAAACATGCATCAAAACTAACTTAATCAAGCATCAAACAAGCATGCAAGCTCACATAACCTGTCACCTACGACAGCAAAATACGCAAGAAATACTCCACTGAACAAAATTCTACTTGGATCATCGGAGGAGTCACATACCGGAGAACAACTTCCCAAAATCTCGCACTACAAGAAATATGTTGATACGTGACTGACAAAGACATGGATCCTGGACCCTGCGGGTAAGGACACCCCATCTCAGGCCCAAGGTTAAGGCCCAAGAAGAGGAGCCCTTGGAGTATTCCAGAAGGCCCACGTGAAGCCCACCCGCGCTAACTTGCGGGTTAAGTTTAGAAATATGTAACCGACTTAAGGTTAGAATTCGAGTCCTCTCCGGATAGGGTTTGAGACCTGGCCACCTATATAAGGCCAGGAGAGCTACCGGAAGAGGACCAAGCAACACGGCAACACCAAAGCCTTGAACTCGAGATCATACTCTCGATTCGAGCAACCTCCATTGTAACCGATCTACTCATCAATACAGATCGACAGAGGCAGGAGTAAGGGTTTTACCTCTACGAGGGCCCCGAACCTGGGTAAAATCTCGCCCCCTGTCTAGCCGACAATTCCACCAGTGCTCATGAGTTCTCCTAGTCGAAACCAGATAGGTTCACCTAAGGGATTTGTAGAGTCACAGATTCGACAATTGGCGCCGTCTGTGGGAACGGCGGGCGCTGGATCACCGGCATCTTCGGCTTCATCGACAACCAACTCCCGTTGGAAACCATCGACTACGGCTCCGAACAATCCTATACGGATCGGATCTGTCGTGGTCACACCTCACTCGCCGGAATCACGCCCGGTATTCGAGGATCTGGAGAAGAGCGTCACCTTGACGTTCGGGAGCCTGAAATTCGTGACCAACAGGGACGGAATCCTCCACTTCTCGGACGAATCAGAAACTGAATCTGGAGCTGTCGACTCGCGCCGTCATTTGGAGAAAAGCGGCGAATCCATCCGCTTCAACGCCAACGACTACCATACCCTCTCGACAGAGGAGCCATCAAGAGTTCAAAGGAACTTTCGATCTACGCCTAGGACGCATGAGCCTCGACTGGCTCAAGTCTGCATGGCAGGATCGAAACAAGCCTCGGAAACGGAACATAGCGCAGCAGAGCGCAACATAATCGGCGTCTCACGGGAATCTTGGAACCGAGCGATGGAGGCTATGCGAACGAGCAAGCCACCCGCAGCCGGGGCTTCACACGAAGACATGGTTGCCTACCACTATCACCTAGTGAGAGCAGCCACGACCATCAAAGTCGCTCGGATAGATCTGGCCTGCCGAAGAAGAGCGGCGGATGAGTCGAGCCAAAGACGAGCCGGGCTGTCCATAACACCCTCGGTCGGAACCCGACCCACGAGGAAGGGGCACGCATCTACATCCAGGAACAATGAATCCCTAGCCGGGACTAGCAGATCGATCACTCCTCTCATGCGAGTCGATGACGACGACAACGTCTACCCGCAAACTCCCGCTGCCGCGGTTCTAGCCGCATCAACTTACATGCAGATGAATCAACCGACGGAAAGTGACCCTCGGGCGGAGCAGTACAAACAAGTACGCAAGGGACTAGGACTGGCAGCCGCAAGGCTCGCCGCCTATGATCGAAGGAAAGCCGCAGAGCAGCTGGAGAAGGAACAGGAGAAAGAGAAAGAGAAGGAGAGAGAAGCGTCCCGAAAACATAGGAGCTCTTCGCCAAGAAGGGACAGATCGCCACATCGTGGCCGAGGAAAAGAAGCACGGCGCCGTGATGACAGTCGAAGCAGCAGCAAAGGCAGTCCGAGAGACAAAAGCTCGTGACATCACAGCAGCCGCTCGCGAAAGCGAAGCAAGGAGCCAAGGAAGGACGCCGACCGCACCGGCCGGGACATGACGCGCGATCGGACATCGCACAAAATAAGGTAGATAAGGCAAGGGCTTCGCGATATCGCGGGCGCTCTTCGTCCAGCTCCTCGGATGATGAAACTTGCGACGCGCTCTGCTTTGCCCGCAGCATCCGCGAAGCGCCTTTACCCAGAAGATTCAAGGTCAGCACGGAAGTGATAAAGTACGACGGCTCACTCGAGCCCTCTTAATGGCTAAGCGATTACCTCACGGCAGTAAAATGCCAACGTGGGAACAAGAATACAGCTATGCAATATCTCAATTTGCATCTCGTTGGCGCGGCCCCAGCTGGCTGGAAAGAAGACCAAGATCTTGTTACGCATCATGGGATGACTTGCACCGCGACTTTTGCAAAAATTTCCAGTCGACTGACAAGAGGCCGGCCACCATTGAAGAACTGCGGGCATGCAAGCAGAAAAGCGGTGAGTCTACCCGCGAATATATCCAGCGGTGGACCACGCTCAGGAACACTGCGGGAACCATCTCGGAAGAAGTGGCGATTGAGGCCTTTGCGAAAGGCGCCCGAAGAACTGCTTTCAGAGAAGAACTAGGCAGGGCTGCACCCAAAACTATTGGAGAGCTATTGATCATAGCCGAAAAATGGGCTAACGGAGAAGACGCAGTGCGCAACGAGAGAGCATCATCACCCGTGCACGATGAAGACCGCCATGGCCGAAGGAAAAGGAGGAAATATTACGATCACGAGGATCGAGAGGAGCTGGTAGCGGCGGAATTCACACAAAGCCGCGACTCCGGTCGCCGTGGGAATCGCGAGTGGAGACCGAAGGCTGAAGAAAAATCTCCCGAGGAAGACCTCGATGGATACTGCTCGCTACATCTATTTACAGATAAGCGCACGGGAAAAACTAAGGCAACACACCTTCTTAAGGATTGACGAAAGTTTATTGATATCTCGGAAGCCCTCGCAAGAAAAAGATCCGCAGCCACTCAAAATTACCCACCGCTTCCAGGAGGAGGCCACCAAGGATTCCAGCCGCCATAACCCCTACCTCCACCAGCAAATCCAAACATGGCATTGGCCGCACTGCCCGCACCACCTGCACAAAACTCCGGGGCCAATGCATACCCGAATCCAGCAGGGCAACTCGCGATGATCCAGAAGGTATGTCCATCCCGCAGAGCTCAAAAGACTAACACAAGGCAGTTGTGCATGGTTGTGCAGACTCCGCCAACAAAGCCCGAGTACTTGAAGATGGCGGATCAACCGATCACATTTTCGATGAAAGACCACCCGCCACGAGTCCATCGACCAGGACATGCCGCCCTCGTCATCCAAGCACAGATTGGCAACTACGACTTGGCCCGCGTATTCATGGATGGTGGCAGTGGCATCAACATTATTTACGTGGATACACTCCGTCGGATGAACAGGAATCTGGACGGCCTTGCGGAATCAGAAACATCCTTCCACGGGATAGTTCCGGGAAAGGAAATCCGTCCACTCGGAACAATCAACTTAGAAGTTGTGATGGGCACTAAAAGCAACTACAGAAGAGAATTCCTCGACTTCGAAGTCGTCGACTGGCCTTCACAGTACCACGCCATTCTTGGTCGAACAATGTTCGCCAGATTCATGGCAGTACCACACTACGCCTACCTAAAACTCAAGTTACCTGGAGAATATGGTGTGATCACAATCGATGGAGACTTTCAGAAATCCAATAAGTGCGACATTGAATTCAACGAGATCGCAAAATCTTTCGGGATGCAAGAAAAACTTCAAGAGCTGGCAAAAACCACGGATCACTCCGTGATGCCCCTCACGAAGAAAAACGCGCCTAAGCTAGAGTTCAGCGCCAACAGTGACACCCGAAAACATCAAGTGCACCCGACAGATTCTGCGAAGACAGCGATGGTCTCAACCACCCTCTCGCAAGCATAGGAAAGCGCGCTCGTCAAACTCCTCCGTGAGTACTGGGAAATTTTCGCCTGGCAGCCCTCAGATATGCCAGGAATACCCAGGGAGTTTGCCGAGCACTCACTCGAAGTCTTTCTAGATGCCAAACCCATCAAACAGACTACTCGACGATTTTCAGAACCCAAGCAAAAAGCGCTCGGAGAAGAAGTAAACAGGTTGCTAGCAGCAAATTTCATCAGGGAGTCAAGATAACCACCTGGTTAGCAAATCCAGTGCTGGTCCCCAAGAAAAACACGGACATCCTTCGAGTATGCATCGACTACACGTCGTTAAACAAGCACTGCCCCAAGGACAACTTCCCCCTCTCGCGAATCGACCAGATCGTGGATTCTACGGCAGGCTGTCAACGCCTCTCCTTCCTGGACGCGTATTCAGGCTACAATCAGATCCGGATGAAACGGGAGGACAAAGAAAAGACAGCATTCATCACGCTACACGGCGTATATTGCTACACGACAATGCCCTTCGGGCTCAAGAACGAAGGCGCAACATACCAGCGCTGCATGCAAAAATGCCTCGCCAAGCTCATTGGCAAGAACGTACAAGTGTACGTTGACGACATCATCATCAAGACTCGAGTTGAGGACACACTCCTCGAAGACGTTAGAGAAACGTTCGACGCCCTCAACGCATACAGGATCAAGCTCAACCCGACGAAATGCGTCTTCGGCGTCCCAGCAGGAAAAATACTCGGGTACCTGGTATCCGCCAGAGGCGTCGAAGCCAACCCAGAGAAAATACAAGCAATCTTGACAATGAAGGAGCCAACCAATCTACGCGGAGTCCAGCGGCTTGCAGGACGACTAGCCGCTCTGAGCAGGTTCATCGCCCGATTGGGAGAACAAGCGCTACCCTTCTACAAGCTGTTGAAGAAGACGGACAAATTCGAGTGGACACCAGAAGCTAAACAAACGTTCGCAGACTTGAAGCGATCATTGCAAAGCAGGCGCGTCCTTGCAACACCGCAAGAAAGGGAACCACTCTACTTATACCTAGCCGCCACAAACCAGGTCATCAGCACAGCAATCGTAGTCGAACGACCTGAGAAGGGCAAGGCATACAGAGTCCAACGACCAATCTATTACATCAGTGAAGTGCTCTCGCCATGCAAGCAACGATATCCTCATTACCAGAAGCTCGCATATGGAGTTGTTCTTACAGCCCGAAATCCCAAGCACTATTTCCAGGAACACGCTATCACAGTGGTTAATGGTGCGTCACTCGGGACAATCATGAACAACCCTATGGCATCCGGAAGAATAGCCAAATGGAGCATCGAGCTGGGAGCTTGGGACATAACTTATGCAGAACGCAACGCAATCAAATCCCAGGTACTCGTGGAATTCTTAAGCGAGTGGACAGAGTTACAAACGCCCGGACCGCCTGAGTACACGAGCAACTGGATAATGTACTTTGACGGATCCAAAAGAAACGAAGGAGCAGGAGCTGGAATCATCCTCATATCGCCTAGGGGAGATAAGCTGCAATACATCCTACGATTGGACTTCCCACCCGATAATCCAGCATCGAACAACGACGCAGAATATGAAGCCCTGTTGCACGGGATGAAGATGGCAGTCGCCTGTGGAGCTACCCGATTAATGATCTACGGCGACTCCAATCTCATCGTGCATCAAACAATGAAGGAATGTGATGCAATTGCTGAAAACATGATCGCATATCGCGACATGTACAACCTACTCGAAGGGAGCTTCAAAGGATGCAAGATGAAGCACATTGCGAGATCCAGCAACGAAGAAGCAGATAGACTGGCAAACATGGGTTCCACAAACACACCCATACCGCCAGGAATATATTTCGAACGGATGATCAAGCGCTCAGTCAAAGTCAAAAAAGCTGCAGGAGCACCCGCAGCACCAGAAACAGAGGTCAGCCCGCAAGTTGCCATCATCGAGCTTATTCATAATATTTCACGACAGGTTTTCCTGGTCGAGCCAATCTGGACGCAGAAATACCTCGACTACTTGTCCTCTAGACAGCTCCCGGCCGATCCTCGCGACGCTCGACAGATAATCAGACGCAGTAAATCCTTTCGGGTAATCAACGGAGAATTATACAAGAAAACCATCTCGGGTATACTTCAGCGCTGCATCGCACCCGAAGATGGCAAAGAATTACTCCAGGACATCCACCAAGGAGACTGTGGGCATCATGCTAGTTGGAAAACAATCATGGGAAAAGCCTTCCGAGCAGGATTCTATTGGCTCACGGCAGCCAAGGATGCAAAGGAGCTAGTCGAACGATGCAACGCTTGCCAGCGATTCGCACCAAGACCACATGCACCTGCTACGGAATTGCATATGATACCCATCGCCTGGCCTTTTGCACAGTGGGGGCTAGACATGGTAGGACCGCTACGCAAGTCCACGCCGGGTGGGTATACACACTTGCTGGTCACAGTCGACAAGTTTACCAAATGGATTGAGGCCATGCCAGTAAATTCGGCTAGCACCCAATGTGCCGTCAAGTTTCTTGATTCCATCGTATGCAGATTTGGGGTACCACACGATATCATCACAGACAATGGCACAAACTTCACGGCAAAGGAAACACAACAGTTCTGCGAGGAAAAGGGCATCAACTTCAAGTTTGCTTCTGTTGCCCACCCGCAAACGAACGGACAAGTCGAAAGATCCAACGGCTTAGTTTCAGCTGGCATCAAGAAACGTCTACTCGATCGTCTACAACCAGCAGCAGGACATTGGGCCGAAGAGCTACCCTCCGTACTATGAAGCCTCCGCACAACTCCAAATCGATCCACAAACTACACGCAATTTTTCATGGTATACTGGGCAGAAGCGGTCCTTCCTGAGGATTTTAGGTTCAGCGCCCCAAGAGTCGTGGCTTACAGCGAAGAAACCTCTAATAGGGCACTCACGGAAGATATGAATGCACTCGATGAGATGCGCGATATAGCGCTCGCAAGATCAGCAGTATATCAACAATCACTGCGAAACTATCACAGTCGCCGCATACGCCACAGAGCATTCGCGGTAGGAGACCTAGTGCTGCGGCTCAAGCAGAAGGAGGGACACAAGCTCGAGCCACCATGGGAAGGACCCTTCGTCATACACGAAGTTATCCCAGGTGGAGCCTACAGGCTGAAGAACCCATCGACTGGAGGAATCTATTCCAATCCTTGGAATATCGCACACCTCCGAAAATTTTATCCCTAGATTTACTTGTTCTCACAAACAAATAAGGCTATACTAGCCACTCTTGTAGCTCGAATACATGACTTCTCAGTCATCGCAATAAAATACATGGTTTCTCAACCATATTTACTCGAATATTATTCATTCTTATATGCTAAAATAGTTACAGGTACACATTCCATAAACACACGGGGGTTACGCCTACAACTAAGCATAACAGGAAAATTTATACATACAAGGTCGTACACCTTACAACAGTTTTTGCAAACTATACAACATCACAGGATGTACACATCCAACAATCAATCATGGCGAAAAGCATTCTCAGTCGCCAACACTCTATCTACTTCCTCAGAGGTCAGCCGAATGATTTTCTCCGCTACTAGACGAACATCATCATAGTGCGGTGAAATATCATCGATTGGACCATCTGGAAGCCTAGCTACGGAGTTAAAATTTATCTCAGGATGCCATATCCGGACAAAGAGAGGGCCACCACCGCGCCGCAAGTCATCTGATTGCGCACGCACTCGCGAATCTCTCCCTCTTGCCCGAACAACCCGAGGAGATGGCTTCAGTCTTCAGGACCCCTTTCCAGCGGATAGAATGCAGCGTTCATCGCGATCAAGACCTCATGAAAAGAACTCACGAGAACTTTTATCTGGGTGATACGGAACTTCAAAGTAGCCAGCACAAAACGTCGACTGCGATCAGACCAAAAGTTATTCGCATGAGGCCTCGAGCTGCCAGCTTCTTGAAGAATGTGGTTTTCTACCCACTGTTTTTCCTCCCTATCATCCGGCTTAACAACTGAAGAGCAAATATGCACGATTAGTCAAGGAAACAAGACAAAGAAGACTCGGGGGCTGTATTACTTACACAGCAAGTCCCTAGCAACGGAAGCCAACTCGTCCATCAGAAATTGTTCGCGTTCAATCGCCAGTCTTTGCTTGGACTTCGCCACATCGGCTACTCCGCGCAACGCTTTCAACCTGCGCTCCCCGTCAGCTACACGATCACGAAGACCTGCCAAAGACCCCACAGCGGTGACAAGCGGATCTGTTGGGGCAGCAGGTCCACCTGAAGGTTCTGCGGACACCCCGGATAGCTGAAAAGCACAAAGAAGATTAAAAGGAATAAGGTGCCCCACTCGAGATTTATTTACCACCTATTCGACAGGTGCTCGGGGGCTACTCCCATCGGGAGCGCACGATCAATCGCGGGAAACATTTCAGCAAAAGCATCTCGATTAAAATATTGAGGAAACGGGAGCACATCCCAGGGTTCATTACAATCGAAGTTGCAAGATACATACGAACTAAACTAAGAAGCTACATTGGTACTCCCACTCGCGGCAGTCGTCCCTCCCTTAAGTCGAGCAAACAGCTCAGATAACTTCCGAGCGAGGACAGCGGCTGGCTCGCCAAAACGACGAAGCCCAACCTTTTTGCCCGTGGAAGGATCGACTGGGAGATCCGAGTAGGCCTCCTCCAGGCCGCTAACTCCATGCGCCAGCGCGAACTGGATGGCCGTCTTCGCTCCAGATTCCGACTGGACAACCACGTAGGCATCAAGGAGATTGCTCTCCGAGAAGATCTTCAGCAGGTCACCTAGCGCGGGTGGAGAAGAAGCATTGACGAGAAGGCGACCATGCAGCTGCGTCAACACTTCAGTAGCATTGCCGACCAAGGAGCAAACCCCTGCAGCATGCCTCCTAAGCTGGGCGCACCAATCTGTCAATGCGTCCACTCGAGGAGTCCCAGCAAGCTCCAGGGGAACACCCAGAAGACCTAAGAACAAAAAAGGGTGTTAGTCCAAAAGATTCTACCAAGACAAAAAGAAGATTGTAGAAAAGTACAAACTTACCCGCAAAGCGCTCAGCAAGGGGACGAATAAAATTGACGAGATTGGCATCCTCCTTGGCGCCAGCATCCTCCAAGTTCTTCAAGGCATCCTGGGCAGCCGCGAGTTTTCCCTCGTAATCGGCATTTAACATGCGGGAAGACTCGAGCTCCTGCCGGGCAGTCGCCAGTTCTGCCTCTAAAGTTGCTGCCTGGGCGGAGGCTTTGTCTTTCTCGGTCTTCGAAAACTCAAGTTGAGCTGCACGACAACATCTATCAGAATCGAAGAACGGATGAGAAAAATACAAACAGAATAAGAGGCCTGAGCTTACCTCGAAGAAGTTCGTTCTGAGAGGTGAGTCGACTGCGGTCCGCTCGAAGGAACGCGCAGTCGGACTCAGCAAGAACAACACGGCGCCCAATCGCCGCGAGGGAGTCAATAAGTGTCTGCGGGCAACACGAAAGTGGAAATCAGAAGAGTAAAATTTGAGCCTATACTCGATTGTAAATATTCGAGTATAGCCTCGGGGGCTACTCCCATCGGGAGCACTGTCGTGCACCCGATAAAACCAAGAAGAAGGAAAAGACAGACTTTGAGCCTGTAGCCGATCGCATGCGATCAACTACAGCCTCGGGGGCTACTCCCATCGGGAGCACTGTCGTGCACCCGATAACAAACTAAAGGCAAGTAACAGAATTTACCTGGCCCTTGGCGCGGGAAAGAGGATCTGCTGAGCTACCCGTCGCCTCTTTTGAAGCCGAAGCTCCGACAGCAGAACTAGGAACTCCATGCTCCGTAGTCGCTACTTTGGGGGCTACGCTGGGCGAATTCTGGACAGTGCCAGCAGTAGGAATCTCATCCGCAGCTCCTGCCTTACTCTTCCTTTCGGGAGGAAGGGAAGAGGCGTACCTGCGAGGACAAATGGTTTGCAGGCTGCAACAAAAGACAAAGCGTTAACATAGATGCAAAGGAAAACGTTCGACTAAGAACGAGGAGAAAGAAACTTACTCATCTTTGTCGTCCTCCTCATCCAGCATATCCGCATTCCAGGCGGTCTGGATAACTGGGAATGAGGAGGAAGGAGCGCGCGTTCGCAGAGGGGTAGCGTTGATGGGCTCCTTCCCAGGCGATTCTTCCAAGGAGTTGTCCTTGGAGGTGGCCTCATCACCTTCCACCCGACGACGCTTCTGATAATCTCCACCCGAGTCCCCGACATCATCCGAAGAATCTTGGTCAGAGCTCGAAGAAGCATCCGCGACACTGGTGTCGGCCGGGGCATCCAGATTACTCGCCAATAACTCTGAGGCCTCCGCCCCGGATACAGGAGGGTAGTAGGTGGCCATGGATAAACTCTATAGAAGACAGAAGAAAGCAAGGGAAAAATCAATCGACTGAAACTCAGAACAAACAAGAAAACAAAAGAAGAGGAGAAGAATAAACTCACCGCAGCTGGCGGAGGCTTCGACGCGTCGAAGGCTGCGACTGCGCAGTCGGGGAATTTCTCTCCCACCTTCAGGCTAGTGATAGCCGCGATCTTCTTCTCGAACTCGACGTTCGAGAGTTCCTCGCGACTCACTCGGCTAGGATCCCCAGAGCCTTGGTACTCCCACATCGTGGAAGGTCTGTGCTGCAGAGGTTGGATCCTGCGCTTCAGAAAGATACTTGCCAGATGCAGCCCGTTGAGTACAACTCCAGCAGTTTGATCACGGAGAGCTGTCACCCTTGCGAGTAGTGGTGCGACGACCTGGGTTTCTTCAGTCGACAACTTGTGCGCCCAGGATTTCCGCCTCTTCAAAACAGCGAACGGGTGGAATTCCACGATCCCACCCGAGCTGTTGTCGATGACGTAGAACCATTTATTCCTCCAGCCCTGCGCGGAGTCGATGAAGTACATGCTGAAGTAGCTGGTCTCCGATTTCTCTTGGATCCCAAAGCCACCCGTGCGCAGTGGCTCGCCGGGCTCGGAGTCTACCCGCGATTTCTCGCGGAAGATCCGAACTTTGAAGAGGGCCTTCCAGAGCGCCCAATGTGGGCGAATGCCAAGGAAGCATTCGTAGAACACGATGAAGCACGATATGTGCTGCACCGCGTTCGGAGGAAGGTCGTGAATCTGTATGCCATACACATACAGCAACCCGACAAGAAACGGATGGAGGGGAAAGGAAAGACCGCGAGACACGTGGTCCACGAAGACCACGCGCTCATTCGCTTGCGGGTTGGGTACCTCTTCCTTCTTTCCAAGGCGCACCCGCTTCTCGGACTCCGCCGGCAGCAGCCCCTCGCGCTTCATCTCCTTGATGCTCTTCGCGGTGGTGTTGGGCGAACGCCAGTCGCCCGAGCGCGGTGCAGGTTGCACGGAAGCTTCCCCGGATGCGGAAATGGCAGCACTGCGTCTTTTGCCCCCCCCCCCCGCCATCGCTGATGAGCACGAGCTTGGAGGAAGAAAGAAGATGAGCGCGAGGAGGAAGACGGATTGGAAGACGAAGGCTGGGAAAGTTTTACCGCACAGCAAAGACCCGTACTTATACACGGAACGAATCAATGCTGGCCACTCGATGCGCCACGTGGCGCCCATCGCCGCCACCACGTGTGAAGACGAAACGAGGAGGCGGTGAGCGCTGTTTCCTGCCACGATCTTAACAGAAGATCATGCGCATTTACTGCACGATTTGCGAAAAAACCGGGAACGACGTCTCGTTTCCCGGTCAAAAAGCTGACTATGTGGGCCAGGCTCTCTGCTCTCATTCCGTTACGTCCCATCGGGAGGATAAAAGTGCGCCACGACGTCATAGCGTGCATCATCAAATTGAAGAAAGATTCGAATGGAAAGTTCAAACGCGAAAATAACTTCGTATGAACAAATTTCCTTCGAATAGAAGCAACTTTTTCATGAACAAATCATGAGGCAAGACTCCTTTAAAAACGAAGGAAAAAACCCTGCACACGAAAACTCTTTCGTACTGGCACGATCTCCCAGACATGAAAACTCTTTCATATGGGCATAAAACTCCTAAACACGAAAACTCTTTCATATGGATAGAAGAACTACTCAGTAAAAAATTACACGAGTAGATAGAACCTATCTTTTCTCACTCGCATGATATTTAACATCATAAAAGCCTGGATCGTTCAGCCGACTAGGCACATCCGGATGTCATATTCTTCGAATATGAAGGTAAGACCGAAAGATCTCTCTTGAGGGCCTGGAATCGCACTCAAAGCTGCGTCCTCCGGTATGATTCCGTGTCAACAACACGAAGAAAAATCCCAGCGGACGCGCCGGGTACCCCCATAGCTTAAGTTCGACTCGATAAGACTACAACGGCCCAGCCGCAACAATCACCTTATCGGTTTCGTGTCGGAGGTCTCGAATCTGTGTAGGCCAGAAATGTTTTTGCCCTAGTCGCAATTAATTGGCCCTGATCTCTCGGGAGAGCCAAGCTACTGTGCCACATGCTTCTGCGATAAAAAGCCATAAAAACAGGCACTTGAATTGCTCGATACTCGAGTACGAAAACTCATTATACAGGGTACACGCCCTCTTAACAGGAAACAGCCAAACTGGTTACCCTCAAGAAAGAAAAACCAAGAAAGATTTGACCGTCTACTCGACTGGAGAAATCCCACTCGAGCAAACGCTCGGGGGCTACTGACGAAGACATGGATCCTTGACCCTGCGGGTAAGGACACCCCCATCTCAGGCCCAAGGTTAAGGCCCAAGAAGAGGAGCCCTTGGAGTATTCCAGAAGGCCCACGTGAAGCCCACCCGCGCTAACTTGCGGGTTAAAATTAGAAATATGTAACCGACTTAAGGTTAGAATTCGAGTCCTCTCCGAGTAGGGTTTGAGACCTGGCCACCTATATAAGGCCAGGAGAGCTACCGGAAGAGGACCAAGCAACACGGCAACACCAAAGCCCTGAACTCGAGATCATACTCTCGATTCGAGCAACCTCCATTGTAACCGATCTACTCATCAATACAGATCGACAGAGGCAGGAGTAAGGGTTTTACCTCTACGAGGGCCCCGACCCTGGGTAAAATCTCGCCCCCTGTCTATCCGACGATTCCACCAGTGCTCATGAGTTCTCCTAGTCGAAACCCGATAGGTTCACCTAAGGGATTTGTAGAGTCACAGATTCGACAGAGTCATTACGGATCTCTAGGTCCCGCTGTTGACTATTGATTGGAGGGGTGTCTTGATCATGTCTACATTATTCACAAATCGTAGGGTGGCACACTTAAGGTTTGATGACGCGATTGAGTGGATACGGAATATTGGAGAAAAGTTTAGACAACACCGAAATTGTTTCGGGGAATATTGAAATAGTCACAGGAATTGTTTCGGGGAATACTTAAATAATTCAAGGTGGTATCTGTTAATGTTTGATTAACAAATAGTTCAAGGGGGTAAGTGTTAATGTTTGTTAATAGGATTAACACATATTAAAATAAAGAAATGAAATTGTTTTATTTATTTATTAACGAAAACCCTTGAAATTTTGAGTGGGAATTGATGAGAGAATGAGTGGGTTGAGTGGAGACTCCACCCACATGATGAGGGGAGAGGTGGAGGCACACAAATTTCGTGGCTGCCTCCCCCTCCTATATAAAGATGGGTTGGACCTCTCTCTCCCCACACACTTGGTGTCATCTTCACCTCCCTCCTCCCGCTTCTCTACCTCATGTTCATGCGCTTGGCGAAGCCCTGAACGAAGTTTTCTCCACCACACCACGCCGTCGTGCTGCTGGAGTTCCGAGGGATCCTCTACTTCCGCTGCCCCGCTGGATCGCAAGAACTGAGGTTGTCATCAAGCCGTACGTGTGACCCATCACGGAGGCACCGCCGGATTGCGGTGCACATCTTCTCGGTCTTGAGATCGGTGTGAGTACGACTACACCAACAACGAGATTCGATCTCGTAACGCTTAGAGTCTCTGAGGGTATGTTTTCCTAAGAATCTTTCTCCTCGTTGCCTTTCATCTCGCGTAGGACAATTTTTGTTTTCTATGCAACGAACCCTTGAAATTGAAATAGTCACCAGAATTGTTTCGGGGAATATTGAAATAGTTCAAGGTGGTATATGTTAATGTTTGATTAACAAATAGTTCAAGGGGGTAAGTGTTAATGTTTTTTAATAGGATTAACAAATATTAAAATAAAGAAATAAAATTGTTTTATTTATTTATTAAAGAAAACACTTGGAATTTTGAGTGGGAATTGATGAAAGAATGAGTGGGTTGAGTGGAGACTCCATTCACACGATGAGGGGAGAGGTGGAGGCACCAAATTCATGGCTGCCTTCCCCTCCTATATAAAGAGGGGTTGGACCTCCCTCTGCACACACAACTTGCTGTCATATCTCTCTCCCTCCTCCCGCTGCTCCACCTCTTGGTCATCCGCTTGGCGAAACCATGGCCGTCTAATTTCTCCACCACACCACGTCGTAGTGTTCTTGGAGTTTCTGTTGGATCCTCTACTTCCGCTGACCCCATTGGATCGAGGGAATGGACGTTGTCATCAAGTTGTACGTGTGACCGAGTGCGGAAGCGCTGCCGAATTGCAGCGATCTTGAGATTGATGTGAGTTTGACTACACCACCAACGAGATTCGATCTTGTAACGCTTTGTGTCGTAGAGGTTATTTTCTCCTTAAGACTTTCTCTATGCCCGTTGCTTACATCTCCTAGATTAGATCTTGGCCCTTTGGGTGTCTCTCGCGTAGAATTTTTTTTGTTTTCTATGCAACGAACCCTTCAGTGGTATCAAAGCCGGATCTATGCGTAGATGATTTGTACGGGCAGAACACATAGGTGTATGTGGGCGTTGATGATCATGGTATTTCCTCCTTGTGTATTTTATGATCTTAGTGGCATAGTAGGATGAAGCTTCCCTAGACAAACTTTATTTGTACTTTGTACGTGAGACCTGTCTCACTTGTGGCTGAGGGGAAGTCCGTTTCTCCTACTATAGTTAAGATCTAATCTACGAAGCATTGTTAAAAATATGTTTATCAACGTTGTGGTTCATGTTCGTAGGTATGAACGGTTCTATCCTGTAACATCCCAGTGTTTGGGAGGTTATAAGGATCAACTTATAATATGTGCATTTGCAATGCATGCATCTAAAAGTACGGGAAATTTTGGCGCGAAAGTTTAAACGAAACAAAGTGACCAATGTTTCACTTGACATGATGAAATAGGTCTAGTTAATCTAGTCAAGTGTACATTTGAAGTGATCTTTATAACATAGAATCTTTACAAATCAAATCATCTGATAAGGCAAACCATAGTTGGTTATGACCAACACTAACTCTCAACAAGTCTAACCTCAAGTCTATAAGTGACTTGGTATAATTCACTTGGTAACTACAACTAAAGAGGGGTGAGTATCCAAAGCATATAACTTATGATCATACTTTCACAAATGAGTAATGCATAATTGAACCATCTCATCAACAGAGATGTGATCTTCTATAAAACAATAACTCTCTGAGTTATCAACCATTCACACTACACCTTTATAAATTATGTCATAACTATTAAGTGCATCTTCACAATCAAATAACAAAGGTTTAATAGAAAACAAATGATACACACAAGTCTTAACTCAAAAACCACCAATGGGACATGATATAATAATTGTATTAACATATTTATCGAATATGTACATATCTCATCACCTATAAAAGGAATACTTAAAAGAAGAAATAAATCTTCTTAACTACTGTTAAACCTTGATCATTACCTATGATATTTCCAAACCTCTATTTCTCCGTCATGAGTACAAATAAACAATGTAAAATAACAACATGACACCCTGAGTAACCAATTAACAACCATGATCTAAGTCATTAGAACCCAAATAGCTTTACTTGTTCATTGTCTCAATCATCTTATACAAGTGAGTATGGGAAAGCTCAACACATCAGTGAACCATTTGATCAACTTACTATTAATTCATCATTCCACAAACACTCCATATTTCTATCCAAATCATCATTCAACAATTAAAGTATCCCTGGATACAACTAAGGAATAATAACAAGTATTTTTAAGAAGAACAAAAGTTTACCTAAGTCTTAATCAATATCTATATACCTTGTCTAGATTATCTTGTTTTGCAATCTTTTCTAAATCATTCTACAAGAGAAGCACCCACAAGAGAAGAAGAACTACCACAGGAAGATCTTCAAGAAGATTATTTAGAGTATTTTAGAAGTGCTACTCTAATCTTCTATAAGAGTACTTGGAAACTCTTATATCCTGATATGATCTTATAAACTCTCTTGAAAGAGTGTAATACTCCAATGTTAGTGTTATATAGAAGTAGTTTGATAAGAAGACTAGCTACCTTGTTAACAGATCACTTTTATATACTCAAACAATTGAGTGTCATACACAAACAAACAGAGGGTTGAATAACCTAGTACATCTCAGCCTATTGTATATGATTAGTAATTTGGAGGCAAGTCTGATCCACTTGTTAACAAATTCTTCTTGTATGCATATGGTAATTTGATGTCATAACATAAACCTACATTCTTTCATAATCCTCTAAGTAAAATCTTTGCTTGGAACAACTGGTTGTTTTCACCACAAGGGTGAGATAGTTGAGGTTGGAAACCAAGAGATGAACCTACCTGCAATGGACAAAGGTGATAACAGAAGACTAGTGACAACCAGTGACAAGAACATCAAGCAACATAAGTCAACAAGGAGAAACACTAGGTTAGCAAGGAAGCTTAGCATAATAAATTCTCCAGTGAAATATTAAGTGATATTAGTGAAACTATAACCCAATGCCTTGTCAAGACTCATCATTGATGAGGAAAAAATAAAAATCACTTTAATGGAAACAATTGGCAAGAGAGAATATAATAACAAGCCTCTGCATCCATATGTCTGGTGATAAGATGAGGTAGGGGAAAAAATTAATTCCCTTGTTTTCCAGATCTTCCTCACCCATAATACAAATGGATAACAACAAGAATTCATCCATATACCCATATGTAAATGATTACATGTTCTAAAACAAACATGAGATAGTATCCATATTGGAACCTATGTGGAAAACAAGCAAATAGATTCTAAATTCATTCATGTTTTCCACTTGATCAAGTGCTGAAATTAACAAACATGGTTTACAGACACCCATGTGTGATGTCAACCAAAAGTATTAAGATTTTCATTGGTGAAAATAACAAAGTTAGATTAAAGAAAAACAAGTTATTTACCCATTAAAAGCATTTGGTTTGAGATGGAATAAAATTCCATACTAGGTGATTTTCATGACAGTGCATAGAGATATTACTAACTAGTGTTACCAAATGATTATCTGAAAGATGAATATCTAAAATTGTTCACCAATATTCCAATAACATGATGGTTGTGCCATATTCATATGTTAGGATGTATGAAAGAAATTTAAAACCCATTTGAAGTTGAAATGGAGTTGGAAATCACAAAAACTCCTCAATAGAGCACCCTAAGGATAAAGTTTAAATCTTGTTCAAAATTGAAAAAACAACAACATGGTGAGCTTGGAAATTTGATAAGGATTTCAAAAATGATTTTTATTATTTTTTCTGTTAACAGAAAAGTCCAGAAAACAAGGTTTTCTTCACAGTTTTATTAAACAGAAGGACCTATTGGTAATATGCAAAAAAGGTTCTTTTGTCTTCCTCCAGGCCGGCAGAGGCGTGTCGACGCCGCCGTTGTCGTTTGCCACCTCCCGCGCGGCCGCTCTTCCACGCAGATAAGGAGGAGGAGGAGCTCTCTCGCTTGCCCTCTTCCTCACTTTCCCACGCTCTCGCTCGTTGCCTCTTCCTCTCTGTACCGAACCCGAACGGAAACCTAACCCTAACCTCTCCGGCCGCCGGCCGTTGCCGTCGTTTCCGGCCATCCCACGAAGAACCTGGCACACCACTAGAAGCGCCATGATCTCCTCTATCTCCCTGCCGAGTACCGTTTGCCGGGACGCCGTGAAGCCACCGGATTTCGTCGTCATCCCCAACTCCGGCCGCCGGTCAATCCTCGACATCGCCGGTGATTGGGACCTCGCCGTGTCGCACCCTGGCTTCTAAGGGATACTCATCGTACGAACTGGATAGTAGGTGCTTGGATTATGGGGCATAACTGCTCCCACGTCCCAGCTTCCTGGTAGGCCTGCGCTTATGCGCGACAACACAAGCCCTACTATTCCACCGTCGATGTAAACTATCCATTAGGAGTCACAGGCACTACTGTCGACCTACTTCATAACAAGCACGCACTGTACGTCAACAGTTTTGAACGAATGATTATCACAACTTATCTCTACGACACAAAAGATCGAAATAAAGTTGCAACTGGCCTTCACTAAGGCAGAAATATCGAATACAGTCATCCAGAGGACACATGTCCCAACATATCATCCATTACAACAGCGGAAGCAATCAAAGGGTCTGAGTACAGACAAATCCAACAGGCTTAAGAAGCCGGGGAAAATAAATAAGACGAAGCCCATCCACGTAGGTCTGGATCCTGCCCTGGTCCAGCTAACTACTCGTCTGCAGTCTCGTCGAACTCCACAAAGTAGCCATCCTGGGAAGCATCGTAGTCGTAGTCGTACTCTGCGTAAACCACAGCCCCAACGGGGTCAGTACATCCAAGTACTGGCAAGCAAGACTCACAGTTCATCAAAGAGTTACCCGTCAACACAAGCATTGATGCTTGGGATCAACGGAAGAAAGGGGTGATATGAAAGTTGCTGCTGGCTGCTCTAATCAACTACAGAAGATAACTACAAGTTCCGGCTAACAGAAAAGATAAGATCGAGGATTGTAACCAACTGAAAGGTAACTTCAACCAAACCCATCCTGGATATCGCCCCTTATCCAAAGAAGCAATCCGAGGATAACTCACACATTTGGATTAAGATGAATCAAGTTATTTGTGTGAATAACCTATTACTAGTCAGATTATTAATCATTGGGTGAAACATGATTGATCATTATGTTGAAGTTGTCCTGAGTACTTGTTAGCCAGTACTTTCACCAAGTAATCCATAACCGCGGAAAACACGGCTTCTCGAGAAGATTATCCCTGCAGGGTTGCACCAATTTGGCCGTACACACAAGAATAACCCGCCAGATGGGATGCCTCCCACCAAGCGGGGTACTCTACACAACCAACCATTCTCCGCATCAAGCCCAAAGAACCTTGGGCGCACTGCTAATCAAGCCCAGAAGAAAATGGACCATCATAGCACTCTAAGACCGTGTCCCCCTATATGCCGACTACGAAAGTTCCACCCTGCGCTGGGCTCGCAAAAACATGCATGCGGCAAATGGAAAACACGAACTAAATGAGGCGATTTGGACGAGATGCGAATCAGGTCAAGTTGAGGGGGGCGCCCATACTCGCTTCCCACATGCGGGTAGTGCGCTCATCATGGATCAGTAGACAAGACCCTTTTCCTATTAGGGTCGACACTAGCAGGCTCCAAAACCTCTCATGGGCCTCCTGCCGGTGCCTTATCATCAAATTATTATTACCATTAGCAATTAACAGGATTGATTGATTAACATCGAGCCCCCGGTACAAGTAATAAGATAGTAAAAGCAGTAACCGACAACAGACTCGAGTAAAAGCAACCCTAAGCATGCTAGATAATACTAAGGCACAAACAAAGGCTGTAGGTATGGAGGTGAGGCAGTAACATTGGTTCAGGGTATCATGTGATAGGTTCGGAGAGCAAGCAACGATACATAGGGCTAGCAATGGTAGACAAAAGGATAGTATCGACAACCAGTGTGGAAAGGAACTCGATGATTCATGTGAGTGATAACTTGCCTGGCAGCTCAGTCTCGTACTGGGCTAGGTCCTGAGTAGTGGTGTCGTAAGGATCGTCGGTCTCAACGTAGTCGTCGTCTAACCGAGAAGAAGCAAACAGACAAAACAGGAATGTAAACACTCATGTTCATGGCATTGTGCACAGTCAATATGATGCATGACAATTTAATAGGTGCATCTAGATAGCCTGACTAACATGATAGCACAAATTAAATGGACCCATATGCAAGGGTTGCATATGGAAAAAGGATCCATTGAAACAATTGGAACAAATGATTTACAACTTCTTATTAGGTGTTGGTTGTTATCATGATGCATGCATGATGAATAACAATAACATAACAATTTAAATGCAATTGGAATGATAGTTAACAATTTAGAAAGGCATTTATTAAATTTGGAATTTTGTTACTTAAACATGGTACACAAACAATTATTGTTTTCATCAAGTTAGGGTGTGCAAAACAATTTACAAATTTTATATTTGAAAAGTTTATCAAATTTTAGTTGGATTACATGTTTCACATTTTGAAATTGGACTTTGGATTAATTAATTATGAATTAAACAATATTAAACAAGTTTTAATTGAATTAAACAAGATTTAAATTGTTTAGGCAATTTAAATTGTTCAAACCAGAAAACAAAATTTATATTTGAATAGAGTATTCAAAAAGGTGTGAAAAACATATTTTATTTGAATTATTTGAAAACAGTATGAATTAGTTATGAATTATTCCAATTTGCATTTGAATTATTCAAATTTGAAATTTAAAAGTATTTTGAAAATTCAAAACAGAACACAAGTTGGATATTTGGAAAGATTATAAAATTTGGAGCAATAAACATATAAAGTTTGTAATTATTGGATGCATAAATTAAAAGTTATTGAATTTGCAATTTAGGTGTTTATTCTGCCCACTTAAAAGAAATAGAATTTTAAACAGATTTGCGTTTTACTTTTGTTACCGAGAGGGCCTATACCCGCTGCCACTGATCTGCGGGTCCAAGCCAGCGTGGCAGTGCACGTGGCAGCCCGCGTGGCCAGGGAATAAATCTAGCAAAAAGGGGTGCGCGGTGCGCCGAGGGGGGATCGACCCCGCGCCCTCCAGGCTGCACGCGGTGGCGCTTGCCACTGTGTTAATCGTTCGTTCGTGACAGGAGTAGGGGCCGCGGGAGGTTAACCTTCAGTGTTCGCTAACTCTGAATTTTTCTGCTGCAGGTTCAGTTACAGCGACAGGCATCGCCGGCGGCAACGGCGTGCTGCGGATGCGCACGGCTGAGCACCGCGGTGACGTGCGCGTGTGCTTGTGCTACTGTGGGGTGGCCTAGGCGCGCGCGGTGCGTGAGCAGAGAGGAAGAAAAGGCGAGGGGATCGTCGGGGGGGTGCTCACCGTGAGCTGCAGGGCTTGCCGGAGAAACGCGGACGGCGGCGAGGCTAAGGCTCTCCTCAAGCTCCACCCTGGTGTCGATGATGAAGGTGGAACTGGGGCCTACCAATTCCCGCGGCTAGCCCTCGACGATCGCCATCGGAGACAGCGCGCGCTGCCGGAGTTCAGAGAGGTGGCGTCGGGGTTCAGTACAGAGGAGGAGGGAGGTGAGATGGAAGCGAGGGCGGCTGCGGCGGAGCTCGAGGGGGTGGAGCTAGGGTTTGCGGCCGTGAGGGGGCGCCGGGGTGGTTTTATGGGCTCGATGGAGGCTGTACGGCGGCCATCGGAGTGGGGTGGAGGCGATCGGAGGGTGGTGAGCATGTCGTACGACATGACGCCAGCAGGGGGAGGAGGACGATAGCGACAGCTATCGGGCCAAAGGGTAACCTGGGCTGGGCTGGACCCTTAGCTGCTGCTGCTCTCCTCCCTTTTCTATTTTTTTTTTGTACTGTTTTTTTTTGTAGTTGAGCAAATTGGAAACAAAGCAAGATTTTGTTTACAGAAATTTTGGAATAAAAATAGGGTAAATTTATTAGTGGAAAATGCAACCTTTTGGTAGTTGTTGTTTTCAAAAACTTTATTGTTTGCTTGCTATTTTAAAAATTAACCAATTTAATTGAAAATTGCAATAATACTTAATATTAGAAAATAATGCCATTCCCACTAGGGTTATCCCTAGGGTTTTGGAAGGGTTTAAAGAGGGAAAAAGGGTGGTGACTTTTATGGTTTCAAAAGGTACTGAATTTTTAAGGGTTGGTTTGAATTTGAAATGACTTAGAAAATAATGATTGAAATGGTTGATTGATTAATGGTGTGATTAAAACCAACAATTTGAGAAGTGAACATTAATTGAATTATTTGGAAAACAATGAAAGGTTTTGTTTTGCAATTCTTTGTTTGAAAGATTGTAACAGACAAGTGTGAAAACAAGGTTTGAATCACTATGAAAACAATGCAAACATAAATAACACAAATGCAATGAGATGATGACATGATGCATTGCTTGAAAGTAAACAAGAAATTGAACCACTAAGGGATGTTTTCATACTTGGATGTTACAAAACGCCCCCCCTTGAAGGAATCGCGCCCCGAGATTCCCTACTGAGAAATGAACAGGTCCGGATACTTCTTGCGAAGATCCTCTTCGGTCTCCCACGTTGCCTCTTTATCAGAATGATGCGACCATTGGACTTTCAAGAACTTGGTGCTCTTGTTGCGAGTCTTACGCTCGGTCTCATCGAGAATACGAATAGGGTGCTCCTCATAAGATAGATCATCTTGCAGTTCAATGGAATCATGATCAACTGCACGATCTGGATCTTTGAAACACTTCTTGAGCTGTGACACGTGGAACACATCGTGCACTTTGGATAGTTTTTCTGGAAGTTCAAGACGATAAGCATTCTCTGCACGTCTTGAGAGGATGTTGAAAGGGCCAATGTATCTTGGTGCCAGCTTTCCTTTCACACCAAAACGATGAGTGCCTCTGAGGGGAGTTACACGGAGATATGCCTTATCACCAGGTGCATAGACCATATCCGTGTGCTTGCTATCATAATAGCTCTTCTGACGAGATTGAGCAATCCTGAGATTGTCACGAATGATACGAACTTTCTCCTCGGCTTCCTTAACAATGTCAGGGCCTAAAAGTGAACGTTCACCAGCTCCAGACCAATTGATTGGACTCCTGCATCTGCGACCATACAGTGCCTCAAATGGTGCCATGCCTAGGCTTGCCTGGTAGTTGTTGTTGTAGGAAAATTCAGCATATGGAAGGCAATCCTCCCATTTCATGCCAAAGGAGAGACCACATGCTCTGAGCATATCCTCGAGAATCTGATTGACTCTTTCGACTTGCCCTTGAGACTGAGGGTGATAAGCTGTGCTGAACAGAAGTTTGGTGCCCAATGCTTCTTGAAAGCTTTTCCAGAAATGAGAAGTGAAAATACTTCCACGGTCTGAGCTTATTTCCAATGGAACACCATGCAGAGGAACAACCTTTGCTGTGTAGAGCTCTGCTAACTGGCTAGCTGAGATAGTTTCCTTTACAGCATAGAAGTGAGCAACCTTAGTGAGACGATCAATAACAACGAAGATTGCATCGTTGCCCTTTTTGGACTTTGGAAACCCAGTAACGAAGTCCATTTCAATCATGTCCCACTTCCACTCATGAATTTTTAGAGGTTGGAGTAGACCTGCTGTCTTCTGATGGACTGCCTTAACACGTTGACAAACGTCGCATTCAGAAACGTATTGAGCAATTTCACGTTTCATGCCAGACCACCAATACAGAGTCTTAAGATCCTGGTACATCTTTGTACTTCCAGGGTGAATGGATAGAGGAGTTTCATGAGCCTCCTTGAGAATGATATCCTTGAGACTTTGAATCTGAGGAACTGCAATGCGTCCTTCGAAGAACACAGTTCCCTTGTCATCAATTGAGAAGGACTTGAATTTATCATTGCCCTCCTTGATGTGATCCACAATCTTCTTGATTTCATTATCACGAAGTTGTTCAGAACGAATCTTGTCCTCGAGAGTTGGGCTGGCTGTCAAGCTAGCAAGGTATCCTTCAGGAACAAGACCAAGGTTCAGCTTCTGGAATTCTTCATGAAGTGGAGGTTGGCTTTCCATGATCATGAGATTATTGCAATAGGATTTGCGACTGAGAGCATCGGCCATAACATTAGCCTTGCCTGGAGTGTAAGAAATGGTGAGATCAAAGTCTTTAATCTTCTCAATCCATCTCCTTTGCCTGAGGTTCAGATCTGGCTGAGTGAAGATGTATTTCAGACTCTTATGATCGGAAAAGATTTCAGTTTTGTTACCCAACAAGTATTGTCTCCATTTCTTGAGGGCAAACACAACTGCTGCAAGTTCAAGATCATGAGTGGGATAGTTTTGCTCATGTGCATTCAACTGACGTGAAGCATAAGCGACAACTTGACGTTCTTGCATAAGAACTGCTCCTAGGCCTTGGAGAGATGCATCACAGAATATCTGGAAAGGTTTGGTAGTGTCGGGGCCAACTAGAACAGGTGTGGAAGTGAGTTTAGTCTTCAGGAGGTTGAAACTCTCATCACATTGTGGAGTCCAAACGAACTTTTTGTCCTTCTTTGTGAGATCAGTGAGGGGTTTAGCAATCTTGGAAAAGTTTTGGACGAAACGACGGCAATAGCTAGCCAAGCCAAGAAAACTTCTGACTTGCTTCACCGTCTTAGGTGGTTTCCAATCAACAATTGCCTTAACCTTTTCAGGATCAATGGCAATGCCTTTGGCAGAGATGATATGACCAAGATATGCAACTTCTGGAATCCAGAACTCACATTTGGAAAACTTGGCATATAGACGATGCTCGCGAAGTTTCATGAGAGTGAGACGAAGGTGTTCTCCATGCTCTTCCTCGGATTTGGAATAGACTAGAATATCATCAAGATATACCACAACGAACTTGTCGAGGTATTCATGGAAGACAGAATTCATGAGTCTTGAGAACGTTGCCGGTGCATTGGTGAGACCAAAGGACATGACGGTGTATTCATATAGACCGTAACGAGTGGTGAAAGCTGTCTTAGGAATATCTTCCTTTCTGATCTTTATCTGATGGTAACCCATCCTCAAATCCAACTTTGAGAATATTGAGGCTCCAGCAAGTTGATCAAAAAGATCATCGATACGAGGAAGTGGATACTTGTTCTTGATGGTTTTCTCGTTGAGAGGACGATAGTCAACCACGAGTCTTTTTGTTTGATCCTTCTTGGCAACAAACAGAGTTGGGCAACCCCAAGCGGAGGAACTAGGCTGAATGAAACCTTTGTCCATGTACATATCGATTTGCTCCTTCAACAATTTCAGTTCAGGAGGAGCTATCTTATATGGATGCTTAGAGATTGGAGCAGTACCTGGCTCAAGCTCGATCACGAACTCAACTACTCTGTCCGGGGGCATCCCTGGCAACTCTTCTGGAAAGACGTCAGGGAATTCACAAACCACCGGAACATTTTCAATTGCAGGAAGGGGTTTGGCATCGAGGCTGAACAGCTGAACAGAACTTGATCCATATGGAGAATAGACTATCTGGCCTGAAGTGTGGGAGAGAGTTATTGACTTTTGAGCACAGTCAATTTTAGCTTTGTGGGTCTTCAACCAATCCATACCCAGAATGACATCAATGTCAGAATTTCCCAGCAACATGAGTGAAGCAAGGAATACACAACCTCCAATTAGGATCTGATTGTCCATGCTTATCTTGGAAGTAATCATTTTAGTTCCCGGAGAGTGCACATAGATTTGATTGCTTAGCGGAACCAGAGCTAAATTGTACGTTGTAGCAAAGATCTTTGACACAAACGAATGCGATGCTCCAGTATCAAACAACACTTTAGCTGGAAAAGAGTTTACGGGTAATATACCGAGAACGACGTCAGGAGCTTCCTCAGCTTTGTCGGCCTTGATATGGTTCACCCTCGCGTTCCTCCCGACAGGCCTGTTGTTGGAGTTGAAGGCTTTAGCCGGGGGAGCACGAACCATAGCCTGGTTGGTGTTGGGGCGAGGAGGTAGGGGTAGCTGCTTCTGAGTGCACTTATCAGCATAGTGTCCAGTATCCTTGCACTTGTAGCAAGTGACGACACGAGAAGGACCCGGCCTTGGCTGTCCCATCGGAAACCTCTGACCCTGCATCTGAGATGGGTTGGGTGGGCGGGGACCAAAGCCTGGAGAAGCTTGGGCATTTGGAGCCCGAGTGACAGCACCATTTGGCACCCAGATGCGGCGCTTCTGCGGAGGGGTGGTCATGTTGGAGGAGGAACCACCCTCACGCGAGTGCTTGCGGGACTCTTCGAACGCCTTGCGCCCATTCTCCTCATTGAGCGCGGTGTTCACAAGCTCCACGAAGTCCTTGCACTTGATGTTTGTGAGGGCGTACTTCAGTTCCGGGTTAAAACCTCGGCGGAACCTTGCCATCTTCTTGGCTTCGGTGGACACTTCGTCACCAGCGTACCGAGCGAGACGATTGAACTCGTTCTGGTAGCCGAGAACGTCCAGCTTGCCCTGTCTGAGAGAGCAGAATTCCTCACGCATCTTTTCCATGAGACCATCCGGGATGTGGTGCTTCAGGAAGGCATCCTTGAAACATCCCCAGTTGATAGGAAAGCCAGCTCTCATGGTCTGGTAGTTCTCCCACCAAGTAGCTGCCTGACCCTTCAGTAGGTAGGTGGCGTACTTGACCTTATCCTCTTCTGCAACATGAGCAATCTCCAGAGCTCTTGCTACGTCACGGATCCAATCATCAGCATCCAGGGGCTCACGTGTTGCCACGAAAGCTTTTGGGCCCAAGCTGAGGAAGTCCTTGATGGTGACCCTTGGAGCATTCTGGTTGTGTTGCTGGTTAGCCTGGATCTGGGCCATCTGTGTCACCACTTGGGTCATCTGAGCCAACAGTTCCCCCATTGGTGGTGGCGGAGGCGGGTTGTTCCTGGTTGGAGGCATCCTGAACAGAAATTCATTTTAGCACAACAACAGAAAAGGATAGACTTGGTAACCGAAAGATAGATTATTCCGACGCATGAATAGATAACCAACAGGTACATCATCACATGTTCAAATACATCAGAATATCCAACAGACCAATACATGGTTCGAAAACGAAAGGATAAACTAGACACAGCTAGTAATGGATACATCGGTACTCCCATGCTCATCACGCAGGACGGCGGTGAGTAGTACGACGAGAGATATGGTGAGGAGGAACCCCACGGAAGTAGGTATCACGACGATCCATGTAGATAGGAACTGCTCTGAGAGAACCTCTCGGTGTGGTGAAGTAGAAAGCGTCCTCTCCCTGTGCTCCATAGCGGGGAATCCCTGTGTAACCAGCTCCGAGGTCGAGAAGTGGGCCTCTGATCGGCTCGTAACCTCCAGCATCTGGCAGAGGAAAACCCAGTGTCTGCTGGAAACGTGCAAAGCGCTCGTCTCCAACAAAGTCTGTGGTGTACGTCGCCAGACGAGTGAGAGCAAGGTGGAGCTGCTCCCTGACTGAGGCTAACTCCTGAGAAAGTGCGGAAGCAACGGCGTCACTGTGCCACACGAACTGGGCAGTGGTCTGCAGCCTGGAGCTATCAGTCTCGTAGGTATCCAGGTCGCGGTGGACAGTGAAGTGAACTCCCGCTGCCGTGATGTAACCACGGGGGATGTGACGAAAACTGGACTTATCAAACCCCCAGTAGTCAGCACGGAGAACGGTGAGACTCACATACGCTGCCTGCTGCACTGCCATATCCACTGTGGACCCTACTGCCTCGTACTGGTGGACAATGCTCCTGCCATCATCCGACAGAATGTAGACGATAGCCCGGTAGCAAGTCTGGTCAAACTCTCGCTGGTGCTCGTAGACCTGGTACTCTGGTGCCCAACGGAACCCCAGATAGGTAACCATGTCTCTCAGCATCTCCGGAAAACCGGCGGTGCTCTCACAGCGAGTCATGCGAACCACCTGCGGGTAGTAGCTGAGACCCATCTGCAGATGATTTGGAAGGTTTTGATTAGACTCCGGTAGATGAAAAAGGATGTGGAAAACAACAACAAGGTTCAACGGACGATAATGATGTTGAAAAGAACATGATATCGAAGCAACATCGGGAAAACGAGACCAAAAGTCCTGAGGTACTACAGAGAACCCAAAACACGTGAAATCCTAACTTGAAAGTTTAGGTGAGAACACAAAACAACGTTGCACTTCCTTACCAGAAAAGGGGTGGGTGGGTGGGAAAAGAAGAAAAATGGCAGAATTCCTACTCTCACGTTTCATTTTTCCTATATAGCTACAAAATAGTTTCTAGACTCAACTGCGACCAGTAAAAAGGGATCCTACAGGCAGACAGGCTCTGATACCATTTGTCGCACCCTGGCTTCTAAGGGATACTCATCGTACGAACTGGATAGTAGGTGCTTGGATTATGGGGCATAACTGCTCCCACGTCCCAGCTTCCTGGTAGGCCTGCGCTTATGCGCGACAACACAAGCCCTACTATTCCACCGTCGATGTAAACTATCCATTAGGAGTCACAGGCACTACTGTCGACGTACTTCATAACAAGCACGCACTGTACGTCAACAGTTTTGAACGAATGATTATCACAACTTATCTCTACGACACAAAAGATCGAAATAAAGTTGCAACTGGCCTTCACTAAGGCAGAAATATCGAATACAGTCATCCAGAGGACACATGTCTCAACATATCATCCATTACAACAGCGGAAGCAATCAAAGGGTCTGAGTACAGACAAATCCAACAGGCTTAAGAAGCCGGGGAAAATAAATAAGACGAAGCCCATCCACGTAGGTCTGGATCCTGCCCTGGTCCAGCTAACTACTCGTCTGCAGTCTCGTCGAACTCCACAAAGTAGCCATCCTGGGAAGCATCGTAGTCGTAGTCGTACTCTGCGTAAACCACAGCCCCAACGGGGTCAGTACATCCAAGTACTGGCAAGCAAGACTCACAGTTCATCAAAGAGTTACCCGTCAACACAAGCATTGATGCTTGGGATCAACGGAAGAAAGGGGTGATATGAAAGTTGCTGCTGGCTGCTCTAATCAACTACAGAAGATAACTACAAGTTCCGGCTAACAGAAAAGATAAGATCGAGGATTGTAACCAACTGAAAGGTAACTTCAACCAAACCCATCCTGGATATCGCCCCTTATCCAAAGAAGCAATACGAGGATAACTCACACATTTGGATTAAGATGAATCAAGTTATTTGTGTGAATAACCTATTACTAGTCAGATTATTAATCATTGGGTGAAACATGATTGATCATTATGTTGAAGTTGTCATGAGTACTTGTTAGCCAGTACTTTCACCAAGTAATCCATAACCGCGGAAAACACGGCTTCTCGAGAAGATTATCCCTGCAGGGTTGCACCAATTTGGCCGTACACGCAAGAATAACCCGCCAGATGGGATGCCTCCCACCAAGCGGGGTACTCTACACAACCAACCATTCTCCGCATCAAGCCCAAAGAACCTTGGGCGCACTGCTAATCAAGCCCAGAAGAAAATGGACCATCATAGCACTCTAAGACCGTGTCCCCCTATATGCCGACTACGAAAGTTCCACCCTGCGCTGGGCTCGCAAAAACATGCATGCGGCAAATGGAAAACACGAACTAAATGAGGCGATTTGGACGAGATGCGAATCAGGTCAAGTTGAGGGGGGCGCCCATACTCGCTTCCCACATGCGGGTAGTGCGCTCATCATGGATCAGTAGACAAGACCCTTTTCTTATTAGGGTCGACACTAGCAGGCTCCAAAACCTCTCATGGGCCTCCTGCCGGTGCCTTATCATCAAATTATTATTACCATTAGCAATTAACAGGATTGATTGATTAACATCGAGCCCCCGGTACAAGTAATAAGATAGTAAAAGCAGTAACCGACAACAGACTCGAGTAAAAGCAACCCTAAGCATGCTAGATAATACTAAGGCACAAACAAAGGCTGTAGGTATGGAGGTGAGGCAGTAACATTGGTTCAGGGTATCATGTGATAGGTTCGGAGAGCAAGCAACGATACATAGGGCTAGCAATGGTAGACAAAAGGATAGTATCGACAACCAGTGTGGAAAGGAACTCGATGATTCATGTGAGTGATAACTTGCCTGGAAGCTCAGTCTCGTACTGGGCTAGGTCCTGAGTAGTGGTGTCGTAAGGATCGTCGGTCTCAACGTAGTCGTCGTCTAACCGAGAAGAAGCAAACAGACAAAACAGGAATGTAAACACTCATGTTCATGGCATTGTGCACAGTCAATATGATGCATGACAATTTAATAGGTGCATCTAGATAGCCTGACTAACATGATAGCACAAATTAAATGGACCCATATGCAAGGGTTGCATATGGAAAAAGGATCCATTGAAACAATTGGAACAAATGATTTACAACTTCTTATTAGGTGTTGGTTGTTATCATGATGCATGCATGATGAATAACAATAACATAACAATTTAAATGCAATTGGAATGATAGTTAACAATTTAGAAAGGCATTTATTAAATTTGGAATTTTGTTACTTAAACATGGTACACAAACAATTATTGTTTTCATCAAGTTAGGGTGTGCAAAACAATTTACAAATTTTATATTTGAAAAGTTTATCAAATTTTAGTTGGATTACATGTTTCACATTTTGAAATTGGACTTTGGATTAATTAATTATGAATTAAACAATATTAAACAAGTTTTAATTGAATTAAACAAGATTTAAATTGTTTAGGCAATTTAAATTGTTCAAACCAGAAAACAAAATTTATATTTGAATAGAGTATTCAAAAAGGTGTGAAAAACATATTTTATTTGAATTATTTGAAAACAGTATGAATTAGTTATGAATTATTCCAATTTGCATTTGAATTATTCAAATTTGAAATTTAAAAGTATTTTGAAAATTCAAAACAGAACACAAGTTGGATATTTGGAAAGATTATAAAATTTGGAGCAATAAACATATAAAGTTTGTAATTATTGGATGCATAAATTAAAAGTTATTGAATTTGCAATTTAGGTGTTTATTCTGCCCACTTAAAAGAAATAGAATTTTAAACAGATTTGCGTTTTAGTTTTGTTACCGAGAGGGCCTATACCCGCTGCCACTGATCTGCGGGTCCAAGCCAGCGTGGCAGTGCACGTGGCAGCCCGCGTGGCCAGGGAATAAATCTAGCAAAAAGGGGTGCGCGGTGCGCCGAGGGGGGATCGACCCCGCGCCCTCCAGGCTGCACGCGGTGGCGCTTGCCACTGTGTTAATCGTTCGTTCGTGACAGGAGTAGGGGCCACGGGAGGTTAACCTTCAGTGTTCGCTAACTCTGAATTTTTCTGCTGCAGGTTCAGTTACAGCGACAGGCATCGCCGGCGGCAACGGCGTGCTGCGGATGCGCACGGCTGAGCACCGCGGTGACGTGCGCGTGTGCTTGTGCTACTGTGGGGTGGCCTAGGCGCGCGCGGTGCGTGAGCAGAGAGGAAGAAAAGGCGAGGGGATCGTCGGGGGGGTGCTCACCGTGAGCTGCAGGGCTTGCCGGAGAAACGCGGACGGCGGCGAGGCTAAGGCTCTCCTCAAGCTCCACCCTGGTGTCGATGATGAAGGTGGAACTGGGGCCTACCAATTCCCGCGGCTAGCCCTCGACGATCGCCATCGGAGACGGCGAGCGCTGCCGGAGTTCAGAGAGGTGGCGTCGGGGTTCAGTACAGAGGAGGAGGGAGGTGAGATGGAAGCGAGGGCGGCTGCGGCGGAGCTCGAGGGGGTGGAGCTAGGGTTTGCGGCCGTGAGGGGGCGCCGGGGTGGTTTTATGGGCTCGATGGAGGCTGTACGGTGGCCATCGGAGTGGGGTGGAGACGATCGGAGGGTGGTGAGCATGTCGTACGACATGACGTCAGCAGGGGGAGGAGGACGATAGCGTCAGCTATCGGGCCAAAGGGTAACCTGGGCTGGGCTGGACCCTTAGCTGCTGCTGCTCTCCTCCCTTTTCTATTTTATTTTTTTTGTACTGTTTTTTTTTTGTAGTTGAGCAAATTGGAAACAAAGCAAGATTTTGTTTACAGAAATTTTGGAATAAAAATAGGGTAAATTTATTAGTGGAAAATGCAACTTTTTGGTAGTTGTTGTTTTCAAAAACTTTATTGTTTGCTTGCTATTTTAAAAATTAACCAATTTAATTGAAAATTGCAATAATACTTAATATTAGAAAATAATGCCATTCCCACTAGGGTTTCCCCTAGGGTTTTGGAAGGGTTTAAAGAGGGAAAAAGGGTGGTGACTTTTATGGTTTCAAAAGGTACTGAATTTTTAAGGGTTGGTTTGAATTTGAAATGACTTAGAAAATAATGATTGAAATGGTTGATTGATTAATGGTGTGATTAAAACCAACAATTTGAGAAGTGAACATTAATTGAATTATTTGGAAAACAATGAAAGGTTTTGTTTTGCAATTCTTTGTTTGAAAGATTGTAACAGACAAGTGTGAAAACAAGGTTTGAATCACTATGAAAACAATGCAAACATAAATAACACAAATGCAATGAGATGATGACATGATGCATTGCTTGAAAGTAAACAAGAAATTGAACCACTAAGGGATGTTTTCATACTTGGATGTTACACGCCGTGTCTCACCGTCTGCACCAGAACATTCCTGGTAAGCCTCTGAGCACTACGGTGCCTTCCGTTTTCGCAATCGCTTCCGGGTTCATCGTAACGCCATCAACCGCCGCCGTCCGCCGCAGATGAGCTCGCCGTCGGCCACTCAAAGACCATTTGGTCAGTTCGCCACCTCCAATAGGTTCCCAGGGACCGTAGCTAGCTACTAGAACAAATTCCTCGAGCTAATTTGTAGTAAATCGTCGGATTCAATCTCAATAGGAGAGATTGCTCCATTGCTGACGCAACCATGACGTCATCATGATGTCATGGGCCCTTTTCTTTTTGTTTTATTTATTTTTGAATAAAAATCAAAACTAATAGGTGGACCCCACCTGTCAATTAAAAAATAACAGAAAATAATTTAAACTTATTAATTCAATAACTCTAATTCTATAACTCAGAAAAATACAAATAAAATATCAAATTAATCAGAAAAATATAATCTAAATGTTTTTAAACTTTTAACAATATTTGGTAAAATTTAAAATTTAATATTTCTTTAATTAAATTAAATCATTAAAAAATTGATAAAAATAATAAATAATTCATAAAATCAGAAAATACAAATTATATGCCAAATTGCTCCAAATGACATATACAACTCATCTATGATGTTTCCAAAGTCATTTAACCAAGTTTTCATGTGTACAATATTTTGCCTAACCATTTAATTAATTTGAAATTAATAAATTAATGTCTTATTTAAATCCATTTAGAAAACTTCAAATGTTATATCAAATTAAAGAGAAAGGTATTTCCAATTCAAATATGTCAAACACAAAATATTTGTTTTAACTTATAAAGTTGTTTCTAAGAGAATAATGGAATACTATAATATTCCATTATAACCAACAATAACTATCTTAATATCATTTTCCTTCGAAATAAAACTCACATGTTTTCCACACTTACTAAACCTATCATCACAAGTCCGTAGAAAGTATTGTGATGATAGAGTTCACTGTACTAGTTAATCATTTGAATTAAACCCTTTGTCATAAGCTCTACCATTTTTTAATATAAAATAAAATGTGACTGTATCTTTTCAATAAGTTGACTTCCTTGTGTCATTGTTTTATTACCCAACCAAGTAATACCCACTACCAACTAAACATGATAACAATTTCTTGCTAAGTAAAAGTGAAACACATGTAAATCTAAAAGAACTAATAACCACATCACCCCAAGTAAAGAAACATTTCACCTAAAATCTGTGTGATTAAGATATCGTATTGTAACATCCCAAATCTTACATTTGGAATGTTTTGAATTTAGAGAATATGCATAGCATGGCATGTTTCAAAAATTTGCATTTTTGTTTGTTGCATTTGAACCCCTAAACAAAATCATGTTTAAAAAGAAATCATTTTCTTCTATAAGGCAATATAGGCCAAAGTATTTTATTATTTTTATCTTTCCCAAAAATCCCCCTCAAAATAACCTAGGTGGATAGGTTTTCCAATTTCAAATTTTTCAAAATTTGATTCACCCCTTTCGGAGTTATATTTTAAAAGTTATTAAGGTTTTGGTTTTTGATTAAAAAAAAACGGACCGGGCGGACCGAGCCAGCCCAACGCGCGCGCAGCGCGTAGCGCTAATGGGCTAGCCGGCCCAGCCAGCACGCCTCGTCGCAGAAACGTTTGATAAAAAAAAACGCGACAGCCGCTGACGCGTGGGCCCCGCCCACGACGTCAGCAGTGACGTCATCACCGGAATCCGGCTCGGTTGCGAACCGCCGCCGCGGAATCCGCACCGGCCACCGCCTCTGTTTGCCCCTCGCCCAAGCCGCCACGACCCCTATATATATCGCGCCCCCCGGGACCTCGAGGTCCGCACGCACCGCCCTCGAGTCGCGCGCCGCCACGGAACCCTAGCCTCGTCGCCGCCGTTCCGCCCGCCGCCGCCCTCGGGAACTCTCGCCGCCGGCGAGGAACACCTCGGGAGCCCGCGCCGCCACCGCCCCCGAGCTCGCAAGGAGGAGGCGAGCTCGACGCCACCCTCGCCGTCGCCGCAGACCCCCGCCACCGTCGCCGCCATCCCTGTCCGCCGCCGGCCGCCGCTCCGGTGAGCTCCCCCGATGCGATTGATCCTGGGCCGTCGGATCTCGATCCGACGGCTCAGATCAGATCTGACCGCTTCAACGCTCGGGCTGATGTCACGCTGACGTCATGCCTGCATCAGCGACGGTCAACCCCGGTCAATTTTCAGTCAATTGAGTTTATTTTCGTTTTAAAAACTCCAGAAATTGCCTAAATTTTGTAAATTCAATATCTTTAGTTTTATAACTCCGTTTTGCGCGTTTAATATACCAAATGAAAGAGAAAAATGAGATCTATCCATCTATGCAATAAAATCTATATTTTTAGCTATATTTATTTTCTGTTTTCAATTATGCTTTTTGGGCTATTTAAATCATATAAAATCAACCGTAACTCGAAATTCATCGAATCTTCTTTGTATGATCCTGTTTTGATTAGATCTATTCAGGAAAAATATCATTAACTTGTGTAGATTATTAATTCAAATTAGATCTTGCATGTTCTTAATCTAGCCCTATTAATTCATTATAATTGCTTTAATTATTTTCCTTGCAACAAAAACACTTTCATTGCATCATGCATGTCATTAATAACTAGAGAACAATATAGATCTATTTTTGCATCACTAAGCTTACATACATGCATGTGTTGCATATTGCTATGCCTTGTTGCTTATGTATGTCGATTGCAACGTGTAGATTACAACGATTACAACGATTGTGGTTGCGAGGAGTGTACGAACAGCTGCTCGTGTTGCCAAGGCAAGTGGCACCCATGATACTACTATTTTACTATATGCATTAGATTTTATAGTAGTTATGCATGTACAGGAGTTGAGTGTAATCGCTATGCTAGTTATTATTAGGGGTTGCTTCACTAACACCCAAGTGGAGTAATCATATGTGATCCTAGAATGTAGCATCCATGTGATAGATAACATCGTAGTGGTAGATTTCTTAGCCATGCTCTAGCTATTTCGTGGTTGGGTTTATTATCATGTTATGATGAAATTGTTATTTTAATTGCTTATGAAAACAACATGATAATTAATTAACCACTGGGCGGATTGCTAGAGAGTCGTCAGAGTATAAAGTTTGGTGGGGACCGCCGCCCGGTATATTGAGATATTGTTTACTTTCCTTATGTAGTTGTTATTCCGTGCAACCATGTTTCATATTAGTATGGGCTAGACATAAATTGTAGGTTGTGGTGACTCGAACCCAACGTGTCTAGAGATGTAGAGTAGTGGTAGGATGGTCTGGCTCGTGGTGGGTTTGGGGATCTACTTCTTATGGTTTATGGCTTGATCTTCTTTCCTTCCGTGATACTAGTGGTGTATCATGGTGTTTGGGGTCGATTAGGCAACATGGGTAAAGGGCACAAACCTCGCGAGGGTTAAAACTAAGATCTTAGCCGTGTTCCATTGGTTAGGAACAATTCAACAACTAGATGGGAAACATGACATATCTCGTTCATCCTTGTTTTGTTAATTATTAATAATTTGACTATGGGTTATTTGGAGAAGTGCCTGATGGTTTTTCAGCGTGCTAATCCAAAGGGTAGGAGCACTTTGCTATCAACCAAAGTGTCCAATTATGTGAAAAACCTAAATTCTAATAAATGATAGGTCAAATGCCTTTATGCAAAATAGCCTAGAAACTCCACCAGCCAAATATGCATATAGATTAGCACTTGCCATTTATATACCACCATAGTGTCACTTGCCATCATTGCTCAGAATGATCTGACCTCCTTTTGGGGGCTGCATATTCCAACGTGCAGGTTATTCGGATTCAGAATAGCGTTTCGTAGGTTTTCGAGGCTTCACATCAACCTTTGTTCGCCTGTGGCTTACAAACAAGAAGACGGAGGTCTACCGCTGCTTTGCTGTTTGTTTAATTTTTTTTTGATAACTTGTTTAATATTTATTTGAGCTAGCACTTCGCTATGCAGTTTGTAATAAATTACTTTACTCTGGATAATTTCGATAGTTTTCAATACATTTGTTTCCTTTGATTACTATCTGTGTTGTGTGTGCTGGTGAACGGTCCAGGGGCCAGTACTACACATAAAAGTATGGCTTGTGATGGGCTGTACTACTACAGATGGTATCAGAGCAAATGTTGACTGTAGGCTCGAAAACCTAAGTTTGGAATAGGAAGCCATAGGATGAAAATTTTACTTTACTTTCCATCTTTACATTCATTACCTTTCGTCTCATACCACTTGTCTTTGCTAACTTCCACTCTTACCTTTCTATAGATGAGTACCGAAGAAGAAGTCTACCATGTTGAGGAGAACTCGGACGTGGAGTTCGAGAACGAGCTGGCAAACCTAACCAAGCTGCTGGGATTCTTCCTGTCGAAGATAGAGGGCTACAAGCTGGATAGCAATGTTCCAGGAGACAAGAGGTGGAACCTCAAGACCACCATTGTGATGGGGATTGTGGACGGTGAAGCCCAAGTTCTCATCTTCAAGGACGTCTACTCCAGCTGGGAAGAAGGACTTGTTGCCTCCATGAAGTACGCGCTGGCGCGGCTAAACTTTGATTACCGTGACCAGATATCTAAGGATTCCATCTATCGAGATTTTGGGAAGAGGAGTGAAGATGGACAAGTTATGGTGAGCTACGACCCAGACAAGACCAGGATGCAGAAGCACGTGGAGGATCTGGAGTCTTATAGTGCTGGGATGGAGGATCGTGCTCGTAAGAACTTGATGGATAGTGAGGAAGAAAGGGCCACCATCTATCACCAAGCAAAGGAGATCACCACACTCAAAGCCCAGTTGAACGCCCTCAATGCTCAGATGGACACGCTCAAGACCCAGATAGAGAACTTCAAGGCTAGTGACACTAGACTCACCATGGAGCTAGTGGAGAAGGACCACATCCTCGCAAGGAATGGGATTAGCGTGGACTTACCTGAGGAGCTCCTTCAACCACCCCCACTCCCGCAACCACCTAGTCGAGAGGTTAGAGAGAAGAGCTGTGATGAAGTGATCAAGGTGGAAGGTCCTGAGGAAGAGGAAGAGGATCCAGAGGAGGTGGAAGATGAGAAGGATGAGGATGACACGGATGATGAGGACTATGACGTGAATGAGGATCGTAAGAGGAAGAAGGGAGGAAAGTCCCCAAGTGGCAAGCGCTCCCGGAAGTAGATAGATAGTCCACCATTAGTCTTCGTTAGGAATAAATTGTGATAGGTTTGACCATACCAAAAGTTGTGGTATGGCAACAGTAGTTCAAGTATTTTCAATAATTTTTGTAAACATTAAGTACCTCAAATTTCGCAGGAATTTTAGGCCTATTTTCTAAAAGCTATATAGAGTGTTTGTTTGGTTTGATTGATGTTTGCAAAGTGTTGTTTGGTTCATATATAGTATGGGTAGCTATTCTCCTTAGTCCTATCTATCTAAACTCGTCTATGCTAACCTTTAGATGGCTCCCCGTCGCGACACCAGCCGCAACAACGAGGAAGAGGAGAACAACAACAACAACAACAACAACAACATGGAGAATGCAGTGACCCAGCTAGCCCAACTGATGGCCCAGTACATCACCCACAACAACAACAATCCTCCACCACCACCACCACAGGTGGACATGCTCACTCGTTTCCTGAGGTTAAGGCCAGAGAAGTTCTCCAGTGCATCTGAGCCCATGCTTGCTCTTGATTGGCTGCGTTCCGTGAGCAAGGACCTAGTGACCATTGTCTACAGCGAAGAGGAGAAAGTGAGGTTTGCCGCTCACTTACTGGAGGGACAAGCTGCTTCCTGGTGGGATAACTATCAGATTTTCCACCCCATTGAGGAGGTCACCTGGGATATGTTTCAAGAGGGATTCCGCAACGCCCATGTCTCGTTTGGAGTGATGAGTCTCAAGAGGAGGGAATTCCGCAACCTGCGACAGTACCATCGCTCAGTTACTGAGTACATAGATGAGTTTAGCAACTTAGCTCGCTATGCACCAGAGGATGTGGACACCGATGCTAAGAGGTGTGAGAAGTTCCTCGATGGACTCAATGATGAGCTGGCCATTCAACTGTCAGTGGTTCACATCACTAACTTCCAGTCACTCATTGACAAGTCCATCATACTGGAGGGCAAGCATAAGCAGGCTGAGAGGCGCAAGAGGAAACACATGGGAGGAAACCACAGCTCAGGCCCACATCAGAGGGTACGCACTCACCATGACAACGGTGGAAATTCTGGGCAGCACAGGACTGGAGGAAATGGGCACAACCATCGTGGAGGTCACCAGCACAATGGAGGAAATGGTCACAACAATGGTGGCTACAGAGGCAACAGCCAGTACCAGGGAGGCAACGGACAGAACCGCAACTACAACCACAACCACAACCACCCCTTCAAGAAGGACCTCAGCTAGGTGCAATGCTTCAAATGCAAGAAAACGGGACACTTCGCTGACAGGTGCACGGAGGAGAAGGCCGTAGATGGAACCAAGGCCAACATGTCCCAGAAGGCAACAATTAACCACGTGAGCGTGGAGGAAGTGCAAGCTTAACCAGACCTCGTGCTCGGTAAGTTCTTGGTTAATACTTACCTCGCACTCGTACTATTTGATACCGGAGCATCGCATTCATTCATATCAAGGGCATTTGTGGTTACAAATAAGCTAGCTACTGAGGTTCTTAAGAGGTCCATTAGGATTAGTTCTCCAGGTGGGGAAATGCTATCAACCCAGGGGTGTCGCCTACTAGCCTTATCTATAGGATCTCACACTTTCCCCACAGACCTCATAGTGTTGGATTCACAAGGTTTAGATGTGATCATTGGAATGGATTGGATGACAAAGTATGAAGGTCGGATAGATTGTGCCAAGAGAACGATCACACTGACGACACCTGAAGGAAGGAGTATCAGATATAGGTTCACTCATGTTCTTAATGATACCAAGCTGAATTCTCTTAAGGGGGTTAGCCTAGAGGATGTACCTATAATGAAGGAATACCCCGACGTGTTTCCGGAGGAACTACCAGGAATGCCACCTGATAGGGACATCGAGTTTGCCATTGACTTGATACCGGGAACAGGACCTATAGCTAAGAGGCCATATAAGATGGATGTGGATGAACTTAAGGAACTCAAGAAACAACTTAGAGAGCAGTTGGATAAAGGGTTCATTCAGCGGAGTTCCTCATCATGGGGAGCACCAATTTTGTTTGTGGAGAAGAAGGATAAGACGCAGCGTCTAGTTATGGACTGTCGTTCACTGAATGAGGTGACGATAAAGAACAAATACCCACTCCCCAACATCAATGACCTGTTTGATCAGCTGAAGGGAGCTAGTGTGTTCTCTAAGATCGATTTGCGATATGGATATCACCAGCTGAAGATTAGGAAGGAGGATATTCCAAAGACCGCCTTTACAACAAGGTATGGTCTATATGAATACACCGTCATGTCTTTTGGACTGACCAATGCCCCTGCATACTTTATGAGCATGATGAACAATGTATTCATGGAGTTCTTGGATAAGTTTGTGGTGGTATTCATAGATGATATTCTAGTGTACTCCAAGAATGAAGAGGAGCATGGAGGACACCTACGTTTGATTCTTGGGAAGCTTAGGGAACATAAGTTATATGCTAAGTTTGGAAAATGTGAGTTTTGGTTAAATACAGTTGGATTCCTAGGACACGTGGTGTCAGGAGATGGTATTGCTGTAGACCAAGCCAAGGTATCAGCTGTAACTGAGTGGGAATCGCCAAAGAATGCGAAGGATATCCGGAGCTTCTTAGGACTTGCGGGATATTACTGTAGGTTCATTGAGAATTTCTCCAAGATAGCTAAACCAATGACAGAGTTGCTGAAGAAAGAAAATAAGTTCTTGTGGAGTGAGGATTGTGAGACTAGTTTCCAAGATCTGAAGCAACGATTAGTAATAGCACCAGTTCTATGCTTACCGGATCTCCAGAAGGATTTCCAAGTGTACTGCGACGCTTCACGTCGAGGACTGGGTAGTGTATTGATGCAGGATGGAAGAGTAGTTGCTTACGCATCACGACAGCTCAAAAATCACGAGAAGAATTACCCGACTCATGATTTGGAGCTAGCTTCAGTTGTACATGCCCTTAGGACATTGAGACATTATCTCATGGGCAAGAAATGTGACATCTTTACGCATCATAAGAGTTTGAAGTATATCTTCACTCAAAAGGAGCTGAATATGAGACAAAGGAGATGGTTGGAGTTGATAAAGGACTACAATTTGAATCTCCAATACCACCCAGGGAAGGCTAATGTTGTGGCAGACGCATTGAGCCGCAAGGGATATGTGAATGAACTCACTGCAGGGGAGTTACCAGATGAATTGTGTGAACAATTCAAGTCTCTCCGTTTGGAATTAGTGAATGAAGGGTACTTGGCAGCCATGGAGGTAACGCCAACACTGATGGACGGGATCAAGGGAGCCCAGAAGGATGATGAAGTAATAAAGGATATAAAGGAGAAAATGAGTGAAGGAAAGATGAAGGAGTTTCATGAAGATGCCGATGGCACATTATGGTTCGGGAAGCGCATTTGTGTACCGCAGGATCCTGATATTAGAAAGCCGATACTCCAGGAAGCTCATGACTCACCGTATTCCATTCACCCAGGGAATACCAAGATGTACATTGTGACGCCCCTACATCGGGCACTATGCAGATTTCAGCATTCCCGCAAAAATCCGCATAATAACCGATTCCAGGTTGCCACTTGTGATAACATTACAATAGTTCACGAATATTCCATAAATACAACAGAAACAGATAGATACAAGATGACTCAGACGAGCCAGGGATACAACTGATACAATACAAAGATCCAAATAACAGCGGAAGAAACAACATATCGTCCGTCTACGGACAAGATACAAATTGGACTAAGAGTCCTGAAGATAACCGAGAGCGTCCAATCCCTGCCCAGGCCAAGCCGGAGGGATTCCCAAGCTAACGTCGTCAGAATTCAAACCTGTTGACTGCAATGTTGAATATGCAGCCACGAAAGAGATTCGTGGGTCAGTACGGTTAAGTACTGGCAAGTGGATAAACCATACTCACAAGATACCGGCGTAGCCAGTCATCACAAGATACAAATACTTTGGGTTCAACGGAAAGGAAGGGATTATTGCAAATAAGCGGCATCGGGCTGCACTAACCAACTACAGAGGGATACTACAACTTCCGGATACCAGAAAGAAGATGAGATCGAGTATTGTAACCAACTGAAAGTAAATCCAAACAAACCCATCCTGGATCTCGCCCCTTATCCGAAGAAGCAATCCGAGGATAACTCACACAGTTGGATTAATGATGATTCAGATTATTGTGTCAGTAAGCCTATTACTAGTCAAGTTGTTAATCATTGGGTGTAAGGTTGTTAATCATTAGGTTTAAGTTGTCCTGAGTACTTGTTAGCCAGTACTTTCACCAAGTAATCCATAACCGCGGAAAACACGGCTTCTCGAGAAGATTATCCCTGCAGGGTTGCACCAATTTGGCCGTACACGCAAGAATAACCCGCCAGACGGGGGATCAACCCACCAAGCGAGGTACTCTACACAACTCAACTCTTCTTCGCATCAAGCCCAAAGCACCTTGGGCGCACGGCTAATCGAGCCCAGAAGAAAATGGACCCTCATAGCACTCTAAGAACGTGTCCCCCTATATGCCGACTACGAAAGTTCCACCCGGGATCCAAGGGCTCGCAAGATCATGCATGCAGCAAATGGAACACCCGAACTAAATGAGGCGATTTGGACGAGATGCGAATAGAATCAAATTGAGGGGGCGCCCATACTCGCTTCCCACATGCGGGTAGTGCGCTCATCATGGATCAGTAGACAAGACCTTTTTTCCTATTAGGATCGACACTAGCAGGCCTCAAAACCACAAGGGCCTCCTGCCGGTGCCTTATCATCAAATTATTATTACCATTAGCATTAACAGGATTGATTGATTAACATCGAGCCCCCAGAACGATAATAGTAAAAGAAGTAACCGACAACAGACTCGAGCAAAAGCAACCCTAAGCATGCTAGTAAGACACAGGCACAAGAAATGGTTATAGGTGTTGAGGTGAGGCAATATCATGGTTAAAGGATTCATGTGATAGGTTCGTAACAGAAACAACTACTACTAAGGCTAGCAGAAAAGAACAACGGAAAGTATCGGTAACAAGTGATGAAAGGCAGCCATTTGGCAGCCAGTGAGTATACTTGCCTGAGATCCCGCAAGGTAGCAGAACTTGTCGTTGCTCACATCATCTCAACGTCCTATCCGGGAAGAAGCAATGAACCTCGAACAAACACCGGATGCAACAATTATTTCTACGGCAAAAGATCCAGCATGATCCTATTTTATATGCATGGCATGGCAAGATGCAACAGGGGAAACAACTTAAGCAATTTAATCGGAACCGGAGTCCGGAGAAATAGGAATTGGTTCAAGTTATTTAGCAAACCATCAATTTAAATGTTGTTTAGCATGGAAAACAGTAAATAGGTGAGTTAGCAATATTAAATGGAATAGGGCAACAATTGAATTAAATACCCCAACACATTCCATATTTATTTATTAGGTGAACATACATAACACTACTACAAATGCAACATGCAAGGTGCAAACATGAACATGGATGGCATGAACAGATTAAGTGCATTTTTCTGGTATGAAAACATATTTTATTTGTTGGATTTGGAATTAAAATGAGCAAGTTATCAAATTAGCAATTTTAATGCATTAATTAAGAAATAGTTGTTTTCAGCAATTTAAATTATTCAAAACAGAAAACAAAGTTGATATTTAGGTATAGCATTTCATTTTGGATGGATTTCATGTTTTGGGTTTTCAATTTGGAGCAAGCATGTGAAAGTTATTAATTAGGACTTTTAATTAATTAATTAAGGCATTTTTAAATGACATTAATTTTAATTGTCCAAATTGCAAAACAAAGTTGATATTCAGAAAGGTGGTTTCATTTTGAGTGGAAAGCATATTTTATTTGTTGAAATTGGATTTTAATTGAGCAAGTTATGAATTTCACCATTTAAATGATTTAATTAAAGGATTAAGTAATTGCATTAGTTTTATTTATCCAAAACAGAAAACAATTGTTATATTTGGAAAGAGCATGAAATTTTGGATGGAAAACATATTTTATATGGGCCATTTGAATTAAATTTGAATTAGTTATGAATTTAATCAAATTTGAAATAGTAGTTTGAATTTGGATTTTTGAAAACATTTGAAATGTTCAAAACAGTACAAAAATTGCATATTTGAAAAGTACAGGAAATTTGGAATGGAATACATGTTTCATTTATTGAATTTGGATTTAAAATGGACAAGCTATGAATTATGCAAGTTTAAGTGAATTAATTAAAGTACATAAAAGTGCATGAATTTTATTTGCTCAACACAGTAAACAAATTCCATATTTAATTGTTAGGTGATTGCTAATTACCCACAACCCACACAATGCAATGCGACATGATGAATGATTTAATATGAACCAAATAGATGACATTTAGAAAATAGGCATATGGGTATAGGGTTGGGTTTTGGGTTCGCACGTTGGAGAGATGATCTTCGAGGTTAACGCCGGAAACTTCGGAACGTGGAGGAAGTAGGCGTCCGTAGAGGAAGTAGTCGACGTCGAGGAAGTAGTTGGTAACCACGTAGTGGAAGTAGCCGTCGGTCCATAGTCGAAGTAGTGGTACTCTTTGCCTCCGGGCATCTTCGAGGCTCCATCGGCATCATCGATGACCTTCGGGGTTGGTGGCGGTCCCGATCTTCACGGCGCGCACGAAGGTGGCCAACGGAAAGCGGACACGAAAAATCTTGTCAAGGTTCCGGTCTTGCGAGTAGAAGAACTTGACGCGTCCAGGGTTAGTGGTATGTAGACGTTCACGGCTCAAAGTAGATCTTGTCGATTATTGCGGCCAGGTCGTCGCCGGCGGGTGCGGGTGGAGGCGGAGGTGGGAGACGGGGTCGCGGCCTAGGAGAGAGGGGATGGCGGCGGAGCATGGCCTCCTGGCGGGGAAGGGAGGCGAGGGGGAGGCAGGCGGTGGAGGGAGGAAGACAGGAGGGAGGCGGAGCGGGAGAGGAGATCGAGCGAGGGCTGGCGACGCTCGATACGGGCAGGAGGAGGACGACGGGGTTGGAGCGAGCGAGGGGATCGGGGGAGTCGAGCGCGGCTCGCTCTCTCCCGTGCGTGCATTCTGTGGAGAGGTGGGAGGACCTAAGAGGAAAAACTGAAAAGAAGGGGAGGGCGGCTGCAGGAAAATAGGGGGGTGGAGTGGAAAAACGGTTAGGGTTTGGGGGAGGTGGCTGGTTCGGCTGGGCCTTGGGCTGGTCTGGCTTGGCCACACCAAAACATTTTTTTTTGTTATTATTTTCAGAAATTGTTTAGACAAGGTGAAAAAAATAGTTTTATACATCAAACAATTTCTAGAAAAAAAGTAGTTGATGAAGTTGAAATAGTTTGCAAGTTTTACATGCATGATTATGAGTTATGCCATGTGATGCAAAAAGGAAAAACAAGCAACAAATTCTATTAGGGAAAGAAAATCGCCCGGGTGTTACATACATGGATCTGAAGGAAAGATTTTGGTGGAATAACTTGAAGAAGGACATCGCTGAGTACATTGCATTGTGTGATGTGTGCAGTAGAGTGAAATCTGAGCACCAGAAGCCGGCAGGATTATTGCAGCCATTACCCATACCAGATTGGAAGTGGGATAAGATTGGGATGGATTTTATCACCGGGTTACCTAAAACTAGGTCTGTCTATGATTCCATTTGGGTAGTGGTTGATCACTTGACTAAGGTGGCTCATTTCATACCAGTGAAGACCACCTACACTAGCGCCAAATTGGCTAAGCTATACATGAGTAGGATAGTCTGTGCCCATGGGGTGCCAAAAAGAATTGTGTCTGATAGAGGAACACAGTTCACATCCCATTTCTGGCGTCAGTTGCACGAGACATTGGGAACAAGGCTAGAGTTCAGCACAGCGTTTCACCCTCAGACGGATGGTCAGACAGAGAGAGTGAATCAGATTCTGGAGGATATGGTGAGAGCTTGCGCTCTAGATTATGGCTCTAGCTGGGATGAGAGTTTGCCTTACGCAGAGTTTTCCTACAACATAGCTATCAGTCTAGCATAGAGATGGCTCCATTTGAAGCACTATATGGCAAGAAGTGCAGGACTCCTTTGTTATGGGATGGAGTAGGAGAGCGTAGTTTCTTTGGTCCCGACCTTATCAAGGATGCTAAGGAAAAGGTTAGACTGATTCGCGATAGGTTAAAGGTAGCACAGTCAAGGCAGAAGAGTTATGCTGATTCAAAGCGTAGGGAAGTGACCTACGAGATTGGTGATAGGGCATATCTAAGGGTATCGCCACTGCTCGGAGTTAAGCGCTTTGGAATCAAGGGGAAGCTAGCACCGCGTTTCATTGGACCGTATAAGGTTCTGTCACGCAAGGGAGAAGTAGCCTATCAGTTGGAATTGCCAGAAGGATTGTCTAAAGTCCATGACGTGTTCCATGTGTCGCAATTGAAGAAATGTCACCCAGAAATGGCAGATACACCATTGAGGGATGCCATTCCGCTAGAGGAGGTCCAATTGGAGAGTGATCTCACATATGAGGAGAAGCCTATAAGGATTTTGGATACAGCGGAGAGAATGACACGGACCAAGACGATCAAATTCTGCAAGGTTCAGTGGAACCATCACACCGAAGAGGAGGCTACGTGGGAACGAGAGGAGGATCTTCGAGAAGACCACCCACACCTATTTGCTAGCCACTCCGAAGCTCGAGGGCGAGCTTCATCTTAAGGGGGTTATTCTGTAACATCCCAAATCTTACATTTGGAATGTTTTGCATTTAGAGCATATGCATAGCATGGCATGTTTCAAAAATTTGCATTTTTGTTTGTTGCATTTGAACCCCTAAACAAAATCATGTTTAAAAAGAAATCATTTTCTTCTTTAAGGCAATATAGGCCAAAGTATTTTATTATTTTTATCTTTCCCAAAAATCCCCCTCAAAATAACCTAGGTGGATAGGTTTTCAAATTTCAAATTTTTCAAAATTTGATTCACCCCTTTTGGAGTTATATTTTAAAAGTTATTAAGGTTTTGGTTTTTGATTAAAAAAAAAGAAAAACGGACCGGGCGGACCGAGCCAGCCCAACACGCGCGCAGCGCGTAGTGCTAATGGGCCAGCCGGCCCAGCCAGCCCGCCCCGTCGCAGAAACGTTTGATCAAAAAAAAAACGCGACAGCCGCTGACGCGTGGGCCCCGCCCACGACGTCAGCAGTGACATCATCGCCGGAATCCGGCTCGGTTGCGAACCGCCGCCGCGGAATCCGCACTGGCCACCGCCTCCGTTTGCCCCTCGCCCAAGCCGCCACGACCCCTATATATATCGCGCCCCCCCGGGACCTCGACGTCCGCACCCACCGCCCTCGAGCCGCGCGCCGCCACGGAACCCTAGCCTCGCCGCCGCCGTTTCGCCCGCCGCCTCCCTCGGGAACTCTCGCCGCCGGCGAGGAACACCTCGGGAGCCCGCGCCGCCACCGCCCCCGAGCTCGCAAGGAGGAGGCGAGCTCGACGCCACCCTCGTCGTCGCCGGAGACCCCCGCCACCGTCGCCGCCATCCCCGTCCGCCGCCGGCCGCCGCTCCGGTGAGCTCCCCCGATGCGATTGATCCTGGGCCGTCGGATCTCAATCCGACGGCTCAGATCAGATCTGACCGCGTCAACGCTCGGGCTGACGTCACGCTGACGTCATGCCTGCGTCAGCGACCGTCCACCCCGGTCAATTTTCAGTCAATTCCGTTTATTTTCGTTTTAAAAACTCCAGAAATTGCCTAAATTTTGTAAATTCAATATCTTTAGTTTTATAACTCCGTTTTGCGCGTTTAATATACCAAATGAAAGAGAAAAATGAGTTCTATCCATCTATGCAATCAAATCTATATTTTGAGCTATATTTATTTGCTGATTTCAATTATGCTTTTTGGGCTATTTAAATCATATAAAATCAACCGTAACTCGAAATTCATCGAATCTTCTTTGTATGATCCTGTTTTGATTAGATCTATTCAGGAAAAATATCATTAACTTGTGTAGATGATTAATTCAAATTAGATATTGCATGTTCTTAATCTAGCCCTATTAATTCATTATAATTGCTTTAATTATTTTCCTTGCAACAAAAACACTTTCATTGCATCATGCATGTCATTAATAACCAGAGAACAATATAGATCTATTTTTGCATCACTAAGCTTTCATACATGCATGTGTTGCATATTTCTATGCCTTGTTGTTTATGTATGTCGATTGCAACGTGTAGATTACAACGATTACAACGATTGTGGTTGCGAGGAGTGTACGAACAGCTGCTCGTGTTGCCAAGGCAAGTGACACCCATGATCCTACTATTTTACTATATGCATTAGATTTTATAGTAGTTATGCATGTATAGGAGTTGAGTGTAATCGCTATGCTAGTTATTATTAGGGGTTGCTTCACTAACACCCCAGTGGAGTAATCATATGTGATCCTAGAATGTAGCATCCATGTGATAGACACCATCGTAGTGGTAGATTGCTTAGCCATGCTCTAGCTATTTCGTGGTTGGGTTTATTATCATGTTATGATGAAATTGTTATTTTAATTGCTTATGAAAACAACATGATAATTAATTAACCACTGGGCGGATTGCTAGAGAGTCATCAGAGTACAAAGTTTGGTGGGGACCGCCGCCCAGTATATTGAGATATTGTTTACTTTCCTTATGTAGTTGTTATTCCGTGCAACCATGTTTCATATTAGTATGGGCTAGACATAAATTGTAGGTTGTGGTGACTCGAACCCAACGTGTCCAGAGATGTAGAATAGTGGTAGTATGGTCCGGCTCGTGGTGGGTTTGGGGATCTACTTCTTATGGTTTATGGCTTGATCTTCTTTCCTTCCGTGATACTAGTGGTGTATCATGGTGTTTGGGGTCGATTTGGCAACATGGGTAAAGGGCACAAACCTCGCGAGGGTTAAAACTAAGATCTTAGCCGTGTTCCATTGGTTAGGAACAATTCAACAACTAGATGGGAAACATGACATATCTCGTTCATCCTTGTTTTGTTAATTATTAATAATTTGACTATGGGTTATTTGGAGAAGTGCCTGATGGTTTTTCAGCGTGCTAATCCAAAGGGTAGGAGCACTTTGCTATCAACCAAAGTGTCCAATTATGTGAAAAACCTAAATTCTAATAAATGATAGGTCAAATGCCTTTATGCAAAATAGCCTAGAAACTCCACCAGCCAAATATGCATATAGATTAGCACTTGCCATTTATATACCACCATAGTGTCACTTGCCATCATTGCTCAGAATGATCTGACCTCCTTTTGGGGGCTGCATATTCCAACGTGCAGGTTATTCGGATTCGGAATAGCGTTTCGTAGGTTTTCGAGGCTTCACATCAACCTTTGTTCGCCGGTGGCTTACAAACAAGAAAGATGGAGGTCTACCGCTGCTTTGCTGTTTGTTTAATATTTATTTGAGCTAGCACTTCGCTATGCAGTTTGTAATAAATTACTTTACTCTGGATAATTTCGATAGTTTTTGATACATTTGTTTCCTTTGATTACTATATGTGTTGTGTGTGCTGGTGAACGGTCCAGGGGCCAGTACTACACATAAAAGTATGGCTTGTGATGGGATGTACTACTACACGTATCAAACATGGCTTACACTTGTAAGCTGGGGTATTTTCCAGGGTATTTCACGATGCATCTCATTACTATGCATGTATCATCCTTGCCAGTGTTATCTGTAGTCCTTACCGGGACTACTTTTCTATCTTTCAGATGACAGAATTGTCTGCGCGACCCTCGAACCCCGAAGACATTGATTATTATGGTTATTTCAATCTCAGGCAAGTTCATCACTTTCTCATATCCTTCGCGGTACTTCATAACAAACTAATTGAAAAAAACTCTATCGTATTACCACCTAGTCGCAAAAGAATGCATGATCCTATTTTTACAATAATATGACTAATTAAATGACTACCCAAGTGGTAGTGTTCTGTTTGGTGGGCGGATGGAACCATGGTAAGATGAATAGGTCAAAGGAAGGTTCCATCTGCATGGGAAAGTATTATCTAGGAATTAATCACAAATGTCGTCAGAACTCGGTGCGCCGTAAATACCGCGTTAACCATGGGTCTTCTATGGGGGGAGTAAGTCAGCTGTGATCTTTTCTCTTTCGCATCTCAACGGGCTGCCAGAGACCTACGATGTAGGTCTTGCGAGACTACATGCACATGGGTGGGATCCCTTAATTCCCACGGACTCTGCAGGTCTATGATGGTCTTCCAGGGGCGCGTAGATATCCATCGTGAGGGGTGGAATCAGGCGTTCAACCTGCTGGCAGAAATGGGTGGGCATGCGTTGTGCGGAGAAGCACGGTTTGGCTTGGACCAACAACCGGGCCCCACACCTGAGTGGGAGTGGATAGGATCTCGAGCCTGGTTGTGCAACATGGTCTTGGTCGTCCATGGGTAAAGTAACGCACCTCTGCAGAGTGTAAAAGGATGTGGCATGCTACCCCCTGTTTCGGGAAGGAATTGTGAACGCTACAGGAAATGCAACTCCATGAAGTTCTAGTCCTGTGATGGTCTGGCGGGCATAGTTTTCAGAAGTAAAAGCAATCTCTTGAAGAAAGATTTACAAAACCTTGCATTATCTGATGACTCTTTCGAGTCCAAAGCTATAGTTAGTGCATCAAGCTACCTTCTATATATCATGAACTTGCTGAGTAACGCTCGTTACTCATTCGTTCTCGTTTGACCCCCTGCTTAGAGTTGAAGCCTATGGAAGTCGTCATCGTGAAGCCATAGCTAACTCCTGAAGCTAGGTGAAGTCATATATTACTTAGTCGGTGAGGCATCGTCATCAACAAAGCTGATGGAAGAGAATCTATCAAGGTGTAGGTGGAGTCCATTCATGTACTTAGCTGTTACAAGCCATAGATTTGGGCTGACATCAGCCGTAGTGGATTTAGTTCTGAGCTAGAGTAATTCTCCAGCTTAAATCTTCGCATTGCTTCTTTTGATGTTCATTCGTTTGAGATCTTCTTGATTCATCAAAGAGATTCTCAAGATTTTGTAATGAAGTTTGTATCCTATAGCTTTTCTTGGACCCGCTGTGTTTCTGTTGTACCACTCTGAGAGATGTAATATTCACGGATAACTCCTTCTGTGAGTATTACGTCACCGACTTGCGCACTACACATGCAGTGGTGTGCTGGGTCACCACAGATGGTATCAGAGCGAAGCGACCTTAGGTTTAAAACCTTTTAGGAGATCTGTAGGTTGGTAAATATTATAGGAAGCCATCTTATCTAAATCACATTTCTTACAACTATGATGATCATCCACTTGAGAATCATATGATCATACTTGTATAGAATCTTCTTACTCAACTTGATTAAAGATACTTATCTAATTTCTTAATACCTAGGTATCAATTGTTAAAGTCTATCATGTATCAGTGTTATTGAGAAAAACAGAATTCTGACATAGTCAGAGATGATTAAGTCAAAGGGATGATTTCCCCATTCTATGAATGAATAGGATGGAGTAGAACAGGGTATAAAGTAGGTATAGGAGTCATCAAGAAGGGATATTTGAGAATCATTAAGAGCTATTAAAACTTTGGAACTATGGGGTATATACCATATCCTTGGTTATCAAGTCTAGAGGTGAATCATTATAGTATAGTATAATATCGAATTAGGAGAAGGCAGGAGTATTGATGGAAGCTACAGTACTACTCCTACGATGTGATCAACACCATGAAGGATCAACAGATACCATGAGAAGCTTATCATAATCAAGATGAGGAATTTTAGTTACATAATACTTAGTCCGATATGGAACCAAGTTAGACAACAACTACTATAGGATCATTTTGTCTTGGTTTATTTCACTGCAGTAAGGCATGCAATTGGAGTAATTACCTGGGCAAAGAGTGGTTGTGCAGAATAGGATTACAAGGTAATATATACCTACTTGTAGTGTATAGCATTTAAGAGCCTTGGTACTTGAGATGTTTTACTCTAAGTACTTTTATTTCATGGGCTTTTGATGCATGAGTGATAACTGCATTTGGGATTTATTGGATCTTATTTGGATCTTTGATTGACTAGATCTGTACATGAAGATTGAACTTGATGTGCAAATGCATGTGCAAACACTGAGTTCTATCTTGATGTTAGTGGTCTAGAGGGTATAGGATTAGAATGAGAGCGGTCTGAGTTATCAGCAGATTGATACAACCACAACAGCTCGGGAAGACCCAGAAGTCAAGAAGGCAGAAGTTAATAAAGCCACTGACACTACAACAAACTAGACATGTAGGGACGTTCTCAATTAGACGCCCTTTGTCGCGTCTCTACGCGCCCAGCCCTTTGGTTCCTAAAGACGTTTCATTTTTTTTTTTTTTTTTGAGAATCACGCTGCCACTTTATTCATAAATCAAAACTCTAGGGATACAGACGCCCTCAGGCGGATCAACGAGCCAGACATGGCACCCTAGCGAAAAGCCCAGCGCCGCACGAGCCAAGTTATGGGGCTCAGTGTTCGACAATCTATTTTCGTGAACGAAGGACGCCTCCGAGAAGGTCCCCGCCATCGCTCTTATTTCATGCAAGATACTGCTATACCTTCCCAGGTTCTTCTCTCGAAGTGCTCTGATCACATTGGTGCAATCGCTTGCCACCTGGATGTTTCGGAGAAGAAGATCACTGGCCAAGTTTAGCCCCTCCCTGATTGCCATTGCTTCTAGGGTTTCGGGGTCTGAGATGCCATTGTAAACAACAGCCGATGCTCCCAAGTAAGTTCCCGTTGCCGTCCTTGCGACCACAGCAACTACTCCTGCTTCCTTGTTTCTGGCGACACCCGCATCAACATTAAGCTTTGCGGTGCCCCCTCTCGACGGAATCCATTTTGGTTGCCTCCTTTCAGTTGTTTTCCTCCCCTTCTTTCCTTGTCGTTGAATCCCTCCAAGTTCCGAGATAAAACTCTCAATGAAGGAGTGGGTGCTCAACGGGCTCTGGAATATGCCGTCGTGTATCACCTTTCGCCTCGCGTGCCAGATAGCCCATGCCGTCACGCACGTACGAGTGAGTTGATCATGAGGCAGGGTTTCGATCATCGCGAACAACCAGTTTCGCGCCTCCGGTTCCTGTACTTGGCTCATGTGTTCGGTCATGTCATTCTTGGCCAAAGCCCATACGCAGCGAGCCATAGTGCAGTCAATCAACGAGTGTCTCCACGAGTCCTCCGCACCGCAGATGCCACACGTACTTACCGGTGCAATGTGCCTCCGATGAAGGGTGTCATCAGTAGGTAGTGATTGCTTCGCCCAGCGCCATAAGAAGACTTTCAGTTTTGCTGGTACGTCTATATTCCATAACTTGGACCAGCTTTTTTGCATAGCATGGTGGTTGGAGTTTGCCGCAGACCCCTCCAGCCATGCTTCTCTCATTGCCCTAGTAGCAACGATCATACGGTAAGCTGAGCGCACCATAAATAGTCCATTCTTCTCATGATGCCACGCCCAAAAATCAGCTTGGACCCGGGTGCTAATCGGTATTGCTTGGATAGCCTGAGCATCCATAGGTAGGAAGAACGTATTCACCTTGGCCATATCCCACTCCCGCGTCGTCTGAATAATAAGGTCTGATACCCGTTGGGGCGGGTCAGGAGCATCATCACGACGGGCATATGGTCTCAAAGCTCCCTCCCGTGGGAGCCAATTGTCGTTCCACGGATTAGTATCTGCCCCGTTGCCAATCCGTCTGATAAGACCCTGAGCAAGGATTGCTTTCCCTTCCATGATAGCACGCCAAACCTGGGAGGGGTGAGATCCGAGTTCAGCTTCCAGAAACTCATTGTTGGGGAAATAAATTGCTTTCAGCATGCGAGCACTGAGGGTATCCGGGTGTTGTAGAATTCGCCACCCCTGACGAGCCAGAAGAGCTAAGTTAAATAATTCTATATCCCGAAAGCTCCAGGGTGTCGGAGGCACTAAACCTGGACTTCAGCTTCACCAATGACCCCGGGATAGATTCATGCAAGACAAAGGTTGTAACCACGCCCACTATGCCATCCTCCTAGGACGAGGACTTATGATCAGGCAAGAAGCCGGACGGTACTGGTGGTTAAAATAGTACACCCCTGCAGGGTAAATCTTTTCGAAAAGCCGTGTCCACGGTTACGGACGCTTGGGAATGGACGATAAGATCATAGAGAACCTGAAGAATAAAACTTGAGTAGACAGGTGTGATGCTGGATTGGTGGATGCAATGATCAGAAGCTGAAGAGAGTTACAATTTCTATCTCATTTCAAAACCTTCTTATAGACGTTGCCAAGTTGTTCTTTTAAAAGAAAACTAGCTTTCCGCAAAACAGCTACCATAAAGCCTTGCTAAAGCCTCATTCGAGCTATAGCTCTAGTAACCTTGCGAGTGCCTCCTGTACTCACCGTTACTTTGTTGAATTTTTATTGTATTCTAGCAGAGGACTTCTCGGAAGTCAAAGGTGGTTTCTTCGTGGACATCGACGAGTAGTCTGGGTTTTCCAGGTGGCAGCCTGGGGTGGTTAGGAGCAAGCTGGCGCTGACTTGTTTATCTGCAGGCCTCTTAGGCCATATTTTTGTTCCTGTTGTTTAGAACAACTATACCTGCTTCCGCTTGTTGTAATGTTGGGTCCGTGACCTCTGATTGTATTTTGCTATATTTTCTCTGTTAAGAGTTGAAATATATATGCTTTGTGTCGTAGAGACTGTGATGTGCCAGTTTGTTCCGAGTCTTGATCCATTTATTAGGCAACTTGGTTGGGCCCGGCGTTATGTCATGACTGAGGGGTTGTGGGCCGATGATCCATGACCGAGCCGCGCCTGCTGATGTGATTCAGCCTAGGGGATGGTAACTCTGGTAACCTTCAGTCGGGTATCGTAACCGGTGACATCCAACACTTTGCATAGTTTTGAGGTCGGGGCGTTACATTGTCCTTCTAGCACGACGGGCTTCTATCTCCTCACTATTGCGAGGAGGGATCACTTGATCATCTTGATCATTTGGGTCCCCGTCTTGACCAACTTGGCCTTGATCATCATCATCATCAACAACAACAACAACTTCTTCAACACTAGCTTAAACTTGAGGAGAGGAGGATGAGGATGGTTGATCTTGGCCTTGACCTTGACTAGCATGAATTATAGGAGTGGTTGCATCTTGCGTAGTAACTTGGTCAATAAGAGGTGGGTCTTCAACATGTTCTTGGGTAGGTGCAACACTTGGCTCCTTGGCTTGTTCTTCTATTATAGAGGAGGGCTCCACTTGGGTAGAGCATAGTCCTTCTTAGTCTCCATAAGGTGTCCCTTGATGGGGCAGAAACATCCCACATCCATCCTTCCTATGGCTTCTTGAGGCATTTCAACATCTACATTAGAAACATGAAATTGCGCCACTTGGGAGCCATTATTTTCCTCGAAAACCACACTACAAGATTCTATGACAATCCGTGAGGCTTTGTCAAAGACTCTATAAGTGTGGGATTCGGCATCGTAACCAACAAATATACCCTCAATAGTTTTGGATTGAAATTTAGACAACCTAACACCCTTTATCAAATAAAAGCACTTACAACCGAATACACGGAAGTAGGAGACGTTGGGCTTGTTGCCGATGAGGATCTCATACGTAGTATTGTACAAGCCCTTGCGGATGTAGAGGCGGTTGGAGGAGTGGCATGCGGTGGATGTGGCCTCGGTTCATAAATATTGGGGAGAAGAATACTCTGCCAACATGGTTCTTGCCATATCCAAGAGAGTGTGATTCTTCCTTTCGGCAACACCATTTTGTTGAGGAGTGTAAGTAGCGGAGTATTGATGACGAATGCCCTATTCACTAAGGAATTCATTCAAAGTATAGTTCTTGAACTCCGAACAATTATCACTCCTAATAGCCATGATTTGCACATTGTGTTGATGTTGCACTTGGTTGGAGAAGTTGATGATGGTTTGTTGAGTCTCACTTTTGCACTTGAAGAAATAAACCCAAGTGAATCTTGAATAATCATCGACAATCACCAAGCAATACTTCTTGCCACCAAGACTTGCCTCGGGCACGGCACCAAAGAGATCAACATGGAGAAGCTCCAAGATCCTCTTTGATGAAATAATAGTCTTGGCCTTATGCGAGATATCATGCATCTTTCCTTCAACACACGACCTACAAACGCGATCTTTGGAAAAGGAAACATTTTCTTTTAGTCCGACAATAAGGCCACCTTTGTGAAGAATTTGCAAAGTTCTCATGCTGACATGGGATAAGCGGCGATGCCACAACCACCCCACGTCCGCCTTTCCGAAAAGACACATTGATTGAGAGTTGGTAGAATTCGAAAAGTCCACCACGAACAACTCATTTTCAACATGTCCCACGTATGCGACGTCAGGAGTCTTTCTCCTCAAAAGTACCACAATATCTTCATAAAAAAGACAGAGAACCCCATCTTTCCAAGAGAGCGGACGGAAAGTAAATTGAAACCAAGGGATTCGACAAGCATGACGTTCACGATAGTGATATCGAGAGCAATCACAACCTTGCCGAACCCCGATACCTTAGACGAGGACGAGTCTCCATAAGTGACGGTTGCTTGAATGTCATTTGGGCGCAACTCCGTCACAAGTTCTTTGCTTCCGGTCATATGGCTAGTGCATCCACTATCAATTATCCATTTAGACCCACAGGAAGCATAGTCCTGCAAGAGATCATTGACTAGAGTTAGGACCCGAGGAGGATCCCTTCATGTTAGCAACAAGGGGCTTTGGAAACCAAATGGTATAGTCAATGTAACCCTCAATAGGACCAACATATTTAGCTTTCACAACACCATAATAATGAACATATAATAAATGGTGTGGATTGTTAGTTCCCGCGGAAATTCTACGAGTAGTGTTGTCCCTCATGACACCACTACTTGAAGCAATATTGTTAGCTTGTGCGGGTGTGCTACGAGTAGTGTTATCCCTAATGACAACACCACCCGAGGCACCATTGTTGGCCTTCTTCTTGTTCTCTTCTTCTTGTGCTTCTTATTGGCAACATAGCTAATTAAGACCTTGCTTGCCCACTTGTGGCCTTGGAGCACTCAATTGTGGTCTAGTAACAACCACATGAGGGATAGGGGCCACCACTTGTGGAGTAGAGACCAAAACCTTCTCAACTTGAGGTCCTTTGCCCTTGAGCCTTGCAATCTCATCTTTCAACCTATAATTTTCCTCAATAATATTTGCATGATCACAAGAAGAAGTAGAGGTGCTAGGGTTGTTAAGTTGATTAAGTTGAGTTTGAAGTTTTTCATGCAACTCTTTGAGGGAAGAATGTTGACTCTCCAAAGCTTTGTGAGCCTTGGTTAGTTTTTCAAACTCCTCGGTTAGTTTACCATGACCAACACCAAACTCAACCTTATCCTTTTTAGCCTTTTTATATTTAGAAATTGCATGGTCACGTTCCTTAGTGCTATTAGAAACAAGTTCATTATGTGTTTCTTCAATAGATTAAAGTTCCTCCTCAAGAGAAACTCTACCATCATGCTCTTCCTCAAGAGTCATAGAGAGAGATGCAATTTCATCCGCAACCCTTCTCTCAATCTCACCTTTCTTCTCAAGAGCTTCATGGGCCTCTCCCAATTGGCTCATGAGATGATCAAAGTACTTCTTGGTCTCCCCTTGTATGTTAGACATAAAACGTTCCAAAGAGAGAATTTCATCTTCTATTCTAAGACTAGCAAGATTTTCAAGTTCACTTGGGGTCTTAGAGATGGGACAAGGTGATACCTCCGAGGCCTTAGCCATGAAGAACTTGGCATTAGGTTGAGGATGATTCTCATTGGGGGATTCAAATAGAGATGAAGATGATGGAGTAGAAACAATAGCAAGAGCGGCCACTTCACTTGTGGTTTCTTCTTCTTCATCACTTCTGGAATCATATTCCTCTTGATTCACTAGCACAAACTTTGTGGGATACTTCTTGTTGAATGGTTTCTTCTTCTAGTGAGGTTTCTTGTAGTCATCCTTGGACTTTTCCTTGCGAATGAGCTTGCCACTAAGGAGTTCTCTATTTTCATAGGGACATTCCGCAATGAAGTGGTGCTTATCTTGACAATTGAAGCAAGACCTCACTCGTTGAGTCCCATCATTGCCATAGCAAGACTTGGTCTTCTCCTCAACATATTTATTGGCTTTGGGAGGATTGTTCCAAAAAAAATTGCAGGGTGAGAGCAATGATATCCTTGAGCACGGGATCATATTCTTGATCCTTCAATGGATCCAACTCCTCATGGCCTTCTTCTTCATACTCAACCTCTCTTGACATAACCTTGGCCTTCAAAGCAACGACTGTCCCTTTATGAATTCCTATCGACCTAGCACGGTTGTCAAGAGCATTCTTGGTTTGCACTGGATACGAGAACAACTCTTGCATAACTTGGGTTGAGGTCAAAGAAGCAAATTCATGTCTTCCTTGAATGCTCTTCAAGTCCGCGGGCTCAAATGGCATGAGAGCAATCATGTACTTCCTTTTGATCCAAGCATCATCAATGTACTTGGCACCCACATTGGAGAATGCGGCGGCAAGATTCTTGAGCCTTCGGTACATGCCTTCATGGTTCTCTCCATCATGCATATAGAACCCTTCGGCCTCATTGCTCAAGGCATCATATCTATTCCTTTGCATGCTCTCATTGCCCACAAACATGATGACAAGAGCGTCCCATGTTTCCTTGGCGGTGAAATATTGTTGAAGATGCGGCATGTGGTTAGGACCCACGGCTTGTTGAAGAATTGACAAGGCGGTGTAGTTGAGTTGACAATCTACGGCTTCTCTTCTTGTTAAGTTCTTGGGGTCATGAGGCTTGCATACATCACGAGTAACCCTCCAAAGCTCGATACAAGAAGAGTTCAAAAGTTCTGTACCATTTTTGGTGGAGTTTTCTGCGGAAGCATTTTTAGATGGATCACCATCATCCCCTTTCTTGGCGCCCTCCGGAGGTTCTTCCGGAGGGGATGAGCCAGTGACCTCCGGTCCTTTGGCTTTCAAAAGTTCCATCAAGACTTGACGCAACTCATCGATTTTGGTGTCTATGGATGAGGTCAATGAATTTTTCAATTCATTGAGATCATTCGTAGATACCGGCGCCACGGAACCTTTGGTATCCGTCTCATCAACCATACTTAAACTCTTAGGCAGTTAAGCCTTATAGAAGAGCCGAGGCTCTGATACCAATTGAAAGTATAGTATAGGAACCTAGAGGGGGGTGAATAGGTGCTACGACCAATTTTAATTTTTCTTCACAATTAGGCTTGACACAAAGGTAAATTCTCTAGATAGTGAAACTAAGGTGAATTTACCTATATGACAAGGATAGCAACTAATGCAACTAGTACAACAATAAATGCAACAAGTACAAGTGAGTAAAGATAAGGGAACAAGATGACCGAGAGGAAGCACGCGGAGACACGATGTATTCCCGAGTTCCTCCTTGTTAAGGGAGTACGTCACGTTGGAGGGGTGTGAGCTCGCCACGAAGGCCTACTCAACGCCACAAAGGCCTCACCCTATTCTCCGATGAACCCCGCCACAAAGTCCTAGACCACCTTCCACTATTGATCCCCTTTGAGGCGGAAATCGAATCCTTTACAAACAAGTTTGGGGCACACACCCACAACCAAATTGGGGGCTCCCAAGAATCAAAAATCACCAAGAGTAGCAAGAATCCTAGGTTCTCTACAAGAGGAAACCCTAGGCAAAGATCCCTCAAGCTAATGAGGGGGAATGGAAATCCGGTTGGTGAAGATGTAGATCCGGGGCTTCTCCTTCAATCCTCCAAGTTTCAAAAAGTTTGGGTGGAGGAGATGGGAGATTTAGCTTGGTGGTTGAGCTCAATCAATGGGAACTTTAATTATGGACGATATACCCTTGGGGAAGAAGGGGTGCATCTATTTATAGCTCCACCAAGAAACTAGCCGTTTTCTGTGCAGTCGACGTACAATCCGGAATAATCCGGAGCAATCCGGATTGCAACAAAAGAAATCACGTTCAAGTCGGAATCGCTCCGGATTGGTCCGGAATGATTCCGGATTGCAACAGAGGTTTTCGCGGCCATGTCGGAATCCCTCCGGAATCAATCTGGACCCCGGAATCACCCGGAATAATTCCGGATTGCAACAGAGAGATTTGCGGTCATGTCGGAATCCTTCCGGAATGATCCGGAAAAATTCCGGGTTGCACTGAAAATATCTTCTTTGAGCCAAAAAAACGTCCGCCGACCTTTTATCCTTTTCACCATTTCTTTGACACCGTTTATGTGCTAATAAATATTATAACCTTTTCAACAAATAGCACACACGGTTAAAACTCATTTATGTTGTTAACAAACACACAAAACATGGAGATATTGAAAATGCACTTTCACCTGTGCTGCCGCTGTGCCTTCTCGGTCGGCCATCAAGAACGAGCTTCGCCCGAGCTTCTTCGATGATCATTTGGAAGCGGCGTCGTCCCTCCCGGGTCGCCCGCGACCTGTCACTTCCCCGCGCAGGATTGCTCCCCGCCGATGAGCCCGGTTGAGCTGCACCGGAATTCTGTGACATCACCGTTACCTCACCGCTAACATCACTAACATTATTACTGTTTAAGTAGCAATTTTTAGTAGTATTTTTTAGATGTGCTATGTAGGTAGAAATGGTATTTGTCAGAAATGTTATTTGTTAAGATTTTTAGTAGTAATCTGTTAGAAATGTTATTTTGTTAACATTTTTAGTAGCAATTTGTTAGAAATGTTATTTTGAATAGGTAGAATTACTGAGTCATTTTTCCTGTCTAATCGAAATACTAAATTGTTTTATGTTTCTTCTGTATTAGTTAAGCTATGGACAACAGCGGCAGAGAAAATGAAGAGGATATCTTCGACATTATGCGCACCGGTGAGAACAAGATGACGACTCAGAATTTCTGAACGACTTCGGTGAGGAAATTGACCAAAAACCAAGAGACGAAGGACAAACAAACAATGATGATGAAACAACGAGGTGTATATATTCAGCCTCTGGTGATCATTAGATGTATTAACTGATTTGTATATATATTAACGAATCTTTTTTCTTTTAGCCCTCCGGATCGAGCTAGTCTCTTAGAAGGCAACGAGGCCCGACCATAAAGTTGAGCGATGATGCCAAGTTCAACATCGACGCAGTCGCTCAAGATGGCGAACCGATTGCTCCCTCAAATCACACCCGTTAATTTATAAGTCAGTTCGGAGTTACTGTTAGGGGCAACATCCCGATCACCACTCGAGAATGGAATAAGGCAAAGGTAGATCGAGGAGCTAGTTATGTCGATGAAAGATCGAAATATTTGCTTTGGGAAAAGCTCTTGTCACATTTCAACCTACCAAAGGGTATCACCAGATGTCCAAAATTTGGAAGTCAAGGAGTGGGCTCTTAAGAAGATGGCCACACAATTCCAGAGCTGGAAGAATCACTGGGATGCATTTGTGGCGTACAAGAAATCATCCAAAGCTCTAGAAAGGTCGAAGAAAAATAACTTCAATGCTGAGAAAAAGAAATATCACCATGTTCTGGGGACAGGTGGCCACAAGAGAGTCGTGCCTAAGTGGGAACAAAATGAGGCTGCCCTGCTTGCTGAAGGGGTCATTCCAGCTACATGGGATTGGCCCGAGAGTTCCAAGCATTCATTTTACGCGCATGGGTGAAAGTTGGACCCAGTGATAGGGGAGATTATTGCAGAGGTGGATCCTAAAACAACCTCCGACGATTTACATCAAGCAATACACCATGCTTGAAAAAGAAAGTTCTAGCCCGAGAGAGAAACGACAAGCTTACATGCGCTCTCAAGAATCCTGAATACGGAGGACGCACACTAGGCAGAGGCCTTGTTCCATGGGTGGAGGGATTTTTGGAGTGGAGCGATAGTTATAGAAGCCGTTAGAGAAAAAAGGAGACCGGTTTTAGAATATGGAAAAAAGAATGAGGAGTTGGAACGCATATTACTGCGGCATCGGGAGCAAGCAGATCCAACATTTGATGATATCACGGGGAGGACTATGGTCCAATATATGAGGAAAATCAGTGTGGGTTCCACGCGGGTCCAGACTGATGATGCATTGCTGGCTCGCTACCCCGTGGATGATATTACAGAGAGGAAAGCTTGTGAGGTACACCAGTCAATGAAGAACATATCCATGAAGGTGATGGTCCGCTTTGCGATTCCAGCTGGCTATGGTCGTGCGATTCCTAATGCACCTAGAGCAACCATCCATGGCTGTGCGATTCCAGTTGGCTATGGTCGTGTCGGCGTGGATGAAGTTTTGAAGGGATACGTGGAACTGGAGCTTGACATTCCTGGAGGTGAAGGGGAGATGACACTTAGAGAAGTCAGGCATGGTGTCATTCTATGAATAAAGGAATGCATCATGTTTTCAGACTCGGCGCCAAGGCCACCGACTCCTCCGAGTAGAAATACACCTCTAAGTCCACCCCACCTCGATAGGGAGCCCAGTGTGAGTCCATCTTGATCTCCCATGCGTCATCCGACTCCACCCCCTATGTCCCAGCAGCAGGAGCAAAAGCGGAAGACCACCGCTCCATCGATTAGTACTACTCGTAATTAAGGTACACGGAAGAAAGAAAAGGTCTTCAAGGCTCGTGAATAGTTAGCTTACGAAATGAATGATGAGGAAACCAAAGCGGTCGTGGATGCCAAAGTGAAAAGCGATTTTTGCAAAGGTACGGCCCGAGCCAAAGGATATAGCACTTGTGAAAACCGTTCAACACTTCGTGGAGATGCTTGAGCGACCACCCTCACATGTGGCTAATAGGATATCATACTATGACCGCTATATTTTGAAGACATATAACAAAAAAAAGAAGCACACGACAATTAGTGCGAGCTGGAAAAAAGTTCCCCAGCTCGAAGAACAGAAAGTACAATCGATCCCCCCCCCCCCCCCGCTCAAGGTATTTTTCGACAACATTGTTAGCGAAACAGGCCTCAGTGTTACTCAATTTTTAGGAAAAGAGGATATCACTAAGGCTGCAGTAGCAAGGAAATATGTCCACGTGCAGCCTCTGGTCACTCCTAAGCATGTCCCGTAGCTACCAACACAAATGCGAAGATTGCAGGAGTGGTACATGGAAGTCACAAAGGAAGAACGAATGATGATCATGGTGAAAGTTAAGGAACAGCATTACTTCCAGTACTACGCTATATGCATTGAGCTTGATTAATTGTTTCATTTGTACAATTAAGACGCACTCAAAAAAATCTCTCGTCAGTTGCTATTGTCTGTAAATGATTTATTTCTGTAATTTAAGTCTTTAGCTCAACTTGTTCATTGGTTGTAATTATCTTTACACTATTCTTTTATATTCTATTATGTTGATTGAAGATTCTCAAATGCAAAAGAGAGAGAATCTATGACACTTGTTCATTGACCCATATACCATTAATTTTATTACGATAAGAGACTACCCGATACGTCATAAACGTGTCCTTAATTTCTGATGTCCCATGTTGTTTTCATGCCATATGCTACATGTTTTCCTCACACTTTATGTCATTTTTATCAATTTTCGGGGACTAAACTATTGACAAGATGCCTCAGAGCCAGTTCTTGTTTTTTGATGTTTTTAGTTTCAGAAAAGTTGTTCTGGAAATATTCTCGTAATTGGAAAATTTGAAGCCCGAAAGTCTTAGAATTCTCGAAGGTTCCACGGAGTCCCGAAGAGGCCCGGAGGGGGGCCATGATGGCTACCGTTGGTAAACCCCAAGAGAAAGGTTCTAAAGAGTGCATAGGAAAGTTTTTCCTTAGAAAAGAAACCAAGGTTGAATCGACTAGTAGGAGGACAAGCAATTTCTGAAGGTTGATGCGATTGATGTGGTAGGGAGCACTACTGGTTCAGCGGCAACATGGAACCTACACAACACAATCAATTCAGTTTGCCCCAACGAAGCAGTGAGGTTTTGAATCTCACCGGTTTTGCTAAACACAAAGAGGTTAAACGTATGGTGTGGAAAACAATATGAGAACAATATGAAAACATCAGTAGCAGTGTGAAAACAGTGGAAGCAGTGTGAAAATAGTGGAAGTAGTGGTTGTATTATCAGTATGAGAAAATGGACCAGGGTCCACAGTTCACTATAGGTGTCTCTCCATAAAAGATAACTAACATGCGTGGTGAACAAATTACAGCTGGGAAATTGATAGATAATGAAACATGCATGACATGATGATTACTATGAGATTCATGCGGGCATTACAACAAGATACATAGACCGTCATCCAACTACGTCTATTACTAATAATCCACCCTCCGAATATCATCCGAACAAATCTTGGGTATTAAGTTGCAAGAAACAGATAATCGCAGTAAGAAAAGTGCGTAATGTACAAAATTTAAACAAAGTAAACATCGTTGTTTTCTCCCTAATGGCAACAGCACATCCTCCGTTTGTCACGTTTCTGTCACTCGAGCACAGATGCAAAGGAGGCATGAACCCACTATCGAGCATAAATACTCCCTATTTGAGGCACTAGTATCTACGTGGCCAAAGCATCTACTAACAACGGAGAGCATGCAAGATCATAAATAACATACACACGAAGACAACATGATAGAGTGATAATCAACAGACATAGCATTCAAATATCATCGGATCCCATCAAACACAACATGTATTATAACAATAAGATGGTCTCGATCATGTAGGGAAGCTCATAAGATCTAAACATGAGGCATAAATAGAGGACAACCATCTAGCTACTGCTATGGACCCATAGTCCAGGGATGAAGTAGTCACGCATCACTTCGGAGGCGGGCATGGTGGTGTAGAGACCTCTGGTGATGATTTTCCCTTACGGCAGGGTGTCGGGGCGAACTCCAGAACCCTCCCGATCTCGGGTTGATGATGACGCCGGCCTCGGGTGTTTTTCATCGAAAAGTGGTATATATTTAGGGTTCACACAACAGGGGGAATATATAGACGAAAGGGCGATGGCGGTAGGCGTCCGAGGGGACCACACCACCCATAGGCGCGGCCAGGGGGCGTGTCGCCCTATGGTGTGGCCCCCCTGTGGCCTGATACGTCCAAAATGTATCTCCTTTTCTGAACACTTTTGCTATTGTTATCATCTAAACTTGTGAGTTTTGGATACAACTAACACGGACTAACGTTGTTTTCACCAGAATTGCCTTAGTGTCTTGTTTTTGTGCAGAAAAATCAACTTTCGGGAAGATGCCCAGAAAAGATCCCAAAGATCTTAAAACACCCGAAGACCCCTGGAGCTAGAAGTAGTCCCGGAGAGGGGCCATGAGGGGGCTACACCACCCCTGGGCGCCCCCCTTGGCCGCCACACCTGGTGGTGTGGGGCCCCCAGGCACCCCCTCGGGATCCCCTTTCGACTACTTATCGCCTGTAACCCTAAAACAATAGGGGGTTCATAATATTCCACAGAAACACAACAGAGCGCCGCCGCCACCTCGAAACTCAATTCGGGGATTAGAAGCTCCTGTTCTGGCGCCCTGCCGGGACGGGGATTCGAAGGAGATCATCGCCATCATCACCGCCACCTCTTCTCCATCAACCATCCATGTTTCCCCCGTCCATGTGTGAGTAAACACCAATGCAGGCTGAGAGGGATGGAAGGGATTGGATGAGATCGATCATGTTATAATGCCAGATTGTTAGGGCATAGTGCCTAGTATCCGTTGTTAGTGTTTTCTACCGTTCCTGTAACTTGTTATGCTTAATGCTTGTCACTTTGGGCCCGAGTGCCATGATCTCAGATCTGAACATGTTATTGTTTCATGAGTATAATTATGTTTCTTGATCATATCTTCAAGTTTTTTATACATGTCATTGTCTGGAACCCGAGGCCGCAAAGTGACAAAAATTGGGACAACCGGAGGGGATGGTTATGATGTGAGGATCACGTGTGTTCATGGAGTGTTAATGCTTTGCTCCGGTGCTTTATTAAAAGGAGCACCTTAATTACCAGTAGTTTCCCTTGAGGCCCCGCTGCAAACGGGCTGGTAGGACAAAAGATGTTGTGCAAGTTTTTCTTTGCGAGCACGTATGACTATATTGGAACGCATGCCTATGGTTTGCCTAGAACTTCGATGCTTTATTATTATTATCTGCAATGCCCATGTTTATATTATTACATGAACTATCTTATCCATGCAATGCCCGTTCATCCATTCCCTTTGCCTACAGTACTTTCATCTTGCTGTTTTCCGCGATTGCTACTGCTGTTACTATTTTACTCCTGTTGTTATTTTACTATAACTGCTGATATAAAATGGTTACCACTGATAAATTGTCAACTCGGTTGTTAAGGCTTATAAATATTCTTCGGCTCCCCTTGTGTTGAATCAATAAATTTGGGTTTTACTTCCCTCGAAGACTGTTGCCATCCCCTATACTTGTGGGTCATCAAGACTATTTTCTGGCACCGTTGCCGGGGAGCATAGCTTTATTTATTTTCTCACTTGAATGTGACATTGTCTGCTGCAAGACTTTCATCATGGGTAAAAATCGTGATGGAAAAGTTCCTATATTATCATCCACTACAAGGAGAGGTATAACTCTGAACACCTCTGTTGCTCTTGATTCACCATCTGTTATGAGTAAGCTTCTTACACCACCACATGCTACACACACTGTTACTTCTGCTGAGTCTGAAAATGCTTCTACTATGCTTGATGATACTAGTTCACTAGGTCTTTTCCTAGATGCTACAATTGCTAAATCGAAACAAATTGAAATTGCTGAAATCATGTTGAAAATGTTGGTACATCTGTTAATTCACCTGAAATCCCTAGTGATGATCTAGATGAAACCTATAATTAACTTAATGATGACTTTGTTAAGGAAGCTCAAGCTACTACAAGTGCAAGTGCTCTTAAGAGTCTTCTTGCAAGACATGATGTTCAATATAAATCTTCTCTTGATGCTAAGTTTGCTATATCTCCCATACACATTAGAGAAAAGGATTATGATTTATCTCTAGATTTATCTTATATATCTATTGTTCAGAAGGGACCTTTTTGTGTAACTGAAAGTAAAAGTGCTATGGAACATATGAATGAGCTTTCATCTTTGAGTAGTTTATTTTCTGATGATACTAAGTTGCATAATTATTTTGTTACCAAGATCTTCCCTTTCTCATTGAAAGATGAAGCTAAAACTTGGTTTAACAATTTGTCACCTGGATCTGTTACTAGTCCTATGGGCTTGGTTAATGCTTTCTTTCAAAAATATTTCCCTGCTAGTGCTCAACATGCTGCTATGAAGGATATCTTTAACTTTGAGCAATCTGAAGGAGAGAAATTACCTGAATCTTGGTCAAGGTTTTGTTCTTTTATAAGAGCTATCCCGAGAAATCCATTACCTAAAATGAGCTCCTAGATATATTTTATAATGGACTAACTTTTGAATCTAGGACATACATGGATTGTTGTGCTGGTTGTATTTTCAGGAAAAGAACTCCAGAAGAAGCTGAGGAATTATTGGCTAAATAGCCAAAAATAATGATGATTGGAATATACCCGAGCCTACACCTACACAAGAGCCAACACCAATACTAACACCAAAGAAGAGAGGGATGATTTAATTAAATGATGAGTTGGTGAAGGAAGCCAAGAAATCTCGTAAAGAGAGGGGTATTAAATCTGAAAATGTGACGAATCTACCACCTATAGAAGAATTATGTAAGCCAATTCCTCATCCATCAACAGTTGAGGTACACTCTCTCTAATACTTTGATAATATAGATATTCCCTCTTCTAAACCACCTGATCAATGCTTAGATGAATTTGATAATTATGCGGTTAAGCAAGACAACTTTAATATGAGAGTGCAAAATCATCTTATGCAGAACTCTAGAGCTATTGATAATTTGCATGGTACTATTGAGAGAACCTCTAATGATGTTAAAATGCTTGTTAAACATTTTCATATGGTTCAAACTCAAATTGATCAACTCACTAAAGTGCAAAAGGATATGCTAGCTAATGCTTCTAGAGAAAAACATGTTTGTGAATTAATTACTAGAAGTGGTGTTTCTACTCAGGATCCCTTGTATCCTGAAGGACATCCTAAAAGAATTGAACAAGATTCCCGGCAACCTAAAAACAATAGTTCTCCTTCTAAGAAAAAAAAAGAGATAAAACTATTGTAGAATCTCCTGAACCTGCCAAAGATCCTAATAGTATATCTATCTCTAATGCTAAAACTGGAAGTTGTAATGATAAAAGTGATGCTTCTGGTAAAGAAGAAACTGTAGCTGAACCTGGAAAGCAAATTAAAATTGTGAAGTATACTAAGGAGGATTTCATTGCTAATAAACATGTTAATGCAAGAGAACCTTGAGTACAAAAAGCAAGGGCTTTTCCTAATAAGAAACACAAATCAAAGGAAGAAGAACATTATAACAATTTTTGTGAGTTGATGGAACCTTTGTTTTTGCAAATTCCTTTGACTAATGATATTAATTGCCTCCTTATTCTAAATATATGAAAGATATTGTCTCTAACAAAAGGAAAATTCCTAATGGGGAAATTTCCACTATGCTTGCTAATTACTCTTTCAATGGAAAGGTTCCAAAGAAGCTTGGAGATCCTGTTATTCCTACTATCCCTTGTTCTATTAAAATTAATTATGTTAGAACTGCTTTATGTGACTTGGGAGCTGGAGTTAGTGTTATGCCTTTTTCTCTCTATAAGAGGCCCTCTCTGAAAAAATTGATACACACTGATATATCTTTGCAAATGGCTGATAAATCTACTGCTATTCATGTTGGTATATGTGAGAATGTTCATGTTCAATTGACTACTAATTGTTTGATATTAACTGACTTTGTTGTGTTGGAAATGCCTGAAGATGATATATGTCTATTATTCTTGGGAGACATTTTCTTAACACTATAGGGGCTGTTATTGATTGAAATCAAGGAAAGGTAACTTTTAATGTTAATGGTAAGGAGCATACTGTTTATTTTCTCAAGAAGATTGATAGAAGATATGGTTTAAATTCAATGGAAAATATTGAGACCATCAAGATTGGAGAATTTTATTGTCCCATTCCATTGCCACCAAAAGAAAATTAAATTATTATGATTCGGACTATGTCTATCAAGGTTGAGGTAACATAATTATTTAGTGATAAGCAAAGTTTTTCTTCATAAAAAATGTTCTAGTAACAAGACTCGATCAACCTTGTTAATAAAATGATTTTGAATGAAGACGACAATGTTTTCACTATGTTTTCACCTTCCCCGTTATGTTATCACCTTGCTACCTTACTATGATTATGTTTTCCATCATCCATAGTCATCTTTTCATCATGTTATCATCTTGATTACTATGGTTATGCATGTTTTCACCATCCATATTTTTGTTTTCACCACTTCCAGCTTTGTTTTCTCGGGTTATTTCCCATTGGAGTGTCTTAGAACCTTTGTAGTTCTGGTTTTGGTTTTGTTTTCCACCTTTCCACATTTATTTTTCTGGGTTTTAATTAATTATTAATTCTGAAAAATACCTCAAAAATAAAGTTTCTTGAAAAATTCCAGAAACATTATAATAAATTTTTACGTCAAAAATGAGTCAGAGAGGAACCTGGGGCACCCCAGGGGGACCTACTAGTCAGGCACACCATAGGGTGGCGCGGCCAGCCCCTGGTGGCGCCAAGGCATGGTGTGCCCCCTGGCCCTCCACTAACTCTCTCCCCTGCCAAAGATTTCGTTCTCTTACCCCAAACTCAAAACATTTCCTAGATACCGAGTTCTTGCTGTTCTTCCTCGAGATTTTTCGATATCTTTTCTCAATCCACCTTTGTTGCTGAAATTTGGTGCATTTGCTCTCCGTTATGTGACTCCTCCGATTATCTGGTGGAGTATTTCTCGAGTATTTTGGTACTTTAGGTGACAGCTTATGTGAGTTTGCATGCATGATTTAAGTTGAAACAATATAGTTTTGACGCATGTTTAGCTCTCCTACAAGTGTCTATAGTAGTTTCCACCTTATAGTTGCTTGAAACCAATTTTTGTGATGATTGTTGAAAATTTCAGAAATGGACAGCCACAACTTTGGAGAAATATTTAGGAGTGATGCACCTACAAGAACAAGGCCCTCACGTTCATCTACTCTATTGAGGCCATCCTATAATGAAGACCTTATTGCACCAAGAATCGATGATGCGGGAGGTGATGGAATTGCTAATCCATCTTGTTTCCCTTGCTATACATTTTTTAGAGGTGCAGGTATACTTGATGACTTCTTGATGTTGATTGAAAGGGTTGGTTTAACCAACTACATGCATGATGAAAGTCCCCAATATGCTATTCTGACAAAGACTTTTGTTGAGAGTTTTAGATTTCATAACTCACCATATAACCCAACTGTTGCTTTTAAAATATATGGTAGTCCTTTTTCCTTGTCCTTGGAGATTTTTTGCAGAATTATAGGTATCAACACCTCCGGGACAGCATGCAAGATCTAGGAGAGACCCGCTGATCTCATGGAGCTCTATCAAGGAGTTACCAATGATGATTGCCGCTCAGCTCAGCGCGGGAAGATATGGAATATTCAAATTCCTGCTCTCAGATATTTTACTTACTATGTTTCTACTAGTGTCCTTGGTAGGGAGAACACTAGCAACATTTAAAACTATCATCTTGTTTTTCTTGCTGCCGCACTTAACCGTAGCAACAAGTATAACCTTGGTTCTCTTATTGCTCACCGCCTAGCTGCTAAGGGACCCATTTATGGGGGCATTATTCCTACACGTATAGCAACTTCTCTAGGCTTTCCTATTGCTTCCCATGATGAATTGATAGCTCTTTATAGACTTGATCTTGCTACCATGAAGGCTCATCATTTTTTTACTGCTAACTCTACTGCTGAACATTTAGTGTATAGAGTTTTATTTGTTGACGGAGATGAGAGGGAAGTTACTTTTCCGCAACTTGTTTTGTTCAAAGTTGACAGGATGCCATGGTCGCGACCGAAGGGAGAGCTAGACGAGAAGCTGCGCTTGATGGAGTTCCAAAGGAAGCAGATGAGGCGAGATGCGCCTTCAAAGGACTACACCATGTAGTACACCGAGGCGTCCTCGAGCACATACCAGGAGGAGGGCTCATACTCGGCAAACTAAGGGGGGCCACCTCATGGCCCTCTTGGGATTGATCTCCACTTAGGCCAAAAGCCTAAGCTTGGGGGGAGGTATACCGACATCACACTCATATATATATATATCATATTTCTGTCAGTTCTTTGTATATCCATGTTTTTGTTTCTTTCGTTTGTTTTCGTTTCTTTCGCTTCTTGCGTTTCTTTTTGTTTTTATCGTTTTGTTCTTGCTTTCCAAAACACAAAAATACCAAAATTATTTATGTTGTTTCTCTTTATTTGTTTCTTTAGTTTCTTTTGTTGGTTTGCTTTACTTTCTCGTTACGGTTTAATATTCAAAAATCCAAAAATATTTTGCTTTGTTTGCTTGTTTCTTCTAGTCTTGTTTTAAATCGAAAACCCAAAAATATTTGTTGTTCTTCTTTGGTTTTGTAAAGTTTATTGCAAAGTTCATCGGTCTTCCTTGTCTCCATTGGAGTTTGGTTATCATTCTATATTATTCAATCCACAAGTGGAGAGCAATAATGATGATTTACGACAATTCAAGTTGTGGTGAGAGGCTGGTATGAACTCTATTTTTTTTATTTTTGTACATATACTCATCCATGTGGACATTCTTAGTTCGTTCGTGTAAGGTGTAGGTTATTAATTGATGCTTAGTAGTTCATGTTCTCACATGTTTAGTTCCATCTTATCAATATAAGATAGCATGTCGTATAAATTTTGCTTGCAGTGTTTTATTCATAGAAGGGTATAACATTGTGGTATCTCCCTCTGATTGTTTCGCTTGAATCGACTTGGCACATGCTCACGCATGCATATGACTGGAAACAAAAGGTCAATTAAGCCTCGATGATTTATTTTTCCTCAGAGTATATGTATAACTTTTATGCCGCTGTTAATTTTGTTTTGTCGCAAGCATGATTATGATAGTTGTTGCACTCTTGATTGTCGCTCCTCGTCTATTGCTAGAATTCACCTGTACTTAATATGATCTCTACTCGTGCATCCAACTCCCAAAAACCAAAGTTTTCCAAATGTGTCCATCATACCTACCTATATGTGGTATTTAATCGCCACTCAAAGTAAATTTCTCATGTGCTACTTTTAAAACTGCTCATGAGGACGTAAATAGAGAATCTTTATCTCACTTGTTGATTGGATTTCACACCCTTGACTAGTGTCTTCATCCGCTTATCCAAATGATAGAAGAGCTGGCAGCGGGGTGCCCAGCCCCAAATTAATACAACAAATTCTCTTCACTATTTTTGCCCCTGATTTATTAGTCAAAGCATAATTGTGTAAACAAAAGAGAAAGAGGGATGAACTTCTACCCTGATGTGTCCTTCTATGGCAGCCGCTCTTGTGAAGTCTAGTTGGATTTTTACGTACTGTATTGTCTCTTTACCATTCGTTGACATAAGCATACACCTCTCTAAAAAATGTTTTCAATACCTCTGTTTAATAAAATAAAAATCTCTAGCACATGAGTTAATCCTTGCTTCCCTCTACGAAGGGCCTTTCTTTTAATTATATGTTGAGTCTTCACCTTCTCGCTTTATGCACCTTCTTGAGAGCATGGCTATCATTCTCAGTGTAATGTGCTTGTCCCAAAACACGGTTGATTGTGGTATAACTTTGATGCTTGTATCTTTGATATTTTTAATTCTAGTCTTCATTTGAATTTCAGAGGTGCCCTAGAATTTATGTTTTGCTCCATTATTAAGGGCAAGCGAGTACAATTTATCATACCCTATTATGAGCATTGCAATCCTGCAGAACTATATACTTTATGTTCTTTATTATTAGTTTGTTGGTATCTCTTCATGGTTTGCATAACTGCTAGGTGACTTTTATCTTGCATACATATTATTATGAATTTCCTGAGCACTTGATCATATAGTGAGTATATTTACATCATATGAAACAAATGTGTTCGTAAAAGTTCTTTTTATCGCACTCAGTTGTCACTGAATTGCTTGAGGACAAGAAATAAGCTAAGCTTGCGGCGAGTTGATACGTCCAAAACGTATCTCCTTTTTTGAACACTTTTGCTATTGTTTGCATCTAAACTTGTGAGTTCTAGATACAACTAACACGGACTAACACTGTTTTCAGCAGAATTGCCTTGGTGTCTTGTTTTTGTGTAGAAAAATCAACTTTCGAGAAAATGCCCGGAAAAGATCCCAAAGATCTTAAAACACCCGAAGACCCCCGGAGCCAGAAGGAGTCCCGGAGAGGGGCCAGGAGGGGGCCACACCACCCCTGGGTGCGCCCCCTGGCCGCGCCACCTGGTGGTGTGAGCCCCCAGGCACCCCCTCGGGCCCCCCCTTTTGACTACTTATCGCCTGTAACCCTAAAAAAAAGGGGTTCGTCATATTTCACAGAAACACAAGAGAGCGCCGCTGCCACCTCGAAACTCAATTCGGGGATCAGAAGTTCCTGTTCTGGCGCCCTACCGGGTCGGGGATTCGAAGGAGATCATCGCCATCCTCACCGCCACCTCTTCTCCATCAACAATCCATGATTCCCCCAACCATGTGTGAGTAAACACCATTGTAGGCTGAGAGGGATGGAAGGGATTGGATGAGATCAATCATGTAATAATGCCAGATTGTTAGGGCATAGTGCATAGTATCCATTGTTAGTGTTTTCTATCGTTTTTGCAACTTGTTATGCTTAATGCTTGTCACTTTGGGCCCGATTGCCATGATCTCAGATCTGAACATTTATTGTTTCATGAGTATAATTATGTGTCTTGATCATATCTGCAAGTTGTTTACACATGTCATTCTCAGGAACCCGAGGCCCCAAAGTGACAGAAATTGGGACAACCGGAGGGGATGGTTATGATGTGAGGATCACGTGTGTTCACGGAGTGTTAATGCTTTCATCCGGTTCTTTATTAAAAGGAGCACCTTAATTACTAGTAGTTTCCCTTGAGGCCCCGCTGCAAACGGGATGGTAGGACAAAAGATGTTGTGCAAGTTTTTCATTGCGAGCACGTATGACTATATTGGAACACATGCCTATGGTTTGCCTAGAACTTGGATGATTTATTATTATTATTATTATCTTCTATGACCATGTTTAGATTATTACATGAACTATCTTATCCATGCAACGCCCGTTCATCCATTCCCTTGCCTGTTTTCCGCGATTGCTACTATTGTTACTATTTTACTCATGTTGTTATTTTACTACTACTGCTGCTATAAAACTGTTACCGTTGATAAACTTTTGCGAGCAAGTCTACTTTCAGGTGCAGCTGAATTTAAAACTCAGTTGTTAAGGCTTATAAATATTCTTTGGTTCCCCTTGTGTAAAATCAATAAATTTGGTTTTTTACTTCCCTTGAAGACTGTTGCGATCCCCAATACTTTTCGGTCATCATGGCCCCCCTCTGGGCCTCTTCTGGACTCCTTGGAACCTTCGGGAATTCTAATACTTCCGGGCTTTGAATTTTCCAATTGCGAGAATATTTCCAGAACAAGTTTTCTGAAACTAGAAACGGCAGAAAATGGAAACTGGCTCTATGGCATCTTGTCAATAGGTTAGTCCCCGAAAATCAATAAAAATGACATAAAGTGTAAGGAAAATATGTAGCATATGGCATGAAAACAACATAGAACATCATAAACTGAGGATACGCTTATGACGTATCAGGACACACCATGAGGCGGCACGCCCCCCCGGCCGCGTCTAGAGGTGGTGTGGGCCCCTCGGGAACCCACCGCCATCACCCTTTCGCCTATATATTCCCCCGATGCATGAAACCTAAAAATATACCAATTTTCCACGAAAAACACCCGAGGCCTCCGTCATCGTCAACCCGAGATCGGGAGGGTTCTGAAGTTCTCCCGGGCAACCTGCGAGGAGGGGAAATCATCACCGGAGGGCTCTCCACCACCATGCCCGCCTCCGGAGTGATGCGTGAGTAGTTCATCTTTGGACTACAGGTCTATAGCAGTAGGTAGATGGTTGTTCTCTTCTCTTTATGCCTCATGTTTAGATCTCGTGAACTACCCCACATGATCAAGATCATCTTATTGTAATGCTACATGTTGTTTTTTCTAGGATCCGATGATTATTGAATGCTATGTCTCTTGATTATCAATCTATCATGTTGTCTTCACGTGTATCTTATTTATGATCTTGCATGCTCTCCGTTGTTAGTAGATGCTCTGGCCAAGTAGATACTAGTGACTCCAAGAGGGAGTATTTATGCTCGATAGTGGGTTCATGCCTCCTTTGCATCTGTGCTCGAGTGACAGAAACGTGACGGATGGAGGATGTGTTGTTTCCATTAGGGAGAAAACAACGATGTTTACAATGTTTTACATTACACAGTTTGCTTACTGCGATTATCTGTTGCTTGCAACTTAATACCCAACGTTTCTTCGGATGATATTCGGAGGGTGGATTATTAGTCATAGAAGCAGTTGGATGACGGTATATGAGTCTTGTTGTAATGCCCGAATGAATCACATAGTAATCATCATTTCATGCATGTTTCATTATTTATCAATTGCCCAGCTGTAATTTGTTCACCGTGCATGTTAGCTATGTTTTATGGAGAGACACCTTTAGTGAATTGTGGACCCTGGTCCATTTTCTCATATTGATAAAACAACCACTGCAATTACTGTTTTCACATTGCTTCCATTGTTTTCAAACTGCTACTGTTGTTTTCATATTGTTATCATATTGTTTTCCACACTATAAATTTAACCTCTTTGTTACCAGCAAACCCGGTGAGATTGACAACATCACTGCTTCCTTGGGGCAATGTGAATTGATTGTGCTGTGTAGGTTCCACGTTGCTGCTGAACCGGTAGTGCGCCCTACCACATCAACTGCATCAACCTTCAGAAATTGCTTGTCCTCCTACTGGTCGATTCAACCTTGGTTTCTTAGGGAAAAATTGCCGGCTACACTCTTCACAACCTTTCTCTTGGGGTTTACCAATGCCAGCTATCACTACCCCATGGACAAAGAGGTTATTTTACTAAGGTATCTAAAGGAACTAAATATCTGAACGGAAATACTTTTTCCTTACAACTTCAAGTGAGTGTTAATCACTGTCTTGTACACATTCTATTTTTCTTACTCGGTATTATGTGTAATTGATGAGTTATGCATGCCTGCAGATATCCACGGTCGTAGCTTTCACTGGATTTTGCTAATCATTAAATTTGATGATGGACGGGTTTTAGTCATGGAATCATTAGGAGAAGACCCTACGGACTATGCCAGCATGGTTTTAATGCCCCGGAGGTTATTTTAATCATTATCACATTATATCGGCCTCTTTCGTTCATTTTCTGATATCAAGTAATTAATAACACCTTTATTCATTTTCTTTGTCGAGAAATTTTGGGAAAAGTTTATGAAGGAGGTTCTCGATGAATGAAAACCGGAACTGCATTTTACACGGATCCCGGTAAGTACTACTAGCTAGCTAGCTATGTAGCGTTCCCACATTTAAATAATGTAAGGACACCTGTGTTATTGTGCTAGTCCCTGGATCAATTGCTAGCACTACAGTACAAAATGAAATATCATGCAAATGCATCAATTTCTATTACATCGCATGATCCAGTCTTTACAAAATAGTATTACAACTTGCATAGTCTTAGAAGACTAGCAGAAACAAAGAAATACAATGGAAAAGAAAGTACAACATTGATCCCATCTTCATGTTCCACAGGCAAAACATGTTGGCGATAGTCTCGAGATCCTAAACGAAATCCTCACTCGTCTTCAGAAACTTCTGCAATATGGAATATGCAGCCACAAGAGAGTCAATAGAATTTAATGTATTGGCAAGTAACACTATGTTGGATATAAATGGCAAGACTAATACTACATGCTTATTTGGTTGAGTGGAGTTTCTGGCTAAGTTTGCATACAGCAAGTTTTCTCCTATCTCTTTTGTAAAACAACTTTTCTTTTCAAGGGGTGGCATCATTGGACTGAAATCCAAGCACCACAAATACTGTTCACTTGGTCAAAATTTTAAATATTGAAAATGGTGATGTGATTCTTCCGTCCATCCTTGTCCAGCTTCTCATGGTTGTCCATAACCAGGGACACGGCTAAGATCTTAGTTTGTTGACTCTGCAGAGTTTGTGCACTTTCACCTTCAGACTCAAATCAGCCCAAACATCCTATACACTCGGAGTGCATTAAGGAAAGGAGAAGATTGAGACGAGATCTTTCAGAAGAAAGAATTCAACCTAATGGCAAGACCCGTTCCACCTATAATTATGCTACATCTGCTTGTCAATCCTAGGCTGAACCCTCGCAACTTAATTAATCAAGACAGATCCCATATTGTCAAAAGGCTGCACTGGAAGCAATCTAAACTTGGGGAAGATCATAATCACTTTGTTCCTGGGTGGCATTCCTTCAAGTGAACTCCCCTCGGGGAGACACTAAACTATCAACAGCCCCGCACTACCAATCCACCCTGGTGGTTCATTGAAGTTGTTACTTAGAATTTTTCCACAACATCAAGTAAAACAAATTTTGTAGCAAGGCTAAGCATCAACTACGTAATAAGGCTTCAAAATAACAAGGTATAAGGATGGATACACACTACTAGGATATAGCATAGCATAATATAACTTAGTAAAAGTTTCCTATCATGCACACTACTCAAAATCAACTAATGCATATAGAAAATAATGGGTAGTTGAATGATGTGTTACATGCCTTGTTCAAGTTGGTGAAGAAATAACACTCTTTACAAAAGATCGTTGCTCTCCGTACAATCTATACATTGAAAACACTATTAACAAAATAAACAAGCATCATAGCAAACAAACATACAAGTGTAGAAAACATACAGAGCAACTAACATATCAAAAAGGGTTTAACCAAGTTGGTTAGGACAAGGTCAAGGTTTTATTTTGAAAAGATTTATTCTCTAATGCTTCAATACATGCTAAGGAGTTTCCAAGGTTTTACTTGGGATGGACTAGGTTGAGTTTTGTAGAAAACTAACTTTATTTTAACCATACTTCTCGAGGAAGTTCCAAGAGTGCACCAAGGTGATCTCACTATTTCACATAACAAGGTGTAACACTTAGTTGTTTTCATCAAAACATTTGAGTGATCTAAGTTAGTCCTTCCATTTTGGTTTAGGCTAGTTCTAGGTTCATATAAATGGAGATAACATGATAAAGTATTGGGCTTTTCTTTTGGGGTCAAGGGTTGGACAAAAACAACTTGTGATACTTTATCTTGTATGGATTTCCCCAAGTCTTCACATGCTTTTCATCTTGAAGATCATCTTAATGCTTCTATTGTAGACTTGTTCCTTGGATGGATTCTTCTCTTGGTCTTGATAAATTCTTCATGGCTTACTCGCTAATTGGTTTGGGTATGGGATGGGCACAAATACCACTAAGTTAATTAGAAAGAAAAAGAAGAAAGATAGAAAGAGAGAGGGAGATTTTTTCTTCTGGATTTCTTCACACTTGTACTTCCTTGAGTTTCTTCTAGGTGTGGAGTCCAAGTCTTTTCTTCAAAACTTCTTCATTGATCTTCCTTGTAGATCTCCATTTTGCTAACTTGATGATTTCTTGAAGCATGAAAGGGGAGTTGAGAAGTAGATAGAAAACTAGAGTTCACTACTTGGTAATATATGTTATTGACACATTGCTAAGGACTTGATCTTGTCTCCAAATAGCCATAACATCAAAGAGTAGATGATGGAAACAATTTCTAAAACATGGTGAAAATGGATGTATCACTATGTTGAGTTTTTTGTAAAAATTCATGGTCATGGTCCTAGGGTGTCCAAAATGGTTAGGCAAGTTTGTTTCTGGTTCAAGGTTATCAAATGCAACAATTTTGCAAAAGAAACTATATTGAAATTATTTGTGGAATTAAATCTATGTCAAAATTACTCAAATATACCACTTAATTCTAAATTCAACTTTAACTTGTTAAAAAATTATATTGGGGCAGAGGATATAAAAGTACACATTCTAAGGTTTCCAAATATATTTTATTTGCAAATTTTGGATTTGTAGAATTTGAATTATGCCAAAATTCATCAAACAAGCATATTTGAATTTGAACAAATTTAAGTTTGTCAAATTTGAATTTGTCTAGTGCCAAAAGTTTCTGAATGTTAAGGACTTTTCAAAAAGTCCTATATTGCTAAATTTGGGCTTATGGATCAAAAGATATTATAGATCTAAGATTCAGGGACTTTTCTGCAAAACTGCAAATAATCCAGCGGGAGAAATATTTGAATTAAAGGGCTGGCCACGTGTCTGATCCTGATTGGGCGCTTGTGCTGACTGGGCTGCTGACCGTGCACGCCGACTGGGCGCTGACGTGGATAAGTGGTTGGATCTGGGGCGTTAGATCCAGATCCAACTGTGGCGTACCCCTTCGGGGTGGATCTAATCTAGCGCGTTAAAAATAGATCCAACGGTTGAGGGAGAGAGAGGTGCTCACCGCGGTGGTTGGTCGCTAGAAATGGTTGACGCGGCGGATGTCGGATATATACCAACTAGGGGTATATAAGATGGTAGTCAAAGTGCCGCATTACCAGGGTGGCCCAAGTGGTAGTGGGCTAAGGTTCATTGGGCGGCCCAGTAACTCGACGCACAGAAGCCGGATTCTAGAAGTACCCGGATCACGGCCCACGTGATCTGGCTTGGAGGAGAAGACGGATTCCTTACTTTCCAAGTTATAGTTACCATAGTCTTCTAGGTTTCCTATTCTGTAAGCCCTAATCCGGCTATTATATAAAGCCGGACGGGAGATAAGTTTAATAACGAATAACAGAGAAGCTGTAGGCCAACTCGCCGAGAAGTTGATCCTCTGCGAGTAGCTAGATCTAAACCTCACATTGTAATCCTGTTTCCAGGCTTTAGTCCTGATTAGTGAGAAGTGCAGGAGTAGGCACGTCGTACTGTCGCGACGTACCGAACCTGGGTAAATCCTGTGTTCACTGTCCACCACGCGATCCCGTTACCCCATGTCTCTACCGTAGTCTCATGGCACCCCCGTCTATGAAAACTACTACGATGTCTCGACAGTTGGCGCCCACCGTGGGGAAAACGACGTCAGGCGTGAAGTTCCGATCTGGGATACTCGGCGGAATCGGAAGATCAATCACTGTCGGAAGCCTCGAGTTCGACGACGACGTCGGACGCTTCCTCGACAACGGATCCTACATACCGGCGCAAAACCACCTGGTAAGTGCCTGCGTGTTGCCGATCGGATCTGCTAACATCCTATCGGACTAACTGCAGAAGCAATGGGGTTTTGCGGTGGAAGCAAATTTATCCCACCCGCCCTATACCCAGTCGAGGATGACTATGATACCGGATTCTGCTTAGATCGCCGATAAAAAAGTGACACACACTTTATTGGCATGGTGCAATCCGAAGTCGCCGAAAACACGGATGACGGAAATCCCGTGCAAGACGCAGACAAAAACACACCCGTCACAGAGACGGAAGACCCGACACCCGTCATACAGGCGGAAGATCCGACATCTGTCAACATGACGATGAACTCGGAAGCTGACTCTGTACTAGCCACCATTGAGGCGAGATTAGAATCAGAAACCGGATCAGATGATTTTGATTCCGAAGACGAAGACGCGGACGCCTTCGAAACGAAAGTTAAATCTTTTCAAGAGGGATTCCATGAAGTACTAATGGCGAAACCGGCTGATACCACGGACGCCGGCAGCCAGGAAAGCCCTAAAACCCCTCCGCCAGAGGAAGAGAGAGAAGACGGAGAAACTTCTCCGAAATTTCCTAATGTAAAGGAATTGACAGAAGATGAGCCTGTCAAAAAACCTCCCTCTTCCAAGAAAAAGCACCGAGCTGCTAAGAAACTCCAATACAAAATCCGGAAGAAAAAATCAGCTGATCTAGCTGATGAAAACCTGGAAGTAGAAGATGCTAGCGGAACAAAGACTGCGGAGAAGAAAATCAAAGAAATCCTTGCTCCGCCAATGACGGAACAGGAAGAACAGCAGCTGTTGCAAACACCAGTGGGAGTAAACGAACCCCCGGAGATGCTGGAAGCCAGGAGACGAGCCTTCCAACGGCAACAGCAACATCTACTCAGAACTCGCGAACACCTCTAAAAAACCCAGGATGACATTAAGCTCATGAAGGAAGAAATCGAGGAGTGCGAGAGAAAGAATAGATCTGGCATTAAACCTACAAGGTTACCCGGAATCGTAAGACTGGAAGTACTGCCGCCAAAAGAAAGGTTTCACAACCCATCTTGGCAAGAGCAGGTAAACGGCAAAGATGCCAGAGGCGAACCAATATACAAAACCGCAGCAGAAAACGCGGAAGCAGCGTTTGCCATCCTCAACAATGATTTGTACTCTAATGGTGAAAATCTCCAGGGGGTGTATGCTTTCCTAGGAAAAGCATTGCAACAACAACAGCGGGCCCAAGAGCGATCAGGAAGACTGCAGGATAACTCCGCCCTATGCAAAACAGCTACTTGCGCCGCTGGAGCACCTGGACCAGAGGAACCTGGAGATTCAGACAATTCAAAGGATAAAAAAGAGGATCCGAGAAAAGACAAGAAAAACCTCGACAATAGGGATGAAGCGTCCCGAACCGGATCCCATCCCCCGAAAGGTGGACTCAAACCCCACGATCGGGAAGAAAAATACCGGAATGACGACAAAACAATGCCACCTCCGAGAAACCCATCTGAGTAAGCCGGAAGATACGATATACCTCACAGACATGAGAGATCCCGGACACCTCCTAAGGATAAAGAAAGGCACAGGAGCAGGACTCCGCCTAATACAAAAGGACGTGATCATGGAAGAGATAGGTACAATCCCGGAAAAGCGCTTCCGCGCAACAATGGAAAAGAAAGGAGTAGATCCCCTTCTGTCCATTCAGCTGGAAGATATTCCGCACACATTGATAGAGCGGAAAAGGATGATCTATACTTTGGTCCTAAGTGTTTCACTGACAGGATCCGAAGGATAACCCTGCATTCTGGGTTCGCCAAAGTTGGTCCAACCTACCAAAAATATACCGGCAGCACAAACCCGGACACCGGGCTCTCAGACCACTATACAGCCGTCCAGATCAACAATGGGACAGACCTAGAAGCTGTCAAGTTTCTTCCCCTAATGTTACTGGACGGAGCCAGAGATTGGATCAATGGATTACCATCAAGAACTGTCGACAGCTGGGATGATATGGCTAGAGTATTTACTCAGCATTTCCGGGGAACATACAAACGCCCGAACAGCATCAACCAGCTGAACCGTTGCACCCAATTCGAGGATGAACCATACTTGGATTTCATCTCCAGATGGACGGCAATGAAGAATAGTTGTTCTGGAGTAACTGACGTACAAGAAATGCATGATTTCGTCAATGGCCTAAAACCCGGACTTGTACCGTTCATGGTTGGTTCCAAGCAGCACAAAGATCTCGGATCTATGCTTACAACCGCCAACGAGCACGCTGCAGCCGAAGACGACATCAGAGCAAGAGGAGGCAATATCGAATCACTGATACTTGCCAAGAAAACCCCTCGTTCTGACAAAAAAGGAACTCCAGAAACAACGACAAAACCCAAAGAGGTCAACATAGCCTTTGGAAGTGAAAAAGGGAATAAGTGGAAAGGATGCAGTCCAGATCCAATCAACTACACTCCAGAGGAGTGGGAGAGGATTAAGTCGGAACCTTGTGTCCACCATTCACAATTTGGGAAACCCACCCACACAAACGCGCAATGCCGGCTGAATAAGCACATGAAAAGCAGTGCAGGATCCGGAAATAAGGGGAAGGGTTCCAAAAGGAAACCCGCCAAGCAAAAGCCAGAAGCTGACAAAGAAGACAGTGAATCGTACACTGATGAAAAAATCCAGGAACAACAGCGAAAGGGCGAACCCAAATTTCCGAGAGTTGATGGAGAAGCAATGCTAACATTCCTGGCAACTCCGTCAGCAAAGGTGGCCAAAAGAACACTTCGAGAGATAAACGCGGTTGTTCCGGCAACCCCGAAATTCTTGAAGTACTCCAACACACCAATTACCTGGGATCAGTCTGATCATCCCGGGAATATCCCTGAACCCGGCACACAAGCTCTTGTCGTAAGTCCTATTGTCCAGAATACTAGGCTAAGAAGAGTGCTGATGGATGGAGGATCCAGCATTAACATAATGTACCTGGATACACTGAAGCATCTGAAGATTTCCGAGTCCCAGCTCAATTACAGCAACATACGCTTCCATGGTATTGTTCCTGGCAGACAAGCACGATCCCTAGGAGAAATTTCCCTAGATGTCACCTTCGGAAATAAAGATCACTTCCGGCAGGAAAAAGTATCCTTTGAAGTAGTGCCGTTCGAAAGCGTGTATCACGCAATACTCGGACGTCCAGCTTTCGCCAAATTCATGGCAAGATCATGTTATATCTATAACAAGCTGAAGATGCCAGGACCCAAAGGAGGAGTAATCACCATAGCTGGTGACTTCAAGCTGGCAAACGAGTTGGAGAAAGAAAATTCCCTTTGCGCTCAGAGAGTTATAGCAAAGGAAGAACTGAAGGAATTAGCCAAGGAGGTATCGCCGACAGAAATGCCGGCAGGAAAAGAAACTCGGAAGCCAACAGACAGCTTCAGGGCGTCCGAAAATACAAAACAGGTAATCCTAGACCCCAAAGATCCGACAAAGTTCATCTTCGTAGGGACTGGGATGACCGACAAATAGGAAGGCGAGCTCATCAAGTTCCTCCGTGAGAACAGGGATATTTTTGCCTGGTGTCCAGCTGACATGCTAGGCGTACCCAGGGAACTTGCTGAGCACCAACTCAAGGTAATTCCAGGATCAAAACCCGTCAAACAAGGTCTCCGTCGATTTGACGGAAGAAGACGGAAGGCTATTGGCAAGGAAATTATCCGGATTTTAGCAGCAGATTTCATCCAGGAAGTAATCCACACTGAATGGTCTGCAAACCCGGTATTAGTACCGAAGAAAGACACTACTGCTCTTAGAATGTGTATAGATTACACAGGCTTGAACAAATTGTGTCCGAAAGATAGGTTCGCGTTACCGCGCATCGATCAAATAATAGATGCCACTGCAGGCTCTGAGCTTTTATGCTTTTTTGGATGCATACTCCGGGTACCACCAAATACGCATGAAAAAGGAAGATCAAATTAAGACTTCTTTCATAACCCCGTACGGGACGTACTATTACGTAACCATGCCATTTGGCCTGAAGAACGCAGGTGCAACCTACCAGCGTTGCATGCAACATTGTCTGCATAGTCAGATTGGCAAAAACGTCCATGTCTACGTGGACGACATTGCTGTCGTAACCAAGGAAAAAGATACACTCCTTGAGGATTTGCGAGAAACTTTCGAAAACTTGCGCACTTACAAGATGAAGTTAAATCCATCTAAGTGTGTATTCGGGGTTCCCTCAGGAAAACTTCTGGGTTTCATCGTTTCTCACAGAGGAATAGAAGTTAACCAGGAAAAGATCAAAGCCATCTTGAACATCTCAAAGCCTACGTGCGTAAAAGATGTCCAAAGATTGACGGGTTCCGCCGCTGCCGTCAGCAGATTTATTAGTCGGCTGGGGGATAAAGCCCTACCACTCTACAAGTTGCTGAAGAAATCCGATAAATTTGAATGGACAGAAGAGGCCGATGCAGCGTTAACCCAATAAAAGGAAACTTTGATGAATGCTCCGATTTTGGCATCCCCAAAAGACGAAGAACCCATGTTACTGTACCTTACGGCTACAAACCGGGTTATTAGTGCCGTAATTGTTGTGGAACGGAAGAAGGATGAACAAAGCATACCAGATCAGCATCCGGTATATTACATAAGCGAAGTTTTCTCCGAATCCAAACAAAGGTACCCGCATTATCAGAAACTGGCATATGGTGTATTTTTCGCATCTAGAAAACTGCGCCATTACTTCCAAGGGCATTCCATAACAGTGGTACGTAAAGCACCACTAGGGGATATAATAAACAATGCGGAGGCAACTGGCCGGGTAGCCAAATGGGGTATCGAGCTAGCAACCTTCGACATTAAGTACCAGCCAAGGACGGCAATAAAATCCCAGGTTTTGGCAGACTTTGTCGCCGACTGGACGGAAGCAATGGAGAAAACACCAATGCCGGAGTCCGAGTACTGGATCATGCACTTTGACGGATCCAAGATGAAGGAGGGCGCTGGAGCTGGTGTAGTCTTAAAATCCCCTAAAGGCGATACAATGGAATACGTATTGCAAATACACTTCAACGCCAGTAATAACGTGGCAGAATACGAAGCTCTGCTTCATGGCCTGCATATTGCAAAGGAAATAGGAGTAAAGCGCATCTTGTGCTATGGAGACTCGGATTTGGTACAGCATCAGCTTAACCAAACTTGGGACGCAAAAAGCCCTATAATGGCCAGAAGAACGGTGGACGAATTCGCCATTTGTTTCTTTGGATTCGAGGTACTCCACATCAAAAGGGAGGGAAACTGGAACGCGGATGCGTTAGCCCGCATGGGATCAGAAAGGGTAAAAACTCTACCACCAGGGGTATTTGTTCAGCACTTGCATGAGTTATCCATAAAAGGTGGAGACGTTGATTATCCTCTAGATTCCGAATCCATTGAAGTTACGCTCGTTAAACCAGATTGGACGATTCCATATTTAAACTTCTTAGTCAATCAGAAGTACCCGGAAGAAGCAGATGAAGTCTTGCAAAGACAAATACAGCGTCGATGCAAAGGATACACGGTAATTGATAACTGCCTGTATAAACGCAGTACTTCCGGAATCTTTCTGCGGTGTATCTCACCAGAAGAAGGAAGAGAAATACTGGAAGAAATCCACGCCGGAGATTGCGGACATCATGCTCAATCAAAAAGCATAGTTAAAAAAGCATTCCGCGCTGGGTTTTTCTGGCTAACAGCCAAGACAGACGCTGAGCACATAGTTAATACATGTGTAGGGTGTCAATATTACGCCAAACAGACTAATTTGCCGGCCCAAGCACTTAAAACTATCCCCATTACGTGGTCGTTTGCGGTCTGGGGGCTAGATATGATGGGACCGTTCAAAACTGCAAGAGGCGTACTTACTCATCTGCTGGTAGTAGTGGATAAGTATACCAAATGGGTGGAGGCCAAACCCATCAAAAAGCTGGATGGTGCAACTGCTAGAAATTTCATCATCAACTTGGTGATGAGATACGGTGTTCCACACAGCATAATAACCGACAATGGGACAAATTTCTCCATTGGAGAGTTGGCAAGATATTGCCGACAAACGGGAATTCGCCTAGATCTAGCATCTGTGGCACACCTGCATTCCAATGGACAGGTTGAGCGAATGAATAGCTCAATCCTGCAAGGAATACGCCCAAGACTCGAATCTCCTCTTCACAGAGCAGCCGGAGCATGGGTAGAAGAGCTAACTTCCGTGATTTGGAGTATTCGAACAACGCCAAATAGGTCAACTGGGCAAACCCCGTTTTTCCTAGTTTATGGCGCGGAAGCTATTCTTCCAACGGACATGATCCATGATAGTCCAAGAGTGCAAGATTTCGACGAATCAGATGCCGAAGAAGCACGACAGGATGTCGTTGATCTCCTAGAAGAGGAACGAGAGCTTGTGCTTCAAAGATCCGCCATTTACCAGCAAGGTTTGCGACGTTACCATAGTCGGAAAATCGGGCATCGTTCTTTTAAAGAAGGTGACCTAGTGCTGAGGCTGGTGCAACAAAGGAAGCATAAATTAGCCCCAGTATGGGAAGGACCATTTGTCATAAGTAAAGCCATGAAGAATGGATCGTATTATCTTGTCGACATTTGAGATACGGAAGATGATCCCGAGAAGCCGAATCGCAAAAGAAAGAGAAAGATAGATGATGAGCTAGGAGAGACAAAGAGGCCTTGGAAAATCCAGCAGTTGCGTCCCTTCTATACTTAGTTCAATATCTATGTAAACATCTTTTGAGATCATGAAATAAAGTTGTCGGAATTCTGATATCCATGTTTTTACAAGTTCACTATATTACAAAGCATGATTCCACCTTATCTATTTCCCAATGATCTTACAAAGTACTCAATGTTAACCCGAATTGTGCCTGCGTGCTCGGCATTAAAAAACTGAGTGATTTCAGCCTGCTAATGGCTAAAGGAAACTCGGATTGTGCCTACGTGCCCAAGTTTCAAAAAATTCCTTAAAATTCTCTAAGCATTATCTGATCGATCGTGTGTTGGGTCACTGAAGCTAGTTTGTAAAAAATGTCTTTAGTATGATCCATGTTTCTGAGTTTGAACTGATTGGTTATATCCAGTTACTCAGCATGATGCTTCATAATACTATTGAGCCATTTTTTCAAAACACTAAGGACAGTTAAAACACATATGCCAGAGAACTTAGAAGATAAAGGAATAATCAAACCTGAAAATCTTGCAAGGAATTTCATAATTCAAAGCTGCAAAAGGCGGAGTTCTTGTTTTGACAAACGAAATAGAAGCATTACAATATGAATTACATTGTAAAAATAGTGCTCCTATTATACAAATCCACCATCCAGGTCAAGTGCAGTCCTTCAAACATCTGAGTCTTCCTCGCTGCTTTCATCCTCGGGGGCTGCGGGAACCTCTTCTTCTGGATAGGTGATGGAAATGTTGACCATAGAAGCAATCTTGGTGGCGTGACCTTTGACTTCATCAAAGATGGCAGTTCGCTGATTTTCCGTATATCCTTGAGGGACACCAGATGCCACGCGCTAAGATTTCGCATCAGGGTAATGCAGACGCATAAGGCCTAGGGCCATGCACGCACCACCTCGTGCGGTGGAGCGTAGGATGGATTCCTTCGATCCCGCAACCTCCATGATGGCACCCGAAAGTTTGTAAACTTCCGAGAATTCTATAGTACTTGTAGGAAGGAACTTGTTAATCAACTGCATTCCTGCATTTATGATTGCATCCCATACCTCCCCAAAAGCTCGGATTTTCTCAATCCGAGAAATTCCTGGAAAATTCCCTGTTTTGTCGACAAAAGCAACCAAAAAAGGTTAGGCGACAAAACACGGAAAATAAGACATGGAGAAATTGATAAAAGGAACTAACTTACCAAGAACCTTGTCAATTTTGGTGCCTTCTTTCATGCGCGGGAATAGCATACTTTCCAAATCATCGATAATAGACTTATCTTCCGTCGCCTGCAAAGAAGCCTTGGATTGAGCAATCCCAAGGGCCAGATTACTGGCTTCCAGGTCTTCTTGAACTTTCATAAGCTCCTTGCGAAGGCTCGAGTTTTCTGCATGGAGCCGAGATGCATTGATGGCATCCTCCGCTAATTCTTTGGCTTTAGCTAAAGCAGCTAGAGGGCACGAAAAACATTTCGAGTTTATAAAAATTCGGGAAAAATTTTATCTGGATAAAAACTTCAGAGAATAAATACCTGTTGTTTCCGATAATTGTAGCTGAGATGACGCCAGCTCGTTGCTTTTTATCTCAATAATAGATTGAAGGGTTTTAACTTCTCTATTCTTGAGGTTAAGCTTCTTAAAAACTTCTAAGTTTATGGCATCTGCGGAATGCTGAAACACGGAAATGAAAGCCAAATGCTTAAGTAGGAACAAGCATACAAAGAAACATTAAGAAGAACTCAGGTTTTCAACTTAATGCTTGGGGGCTAGAAGTATCACCTGGCTCATTTCTCGCAAGTCGGCCAAGGTCTCGTTGAATTCTTTGGCATATTCCGAGAAAAGAATCCCAACGTGATGAAGGCCATCTTGTATGACCTGGCGAGGGGAAAATATGATGTCATTGCGAACAACTAATCCGCCTTGTGGCCAAGGGCAATTAGAGGGGCAGGAGCGAAGAATTTCTTAGCCTCTGGACGAATATATCCAAGGTCGATGAACGGTTCTTCCTTTATCCGGATATTACTATCCAAATTGGAGATGGGTTCGTTTCCAACAGATGACCCGAGATATCCACCCGTCTGTGTTTCCGTTCTTCCCCTCATGCCCATGGTCGCAGAAGAAGATTCTTCTTTGATAGTAGTCTTATGTTTCTTCAACTTCTTTGTCTTCAGAGGAGTTGGGGCAAGGCTGAAAGAAGAATATCCGAGAGATAAAAATCTCGAAGAACCAAAGGAGAATGACAATTAGGGAGGCTCCAGTAAAATACCGGGATGTGGCGATGGGAATTCCATCAACAGTCACCGTCTTACCGAAAGTCACCTGTCTCTTACGTTTCCGATCATTATAAAAGCTAGCATGTAATTCGCTAAGCTCGATGTCGGAAGCAAGATCAGCTCCTTCAAGTTCATTGAACTAGGAAAGAACTCACGTTATGTCGAAGGTCGGAAAAACAAGCTAATCTGAAGAAAACCTGGAAGCAAGGAAAGTATAAATACCTTAGGGGCCAGATTCTCCACGTGATAAATCGCCAGATTTTCTTCAATCTGACCGCTGGTGGCGACCAGTTGGTGAAGTCGTTTTATAAAATCATTTTTGGTATAAGCCTTATCTGTTCCCCTCATGCTATCTTCTGGTCCTTTGTATTTGCAAAGGAGCCGGGAACGAAAGTAGAGAGGTTGGATACGGCGTCCGAACCAGCATAAAACGGTATCCTTCCCAGTCAAAGAAGGCTGGGAGGAAGTAAGCTTGGCGATGCGTCGCTTTATCTTCATCAGGTTTTCCGGCAATATTTCTACTGCTGCAACTGTCCAACTCTCACGAGGAGTGGCGGCGGAATTAACAAATGGAGGAACCCCGGTTTCCTTGCCTGGGAATGGGATGTCCTGATGATAAAAGAAAGAACCCAGCCAAGATTGGGCAGGTTCGGGCATTTTTATCTTTGGGTACCAATCTTCTCTAAACTTCCGAAGGGTGAAAGATATAGTTCCGCAGATAGGCGAAATACCATCTGTGATGTTATGTTTTACCTCAAAGCAATATTGCCAGAAATCTAGATTAGGAGTTATCCCGAGATACCCTTCGAAAAGGGCTTGGAAACTAGCTAAATAGAGGATGGAGTTTGGAGAGAGGTTATGTGGTTGAACGCCATAAAAGTTAAGGACGTCTAAGAAAAAGGCGGAAGGAGGAAAACCCATACCTCTCGTGATATGAGAGGTAAGGAGGACGCGTTCTCCGTCTTTTGGTTTGAGCTCGGGTTCACCTTCCGAGTTCCGCCATTTGCCTTTAACTATTAATCCCTCCCTTGACATCCGCCGAAGGAGTGCGAGAGGAGTATTACTCGGACTCCAGTTGCCGACAAACTCTGTTTCTTCGTTGGCTCCGGTAGCGGTGTACTCGTCATCATGGGATAAGATTTTCTCCTCCGCCGTTTCGGGAGCAAACGGCGGGGAAGGTGCGGAGCTCGAGCCCGCAACGTTCGCGGCGGCGGAAAGATCCTCTCCCCCCGCCGCAGAGGCCGCGGTCTTTTCCGGCTCGTCGCCGGCGCGCTTCGGTGATCCTAGCTGTGGATCTAGGTCACTGATGAGTTCGTCGATGGTGTTTGCGGTGGAGAGAGTGGGGGAAGACGGCGAGGTTGCCATTTGGTGGCGGCGCGCTGCGTCTCCGGTGTGCTCTGGGTGCGATGTGCGCTCGGGACGGTTCTTCGCTCGAGAGCTCGTGCACAGCAATGGCGTGGAGAGTGAGAGTGCGGAAGATTTTCAGCGGGGACGAAGACGGCTATTTATAGCCGGAAATCCGTCAAGATACGTGCCAACGACTATTTTGACCGTTGGATGATCAACGTGTGTCACTCGCCAGAAAATCTGGGAAATGAAACGACAGGGTAATGATAGCTATCTCCTCGTTTCCCGTGAGAATCTGTCAGAGATACGTTACTAGGTTTCCAGCGTGAAACCCAAGCGTCCCTTACGTTAGCACGTCTCAAGCGCTGACGTAGGAAGTTCCTTCTCCGCGAAGGATCGCGAGAGAAAAGCCGGATTTTCAGGATTCCGAGTTTTACGTTACCATCTCTTTCAAAAGAAGAATAAGAAGAATCAAGACTACTGATTGCAATTTCTCGGACAAAGCACGCTTGGCGAAAGACGGAGAATCAGAGTTTTAATCCTTCTTGGGGGCTACTGTCGGATATATACCAACTAGGGGTATATCAGATGGTAGTCAAAGTGCCGCATTACCAGGGTGGCCCAAGTGGTAGTGGGCTAAGGTTCATTGGGCGGCCCAGTAACTCGACGCACAGAAGCCGGATTCTAGAAGGACCCGGATCACGGCCCACGTGATCTGGCTTGGAGGAGAAGACGGATTCCTTACTTTCCAAGTTATAGTTAACGTAGTCTTCTAGGTTTCCTATTCTGTAAGCCCTAATTCGGCTATTATATAAAGCCGGACGGGAGATAAGTTTAATAACGAATAACATAGAAGCTGTAGGCCAACTTGCCGAGAAGTTGATCCTCTGCGAGTAGCTAGATCTAAACCTCACATTGTAATCCTGTTTCCAGGCTTTAGTCCTGATTAGTGAGAAGTGCAGGAGTAGGCACGGCGTACTGTCGTGACGTACCGAACCTGGGTAAATCCTGTGTTCACTGTCCACCACGCGATCCCGTTACCCCACGTCTCTACCGTAGTCTCATGGCACCCCCGTCTATGAAAACTACTACGATGTCTCGACAGCGGCGCTTTGCTCGGGACCTCGTCGGAAAAGGCTCCCCGACTGTCTCCTACACAACATGGGTGGCGACGTCGTCTAGCTCGACTCGGCGATGCAGATGGTGGTGAAGGCGTTCTCGGCGAAGGCCTACGGCGACGGATGTTCTTGGACGGAGGCGGCGCAGCTCCGGTGGCTCTCGGAAGATGTCGCCCTCGCTGTTTTCGCTACGGGAAAAATCATCAAAGGGGTTAGGGAGGGGCGCACGGTAGTGGGGAAAGCAGAGGACCAGGAACCGGCGGCGGGGACTCACCACGTTGGCCGAAACTCGGCGACCACGGCAGCGGGCCGTACGAACTCCGGCGAGAGATTAATGGATGCTTCTGGGCACTGTTCGAGGTGTCAGGAGAGGGGAAATGAGGAGGGGTTCTCGGGCTTTAAAGAGATGGTCTCGGGCAACAAATAAAGGCATTAATTTCCCCGCAATCAACGAGATTGCTCCGGTTTAAAACGAGTGCGAAAATTTCGGCTGGAGGAAGGAGACGATGATGTCATCCTTTTTTTTTAAAATTCATGTTTTAAAGATTAAATCATAACTTCTGTTTAATAAATCCAGTTACCTCAAATAAATTTCTAAATTGCTGTAATATTAATATCTTTCAACCATAAACATTTTTATAAACTTTTCATCATATTTTTATTTTTTTTATTTGGAAATTTTAATAATTCCTTAATAGTCACTTAATGTGATTTTTAATTTAAAAATTTGTAAAACATATTTATTGGTCAATTAAAATTTTAGTGACATTCTAAATGTTGAAAACATATTTTTGAAAGTCATTTCATCTTGTTTTCACAATTTTATATTTTGAAAATATAAATAAAACACTAATAGTACTTTAAGGCCATTTTAAAACTTAGAAATTAATAAATTGATGTTATTCTCTAAATAAAATCTCAGAGACATTTTACATGTCATATATTATTTTTGGAAAGCCAATTTTAAACCATTTTAACATTTTATAATTTTAGGATATGAAGGATTTACTAACAGTAACTTAATGTTATTTGATTAGTTCATATCAATTAATTAATATTGTTGATCAATAAAATTTAGTATAAAACCAAAAGTCATAATATTGTTTTCAAATCCCTTTTTTATGTTATTTTCAAGTAGCATTTATATTCACACCTTTAGGTTTAAAACTTGGAATAACAACCAAAAGTTATTATTAAAACATTTTATTCTCATCTAATATTTTTTTAGGCTTAGAACTTTATTAAGGGTTATACATCTTTGATTTTTGTTGCCATAGAATATTTTCAAGGTAATATTTGAATTGGAAACATTTTATGTAATAAAGTTTTTTAAAGATAAAATGTTTTTCTTTATCTAATGAAAATTCATTTTGAGAGGGACTTTGGCTTTTGTTTCGTCCAATTCCGAGAATATTTCTAGAACAACTTTTCTGAAATACAAAAATAGTAGAAAACAGGAACTGGCACTGTGGCATCTTGTCAATAGGGTAGTCCCAGAAAATGCATAAAAATGCTATGAAGTGTATAGAAAACATGTAGAAATTGGCATAATATCAACATGGAACATCAGAAATAATAGATACGTTGGAGACGTATCAAGCATTCCCAAGCTTAGTTCTACTCGTCCTCGAGTAGGTAAAACGATAACAACAAAATAATTTCTGAGGTGACATGCTACCACACAATCTTGATCAAATAATAATGTAAAGCATAATTCATGAATGAAGTGATCCAAGTAAATGGTCTATAGTTTGCTAACAAATAGATAATGAGTAAACAACTGAATCATATGAGCAAAAACTTTTCATGAATAGTACTTTCAAGACAAGCATCAACAAGTTTTGCATAAGAGTTAACTCATAAAGTAATAGATTCTAAATAAAAGGCATCCATCAACATGTAGGAAGATTTAAGTTTCAGCACTGGCTTTCAACTTTCAACATATATATCTCATGGACATTGTCAACACAAAGAAATGTAATAAGTTCAATAAACTAGCATGTAAAAATCGTTGCACACAAAGTTAACACAAGTGTTTTCTTTTGAGACAGAAACAAGTAGAAAAACTGACTCAACATAAAAGTAAAAGAAAGGCCATTCGCAGAGGGAAGCAGGGATAAATCATGTGCTAGAGATTTTTAAGGTTTCAAAACATATAGAGAGTATAAAAATATTTTTTTAGAGAGGTGTTTCTCTATGTCAACGAATGACATTGAAGGATTTATCATCCTTTTATGTTTAAAGGCTTCAAGAGCGGCTCCCATAGAGAGAACAATAAAGTTCCTCTTCGCTTTTGTTTGAACAAGCTAAGTTCATGATGTCTCAATCCATAATGTTAGAAGATTTATTTGGTTATAAGTTGTAATTTACCTTTGGGGGTTGGGCACCCGCTTGCCTGCTCTTTTTACAATATTAGGGACTTAGCACATTATTCATACTAGTCAAGGTGTGAAGCCAAATAAGCATGGAAGAGATAATAAAGCAGTCAATACTTCCTCATGAGCTAAAACAGAGCACAAAACAGGTTTAATGATTTTGAAGGTTTAAAGGTATCACACGAAATATTTACTTGGAATGGCAGGAAACAACACATAATAGGTAGGTATGGTGGACACAAATGGCATGGATTTTGGCTCAAGGTTTGAATGCATAGGAAGAATTACCTCTCAATACAGAGTTTAGGCTAGCAAGGTTGTTTGAAGCAAACACAAGATATCAACTAGTACATCAAGACTTACATGAAAACAAACAGAAAGCATTATAAGACTCTATACTGTCCTCCTTCATACTTAAACACCTTTTACTAGAAAATATCTATACCTTAGAGATACCAATCATGCAAACCAAATTTCAACAAGCTCTGCGGTAGTTCTCCACTAATAGGTTGTAACTACATGATACAAGAGCTTAAACATGAACTACTTGAAAGCTCAAAACAATAACCAAGTATCAAATTATCCAAGACAGTGATCTACAAGAATATGTAAGTCTTTCCAATATACCATCTACCACATGTAGCAAATTGTTTTTTGCAACCAAACACAATTTAATTATTTCAACACAAACTCTCCAAACAATTTATCAATAAAACAAGAGAACACTACTCTACAAGAACTAACAACCCTGAATAAGAGATGCATGAAAAATAGGAGCTAAAAGAATTGCAGCATCTAGACAATAAATGAAGAATACAAGTATTCATATGAAAAAGCGGAGCGTGTCTCTCTCCCACACAAGAATCTTAGGATCTAACCAAGTTTATTACAGAAAATAAAAGAAAATAAAAACAAATAGACGCTCCAAATAAAGTACATAAGATGTGAACGAATAAAAATATAGTTTCACTAGAAATGACCGGATAAGTTGTTGATGAAGAAGATATGCCTTGGGCATCCCCAAGCTTAGACGCTTGAGTCTTCTTGAATTTGTTGAGATGATCCACGGGGGTATCCCCAAGCTTAGGCATTTCACTCTTCTTGATCAAATTATATCATCCTCTTCTCTTCACCCTTGAAAACTTCATTCACAACAAACTCAAAGTAATTCTAATTAGAGGGTTAGTGCATAATCAAAAACTCACATGTTCTGCATGGACACAAGAATTACCAATACTTTCTAAACATTAGCTACAACCACTAATGTTTTTTGGAGCAAAGAAATCCACTCAACATAGTAAAAGAGAGAATGCAAAATAAAAGTCGGAATCTGTCAAAACCAGAACAGTCTGTAAAAACGAATTTTTTCTAGGCACTTACATTGCTCAGATCATAAAACCCAAAACTAAGAAAAATTGCGTACATATATAAGGATCACAGACAAATTTTTTTAGGATGTTTCAATTTTCTGGAATTTATGGCGAATTAAACGGTGGGCAGCAAAAATTTGTTCCTACGCAGAAATCTGAATCTAGCATCAACTTTCCACTAGAGACTTTACTTGGCACAACAATTCGAAAAAGTAAATATAGAAAGGAGTTGTTACATAAGTAAAAAAACACCTTGACTTAAAGAAAACAAAATAAAAATTACAAAAATAAAACATTGGTTATCTCCCAAGAGTGCTTTTCTTTAATGCCTTTCAGCTAGGAACAGAAAGTGAGAATCACGTATTTTCCAATGAAGAAGCATCCAAATCAAGACCAGAAACCTTCTCCAACAATGCATTGTATTTTATCTATATAAGTTTCATATGACCCTCTCTCAACACTCTTGGGTTGACTACTTTCATCAAATGGGTTTTCAGGAACAATCCAATCAAAATTCTTTTCCAAGTTTAAAAGGTATTGGTATTTTGAGTTATTTCCCATTTTTAGGTTTGTTTGTGTCCAATTTTTCAAGAGCACAAATAACATATACACATGAGTCTAGCATCTTAAAACGATCAAAGACTTTCCTAGCCTCTACATCAACGTCACCAAATTCTTTAAGCAAAGTTTCCAGAATAAAATCTCTCTTTTCAATATCCTCGACATCATTTAGGTTAAGAAACATTTGCTGCATTATGGGGTTAAGGTTAACAAACATAGCCTCTAACATGCGAACTAAAGAAGCTGCAACAGTTTCATAATTCGGAGCCAGTTCTACTAAGGATCTATCCTCAAAAGTTTTATGCTTACTAACATGATTAAAGAATTCTTCAATGTTATCCTTTCCAATTATAGAACCAATACCTATTGATATGTCTTTCAAGGTGTACTTAGGGAGTAACATGATGAATTCTAAACTAAAAGCAGTATAGCAAAAATAACAACTAGAGATAGAAACTAATATTTTTGTGTTTTTTGATATAAAGAATCAAACAAGACAAAATAAAATAAACTAAGCAAAACAACAACAAAGTAAAAAGATCAGAGGTGAGAGACTTCCCTTGCAGAAATCCTCTTCCTCCTCGGCAACAGCGCCAGAAAAGATCTTGATGGCGTGTGAACACACGTTCGTTGGGAGACCCCAAGAGGAAGGTATGATGAGTACATCAACAATTTTTTCCCTCAGTAAGAAACCAAGGTTTAATCGGACTAGTAGGATAAACAAATCACTTCTGAAGGTTGTTGACAGCTGATGTTGAAAGGGCGCACTACCAGCCTCAGCAGCAATGTGAAATTCTCACACAACACAACCAACATACTTTGCCCTAACGAAACGGTGAGGTTGTCAATCTCACCGGTCTTGCTGAAAACAAAGGATTATACGTATCGTGTGGAAAATGATGTTTGTTTGCAGTGAATGAAATGAGAATAGTGTTTGCATTAGGTTGTATTATCAATGTAAAAGAATGGACCGGGGTCCACATTTCACTATTGGTGTCTCCCATAACAGATAAATAACATGATGGGTGAAAAAATTATAGCTGGTCAATTGACAAATAGAGAATACATCGTAATGCATATACATGACATGATTACTACTATGACATTCATTTGGGCATTACAACATGATATATAGACCGTTATCCAACTGCATTTATGACTAATAATCCATCCTCAGGACGTCATCCGAGCAAACTTTGGGTATTAAGTTGCAAGCAACAGATTATTGCATTAAGTGAAGTGTGTAATGTAAATGACACAATTATCCTTATACAAAGCATTGTTGTTTTACCCCTAGTAACAACAACACATCCACAATCTTAAAAGTTACTGTCACTCTCCCAGATTACTAGAGGCATGAACCCACTATCTAGCATAAATACCCCCTCTTGGTGTCACAAGCATCTACTTGGCCAGAGCATCTACTAGCAACGGAGAGCATGCAAGATCAAGAATAATATATATGATACATCTATAATCAACTTGACATAGTATTCAATATTCATCAGATCCCAACAAACACAACATGTAGTATTACAATAAGATGATCTTGATCATGTTAGAAAGCTCACAAGATCTAAATATGATGGCACAAACAGGAGAAGACAACCATGTAGCTACTGCTATAGACCCGTAGTCCAAGGATGAACTACTCGCGCATCACTCCGGAGGCAGACATGATGATGAAGAGCCCTCCGGTGATGATTCCCCTCTCCGGTAGGGTGACGGGAAGAGCTTGAGAACCCTACCAAACTAGGGTTGACGACGACGGCGGATGCGGAACTTTTCGTGGATGGAGGCTCGGGTACTTAGGGTTCTCCCGAGGAAGGCAATATATAGGCGGAAGGGCGATGTTGTTGGGAGACCAGGGGGCCACACCACGGGGCCACGCAGCCGGGGGGGCCGCGTCGCCAAATGGTGTGGTTGCCTCCCTTGCCCCTTTGAGTCCCCTTCGGACTCCCATGCACGTGAGAGAAAAATAGGGACTTCGGCTTTTGTTTAGTCCCGGATTATGGCCAAACAAAATTAAAGAGGAAGGCTTTTGTCCTAATCTCGTTGTCCCTGTTGGATAACCGGTGCTAGAGCATGTTACCAACCGGGACATAATGCCAGTTTTCCACTAATGTCTTTTCCATTCAATGTTACAGGACTAGCTACTCCCTCCGTCCGGGATTACTGGGCTGGTACGGTATGTCATCACGACCAAGGCGTGAGGCCACTGGCTCGATCGTTCGAAGCCAAATCTTCGTAGGATCCAATCAGAACGAGAATTCTGGAATTTATCATTTAGAGCGTAATTAAAACTTCCAGGCAAACTGTTGGATACTCCAAAGATTTAGCATGCATATGGAAAGGAAAAAACCGGAAAGAATAGCGCGCGAGGAAGAGAAAATTGTGGCGCTATTTTTGCTCGCATGCATTGGTCAGTTACAGTTTTTTCCGTTTGTTTCCTCCTTCCCCGCCGAGTTTTCCTTTCCTGCCGATCGCGCGCTCGACCTTCCGAAAAAATGGCATCGCGCGCGGCAAGTTTCCTTTGATTTCTAACTCGATCACGCGCGGAAATTCAGCTGTTATATATGGCATCGCCTCGTCTCCTCTTTTCTGCATCTCGTCCCCCTCTCTCCCGTTCGCAATGGAGGATGAACCACCTGAGAGCTCGTCGAGGCGTGGACTGCGAACATTGGGCTTCCCGGGGCTCCGATCGGCTGCTCCGTTCTTGAGGGGAACCATACTGGACAGAAGCTTCCGTCGCATTGATGCTACGCTGTCCAATCCTGTGCGTCGCGTTGGGCTAATGCGACCGCACGGTTCCTCTGTCGGCGGTGGCGGCAGTTCGTTCGGTGGTCCATCCGCGGGCGCAGGTCCGAGCGGTGGCGTACTGTCCGCAAACACGGTCGGCATCAGCACGCCTATCGTTGGTCCAACCGCGGGCGCAGAAGAGAGCGGAGTCGTACTGGGAGCAAGTCTGACCGGCAACGACATGCCATTCGCTGGTCCGTCGACGGGCGCAGGCTGGACGGGCGCCGTACTGGGCGCGAACGCGAGCGGCAACGCCATGCCGTTCGCTGGTCCGTCGACGGGCGTAGGCTGGACGGGCGCCGTACTGGCGTGAACTCGATCGGCAGCGGCAATCCTAGCGGCGGCGTACTGGGCGCAAGTGGGAGCGGCGGCGGATCAACTCGCCGTCACCATGCAAGGCCAAAGAAGATAGTCCCTGTTGCGAAGGACCCTGCACTGAAGATGGGAGGAGGTGTCTGCCTTGACATCAGTTCAAGTTTCTTCAAGAAGAACGGTGTGTACCCTTTCTACTCCCTCTTCTCGATGATCAGCACATACCCAGTAGCTAACGTAGAGGGTACTGCTATGAGTACATGAACCAGTAGCTAATTTTGAGATGTAGGTTTGTTTATCATAACCAGTGGCTAGTGTCTGTTATACTTGCACAATTTTGAGATGCATGGATGTTCATACTAGTTTGTGAGAACCAGTAGCTAATTTTGAGATACATGAACCAGTAGCTAATTTTGAGATACATGAACCATTAGCTAATTTTGTGTTCAAAGATGCATGAACCAGTAGCTAATTTTGAGATACATGAACCAGCAGCTAATTTTGAGTAATCGGTTTTGTTTGTAGATTTCCCTTACTAGTTTGTGTTCAAAGATGCATGGTTATACTTGTACAATTTTGAGATGTATGCATGTTCATAGTAGGTTTTGTTTGTAGATTTGTAGTGTCTGTTTCTAGATTTGTAGGTTCCATTACTAGTTTGTGTTTATAGATGACAAAATTGAGGATGTGTAGATTTGTAGGTTTTGTTTGTAGATGGTTTTATGAGTCTATTTGTTTCTGTTTGTTTAGTCCAACGTTACCGTAGTTCAATCTATATTGCTTTTGTTCGTAGATGGATCCCATAGTGGTGCTGCCGAGCATGTAGGATATCGTGGAGTTGGGTACAACCCCGATTTTGAAAACCCAGATAAGTACCCACCAAGCCAAACGCAAGTTCAAGCAACTCCGAAGATCATAGATTTGAGTAAGTTGGAGCACATTTTTTTACATCTAGAGAAGTACTATACCTATATTATTTTTTGGTTTCTATGTACACTCGGTCTGCCTAATTTGTACCATATGTTGTTCTGTTCTATGCGTGTAGATAATATAGCAAATAAACGTTCAAGGAAGTTCTATACCACCGAGGAGAAACGTCAAATTTATCTGTGGATAATGCAATGTAATGGAACATCGAAGAAAATGAAACGTGGAGTTACGGTTCCGGTTGCACCTTTGGCTAACTGTCCAACAAGGGTAGTAATGAGAATTTGGAGGCAAGGAATAAAAGGAGGTGGCATCAATGGTGTGAAATGTAGGAATATCGGTAAGGTGGGTAGAAAGAAAATCCCTCTGGACATAGAAGCAATGGAAGCTATCCCTACTACCGAACGCACCACCATACGTCAACTCGCTGAAGCTATAAACATGTCAAAATCTACTGTTTTCCAAAGGTATAGTTTTTTCGCTTGAAACTTTACTGTTTTGCATAGTACCAAAATGTAGTTGTCACTAAGCAAACAATTTTTGGCTCGGTTTGTTCAGGTTAAAAGAGAAGGAAATTAGAAGGGTGACGAGCGAAGTGAAGCCCCTATTGACACAAGAGAACGAGAAGCAACGTTTGGTGTATGCTATGTATCAAGTTGAGCCTTCTACGTTTGATGATGTTCCCACAATGAAGGCCGGCTTCAGTGTTTGACACTATGATGAGAAGTGGTTCTATAGGATTAGGATGACTGAAAATGTTTATTTGAGCAATAGGGAGGAAGCCCCAAAAAGAGAGACAAAGAACAAGGGCCAGAAAATAATGTTTGTTTCCGCAATGGCTAGACCAAGATATGACGCCGCGGGTAATTGCACATTTGATGGGAATATAGGAGTTTGGGCTTATGTTGAATGGGTTCAAGCACAAAAGAAAAGTCCCAATAGGTATGTCCATTTTAGAACATGCAATTTAAAATCTTATTGATGATCATCTTTGTCTTAAACATAAGAGAAGTGCTAATAGAAATTTTATGTAACAGGGACAAGGGAGATTGGGTGCTCAAGCCATGCGACCAAGTTGACAAGGCCAAAAGTAGGGAGTATCTTGTTAAATTCGTGCTTCCGGCGATCAAGGCCAAGTGGCCAACTAGTGACAAGAACAAAACTATTTACATTCAGCAAGATAACGCTAAAACTCATATTCAGCCCGATGATCCAATATTTATTAGTGAAGCTGCGAGGGATGGGTGGGACATTCAGATGGTGTATCAACCTCCTAACTCACCGGACTGCAACATTTTGGATCTTGGTTGGTTTTCTTCTATTCAATCTTTGTTTCAAAAGAAAATGCCAAAAACTCTTCAAGAAATCCTTTTAGAGGTTAACCAATCTTTAGCCGAATATCCACATCAGAAACTAAATAGGTGCGTGGCATTATATATTTTTCATAGACTATACTCTTTTTATGTATGGTGTACTTGACTTGTTCCTTTTTTTTTTGTAGAATCTTCTTGAGCCACCAAGCATGCATGAGGGAAATTATAAAGAAGAAGGGATCAATTCATTACGACGTCCCTCACTTGAAGAATCAAGCTCTAGAGAGGCAAGGGAAGTTGCCAATCCGGTTGATGTTAGAGAAGGAGCTCCTAGAAGATGCATTCGCGTGGCTTAACGCAAACTATCCTATAGTGGTTAATTTGTCTTAGAAACCAATGTTTGATGGACTATTATCAGTGAACCGAAATGTGGCTTGTACTATGAACATTGGCTGAAATATGTCTTAGAAAACAATGTTTTACTTCCTGTTTGAAGTAGGAGTAACAAAAAAATTGCATCCAACAAATTTATTCATGCAATCATAGAACTCCTAGGTTTGAGTTTCGGGGACTACTTCGTCTATGTTTTCATCAAAGACACGTTCTTGCTGCAACTCGATGACTAGGCCCGAAACTCCATCCACCGTTGCTGCCTCGTGCGCTTCCATGGATGAACCAACTGAGAAAATGAGCATGTCTCGCAGCAGCACATGCAACACATGCACACCCCATGCATGTACCGTGTGAACTCAATGAGAAAGGAAGAGAGAAGGCCATGCAACACATGCACACCCCATGCAGAAGTACGTTCACACTCCACAGAATGGAAACAGATGAGAGAGAAAAGTTGGGTTGCTGAGTGGGATTAAGCAATAACTAGTGTACATTAATTAATTCTTTGGGGCCTTGTGGGGGGCTAATTGTTGGACACATATTTTTCCACTAGAAGCCCAGTAATCCCGGACGGAGGGAGTATGTAACCATATGCATGAAAGTACAAATAGTGAACAAACAAGCCAAAATTAACATGATGCTAGAGGTAGCAGGTGATGCCGTGAGGATCTGCAGAAACCAGACACACACATATGTGCATATGTACAACGGTGTGGTGGAGATTGACTATAACATATTGATACATCATAAACGTATCCTTAATTTCTGATGTTCCATGTTGTTTTCATGACATATGCTACATGTTTTCCTTACACATGGCATGTTTTCCTTACACTTTATGTCATTTTTATCGATTTCCTGGGACAAACCTATTGACAAGATGCCACAGAACTAGTTCCTATTTTCTGTTGTTTTTAGTTTCAGAAAAGTTGTTCTAGAAATATTCTCGAAATTGGACAATTCGAAGCCCGGAAGTCTTAGAATTACCGAAGGTTCCACGGAGTCCCGAAGAGGCCCGGAGGGGGACCACACCATGAGGCGGCACGCCCCTGTCCGCGCCATGGGGTGGTGTGGGACCCTCGGGCACCCACCGACATCGCCCGTTCTCCTATTTATTCCCCTCGATGCGTGAAACCTAAAAATATACCCGAGGCCACCGTCATCGTCAACCAGAGATCGGGAGGGTTCTGGAGTTCTCCCCGGCACCTGACGGGAGGGGAAATCATCACCGGAGGGCTCTACACCACCATACCCGCCTTCGGATGGTTGCGTGAGTAGCTCATCCTTGGACTACGGGTCCACAACAGTAGCTAGATGGTTGTTCTCTCCTCTTTATACCTCATGTTTAGATCTCGTGAGCTGCCCTACATGATCGAGATCATCTTATTGTAATGCTACATGTTGTTTTTGCTGGGATCCGATGATTATTGAATGCTATGTCTCTTGATTATCAATCTATCAGGTTATCTTCATGTTAATGTTATTTATGATCTTGCATGCTCTCCGTTGTTAGTAGATGTTCTGGCCAAGTAGATGCTAGTGACTCCAAGAGGGAGTATTTATGCTCGATAGTGGGTTCATGCCTCCTTTGCATATGTGCTCGAGTGACGGATGGAGGATGTGTTGTTGCCATTAGGGAGAAAAGAACAATGTTTAAATTGTTTACATTACACACTTTGCTTACTGCAATTATCTGTTGCTTCCAACTTAATACCCAAGGTTTGTTCGGATGATATTCTGAGGGTGGATTATTAGTCATAGAGAGACACCACTAGTGAACTGTAATTTTTTCACCACGCATGTTAGCTATCTTTAGAGAGACACCACTAGTGAACTGTGGATCCCGGTCCATTTTCTCATAGTGATAATACAACCACTGCTTTCACTGTTTTCATACCGCTTCCACTATTTTCACACTGCTACTGTTGTTTTCACATTGTTCTCATACTGTTTTCCACACCATACATTTAACCTCTTTAATATGAGCAAAACCGGTGAGATTGACAAGCTCACTTCTTTATTGGGGAAAACTGAATTGATTGTGTTGTGTAGGTTCCATGTTGCTGCTGAACTGCTAGTGCACCCTAGCACATCAAATGCATCAACCTTCAGAAGTTGCTTTTTCTCCTACTGGTCGATTCAACCTTGGTTTCTTCTCTGAGGGAAAACTTACTGCTGCACTCTTCACACCTTGCGCTTGGGGTTTCCCAACGAGCGTGTGTCTCCAATCCATCACATATGAATTCAGCTCCCTGCAGACGTGTACTATTCATGTTTGAGGTTTCGGTCAGCTTAGCTAGCGTCAGAAACCAGACACACATATATGCATGGCATGTATGCATCATCTCTCGAAACAGGCTTTTGCTCCGCTTTATAAATAAAGCCCAACGGCCAAACCAATACAAAGTGATGAGGGGAAGCTATTACAAAGCAGACCAAAAGATAGAAAAAGAAAGAACAAAGAGAACCAAACTTGCCACCAAGGACACCGGAATGATACTGAAGCACGAGGCTCCATGACGACGCCCCCAACGTCGGGAACCCTCCACCGCGCCCCCATCGACCACAATCAGTAGTGTCGCCTTGACCCACCGGCTCCAGACCTGAGCGCTCACCTGCTGCCGCGACCAGAAACAGCCTCCGGTCGACTCTGACTCACCAGCCACACACGGCCAGGCACTGGTAGAAAAAAGGCCTTTCATACGCCCCCTTCAGTCCCCAAAATATACGCACCGTGACTAAATGGGTTTTAGTCGCGGTTCGGGAGGCAACCCGCGACCGAAGGTCATGCGTCGCGGTTTGGGAAGCGCGTGGAGGGCTTTAATTCCAGTTGGCCTGGCCACCCGCGACTAATGATCCAAACTGCTGGCATCCCTGTCTTTAGTCCCGGTTGGCCTGGCCACCCGCGACTAAAGATCCAAACTGCTCGCCTCCCGCGCGGTTTTATTTCGCGAGCGAGAGGCAGAAGGCCATTGCTATAGTGCGCACCCGAGACTCTCTGTTTCTTCTTCCTCTCTTCTCTTCTTCCTCCACCAAGCACCCATGGATTCACCCGTTTGGAACGTTCTCCGTGTGCCCACACCATGCCGCAAGAATCTCGACGTGGCATATACCAATATATGCGAGAGGCTCCCCTATGCTCTTAACCATTTGGTCGATCTCTATGAAGAAGCCGATGAACACCAAAAGTTCTTCGGGCTTGATCTAGAGTATACGGCGAATCAGAAAGATGTTGCCGTCATCCAGATTGCCTTCAAGGAGTCCGTTTTGGTCTTCCAATGGGCAAGGTACGCACACGTACAATCTCTCTTAGGATAGTTGTTGCATTTTCGATTTGTTGTTGCATTGGAAGAATACACGTGTTTCAACAAAATCTAACATGTGTTCCATTTTTATTGTTGCAGTAGTTCAAAGCAATCTCAAGAACTTGTTGATTTTCTTGTCAACAAGGGTTACGACTTCTGTAGCGTTGACATCACTCAAGACCGGCAGAAATTGATGCGCACGTTGGGTATTGAGATACCTGAAGATCACTACATTGATCTTCAGGACCTTATCCATTTTGATGAGTTGTACGGGCACAAGACCGGGATGGCTCAGATGGCAACTGCCTTCATCCACGCCGACTACAAAACCATGAAGACTTGTTTCCCGTCGAGGAATCACATGTATTGGGGGAAGAACCCACTTGACCGGATCAATCTCGAGTATGCAGTAATAGATGCATACGTTCCGCATCTACTCTTCGGAGCTCGAGTAGATGTTGTTTGTGTACCGCATCTATGTACCGCTATGTTGCGTTCGATATATGAAATGGATATATTATGTAATGGATATATGTTTTTCTATTAATTCCTATATTATTTCTATATTAATTCCTAGCTATACTATTTCTATATTATGTAATGGATATATGTCACAAAATTTACTAAAGCAATCACACAAAGATCTAGCTCACACACAATTCCAAAATAATAAAACTAGCTAGAAAGTAACAAATGCTAGTTCCATTTTTATTTAGGTTTTCAATCATGCACACACTTTCTAAGGTAGATGTTCTGCAAGAAAACAACCTAATATCAAGTCCTAACACTCTATACAAGCTAGGAAACAAGATAAGATCAAACACACATTTCAAAACAAACTAAAACACATCAAGAAAACAAAACAGAAAAACTACTGTTTCTATATCTGTTCACCAAAAATAAATCTAGAGCTCCAAAAATTAATCTAAGCCAGGAAAACATAGATCTAGTCAATACCAAACTCATCCAGTTGGATTTACTTCAAAATTCATTTTTGAACTCATTCTAAAAATCATAGAAGAGCCTACTGGTCTTTTATTAAAAAAATGGTATTTTCATTTGGTTGCTGACCTTGATGTGAGGCTAAGTGCTATGGATAGATCTTTTCAATATCTATCCAGAACATTTTAGTTTGTCCATTTTGGTTATGTATTTTAAAAGTTAGGTTCAAATCATTCTCACAGATAGTAATTGCCAAAACAGTTCTTGTGTCCAAAATAATAGTCCAAACTTGGATCTGCAAATTTTATATGGTTTAGATTTCATATGGTTTGGTTCATGAATTTTATCAGATTAATTTGCATTTAGGAAAGGAGAAAATGAATTGGTTTTATTTTTCTGAATTTTTTTATATATTATTTGTATTTTTAAGATTTTAAAATGAATTGGTTTTATTTTTCTGAATTTTTTTATATATTATTTGTATTTTTAAGATTTTAAAATAAATTAGTTTTATTTTTCTGAATATTTTGATATATTATTTGTATTTTTAAGATTTTAAAATAAATTAGTTTTATTTTTCTGAATATTTTTTAGAAATAATACAAATTAAAAAGTTAATGTTTATTTATTTATTCAAAATTATTAATTACATCATTACTTTTGTTTATTAAAAGATTTATTTGAAATTCAGACAATAAAGAAATGTGGCATCGACCAACATGTTAATAGGATTGATATGATACTAGTATCACGTACATGCGTGCGAAACACTTCGATGCGGGACGGGATGAAACTCGGAAGTTAAGCGTGCTAGTGCTAGAGTAGTGGAAGGATATATGACCGAGCGGGAAGTTTGACCACGAGTAAGTAATTTGACTAGAGATAATTGTAGTTAGACACTAAGCAAATAATAAAAATTCTGAAAAAAAAGGAGTGAAAAATTGGAGTGAAAATAAGGGAGTAAAAAATTGGAGTGAAAAATAATTAGAAACCCAAATGAATTAAAGAAATAACAAAATAGCATGTAGTCGAGTAAGTAATTTGACTAGAGATAATTGTAGTTAAACACTAAGCAAATAATAAAAATTCTGGAAAAAAAAAGGAGTGAAAAATTGGAGTGAAAAAAATGAGTGAAAAAAAGAGTGAAAAATTGGAGTGAAAAATAATAGAAACCCAAACGAATTAAATAAATAACGAAATAGCATGTAGTCCCGGTTCATGTTGCCAACCGGGACTAAAGGTTCTCCGTCCCCGGCGCACGCCTCCCGCCCACGAGGACGGGTCTTTAGCCGCGGTTCGTAAGAGGGGCAACTAAAGATGGGGTCTTTAGTCGCGCCTATTTAGTTCCGGTTGCACTGCCAGGATTAATGGCCTTTGCGAACCCGGACTACACGCCTATTTTCTACCAGCGAGGGAGCCCGCTCAGGCACCAGTAGCAGAGGAGTAGGACAACCGTGTCAACCCAAATCTCCACATCAAGATCAGGCCCGTGCCGCTGGACGCCATCGAGGGCCTCGCCGTCCTCCGCAGTCCGTGCCATCCCGCGCCCGCGCCCACGGCGACCTGGCCGCTGCAGCGCCCTACTGTCCCAGGACCACGAGCTCTCTGCCCCTATGCCGCACCGCGGACAGAAGCCGTTGCCCCACGCTTTGCTCCGAACTAGGGCTGGAATTAAAACTCGAAGCTCGCGAGTTAAATGAGTAGCTCGCAACTCGACTCGGCTCGGCTCGAGCTCGCTGTCCAACGAGCCGAGTCGAGTTTTCGTTTTCGACAGTAAACGAGTTCAAGCTAAACGAGCCGAGTTTACGAGTACTCGTTTAGCTCGTTTAACTCGGTAAAAATAATTTCTAGTGATATTCTTATATATGTGAACATTTTTTTACTGATTATTGTAGTTTATTTATGACAAATTATTTTATGGTGACATCTTTTCATCGATTATTGTGACGATTTTATTATACGTGCCCCAAATAATGAAAAATAAGTATATATACAATACATAATATTGAATTTTTATAGTTTTATAAAATAAAAAAAGTTAAACGAGTAGCTCGCGAGCTACTCGCGAGTTCACCGAGCCGAGCCGAGTTTTGTTTTCGGACTCGTTTGTTGAACGAGTCGAGCCGAGCTCGACTCGTCAGTTGATCGAGCTTGAGCGAGTCGAGCCGAGCTGACTCGGCTCGGCTCGAATTCCAGCCCTACTCCGAACAGACAGAAAAGGAAGGGCGGCCGCCGCAGGGACCGCGCGGGCTTCGCCCGTCGGCGTTCGCCGGCGGCAGCGAGAAAGGTGTGAAAAGAGGAGTAGGAAGACTGGCTGGTTGGCTCGCCCGGTCACTCGCGGGGAGCACGCGGACGAGAGAGAGGCTGTTCATGTATACATCAGCTAGCTAGCCTGCGGAGAGATGGATTACGTACCTGGCCTATGGAGAGATATACGTATATCTACAGCTGCTGCGCGTGGTTATCTAGCGCTGACACAGAAGCGAAGTAAATGAAGCGAGAGCGATAGAGTTAAGAGCTTCGGACGCCAAAAGTTGGATTGAAACGCCAGGGTGATATCCAGTTGCGGTATATGGAGCGCATTTTCACTGAGGATTCCTAGGTGTCCATCTAACTTGGTGGATGGAGAGGTCTTTTCTATTCCCTATTTTAAAATATAAGACGCATTTTATTTGTTGACTAAGGTTTTTATTAACAATTTATCAATTAATATATATCTTGTGTGATATAAAACTGATATAATTGTTTTTCTAATCAAAGTATTTTAGTTATGATTATAGTTTCTATCACTTAAACACATGTTAAATAAGTAATTTTTTGTTGAAGTGACGGTCAAACTGAATGAAATGCGTCTTATATTTTAAAACGGAGGTAGTAGACAATTTTATAATGATCCCACCTAACTCATTGAATGGAGAGCTCTTTCCTGAAAATTTCCTACGCTTCCCAACTAACTCATTGGATGGTGAATTCTTTCATAGAAGATTCCCTATGTGTGCCACCTAACTTCTTGTATGGAGATCTCTTTCCTCCAAGATTTCCTATGTATCCCACCTAACTCATTGGTGGAGAGCTCTTTCCTCGAAAATTCCCTAGTGTCACATCTAACTTATTAGGTGTGACAAGTCAGCATCATATACTTTATGTGTCATAACGTCACAATTTAGTGTTTACTAGATCAAAATTTACTAATCCCATAGGTGTGACATATAACTCAGTTTATGTAATAAGTCCGTAGTGTGCTAGATCCCACCTTATTAATCTAAAAGTTACTACGCATTAGACAATAACAAGTTACAACACACTTTATTAAGTCATTGAACATGTAAAAAGTAAATTTACGTGAAAAATCATTATTTTTTATAAATACAATCATGTAAAAAATATTTGAATCCAAAATATCTCCCATCTTGCCAAAACAATTAGTGGAGAGAGATGTTATTTTTGTTGTTGTAGAAGTCCAAGTTTAATTTTGTTCTCTCTTATTACTTGTCTAAATTTAAATAGCACTTAGTATGAATGCCCATGGAATATCGGTACATCTAACTAGTTCAATATAGTATCCTAAGAAATTATTTGTCTCTTAAATCTACACGATTGTAAACACATCATGCCATATTAAGCTAGTAGCGAGAGGAAGCTAAATAATGTTTCTAGTGACATTGTGGAATGCGAATCACGGTCCGTGTGCACGTGTCCTATCTACTTACTTAGGTTCCGGGTGCATGTGTCCTATCTACTTACTTAGGTTGTTATAACCGAGAAAACAAGATGACTGGTCTATGCATAACAATTCTGACCATGCACCATCTTTTTTTTTTAGATACAACACGATAAACGCCCAGGTTTAAATTAATAAAGCCTAGTGCGGCTAGAGATTACAGGAGCTGAGGTAGACAGCTTACAAGGTAGGGTAGAAAGACAAGCAAACGAAAAATAAACAAAGAGAGACGCTTGCAACTACACAAGATCCTTGACAGCCGCAACAGCCGCTAGTTCGAAGGAGACGCCAATGCCCGAGCTTGATGCAGGAGGAGGCGAACCGAAGTAGAAGCCGAGTCCGAGACACTCCAAGAAGGGACATCCGTCGTTGCGACACCATCCGTCTCCACTTCGGAAGAGGGACCCTTTCCCCTCGCTCTGGCTCGAAGAGCGCCGACCCGTCGGAAGTTTGAGGAGCTCACCCTAGAGCGCGAAAGGGGCAGCGACAAGGAGGCCAACAGTCGGGGAGACCAAAGAACACGACCGCCAAACACGGAGCCGAACAAACACCAAGAGGACACCCCCGCCCAATCGTCACTGCGCGAACCACTAGACTCTGGGTACCTTCGACGACGCCTTCAGGAAGGAAGATGCACAAGCATCATCGACGTCCGGTCCGGCGGAGGACCAAAGGCTTTCGCCGGCACCCGAGGACAAACAACACAGACCTACAGCGACGCCTCCATGGAGAAACGTGGCGCCCAAACACGTCACCGTCGCCGGCACCAACGACCGCTGGGCAAGACTTTCGCCTAGGCAGTGTTGACCTTGTCCTTAAGCAGTCAGAGGCTAGGCATCGACGATTGGGAGAGGCAAGATCCCAGAACCGGACGGGAAAGAACCGACTACGACCGACCCACGACAATCACCTCGCCGTCCACACGATCGAGGAAGCTGTCCAGCACCACACAACGGGACCTGCCGCCAGGCCAACGTCGTGTCCACCGCACGGGCCGCCGCCCGAAATACCATAAGAGCCAACCTTGCGCGCCGCCCACTGGCGCGCCGCCTTCACGTAGCCAACCCACCCAGCTACCGTGAAGAGCTCTCCTTCAAGAACCGGCCGCCAACCACCACACCTCAGGGCCAGACCAGGAGGAGGAACCCAAACAACGACGACATGCGTGCAGCCCAGCCTGGCAGCTCGCCACCGCCGGGAGGGAGGGCAGCAACAGGAGAACTCGCCGAATCAGATCCGGCTGACCGCGGCTCCCGCACCCGAGCAGGAGGCCGACACGACGAGCTCGCCAGATCTGACCCTTTTAGATCTGAGCGCGGTGGAACCGGCGCCTCCGGCGGCCGGAACATGGGCCGTCCATGGCGCTGTGTCGAGGCCAACCCGGAGAGCCCATGGGGACTGCTGACGCGCGACGCCGGAGAAGGGGCTGGGAGGCCCCGACGGGATGGAGGTGAGAACCAGGAGGAAGAGCAGGGGTTGGGAGGCCCCGCCGCCGCCGCAAGCCGGCCAGAGGCCGCCGCCGCTGACGGCCAGGGAGGAGGCGGCGGAGGGAGGGGGCTGGCGGTGGGGAAACCCTAGTCGCCCCCGAGTCGCCTGCGAGAGGGCGACGCTGGGGGGGGGGGGGGGGGGGGGTTCCACAGGATCAGGCGTCCACATACCAATTCAATTCCAAACAGTTTTTCCTCTGCACCATCTTCTAAACGAACAATATACTTTTTGTGTGTGAGTGAACTTGCATGTAATCTATCCGAGTCGTCGCGCCAACTGGCTTGGCACGGACACGGGTTGGGAAACACACATCCTACACGTGTGTGCACATCCGCTCTCCGGCTTTGGTTGCGTAGTGGGCTCGATCGACGCTCCGTGAGATTAACTCTCCCTGCCATCACTGTACTCGGACTCTCGCCGTCAGATCAGTAAGCTGGGCTTGGCAGCTGCTGAGCCACGACTACTCGGCATTCGTGCAAGATACATAGGCTTATTTTATTTTTTGCGTGGCAGAGTGATGTATTTATCTTCCAAAAGAAAAGAAATTTGGACTGAGAAAAACAATTGGTACATACGAGTACATTCCTAATTTGACGACGACGTGAGAACGCGTTAACTAGTCCACAATTGTCCAGTCCAGCCCAGCTCCATCCTTCTTCTTCCCCCGCTCGCCGTCCGTGCCCTAGAGAAACCTCAGACACGAATCATCGTAACGATGGCAGTGGACCGCCGTTAGGGTACCTTTACCCTTTCTAGTTCAAAGTTGGACAAAAGTGGCGGTATCTAGATATATTTTAGTGCTAGATATATCTATTTTTGTCTAACTTTGAGACAATTAATATGGGACGGAGGCTGTAGTACCTAAGAGCAAGTACAATAAGATGACATAAGCGGGCTTTAAGGATTTAAATAATATATCTTTGCTTACGTGGAGGAGAGAGATGAGGAGAGAGAAGCAAAGCGGCCTACTAATTAGTAGACAGTTGCAGCACGTGCTCCTATCCACTATGTGAGATTGTAAAGTGGACCATATGTTGATAAAATACTTCATGCATATAGCCAACTATTATACTATAAGCTAACTATACGTGACGTGGTAATGGCATATAGCTAGCCCGGCTGTATTATTAACCATGCTCTAATAGTAACCAAAGTTCGATCACTAGATCGTGGATCTCCACCGCACCGTTGTATGCTTGTATCCTCATGATATCTGACCCTTCCAATAATTTCACCGTGCTAGTGGTTTTTTTTTTAACAAGGGGATGGGTCCAAAGGACCCAGAAGCCTCATATAACGCGGTGGGTACAAGTACAAGAGAGACCTAAATAAACCTACTATTACAAAGAAGTCCCTAGAAAAAGCAAAAAGGACCCTGAGAAAACTTTGGGAACGCGATCGAGTCCTCCACCGGCGATGACCGGAAACCTCGAAGCCGCGGCCGCGAACCACCACATCAGGGATGAACCACTTGACATAATGGCTGCAATGGAAGCCCAGTTGAGGTTGAAGATCCTCCCCTCTGGAGGACGAATCCCCCGAAGCCAAGAACTCCGGGGGGCGGAGTGGCCCCCTTGGCCATGGATAGCAACAACCAATCTCGGTCGCCGCTTGGGAACATCCGCAAGCGAAGCTCCATGAAAACTCCCACTGAGGCAGCCCATTGGTCGCCCCCTCCCTCTGCATCTCGCCACCAAGACGACCAGCCCGAGGTGAAGCTCCCAATTCCCCAGCATAGATGAACGGGCTTATTGAAGAACAAGCCGGCAACAGCACCCCCAAACGCCAGCTCCCACCATGAGAGCTTGACTAAGCAGCACCACCCCCTCCATCTCCCATCGCACCCGGACAACAAGAGAGGAAAGCTCGAAAAGGCGAGGAAGACGACCTTATTGAAGAAGATCTCCGCGACCAGTCTCTTCAGCAGCAGCAAATCCTGCGACCGGACCTGCCCGTTGAAGAAGACCAAGCGCAGCACACTCCAGATCCGGCCGATGGGATCTAGAGCTCTACTCCTACACGCCACGAAGGACCAAACAACAAAGCTATATCTACGAAGTATATACAGTGGAGGAGAGCGACCACCTAACCCATCTCTACACCGAGCAGCAACGCTGCCGGAGACAGAGAGGGAGAGGGGCGGAAACTCGGGGAAGAAGACGACTCTCAACTGTGGTTTCGACCAGCACTCGCTATTTGCTACACTTTCTCCCGTGCTAGTGGTTGGTAGCAGACACACCCGTAGAGAGTAGAGACGACCTTAGCATTTTGGCGAGCGGGTTTATTTTGGCTCGGTCCACGCTGCATTTTCGCTCGCGAGGCGACCCGACCTTCGCCTCCCAAAGCACGCGAGCTTCTTCCCCAAATCTTCCCAGCCGCCTCCCTTCTCCCCCAAAATCCATCCCTCCATTTCCGCCCTTGTCCACCTCTGTTCACCCATACGAGCCTGCTCTGTCGCCACCAACCACCAGATCCAGACACCCAGCGCCGATCTCGATCCGTGCCCCTAAGCGCTAGACGGTGTACTTGCTCAAGGTGCTTGGCTAGGGCAAGCCGTCGCCGAGTCGGGCCGCGACCATGAAGGAGGAGGGCGACTGGAGCAGCGAGAGACAGAGGCGACACGGCAGCACCACCTCTGAGTGCCGATCCATCATTCCAGATTGGGCTTCGCTTCTACCGGAGCTTGTCGAAAGGATCGCCGACCACGTCCTGTCCACCACCGGCGGTGTCGACGCGTACATGGATATGAGAGCCGTCTGCCACAGCTGGCACTTTGCCATCCCCAGCTTGCGCTCTGCCAGCGCCAAGGCATCTCCTCTCTCCGCAGTCACCGACCTCCGATTCCGGCCACGGAACTGGCTCATGGTCGACCTGAGATCCGGGGACCACCACGACGACGCGAGGCTCTTCCTCCACGCCCTCACCGGGTGCTTCCGCCGTCTGCGCCTCCCGGTGCTCCGGGACCAGCTCGTTCTCGGCGCATCCGATGGGTTCATTGTACTCAGGGACAGGGGGCCCCCGCACTTGCCTCGTGTCCTCAACCCCTTGACAGGCGACATGCTCCACTTTGCTGCGCCGTTATGGGAACATTCAGGGTCTCCTGATGCTCAGGATGACCTGTACACGGCGCTGACCGGCGGCCCTAACTCAACGCTGGTCGTGTGGCGTGACCTGGAATGGGGATGGCACACGGTTATATATGCACATCCTACCAGCCAAGAATTCAAGGAGGAAGAAGCTGGAACCACTATGGAAACCATGGTTACCTTCCAAGGCAACATATATTACGCCGATTCCGAAGGATGGGTATTCGAGTTTGTCCCACCAGCGGAGCAGTGTGATGTTGAGTTTGTAGTCATAGCCCAGATGCCACTGCACATGGACATATATTTGGAGAGAGATGACACAGCATCGTCTTATCTGGTGGAGTCTACCGGGGAACTGCTGCTCGTTCGTCATTGTGGTCAAATCTTAAAAGTTTTCAGGGTTGATGTCAAGCACAAGTTGTTGGAGGAGGTCAAGAGCATCGGCGGCAGTCGCGCACTTTTCCTTGGTAATGACAGGTGTGTGTCTGTGGATTCGGATAAGCTTCCTTCTGTCGACGGTGATTGCATATACATGTACAGACGGCGTGCCATGCGCATGTATAACCTAAGGGATGGCACAATGGAGATTATCTCCAATGAGCCGAGTTTCCTTGCCAACAACTATCCCGTACAAAGTTTTCACGAGAATCCCTGGTTTTTTCATACATGTACATATATTGCCGACGACCATCATCTCGGCCCTCTCAGTCTTATTCAGGTTCTCCTTGACTACTGCAACTGAGTTACACACTTCTAATGTTTTAAGGATGAAGGATTTGATAATGTATCATCTTTTTACTTTTGTGCTAGCACTTGCATCCTTGGCTGACTACTTTGTAGGCTTCTTACCAACGAGTTTGTCAAGAGCGTTAGAGTATTACCTTGTTGGAACAGTAATCTCAATTTCAGTTATCTCTTTCATCGCTGTTACTCCTTGCATCTGGTACTTAATGTATGTTGATTTAGTCATACTGCTATATGTGCAGTTAGCAGCTGTTCGCTGCTCATATGTGCTGTGCTCAAAGTATTAGCATTTTTGGTTGGTTCCATCCTTAATGCATGCATTGTATACAAATTTCTCAAAATCTGGGAACTAACTTTCAATCCAGTCGTTACTGCAAAAAAAAAGTAGAATTAGGTTCAGAGGTAATCTAAATGATATGAACCTGTTTTCAATTATAAGAACAGTAGAGTTTCAGGCTTGAAACGAAGTGACCGCATTTCAGTTGATCGGTGTTCTTGTTTGTGCTGGTTTGTTGGACCATCTATATGCAGCTACATCTCTGAATCTAAAATAACCACATCATTTGCGATTGTTGCCTGCACCCCGAAGGGAATGTTGTTAAGAAAAGATCTATACACAAAGTCTGGATTGACCGGGTCTTTTGATGGATGCTGGTGGTTCGTCGACTAGAGCTATAAATATTGGGACATTCGTGGTGCTACCTCTTTTCCTGCCTGTAGCTTTGTTCTTACGCGAACTAGGACAGTGCCACCTGTAGTTGCAAAGGGAAAGGCTTAAGTGCCTCTAACAGACGTGAACAATATACGGGTGGTTTCACAGTGCATATTATATGATTATAAATTGTTCGCAGCCATTAAAAATATTACATTTGGGTTACTAATTTTAGTATCCGGCATTCTGAAATTTAATTGGGCAGTTGCTCGGTGCTAGTATGCTTCCTGCCAGTTCAGTCATTTGCTTATTACCAACATGTGAGTAGTAGGAGATTAAGTACTACAGTAGTATATTTTCTTGTTGGAACAGTTATATATTTATCTTTCATCAGTAATGTACTTCTACGGTTCTACCCGCTCAAGTGATATTGTTTATCCATACTCAATCATAGAACAATTAACAGGCAAAAAAAAAAAACTAGTACCAGGGTCCGAGGTAATCTGAATGATATGAACCTGGTTCAACAATAAGAACAGTGTGGCAGGCTGGATTCTAAGTGACACCATTTCAGTTGATGCATGTTCTTATTTGTGTTGGTTGGTGGAACCATCTATATGCAGCTCCAAATCATGGCAGATTTACAGTGTTTCCTGAACCTTGAGCCGTTTCACCTACAATGTCTCCGAATCTGAAATAATAACAGCATGATTTGTTTGGTTTCTGTTATTCATGTTCTGGGGCACTGTATCCCGCCGTGTGTGGTCTATTTTGCCGACAAACCACAAATCTCCATATACCTCGATGTCCAGCACTGTTCATGAGTGCTTGTTTGACTCCATTTTCTGTTAATTTACGCTTGTTACAAGCTTCTGATTTCTTACTGTTACGAACTTACTCCAATACCTTAAATCTATGTCTTTACTTTTCTTTACTTCGATGCTACGCTACATTTCAATGAAACAAGCAGTATCAGGGCTACATATCGGGCTCAATCAATTTGATACAGTACCAGGTTCCAATCGCAGTGGCTCCATTTTAGTAGCATGGATGACCATCTGCATAGTTTGGTGTATCTTCTGCGTACAGCATCAAGTCATAGCCGTTTCATTTTGTTTCCTGAACCTCACGATGTTCCATCCCTGTCACGCTTCTTTACATGGCAGTATCAGTTTTAATCATTTGCAAGCTTTGGCTCAAGCCAATGGAACAAAATTATTCACCAGATATTGACCGGCACATGCTGGACACGGTAAGGCTGAAGTGTCTTCAGGCTCAGGAAGCACAAGAAATCAGGCTCAGGAAGCACAAGAAAGATGACATTGCTTGGAGCTGCCTGCAGATCGAAATGACATGTCAGAAATTTGAACCTGAGAGTTCCTTTAAATTGGGCTGAACCTTCTGATTTTCGTGCTGGTGAACATCTTACTTCAGGTTTCAAGTGGCGCCGGATGTCCCGCGACGCAGGCCCGCGTAACGTCCCTGGGCTCCCAGTGTAAGGTAGTGGGCCAAAGCGGTCACCCCGCAAAGTCCACCAGCGTGCCGCATACCCTACCCGCACAGGTCGGCAAAACACATCGAACTCTCTCTCCCGATGGTGGCGATGGGAAAGATCTTACACCGGGGTCGATGTCTGCTGATACCATCTCCACATCCGCCCACCGCTCATGGCCCGAATTCTGAAGTTCATCAGTCGATTTCTTCGCCGCTAGTCGCTCCACCTCCGGGCCCCACTCATGGGTCATGGCCCTGAATCTGGAGTTCCTCCGTTGCTTCCCTCGCTGTCGCGTTCCGTCACCGCTCCAACTCCAGCCCCCTCACATGCCACTATACCGGCCGCTACTACCGCCGATGTCCGTGAACCAGTCCATCGCAGGATGCTGAAGGTAACCACCCCTTCCTCGAAACAGGCTTTCACCCCGCTTTAGAAAAAAAAACAAAATTCCCAACAAGTCATACAAGGTGCTAGAGTACACACATCCTCACCTAACATAGTCCGATGGGGGCAACAACACATGTAAGCCCAAACAAGAAGAAGAGGGGGAGGGGGAGCAAAGGGCGGGAGAAGAAAATGTCCACCCAGACCGCAGGACCTCAGCGGCTCGGGGGAGAGGAGATCCGGCGCGCGGCCACGAGAAGCATGTCGATGCAGTCGTCAAGCCGCGCCCTGTCCCGCTATCTACACAACGGGTGCCACTGCTGCAACAAAGCCAGAAATTTGAATATAGAGTCAGACACACGTCTCAGAAAAATCTTCTCGATAACCATTTTATTGCGCACAGTCCACAAAGTCCAGGTCATTCCCGTGGACACCAGCCAGAAGAGGCACCTACCCCACTGGCATGATTCGTGCGCGTTTCCAGGAACTCGCCAATGTGCGAGTCCTGCCATGTCGGCCCCAAAACCGCATGAAAAAAATTCCATAGAAACCGGGCCGCGACGCATGCAGACAAGATGTGGGTTCCCGATTCTAGGATCCTACATAAGGGGCACATGCCATCCCTGGGCCGGTGGCGCTTTAATACCTCGATCCCAGAGGGAAGCCTTTCCCGGAGCAACTGCCAAACAAAATCTTGATCTTCAAGGGTATCGGGGCCTTCCATAAGGGAGGAGTCTAAGATCTAACAAGCCCAACGAACTGGGCCCGATAAGCCGATTTCACCGAAAAAGTCCTCGAGGGGGCCAGGAACCAAGAGACCTGGTCATCCCCCCCCCCCCCCGGCAGCACGCTAGGGAGCAACCCTCAAAGCTCCTCCCAAGACGAGGCCTCAAGCGGTCCCAAAGTACGTCGGAACAAGATGTGGGCCGCCACGACAACAACTTGGGAGGGGTCCTAGCAAATCGCAAATAGACTCGGGAACTCTAACTGTAAGGGTGTATCCCGTAGCCATGGGTCAAGCCAGAAAAGTGTGGCCCGGACATCCCCAATGGAGAATTGGGCACCCTTCTTGATCTCTTGTTTGATCTCCTGGATCGACCTAAAAATAGAGATCCTTCCCGACGCTCGCATGCCAGGAGGGGGCGTCGTTGCAGGTATTTGGATTTGATTAGTTGAAGCCATAGCCCCCCTCGTCTCTAAGAGTGCACCATACCCACTTAAGCATAAGAGCAACATTCATTTTGCGTTAGGCCAGCATCCCTATGCCCCTTATCCTTGGGGGCGCAGATGTCCGCCCATTTCACCATATGGTATTTCTACCTCCCCGTGGGATCTTCCAGAAGAAGGAGAAAACTCCTTATCAAAGGAGGCATGAATCCCTTCTCGGAGGGAGTAAATCCCCAGAGTATAGGCTAGGATGATGGACAAGCAGGAACCAATTAGCACGGACTTACTCCCTTTTGAGGTGAAGCGTCCACGCCACGGTTCCGCCTTCGTCCTGACCCTTCCCATCATGGGATCCAAATCCTTAATTAGGATCCTAGAGTCACTCAGCAGCACCCCCAGATACATAATCGGGAATGAGGACAACTTGCAGTTAAGGTTGTTTGCAATCCGTTGTTGCTCTTCCCGGGGGAAGACTAAGACGACAACTTCACTCTTGTCAAAATTAATCTTGAGGCCAGACATGAACTTAAAACACAGAAGGAGGAACTTTAGGTTGACAATATCCAACCACGAGGCCTCCACCATAATCATGACGTCTTCTGCATATTGGAGGTGAGTAACCCCACTCCCCGGAATAAGATGCCCCACCATCCCAGAGATGTGGCCCGCCATCTTAGCTTTCTCTAAGATAGCAGCAAGAGCATCAATAGCAAGGTCAAATAGGATGGGAGAAATGGTATCCCCTGCCTCACCCTGCATGATTGGATTAAAATAGGGACCAATGTTCCCATTTATGTTGATCACGGTTTTGCCACTCGTGACGAGTTGCATTATCCAGGTGATGAAGCGATCATCAAACCCTCGTCGCTCGAGGACGTGGGCGCAGAAATGCCCAGTCCAGCTGGTCATAAGCCTTCTAGAAATCTAGCTTAAGGAACACCCCCTTATGGTGGTGAACAATTTCATGAAGTGTTAGAATCCCATCATGGATAAACCATCCCACGAGAAAGGCGAACTAAAGAGGGATCATGATGCGCTCCGCCACATGTGCCATACGCATCACGCATACCTTTGCGAAGATCAGCTGGATGACATTTATCACCGTGATCGGTCTAAATTGGTGTATGTCTGTGGCCCTAGATACTTTTGGGACCAGAGTCGCCACGCCAAAATGAAGGCGTGATATTACCAGGTTCCAGTATAGAATTTCTCGAACATTGGCATGACCATCGTATGAATAGTCTACCGGAAATTTTGGAAGGAGACTGGGAGGCCATCCGGCCCTGGGGCCAAATTGGCCTTCATCTCCATCACCGCCCGTCTAACCTCTTCAGGTAAAAATGGAAGAGTAAGCTCCCCATTTTCCTCCGGTGACACCCGTTCCCCGAGGGGCCACGAGTTCTCGGCTAGCGCAACCCAAGAGCAAGGTCCCGTTGTAAATAACTGCTTGTAGAAGGAGAAGATATGCGCATATAGTTCCTCAGTCGCTTCTAATAAATGACCGTCCGCCCATAGGAACGGAATAGAACATCTCCGGCGCCGACCATTCGCAATGGCGTGGAACTAATTTTATGCCTTGGCCACGTGTTTGTTCGTATTCACTAGCAGTAATGCAGGGCTTTTGAGTATTCGCGGATCACTTAAACCTTGAGCTTTGAAACAGTTTTTCGGTGTCAAGCTAGATGAATCGTCCGACAAGTCTGCCAGAAATAGAATTTTTTTACCATGTTTTGCTCCATCCATTCAGCAACACCATCGGTTCTAAGCCTGCTATTTGTTCCTATCGACCCTCTGCTGAGTAGACCTCCCAGAACCGCTCCGCTTTGGTTGGTCTCTAGACTGGTTGGTTGTTTGATGCACCTGTTCCAGCTGATGACGTGTATGGCATGGAAGCAAGCTCGTGCAGCTGATAGCTGAGCGACGGATGATTAGTTTGTGTTTTGAGTAGTTTAAGTTTAGCCCGTTGAACTTTTGGTCTATGCCTGAACAACCTGGTTTGCTTCGGGTTTTTTGTAGGATTATGCATGCAACATATGTATGGATAACCTGTGTAACTTTTCTATTAAACTTACTATTGGGAATATTGGAAGTTCTTCTCCATCTTTGTGATTCCTCTGATATGATAGATATGGAGCACTAGCTCCTTTTCTCTAAGGTATTTACCGGTGTCGTTTTGAACTGTGTTGCTCCCGACGATTCAATCCTTTCATCGAGTTTATTTGAATAAATTAAGTTTATCAAGAAGTACATGGTTCCAGGTAATCTTAAGCTATAAGATAAAAATCCTCTTTGGCAAGTAGTTAAAAGAGTGTTTTTTCTTCTAAATTCATAGTTAATTGTTTAAACAATATGCCAGTTGCATCCTGGAAGCTAATCTACCTGGCAAGTCTAATGTTTACCATTGCCGAGCACAATTACAACGTGCGGGCCACGCCGCCGCAGCCACAGGCTCCCAGCCACCTCCACTGCGTCGTCGCTGCCGGAGGGGACGCCGGCAAAGCCGCTCGCGCCCCAGTGATGGTGGCGGCAGAGCTATTCGCTTGCGGCCGGGTCGATGGGGCGGCGTTCTTCCGCGCTGGATCGGCGGCGCGCGCGGCGCTGGAGGCGAGCCCTCTTCATTGCCGCCGGGTGACCACCGGAGCCGGCATCGGGGCGCTGTGGAGGCGGGGTTCGGCGACCAGAGACGTGGCTGAAGAGGACATGCAGGAGGACAACACGATCGGCAACGGTGGAGTCGGAGGTGGACCTGCTGATGCAGGGTCGCCGGTGCCATCATCGTGTGGATCGGGCTCTCCCTGGCGGCGCCCATGCGTGGGCGGTCCTCGAGTGCGATTCCGAAGAGCATCAAAGGGCCAGCGCGCCCCCTACGGCGGTGGTCTCGGTGGTCAACGCTGTGGAGGCGTGGTGGTGGCGAGGATAAGGCTACCGACGGCGTCCCTCCGTGGGTCGTCTTCAACGTCTCCCTTCGCGCCGGTGCTCGTGGTTCGCGGACCCTAATGGTGGTCGATCTGGCGCCTTCGACGTGGATGGAGCGTGGCGATTTCCGGGTGAAAACCTCGTCTCTGACCTTGCTCGGAGCCGGTGATGGCGATATCTTGAGTGTCGTTCCCTTCCTGAAGGCATCATCGAGGAAGCCCCGCGGTTCTTCCCGTCAACACCGGGGGAAACCCTAGATCCTCGATCAGATGATGGCGGCGCTTCTACGTCGTTACCTCCTTGGGGGCATCATTCTTGGAGGGTGGAGCGCGCCGGTCGAAGGTACCAGAGGATGAGTATGGTGGTGGATGCAGGTTCTTTGATGGTCTACGCGGCAACGGCAATGTCGACAAGCTACCTTGCTTCGGCCCGCTCCGGGGGAAACCCTAAATCTTGGGATTCTCGGATTGGATAATGGTGACGCCACTGGTGTCACTTTCCCTCTTGAGGGCATCGTTTTGGAGCAGTGGCCGGAGGGTCCTAGAGAGGAGGCGGTGTTTCTTCTACCACATTCACGACGGCGGTTCTCGACAGCTTGGTGCTGTGGGGTCTCGGTGTTGTATGGGATGGCGGACGCGCGCAGGGAGGTGGTGTTGTCTGGTGCCATGGTGGTATCGACGGCTGGTCTGACATGGTGGATGCTTGGATCGTTGTCCTGAAGATGGGTGAGCGGAAGACGGCGGAAGCTACATTCCGAGCGTGTATGTCGGTACGCGCTGCGGTGTGCTGGACCGATTTGGCCCCCTGTCCGCTATCGGGTGGCATGGTGACGCCTTCGGTTTTTGGATGATGCGCGTTGGTGGGTTCTCAGAGTATCGGCTCTGGGATTGTCCACCCCCTTCATCAGTTTTGGTAGTGAGTTTGGTTTGGTGGTTTCAGGGCTAGTTGTTTGTGGTATCTACTTGTAAGACATGGTGTTTTTTGCTCTATCATTTAATAAAAACCGGCTATGTGCATCATTTTGATGCAGAGGCTGGGGGCAGACCTCCATTTCTAAAAAAAAATTACAACGTGCGTTCAGAGCTAGAGCGAAAGTCGTGAGAATAGCGAACTTAAAAAAAAAATCAAAAGTGAGAACTAACGAAAGAACTGAACAAGCATAATTACGTGAAGCACAACCATTACAAAAGCGACGACCACCGCTGCCCTTCATACAAGTGCAACAGAGGTACACACCGGTTCCACGACGGGCTCCTGACGGGCACTCCTCGACTAGGATAACATGTTTGAACTGGCCCACCCATGGCCTATGCACCGGTTACCTCTGTGCCATTGACTTCCCTACTAAATCGCATCGATAATAGCACGAACATGCTCCGAAGCCCCGCTGAGGCACCTGGGCGGAGACAAGGGGGCTAGCAGGGGCTAGAACCCCCAAGGTTCGGCCCCCTAATGATTTGGAATACGTATTACTAGTGTGAATAATGTAGATACTTACTAATTATCTCATATACGTGCCAATTAGTACTTAAAACCCATGACGATGCATGCATTAAGGACGAGCCCAGTTTAGGCATGTTTCTTCCCGCTACCAGAGAATAGACCTTTAGTCACCAAGATACTTGGTTACTAAAGATCAACTATTGGTTGCTAATTATTTATCATCACCAACATTCTTGATTTTTTCGTGATTGCTAAAATCTGGCTGCTGAATATATTTAGTAACCAACACTGAATTTATTGGTTACTAAAAAACATTGTATAGTTACCGACCCTCGGTAACTAAATGTTCAATCAAGCAACAATAACCAAACTATTAGGTTATTGGTAACAAATGGTACACATATAGCCAGCAAACTGCTTGGTGACAGTTGCATGGTGACTAAATATCATCTTTCTTGTAGTATCTTAGTGTAACTTCCTTTTCTTTCCGGCGGCCGAGCAGCCGTACTCTTGCCCCAAGATCAGTTGATCTACCATCACTAGTGGAAACAGTGGCATTAGTCCCGGTTGGTAAGGCCCATTTGTCCCGGTTGTGCAACCGGGATGGGCCGGCCGGGACAAATGGCCCTCCCCCATTGGTCCCGGTTGTGCCAGGACCCGGGATGGTAGGGATGGCCCACGTGGCGAACATGGCCAGGGAGTTCGTCCCGGTTCGTTTTAGGAACCGGGATGGATACCTTTTCTGAAAAAACAATTATTCCGCCCACTTTGCCTGCCGCGGCAGGTTCTTTTGTTTCAATTTTTTCGCTGCTGTCCCGCAATCCCCAACCGGCCTCCCCTTCCCCAACCGCGTCCACTGGCCCACGTATTTAATTAAGCCCACTGGCCACATTTTGGTCAAAGGGTCGACTGGCCCGCGTCTTTTATTATAAGCCCACCAGCTACATTCGGTCAAAGGGGCCACCGGCCACGCGGGGTCAAAGGGGCCACTGGCCAACGGCCTAGTGGCTGGCTCGCCCGGTCCCTTAAATTAAGACCACAGGGACGCGCGGTCGAAGGGCCCACTGGCCGCCTCGTCTTCCCGCGCCTCCACTTCCCCGCGCGCGCGTGGCCACGAACGGCACGCCTCGGCTCCCCCCCGCATTCATGGCCGCCTGCAACCGCCGCCACGTTCCGGCCGCCGGTTGGCATGCCAGCCCCCCGGGTCCTTTTTAAAGGGCCCCCACCGCCCGTACATCCCATTCACCCCGGCCGCGTCCTAGCCCACGCAACCCTAGCCGCCATGTCGCGCTGGTTCAAGCGCCCCAGGAACGAGCACGAGGTCGGGTCCTCGAGCGCCGCCGGCCAGAGAGGCGCCGGCGTCCCCCGCGCGCCGGCGGAGGCCTTCGGCTTCGGCCCGGAAGGTGTCCGCATTGGCGGGCAGCCGCGCGTCCCCGCTCCACCTCCGGCATCACGCGCACCACCCCGCGCCGCGTCCAAGGGCAAGCGCTTCCGCCGGTACGTGCAGAAGGAGGAGGCCGAGTGGCACTGGAACCACTCCACGCCGGTGTTCTGGCCGGACGTCCACCTCCCGGACGGCTGGCACCTGAACCCGCAGCGCATCCCCGTGCCGCCGGCCCCAACCAACGAGGCCGCGCGCGAGGAGATCGACCGCCGACGCACGCTCCTGCCGGCCCACCTCCTCAGGGACCGCGCGTACGCGCGGAGCTCCCCCTACTGGGCCACCTGGTTCCAGCAGGAGCATGACCAGCGCCGTCGCTCCTACATCCCCACACCCGAGGAGGTGAGCACCGCCGACTACCCCGCGCCACCGCCGGGTAGGGAGCCGGAGCTTTGGCTCCTGGAGGACATCGCCGAGGACGAGGACCCCGAGCTCCAGGCCGGTTTGGAGGAAGCCTACGAGGCCTCCCGCCGCTCCCTCGTCGAGGACGAGGTCAAGCGGTGGGAGCAGGTCCTGGCCGCCGCTGCCGCTGACGGCGAAGCCATGCCGCCCCCTTCGGCGCATGCCCCTTGGTGGCAGACAATGAACGCCGAGCTGGAGGCGTTCGAGGACCAACCGCCGCCACAGCCGCTGCCCCCGGCCTGGAGTACGGGATGACCTGGGCCTGGACCGGCGGCGTATGGTCGCCGGAGGAGCTGCCGCCGCCGCCGGAGGAGCTGCCCCCGCCGCCGCCGCACGCGCCCCCGATGCCTCCGCAGCCACCGGCGGGCCAGCCCCAGCTGCCTGCCCACCTGTGGCAGGCACCCGCCTACCACTGCATCTCCTCCGACGAGGAGGAGTAGGCCGGCGCTGGTGCGCCCCCCCCCCCCAAAAAATAGACTAAGCTACCCACCACCCCCCAAGAAACGACCGGCCGCCTGTGGCCGCGCCGCCGCCCCCTATATGTAAGCACGGCCGGCCGCCTGTGACCGCGCCGCCCCCCTATGTAAGAACGCCCCCCGGGCCTTTTTTAATATATATTTGTGTCGAAACAACGCGTCCCTAGTTCAACCCCGCCGGCGGAACCAGCGCCGGCGGGATCTTCCTACCCGTTCCCGCCGCCGGCAGGGCTTCGCCAAGGCATGTCCGCTGTCCTAGGTGGTCGCTCGGCCTGGAGAGAGGGCCGAGATATTTATACAACTGGGCCTCTAGTCCCGACCCGTGCCACCAACCGGGACTAGAGCTCCTTTGGTCCCGGTTGGTACCACGGGCCGGGACCAAAACTTATTTCGAATTTTGGTGGCACCCTGCGCGCCCAAAAATTTTTAGCGCCAAAATTTGAAAATTGTTTAAGTTTGCACATTAACAACTTCTATATACTTTCGAATTTGACAAAAATTTCAACATGAAAAATGCTAGAATTTTCATAACTAATTCAAATCCATTTTTCGTTTAACTAAATAATTATTCTAACTATTGAAACTATTAATTATTTTACCATTTGCATATAATTTGAATATAAATATCTTACAATTTTTGTTTTCTCTCGTGATCTTCCGAGTGAGTCCAGAGCATACAAGGCATCCGGGTGATTTATATAAAGTTCGACAAAGCGAGTTGTACCTTATTGACACGGTGAATTTGAGATCTTCGTCTACAACAGAAAAACCATAGTTTTCCTTCGAAGGTTTACTCGGAGTATTCTTTCGCCATCTTTTCAAAACATAGTGTGATGGAATTTCTTTGATATTTCTGATCTCAAGAACCTTCAGTACCTGGCAACACGGAAGACCTACATTGCAGGAGTGTATGCATTAGCAGTTTGCCAAAGTAACCGCATGGGTGCAACCCTTTGCGTCATTTGAACTCCAAGGTAGTTAGCTTGTTGTTCAACTAGACGTTTCTCCTCCAAAAATTTATCATAACTGTTAAAGAAGTACCGAAGATCTATTTCTATTTTAAGGATATCTGTCAATATGGTATCCGTAATATCACTTCGAAGTCTGGAGGACATGTCCTTCACATAGAATCTCTGCATTTCTATTATTCTTACTACTTCCTCTGCGAGGTTCACTGTTGGTAACATCATTCTGAACCAGAAAGTGCTCAAGGAAGGTTTGTCATGCAGCTTTGCTTGCAAAATAAGCTCAACTTGCTCCAGGATGGTATCGGTACTATCACTTCGAAGTGTGCCTGCAATATCTGCGCAGAATATATGACGCCCATAAGGCAAAGCCCATATGGCTGCACACAGGGCTGGTTACAGCGGCCCTGTGTGCAAAGCACATCTCAATGGACGATACGGAGGAGAGAGAAACATAAAAGTGCGTGGGTGGCCGCTGGTTGAGATGATAATGAAGTCAGGCTGGTCATAGTTGTCAAGCACTCAATGCTTGCCAGCTTTTGACCGGTCAATACAAATTATTGGTCAAACTTGCACCTACTCCGTTCATAATCACAGAATAGGTATAAATATCATTTTGGCTAACAAAATCTCGTTTATTATTACAGAATATTTGTGAACACTTTTTCAACAGAACTATGATCATGTATTCCACGTTTACTATTACACATCACCAACAACATCCCTGTTAGTCTTCTGAAATTTCTTCGTGTAGAGATGGTCCATGAACCCTTGTCCCTTGCTTATGATCGCTTCGGCCGTAACCATGGAGCATCTTCATTATTTAACGGGATGGTGGGGTCAGCTTTCACTGTGAAGGGTGGAATTTCAACAAACTTATTATAATCTTCTGACATGTCTGTCATGTCCTCGATTCCCACGATGTTTCTTTTCCCTGAGAGAACTATGTGACGCTTCGGCTCATCGTATGATGAATTTGTTTCCTTACTTTTTCTTTTCTTCGGTCTGAAAGACATGTCCTTCACATAGAAGACCTGAGCCACATCATTGGCTAGGACGAATGGTTCGTCATTGTAACCAATATTGTTGAGATCCACTGTTGTCATTCCATAAAGCAGGTCTACCTTTACCCCTTCTCCATTCAGGTTGACCCATTTGCACTTGAACAAAGGGACCTTAAAAGAAGGTCCATAGTCAAGTTCCCATATCTCCTCTATGTAACCATAGTATGTGTCATTTTTTCCATTCTCGTTTGTTGTATCAAAGCGGACACCACTGTTTTGGTTGGTGCTCTTCTTATCTTGGGAGCTCGTGTAAAATGTATTCCCATTTATCTCGTACCCTTGAAAACTCCCAATAGTCGAAGATGGTGACCCTGCCAACATGTACAACTGATCTTCAACAGTGGTGTCATTTATAAGATGTGTTTGCAACCAACTTCCGAAAGTCTCCATGTGTTTGCGTTTAATCCATGAGTCATCCTTCCCCGGGTTTGCAGACCGTACAATATTCTTGTGTTCCTCGAGATACGTAGCCATGAACATAGAATTTTGTAGAACTGTGTAGTGTGCTTTGGTGAAAGAATGCCCGTCCCTAGGTATCATTGTTTTCTTTCCCAGCGTTCCTTTTCCCCTCAGTCTCCCCTCATGCCGCGATTCAGGAACACCAATTGTCTTAAGGTCAGGAATAAAGTCAACACAGAACCCAATGACCTCCTCTGTTACATAGCCCTCCGAGATGCTTCCTTCTGGCCTAGCACGGTTATGAACATATTTCTTCAAGACTCCCATGAACCTCTCAAAGGGGAACATATTGTGTAGAAATACCGGACCAAGAATATGAATCTCTTCACATAGGTGAACCAGGAGATGAGTCATAATGTTGAAGAAGGATGGTGGGAACACCAACTCAAAACTAACAAGACACTGGACCACATCCCTCTGTAATCTTGTCAGAATTTCTGGATCGATTACATTCTGAGATATTGCGTTCATGAATGCACATAGCTTCACAATGGGTACTCGAACATTTTCCGGTAGAAGCCCCCTCAATGCAATCGGAAGCAACTGCGTCATAATCACGTGGCAGTCATGAGACTTCAGGTTTTGGAATTTTTTCTCTGTCATGTTTATTATCCCCTTTATATTCGACGAGAAGCCAGACGGAACCTTGATACTGTAAAGGACTTCAAAGAATATTTCCTTCTCTGCTTTAGTAAGAGCGTAGCTGCTTAAGTAATGGCGCCCTGTATCTGTGTGCTTGTTGCTTGGGTCTTTCATACGTTGCTGGTCCTCCCGTGCTTCTGGCGTATCTTTTGACTTCCCATACACGCCCAGGAAACATAGCAGATTGACACAGAGATTCTTTGTCACGTGCATCACGTCGATCGAAGATCGGACCTCTAAAACTTTCCAATAGGATAGCTCCCAAAATATAGATTTCTTCTTCCACATGGGTGCGCTCTAATCAGGGCCGGACGGAACTGGTTGGCTGCCAGCAGCCTTACCAAAGATTACTTCTAGGTCCTTGACCATATCGAATATATCATTACCACTACGGAGCTCAGGCTTCTTCCGGATATCTACCTCACCTCTGAAATGCTTCCCTCCTTTCTTTCTTACGGGATGCTTGATCGGAAGAAATCTACGATGCCCCAGGTATACAACCTTTTTACATTTATCCAAAAAAAAACACTGTCAGTCGTATCTAAACAGTGTGTGCATGCATTGTATCCCTTGTTTGTATGTCCAGAAATGTTACTAAGAGCAGGCCAATCATTGATGGTTACGAAAAGCAACGCCCGTAGGTCAAATGGCTTTTGTTCGTTCTCATCCCACACACGTACACCTGGTTTGCCCCACAATTGTAAGAGTTCTTCCACTAATGGCCTTAGATACACATCAATGTCGTTGCCAGGTTGCCTCGGGCCTTGGATGAGAACTGGCATCATAATGAACTTGCGCTTCATGCACAACCAAGGAGGAAGGTTATACATACATAGAGTTACAGGACAAGTGCTATGACTGGAGCTCTGCTCCCCAAAAGGATTAAAGCCATCTGTACTTAGACCAAACCATAAGTTTCTCGCCTCTCCTGCAAAGCCTGGGAAGTCTCTCTCGATCTTTCTCCACTGCGATCCATCGGCAGGGTGCCTCAACTTTCCGTCTTTATTACGGTCTTCTTTGTGCCATCGCAACAACCTAGCATGCTCTTTGTTTCTAAACAGACGTTTCAGCCGTGGTATTATAGGAGCATACCACATCACCTTAGCAGGAACCCTCTTACGGGGGGGGGGGGGGGGGGGGGGGGGGCTCGCCGTCAACATCACCAGGGTCATCTGCTCTGATCTTATACCGCAGTGCAGTGCATATCAGACATTCATCCAAATTCTCGTACTTCTCACCGCGGAAGAGGATGCAGTCATTAATTCATGCATGTATCTTCTGCACATCTAATCCTAGAGGGCAGAGAGCTTTCTTTGCTTCGTACGTACTCTCAGGCAATTCGTTATCCTTTGGAATTTTTGGCTTCATTAGTTGAAGTAAACTCTCAAATGCCTTGTCAGTCACACCGTTCTGTGCCTTCCATTTCAGCAACTCCAGTGTGGTACCGAGCTTTGTGCTACCATCTTCGCAATTTGGGTACAACAATTTTTTGTGATCCTGTAACATGTTGTCCAGATTCAACCTCTCCAATTTATTTTCACAGTCTTCCCTTGCATCAGCAATAACTCGGCCAAGATCATCATCGGGCTCTTCTGATGCTTGTTCTTGATCACCTCCTTCTTCTCCATTCTCTTCCATTGCAGTATCGTTGTATTCAGGGAACAAAGGATCTTCTTCTTCTTCTTCATCGTCTTCCATCACAACTCCTCTTTCTCCATGCTTGGTCCAACAATTATAGCTGGGCATGAAACCTCTCTGAAGTAGATGGCCGTGAAGGATTCTTTTGGAAGAGTGCTCTCTGACGTTCCGACAATCAACACATGGGCAACACATGAAGCCATTATCTTTGTTTTCCTGAGCTACAGCAAGAAATGCATTCAGGCCTGCCATATACTCGGAAGTGCGTCGGTCACCGTACATCCATCGCTGTCGTGCATCCATCTGCATCGTATAATTAATGAAGTTTATCAAAAATACATTACAATAACATATTAATACAGAGATGACCACAATACATCGACAAATACTACTTTTTTATGTATCAGTTACAGATGAAAAAGATAAGTTTGTTAACCTCGTTCGAAGATACCATTTTTAGTGAGCTTATGTGTGGCTCGGGAATTTCGTCGAACACCTCATGTGCATAGTAAAATAAAACACACTAACACCCACCTCTCTCACACCTCCAAGCAAAAAAAAGATGGAAGGGTGGGGGGGGGCTGGGGCAGTATATATAGGGGAAGGGGGACATTGGTCCCGGTTCTTGGCCTGAACCGGGACAAATTCTCATGCGCGTGCCACGTGGCATGTGGCTAGGCATTGGTCCCGGTCAGTGGCATGAGCCGGGACCGATATCTCCCCCACGAACCGGGACCAATGCCCCCAGGCGGTTTCTGTTGCCCCGGGCGCACGAACCGGGACCAATGCATGGCATTTGTCCCGGATTTGGTTGCAACCGGGACAGATGCCCCCTGGCCCCCTGGACGAGAGGGGTTGTTTCCACTAGTGCATGCCGCCATGGCGCCCTTGGCTGCTCAAAAACTATAGCAAGAGCCATCCGCTAGGAAACTCTCCTGAGATGCCGTCGTGTCAACCTCTGTGTTGAAGTATTGATCGGGCTGACTGTTTCTTCGCCTCATCATCATTCAGGAAGTCGATCTCTGAGTTATGCCACTCGTTCTGTCAATATAGAGGTACGCTGATCATTCTATACACTTAATTGATCATTTTCCCTTGAACACGTGTATGCAATACTGCCACTCCTTGTAGAATTTCTAGTCAAGATCAATAATAATTTTAAATTCAAGGCGGGCCGCAAGTGCTAGCAGAAAATCCAACAATTTCACCTATACTCGGTATGTAGAAGTTGATCATAAATTTTAAATTTATGATTCCTAATTATGTTGATTAAGATATGATTTTGCGATTTTTTGCACTATTAGTGATTCGGCAGGTACTAGAGGTTATATGAGAGAAAAATATCGAGTACCTTGCTCAAACACGGAACAATTTTTTGGCCACCCCGTGCCTCGCCCCCCCCCATACCAAAATCCTCTCTCCGCCCTTGGCACCACATAGGCCAGGCCATGTGAAAACCTCATGTAGGCGGCGCGGCTAAGCGCGCATGTTTGTCTAGTTCAATAATACACACATAGTACATAGTAAACCTTATGACGACCAATTATGTATGTATAAATGGGTACATGGTAAACCTTATTATGACCAATCTGTTAAAGCGTCGTCGTCAAAGTTAGGAATGCACTCTAAGTACGAACTGTTTTTCTGGGTCCAGCTTTCTTTTCTTTTGGAAAATAAATTCAACACTCTGCCACGCAAAAAAAATACAACACTCTATATCTTGTAGGTACGCCGACTAGCTGTGGCTCAGCAGCTGCCCGCCCAAATTACTGACCTAACGGCGAGAGTACAAGTACGGTGATGGCAGGGAGAGCTAATCTGGCTCAGTGCCGATCGAGCCCACGACGCAACCGAAGGCGGAGAGCCGTGTGGACACATGTGTATGGTGTGTCTCTCCAGACCGATGTCCGTGTTCAGAGGGTAGGCGCCTGCTATTTTTTTTTGATAATGGGCTTTAATTACTCCAAAGTTAAGCAATACACCCAGCCTCTACATAACTGAGATGCACACAGTAGACAACAAAATAAAACAAAACGAAATGTAGCAAATGACCCAGTACAATTATAAAGATGGTTGACGTACATTAAGTTTGTGTAAATCTCTGCCCTTGTCACAGGTCGTCTAACGAATGAACTCGAAGACGTAGTATCCATATAAGTTATTCCCGTCTCCCTGTTGCAAGCACTTTACGAGAATATGGTTTCAATCAAAATAATAATCAAGCATTATAATGGTATCAAAACTAGAATCAAGGAGATGGCGGATCTAGATATTAGTACTTACTTGCACAATTTCAAATGTAAGCTGCGATTTCCATTCACCCCTAGCCTTTTTTTTGAACCGTTTCCAAGTGCTGCCCGACAAAGAAAAAGAATCAAATGAGTTATTAATTACTTGATATCAGAAAATGAAACAAAGTAGTCGATATAGTGCCATATATAAAGATTGAAATTACCGTTGGATCATTTCCTGCAAGTCCGCCCAGACCTCTAGGAGTTTACGTTTTGGGTCCATTACCAGTACTTTTCCTTTGTCAGCTTGAAAGATTAGCAGAATAAAGCAGAAGCTGCGCACGCATAACTCATCAATTTTACACTGAACATCGAGTAAGGAAAACCGAATTTATACAAGACAATAACACTCACCCGAAGTTGTAAGGAAATAGTATTCCCCTTTTGTATTCTTGAAACCTTAATGCCTTCACAATATTATATTCTGTATCCTTGGGTGCTAGCTTGATGCGTGTGAACACACGTTCGTTAGGAGACCCGAAGAGGAAGGTATGAAGAGTGCAGCAGCAAGTTTCCCTCAGAAAGAAACCAAGGATGAATCTACCAGTAGGAGGAAGGAGTAAGTTCAGAAGGTTGATGCAACTGAGATGGCAGGACGCACTTCCGGTTTACCAGCAACGTGGAACCTACGCAACACAATCAAATCACTTTGCCCCAATGAAGAAGTGAGGTTGTCAATCTCACCGGTTTTGCTGAACACAAGAGGTTAAACGTTGGTGAAAAACAGTATGAAAGCAGTAGTAACAGTATGAAAGCAGTAGGTATTTTATCAGTATGAGGAAAAAGGACCAGGGTCCACAGTTCACTAGTGGTGTCTCTCCGTAAAAGATAAATAACATGTGTGGTGAACAAATTACAACTGGGCAATTAACAAAAATGAAGGATGCACCTTAGTGCATATGCAAGACATAAAGATTACTATGTGATTCATGCCGGCATTACAACAAAATACATAGACCGTCATCCAACTGCATCTATGTCTAATAATCCACCATCCGAGTATCATCCGAACAAACGTTGGGTATTAAGTTTCTAGCAACAGATTATCACTGTAAGAAAAGTGTGTAATGTAAACAATCTAAACTAGGTAAACACCATTGTTTTCTCCCTAATGGCAAAAGCACATCCTTCATCCGTCACGTTTTTGTCACTCGAGCACAGATGCAAAGGAGGCATGAACCCACTATCGAGCATAAATACTCTCTCTTGGAGTTACTAGCATCTACTTGGCCAGAGCATCTACTAATAACTGAGAGCATGCAAAATCATAAATAACATATGCATGAAGATAACATGATAGATTGATAATCAGAAGACATAGCATTCAACATTCATCAGATCCCAATAAACACAGCATGTAGCATTACATAAAGATGATCTCGTTCATGTGAGGCGGCTCATGAGATCTAAACATGAGGTACAAAGTGGAGAGAACAACCATCTAGCTACCACAATAGACTCGTAGTATAGGGATGAAATACTCACGCATCACTTCGGAGGAGGGCATGGTGGTGTAGACCCCTCCGGTGATGAATTCCCCTCCCGGCAGGGTGCCGGGAGAGCTCTAGAACCCTCCCGGTCTCCGGATGACAATGACGGCGGCCTCGGGTGTTTTTGGGACGAAGTGGTATATCTTTAGGGTTTACGTCTTGGGGGGTTCATACGTCTCCTACGTATCTATCATTTCCGATGCTCCATGATCATATTATGCCAATTGCTACTTGTTTTCTCCCTTATTTATAGCATTTTATCAATTTTACGGACTAACCAATTGACAAGATGCCACAGAGCCAGTTCCTTGTTTTCTGCTGTTTTTAGTTTGATAAAAGTTGTTCCGGAAATATTCTCGGAATTGGAAAGTTCGAAGCCCGGAAGTCCTATTTTCCCCGAAAGCATCCAGAAGACCGAAGAGGAGTCGAAGACGGGCACCAGGGGGCCACACCATAGGGTGGCGCGCCCCCCTGATACGTCATAAACGCATCCCTAATTTCTGATACTCCATGATGATATTATGCCAATTGCTACATGTTTTCGCCCTTCTTTATAGCATTTTTATCTATTTTCCAGACTAACGCATTGACAAGATGCCACAGAGCCAGTTCCCTGTTTTCTGCTATTTTTAGTTTCAGAAAAGTTGTTCTGGAAATATTCTCGGAATTGGAAAGTTCGCAGCCCGGAAGTCCTATTTTCCCCGGAAGCATCCAGAAGACCGAAGAGGAGTCGAAGAGGGGCAACAGGGGGGCACACCATAGGGTGGCACGTGTCCCCCTAGCCGCGCCACCTATGGGTGTGGGGCCCCTGGAGCTCCACCGCCTTTGCCCTTTCGCCTATTTAAGCCCCCGGGTGGAAAACCCTAAGTACCTGATCAAAATCCCCGAAAAAGTTCCGCAGCCGCCATCACAGTCAACCATAGACCAGGGGGTTCTGAAGCTGTTTCCGGCACCCTGTCAGAGAGGAAATCATCACCGAAGGCTTCTACATCACCCTGCCTACCTCCGGAGTGATGCGTGAGTAGTTCATCCCTGGACTACGGGTTCATAACTGTAGCTAGATGGTTGTCTCCTCCTCATATGCCTCCATGTTTAGATTTCATGAGCTTCCTATCATGATCGAGATTGATCTTATGTAATTCTATATGCTGTGTTTGCTGGGATCCGATGAATATTGACATTATGCCAAGTTGATTATAGTCTTTCTTGCATATGTTATTTGTGATCTTGCATGCTTTCCGTTGCTAGTGGTTATTCTGGCCAAGTAGTTGCTAGTGACTCCAAGAGGGAGTATTTATGCTTGACAGTGGGTTCATGCCTCATTGTTTCCTTGCTCGAGTGACAGAAACGTGTAGGGGGAGGATGTGATGTTGCCATTAGGTATAAAACAGCGGTGAGAGTGCCCGCGTGCATAATCATTGCTTACATTCCACACTTTGTTTAATGCAATTATCTGTTGCTTGCAACTTAATACCTAAGGGGGTTCGGATGATAACCTGAGGGTGGATTATTAGTCATAGATGCAGATGGATGTCGGTCTATGTATATTGTTGTAATGCCCGCACTAAATACCATAGTAATCTTCATGTTATATTTTGCACTATGGTGCAACCTCTATTTGTCAATTTCCCAGTTGTAATTTGTTCACCCAGCATGCTATCTTTTATGGAATGACACCACTACTGAAACTATGAACCCGGGTCCATTTTCCACACTATTAAACAAACCACAACAATTTCTTGCTTTCTTTACTTACTGCAAGCATACACTATCTTCCACACTATATGTCTAATCTTTGTTTTCAGCAAGACCAGTGAGATTGACAACCTCACTGTACCTTTGGGGCAAAGTATTTTGGTTGTGTTGTGTGCAGGTTCCACGTTGTTGCTAACACTGGTGAAGCGCCAGCACTACCGTCAGTGGCATCAACCTTCCGAAGGTCCTCTTTCTCCTACTGGATTGATAACCCTGGTTCTTAACTAAGGGGAAAACTCCTACCGTTGTGCCCATCATACCCTCTTCTTGGGGTTCCCAACAAAGTGCATCAAGGATTTTTCTGGCACCGTTGCCGAGGAGAAGGAAGTCTTCTGGCAAGGGGAGTCTCTCACTCTCAACTTCTTTATTTTGTTTATTGCCTTGTTTTTATTTTGTTTTTCTTCTCTATATTGAAAACACATACAAAAATAGTTTACTTCATAGCTGTTATTTATTTGCTTGCTTTTCTTTTCCTAAAATGAGTTCCTCTGAGAATACCAAGTTGTGTGACTTCACTAGAACAAACAACAATGATTTTATTTGCACATCTATTGCTCCACCTGCTCCTACTGTTGCTTTCTATGAGATTAAACATTCTTTATTAAATCTTGTGATGAAAGAACAATTTTCTGGTAATAGTACTGAGGATGCTGCTGCCCACCTTAATAATTTTGTTTAACTATGTGAGATGCAAAAATATAAAGATGTGGATGGAGATATTATTAAACTGAAATTATTTTCTTTTCTCTTTGAGAGGAAGAGCTAAAGAATGGTTGCTATATTTGCCTAGAAATAGTATTGATTCATGGACTAAGTGTAAAGATGCTTTGATTGGAAAATATTATCCTCCTGCTAAGATTATATCCCTGAGAAGTGACATACTGAATTTTAAACAATTTGATAATGAACATGTTGCTAAAGTTTGGGAAAGAATGAAAACTACGGTGAAGAATTGTCCCACTCATGGACTGACTACTTGGATGATTATACAAACTTTTTATGCATGACTGAATTTCTCCTCAAGAAACCTATTGGATTCAGCTGCTGGAGGTACCTTTATGTCCATCACTTTGGGCAATTCAACAAACCTTCTTGATGATATGATGATAAATTATTCAGAGTGGCACACTAAGAGAGCTCCACAAGGTAAAAAGGTAAATTCGGTTGAGGAAACCTCCTCTTTGAGTGAAAGGCTTGATGCTATTATGTATATGCTTGTTAATGGTAAAGCTCAAGTTGATCCAAATAATGTTCCTTTAGCCTCTTTGGTTTCTCAAGAAGAGCATGTTGATGTAAACTTTATTAGAAATAATAATTTCGACAATAATGCTTATAGAAATATTTTTGGTGGAAACAATTATAAGCCCTATCCTCTTAATAATGGTTATGGCAATTCTTATGGCAACTCCTACAATAATAATAAAAGCTCTACCTCTGATCTTGAAAACATGCTTAGAGAGTTTATTAGCACCCAAACTTCTTTTAATAAATCTGTTGAGGAAAAGCTTGGTAAAATAGATGGTCTTGCCTCTAAAGTAGTTAGCCTTGCTATTGATGTTGATTTTCTAAAACTGAAGGTTTTGCCACAAGATTTTAAACAAAGTAAAACTTTGAATGCCATCCAAGTTTAAATAGATAATAATGTTAGGTTGATGGCTGGATTACGTGCTAGGTGGGAAAGAGAGGATGAATTGGCTAAAAGGAATAATATTGCTAGAGTTTGCACTATCACAACCACTAGTAAAACTGAAGCTCCAAGTGCTAGTAAACCTCCTACTATCAATGGTAAAGTATTTGGTGTTAATAAAGTCCCTACTCCTTTGGTGAAATGTGCTAAATTGCCTCAAACTGCTGAAACTACTTCTAATAAAAGTGCTGAAATTTTTAAAGATGTAGGAGATAATTGTTCCATTACTTTTCATGATAATAATATTGATTTTGATGATTGCAATATCTCTGAAGTTATTATGTTTCTACAAAAGCTTTCTAGAAGTCTCAATGCTAGTGCCATGAATAGGGCTTTTACTAAATATATTACCATTGCTCTCATGAAAGTTAGGGAAGAAAAGTTGAAACTTGAGACATCTATCCCTAGGAAATTATAAGATGGTTGGGAGCCTATAATTAAGATGAAAGTAAATGATTTTGATTGCAATTCTTTGTGTGATATTGGTGCTATTATCTCTGTTATGCCTCAAAAGCTTTATGATATTCTTGATCTACCACCGTTGTAGCACTGTTATTTGGATGTTCATCTTGGTGATAATGCTAAGAAGAAACCTCTTGGTAGAATTGATAATGTTCTTATTATGGTTAACAATAACCTTGTCCCTATTGATTTTGTTGTTATGAATATTGAATGCAATGCTTCTTTCCCTATTGTTTTGGGGACCTTTTCTTAGAACTATTGGTGCTATTATTGACATGAAAGAGGGGAGTATTAAATATCAACTTCCCCTCAAGAAAGGTTTGGAACACTTTCCTAGAAAAAAGATGAAGATACCCTTCGAATCTATTATTAGAGCAAAATATGATGTTGATGCTTCTTCACTTGAAAATACCTGAGTTGTCCTTTTAGGCCTAGCTGAAAGGCGTTAAAGAAAAGCGCTACCGGGAGACAACCCGTTTTATTTCTCTGTTTTCATTCTGTTTTACTTTGTTTTATTTGGTGTGCTTTGCACCTGGGTGTTCTCTATTTCCTTAGAAACCCCGTTGTATCTTTTCTTTTGTGTTTTTTTTGAGCCAAGTAAAGACTCTAGTGGAAAGTTGACACTATATTTCGGATTTCTGCGCAAAAAACAGATTTCTTCTGTCCACTGTTAATTCCGTTAAAAACCACAGAAAACTCAAAATGACCGGAGATTTTTTGTCCTTAATCCTGAGTTATATACGCAACATTTCTTAGTTGACCACTTTTTGATTTGAGCAACATAAGAGTTTCGAAAAAATTTATCTCTGCCTGCTGTTCCATTTTGACAGATTTCTGCCAATTATTGCATTTGCATCTTAATCTCTTTCTTTTGGTGTTCTATTGAGAAAAAGAGTTTTAAAAGAAGTTGTGACAGTAGCTAATGTGTTTTTGATTGCTAGTCTTGTGTTGAAACTGAACCATGTGAGTTTATTATTTCGATTGCACTAACGTTGCTAATGAAGATTGTGAGAATTTTGATGTGAAGGAAGTTTTCAAGGGCCAAGAGAAGAGGATGATATGATGTGATCAAGAAGAGTGAAAAGACTAAGATTGGGGATGCCCCGGTGGTACATCCCAGAAAATTCCAAGAAGACTCAAGCGTCTAAGCTTGGGGATGCCCAAGGCATCCCCTTCGTCATCAACAAATTATCAGGTCACTTCTAGTGAAACTATATTTTTATTCGGTCGCATCTTATGTGCGTTACTTGGAGCGTATTTTATTTTTGTTTTCAATTTGTTTTTTATTTTCATAATAAGCTTGGTTGGACCCCAGCATTCTTTTATTGGAGAGTGACACGCTCCGCTTTTTCATGAGAATATGTTGTATTCTTAGTCTCTGTTTGGCTGCTGCATTTATTTAGTTCATGTTTTGCATGCATCTCTTATGAGAGTTGTTAGTTTTAGTAGTATTATTTGAGTACTCTCATATTTTATTGCTGTATCATAAATAGTATTTTTGTTAAATCATGTTTTGTATGGTGCTTGTTGGGATAAAGAAAACTTCTGCTTGAAGTAGAATTTATGACAGTACTAGTAGAAGCTTGTATAGACTGTGGCTAGAACTTTTTCATGCCATGCTAAATGTTATTTTAGTTTTAAAGCCTTGTGGTTATTGAGTAGCATGAATAGCTGAGAGTGCTTAATATGTATTGAAAGATTCATGCCTTGTTCTTGTCATAGTAAAGCATCAATATATGGTATTCTCTTTCGAATGTTTTATTTGGTTAACTTGGCGCATGCTCAAACCATGTTTATGACTACAAACCAGTCACGAATAGCCTCCATGACCACTTATTTTTGAACTTGTGATATTTCTTATGTTTTAATTAATGATGCTTATGTCTCTATGCTTGATTATGGCTCTTATGCTCTCTTGATTTGTTGCTCCCACTCTTTTGCTAGCCTCCACCTGTACTGAGTATGAGCTCTACTCGTGCATCCAAACTCCCTTAAACCAAAGTTTTCCCATTGTGTCCACCATACCTACCTACATGTGGTACTTAACTGCCATTCCAAGTAAAGTGCTCATGTGCTACCTTTAAAACCTTCAAAATTATTCATGTTTTGTGTTCTTGTTTTTGCTCATGAGGACGTCAATAGAGAATATTTATCTCACTTGTTGATTGGATTTAAAACCCTGGACTAGTGGCTTCATCCGCTTATCCAAATGATAGAAGAGCTAGCAGCAGGGTGCCCAACCCCAAATTAATACAAACAAATTCTCTTCAATATTTTTGCCCCTGATCATATCAGTCAAAGCATAATTGTGTAAACAAAAGAGAAAGAGGGATGACCTTCTATACCAGATGTGTCCTTCACCATGAGATCCGCTCTTGTGAATCCAGTTGGCTTGTGACGTACTGTCTTGTCTGTTTACCATTCGTTGACACTAGCATATACCCCTCCTAAAATATAGACATTCCTCCACAAATGTCAAACTTTTAATACCTCTGATTTATAAATAAAAAGCTCTAGCACATGAGTTGATCCCTGCTTCCCTCTGCGAAGGGCCTTTCTTTTACTTTTATGTTGAGTCTCCATCTTCTAACTTTATGCACAGTTGAGAGAGCATTTTTTTCCATTCTGAGTTCTATGTGCATTTATCCCATAAACATCAATAATTACTTCATGATGTGATATCATTTGTTCTTAAATTATCTGATCTAGTCTTCCTCTTGAACTTTGAAAGTGTCCTGTCATTTATGTTTTTCCCCACTCTTAAGGACTATCGAAATATCACTTTGCCATGCTTTCTCTATACCTGAAACAAACGTCTACCTTTGTTTGCATTATGATTCATGATCCTTTATTTGAGTTATTCTTCGTGATGCAAAGTAATTCCTATGCTTTATTATTAAAGTTTTTTTATCATGCCTGTGTTTTAAGTTTTATGATCTCAGCGTGCATATGCTTTTACATTAGATTGATCAAGTTTATGCTAGTAGCATGTCCCCTCAGAAATTATTGTTTTATCGTTTACCTACTCGAGGACGAGTAGAAACTAAGCTTGGGGATGCTTGATACGTCATAAATGTATCCCTAATTTATGATGCTCCATGATGATATTATGCCAATTGCTACATGTTTTCTCCCTTTTTATAGCATTTTTTATCGATTTTCCGGACTAAACTATTGACAAGATTCCATAGAGCTAGTTCCCTGTTTTCTACTATTTTTAGTTTCAGACAAGTTGTTCTGAAAATATTCTTGGAATTGGAAAGTTTGAAGCTCGGATGTCCTATTTCCCCGGAAGCATCCAGAAGACCGAAGAGGAGTCGAAGAGGGGCAACAAGGGGGGCACACCATAGGGTGGCGCGGGTCCCCCTGGCCGCGCCACCTATGGGTGTGGGGCCCCTGGAGCTCCACCGTCTTTGCCCTTTCGCCTATTTAAGCCCCCCGTATGGAAAACCCTAAGCACCTGATCAAAATCCCCAAAAAAGTTCTGCAGCCGCCGCCACCGTCAACCCTAGATCAGGGGATTCTGAAGCTGTTTCCGGCACCCTACCGGAGAGGAAATCATCACTAGAGGCTTCTACATCACTATGCCTGCTTCCGGAGTGATGCGTGAGTAGTTCATCCCTGGACTACGGGTTCATAGCTGTAGCTAGATGGTTGTATCCTCCTCATATGCCTCCATGTTTAGATCTCGTGAGCTGCATATCATGATCGAGATTGATCTTATGTAATTCTATATGCTGTGTTTGCTGGGATCCGATGAATATTGACCTTATGCCAAGTTGATTATAGTCTTTATTGCATATGTTATCTGTGATCTTGCATGCTTTCCGTTGCTAGTGGTTATTCTAGCCAAGTAGTTGCTAGTGACTCCAAGAGGGAGTATATATGCTTGATAGTGGGTTCATGCCTCCTTATTGCCTTGCTCGAGTGACAGAAACATGAAGGGGGAGGATGTGTTGTTGCCATTAGGGAGAAAACATCGGTGAGAGTGCCCGCGTGCATAATCACTTCTTACATTACACACTTTATTTAATGCAATTATCTGTTGCTTGCAACTTAATAACTAAGGGGGGTCGGATGATAACCTGAGGGTGGATTATTAGTCATAGATGCAGATGGATGTCGGTCTATGTATCTTATTCTAATGCCCGCACTAAATACCATAGTAATCTTCATGTTATATTGTGCACTACGGTGCAACCTCTATTTTGTCAATTGCCCAGCTATAATTTGTTCACCCAGCATTCTATCTTTTATGGAGAGACACCACTAGTGAAACTATGAACCCTAGTCCATTTTCCACACTGTTAACCAAACCACAATAATTTCCTACTTTCTTTACTTATTGCAAGCATACACTGTTTTCCACACTATACGTCTAATCTTTGTTTTCAGCAAGACCGGTGAGATTGACAACCTCACTGTACCGTCGGGGCAAAGTATTTTGGTTGTGTTGTGTGCAGGTTCCACGTAGTTGCTGACACCGGTGAAGCGCCAGCACCACCGTCAGTGGCATCAACCTTCCGAAGGTCCTCTTTCTCATACTGAATTGATAACCCTGGTTCTTAACTAAGGGGAAACTCCTACCGCTATGCTCATCATACCCTCCTCTTGGGGTTCCCAACAAAGTGCATCCCCCTGGCCACGCCAGCTATGGGTGTGGGGCCCCTTGAGCTCCACCTCCTTTGCCCTTTCGCCTATTTACTCCCCCGGATGGAAAACCCTAGACACCTGATCAAAATCCCCGAAAAATTTCCGCAGCCGCCGTAACCGTCAACCCTAGATCAGGGGGTTTTGAAGCTGTTTCCGGCACCCTGCCGGAGAGGAAATCATCACCGGAGGCTTGTACATCACCATGCCTGCCTCCGGAGTGATGCATGAATAGTTCATCCTTGGACTACGGGTTCGTTGTTGTAGCTGGATGGTTGTCTTCTCCTCATATGCCTCCATGTTTAGATCTCGTGAGCTGCATATCATGATCGAGATTGATCTTATGTAATTCTATATGCTGTGTTTGCTGGGATCCGATGAATATTGACCTTATGCCAAGTTGATTATAGTCTTTATAGCATATGTTATCTCTGATCTTGCATGCTTTCCGTTGCTAGTGGTTATTCTAGCCAAGTAGTTGCTAGTGACTCCAAGAGGGAGTATATATGCTTGATAGTGGGTTCATGCCTCCTTATTGCCTTGCTCGAGTGACAGAAACGTGAAGGGGGAGGATGTGTTGTTGCCATTAGGGAGAAAACATCGGTGAGAGTGCCCGCGTGCATAATCACTTCTTACATTACACACTTTATTTAATGCAATTATATGTTGCTTGCAACTTAATAACTAAGGGGGTTCGGATCATAACCTGAGGGTGGATTATTAGTCATAGATGCAGATGGATGTCGGTCTATGTATCTTATTGTTATGCCCGCACTAAATACCATAGTAATCTTCATGTTATATTGTGCACTACGGTGCAACCTCTATTTTGTCAATTGCCCAGCTATAATTTGTTCACCCAGCATGCTATATTTTATGGAGAGACACCACTAGTGAAACTATGAACCCCGGTCCATTTTCCACATTGTTAAACAAACCACAATAATTTCCTACTTTCTTTACTTATTGCAAGCATACACTGTTTTCCACACTATACGTCTAATCTTTGTTTTCAGCAAGACCGGTGAGATTGAGAACCTCACTGTACCGTTGGGGCAAAGTATTTTGGTTGTGTTGTGTGCAGGTTCCACGTAGTTGCTGACACCGGTGAAGCGCCAGCACCACCGTCAGTGGCATCAACCTTCCGAAGGTCCTCTTTCTCATACTGAATTGATAACCCTGGTTCTTAACTAAGGGGAAACTCCTACCGCTATGCTCATCATACCCTCCTCTTGGGGTTCCCAACAAAGTGCATCCCCCTGGCCGCGCCAGCTATGGGTGTGTGGCCCCTTGAGCTCCACCGCCTTTGCCTATTTACTCCCCCCGGATGGAAAACCCTAGACACCTGATCAAAATCCCCGAAAAATTTCCGCAGCCGCCGTAACCGTCAACCCTAGATCAGGGGGTTCTAAATCTATCTCTGGCACCCTGCCGGAGAGGAAATCATCACCGGAGGCTTGTACATCACCATGCCTGCCTCCAGAGTGATGCATGAATAGTTCATCCTTGGACTACGGGTTCGTTGCTGTAGCTGGATGGTTGTCTTCTCCTCATATGCCTCCATGTTTAGATCTCGTGAGCTGCCTATCATGATCGAGATTGATCTTATGTAATTCTATATGTTGTGTTTGCTCGGATCCGATGAATATTGAACTTATGATAAGTAGATTATAGTCTTTATTGCATATGTTATTTGTGATCTCGCATGATTTCCGTTGCTAGTGGTTGCTCTGGCCAAGTAGTTGCTAGTGACTCCAAGAGGGGGTATTTATGCTTGATAGTGGGTTCATGCCTCCTCATCGCCTTGCTCAAGTGACAGAAACATGAAGAGGGAGGATGCGTTGTTGCCATTAGGGAGAAAACAGCGGTGTGAGTGCCCGCGTGCACAAGCATTGCCTACATAACACACATTGTTTAATGCATCTATCTGTTGCTTGCAACTTAATACCTAAGGGGGTTCGGATGATAACCTGAGGGTGGATTATTAGTCATAGGTGTAGATGGATTTCGGTCTATGTATTTTGTTGTAATGCCCGCACTAAATATCATAGTAGTCATCATGTTATATTGTGCACTACGGTGCAACCTCTATTTGTCAATTGCCCAGCTGTAATTTCTTCACCCAACTTGTTATCTTTATGGAGAGACACCACTAGTGAACCTTTGAACCCAGGTCCATTTTCCATATTGTTAAACAAACCACAACAATTTCCTGCTTTCTTTACTTACTGCAAGCATACATCATTTTCCACACTATACGTTTAATCTTTGTTTTCAGCAAGACCGATGAGATTGACAACCTCACTGTACCGTTGGGACAAAGTATTTTGGTTGTGTTGTGTGCAGGTTCCATGTTGTTGCTGACACCGGTGAGGCGCCATCACCACCGTCAGTGGCATCAACCTTCCCAAGATCCTCTTCCTCCTACTGGATTGATAACCTTGGTTCTTAAGTAAGGGGAATTTCCTACCGCTGTGCGCATCACACCCTCCTTTTGGGGTTCCCAACACGTAGCATCAAGGAAATTTCTGGCGCCGTTGCCGGGGAGGAAGATGTCTTCTGGCAAGGGGAGTCTCTCACTCTCAACCTCTTTATTTTTTTTATTGTCTTGTTTTTCTTTTCTATATTAAAAAACACAAAAAATTAGTTTACTTCATAGCTATTATTTATTTGCCTTCTATTATTCTGCTAAAATGAGTTCCTCTGAGAATACTAAGTTGTGTGACTTCACTAGCACAAACAACAATGATTTTATTTGCACACCTATTGCTCCACCTGCTTCTACTCCTGCTTTCTATGAGATTAAACCTGCTTTATTAAATCTTGTGATGAAAGAGCAATTTTCTGGTATTAGTACTGATGATGCTGCTGCCCACCTTAATAATTTTTTTAAAGTATGTGAGATGCAAACATATAAAGATGTGGATGGATATATTATTAAACTGAAATTATTTCCTTTCTCTTTGAGAGGAAGAGCTAAAGAATGGTTGCTATATTTGCCTAGAAATAGTATTGATTCATGGACTAAGTGTAAAGATGCTTTCATTGGAAAATATTATCCTCCTTCTACGAGTATATCCCTGAGAAGTGACATAATGAATTTTAAACAATTTGATAATGGACATGTTGCTAAAGCTTGGGAAAGAATGAAAACTATTGTGAAGAATTGTCCCACTCATGGACTGACTACTTGGATGATTATACAAACTTTTTATGCAGGACTGAATTTCTCCTCAAGGAACCTATTGGATTCAGCTACTGGAGGTACCTTTATGTCCATCACTTTGGGCAATGCAACAAAGCTTCTTGATGATATGATGATAAATTCTGTTGAGGAAACCTCCTCTTTGAGTGAAAGGCTTGATGCTATTATGTCTATGCTTGTTAATGGTAAAGCTCAAGTTGATCCAAATAATGTCCCTTTAGCCTCTTTGGTTGCTCAAGAAGAGCATGTTGATGTAAACTTTATTTGAAATAATAATTTTAACAACAATGCTTATAGAAATCATTTTGGTGGAAACAATTATAAGCCTTATCCTCCTAATAATGGTTATGGTAATTATTATGGAAACTCCTACAATACCAATAAAATCTCTACCTCTGATCTTGAAAACATGCTTAGAGAATTTATTAGCACACAAACTGCTTTTAATAAATCTGTTGAGGAAAAGCTTGGTAAAATAGATGTTCTTGCCTCTAAAGTAGATAGCCTTGCTATTGATGTTGATTTTCTAAAACTGAAGGTTTTGCCACAAGATGTTAAACAAAGTAAAACTTTGAATTCCAGCCAAATTGATAATAATTTCAGGTTGATGGCTGAATTACATGCTAGGTGGGAAAGAGAAGATGAATTGGCTAAAAAGAATAATATTGCTAGAGTTTTCACTATCAAAACCACTACTAAAACTGAAGCTCCAAGTGTTAGTAAACCTCCTACTATGTATGGTAAAGTAGTTGGTGTTAACAAAGTCTCCACTCCTTCGGTGAAAGGTGCTAAATTGCCTGAAAGTGCTGAAACTGCTTCTAATAAAAGTGCTGAAATTTTTAAAGATGTAGGAGATAATGGTCCCATTACTTTTGATGATAATAATTTTGATTTTGATGATTGCAATATCTCTGAAGTTATTATGTTTCTACAAAAGCTTGCTGGAAGTCCCAATGCTAGTGCCATGAATATGGCCTTTACTAAACATATTACCAATGCTCTCATTAAAGTTAGGGAAGAAAAGCTAAAACTTGAGACATCTATCCCTAGGAAATTAGATGATGGTCGGGAGCCCATCATTAAGATGAAAGTAAATGATTTTGATTGCAATTCTTTGTGTGATCTTGGTGATAGTATCTCTGTTATGCCTCAAAAGCTTTATGATATGTTTGATCTACCACCGTTGGAACAGTGTTATTTGGATGTTCATCTTGCTGATAATGCTAAGAAGAAACCTCTTGGTAGAATTGATGATGTTCTTATTATGGTTAACAATAACCTTGTATCTGTTGATTTTGTTGTTATTAACATTGAATGCAATGCTTCTTTTCCTATTATTTTGGGAAGACCTTTTCTTAGAACTGTTGGTGCTATTATTAATATGAAAGAGGGGAGTATTAAATATCAATTCCCCCTTAAGAAAGGTTTGGAACACTTTCCTAGAAATAAGATGAAGCTAACTTTTGACTCTATTATTAGAGAAAATTATAATGTTGATGCTTCTTTACCTGAAAATACTTGAGTTGATTTTATATGCCTAGCTGAAAGGCGTTAAAGAAAGGCGCTATCGGGAGACAACCCGTTTTATTTCTTTGTGTTCATTAAGTTTTCCTTTGTTTTCTTTTGTGTGCTTTGCACCTGGGTGTTGTATATTTCCTTACAAAACCCGATGTATCTTTTCTTTTGTGTTTTTGTTGAGCCAAGTAAAGCCTCTAGTGGAAAGTTGAGACTATATTTGGGATTTCTGCGCTGGAAACAAATTTCTGCTGTCCACTATTAATTACGTATAAAATCACAGAAAATTCAAAATGACCTGAGTTTTTTTCTCATAATCTTGAGCTATATACGCAACTTTTCTTAGTTGACCACTTTTTGATTTAATCAAGATAAGAGTTTTGAAAAAATCGATCTCTGCCTGCTGTTCTGTTTTGATAGATTTCTGCCATTTATTGCATTTGCATCTTAATCTCTTTCTTTTAGTGTTCTTTTGAGAAAAAGAGTTTTAAAATAAGTTGTGACAGTAGCTAATGTGTTTTTGAGTGCTAGGCTTATGATTAAACTGAACCATGTGAATTTATTTTTCGATTGCACTAACGTTGCTAATGAAGATTGTGAGAATTTTGGTGTGAAGGAAGTTTTCAAGGGTCAAGAGAAGAGGATGATATGATGTGGTCAAGAAGAGTGAAGTGCTTAAGCTTGTGGATGCCCCGATGGTACATCCCAGAAAATTCCAAGAAGACTCAAGCGTCTAAGCTTGGGGATGCCTTGGGAATCCCCTTCTACATCGACAAATTATCAGGTCACTTCTAGTGAAACTATATTTTTATTCGGTCACACCTTATGTGCTTTATTTGGAGCGTCTTTTATTTTTGTTTTCAGTTTGTTTGTTTTTGCTTTCAGTTTGTTTTTACTTTTTCAATAAGCTTGGTTGGACCGCAGCAATCTTTTATTGGAGAGTGACACGCTCGGCTTTTTTGTGAGAATACGTTGTATTGTTAATTCTGCTTGGCTGTTGCATTTATTTAGCTCCTGTTTTGCATGCATCTCTTATCAGAGTTGTTAGTTTTAGTAGTATCATATGAGTACTCTCATGTTTGCTTGCTGTATCATAAAGAGTATTTTTGTTTAAGCATGTTTTGTTTGGTGCTTGTTGGGAAAAGAAAACTGTTGCTTGATGTAGAATTTATAACAGTGCTAGTTGAAGCTTGTATAGACTGTGGCTAAAACTTTTTCATGCCATGCTAAATGTTATTTTAGTTTTAAAGCCTTGTGGTTATTGAGTAGAATGAATAGCCTTAAATAGTTGAGAGTGTTTAATATGTCTTGAAAGATTCATGAGTTGTTCTTGTCATAGTAAAGCATCAATATATGGTATTCTCTTTCGAATGTTTTATTTGGTTGACTTGGAGCATGCTCACACCATGTTTATGACTACAAACCAGTCACGAATAGCCTCCATGACCACTTAGTTTTTGAACTTGTGATATTTCTTATGTTTTAATTAATGATGCTTATGTCGCTATGCATGATTATGGCTCTTATGCTCTCTTGATTTGTCGCCCCCAGTCTTTTGCTAGCTTCCACCTGTACTGAGTATGAGCTCTACTCTTGCATCCAAACTACTTTAAACCAAAGTTTTTCCCATTGTGTACACCATACTTACCCACATGTGGTATTTCACTGCCACTCCAAGTAAATTGCTAATGTTTTACCTTTAAAACCTTCAAAATTATTCCCGTTTTGTGTTCTTGTTTTTGCTCATGAGGACGTCAATAGAGAATCTTTATCTCACTTGTTGATTAGATTTCACACCCTGGACTAGTGGCTTCATCCGCTTATCCAAATGATAGAAGAGCTGGCAGCGGGGTGCCCAGCCCCAAATTAATATAAATAAATTCTCTTCACTATTTTCCCCCTGATTTATCAGTCAAAGCATAATTGTGTAAACAAAAGAGAAAGAGGGATGAGCTTCTACACCAGTTGCGTCCTTCACCATGGGAGCCGCTCTTGTGAATCCAGTTGGCTTGTCACATACTTTATTGTCTGTTTACCATTCATTGACATTAACATACACCTCTCCTAAAATATAGACACTTAGTGTCAAAATTTTAACACCTCTGAATTAATAAAATAAAAAGCTCTAGCACATGAGTGATCCCTGCTTTCCTCTGCGAAGGTCCTTTCTTTTACTTTTATGTTGAGTCTCCATCTTCTAACTTTATTAAGAGTTGAGAGAGCATTTTGCCATTCAGAGTTCTATGTGCATTTGTCCCATAAACATCAATAATTACTTCATGATGTGATATTACTTGTTCTTAAATTATTTGTTCTAGTATTCCTCATGAACTTTGAAAGTGTCCTGGTATTTATGTTTTGTCCCACTCTTAAGGACTAGCGAAATACCACTTTGCCATGCTTTATCTATACCTGAAACAAACGCTTATCTTTCTTTGCATTATTATCCATTATCCTTTATTTAAGATACTCTTCGTGATGCAAAGTAATTGCTATGCTTTATTATTAAATTTCTATTTATCATATTTGTGTTTGAAGTTCTATGATCTCAGCGTGCATATGCTTTTACATTAGATTGATCAAGTTTATGATAGTAGCATCTCACCTCAAAAATTATTGTGTTTTATCGTTTACCTACTCGAGGACGATTAGGAACTAAGCTTGGGGATGCTTGATACGTCTCCAACGTATCTATAATTTCTGATGCTCCATGATCATATTATGCCAATTTCTACTTGTTTTCTCCCTTATTTATAGCATTTTTATAGATTTTCCAGACTAACCTATTGACAAGATGCCACAGGGCCAGTTCCCAGTTTTCTGCTTTTTTTAGTTTCAGAAAATTTGTTCTGGAAATATTCTCGGAATTGAAAAGTTCGAAGCCCGGAAGTCCTATTTTCCCTGGAAGCATCCAGAAGACCGAAGAGGAGTCGAAGACGGGCCCCAGGGGGGCCACATCATAGGGTGGCGCGCCCCCCGGCCACGCCAGCTATGGGTGTGGGCCCCTGGAGCTCCACCGCCTTTGCCCTTTCGCCTATTTATTCCCCCCGGATGGAAAACCCTAGACACCTGATCAAAATCCCCGAAAAAGTTTCGCAGCCGCCGTAACCGTCAACCCTAGATCAGGGGGGTTCTGAAGCCGTCTTCGGCACCCTGCCGAAGAGGAAATCATCAACAGAGGCTTCTACATCACCATGCCTGCCTCCGGAGTGATGCGTGAGTAGTTCATCCTTGGACTACGGATTCGTAGCTGTAGCTAGATGGTTGTGTTCTCCTCATATGCCTCCATGTTTAGATCTAATGAGCTGCCTATCATGATCGAGATTGATCTTATGTAATTCTATATGCTGTGTTTGCTGGGATCCGATGAATATTGAACTTATGCCAAGTTGATTATAGTCTTTATTGCATATGTTATTTGTGATCTTGCATGCTTTCCGTTGCTATTGGTTGCTCTGGCCAAGTAGTTGCTAGTGACTCCAAGAGGGAGTATTTATGCTTGATAGTGAGTTCATGTCTCCTCATCGCCTTGCTCGAGTGACGAAAACGTGAAGGGGGAGGATGTGCTATTGCCATTAGGGAGAAAACAGCGGTGTGAGTGCCCGCGTGCACAAGCATTGCTTACATTACACACATTTTTTAATGCAGTTATCTGTTGCTTTCAACTTAATACCTAAGGGGGTTCGGATGATAACCTTAGGGTGGATTATTATTGATAGATGCAGGTGGATTTCGGTCTATGTATTTTGTTGTAATGCCCGCACTAAATATCATTGTAGTCATCATGTTATATTGTGCACTACGGTGCAACCTCTATTTGTCAATTGACCACCTGTAATTTGTTCACCCAACATGTTATCTTTATGGAGAGACACCACTAGTGAATCTATGAACCCCGGTCCATTTTCCACACTGTTAAACAAACCACAACAATTTCCTGCTTTCTTTACTTACTGCAAGCATACATCATTTTCCACAATATACGTCTAATCTTTGTTTTCAGCAAGACCGGTGAGATTGACAACCTCACTGTACCGTTGGGGCAAAGTATTTTGGTTGTGTTGTGTGCAGGTTCCACGTTGTTGCTGACACCGGTGAGGCGCCATCACCACCGTCAGTGGCATCAACCTTCCCAAGATCCTCTTCCTCCTACTGGATTGATAACGTTGGTTCTTAACCAAGGGGAATTTCCTACCGTTGTGCTCATCACAACCTCCTCTTGGGGTTCCCAACACGTAGCATCAGGGGTATAAATAGGCGAAAGGGCAAAGGCGGTTGAGGCCTGGGGGCCCCACACCATCCCATGGCGCGGCCAGGGGCGCGCCGCCCTATGGTGTGGCCCCCCCTCTGGGTCTCTTCGGGTCTCCATGGAAGCTTTGGGAATTCTAGGACCTCCGGGCTTCAAATTTTCCAATTCCGAGAACATTTCCAGAACAACTTTTCTGAAACTAAAAACAACCGAAATCAAGGAACTGGCTCGCTGGCATCTTGTCAATAGTTTAGTCCGGAAAATCAATAAAAATGACATAAAGTGTATAGCAAAAATGTGGGAAAAAAAATAAGAAAACAACATGGAACATCAGAAATTAAGGATACATTTATGACGTATCAACATCCCCAAGCTTAGTTCCTACTCTTCCTCGAGTAGGTAAACGATAAAAACACATAATTTCTGAGGTGACATGCTACCAACATAAACTTGATCATCAACAATGTAAAAGCATAAGTAAGCTGAGATCAGAGAACTTTAACACAAGCATGATAAATCGAATTTTAATAATAAAGCATAGCAATCACCTTGCATCATGAGAAGTAACACAAATAAAAGATCATGAATAACAATGCAACAAAAGATATACGTTTGTTTCAAGTATTGAGAAAACATGTCAAAGTGATATTTCACTAGTCCTTAAGAGTGGGGAAAAACATAAATGCCAGGACACCTTCAAAGTTAATGAGGAATACTAGAACAAATAATTAGAGAACAAACAATAACACATCATGAATCAATTAATAATGTTTCTGGGACAAATGCACATAAAACTCAGAATGGCAACTATGCTCTCTCAACTGTGCATAAAGTTAGAAGATGGAGACTCAACATAAAAGTAAAAGAAAGGCTCTTCGCATAGGGAAGCAGGGATCAACTCATGTGCTAGAGCTTTTTATTTTATTAAACAGAGGTATAAAAGCTTGACACTCCTCCCATCCATCTTACACAAACCATGGCTAACCGGATCCTCGGGTGCCTGCCAACAATCAGATACCGTAGAGGAGTGTCTATTTTTTAGAGAGGTGTATGCTTATGCCAACGAATGGTAAACAGAAAATACAGTACGTCAAAAGCCAACTAGACTTCACAAGGGAGGATCCCATAGAAGGACGCATCTTGGTAGAATATCATCTCTCTTTTTGTTTTGCTTACACGATTATGCTTTGACTGATAAATCAGAGAAAAAATAGTTAAGAGAATTTGTTGTTATTAATTTGGGGCTGGGCACCCCGCTGCCAGTTCTTCTATCACTGGATAAGCGGATGAAGCCACTAGTCCCGGGTGTCAAAGTTCAATCAACAAGTGAGATAAAGATTCTCTTTTTGTGTCCTCATGAGCTAAAACAGGAGCACAAAACAGGAGTAATTTTGAAAGTTTTAAAGGGTAACACATGAGAAATTTACTTTGGAGTGGCGGTTAAATACCACATGTAGCTAGGTATGGTGGAAACAATGGGAAAACTTTGTTTTTTGGGAATTGGATGCACGAGTAGAGCTCATACTCAATACAGGTGGAGTCTAGCAAAAGACTGGGAGCGACAAATCAAGAGACCATAAAAGCCATAATCATGCATAGCGACATAAACATCATTAATCAAAGCATAAGTGGTACCACAAGTTCAAAAACTAAATGATCATGGAGGATATTAGTGACTGGTTCATAGTCATAAACATGGTGTGAGCATGCGCCAAGTCAACCAAATAAAACATTCAAAGGAGAACACCACAAATTTATGCTTCAATATCACAAAAACAACTTATGATTCTTTCAATGGAACATTAAACACTCTCATCTATTAGAGGCTAATCATGCTACTAAATAACCACAAGGCTTTAGAATTAAAATAACAACTAGCATGATATGAAAAAGTCTAGCCATAGTATATACAAGCTTCTACTTGAACCGTTAAAAGTTCTACCTCAAGCAACATTTTCTTTTCCCAACAAGCACCATACAAAACATACTTTAACAAAACCTCTCTAAATGTTACATCAAGCAAACATGATAGTACTCAAGAGATGCAATGAAAACAAGAGCTAAACAGAAAATTTGCAGCAGCTAGAAGAAAAACTAAGAATACTAGCATAGCAAGTATTCAAACGAAAAGCGGAGCGTGTCTCTCTCTCTCCCAAACATGGAATTCTAGGGTCCAAATATATCAGAAAAGAAAACAAAATAAAAACAAACATACGCTCCCAGTAAACTTCATATGACATGATCGAATAAAATTATAGTTTCTCTAGAAGTGACCTGATAGATTGTTGATGAAGAAGGGGATGCCTTGGGAATCCCCAATATTATATGCTTGTGTGTTCTAAAAATATGCTTGGATGAACCACGGGGGCATCCCCAAGCTTTGACCTTGCACTCTTCTTGATCACATATATCATCCTCTTCTCTTGACCCTTGAAAACTTCCTTCACACCACACTCAAAGAGTAATTCGCATTGGAGGGTTAGTGTACCAATAAAAAATCCATAGATCATGTAAGGCACAAGTGCTATTGATACTTTTAAACATTAGCTACAGCCACTGATGTTACGTGAAGAAAAGAAATCCACTTGACATCGTAAAAGAGCAAATGCAAGAAAAATGGCAGAATCTGTCAAAACCAGAAAGTCTGTAAATACGAATATTTTCGAGGCACTTACGTTGATCACATCGAAAAACTTAAAGAACAAAATAGTTGCAGAATTAGCCGAGGAATAAGCACAAGAAATTTCAGGTCATTCTGTTTTTGGGACGAAGTGGTATATCTTTAGGGTTTACGTCTCGGGGGTATAAATAGGCGAAAGGGCAAAGGCGGTGGAAGCCTGGGGGCCCACACCGCCCTATGGTGTGGGCCTCCTGTGGCCCCCCTCCGGGTCTCTTCGGGACTCCATGGAACCTTCGGGAATTCTAGGACCTCCGGGCTTCGAATTTTCCAATTCCGAGAATAATTCCAAAACAACTTTTCTGGAACTAAAAACAGCAAAAAACAAGGAACTGGCTCTGTGGCATCTTGTCAATAGGTTAGTCCGGAAATTCAATAAAAATGACATAAAGTGTATAGCAAACATGTGGAAAACAATAATAAAACAACATGGAACATCAGAAATTAAGGATACGTTTATGACGTATCAACATCCCCAAGCTTAGTTCCTACTCTTCCTCGAGTAGGTAAACGATAAAAACACATAATTTCTGAGGTGACATGCTACCAACATAAACTTGATCACCAATAATATAAAAGCATAAGTAAGCTGAGATCATAGAACTTTAACACAAGCATGATAAATAGAATTTTAATAATAAAGCATAGCAATCACCTTGCATCATCAGAAGTAACACAAATAAAAGATCATGAATAACAATGCAACGGAAGATATACATTTGTTTCAAGTATAGAGAAAACATGTCAAAGTGATATTTCGCTAGTCCTTAAGAGTGGGGCAAAAAATAAATGCCAGGACACCTTCAAAGTTCATGGGGAAGACTAGAAAAAATATTTAGAGAACAAACAATAACACATCATGAATCAATTAATAATGTTTCTGGAACAAATGCACATAAAACTCAGAATGGCAACTACGCTCTCTCAACTATGCATAAAGCTAGAAGATGGAGAATCAACATGAAAGTAAAATAAAGGCCCTTCGCAGAGAGAAGAAGGGATCAACTCATGTGCTAGAGCTTTTTATTTTATTAAACAGAGGTATAAAATGTTGACACTCCTCCCATCCATCTTACACAAACCATGGCTAACCGAATCCTCGAGTGCCTACCAACAATCACATAATGTGGAGGAGTGTCTATTTCTTAGAGAGGTGTATGCTTATATAAACGAATGGTAAACAGAAAATACAATACGTCACAAGCCAACTAGAATTCAAAAGAGCGGCTCCCATAGAAGGACGCATATGGGTAGAAGATCATCCCTCTTTCTCTTTTGTTTACACAATTATGCTTGGACTGATAAATCAGGGAAAAATAGTGAAGATAATTTGTTGTTATTAATTTGGGGCTAGGCACCCCGCTGCCAGCTCTTCTATCATTGGATAAGAGGATGAAGCCACTAGTCCAGGGTGTCAAAGTCCAATCAACAAGTGAGATAAATATTCTCTATTTACGTCCTCATAAGCTAAAACAGGAGCACAAAACAAGAGTAATTTTGAAAGTTTTAAAGGTAACACATGAGAAATTTACTTTGGAGTGGCGGTTAGATACCACATGTAGGTAGGTATGGTGGACACAATGGGAAAACTTTGGTTTTTGGGAGTTGGATGCACGAGTAGAGCTCATACTCAGTACATGTGGAGGCTAGCAAAACACTGGGAGCGACAAATCAAGAGACCATAAGATCTCGTGCATAGTGACATAAACATCATTAATCAAAGCATAAGTGGTACCACAAGTTCAAAAACTAAATGATCATGGAGGCTATTAGTGACTGGTTCATAGTCATAAACATGGTGTGAGCATGCGCCAAGTCAACCAAATAAAACATTCAAAGGAGAACACCACAAATTTATGCTTCAATATGAAAAAAACAACGCATGATTCTTTCAATGACACATTAAACACTCTCAGCTATTTGAGGCTAATCATGCTACTAAATAACCACAAGGCTTTATAATTAAAATAACATCTAGCTTGATATGAAAAAGTCTAACCACAGTCTATACAAGCTTCTACTTGCATCGTTAAAAATTCTACCTCAAGCAGCAGTTTCTTTTCCCAACAAGCACCATACAAAACATACTTTAACAAAAAATCTCTAAATGTTACATCAAGAAAACATGATAGTACTCACATAACACTACTAAAACTAACAGCTCTGAACAAGAGATGTAATGAAAACAATAGCTAAACAGGAAATTTGCAGCAGCTAGAAGAAAAACTAAGAATACTAGCATATCAAGTATTCAAAACGAAAAAGCAAAGCGTGTGTATCTCCCAAACATGGAATTCTAGGGTCCAAATATATTATTGCAGCAAAGAAAACAAAGGAAAACAAAAGAAAAACAAACATACGCTCCCAGTAAATTTCATATGATGTGACCGAATAAAAATATAGTTTCACTAGAAGTGACCTGATAGATTGTTGATGAAGAAGGGATGCCTTGGGCATCCCCAAGATTAGATCTTGAGTCTTCTAAAATTATGCTAGGATGAACCACGGGGGCATGCCCAAGCTATGAACTTGCACTCTTCTTGATCACATATATCATCCTCTTCTCTTTACCCTTGAAAACTTCCTTCACACCACACTCAAACAGTAATTCACATTAGAGGGTTAGTGTACCAATAAAAATATCCATTGATCCTGTAAGGCACAAGTTCTATTGATACCTTTAAACATTAGCTACAGACACTGATGTTTCGTGAATAAAAGAAATCCACTTGACATCGTAAAAGAGCAAATGCAAGAAAAATGGCAGAATCTGTCAAAACCAGAACAGTCTGTAAAGACGAATTTTTCGAGGCACTTATGTTTCTCATATCAAAAAACTTAAAGAACAAAAAATTTGCATAATTAGCCGAGGAATAAGCACAAGAAATTTCAGGTTATTCTGATTTTTCTATGATTTATACAAATTTTTACGGTGGACAGCAGAAATCTGTTTCCTGCGCAGAAATCCGAAAACCAACTCCAACTCTCGTCAGAAACTTTACTTGGCACTACTAAAACATGAAAACAAAGATACAAAGAAGTTGCTACTGAATTATAAAACCCCTTGACTCAAAGAAAACATAGAAAAACAGAGCAAAAATAAAACCATGGGTTATCTCCCAAGAAGTGCTTTTCTTTAACGCTTTTTAGCTAGGCCCAGAAAAGTGGAATTAAGTATTTTCAAGTGAAGAAGCATCCAAATTGTTACGAGGATTATGTTTAACTTTCTTACCCTTATTATTTCTTTTAGGGAACTGATGGTCTGCACATGATTTTGGAATAAAATTCATGGTACCTCTCCCCATATCAATAGTTGCTCCTAAGAGCTTCAACAGAGATCTTCCATAATTAATTTGGCCCTCTTCTACACATTCAATAACAAGATAATCAGTGGATACCATTCTTCCTAGAATTTTTTAAATATTCTCTCACCTATCCCAATCGGAAATATAGTGGTGTTATTAGTGAGATGTATTTCTTCTCCTCTCTCAGTAAGTCTCCAAGTATACAAAGATTCATAAATTTCTTTAGGCATAAGACAAAATTCAGGCATATATCACAGGGAGCCTAAAAAGTTTATTGACTTGCCAACCCTAGGAGTAAACTCTCCACCATGCGTCTCTCCACCACCCCTCTCCACCACCTAGCCCCCTACAATGGCGTTGAGATCTGATCCCCCATGGAAGCCCTCCTTCATTGGGATTTCTCTCCCGGCCTTGCCGTGGAGAGACAGGTGCGTGCACGTTTTGGCTCCTCGGTACACTTCTCCCCCTCCTCTGGTCTTCGGGAGTTCTTCTTGGTTGTCTCCTTATCCTCTTCTTCATTCCCCCTATTTGAGGAATCAGTAGGTATTGCACTTCAATCTTGCATTGGAGGTATTGGCTCTGGTTTTAGAGTCTACAAACTCTCTGATCGACGTTTTTGTTTCTCGGTGGCATCCAATCGGGTGTGACATTTTATCTATGGCCTTAAGGATCATATTTGGCCGGACTTTGTTTGCCATTTCAGTCTTTTTAGAGGGATTCATCCCTCCATTCCTGGCTTTACCTATCCGGATCATTCTTGGGCTACCTCAGCAAAATTACTTGAGATTTCACAGAGAGTCCCCAAGGCTATCAAAGTTAATCTAGATGTTCTCCAGGCTAGTGCCGCCAGTGATAATTCGGCCAGGAATGTCCTTTCAAAATTTGTTTTTCAGCGAATGCATCCTAATTTGATCTCGAATATTGATCCCTCTTGCGATCGTTCAGTTGGCGATGAACTTATTTTTGGCAGCTTTCATGTCCCATATTCACCGGAATTAATTTATTTTCCTAAAGAGCCGATTGTTTCCAATAATTACTTGGAGAAATTATGTGCTGGGATTCCCTCTATCACGCTCGAGCATCTTGATGACTTGAGGCAGGCGAAATATTCGGACGAGGAAATTAGGGAAATTCTCCACCTTCCTTATTTGCCTTCGCGGGAGAAATGTTTTGAACTATTGGGCCGTTGCGCCATTTGCTCGCTTACTAGCCATTTGGCACCTCAATGTCCTGGGGTCTGTCCTCATTGCCAAATATTGGGCTTCACATGCGTTGACTATGAAGTAGTGGACCATTCTGGCCCATCTCTTGCACCCCTTCCGTGGAGCCCATGGAGCTGGAATGTATTGGGCCCCTTCATGATGCTTCCCTTAATGGGCCTCTTAGCTGCTGCTACAAATGTCTGGAACTTGGACATTTTCGTTGCGACTTCAAAAATAAGTTTAAATGTTTGGCATGTTTTGGGTGGGGCCATATTGCGCGTCAGTGCACCCTTAAAATTTGGTGTTCTTTTTGTCATCAATCAGATCACCATGTCAAGGAATGTCCGAAGATTATTTGCCATTTATGTAATTTATCTGGCCACACCGCTTCTACGTGCTCGGTGCGTAAAATCTGGGTCAAAAAAAGTAAAGGGATTTGCTCCATTCCTATGCGCCCTAAGATTTGGAAAGAAAAAATTACGGAGCCTGCTCGGGTCAAGGCTTTTACTTCCTCGTTGGACACACAAGCCCACTGTCTAGTGGACCCTTCTACTTTACACGGTAAAAACCAACGGATCCCGCTGGCGCTGGTCGCGATACCCTTCCCGGTTTGCAGCGGTGCCGTTTCGCATCCCTTGCCAATTCGCCAGGTGATGACACCTGCCTGTTTTAGGGGCCGCCCTGCCTCGATATTTGCCTCGCTTGCCCTTATTCTTTCGTCCACCCCACCTCTCTCTTTCAACCCGCGCCATTCCCCTTTTACTCTGCTTCTCCCTGGTCTCGTCCCCTCCGATAGTGCCATGGCGAACTTTGCGGCCAACCCATTTGGGTTCATGCCGGGACCAATGTAGCTGGAAGCTAAATCCGAGGAGCGTCTGCAGCGTAACATGGTGGTCGTCGATGACACTCCTCTCTCCCACGAGACCTATGCGCTGGTAAACATCAATCCCCCTGTTCCTGAGCACCGAAAGCAATTGACTCTCGAGGAGATCGTCCGAATCCTTAGTGAAGATTTTGATTTAAGGATTTTGCACTCTGAAACTTATCCCTGGGGTGTGGGTATGCTTGCCTTTGATTCACCTGTTATCCGCGACCAATTAGTCCGTGATAGTCCACATGTGTTCGATGAATAATCCACATTTAGCACTGTCCATCATGATGAAGGGCTTAATATGCGCTTTAGTATTTTCGAGTATGAAGCATGGATCATGTTTTTGGGTTTCCCACTAGACTACCAAACTGAATACTACATCAATAAGGTTGTTTCTTGCTTTGGGAAGTTGACCTTATGGCATCGTCCGGGTGTCCGTAGAGCTCGTGTACTGGTGAAATCCTGGATCAATGATATTGCTTCGATTCCATTCAGTTTGGTTATTAAACGTATTGGGTCTCTTGGTGGGATGGGGCGCTCGTGGTCAGTTCCCGTTTATGTTCTCAGCGATCGAAACACTAACACTGCTTTATTCTCTACGGAGGATCCCCTCCCACTTCATAATGCCACGTCCCACCCTCTCATCATGCATGGTCTCTCTGTCGAAATGCAGAACCAGCTTGCGGTGCAGAACTGGCTCCATCTGAATGCCCAGCAAGCGCAAGATGGATCTGCTCCCTCCGATGATGCAGCTCCTGTGATCAACCACTGGGATCAGCCCTCTCCGATACCTGACACCATCCTTGCCAATGGTTGGCGTGCTTGGCCGGCTGCGATCTCGCCACCGCCCGTCATTGCTGGGTTCAGAGGCATCAGTTTCCGCAGGATTACAGGTTACGATGGCCCCTCCATGATGGATGGAGTCCCTCCTGTTGAGGCAATTCTTGAAGATGGTCTCGAGCTATGGAATTCATTTGTTGCTGATTCTGAAGGCTCACCTGAGCTCTCTTTTGTTGTTCCAATTGAGGCCACCTCAAATGTTGTACTTGCTCATGGTTTGGGTGCTAGCATATATTTGGAAGTGCCCATCTGGCCCACATTCCTTCATTACCTTGGTTGGATGCTGATCAAAACTCACAGCCGCTGCATCTTGGGCTCATCACAGATCACCTGTGCCCTCCCGAGTCTGGGAATTATTATGAAATTTTTATCTGCTGTGGATTGGGCCATGGAGGATGCACTCCTGCACCATCTGAACCCACTAGATGCATCTGTACTTGTTCTCGATCTCCCCATCCTGATTGATGCCTCCATGGACTTGATTATGTCTGCTACTAAGGAATCGCATGCTGACATGATGACTATATCTTATGATTTGGCTCCTGCTCTACCATCTGAAGATAATATGCAGCTAGAGCCCGTACATGACACGTTGGCTGCATCCACTACCTTGAGCTCTGGACGTGGTCGTCCACGCAAGGTCTCGACACCTATTCAGGTGTCCACGGTGCGCCGATCCACGAGGAGCAACAGCGAGGGATACAAATTTGAATCACTTTCACTTGGTCCTTCTCGCCGCAAGGGTTCTCACATCCCCAAGTCTATTTCCCCTCCAGTCACTCAGTTGTCTGAGATGCAGCGCATTGGAGTTGAAGACTGCAACATTGCCCCTGAGGAGCTTACTGTAGATCAGCTCTATCAGGTTAAGCTCAACTGAACCTGCTGTCTATAAGGCTGTGTGGTTCTCTTATCTATTTCTAGTTGTTATTTTACCTAGCTTTCGTTATGTCGAGTCGAACCTATTAGTCTAAATTGTCGAACCTAATGTGGCACATTTTATGTTGGAATATTCGTGGTCTTAACGGCGCTGAAAAATGGCCACTTATCTGTGATAAGGTGACTGAAAGTAATGCCTCTATCCTATGTTTTCAAGAGACCAAGCGCGATAGTTTTGATCTTTCTTTCATCAAATCATTTGCACCTAAGCGTTTTGATCGATTTGCTTTTATCCCCTTGGAGGGTTCATTTGGGGGTCTCATTGTCATTTGGCCTAGCCACAAATTTACTGGCCAAGTCCTTCTTGAGGATTCCTTTGCAATTTTGATCAACTTCACCTCATCTGCTACGCTTGACTCGTTTATTTTAGTTAACATCTACGGGCCATGTGAGGGAATTGCACGAGATAACTTTGTTGCCTGGCTATTTCATTTAAACATTACTCCTGATGCCCATTGGATCATCATTGGATATTTCAATTTCTATCGTTATTCGGACAGTCGTAATCGCCCGGGAGCCAACATTGAATACATGGCTACTTTTAATGATATCATTGGTCACATAGGTCTCATTGACCTCCCCATCAAGGATCATTGCTATACTTGGAGTAACATGCAAACGGATCCCCTCTTAGTCCAACTTAATTGGTTCTTCACCTCACATGCATGGACACTCAAATACCCTAATTCTACTGTCCGTACGCTCTCTCACCCTACCTCTGATCACTTGCCATGTGTGATCTCTATTGGTACTGAAATTCCCAAAGGTGTAGTACTTCGATTTGAGAATCATTGGGTCAAACTACCGGGTTTTCTTGATGTTGTCCACCGCATTTGGGACATACACTGTCCGGGGGATAGCGCCCGAGCCATATCTGGCAAGTTTAAGTTATTCCGTAAAGCCCTTCGAAATTGGTCCACCAGTATTTCGATGCTATCGCTATATATTGACAACTGCAATAAAACCATCCTTCACTTTGATGAGATTGAAGAGCTACGTGTCTTACACATAACTGAATGGAACTTCTGGGCTATCGTTAAGCGTAAACTCAAATTTCTTCTAGAATGTAAGCTAGAATATTGGAAAAAACGAGGTACCACTCGATGGGCTAAATTTGGGGGCGAAAACACCAAATTCTTTCACTCCATGGCTTCCATTCGATATAGACATAATTTGATTGCTTCTCTGGATAGGGGAGATGGCACATTGGCCACGGAACATCTTGAGAAGGCTGGTATATTACGGACCACTTTCAAACAGAGGCTCGACATCTCTACACCGATAGATCATTATTTTGATTTCTCTGAATATATACACCCTATGGATGGCCTTGAGGTTTTATCATTGCCTTTTTCACATGATGAGATCGATAAAGTGATTAAGGACCTACCTATTGACAAGGCCCCCGGACCTGATGGCTTCTCTGGTCTGTTCTTTAAAATTGGTGGCCTATTATCAAGTGGGATTTTTATAAACTCTGTGAAGATTTATGGTCCAATACAGTTAATCTTCAAAGTATTAACGATGCCTACATTGCTCTCATACCCAAGCTATCTAGCCCCACTGGTCCTAATGATTTTCGACCCATCTCTTTACCGAACTCCTCCTTCAAATTGATTACTAAGCTTCTGGCTAATCGTTTGCAAAACAAAGTTCTGGATTTAGTGCATGCCAACCAATATGGGTTCCTCAATAACAGATCTATTCATGATTGCATTGGTTGGGCATATGAATATATTCATCAACGTAAACAAGCCAAGGCAGAAGTGGTTATTCTGAAATTGGACTTTGCCAAAGCATTTGACACTATTGAACATGCTTCTATTCTTGCTATCCTCAAATGTTGGGGATTTGATGACAGATGGATATCTTGGGTGCAGGCCATTTTTAACACTGGATCATCTTCGGTGTTGCTAAATGGTGTCCCAGGTAAGAAATTCCCATGTCGTAGAGGTGTTCGGCAAGGAGATCCGTTCTCCCCTATCTTATTTGTGGCAGGGGCTGACCTCCTGCAATCTATGGTCAACTCGCTCATGATGGGTGGATCTCTCACGCCGCCCTTACCGATCCCAGGAGCTGATTTTCCGATTGCCCAATATGCCAATGACACACTTCTCATTCTCCAAGCCTGTCCTGCCCAGCTCACTATTCTTAAAAACCTTCTGAACAGGTTGTCTGCAGCCACGTGCCTCACTGTTAATTATACTAAGTCCTGCCTTATGCCTATCAACATCACATCAAAGCGACTTCACATGCTTGCGGCAACATTGGAATGTGCTACTGCCTCCCTCCCTTTTACTTACCTTGGGCTTCCTCTGGGAGACACCCGTCCAACTATACAAGATCTATCACCCATTGTGGACCAGGTGGAGAGAAGACTGAATGCTAGTGTTCGTTTCCTTGATTATGGATTCCGTCTCACTCTAGTCAACTCCGTTCTCTCTTCCCTCCCGGTGCACTTTTTATGCTCACTGTATATCCCTAAAACAACAATTGCCTTGTTTGACCGTGTGAGAAGGCAATGCCTTTGGAGCAAAGATGACGAGGCGCACACGGTAAATTCGCTTGCTGCCTGGCCTCTTGTCTGTCGACCTAAGATCCATGGTGGACTAGGAGTCAAGAATATGGAAATTCATAACAAAGACCTTCTCATGAAGCAACTTCACAAATTCTTCTGTAAGAATGACACCCCCTGGGTTCATTTGGTATGGTCTCTCTATGACCCCTCATCTCCCCCCATGCACAATCCGTACGTGGCTCTTTCTGGTGGCGTGACATCTTTAAGCTAATTGACATTTACAGAAGCATCACTACCTCCAGTATTAATAATGGCTTGACAACATTGTTTTGGAAGGATTATTGGTTGAACAAAACTCTTTTATGCGATCGTTTTCCTCGGTTGTACTCGTTTGTGTTAGATGAAAACTCCTCAGTGGCAGTGATGAAGTCCAGCTGGGAGATCAACAATGTTTTTGCTCTCCCCTATCTACACAGGCGTTTGAAGAATTTAATCAGTGACAAGAGGTCCTTGACTCCTTTCAGCTCAATACTAATTTATCGGATTGCAAATGTTTCCCTTGGGGCTCCACACAATTCACGGCTTCCAAATTTTACACTTTCATGTTCTCTCAACTCCCCAAAAAGGAATCCTTCATCTCCATCTGGAAATCTAAATGCCTACCCAAACTGCGTGTGTTTGCATGGCTGCTTCACATGGACAGACTCAATACAAAAGACTTAATTCTCAGAAAACACTGGTTGTTTGAGGGTGGACCAAATTGCATTCTCTGTGATCATGGTGCTAGAGAAGATCGTGATCATCTTTTATTTTCATGCACGTTTGCTACCAAATGCTGGTCCACTGCAAGAATATATTGGGATATGTCCCTCCCCTTCTCACAAATGTTTTATTCAAGCCAAAAAGGGTTTTGGAGGGCCATGCTTCACTGAAATATTTGTTTGTGCTTGTTGGAATATTTGGAGAGGCGGAAACGATTTCATCTTCAAAGGCATCACTCCTTCTTTCAACAGATGGAAGGTCACCTTCCAAAGTGATATTCTACTTCATCAACATAGGGTATCCCATTTGGTAGTTCAAGATATCTTTGATTGGATTTTAGATATTTTCACCTAATGTTTATTTACTTTCAATTACACCTTTTCCCTCCCTAATTGTATTCCCTTTGTAATTCTCTCCCACTCTCCCCTCTTTTGTAAGCTCCTGGCTTCCATCATATATATAAAATCTACACCATAGGGTCCTTGCCCTATGGTAAAATGTTCAAAAAAGCATGAAAAGTTTCACCATTAATAGTAACCTTCATAGTAGGGATTATATTTGAGGCTTCAGAGTTTATTGCAACATGATCAAGGTGTTCACAAATCCGATTATGACCTTCACTTAAGGAAGAAATATGTGTCTCAAGAGTATTCAATCTAGCATAAATACTTGCAAAGGCTTTATCAGAGCTACTAGGTGAGTTGTAGGTGACAATTAATCTTTTTATAGCATCAAAAGCTTGATCTTCATCACAATGAAGGAAATCTCCTCCTACCACAGTATCCAAAGCACATCTGTAGTAAAGAACAAGACCTAAATAAAAGCTACATAGAATCAGGATTAGAGTCATTTTAGGTTCAATTTTGCAATAAGAATTCAAAACTCTAGACCAAGCTTCCTTGAAACTCTCATCATTCCTTTGTTGTAAAGTGGAAATAATTTCCTCATGCGACAAGGCAACAGGAACAAGAGTATTCATTTTAATAAGACTATAAACCGAAATAAAACTATAGCTAAAATAAGAACTATTTTTTTGTGTGTTTTTGATAAAGAGAAGCAAACAAGACAAAATAAAATAAACTAAGCAAAACAAAAACAAAGAAAAGAGATTGGAAGTGAGAGACTTCCCTTGTAGAAATTCTCTTCCTCCCCGGCAACGGCGCCCGAAAAGTGCTTGATGCGTGTGAACACACGTTCGTTGGGAGACCTGAAGAGGAAGGTATGAAGAGTGCAGCAGCAGAAAAACACCAAGGTTGAATCGACCAGTAGGTGAAGGAGTATTTTCAGAAGGTTGATGTACTGAGATGGCAGGGCGCACTACCGGTTCAGCAGCAACGTGGAACCTACACAACACAATCAATTCACTTTGCCCCAACGAAGCAGTGAGCTTGTCAATCTCACCGGTTTTGCTGAACACAAAGAGGTTAAACGTATGGTGTGGAACACAGTAGGAAAACATTAGGAATAGTATGAAAGCAGAAGGTCTTTTATCAGTATGAGGAAAATGGACTGGGGTCCACAGTTCACTTGTGGTGTCTCTCCGTGAAAGATAAATAACATGCGTGCTGAACAATTACAGCTGGGCAATTGACAGAAATGAAGGTTGCACTGTAGTGCATATGCAAGACATAAATATTACTATGTGATTCATGTGGGCATTACAACAAAATACATAGACCGCCATCCAACTGCATCTATATCTAATAATCCACCCTCCGAATATCATCCGAACAAACGTTGGGTATTAAGTTGCAAGCAGCAGATTATCGCAGTAAGCAAAGTGTGTAATGTAAACAATGTAAACTAGGTAAACACCGTTGTTTTCTCCCTAATGGAAACAACACATCCTCCATCCGTCATGTTTCTGTCCCTCGAGCACAGATGCAACGGAGGCATGAACCCACTATCGAGCATAAATACTCCCTCTTGGAGTTACTAGCATCTACTTGGCTAGAGCATCTACTAATAACGGAGAGCATGCAAAATCATAAATAACATATGCATAAAGATAACATGATAGATTAATAATTAGAAGACACAGCACTCAACATTCATCAGATCCCAGCAAACACACCATGTAGCATTACATAAAGATGATCTCGATCATGTGAGGCAGCTCACGAGATCTAAACATGAGGTACAAAGTGGAGAGAACAACCATCTAGCTACTGCTATGGACCCGTAGTCCAGGGATGAACTTCTCACGCATCACTTCGGAGGAGGGCATGGTGGTGTAGACCCCCCCCCCCCCCCGGTGATGAATTCCCCTTCCGGCAGGGTGCCGGGGAGAGCTCTAGAACCCTTCCCAATCTCGGGATGACGATGACGGCGGCCTCGGGTGTTTTTGGGGACGAAGTGGTATATCTTTAGGGTTTACGTCTCGGGGGGTATAAATAGGCAAAAGGGCAAAGCCGGTGGAGGCCGGGGGGGCCCACAACACCCCATGGCACAGCTAGGGGGTGGGGTGCGCCGCCATATGGTGTGGGCCCCTTGTGGGCCCCCTCTAGGTCTCTTCGGGACTCTGTGTAACCTTTGGGAATTCTAAGACCTCCAGACTTCGAATTTTCCAATTCCGAGAATATTTCCGGAACAACTTTTCTGAAACTAATGTAACATCCCAAGTATGAAAAACCACCCCTAGCATGTTTGATTTCTTGTTTTATTAAAGTTTTGCATCATGTCATCATATTCCTTGAATTGTTTGCATTTGTTTACTTTGTTTTCCATTTGTTTGCTTCTGTTTTATTCTGTTTTCACAATTCAAATTCAAACTTTATTCAAATGTTTATTTCATACTTGCTCTGTTACAACCTTTTAAATAAAAAGTTCAAATACAAACAACCATTTGTTTCCATGTTATTCCATAATGCTCAACTATTGAAATGATGGTTTTAATCAATCAATTATTTCCAATTTGCAATTCAAAATTCAAATCAAATCATCAAACAGTACCCAATTTGAATTTATGCAAATTATACAACAATCCTAATCAATTGTTTATAATTAAACATAGGGTTCACCCTATTAAAAAGTTTGGTTTCATTAATAGTCACTTAATAAGCAATTTCTCCCAAATTTGAATTAAATACAAACAGCAAATTAAATTTGAAAATTTTGGAAAATAAAAGTTAGCATTCAGTTGCTATGGTGAAAACTAACCTAACCATAATTTTTTCCAAATTTTCCTAGCCCTAAAAACTATCTATTTCTTCCATTTCCTTTTTCTGCAAAAAAAAACAGAAGAATAAAATTTTAAAAAAAAAAGAAAAAAAATCGCGCGCAGCAGAGGGAGCAGCCCAGCCCACTTACCTTACCCGCGCGGCCCGATACCGCTTCGCGCAGCTCCCCCCCCCGTCTTCTTTCTGTACGGCGCCGCATCGGGGGGTGCCACGGCGGCACAGCACCCCGCCGACGGCCGATGCGCGCCCTACCCCCTCTATAAGGCCACCCCCCTAGGGTTCCCTCGAGCCCTAGCCACGCTCCACCCCTCTCCCTCCTCTCCGCCGTCGTCTCTCTCCCGCTCCCACCGGAATTTCTCCTCTCTGCCACCGCACCCGAACACCCCGACTCTGAACATCTCCGGCGATCGCCGTCCACGATGACTCTCAGCGTGAGCTGATCGCGGGAACGAGCTCGCCGTCCCTTCCTCGAGCTGGTGGACACCCACGTGGAGCACGAGGGGACCTGGATCGGCGCCGCCATCTTCGACCTGTCGCCGGCCACCGTCTCCCCCGATCCTCTGCTCGACGACAGCCGCGGTGAGCTCACCGTGCCCTTCCTCCTCCCTGTCCTCGAGCACGCACACGTACTCAACGTATTCGCAGCGCACCCCACCCACAGCAGCACGGCGCAGCAGCACCCCGGTGATCGCCGCCGTCGTTTTTCTCTGTCAGGTTTCAGTCGAGCGCCCGTGCCAAATTCAGTTAAGCGTTGGATCTGAACCTTACCTAGGCTGCGCGTCGTTTACTGACAGAAACATTCGCACACCCCACTGGTTACAGCGCGCAAGCGAGCGCGAGGGCCAGGGATCGAATCCTGGCTCCGCGGGATTTATCCCACCATTTTGCACGGTGCGCTGACAAGGTGGCCCCCCTGTCAGCCGCTGTGTGGCACCATGCCACGCTGGCCCAGGGGGCCCCCTGTCAGTGGCATTGGCTGGCCACTGCGGGGTATAAAAAGAATTCCAGCTTTTTCTTTTCAACTTAAGCCGTTTTTAATTACAGATTGGTCCTTAAACTTAAAAAGCTAATAACTTTTATTTTGTAACTCCAAATAATAAAAGTAAAATATGTGTGTTGATCCAAATTAAATTATCTATCCATTTATACCATTTGTTTCCTGTTTTGAATTTTCCAAATGCATTTCAAATTTGAATTCAAACAATTCATTTGTAATTTGATAAAATCCATAACTAATTCATATTTAATCCAAATAATGCAAATAAAATATGTTTTCCATGCTATTTCAAACCACCTATTCAAATATAAATTTTGTTTCATGGTTTGAATAATTAAAATTGCTTAAATATTTAAACCTTGTTTAAATCATTTGAATTTGCTAAATTCATAACTTGCTCAAATTAAATTGTTTTTGAACATGTAAAATATGTTTTCAAGCTAGAAAAATATAAAATTTTCAAATATGAATTTGAATTTATGTTTGGAACAAATGAAATTCAAATAATATTCAAACTTGTTTTAAATTCATTTAAAATTTGTTTCATCTTGTTTAATTCATAATTAAATTATTGTAATCCCTTTTTCAATAATTGAAACATGTAATCCACCCAAAATTTTATGATCTTTTCAAATATGAATTTTGTTATTTATTTTACACAATTTAAATTGGTGAAAACAACAACTATTTGTGTAATCCCTTTAAGGAACCAAAAATTCCCTAACTTAATAAATAAATTTCTAAATTGGTAAACCTCATTTCCAATTGGTTCTATTGTTGTTATTTTATTGTTTTCCTCATCCATGCATCATACTAATCCACTTTCACCTGTTGGTTAATTGGAAAACAATTGTTTCAACCAAAATTCATGGGCTTTTCATATGCAACTCAAAATTGCATATGTGTCCATTTAACTTGTGTTACCATGCCAACTAGTTTATTTTGATGCACCCATTAAATTGTCATGCATCATCCCATGATTGTGCATTATGCCATGTTATTGATTGTTTATCTTTCTGCATTGTTTGTTTTCTTCTTCTCGGATAGACGACGACGTTGAGACCGACGATCTTTACGACACCCCTTCTGAGGATCTAGCCCAGTACCAGGCTACTGAGTTTGCAGGCAAGTTATCACTCACATGAACCATTGTGTTCCTTTCAACATTGGTTACCGATACTTTCCGTTGTCTATTTCTGCTAGCCATATGTATCGTTGCTTCTGTTACGAACCTATCACATGATACCCTGAACCCTGTTATTGCCTCACCTCCAGTCCTATAACCCCGTTGCTTGGGCCCGTGTCTTACTAGCATGCTTAGGGTTGTTTTGCTCGAGTCTGTTATCAGTTACTTTCTGTTATCATATTTGTTTATATTCGGGGGCTCGATGTTAAACCACAACCTGTTAATTTGAGGTAATAATAAATTGCTGATAAGGCACCGGCAGGAGGCCCGGCGTGGTTTTGAGGCCTGCTAGTGTCGACCCTAATTAGGAAAAGGGTCTTGTCTACTGATCCATGATGAGCGCACTATCCGCATGTGGGAAGCGTGTATGGGCGCCCCCCTCAATTTGATTCGATTCGCATCTCGTCCAAATCACCACACCTAGTTCGGGCTTTCCGTTTGATGCACGCATATGCAGGTACGAACCCGAGGCCAGGGTGGAACTTTTGTAGTCGGCATTTAGGGCGGCGTGGTCTTCCAGTGCTATTAGGGTCGCCTTTTCTTCGTGGGGCTCGATTAGCCGCGCAAGCACAACACGTGGTGCTTTGGGCTTGATGCGAAGAAGAGTTGAGTTGTGTTGAGTGCCCCGCTTGGTGGGAAAGGCCTTCCCATCTGGCGGGTTATTCTTACGTGTACGGCCAAATTGGTGCACCCCTGCAGGGATAAATCTTCTCGAGAAGCCGTGTTTTCCGCGGTTATGATTAACTTGGTGAAAGTACTGGCTAACAAGTACTCAGATCAACTTACACCTAACTAATGATAAACTTGACAAGTAATAGTCTTATTGACACAATAACTTGATCCATCACTAATCCAACGGTGTGAGTTGTCCTCGGATTGCTTCTTTGGATAAGGGGCGAGATCCAGGATGGGTTTGTATGGTGGTTAGTTGTAGTTGGTTACGATACGCTATCTTACCCCCCTTTCTGGTAGCCGGAAGTTGTAGTATGTTCTGTAGTTGGTTAGTGCAGCCAGTTGCAGCATCTTTTATATCCCTTTCTTCCGTTGAACCCAAGGCATCTGTGCTTGGTGTTGACGGGCTACACTTTGGTGAGCTATGAGTCTTGCTTGCCAGTACGTTTATGTACTGACCCCTTTGGGGCTGTGGTTTCCGCAGACTACGCTTACGAGGATCCCCGTGACGGCTACTACGTGGAGTTCGACGAGGCTGCTGACGAGTAGGAAGCGGACCCGGGCAGGATCCGAGACATCGTGGATGGGCTCCGTTTTCTTTTCATTCCCGGCTTCTTAAGCCTATTTGGATTTGTCTGTACTCAGAGCCTTTGAATGCTTCCGCTGAGATGTAATGATGTTATGTTGGGACATGTGTCCTCTGGATGATTGTATTTGCTATCTCTGCTCTAGTGAGAGCTATTTGCGCTTATTTCCATCTTTTGTGTCTTAGAGATCTGTTGTGTTATCATTTTTGTTCAACGCCGTTGACGTACCATGTGTGTATGGTATGAAGTACGTCAATGGTAGTATCCTGATTTCTATGGGATGGTTTACGTAGACGCTGAACAGATAGGGGTTGGTTGTCACACATACGTGTGTTGGCCTACTCGTAAGAGATGCGGGTGCCGGTAAGCCCCGTAATCCAATCCACTACTGTTCACCGGAACTGCGAGTATATTCTAGAAGTCCGGGTGCGACAAATGGTATCAGAGCCTGTCTGCCTGTAGGATCCCTTTTACTGGTCGCGGTTGAGTCTAGAAACTATTTTGTAGCTATATAGGAAAAATGAAACGTGAGAGTAGGAATTCTGCCATTTTTCTTCTTTCCCCACCCACCCACCCTTTTCTGGTAAGGAAGTGCAACGTTGTTTTCTGTTCTCACCTAAACTTTCAAGTTAGGATTTCACGAATCCTGGTTTCTCTAGGATAGTTATATCTACTAGACCATAGGAATGGAGGTGGTTGTGACATGATTTATCATGTTGCCTACTCATGATTGAGAACGGAGGCGTGTAAGCCCCGGAAGCAAATCCTCTATCCCTTAAGCAGTAGATATTGATCCTTTAGAAGCCCGGATGGGTTTTTCCGTAGTACCTCAGGAGTTTCGGTCTCGTGTTTCCCGTTGTTGCTTCGATAACCTGTTCTTCTCAAAATCCTTTTCGTCCGTTGAGACCTTGTTGTTGCTTTCCACTTCAGTTCTTCTACCGGCGTCTAATCAAAACTTCACCGATCATCTGCAGATGGATCTCAGGTTCTTCCCGCAGGTGGTTCGGATGACTCGTTGCGAGAGCACTGCCGGTTATCCGGAGATGCTGAGAGACATGGTCACTTATCTGGGGTTCCGTTGGGCACCAGAGTACCAGGTCTACGAGCAGCAGCGAGAGTTTGACCAGACCTACTACCAGGCTATCGTCTACATTCTGTCAGATGATGGCATGAGCGTTGTCCACCGCTACGAGGCAGTAGGTTCCACAGTGGATATGGCCGTGCAGCAGGCAGCTTATGTGAGTCTCACCGTCCTTCGTGCTGACTACTGGGGATTTGACGATTCTATCTATCGCCACATCCCCCGTGGTTACATCACTTCAGAGGGAGCTCACTTCACTCTCTACGACAACCTGGATGTCTACGAGCATGATAACACCAGGCTGCACACCACCGCTCAGTTTGTGAGGCACAGTGACGCAGTTGCCACCGCACTTTCTCAGGAGTTGGCTTCAGTCAGAGAGCAGCTCTACCTTGCTTTGACTCGTCTGGCGACGTACACCACAGACTTTGTTGGAGATGAGCGCTTTGCACGTTTCAATCAGCCAGTTGGTCGTCGTCTGCCAGATGCTGGAGGTTACGAGCCGATCAGAGGTCCACTCCTCAACCTCGGTGCTGGTTACACTGGGATTCCACGCTTTGGAGCACAGGGAGTCGACGCTATGTACTTCACCACACCTAGAGTCGCTCTCAGACCACGTCAGATCTATGTGGATCGTCGTTCTACCTACTTTCGTGGGCGTGCTCCTCACCGTACCCCTCGTCGTACTACTCACCGCCGTCCTGCGTGATGAGCATGAGAGTACCGATGTATCCATTCTTAGCTATGTTTAGTTATCCTTTGGCTTTCGAACCATGTATTGGTGTGTTGGATATTCTGATGTATTTGAACATGTGATGATGTACCTGTTGGTTATCTATTCATGTGTCGGAATAATCTCTCTTTCGATTTCCAAGTCTATCTGTTTCTGTTGTTGTGCTAAAATGCATGTCTATTCAGGATGCCGCCAACAAGGAACAGCCCGCCTGAGCCACCGCCAATCACGGAGCTGTTGACTCAGATGACTCAGGTCGTGACGCAGATGGCCTAGTTCCAGGCTAATCAGCACAACAACCAGAATGCTCCACGAGTCAGCATCAAGGAGTTTCTGAGTCTGGGCCCGAGAGCTTTCGTGGCAACACGCGAGCCTCTGGATGCTGATGACTAGATCCGGGAGATGGTCAAGGCTCAGGACATTGCTCACGTTGCTGAGGAAGACAAAGTCAAGTATGCCACCTACCTACTGAAGGGTCAGGCAGCTACCTGGTGGGAGAACTACCAGACCATGAGAGCTGGATACCCAATCACCTGGGGTTGTTTCAAGGATGCCTTCCTGAAGCATCACATCCCAGATGGTCTCATGGAAAGGATGCGTGAGGAGTTTTGCTCTCTCAAGCAGGGCAAGCTGGACGTCATTGGCTATCAGAATGAGTTCAATCGCCTCGCTCGTTACGCTGGTGATGAGGTGTCCACTGAGGCTAAGAAGATGGCAAGGTTCCGCCGAGGTTTTAACCCGGAACTCAAGTACGCCCTCACCAACATCAAGGCCAAAGACTTCGAGGAGCTCGTGAACACCGCGCTCAATGAGGAAAATGGGCGCAAGGCGTTCGAGGAGTCTCGAAAGCACTCGCGTGAGGGTGGTTCCTCCTCCAACATGACCACCCCTCCGCAGAAGCGCCGTATCTGGGTGCCAAATGGTGCTGTCACTCGGGCTCCATATGCCCAAACTTCTCCAGGCTTCGCTACCCGCCCACCCAACCCATCTCAGATGCAGGCTCAGAGGTTTTCAATGGGGCAGCCAAGGCCAGATGCACCTCGTGTCGTTACTTGCTACAAATGCAAGCAGACAGGGCACTATGCTGACAAGTGCACTCAGAGGCAGCTACCTCCACCACCACCTCGCCCCAACACCAACCAGGCAATGGTGCATGCTCCCCCGGCTAAAGCCTTCAACTCCAACAACAGGCATGTCGGGAGGACCGCGAGGGTGAATCATGTCAAGGTCGACAAAGCTGAGGAAGCTGCTGACGTCGTTCTCGGTACATTCCCCGTTAACTCTAACCCAGCTAAAGTGTTGTTTGATACCGGAGCATCGCATTCTTTCGTGTCAAAGATCTTTGCGACAGCAGTTAAACTACCTTTTGTTGGTTTGGGTTCCCCGCTACTAGTAAACTCCCCTGGAGCAACTATGCAAACTTCCAAGATCAGTCACGGGAATCAGATTCTAATTGGAGGTCACATATTCCTTGCTTCTCTCATTCTGCTTGGCAATTCTGACATTGATGTCATTCTTGGCATGGCTTGGTTGAAGGCCAATAAAGCTACGATTGATTGTGCTCAAAAGTCAATAACTCTGTTCCACCCTTCTGGCCAGATAGTCTATTCTCCAAATGAATCAAGTTCTGTTCAGCTTTACACCCTCGATGCTAAACCTCTACCTCTACTCGAAAATGTTCCGGTGGTTTGTGAATTCCCTGACGTCTTTCCAGAAGAGTTGCCAGGGATGCCTCCGGACAGAGCAGTTGAGTTCGTGATCGAGCTTGAACCAGGTACTGCTCCAATCTCTAAGCATCCATACAAGATAGCTCCTCCTGAACTGAAATTGTTAAAGGAGCAAATCAATATGTACATGGAGAAAGGTTACATTCAGCCTAGTTCTTCGGCTTGGGGTTGCCCAACTCTGTTCGTTGCAAAGAAGGATCAAACAAAGAGACTCGTGGTTGACTATCGTCCTCTTAACGAGAAAACCATCAAAAACAAGTATCCAATTCCTCGTATCGATGATCTTTTTGATAAACTTGCTGGAGCCTCAATATTCTCAAAGTTGGACTTGAGGATGGGTTACCATCAAATAAAGATCAGAAAGGAAGATATTCCAAAAACAGCTTTCACCACTCGGTACGGTCTATATGAATACACCGTCATGTCCTTTGGTCTCACCAATGCACCGGCGACGTTCTCTAGACTCATGAATTCTGTCTTCCATGAATACCTCGATAAGTTCGTTGTGGTATATCTTGATGACATCCTGGTCTACTCAAAATCTGAGGAAGAGCATGGAGAACATCTTCGTCTCACTCTCATGAAACTTCGCGAGCATCGTCTATATGCCAAATTCTCCAAATGTGAGTTCTGGATTCCAGAAGTTGCTTACCTTGGTCATGTCATCTCCGCCAAGGGCATAGCCATTGATCCAGAAAAGGTTAAAGCAATTGTTGATTGGAAACCTCCTAAGACGGTGAAGCAAGTCAGAAGCTTTCTTGGCTTGGCTAGCTATTGCCGTCGTTTCGTCCAAAACTTTTCCAAGATTGCCAAACCTCTCACTGATCTCACAAAGAAGGACAAGAAGTTCGTTTGGTCTCCACAGTGTGATGAAAGTTTCAATCTCCTGAAAACAAAACTCACTTCTACACCAGTTCTGGTTGGCCCAGATACTACCAAACCTTTCCTGATATTCTGCGATGCATCTCTCCAAGGTCTAGGTGCAGTTCTTATGCAAGAACGTCAAGTTGTGGCTTATGCTTCACGTCAGTTGAATGCCCATGAGCAAAACTATCCCACACATGACCTAGAACTTGCAGCAGTTGTGTTTGCCCTCAAGAAATGGAGGCAATACTTGTTGGGTAACCGCACTGAAATCTTTTCCGATCATAAAAGTCTGAAATACATATTCACTCAACCAGATCTAAACCTCAGGCAAAGGAGATGGATTGAAAATATTAAGGACTTTGATCTCACCATTTCTTACACTCCAGGCAAGGCTAATGTTATGGCCGATGCTCTCAGTCGCAAGTCATATTGCAATAATCTCATGATCATGGAAAGCCAACCTCCACTTCATGAAGAATTCCAGAAGCTGAACCTTGGTCTTGTTCCTCAAGGCTATCTTGCTAGCTTGACAGCCAGTCCAACTCTCGAGGACAAGATTCGTTCTGAACAACTTCGTGATGCTGAAATCAAGAAGATGGTAGAACACATCAAAGAAGGCAAGGAGAAATTTAAGTCCTTCTCAATTGATGACAAAGGAACTGTGTTCTTCGAAGGACGCATTGCAGTTCCTCAAGTTCAAAGTCTCAAAGATATCATTCTCAAGGAGGCTCATGAAACTCCTCTCTCCATCCACCCTGGAAGTACAAAGATGTACCAGGATCTTAAGACACTGTATTGGTGGCCTGGCATGAAACTTGAAATTGCTCAATACGTTTCTGAATGCGACGTTTGTCAACGTGTTAAGGCAGTCCATCAGAAAACAGCCGGTCTACTCCAACCTATGAAAATTCCTGAGTGGAAGTGGGACATGATTGAAATGGACTTCGTCACTGGTTTTCCAAAGTCCAGGAAGGGCAACGATGCAATCTTCGTTGTTATTGATCGTCTCACTAAAGTAGCTCACTTCTTTGCTGTCAAAGAAACAATCTCAGCTAGCCAGTTAGCAGAGCTATACACAGCAAAGATTGTTCCTCTTCATGGTGTTCCATTGGAAATAAGCTCAGACCGTGGAAGCATATTCACTTCTCATTTCTGGAAAAGCTTTCAAGAAGCATTGGGCACCAAACTTCTTTTCAGCACAGCTTATCACCCTCAGTCTCAAGGGCAAGTCGAAAGAGTCAATCAGATTCTCGAGGATATGCTCAGAGCATGTGGTATCTCCTTTGGCATGAAATGGGAGGATTGCCTTCCATATGCTGAATTCTCCTACAACAACAGCTACCAGGCAAGCCTAGGCATGGCACCATTTGAAGCTCTCTATGGCCGCAGATGCAGGAGTCCAATCAATTGGTCTGGAGCTGGTGAACGTTCACTCTTAGGCCCTGACATTGTTAAGGAAGCCGAGGAGAAAGTCTGCATCATTCGTGACAATCTCAAGATTGCTCAGTCTCGTCAGAAAAGCTACTATGACAGCAAGCACAGGGATATGATCTATGCACCTGGTGACAAGGCATATCTCCGTGTAACTCCCCTCAGAGGCACTCATCGTTTCGGTGTGAAAGGAAAGCTTGCACCAAGATACATTGGTCCTTTCAACATTCTCTCAAGGCGTGCAGAAAATGCTTATCGTCTTGAACTTCCAGAAAAACTATCCAAGGTGCACGATGTGTTTCATGTGTCACAGCTCAAGAGGTGTTTCAAAGATCCAGATCGTGCAGTTGATCATGATTCCATTGAACTGCAAGATGATCTATCTTATTAGGAGCACCCTGTTCGTATTCTCGATGAGACCGAGCGTAAGACTCGCAACAAGAGCACCAAGTTCTTGAAAGTGCAGTGGTCGCATCATTCCGATAAAGAGGCAACGTGGGAGACCGAAGAGGATCTTCGCAAGAAGTATCCGGACCTTTTCCTTTCTCAGTAGGAATCTCGGGGCGCGATTCCTTCAAGGGGGGGCGTTTTGTAACATCCCAAGTATGAAAAACCACCCCTAGCATGTTTGATTTCTTGTTTTATTAAAGTTTTGCATCATGTCATCATATTCCTTGAATTGTTTGCATTTGTTTACTTTGTTTTCCATTTGTTTTCTTCTGTTTTACTCTGTTTTCACAATTCAAATTCAAACATTATTCAAATGTTTATTTCATACTTGCTCTGTTACAACCTTTTAAATAAAAAGTTCAAATACAAACAACCATTTGTTTCCATGTTATTCCATAATGCTCAACTATTGAAATGATGGTTTTAATCAATCAATTATTTCCAATTTGCAATTCAAAATTCAAATCAAATCATCAAACAGTACCCAATTTGAATTTATGCAAATTATACAACAATCCTAATCAATTGTTTATAATTAAACATAGGGTTCACCCTATTAAAAAGTTTGGTTTCATTAATAGTCACTTAATAAGCAATTTCTCCCAAATTTGAATTAAATACAAACAGCAAATTAAATTTGAAAATTTTGGAAAATAAAAGTTAGCATTCAGTTGCTATGGTGAAAACTATCTATTTCTTCCATTTCCTTTTTCTGCAAAAAAAACAGAAGAATAAAATTTTAAAAAAAAAAGAAAAAAAATCGCGCGCAGCAGAGGGAGCAGCCCAGCCCACTTACCTTACCCGCGCGGCCCGATACCGCTTCGCGCAGCTCCCCCCCGTCTTCTTTCTGTACGGCGCTGCATCGGGGGGTGCCACGGCGGCACAGCACCCCGCCGACGGCCGATGCGCGCCCTACCCCCTCTATAAGGCCACCCCCCCTAGGGTTCCCTCGAGACCTAGCCACGCTCCACCCCTCTCCCTCCTCTCCGCCGTCGTCTCTCTCCCGCTCCCACCGGAATTTCTCCTCTCTGCCACCGCACCCGAACACCCCGACTCTGAACATCTCCGGTGATCCCCGTCCACGATGACTCTCGGCGTGAGCTGATCGCGGGAACGAGCTCGCCGTCCCTTCCTCGAGCTGGTGGACACCCACGTGGAGCACGAGGGGACCTGGATCGGCGCCGCCATCTTCGACCTGTCGCCGGCCACCGTCTCCCCCGATCCTCTGCTCGACGACAGTCGCGGTGAGCTCACCGTGCCCTTCCTCCTCCCTGTCCTCGAGCACGCACACGTACTCAACGTATCCGCAGCGCACCCCACCCACAGCAGCACGGCGCAGCAGCACCCCGGTGATCGCCCCCGTCGTTTTTCTCTGTCAGGTTTCAGTCGAGCGCCCGCGCCAAATTCAGTTAAGCGTTGGATCTGAACCTTACCTAGGCTACGCGTCGTTTACTGACAGAAACATTCGCACACCCCACTGGTTACAGCGCGCGCAAGCGAGCGCGAGGGCCAGGGATCGAATCCTGGCTCCGCGGGATTTATCCCACCATTTTGCACGGTGCGCTGACAGGGTGGCCCCCCCTGTCAGCCGCTGTGTGGCACCGTGCCACGCATGCATGCCACGCTGGCCCAGGGGGCCCCCTGTCAGTGGCATTGGCTGGCCACTACGGGGTATAAAAAGAATTCCAGCTTTTTCTTTTCAACTTAAGCCCTTTTAAATTACAGATTGGTCCTTAAACTTAAAAAGCTAATAACTTTTATTTTGTAACTCCAAATAATAAAAGTAAAATATGTGTGTTGATCCAAATTAAATTATCTATCCATTTATACCATTTGTTTCCTGTTTTGAATTTTCCAAATGCATTTCAAATTTGAATTCAAACAATTCATTTGTAATTTGATAAAATCCATAACTAATTCATACTTAATCCAAATAATGCAAATAAAATATGTTTTCCATGCTATTTCAAACGACCTATTCAAATATAAATTTTGTTTCATGGTTTGAATAATTAAAATTGCTTAAATAATTTAAACCTTGTTTAAATCATTTAAATTTGCTAAATTCATAACTTGCTCAAATTAAATTGTTTTTGAACATGTAAAATATGTTTTCAAGCTAGAAAAATATAAAATTTTCAAATATGAATTTGAATTTATGTTTGGAACAAATGAAATTCAAATAATATTCAAACTTGTTTTAAATTCATTTAAAATTTGTTTCATCTTGTTTAATTCATAATTAAATTATTGTAATCCCTTTTTCAATAATTGAAACATGTAATCCACCCAAAATTTTATGATCTTTTCAAATATGAATTTTGTTATTTATTTTACACAATTTAAATTGGTGAAAACAACAACTATTTGTGTAATCCCTTTAAGGAACCAAAAATTCCCTAACTTAATAAATAAATTTCTAAATTGGTAAACCTCATTTCCAATTGGTTCTATTGTTGTTTTTCCTCACCCATGCATCATACTAATCCACTTTCACCTATTGGTTAATTGGAAAACAATTGTTTCAACCAAAATTCATGGGCTTTTCATATGCAACTCAAAATTGCATATGTGTCCATTTAACTTGTGTTACCATGCCAACTAGTTTATTTTGATGCACCCATTAAATTGTCATGCATCATCCCATGATTGTGCATTATGCCATGTTATTGATTGTTTATCTTTCTGCATTGTTTGTTTGCTTCTTCTCGGATAGACGACGACGTTGAGACCGACGATCTTTACGACACCCCTTCTGAGGATCTAGCCCAGTACCAGGCTACTGAGTTTGCAGGCAAGTTATCACTCACATGAACCATTGTGTTCCTTTCAACATTGGTTACCGATACTTTCCGTTGTCTATTTCTGCTAGCCATATGTATCGTTGCTTCTGTTACGAACCTATCACATGATACCCTGAACCCTGTTATTGCCTCACCTCCAGTCCTATAACCCCGTTGCTTGGGCACGTGTCTTACTAGCATGCTTAGGGTTGTTTTGCTCGAGTCTGTTATCAGTTACTTTCTGTTATCATATTTGTTTATATTCGGGGGCTCGATGTTAACCACAACCTGTTAATTTGAGGTAATAATAAATTGCTGATAAGGCACCGGCAGGAGGCCCGGCGTGGTTTTGAGGCCTGCTAGTGTCGACCCTAATTAGGAAAAGGGTCTTGTCTACTGATCCATGATGAGCGCACTATCCGCATGTGGGAAGCGTGTATGGGCGCCCCCCTCAATTTGATTCGATTCGCATCTCGTCCAAATCACCACACCTAGTTCGGGCTTTCCGTTTGATGCACGCATATGCAGGTACGAACCCGAGGCCAGGGTGGAACTTTTGTAGTCGGCATTTAGGGCGGCGTGGTCTTCCAGTGCTATGAGGGTCCCCTTTTCTTCGTGGGGCTCGATTAGCCGCGCACGCACAACACGTGGTGCTTTGGGCTTGATGCGAAGAAGAGTTGAGTTGTGTTGAGTGCCCCGCTTGGTGGGAAAGGCCTTCCCATCTGGCGGGTTATTCTTACGTGTACGGCCAAATTGGTGCACCCCTGCAGGGATAAATCTTCTCGAGAAGCCGTGTTTTCCGCGGTTATGGTTAACTTGGTGAAAGTACTGGCTAACAAGTACTCAGATCAACTTACACCTAACTAATGATAAACTTGACTAGTAATAGTCTTATTGACACAATAACTTGATCCATCACTAATCCAACGGTGTGAGTTGTCCTCGGATTGCTTCTTTGGATAAGGGGCGAGATCCAGGATGGGTTTGTATGGTGGTTAGTTGTAGTTGGTTACGATACGCTATCTTACCCCCCCTTTCTGGTAGCCGGAAGTTGTAGTATGTTCTGTAGTTGGTTAGTGCAGCCAGTTGCAGCATCTTTTATATCCCTTTCTTCCGTTGAACCCAAGGCATCTGTGTTTGGTGTTGACGGGCTACACTTTGGTGAGCTGTGAGTCTTGCTTGCCAGTACGTTTATGTACTGACCCTTTTGGGGCTGTGGTTTGCGCAGACTACGCTTACGAGGATCCCCGTGACGGCTACTACGTGGAGTTCGACGAGGCTGCTGACGAGTAGGAAGCGGACCCGGGCAGGATCCGAGACATCGTGGATGGGCTCCGTTTTCTTTTCATTCCCGGCTTCTTAAGCCTATTTGGATTTGTCTGTACTCAGACCCTTTGAATGCTTCCGTTGAGATGTAATGATGTTATGTTGGGACATGTGTCCTCTGGATGATTGTATTTGCTATCTCTGCTCTAGTGAGAGCTATTTGCGCTTATTTCCATCTTTTGTGTCTTAGAGATCTGTTGTGTTATCATTTTTGTTCAACGCCGTTGACGTACCATGTGTGTATGGTATGAAGTACGTCAATGGTAGTATCCTGATTTCTATGGGATGGTTTACGTAGACGCTGAACAGATAGGGGTTGGTTGTCACACATACGTGTGTTGGCCTACTCGTAAGAGATGCGGGTGCCGGTAAGCCCCGTAATCCAATCCACTACTGTTCACCGGAACTGCGAGTATCCTCTAGAAGTCCGGGTGCGACAACTAAAAACAACAGAAAACAAGGAACTATCTCTCTGGCATCTTGTCAATAGGTTAGTCCGGAAAATCGATAAAAATGACATAAAGTGTATAGCAAACATGTGGGAAATAATCAGAAAACAACATGGAACATCAGAAATTAAGGATACGTTTATAACGTATCATAGCTCAAGAGTCTTATGATAAACAAAATATGGGTCAATGAACCTAATGTCATAGATTTGTCCTCTTTTGCATTCAAGAATCTTCATTCTGCAATTATAATATAGTGAGTACTATATGAATGCAATGAACGAGGTGAGCTAGCTAGAGACTTAATTACAGAAATAAATACTTACAAACAATAGACACTAAGGATAGATTTGTCTAGGGCCTTCTGCTGGAATAACTGAAACAATTCTTCAAATTAAATCAGAACCACTGCATTTCCATACCCGTAATGCTCGTCTCTAACTCCCAACACTATCCAGTCCTGAGATTCCTGGGAGGCTGCCATATACCAATTATGCACTCCTCGCATTTTCGTTGGTAGATTTTTTCCTCCTCGAGTCTGACGAGAGGATTCCCGATCCGGTATTTGTACTCACATTCAGAAGAGGGGAAGTAGTCTAATGTTTGGATATACTGAGCAATGGACATACCCGCAGCAGCGGCCCCTTCTCCGTACATTTCAATAAATTACGGATCAATTTGCTCATTCGTAGCAGTGCTCGGCCCCACCTCAGTATTGGAAACCACTTTGAGCGGGGAGATGGATTGTTTTTTCTGTTGTCCAAGCTGGGCAACTGATTTCCCGCTTTTCCCGCTTGCGCTACTACTCTTCGACCGCACCATTTCCTAGTGTGACTTCAGGATAGAGCGGTCATAGTCCGATGACAGCCTCGGCTCGGGTTGATGAAGGGTCTTCACCATTTTCCACGCTCGTTTTACCTCTTCACCGGTGTTGGGGAAATTTGCCTTTTTCATCTCCTTCGACTTAGATTTCCACGCCTCGTATTCTTCCTTTGCGATATCCCGGGTTTCCTCTGGAGTACAGTCGTAAGGTAACTTGGGTAGCTACTTTGGTACCTTTGGGAGGGGCGACCGTCGATGTTTCGGTGATTTGTTACGACTTCCCAGAGATGCGGTTGTACTCCTCCGCTTTTCGCAGCCCTGAGACTTAGTGGGTGGAGACGGTTGACACGGCGGCGTAGACGACCGTGCTGGAGACGGCATGCGTGGCGGAGACGGCGAAGACGACTGTTGCACTGGACACTAGTGAGGAGTCGATGGCCTTGGCGTTTGATTTGGAAGCACAATGTGCTCCTTTAGCCATAGAACGTTCAACTTCTTGGTGTCTCAAAGTTCAGTCACCTCTCCGTCTTTACCTTTAGGGAATTCAATCTTCACCCGCTCGAATCCGTTGACAACTTCATCCACCCCGACAACAGCGTAGCCCCGTGGAACCGGAAGACTATGGTGAGTTGGTTCAGTGCCAATTGGTAAGGCATAGCTGACCGCCGCCTTAATGGTTATGTTGTTGACGACTTTCACATGCAACTCACAAGTTGTCATCTCCGTGATATCATCCACCGGGTGCATCATCGGCGGTGCATCATCACCCTGCAGCTGCGTGGAAGCAACGCTTCTTTTCCGATTAGATTGTGCGGCGCCGGTAGCATCGACTGCAACTTCTACCACGTGTAGTAGGCCGGTAGTACCTTGTTGCTGGCTAAGTCAGTCAATTTTCTCCTGCTGCTTCAGTGCTATCTCCTGCGCCCGGTTTATCTATTCTTCAAGTTTACGCCTCCAGTCTGCCTGACTCGCTGCTTCAGCTGACTCCAAGTCATTTCTCCTTTCACGGCTTCTATCAGGATAGTTCTTACTGCGCTCGGCAAACCCATATTTCCACGGAATGCCGCCTGGTGTGGTTCGTGTACGCCCTACGTGTTCTTTATTATTAAGGGCGCGTGTGAGATCATCGTTCTCTCTATCTGGCTCGAACCTCCCCTCTTTAACATTCTTTATTTCGTTTCTAAGATCTTCGATGGGTAGAGGATTTTTTCATGCCTTCTATTATAGATGTAGTTCCCTTTTTCGTCCAACGTGCCCCCATGTCTATAAAACCAAGACCTTGCCCGCTCGGCCCACATGAATGGCTCTAGAGTGATCCCCTTGTCAAGCAAATCGTTCTCCCATTTCTCCCACTTGGTCATGCTACCCTTGTAGCCAACTTTCCACATAATATGGTGATACACCTTTTTAGAGGCATTTCTATGATTTGTTGCGGACCTTATCACAACATCATCTGACTGCTTGTACTTCACAAAATCTGCCCATAAGGGTTTGATTTTCTCATACGCTCCAGTGAAATCCGGAGTCTTACCTTTCTTGATAAAGTCAAGGTGCAATATTTTCTTCAAGTTGATGAATTGCTGGGCCATCTTTTTAAGAGTTCACGCCTTAACTTTTTCACTAACTCAATTTTATTTTTATTAGAATCCTCCTCATTCTCATCCACCATATTCTGATCCACCTCCGGCGTCGGTAAGGTGAAATTAGCCATGATATTTTTTTAAATATTTTCTTTGGCTAAGTTGCTGACATATGCAATTCCTTCTCTATGTGGATATTTTGGCTCATTCCACTCTTGAACAGTGATTGGGATGTGGTCCTACCAAGCACTCTGCATTGCTTTACAATTTTTTTGGCAACATCAATGGGAAGCTCGGGAGCACCGTCTGCAGCGATCATTTTGATCATGTATCTTTCTGTCTCTTTCAACTTCTTTGTTGCGCCTCGTTTAGTCTTCTTTCCGGTGGATTTTCTAGATCCGTATGGCTAAAAAAATAAAGAGTGTTAATACATGTATATAGACAATATATGCTTTGTTAATTAACATATATATATATGCACCTCGAAGCCGGTGTTTATAATTTCTACGGCTCCACCGGAGCCGTCGGCTTCTTCTTCACCGGAGCCATCGGCTTCTCCCGCTCTGGAGCCGTCTCTTTGGTCGAGCTCCGGATCTCCCTCACCGGACGTCTTTTCGGGCGAGCTCCGAATCTCCCTCACCGGAGTTGTTCATCACTGGTTCACATCGGGCTCTCCCTCGGGCACGCAGATCAAACCCACGAGCAAGTTTTCCGCATCTTCGTCTCTTGGTTCCATACTTTCTGCAAATAATAATAAGAGTATTTCTTTAATGCTCTCATTTCTGCCATTTTTGGAAAACAACAAAATCAGAAATTACAATACTAATAAAATTTCTTAAGTGCCTCAAATACTTACAATATTAATAAAATTGTACACATGTCATACAAAAATTCTACACATGTCATACTAAAAATTCTACAATTAAAATATTCGTGTTTCCTACACTAAGTCAAATACACTAAAAATTACTAAAAATTCACTAAGTCAAATACACTAAAATTTACTAAAATTCCCGAAGTCAAATACATTAAGTCTAAAACACAAAAAATTACTGAAAATTCTACACTAAGTCAAATTACTAAAAATTCTGATATTTTAAACTAAGTCAAATTACTTAAATTCTAACAATTTATAGTAAGTCAAGTTACTAAAAATTCTAATAGTTTACACTAAGTCAAATTACACTAATTACTAAAAGTACACTAAGTAAAAAATTCTAGTCTAAAAATTACTAAAAATTCTACACTAAAATTACTAATTAAAAAATTACTTAAAATTCTACCCTAAAAATTCTAGTATAAAATTCTACCCTAAAATTCTACCCTAAAAATTCTACCTAAAAATTCTAGTATAAAATTCTACCCTAAAAATTGTAGTCTAAAATTCTACCCTAAAAATTCTAACATAAAAGTTCTACTCTAAAATTTCTACCCTAAAAATTATAGTCCAAAATTTTAGTCTAATTTTCTACCCTAATTATAGTCTAAAAATTATACCCTAAAATTTCTAACATATTTTTTCTCTTTCTCTCTCTCTCGTCCCTCTCTCTCTGTGTAGCACTGGAGCGAGCGGCTGGGCTTACCTGCTGGACGGGCGGCAGGAAGAGGCGCGGGCCGCGGCCGGCGTTGGGCGGGGCGAGGCGCGGGTGGCGCTCCACGGGGAGCGCCGGGCGCGCTGCTCCACGGGGGCGGCAGTGCTGGACCGGCGGCGCGGCAGTCAGGCAGCCTGACGGCGTCCTTTGCTCTCCGCGCGCGAGTTCGTTCCTTATTGAAATTTTGGAAAGGAAGGCGACGACGCGCCTAAGTATAGAGGGCAGTCGTCCCGGTTGTTAGCATCAACCGGGATGGATGGGTTTTTCTCCAGCGTGCAGAAGTGGGACACGTAGAGCGTGCGCGTGGGGGGCATTCGTCCCGGTTTTTTGCATAAACCGGGATGAATGCCTCATTTTTGAATTGTTTTTAGTTAGAAAAACTGTTCGTGCCTTTTTTTTCCAAACCTCCTATAACATTAAAAAATACCTAGTTTTTGAATTGTTTCGTGTTTAGAAAAACTTTCAATATAAAAAGTGTTCCAAATTGCATAACTATTTCTAATACATTTTCTGTTTTCAAAAATAATTATTCTAACTATTCAAACTAGTAACAATTCTTGTATTTTCACATATTAAAAAATACCTAGTTTTTGAATTGTTTTGAATTTGAAAAAAGTTTCAATATGAAAAGTGTTTCAAATTGCATAACTAATTCAAATACATTTTCTGTTTGAAAAAATAATTATTCTAACTATTCAAACTAGTAACAATTTTTGTATTTTCACATATTAAAAAATACCTAGTTTTTGAATTGTTTTGAATTTTGAAAAACTTTCAATATGAAAAGTGTTTCAAATTTCATAACTAATTCAAATACATTTTCTATTTAAAAAAATAATTATTCAAACTATTTAATATAGGGTCGTCTGACTCACAAAGTGTTGTGCTAGGGTTTCGAAAGAAACACCCCTGATCCAATGGCTCACAAGCGCTCGAAAGAAACACACCGTACCCCTGATCCAACGGCTCACAAGAGCTAGAAAGAAAAATACCCATGATCCAACGACTCACAAGGGATTGAAAGAAACACACGATCCGTGTCATTCTTTCTGATTGGTCCTAACGAAACCCTAACAATTTGTCCTAGCCAAAGACGTTGTTGCGGTTTTCTATGTGCAGGACATGGCTACCATACCGAGAAAAAGAAAAAGAAAATAAAACAAATACATCAAGCGATGAACCAAAACGTCACATAGTTCTTTCAGGGAAAAGAAACATCGTGGGGACGGAGGACAAGATAGACATGTCAGAAGATTATAATCAGTTTGGTGAAATTCCCCCCCTTCAATGTGAAGACTGGGCCAAGCATCATGGTAAATGATGAAGATGCTCCATGGTTACGGCCGAGGAGATAATAAGAGACAAGGAATATATATATATATATATATATATATATATATATATATATATATATATATATATATATATATATATATATATATATATATATATGCGAAAAAGAATGTCGAGAGGTAGAACAAAACAATCGATATCGCCAGCGTACAACCCGACGGTGGCTCCTAAGTGCATATATGCATATCAAATGCACGGTCGGACATATGCTGTCGAATCCGGATGATTTGTATTTGGTCGATGAACTGAATGATGTATGCAGGGAATCGGAGTAGGGTCGTCTGGCTCACAAAGTGTTGTGCTACGGTTTCGATCCAACGGTTAAGAAGCGCTCGAAAGAAACACTCCTGATCCAACGGCTCACAAGCGCTCGAAAGAAACATACCGTACCCCTGATCCAACGACTCAGAAGAGCTCGAAAGAAACATACCCCCTGATCCAACGACTCACAAGCGCTTGAAATAAACACACGATCTGTGTGATTCTTTCTGATTGGTCCCGACGAAATCCTAACCATTTAGTCCCGGTTGGTAAACAGGCCAAGGTTATGTTTATTCTCACTATATATATGTATGCATCGCCACCATTGGAATAACACATCTTCTAAACTCATATATGCAACCTCATCACTCTCCCATGGATTCTACCGTACCCACTCTAACCTACTCGCAGGCGGAGGCGCTTTCTGCCTCGAACTACCCCTGCTCGCACGGCTACAGCGTCCCTGCCGGTTGGATGCTCAGCGCCGGAGGAGTGCCGGTCCCTTTTGTTCCTCAAGGTGTGGAGCGTCGGGTGGCCATCACGAACCACTACTACCACGAGCACACGCCGGAGCAGCGGAGGGATCCCCGTTGGAATCCCAACTACCGTCTGACGCCTTCTTCATTAATCGGCGTGAGAGGGCGCTCGCCAGGTACGAGGAGAACGGCCCGCGTCCTTCGAACTTCATCGAGGTCGGTCGTCAGAGCGTCATGAACTACATCAGTACCGGCGATAACCCCCGCCCGCGCTACCATCACGCCCAGTAAAGGCGTCCTGATCCTTCGAGGGTCACTCCCCGAGCACCGTCCGATGATAGTGACGATGACGACTACGACAACTACGAGTCGTAGTACTATAGGCCTAGGCAGATGTATGACTAGCAGATCAGATCCACTCTTGCCATTATGTACTGCCTCGTTTATCTAAATCTATGCTCTCCGTTTAGGTTTAGATCCACTCTTGCCATTATGTAGTGCCTTGTTTATCTATCTAGATGTACCGGCCTCCTCCCTAATGTTAGCTTTATATTCTGGTTTCGGTGCAAATGACGGGTGTTATGGCCAAATCCATGGCATAGTTTCTTTTTATGTGCCCATATTCCACACAAACATGAATCTTGGTAGCACGGAGGAAATTTTCCTTTTTATTGAATAAAAAAACCATTTTCCTTTTCCGGAGTGACAAAAATGATTTTTTTTGTGAAAGACCTACCAAAAATATGTTGTAAAACATGGAAGATGCATTTTTGAATATACTAGACTATGTTATATGCATAAATAAACAATTTATTTCCGAAGAAAAGGTTTTCATCCACCTGTTTTTTTTAAAAAACAAGTTTCTGCCGATTCAGTTAGAAACGGAACAAATTTGAACTACACGTATCTCGTAATTTGTTCATGATTTTTGGGAAAAAACATTTCTAGGTGCACAAGTCCCTATCTCAACACAGATACACCGAGAGTTTCTCAATATTCAACCCCTAGCTACGAACGCTCAGGCCCGCCGACTTGAATTTTCCTTGAAACCGGATGAGTAAATTCTAGAAAATAAAATAAAAACAAAATGACGCAAGACCTTCACGTGGTGTCCTCATATATGTCCTAGTATCCCCCAAAAATAATAAACTTGAAATACGACAGTTGTGTTGAAAATGTGTTCACAAAAAAGAGCTATCTCCTCCGAACATTCTAGGGTTTCGGTGCAAATGACGTGTGTTATGGCCAAATCTATCGCATATTTTCCTTTTATGTGCCCATATTCCACACAAACATGCATCTTGGAAGCACGGACAATGTTGACGGAGGAACTTTTCCTTTTCATTGAATAAAAAACATTTTCCTTTTTTGGAGTGACAAAAATGGTTTTTTTGTGAAGGACCTACCACAAATATGTCGAAAAACTTGGGAGCTGCATTTTTTGAATAAACTAGACAATGTTATATGCACAAATAAACAATTTGTTTCCTAAGAAAAGGTTTCCATTCACTTGCTTTGAAAAAAACAAGTTTCTACCGATTCAGGTGGAAACGGGACAAATTTGAACTACAAGTGCCTCGTAACTTGCTCATGATTTTAGGGTAAAATAATTTCTAGGTGCACAACTACCTATCTCAACACAGATACACCGAGATTTTATCAATATTCAACCCCTAGCTACGAACGGTCATGCCCATCATCTTGAATTTTCCCTGAAACCGGCTGAGAAAATTCGAGAAAATTATAAAAAAAAACCAAAATGATGCAAGACATTCGCGTGGTGTCCTCATATATATCCTAGTATCCACCAAAAATAACAATCTTGGAATACGACAGTTGTGTTGAAAATTTGTTCAGAAAAAGGAGCTATCTCCTCTAAACATTCTAGGAATTCCGTGCAAATGACGGGTGCTATGGCCAAATCCATGGCATAGTTTCTTTTTATGTGCCCATATTCCGCACAAACATGCATCTTGGAAGCACAGACAGTATTGACGGAGGAAGTTTTCCTTTTTATGGAATAAAAAATTAATTTTCCTTTTTTGGAGTGACAAAAATAGTTTTTTTGTGAAGGACCTACCCCAAATATGTTGCAAAACTTGGGAGCTGCATTTTTTGAATATACTAGACCGTGTTATATGCACAAATAAACAATTTGTTTCCTAAGAAAAGGTTTCCATCCACCTGTTTTGAAAAAATCAAGTTTCTGCCGATTCAGTTGGAAACAGAATAAATTTGAACTACAAGTGTCTCGTAATTTGCTCATGATTTTTGGGAAAAAATCATTTCTATGTGCACAACTACCTATTTCAACACAGATACACCGAGAGTTTCTCAATATTCAACCCCTAGCTACGAACGGTCATGCCCGCCGTCTTGAATTTTTCCTGAAACCGGCTGAGAAAATTAAAAAAAAACAAAATGATGCAAGACCTTCGCGTGGTGTCCTCATATATGTCCTAATATCCACCAAAAATAATAAACTTGGAATACGACAGTTGTCTTGAAAATATGTTCGCAAAAAGGAGCTATCTCCTCCGAACATTCTAGGGTTTCGGTGCAAATGACGGGTGTTATGGCCAAATCCATGACATAGTTGTTGGGAATATGCCCTAGAGGCAATCATGTATGATGTAATTCCCAATGTATTCATAAAGTTATTAAGTTGTCCTTTGGTTTGAACATCTGATATATGTCATTGAATATGTGATTCGATTGTGGAACTATGTATTCATGTTGTTCATACTAATTGTCCTTGGTCATTAAGGTTGTGCTGGACACACACCCTAGACTAATGTGAGTGTTGGCTGATGACACGGTTCCACTTTTCATGGGCATGGTGATGCCATTCCAATGTTCACGGACTTGGCTAAAGAGTTTAGCAAGTCGGACTGACCCACATTGAGATGCAACGAGCAAGTCGTCATTTGCATGTCTCAATCAATGTAATCCTTAGACCCGAGGTTGTCTCACAATCCGAGTTGTGGATCACCGACTTAGGTTCTGTTAAACGCTGCTCTGTGACAAGACAATTATAAAGGCAGAGTTCGGGTCGAATGAGAAACAAGCTGCGTGATGTGGATAATCAAGATGGGATTTTGCCCCTCCGAATGGAGAGATATTATCTGGGCCCTCTCGAGTGATATGATTCAGGAAGCATGGCCATGCGCGACTCAGTTAAGTGTTAACTGTGTCTGTTGACTAAGAGTTAGTCAGATGAATCACATATCACGGATCAAGAAGAGAGTCGAACTATTTAAGGGATGACGATAAATTGCCCATAGTTCGACAAGGTATATCGTGAGGCAAAAGGGACTAAGATGAAAGTCACATTGGAAGGTATGTCTTCATGACTCAATGGGACTTGGGAGTCGGCACGTTCTGATAGGAGCCGCTGCCGAATGATCGATTGAGAGTCGGACTCCAATCGTGTCCAAGTCGCCATGAGCCTGCAGGGTCGCACACTTAAGAGCGGGAGCAAATGTATTGGTCGGGTTGGACCCGAACCGGAAAGGGACTGGTTTTGTGAGTCGCACTCACAGAGGGAATGGTACACAAGTGTTGTGAAGCCTACTACCATTCGCTATGTAAAGAGGGGCGCAGGTTGCCCAGCGGGCACGTTAGTCCACTCCCATGCGTTGGGAACCCTAGCCCCACTCAGTCCAGCCGTCGCACCAGACCTAGCAGTCTGCCGTCGGAGCTCCTCCTCGTACGTGTGGATACCGGCAGAGGTGTTGTACGTTCAGCACTTCGAGGATCGGCTGGATCGGATCGTGGGACTGCACTGCCCCGACGCGCTTGATCGATAATCCGCAACCGCGCGTCTAGTGGTAATTATCGTGGCCTTCTACCTCGGCTAGATCTTGCAAGTACCGCGTAGGAAAAAGTTTTGTTTATCTCTACGCGTTCCAATAGTGGTATCAGAGCGGTAGCTTCTGGTATTAGGCCCGAGATCCGTACATATGTGATATGTAGTTAGCATTAGATTGGATCTAAGTGCTGTTTTGGTGGTCGTTCTATGAGATAGATCAGTTTTGTACAAGGTTGATTGGATCAACCGTACTCGGGGTTAATGGATGATCAGGTTTCCGTGATCATACTGCTAAGGTCGTGGAACAACTTACCCCTACCGTTCGGTTTCCACCATCGGGGTATACCGTGACACATAAATCCAGTTGCGGTGATCGAAGATCAAAGAGTTTGATCGAATCGGAATACAGATCAGATTTGGGTAAAATCATTTTATCCGATGAAGAGATCCATGATTGGGACCGCCGGCTTCGCCCTGTCGTAGCGCCTTAGATGTCGTTGCGAGTTTCACAACGCCGGTAGATATCGTATCTATGCATAACTTGTTTTTGCAGGAAGTTGTGAATGGTATGGCTTATGTGCATGTGATGTGTGTAATCCATACATGATCTGCGTATCATGTTTTTGTCAGCCGGCTGGAGCCTAGGTGTTGTCATTTTATTGTATTACGGCCTGCGTGTCGGATTTTCTATGTAATATTTGATTTACTAGCTAGTGTAGCTTGTTGGAGAACCCGGTGACATGCAAGTCGATGTACAAGTCGGCTACATGGAGTAAGATGGCACGTGACAAGAGTTGGCACGAGTCGACTTACAAGCTTTGTGGAGATGGAGATCACCATGAAGAGAGCCATACCATTTCACATTATAATTGCTTTATTTGTGTTATTGTTATGTATCTATTTACCTCTATTTAGATAGTTGGTAGATCTTAATCCCTCAAAGAAGGTCTAGTCGGTCACCCCGCCAGTGCTGCACCATCACAAGTCGGACATTCTTGGTAGTGGGCTCACGAAATTGAGGTGCTACCAATTCTTTCCGATTAGGTGGGTTTGAGTCGGACTCTTACAAGCTGAAGCACTTGGTAATCTAGACGAGTCCATCACAACGGTTGTGGGGCTCGGGGCGAGGAAAGTTGGGAGCCGGGGCATGTGATTCCACCCAACTAACAGGAGTCGTATTGGATACGATTGGCAAGGTGTTGCCTACCTAGATCACTTGACGGCTAGCGGTGATGCTAAAGCTCACTAGTCGGCTTGCTTATTTAGGATCTTGAATCACTTAGCAACCATCGGAGGGGTGTTGGTTCTAGTGGGAGCATAACTATTAAAGCGTTTAATATGTCTGCTCTTTTATGAATACATGTCTTAAGTGTTTTTGCATATTTTCTGTTCTAGATCAATGGCACCTAGCAACCTTCCTCAGTTGTCCACTTTTGCATTGAGGTCAATCCTAGAGAAAGATAAGCTTAATGGAACTAATTTCACCAACTGGTACCGTAATCTGAGGATAGTCCTCAAGCATGACAAGAAAGAACATGTTCTAGAAACTCCACTTCCAGATGAGCCTGATGACGATGCGACTGTCGCTGTCATGAATGCCTACCGTAAGACTAGAGCTGAGTCTACGGAAATTAGTTGTCTTATGCTTGCACACATGGAACCGGACTTGCAGCAGCAGTTCGAGAATGTTGAGGCCTACGATATGATCGAAAGCCTCAAAAGTATGTTCTAGGCTCAGGCAAAGACCGAGAGATATCAAGTCTCTCAAGATTTGTTGGGCTGTAAGCTGAAAGACGGCGATCCACTGAGTCCGCATGTAATCAAGATGATTGGTTACATACAGTCTCTGGATCGGCTGGGCTTCCTAATTAACGAAGAGTTCGCTACTGATATAATTCTGAACTCTCTTCCTAGTGCGTATGGTCCGTTCATCTCGAACTACCATATGCATGGTATGGATAAGAGTATCACTGCATTACATGGGATGCTCAAAACGGCAGAGGCTGATCTTAAGAAAGGCGCCAGTCAAGTGTTGATGGTGCAGAATAAGGCTAAGTTCAAGAAGAGTTCTTGGACTAAGAAGAAGGATAAGTCAGGAGGTAGCGCCCATGGCCCTGTCCAGAGTGCTTCCTCAAAGACTAAGCCATCTCCTACAGCCGGAGCCAATTGCTTCTATTGCAAGCAGGATGGCCACTGGAAGAGGAACTGCACCAAGTATTTGGATGACAGAGCCAAGAGTGGAGGTGTGACTTCCAACTCAGGTATGCTTGTGTGCAATGTTATAGACATTTATCTTGCTGATGCGCCTAATAGTTCTTGGGTATATGATACCGGATCAGTTATTCACATATGCAACTCGTTGCAGGGACTGGTAAGAACTAGGAGCGTGGCAAGAGGAGAGGTTGATATTCGGGTCGGCAACAAGGCGAGAGTCGCTGCGTTGGAAGTCGGCACGATGCAACTTCATTTACCTTCAGGATTTTTAATGGAATTGAATAATTGTTATTATGTTCCAGTGCTTAGTCGAAACATTATTTCTGCCTCATGTTTGATGAGACAAGGTTATGAGTCGAATATTAAGAATAATGGTTGTTCTTTATATTTGAAAGATATGTTTCATGGCTTTGCACCCGTTCAGAACGGGTTATTTATTTTGAATCTTGATGGTGAATCGGTCTACAACATAAATGTTAAAAGGTTGAAACCAAATGATCTGAATATGACTTACTTTTGGCACTGTCGGCTTGGTCATATAAGTTGGAAACGCATGAAGAAGCTCCATGATGATGGACTTCTAACTTCGTTCGACTTAGAGTCATTCGAGACATGCGAATCATGCCTACTAGGCAAAATGACCAAGACACCTTTTGCAAGGAGTTGTGAAAGGGCGTCCGACTTGTTGGAACTAATACATAGTGATGTATGTGGTCCAATGAGCACGATAGCCAGAGGTGGTTATGAGTACTTCATTACCTTCACTGATGATTTGAGTAGGTATGGATATATCTATTTAATGAAACACACGTCGGAAGCCTTTGAAAAGTTCAAGGAATTCCAGAGTGAGGTACAGAATCAGCTCGGCAAGAAAATAAAGTTTCTACGGTCGGACCGTGGAGGCGAGTACATGAGCCATGAGTTTGATGACCATCTAAAGAGTTGTGGAATAGTTTCTGAACTCACTCCGCCGGGTACACCGTAGAGAAACGGTGTATCGGAACGGAGAAATCGGACCTTGTTGTACATGGTACGATCAATGATGAGTCGGACAGATCTACCTTTATCATTTTGGGGTTATTGTCTAGAAACTGCAGCGTTCACACTAAACAGAGTATCATCAAAGTCAGTAGAGAAGACACCGCATGAGATGTGGACTGGCAAAAAGCCAAGTTTGTCTTTTCTTAAGATTTGGGGTTGTGAAGCATTTGTCAAGCGACTACAGTCAGACAAACTCACGTCCAAGTCGGATAAGTGTATTTTTGTACGGTATCCGAGGGAAATCTTAGGATACTACTTCTACAACCGGGAAGAGGGCAAAGTGTTTGTCGCTCGGAATGGTGTCTTCCTTGAGAAAGTGTTTCTCAGTCGGGAAGTCAGCGGGAGCACAGTGCAACTCGAAGAAATTCGAGAAGAACCAGCTAGGGGCGAGTTGGCAAGGGCCTTGGAGGATGAGCCAGTCGTGGTACCTACGCCGGTAACAGCACCTGAACCACAGAGATCTGCCAGATTACAAAATGCTCGTGATGTTTTACTGTTAGACAGTAATGAGCCGGCAACTTATTCGGAAGCGATGGTGGGATCTGATTCCGAGTCATGGCTTGGAGCCATGAGATCCGAGTTAAAGTCCATGGATGAAAACCAAGTTTGGAATTTGGTTGATCTTCCTGACGGTGCAAGACCCGTCGAGTGCAAATGGGTCATTAAGAAGAAAATTGATATGGATGGAAATATTTCCGTCTATAAAGCACGACTTGTCGCGAAGGGGTTCCGACAGGTTCAAGGAGTTGACTACGATGAGACATTCTCGCCTATAGCGATGCTTAAATCAATTCGGATCATGTTAGCCATAGCAGCCTATTTCGACTATGAGATATGGCAGATGGATGTCAAGACGGCTTTCCTTAATGGAAATTTAACTGAGGATGTGTATATGATACAGCCCAAAGGTTTTGTCGATCCAGCTAACGCTGACAAAGTATGCAAACTTCAAAAATCCATTTATGGGTTGAAGCAAGCATCTTGGAGTTGGAACATTCCCTTTGATGAGGTAATCAAATCGTGTGGCTTCATCAAGAGCGATCATGATTCTTGTTTATACAAGAAGTTTAGTGGGAGCAAAGTAAATTTTCTAATCTTATATGTGGATGACATATTGCTGATTGGAAATGATGTCATGATGTTGCAAGAAACCAAAGAGTCATTGGAAAGGAGTTTCTCAATGAAGGATTTGGGTGATGCGTCTTACATATTAGGAATCAGGATCTATAGAGATAGATCAAGGAGGCTCATTGGATTGAGTCAGAGTACATATCTGGACAAAGTTTTGAAGAAATTCAAAATGGAAGAGTCCAAGAAGGGATTCTTACCGATGTCCCATGGCATAAAACTTAGCAAGACTCAGTGTCCTTCGACGACTGATGAGCGAAGTCGGATGAGTGTGATTCTGTATGCTTCGGCAATCGGATCCATCATGTATGCCATGATTTGTACTAGGCCAGATGTTTCCTATGCTCTAAGTGTTACGAGCAGATACCAGGCTGACCCTGGCGAAGCCCACTGGGCAGCGGTTAAAAACATCCTTAAGTACTTGAGAAGGACTAAGGAAATGTTCCTAGTTTATGGAGGTGATGAGGAATTCAGTGTAAAGGGTTACACGGATGCGAGTTATCTCACTGACTCAGATGATTCTCGTTCGCAATCTGGATACGTGTTCGTAATGAACGGAGGAGCTGTGAGCTGGAAGAGTTCCAAGCAAGATACGGTGTCTGCATCTACAACAGAGGTTGAGTATATTGCTGCCTCAGAGGCGGCAAAGGAAGCTGTTTGGATCAGGAACCTCCTGATAGATCTTGGTGTGGTTCAGCGTGCGTCCAATCCATTGGATGTATATTGTGACAACAATGGTGCTATCGCACAAGCCAAGGAACCTAGATAACACCAGAAGAACAAACATATACTCATGCGTTACCACCTAATTCGCCAGTTTGTCGAACAAGGTGATATTAAGTTATGCAAAGTACACACGGATGCAAACATTGCAGATCCGTTGACAAAGGCGCTACCACAGCCTAAGCATGAGGCGCACACGAGAGGTATGGGCATTCGATACCTAGGCATATGATGCCAGGATGATTGACTCTAGTGCAAGTGGGAGACTGTTGGGAATATGCCCTAGAGGCAATCATGTATGATGTAATTCCCAATGTATTCATAAAGTTATTAAGTTGTCCTTTGGTTTGAACATCTGATATATGCCATTGAATATGTGATTCGATTGTGGAACTATGTATTCATGTTGTTCATACTAATTGTCCTTGGTCGTTAAGGTTGTGTTGGACACACACCCTAGACTAATGTGAGTGTTGGTTGATGACACGGTTCCACTTGTCATGGGCATGGTGATGCCATTCCAACGTTCAAGGACTTGGCTAAAGAGTTTAGCAAGTCGGACTGACCCACATTAAGATGCAACGAGCAAGTCTTCATTTGCATGTCTCAATCAATGTAATCCTTAGACCTGAGGTTGTCGCACAATCCGAGTTGTGGATCACCGACTTAGGTTCTGTTAAACGTTGCTCTGTGACAATACAGTTATAAAGGCAGAGTTCGGGTCGAATGAGAAACAAGCTGCGTGATGTGGATAATCAAGATGTGATTTTGCCCCTCCGAATGGAGAGATATTCTATGGGCCCTCTCGAGTGATATGATTCAGGAAGCATGGCCATGCGCGACTCAGTTAAGTGTTAACTGTGTCTGTTGACTAAGAGTTAGTCAGATGAATCACATATCACGGATCGAGAAGAGAGTCGAACTATTTAAGGGATGACGATAAATCGCCCATAGTTCGACAAGGTATATCGTGAGGCAAAAGGGACTAAGATGAAAGTTACATTGGAAGGTATGTCGTCATGACTCAATGGGACTTGGGAGTCGGCACGTTCTGCTAGGAGCCGCTACCGATTGATCGATTGACAGTCGGACTCCAATTGTATCCAAGTCGCCATGAGCCTGCAGGGTCGCACACTTAAGAGTGGGAGCAAATGTATTGGTCGGGTTGGACCCGAACCGGAAAGTGACTGGTTTTGTGAGTCGGACTCACAGAGGGAATGGGCACAAGTGTTGTGAAGCCCACTACCATTCACTATGTAAAGAGGGGCGCAGGTTGCCCAGCGGGCACGTTAGTCCACTCCCATGCGTTGGGAACCCTAGCCCCACTCAGTCCAGACGTCGCACCAGACCTAGCAGTCTGCCGTCGGAGCTCCTCCTCGTACGTGTGGATACCGGCAGAGGTGCTGTACGTTCAGCACTTCGAGGATCGGCTGGATCGGATCGTGGGACTGCACTGCCCTGACGCGCTTCATCGATAATCCGCAACCGCGCGTCTAGTGGTAATTATCGTGGGCTTCTACCTCGGCTAGATCTTGGAAGTACCGCGTAGGAAAAAGTTTTGTTTATCTCTACGCGTTCCAACAATAGTTTATTTTTATGTGCTCATATTTCACACAAACATGTATCTTGGAAGCACAGACAATGTTGACTTTCCAACAGGGTAGCTCCCAAAATATATATTTCTTCTTCCACATGGGCGCGCGTCCGGTAGCGGGGTCGTTCGGAATAGATAGACTGTCGGGACCCTTCCGAAAGATTACTTCTAGGTCCTTGGCCATACCAAATACATAATTACCACTACGAAGGTCTGGCTTCTTCCGGGTATCTGCCTCACCTTTGAAATGCTTGCCTCCTTTATTTCTTAAGTGATGCTTGATCGGAAGAAATCTACGACGCCCCATGTATATAATCTTCTTACACTTATCCAAATATACACTATCAGTCTTATCTAAATAGTGCGTGCATGCATTGTATCACTTGTTTATATGTCCGAAAATATTACTAAGAGCAGGCCAGTCATTGATGGTTACGAAAAACACCGTCCATAGGTCAAATGGATTTTGTTCATTCTCATCCCACACACGTACACCTGGTTTCCCCCACACATCTATGTCGTTGTCGGGTTATCTGAGGCCATGGATGAGCATTTGCATCATAATGAACATGCGCTTCATGCACAACCAAGGAGGAAGGTTGTAGATACATAGAGTCATAGGCCACGTGCTGTGACTGCAGCTCTGCTTACTAAATGGATTCATTCCATCTGTACTTAGACCAAACCTTAAATTCCTTACGTCACTTGCAATTTTTTTTAACTCTATGTCGATATTTCTCCACTGCGACCCATCCGCGGGGTGTCTCAACTTTCCGTCTTTCTTACGTTCTTCTTTGTGCCATCGTAACAACCTGGCATGCTTTTTATTTCTAAACAGATGTTTCAACCGTGGTATTGTAAGAGCATACCACATCACCTTGGCAGGAACCCTCTTACGGGGGGGGGGGAGGCTCGCCGTCAACATCAGCAGGGTCATCTCGTCTGATCTTATACCGCAGTGTAGTGCATACCAGACAATCATCCAAATTCTCGTACTTCTCACCGCGGTAGAGGATGCAGTCATTAATGCATGCATGTATCTTCTGCACATCTAATCCTAGAGGGCAGAGGGCCTTCTTTGCTTCGTACGTACTGTCAGGCAATTCGTTATCCCTTGGAAGTTTCGTCTTTAATATTTTCAGTATCCTCTCAAATGTCTTGTCAGTCACACCGTTCTCTGCCTTCCATTTCAACAACTCCAGTGTGGTACTGAGCTTTGTGCTGCCATGTTCGTAATTTGGGTACAACAACTTTTTGTGATCTTGTAACATGCCGTCCAATTTCAAACTCTCCAATTCACTTTCGCAGTCTTCCCTTGCATCAGCAATAACTCGACCAAGATCATCAGCGGCTCATCTGATGCCCGTTCTTGATCACCTGCTCCTTCTTCTGCATTGTATTTCATTGTAGTATCACCGTATTCAGCGATCATAGGATCCTCTTGTTCTTCTTCATTGTCTTCCATCACAACCCCTCTCTCTCTCCATGCTTGGTCCAACAATTATAGCTAGGCATCAAACTTCTCCGAAGCAGGTGGCCGTGAAGGACTCTCAAGGAAGAGTGCTCCCTGATGTTCCGACAGTCAAGACATGGGCAACAAATCAAGCCATTATCTTTGTTCGCCTCATCTACACCGAGAAATTCATCCATGCCTGCCCTGTACTCAGAAGTGCGTTGGTCACCGTATATCCATCGCTTACGTGCATCCATCTGCATCGTATAATTAAATTTATCAAAAACCATTGCAATAACATCTTCAATTACAGATGAAAAGGATAACGTTGCTAACCTCGGTCAAGGATATCATTTTGTGTGAACTTAAGTGTGGCTCGATTATTTCGTCGAACACCTCTTGTGCATAGTAAAGGAACAAAAACTAACACCCACATCTCTCTCTCACACCTAGCAGAAAAAAACAGAGAAGGGGAGGAGGTATATATAGGGAAGGAGGGCATTCGTCCCGGTTCGTGGCCTGAACCGGTACCAATGCCTCTGCGTAGGCCACGTGGCGCGTGGCAGGGCATTGGTCCCGGTTCATACCACGAACCGAGACGAATGCCCCCTCCCCAACCGGGATCAATGGTTTACGGGACCTCTACGCAGCCCTGGCCGCCCGAACCGGGACGAATGCATAGAATTCGTCCGGGTTCGTGACAAAACCGGGACGAATGCCCTGTTGGGATCTGGACGAAAGGTGATGTTTCTACTAGTGAAAAATGTCATCTAGATGGTTGAGAAGAAATTAGCACAATGTATGTGCACGTCTTGCCTTGTTCATGCCGCCATCACTTGTATCAGTCTGTTCCACGGGAGAGTTTGTCCTGGGATTTATTTTGAGAAGAAATTAGCACAATGTATGTGCACGTCTTGCCTTGTTCATGCCGCCATCACTTGTATCAGTCTGTTCCACGGGAGAGTTTGTCCTGGGATTTATTTTGAGTCTTCAGCCTTTGACAATTCAACTTATATAAAACTGGTTTCCGTTGCCCGGCGTAGCGTCTACCATAACAGCGTCGCCTATTCCCGGGGTCCACATGCCACCTTACGTCGACAGTGGTTTATACGCCGACGGTGACCGTCAAGCACGAGTGCACTACGCCAACGGGGTTTATACGCCGACAGCCAGGGTGGCCAGCTGTTCGTGTTTCGCTCTTACGCGGGCCCCGACATTTGGCCAACATAGGGATGGAAATGCCCTTTTAGTCGAATTATTTTTATTTTACATATTGAACCATTAAAGCCAACATGGAATCAACCAACATTCACTCTTTATAAAATAGATTAACTCCCTCACTATACTCAGCCATGCCATAATTGGAGGGCTCAAATGAGACATAACACGATCCAGCCGGATATGCATGGCGTGTCGCCGCTTCATCTTTGCTGCTACTCTATATAGAATATAAAAATATATCAATATCTGTAGCTATTTTTACAAAATATATGCATATCTATACTAGAATATAGAACACATTCAGATTTATTTATCTCGCAATCTACATTACTTATAAAGTCTAAACCATTAGTTTGTTTCCATCCTAGTTGTTCTCCTATGCTTTTCTTTGCTTTTGAGGGAGGCTTAACTTGTAGCTAGCTCTTTGACCCGTTGGATCAATATTGAATCTAGGGGCCGGAACATCTTATTTTGTGACTTCTCCTGTATCGAGTTAAATAAATGGACAATAATAAGAATGAATGGAATTGATCTAAGAGTAAGTTTTATAGGAAATAAGAGTGAATAAGACCTTTCTTTTGGAGTTGCACGGGACCCCACAAGCTCTAAGTAGATTTCTCCACTTGTCCTGAAGGATGGAACATGTTAGTCGATTTAATAGTTGGAAGAAATTTTAGTATTCTTCATCGAGAAGATAAAACAACTTCTATCTAGCTATATACCTTGAGATGTGCCGGTTCCCGAACAGATGCTGAGAAGTAATGGCTCTTTATCTTTCTCCATGGCCCAACACCATATGTCTCAACACCCTGAACTAGCTTAATCATTTCTTCTACTGTCCAATGTTTATTATTTTTACGACATCGCCATATCCCGCCTCGGCTTCCTGAAGGCACATTGGCCAAGCATGGCGGTTTCTGTAGGACATAGGAGGTTATGGATCCCCTTTCTCCATAAATGGTTAATGTATCAAAATATGCGGGGAAGGGATGTACAATCAAGCACTAAACCTACGTGTCTTAAAGTATTTGACAAAAAGAATAAACAACCATTTTTTTTAAACATGAAAAGAAAAGTAATTCTCACCATAAAAAGCGTTGTTTCACATGAAACAAGTTTCTTTGGTTATTTTTGGTACTTTATAATGGTAGTAGAGCAAATCACTACAGAACTAATTCATTCTTACCGATGGAAATATCCTTTTCTTGCGAGAAGCTCTTGGGCCACGCCTCCGGTTTTCTTTTGGTATAAACTCTAAAACACAAAACATCCGTACATGAGCTTGAGGATAGAAAAAACAATAGTTCACATGTGTAGTAGAGTTTGAAAATAGATAAGATCGAATAATTGACATGCTACCTCTCAAATATTGGTCTCGCCGTGGTTTATCTTTGGCTTCGTCTATAAAGTTGTCAATATCCATGGCATAATTGTTGTACACATAATTAAAGTATTCTTCCACCTGTCGAATACGAATAAATTATCGGTCGATTTTGTTTGTAGGGGTGATTGCGCAGTTGGTTCATGGTCGGATGGTTTATAGGGTGCCTGACAGATCTGTTTTCAGATCTGTTTTTTAGCAAAACCAATTAACAGGGAACGACCGTAACACACCGGTTTGTGAATGCATGGTATAGGTTAGCGGGGAGGTTTATATTTTTATATAGCTTAGTACCTGGCTTTGAAGAGGAATAGTATGAGAAGATGGAGGCGAATCAAGAGGATCGGCAAGTATTGGTGCCCAAATTTGAACTTCGTCCACTGTCTCCATTGTATGCCTCGCGTACAGAGAGCAGCTACCACCGTACCCCTGTAAGGCTAAAATCAGTGGCTTGCATTCATTCAATGATACAACGGCGTTTTGGAGATGGACTGTAAACATATGGATTCAGCTCCCTGTTGCATATATATTCACGATTCATGTTTGAGGTTCCACGGGACCTCCCGCTGCATCCAAAGTTACAGGACTAGCTATGCAACCATGCATGAAAATGCTAGCAATAATGAACAGAGAAGCTAAGATTAACAGGGTGTAGAGCAAATATTTAGGGAACTACATTCATTCTTACCGATGGAAATATCCTCCTCTTGCGAGAACCTCTTGGGCGACGCTTCCAATTTTCCTTTGGAATGGACTCTAAAGCACAAACTTTTGTACATTAGATTGGTGATAAAAAAAATTTACATGTGTAATATAGTCTGAAAATAGTTAAGATAGAATAATTAACATGCATGTTACCTCCTATATATTGGTCGTGCCATGGCTTATCTTGGGGCTCTTCTGTTGCATAATTGTTGTACACATAATTGAAGTATTCTTCCACCTGTGGAATACAAAGTATTATTTCATTTTGTCTTTAGTGGTTATTGTGTTTACGGTTGGATGGTTTATACGAGTGTGGTGCCTGTCGGACTTTTGACATCTGGTTTTTCAGCAAAACCAATCGGCAACGACCCTAACACACCGGTTGGTGAATGCATGTTGTTTAGTAGTAGTATAAGTTAGCCCAAAGATAGCTGATCAAGGAAGAAAAATGGAGGTATTTACCTGGCTTGGAAGAGGAATAGTATGAGAAGATGGAGGCCAATCAAGAGGATCAGCCACTATTGGTGCCCAAATCTCAGCTTCATCCACTGCCTCCATTGTAGCTTAGCTCGGCTGAGCAGCTATCAACTGTTTAATTAATGTAGAAAACTGAGTGCGCGGCTAAAAATCATTGTTCTGCAGTCATTGGATAATACACAACATATGGTAAAGCTTAGATAAATACGTATACTAATATGGTATTAGCTACTAATGCATAGTTAATCATCTCACTTAGCTAATGTATGTTTTTGCCTTCAAATTTATTAGAAGGGGCAGATAAGATGAGTAGCTCGCGTCGTCCCTGTGGCGGCTCGGGGGCGCCGCCGCCGCCACCGTTCAAGCCCACCCTCCGCCCCCTTTTCTCCTCGCCGTCGCCTGAGGACTCGCCGGGAGCTCCCTGGGCAGCTCCCGTGATGGCGGCGGCGAGGCCCTTTCCGCGCTGGACCGGGGTGTGCGCGGCGCCGCGGGAGGCTTTGTCGGTTGCCGCCGGGAAGATATCGGTTGCGGCATCGGGGAGGCTGTGGAGGAGGAGATCGGCGCCGTCCTCGGCGCTGGGGACTCGAGCGCGGACGGGCCCTGCGAGCGGCGGCTCTGCAAGCTCGACGGCGTCCGCGCCAACCGCCATGGCCGAGACCCTTCTTCCTTGGTGGATGGGATCAGGCAGATCGACACCGCGCTCTGCCTCCTGTCCCTGGTGATGAAGTGGACCTGAGGGTTGCGACCGCTGCGACGGGTGCGCCCTCCGGCCCTCCCGCCCTACCCCATCCACGACACCGGAGATGGCGACGTGGTGCACCTGTCTGCGGACAACGAGGCCGCTGACGGCGGCGCCCATGCGTGGGCTACCTTCGAACAGGGCCGGCGTGCCCTTTATGGCGGTGGTCCGCCTTGTCTTCTCCCGGTGCGACCTGTGGCGGCGTGGTGGCGGTGAGGGGCTGAGGTTGCCGAACGTGTCCCTCCGTGGGACGTTTTCGATGCCTTAGCACCGATACTCGAGGATGGACGATCCTAATGGTGGTTGATCTGGCGCCTTTGACGTTGATGGAGCGTGAGGGATTCCAGGTGAAAACCTTGTCTCCGATTACTCGGAGCCGGTGATGGCGACATTTCGAGTGTCGTTCCCTTCCTGAAGGCATCATCGAGGAAGCCCCGCAGCTCTTCCCGTCAACTCCGGGGGAAACCCTTGATCAGTCGATCGGATGATGGCGGCGCTTCTACGTCGCTACCTCCTTGGGGGCATCATTCTTGGAGGAGTGCGCCGGTCGAAGGGACCAGTAGATGAGTACGGTGGTGGATGCATGTTCTTCGATGGTCTTCGCGGCAACGGCAACATCGACAAGCTACCTTGCTTCGGCCCGCTCCGGGGGAAACCCTAAATCTGGGATTCCCGGATTGGATGATGGACACTACCGGTGTCGCTCTCCCTCTTGAGGACATCGTTTTGGAGCAGAGGACGGAGGGTCCTGGAGAGGATGTGGTGTTTCTTCAACTGCATTCACGACGGCGGTTCTCGACAGCTTGGTGCTGTGGGGTCTCGGTGTTGTTTGCGGGATGTTGGACACGCGCAGGGAGTTGGTGTTGTCTGGTGCCATGGTGGTATCGACGGCAGGTCTGACATGGTGGGTACTTTGATCGCTGTCCTGAAGACGGGTGAGCGGAAGACGGCGGCAGCTACTTTCCGAGTGTGTATATCGGTACACGCTGCGGTGTGCTGGACCGATTATGCCCCTTGCTCGCTATCGGGCGGCATGGAGAGGCCTTCGGTTTTTGGATGAGGCGCGTTGGTGGGTTCTCAGAGTATCGGCTCTGTGATTGTCCACCCCCTTCATCAGTATTGGTAGGCTTAGTTTGGTGGATTCAGGTCTAGTTGTTTGCTGTATCTACTTGTAAGACAGTGTTTTCTGTCCTATCTTTTAATAAAAACCGGCTGTGTGCATCATTTTGATGCAGAGGCTGGGGGTAGACCTCCATTTCTAAAAAAAGATAAGATGAGTATACAACAGTGGTAAAGATTGACTACAACATATGAGTTAGGTCCATTGAATATATGCACGATAGGTTTGACTTGGGTGAATCTATCATGTGGATCTGCAGAAACCAGACACGTATCCGGCAGCGATCTAGCTAGCATGCCACCCATTCTTTGGTCTTTATTCTACCTTCTACTTTTCAGATCATAGAATCCGGCCGATCGCTCGACTATGCATCCGCCGTTGAGGAGCATCCCGCCGCTGGCCACAGCCGACTCCGGCAGGAAGAAAACCGACCCATCACCACAGGTCGCCCTTGCACTGCGCCAGCACGGTGACGTGGGCCACGTCACGTGGTCGTCTCTTACCGTTCTACGTGCACGAGGACCCTCCTCGCTGTCGGGGGTTCGGTCAGGTGTTGTACCTGTACGATCCCGACGCCTTGGGCAGCTACTGCAGCTGCCGCGAGATCGTTCACCAGGTGCTCGCGCAGACGCCGGTGCCGCCGAGCTTCCTGCCTCCCCGTGGGTTCTGGCCCCACATGGATGGAGTCCACAAGGGCCTCCCTGCGGGGCGCCCGCACTGCAGCAACGCTGGCATGTGCTTGAGCGTGTGGGTGAGGGCCGTACGTGTACAGCGAGCCTAGGGCGCTGCTCGTCAGGTGGAAGCAGGCCACGGTGGCCGAGGAGCCGACGCCGGCCTGGCCACCACGGAGTGGTGGATCTGCAGAAACCAGCGTCTCGGCTGTTTGCAATTGCCTTGTGTGTGAGCTAGCCAACGCCTGGGTCTCTCGTGCATTACGGCCCAAATCGCGCGCAGCTTGTGGAGAGTATCTCAGTACACGGTGAATTACATACCTGTCCCGTGGGGAGGAGCGGCGACGTGCGTGACGGCGGCGATCGACCGGAATGGCGCGGATGGCGAGCGGAGGAAGATCGGGAGGGTGGAGCTAGCTCGAGAAGCGTGGAATAGAATGGTGGACTAGCTAGCTCACCAAGATCGCCGTGTCGTCGTCAAGCTGACAGGGAGAGGGCCCGCAGAGCCTTTTTTTTGTCTCCATTTTTATTTTCTTTTGGACAGAGGGGTATTGCATGAATGCGTGCTAGCTTTAAGGACATCTTCAGCGGGACTGCTCATTTGCGGACCAAATTGGTCCGTATTTTGTCTGTTTGAGCAGCCGTTCGGGACCGTGTCCGCGCGGATTTGGGCCCTGCAGCCAGCGGGGCTGCTCATTTAGTGCCCCGGACCTATTTTTTTCTAATCTTTTTTCCTCGCTGATACTTTGATGGACGCAATACTAAATAAAATACGAGTTATTTATTACAAATTTGACCGTTCAATAAGAAGACAAATAAGTCTTAATTAAAATTACAAAATATTCTATTGGTTTCCTACGAAGTTCCAGATGTGTTGCACCAAATCATCTGGAAGTGTGCGGTGGGTGTCCTGATCACGCAACTCGTACTGGAAGTCGATAAAATCCTCAAATGTTGCCACTCCTGGCTGGGGCTCCACGTTCTCACCCTGAAACAACCAGTTCTCGTCGTAGACGCTGTCATCGCGCTCATCCTCTATGATCATGTTGTGCATGATCACACAAGCAGTCATCACCGACCACATAATCTCCAAGCTCCATGTTCTAGCAGGGTGTCGAACAATAGCCCACCGAGATTGAAGCGCACCAAAAGCACACTCCACATCCTTTCGTGCACTCTCCTGCTCTTGGGCAAATCGCTTCCTCATCTCATCTTGAGGGTTGGAGATGGTCTTCACAAAGGTGACCCACTAGGGATAGATACCATCTGCTAGGTAGTATCCCTTTCTGTAGTGGTGGCCATTGATATCATAGCTCACCTCGGGGGAGTTGCCTACGGCAAGTCTGCCAAACACCGGAGAGCGCTGGAGCACGTTGATATCATTGTGTGAACCTGCCATGCCGAAGAACGAGTGCCAAATCCACAGATCATGCGAAGCACTTCCTCGAGAATAACAGTGCACCCACCAACATGTCCCTTGTACTGCCCCTGCCAACCAAATGGGCAGTTCTTCCACTCCCAGTGCATACAATCGATGCTTCCAAGCATCCCAGGCCACCCTCTGCTCTCGTTGATCGACAACAGCCGCTGAGTGTCGGCAACAGTCAGTTCCCTCAAGTACTCCGGGCCGAAGACCTGAACCACAGCTTCACAAAACTTGTACATAGCTTGCAGGCACATGGATTCACTCATACACAACTGCTCATCAACCAGATCACCAGCTACTCCATATGCAAGCATCCGAATTGCCGCGGTGCATTTTTGATAAGAAGTGAAGCCAAGCTTACCGGTGGCATCGGGCTTGCACTTGAACCAATCGTTGTAGTCGAGGACGCCGAGTCGAATGCGGTTGAACAAGTCCCTTTTCATCCGAAAACGGCGTCGGAATAGCTTGGCCGTGTACACCGGATTGGTTGGGTGGAAGTAGTCGTTCCACAGCTGCATATGGCCGGCCGCTTTGCCCCTTTCCAAGCCCGGCGCACGGCCGGGAATGGACCCTCTGAACACCGGCCGCATCCTAGCGATGTGGTCATTGACCACGAGAGTGGCAACGAGGATGTCGCTCTCGTCCTCGGAATCGGACTCCGACGAGGACGAGTACATGATCACGTTGTTGAAGAAGAACTCGTCGCTGTTGTCCGCCATTTTTCGGGCCGAGGTCGGGGCAGGCACACGGACGAACACCTTGCGTGCGTCCGTGGAGGCGGAGGCAGGTGGACCGGGTGGTAGGCAGGCCGGCGGGCCTCCTGCGGGACAGGAGGCGGCGCGGCGGCGTGGGAGAGAGGTGGGGGGAGGTGGCCGTCGCCGACGGGGGGTCGAACGGTGGTGGTGGTCGCTGAATCGGCGAGCTAGCGGCGGCGAGGTGGGTCGGGGGCGGCGCGGGGGGGGCGTTCTCTCCGGGCCAGGAGAGTGTGTCCACGGGACACTTTGTTGTCCGTGGGGCTACTCAAATCTGGACCAAATTTAGTCAGGATTTAAGTATCCGGGGACAAAGAAACGGACCGCGGTCCGTATGAGCAGCGCCGCTGGGACCTGGTTTCAGCCCAGGCTGCTCAAAACGGATCGATCCGCGGCAAATGAGCAGCCCCGCTGAAGATGTCCTAACAGGAAACGGTGCAGCCTTGAGCTGACGATGGCCATCCCGTCCAGTGCGCGCGGACGCGGACGGTTCCAGTCATCCGATGCCGTACGAGACCCCTACGTATACTCCCGTCACCCCACGGTCCGACTCGTCCAGCGCAGGGTCCGCCTGCTGCATCCCGAGTCCTGGGGACGGTATTCGGATGCTCCGTTTTTTTTTCGCGAATGTTGCTATACCTACGACATTTTTTCCTAGGATTTCTGAACGACTCTACGGATCAATCATTCATGGTCGTTAAGGCAGGGTGCAGCACACATCCGTCCGATTCCGTGTCATACAGGACTCGGACAACAAAACTCGTACGCACGTGTGTAGTTCCGTTTTCAGATTTTTCGCCTTGCATGCACGAGCGAGTTTACCAACACAGCACAAGTGTGATGGTCAAAATTAATGTGAAGCGCCTGATTCTACAGTGATCGGAATGTACGTCCAATCCAAGTGGTGGCACCAGGTACTGTGATCTTAATATTTCTACTCGTCCTTTGACCACACGTACGTCCAGAAGTTACGGCCAAAGTCCCAACTCTCGAGAATTAGGCGCTGGCCGCCGACCCGTCCGGATTCGAGTCCTAGATGTGGTAACTCGAAAAATCGACTCCTAGTTATGGTTTACTCGAATAAACCGGGTGTCTCACCTACCTAACAACGTATAACCAAGGACGGAGTGTGCACTTACAGTCAGGGCCGTCCAAGGGCACGTGCAAGCTGTGCACCTGCACAGGGCCACCAAATTCTAGGGGCCCCATATTGGCCCAAATTTCTTTGGTTATTTTCTGATTGGCCTATTTTTCCGAGTCACCGTAGTTTTTCCGTAGTTTTGGGCCTGGACGCAGTCCAGTGGTAGCAGTTTTGCTTGTGTCGCTTTGTTTATGGATGGGGAATCCCAGTCCAGTGATCAAACTTTGCATTCTTGTGCACATAGTCACTCTATCAGGTGCGTATACAATTCAACTCAAAGCCTTGTGTAGTTTAGGTTTTTCCTCTCCAACCATACCGTTGGAAAGTATACTTAATACAAGTGCATGTATACCAGTGCATCAATTGTTTCCAAATCAGGTTAATAAGTATGATATTTTCATCTAAATTGTAACAGTTGAAGTCCTACTTGTATTCTACATCGCAAGTTTTATTTAAAAGAACATTAAAATAATATTATCTTTCAAGTGATCAACATCATTTAGTTGTAGAAATTGAGGTATGTATATGTTATGGAAACAACTAAAATAATTAATTATCTTTTTCGAATGAAATAGATAAAAGTATACATTTTTATTACATTACTTTGGTACTTAATTTGGAGATGTTTAGGACCTAGTTTGAAATTTCTTAGAGTTTCGCACAGGGGCCCCCAATTTCTGGAGACGGCCCTGCTTACAGTGTGTCACCTCGCTCGTGTCCGTGTCAGGCGGGTGGACGCGGTATCTTTAGAGTAGGGGCGGAGCCAGGACTTGGACTTAGAGGGGCAAGCAATTTGGACTTAGGGGGCCAAGCGATAAAAACCTAGGAGCTTGCCAATGCATGTGGGCAGAAGGGTGACATCAAAAGCGAGAGTATGATGGTTGATGCACTTGTATAAAAAGGGGTTCTCGTCCTGGGCTTTTAGTTCCCGTTATGTATAGAATCGGAGCTAGAGGGGGCGGCGGCAACCATTCGCCTCGTCTCGAACATTTTTAGTCCCAGGTCGTTGATGAGGGAAGGATACCTACTCCTATTATTGCGCCACCACTGCCATCTATGTTGACAGTCGGAGCTTTCAGTTTACAGTTCCTCCGCAAGATAAGGTGAAACCCAACTTCAGAACACCACCGATGATGTTGCGGTTTGGTTCACGACGTCAGACCAAACATGATTAGTGTTGGGTGGTGTTTGCTGCGGCATGTTGCATACAGGATGACCAACGATTAGATGATATTTGTCTAAGTATGTACACGTTTTAATCAAGGCATGCGTACCTTTCTTGTTGGCCGAGCCTTCTAATAGGCCGGTCTGTATCATGTGGGTTTAGCTTTGAGTCAGTTTGGGTGTTTTCGGTTTGAGGCTGTCCAACCGAGCCCTTGTGGGTCTCTATATAAAGGAGTTTGCGGCCAACGTTTAGGGTAGACAAGAATTTGAGATTAAATTTATCGAGAGGCTCCTCCCGTGATGGGTCGCCGTTTGCGAGTTTATACTGGCTTTGCTTGCGATCTTGTTGATCTGTCTACAATTGCGTGCGTGAGATTGATTCTTATTTGTCCAACGTTGTTGATCTTCGATCGCCGTGAAATATTGGACCAAAACCCTCTTGGATCACGTTGATTGTATCATCTTGGTATGAGATTTGTCGGGTTTCTCACGGTGATTGTTTGCTGATATTTATTTGCTGGATGTACTACTGGAGGAATCACACCACGATCTGGTGTTGCTCTGTTGTTTTTGTTCCGGACCGGATCTGAGTCTTCGTTACTGCCTCCGCAATACTACAAGACCTGTCTGCGTCGGCAAGTTTGGTTTGTCTTCTATTTGCTGGGATTGTTAGCTGCGTGACCCCTATTGGATATAAGCTCCTCAGATTCGTTTTTTTATTACATCAAGGAGGAATTCCGTTCGGTGTCCACTTGATGATAAATTAACTAGGAGAGAAAAGCTTGCACGTGATGCTGCTTGGGTAGCCGGTACGTGAACGACATGTACTAGGAGAGAAAAGCTTTCGTTCGGTGTCTATTACTGCTGCCGAGGACATCTACATCGACGAGATTTCCAGCACCCGGCTGCTGAGCGATTGCTGATTGTTGTCGGCAGACTCTTTGACAATGTCTACCGTCCTGTGATCGGCTAATATTTTCGTCGCCATGGTGAATTCTTTGATTGCTGAAAACTCCGTTGTTGTCGTCGCTGCTACGGCGCCGAAACCACCAGAGATTCCTCTTCCTGTTTATGCTGATGATCTTGCTCCTAATGTCCGCGATGGATTTGACAAAACTTGCGTATATATCAAGGACTGTACGGATACTTTGGAGGAGAGATTAAATAGAAAATTTGGGGCACTCAATACTTGTCTTGATGCATTAGCGGATAATCTTATTCCGCGTCCGCGAATGGAGGCCCCACCCGTTGTTATCTTACAAGATGTGCTACCACAGCGTGATGGACAGGTTGACGGCCATTAGGGCAATCACGCCGGAGAAAGGCGGTATGGAAATTTTAACACGTCCAATACCATCATCCAGGGAGGCACGTGCAGCCTGACCAACACGAACAGCAGCCGCAGTACGAGCATCAAGCGTGCGTTGAGGGGCATAACCAGCATCTTTGTCGGATATATACCGAATAGGGGTATAGAAGATGGTAGACAAAAGAGCTGGACTACCAGGGTGGCCTGCAAGGTAATGGGCTTAGGTCCATTGGGCGGCCCAGTAGTCCGACGCGTAGAAGCCGGATTCTAGAAGAACCCGGATCACGGCCCGCGTGATCTGGCTTGGAGGAGAAGACGGATTCCTTACTTTCCAAGTTACAAGTTAAACGTAGTCTTCTAAGTTTCTGGTTCTGTAAGCCCTAATCCGGCTATTATATAAAGCCGGACGGGAGATAGATTGAATAAGTTAAATAAGTTCCTTTAGTCCAAGGTTCTAGGTTCTAGCTTAAGCCTTGTGCAACTCGCCGGGAAGTTCATCCTCGTCGAGTAGCTAGATCTATTCCCTTACATTGTAACCTTATTATACGGGCTTTAGTCCCTCATAGTGAGAAGTGCAGGAGTAGGTACGCCGTACTGTCGCGACGTACCGAACCTGGGTAAATCCCGTGTTCTGTGTTTACTACGCTATCCCGTCACCCCACGTCTCTACCGTAGTCTCATGGCACCCCAGTCTATGAAAACTACTACGATGTCTCGACAGTTGGCGCCCACCGTGGGGCAGACGACGTCAGGCGTGAAGTTCCGATCTGGGATACTAGGCGGAATCGGAAGATCGATCACTGTCGGAAGCTTGGAATTCGACAACGACGTCGGGCGCTTCCTCGACAACGGATCCTACATCCCGGCGCAAAACCATCTGGTAAGTGCCTGCGTTTTACCGATTGGATCTGCAAATATCTTTATCGGATTAACCGCGGAAGCAATGGGGTTTTGCGGTGAAAGCAATTATCTCCCACCCGCCCTATACCCAGTCGAAGACGACTATGATGCCGGATTTTGCTCAGATCGCCGACAAAACAGTGATACCCACTTTATCGGCATGGTGCAATCCGAGATCGCCGAAAACACGGATGACGGAAATCCCGTGCAAGAGGCAGACAACAATACACCCGTCCCAGAGACGGAAGAACCAATACCCGTCACAGAGACGGAAGATCCGACATCTGTCAACCAGACGATGAACTCGGAAACAGAGTCCGTGCTCGCCGCCATTGAGGCGAGATTGGAGTCGGAAACCGGATCGGATAACTTCTCCGAAGACGAAGATGACGATGCCTTCGTACGAAAAGTTAAATCCTTTCAAGAGGGATTCCATGAAGTGCTAATGGCAAAACCAGCCGATACAAAGGGTGCCGATAGCCAGGAAAGCCCTAAAACCCCTCCGCCAGCTGAGGAGAGGGAAGACGGAGAAACTTCTCCGATATTTCCTAATGTCAAGGAGATGACAGAGGATGAACCTGTCAAAAAACCTCCATCTTCCAAGAAAAAGCACCGTGCTTCTAAAAAACTCCAGTACAAACTCCGGAAGAAAAAGTCAGCTGATCTCGCTGATGAAAACCTGGAAGTTGGAGATATTAGTGGCACAAAGCCTACGGAAAAAAAATCTAAGGAAATCACTGCTCCGCTAATGACAGAACTGGAAGAGCAAGAACTATTACAAACTCCAGTGGGACCCAATGAACCCCCTGAGATGCTGGAAGCCAGGAGACAAGCTTTCCAACGGCAACAGCAACAACTGCTTAGATCTCGGCAACACCTCCAACAAACCCATAATGACATCAAAATTATGAAGGAAGAAATTGAGGAGTACGAGAGAAAGCACAGATCTGTCTTAAAACCTACAAGGTTACCCGGAATTACAAAACCGGAAGAACTGCCGCCGAAAGAAAGGTTCTATAACCCATCTTGGCAAAAGCAGTTAAACGGCAAAGATGCTAAGGGCGAACCAATATACAAAACCGCAGCTGAAAATGCGGAAGCAGCGTTCGCCATCTTGAACAATGATCTGTACTCCAACGGGGAAAAACTCCAAGGGGTGTATGCCTTCCTAGGAAAAGCATTACAGCAGCAACAGCGAGGACAAGAGCGATCAGGGAGGCTGCATGATAATTCCGCCCTCTGCAAAACTGTTACTTGCGCTGCTGGAGCACCTGGACCGGAAGAACCCGGAGATTCGGATAAAAAAGAGGATCCGAGAAAAGACAAGAAAAACCCCGACAACCGGGACGCAGCGTCTAGAACCGGACCTCATCTCCCGAAAGATGGATATAAACCACACGATCGGGAAGACAAACACCGGAACGACGGCAAAATAATGCCACCTCCGAGAAACCCAGCTGAAAAAGCTGGAAGATACGATACACCTCACAGGCGTGAAAGATCTCGGACACCGCCCAAAGATAAGGAAAGATACAGGAGCAGGACTCCACCTAGTCCCAGAGGGCGTGACAACGGAAGAGATAGAGATAACCTCGGAAAAACGCGTCCGCGTAACAATGGAAAAGAAAGGAGTAGATCCCCTTCTGTCCATTCAGCCGGGAGATATTCTGCGCATATTGATAGAGCAGAAAAGGATGATCTATACTTTGGTCCTAAGTGTTTCACCGACAGGATCCGAAGGATAACCCTGCATTCTGGCTTTGCCAAAGTTGGTCCAACCTACCAAAAATATACCGGCAGTACAAACCCAGATACCTGGCTTTCAGATTATTACACAGCCGTCCAGATCAACAACGGGACAGACCTGGAAGCTGTCAAGTTTCTTCCCCTAATGTTGCTAGACGGAGCCAGAGATTGGATTAATGGTTTACCATCAAGAACTGTCGACAGTTGGGATGATATGGCGAGAGTATTTACTCAGCATTTTCGAGGAACATACAAACGCCCAAATAGCATCAATCAGCTGAACCGTTGCACCCAATTTGAAGACGAACCATACGTGGATTTCATCTCCAGATGGACTGCAATGAAGAATAGTTGCTCTGGGGTAACTGACGTACAAGCAATGCATGCTTTCGTCAATGGCCTAAAACCCGGACTTGTACCGTTCATGGTTGGCTCCAAAAAGCACAAAGATCTCGGATCTATGCTTACAACCGCTAATGAGCATGCTGCAGCCGAAGACGATATCAGAGGAAGAGGAGGCAATATTGAGTCACTGATACTGGCCAAGAAAACACCTCGTTCTGATAAAAAAGGAACCCCGGAGTCAACAACAAAGCCCAAGGAGGTTAACTTAGCCTTTGGAGGAGAAAAAGGGAACAAGTGGAAAGGCCGCAGTCCGGATCCCATCAATTACACTCCTGAAGAATGGGAGAGAATTAAGTCGGAACCTTGCGTCCACCACTCTCAATTTGGGAAACCAACCCACACGAACGCGCAATGCCGGCTAAACAAGCATATGAAAGGCAATGCAGGGTCCGGAAATAAAGGTAAGGGTTCCAAGAGGAAACCCACCAAACAAAAGCCAGAAGCTGAAAAAGAAGACAGTGAATCGGACACTGATGACAAAATCCAGGAACAACAGCGAAAAGGCGAACCCAAATTTCCGAGAGTTGACGGAGAAGCAATGCTAACTTTCCTAGCAACCCCGTCAGCAAAGGTGGCCAAAAGGACACTTCGAGAAATAAACGCGGTTGTTCCCGCAACCCCAAAATTCTTGAAGTATTCTAACACACCGATAATCTGGGATCAGTCTGATCATCCCGGAAATATCCCTGAACCCGGCACACAAGCTCTTGTTGTAAGCCCTATTGTTCAAAACACTAGGCTAAGAAGCGTGCTGATGGACGGAGGATCCAGCATCAATATAATGTACCTGGATACACTGAAGCACTTGAAGATATCCGAGTCCCAGCTCAATTACAGCAATATACGCTTCCATGGCATTGTTCCTGGCAGGCAAGCACGATCCCTAGGAGAAATTTCCCTAGATGTCACCTTCGGAGATAAAGATCACTTCCGGCAGGAAAAAGTATCCTTCGAAGTTGTGCCGTTCGAGAGCGTGTATCACGCAATACTCGGACGTCCGGCTTTCGCCAAGTTTATGGCAAGATCTTGCTATATCTACAACAAGCTGAAGATGCCAGGACCCAAAGGAGGAGTAATCACCATTGCCGGTGATTTCAAGCTGGCAAACGAGTTGGAGAAGCAAAACGCCCTTTGCGCTCAAAGAGTTATAGCTCAGGAAGAATTAAAGGAGTTAGCCAAGGAGGTATCGCCGAAAGAAATGCCGGCAGGAAAAGAAACTCGGAAGCCAACAGATAGCTTCAAGGCATCCGAGAATACAAGACAGGTAATCCTAGATCCCAAAGATCCGACAAAATTCGTCGTTGTAGGGACTGGGATGACCGACAAATAGGAAGGCGAGCTCATCAAGTTCCTCCGTGAGAACTGGGACATTTTTGCTTGGTTGTCCAGCTGACATGCCCAGGCGTACCCGGGAACTTGCTGAGCACCAACTCAAGGTTATTCCCGGATAAAACCCGTCAACAAGGTCTCCGTCGATTTGACGGAAGAAGACGGAAGGCTATTGGCAGGAAATTATCCGGCTTTTAGCAGCCGGATTTTCATCAAGGAGGTATCCATACTGACTGGTCCGCAAATCCTGTATAGTACTGAAAGAAGACACAACTGCACTCAGAATGTGTATAGATTACAACAGGATAGAACAAGTTATGTCCGAAAGATAGGTTTTGCGCTGCCGCGAATCGATCAAATAATAGATGCCACTGCAGGCTCTAGGCTTTTATGCTTTTTGGATGCATTACTCCGGGTACCGACCAAATACGCATGAAAAAGGAAGATCAAATCAAGACTTCTTTTATAACCCCGTACGGACGTATTACTACGTAACCATGCCTTTTGGCCTGAAGAACGCAGGTGCAACCTATCAGCGTTGCATGCAACGTTTGTTTGCATAGTCAGATTGGAAAAAACGTCCATGTTTACGTGGACGATATTGCTGTCGTAACCAAGGAAAAAGATACACTCCTTGAGGACTTGCGAGAAACCTTCGAAAACTGGCGCACTTACAAGATGAAGTTGAATCCATCTAAGTGCGTATTCGGGTTCCCTCAGGAAAACTTCTGGGTTTCATCGTCCTCACAGAGGAATAGAAATTAACCCGGAAGAGATAAAGGCAATCTCGAGCATCTCAGAACTTACGTGTGAAAAAGATGTCCCAGAATTGCCGAGTTCCGCCACAGCCATAAAAAGATTTCTTAGTTGGCTGGGGGCTAAGAACCTATCATGCTTCAAGCTGCTGAAAAGTTTCGACAAGGTCAAGTGGATCGCGGAAGCTTGGGAACACCTAGCAAGTTATGTCCCCTTCTGTACTTAGTTCAAATCTATGTAAACATCCTTTGAGATCATGAAATAAAGTTGTCGGAATGCTGTCATCCATGTTTCTTATAAGTGCAAAGTGTTTCCGCCTCATCTATTTCCCAATGATCTTACAAATTTCTCAATGTTAACCCGAATTGTACTTGCGTACTCGGCGTTACATAACTGAATGATTTTTCAGCCTTTTAACGGCTAAAGGAAACTTGAATTGCCTGCGTGCCCAAGTTTCACTTAAAACTTTCCTTGTTTCTCTAAGTCTTATCTGATCGTGCGTATGCTGGGTTACTGAACTAGTTAGTAAAAATGCCTTTAGCATGATTCATGTTTTCGAGTTTCAAAACTGCTTGGTTCGTCCCCAGTTACTCGGCATAACGAGTCATAATGCTATTCGAGCCATTTCAAACACTAAGGACAGTTAAAGCATATACACCAGAGAACTTAGAAGATAAAGGAATGATAAAATTCAAACAACTTGCAAAGTAATTTCATAGTTTAAACTGCAAAAGGCGGAATTTTCATTAATACATAGAAGCATTACATTTTGGATTACAAATGAAAGAACAGTAATGCTCCTATTGTCTAATTCTTCTATCCAGGTTCCAGGTAACCCTTCAAGAATCCGACTCCTCCTCGCTGCTTTCTTCATCGGGAATCGGAGGAGCTTCTTCTTCTGGATAGTGGACGCCGACATTTACCATGGCGGCAATCTGGGTGGCGTGGTCCTTAACTTCACCAAAGATGGTGGATCGTTGTGCATCCGTGTATCCCTGAGGGACACCGGTGGCCACACGCCAGGATTTCGCACTAGGGTAGTGCATGCGCATAAGGCCTAAGGCCATACGCGCACCACCCCGTGCAGCGGAGCGGAGAACGGACTCCTTGGACTCCGCCACCTCCATGATGATACCCGGAAGTTTTTCAACTTCCGAGCACTCCCCAGATTTTTCGGGAAGAAACTTGCCTACCAACTGCGTTGCAGCAGCCTTCATCAAGTTCCATGTTTCCCCGAAAGCTCGGATGCCTGCAGCCCGAGCGCCATCTGGGGTGTCTCCTGTTTGACCCGATAAAGCATACAAAAGGGTTAAAGAGACAAACAGAGAAAGCAAAACATGGAAAGATGAAGACAAGGGTAAAAATTTACCGATGAGTTTATCGATTTCCGAAACTTCCTCCAGGCGAAGGTTCAGAGCTTCAGTCAAATCCTGGATAGCGGATTTGTCTTTCTCCGCCTGCTCGGAAGCCTTGGAGTTAGCCACTCCAAGGGCCAGATTGCTGGCTTCCAGGTCTTTTTGAGCCTTCACAAGATTCTTGTGAAGCTCAATATTCTCATTGCGGAGAATCTCGGCGTTGCCGGAATCTTCCGCTGCTTGTTTAGCTTCAGCTAAAGCGGCTGAAAAAGCAAAGGGTAAATCCGAGTTGATCAATTTCCTCGAGAAGAAAACCACAGCAAAGTTTTAAGTCGGAAATTTCAAAACGAAAAAGTCTACCTTTCGTTTCCGTCAAAGCAAGCTGAGACGATTCCAGCTCCGCCTCTCTCTCCTCAAGAATAGAAAGAAGACTTCGAACTTCTTTATTCTTGATAGTGAGCTTCCGGAAAACTTCCAGGTTTATGGCCTCGGAGGTTTGCTGAAACACAGCAAGGAAAAGTACGGTTAATAAAAAACATCAAAGCAAAAAAGCATGCATTTTGTTTAATGCTTGGGGGCTAGAGTTACATACCTGGCTCATGCGTTGCAAACCTGCTAAGTTTTCCCGGAATTCCTTCGCATATTCCGCGAAATGACTTTCGGCCGCGGTCAAGCCATCATTTATAGCTTTAAAATCCTTGTCAAAGGTGGGGATTTCCTCGTCGAATGTCCGAGAAGATTTCCCCACCTCTGGAGCCGCCCTTTCCCTCGTGTCCGACTCGGGCACAACGGGCTGGCTGGGCTCTGGGGACTTGGTGGTGGTGGTGGCAGTAAGTTCTTCCGCCATTGACTGCGGCGTATCCGGGGCGACGGCGGGAGATGGTTGGCTGCCTCTGTTGGAAGCAGCTTTGAGCTTCTTCAACTTCCTCGGCTTCAAGGTGGAGGGGGGCAAGCTAAAAACCGAAAACCCGGAAAATGTTAAAACACCGAAGATGGACGAAAAGGATCCCATAAAAGAAAAAACCCGGAAGAAAATAACCTGGACGTGGCGACGGGGATTCCGTCAAGGTCGATAATTTCATCCGAAGAAATTATCTTCTTGCGTTTGCGCCCACCAGTGGTGGCGGTACGCAGCGCATCCAGCTCGGCCTCGGAGGCTAACTCCGAGTCTGGAAGATCCACAAGCTGTTGGAAAAAACCAATCAGAACCGAAAGGTAGATTTTCCAGGAAGTGATATTATACCTAAATAACGGGAAATTTACCTTAGGCGCGGGGTTGTCGGCCGTGTACATTGGCCGACTCTCCGTGTATTGATCGCGTGAAGCGACCAACTGGTTGATGCGCCGCCTGAGCTCCTTTGCGGGCCAATCCTTGTCGGATGTCCGCATTGGATCCTTGGCTCCTGTGTATTCACACAGGAGACGGCCTCCGTGATTTGCCAGCGGCTGAATCCGCCTATTCAGCCAGCAAAAGACCGTGTCCATTCCGGTCAAAGGGGGTTTGGAGGAAGTAAGTTTGGCGATGCGCCTCTTGATCCTTAGTAGATCTGGAGGCAGAACCTGGACGGCCTCTGTAACCCAGTTATCCTGGGGAACAGCGGCGGAGTTCGCAAAAGGTGGAACCCCGACGGCTTTTTTAGGAAAAGGCACGTCGGGGTGATAAAAGAAGGAACCCGTCCAGAATTTGACGGATTCCGAGGTTTTTATCTTGGGGAACCAATCCTCTCGGAATCTCCGAAGAGTAAAGGAAATGGTTCCGCAAGTTGGGAGTGCGCCCTCCGAAGAGTTACGCTTAACCCCAAAGCAGTACAACCAAAAATCTAACCTAGGCTCTATTCCTAGGTAACCCTCGAATAAGGCCTGGAAGCCGGCCATATACAGAATGGAATTGGGAGGGAGATTATGAGGTTGGATGTTGTAGTGAGCTAGAACTTGGAGGAAGAAAGAAGAAGGGGGAAGCCCCATACCTCGCAGAAGGTGGGAGGCGAGAAGCACCCTTTCGCCTTCTTGCGGCATGGGCTCGGTCTCCTCTTCCGGGAGCCGCCATTTCTTCTTCAAAACCAGGCCTTCCTTCTCTAAGTTGGGAAGAAGAGCTGGGGGAAGACTGCAGGCAATCCAGTTGCCTGCAGTCTCCTCTTCTTCATCTCCTCCAGCGGCGGCGGTGGTGGCGGCCTTCGCGGCGGCGAGCTGCTCGTCGAGGAGCTCCACCTTTTCCTCCGCCGTTTCGGGAGCGAACGGCGGGGTTGATGCGGTCCTTGGTCCCGCAGCATCCGTGTTGGCGGAGATGTTCCCTCCGCCCGCTATGGACGCCGAAGTTTTTTCCGGTTCGCCGCCGGCGCGCTTGGGCGACCCAAGTTGGGGGTCTAGATCATTCAGGAGCTCGTCGACGGAGGCGCGAGCGGGCGATGATTGCGGAGACGCCATCTTTCTCGGTGGCGTTGGTGCGTTCCGGCGTGGGAAGGGCTCGTCGGGGCAGGAAACTGTTCTCGCTCTCGAGCTCGCGTTCGCACCAATGGTGAAGGCAGTGAGGGAGTGAAGAAGGTTGATGAGGAGGAAGGAGACGGCTATTTATAGCCTAAAAACCCTCTGGATACGCGCCAACGGCTCTTTTGACCGTTGGATGATTGACGCGTGTCGCTCGCCGGAAAATCCGGGAAACGGAACGACAGAGGAATGATGGCTATCTCCTCGTTTCTCGTGAGAATCTGTCAGAGATACGTTGCAGGGTTTCCCGCGTGAAACCAAGCGGCGCTTGCGTCAGCATGATTAAAGCGCTGATGTCACGTGTTCCTTTTCCGCGAAGGATCGCGAGAAGAAAAGCCGGATTTTCATAGTTCCGAGTTTTATGTTACCATCTCCTTTGAAAGGAAAGAAGAAAGAATCAAGGCTGCTGAATCAAGTTTCCCGGACAAAATGTATTTGACGAAAGGCGGAGTTTCAGAGTTTTGATCCTTCCTGGGGGCTACTGTCGGATATATACCGAATAGGGGTATAGAAGATGGTAGACAAAAGAGCTGGACTACCAGGGTGGCCTGCAAGGTAATGGGCTTAGGTCCATTGGGCGGCCCAGTAGTCCGACGCGTAGAAGCCGGATTCTAGAAGAACCCGGATCACGGCCCGCGTGATCTGGCTTGGAGGAGAAGACGGATTCCTTACTTTCCAAGTTACAAGTTAAACGTAGTCTTCTAGGTTTCTGGTTCTGTAAGCCCTAATCCGGCTATTATATAAAGCCGGACGGGAGATAGATTGAATAAGTTAAATAAGTTCCTTTAGTCCAAGGTTCTAGGTTCTAGCTTAAGCCTTGTGCAACTCGCCGGGAAGTTCATCCTCGTCGAGTAGCTAGATCTATTCCCTTACATTGTAACCTTATTATACGGGCTTTAGTCCCTCATAGTGAGAAGTGCAGGAGTAGGTACGCCGTACTGTCGCGACGTACCGAACCTGGGTAAATCCCGTGTTCTGTGTTTACTACGCTATCCCGTCACCCCACGTCTCTACCGTAGTCTCATGGCACCCCAGTCTATGAAAACTACTACGATGTCTCGACAATCTTCCTCCAAATCAGCATCGACGCCTCCATGTGTTCGAAAACGACCGTCGGCATGTCTGTCTCGTTGTGGTAGCACATCTTGTAAGGTAGCAGCGGGAGGGGGCTCCACTCGCGCACGCGGAATAAAGTTATCCGCCAATGCATGAAGACGAGTATTGAGCGCCGCAAATTTGCTATTTAACCTCTCCTCCAAAGCATCCGTACAATCCTTGATATACACATAAGTTTTGTCAAATCCATCGTGGACATTGGGAGCAAGATCATCAGCATAAACAAGAAGAGCAATCTCCTTCGGTTTAGGTTCGACAGCAGCGGTAGCCACAACGGAATTTTCACCAATCACGGAGTTCACCATCGCGGGGGAAATTGTGGCGTCGTAGACGTCCTCAACAGAAACAGTATGTGTACGGCAGATAATTGCTTAACGACAGACTAGACGACAGGGTTGCGCACATGCGGTTGCTGGGTCTTGGCCGCAAACAACAATCAACCGTAGCTGTAGATAGCCTAGTACTGACAATTGCGGATAGAAATACACGAACAAGTACTTTAATCTGAATCGATGTAGAAGACTCCAAGTAGAGCACGACTTGAAATAGTACTCCAAATCTCACGTGCAATAAACTCCAAGTAGATCCCGACCAGGAAAGATCACGTGAAGACCAAGAACAATCCAAATCCAAACTTACTACGTACAAGGAGCTAAATATCCTTTTTCCTTTCTTCCACGTAGAGAATGCTAAGAAAAAAATAGACTCTTGTTTTACTACGGTACCAGCTAGCTCGATCTGACCAACGAGCAAGTCAGGCTTTTTTCTTTCTTTGTGCTTCCTTTCGAGCAGATCAGCAATTGACTTGCCAAACAATATCCGAGCCCCAACAGAAATAACCGGAAACACAAAACGACAAAATCCTTGACGGCGCAGGTACAGCACTCCGCGATCAGAAACTTGTCCAGCAGAAACAGATCAAGGCCGGTGTCTCGGCGTACACCTCCGGCAGCAACTTGAGTAGATAGATCTCAGTAGAAAATCATCGTGAGAAATCCGACAAATCTGATACCAAGCTGATACGGATCAACGTGACCAGAAAGGGTTTTTTGGCCCAATCTTTAAGGGCGAATCGCAAACCAGCACCGTTGAATTGAACAAGATTAACTCCATACACGCGCACAAACAGATCAACAATCAAAACCGGCATAAATACACAAACGTCGTCCTATCATGGGAGGAGCCTCACGATAACTTTACACTCAAATTCTTGTCTATCCTAAACGCTGGCCGCAGGTTCCTTTATATAGGAGACCCACAAGGGCTCGGTTGGACAGGCTCAAACCGAAACCCCCAAACCGACTCAAAACTAAACACACACGATACAAACCGGCCTATTAGAAGACCCGACCAACAAGAAAGGCACGCAGGCCTTGAATAAAACGTGTACATACTTACACAAATATCATCTAATCGTTGGTCATCCTGTATGCAATACGCCGCAGCAAACACCGCTGAACACTAATCATGTTTGGTCTCACGCCGTGAACCAAATTGCAACATCATCGGTGGTGTTCTGAAGTTGGGTTTCACCTCATCTTGCGGAGGAAGAGTAAAACTGAAAGTTCCAACTGTCAACATAGATGACGGTGGTGGCGCAATGATAGGAGTAGGTATCCTCCCCTCATCATCGACCTAAACATTTCCATGAGGTGGCCCACATAGGCCTGTAAGAGCACGAGCAATGGTAGGAGTACAATACCACTGCCCATGATTTACACATAGGTTCGGATCATTCAAACCACACCCAGAACCGGCATCCATCCAACGCTACCTCAAAGGAGGACGTCACACAACGTTCCACTCTCTCCTCATCTTTTCCACTCTCGCTCCTAGCTTTTTCCTGGGGAGGCAGAGGAACTCCTCTGCAAGGTTCACTGGCACCTGCACACTATCACCGTACTGGCAGCGTGGCATCCGAGCCTAGCTGGCTTCTGCGGGGCAGCAGGCTGAGGCCACCCGTTGGGCATGCCCTAAGCGGTTGTGCCCACGGAGCCCACCTATACATGACAATCCACGAATTAACCTATAAAACTAAGAACGTGCACAAATTGCCCATCTAAATTGTACTGTAGAAAATTAAGTGGGCATCCCACGGTCAGCCCACTTACAGGCCCTAGGCCCACAGCACATTTTCGAGCTTCCCCTCCCAAAGCACGCGAGCTTCTTCCCCAAATCCTCCCAGCCGCCTCCCTTCTCCCCCAAAATCCATCCCTCCATTTCCGCCCTTGTCCACCTCTGTTCACCCATACGAGCCTGCTCTGTCGCCACCAACCACGCAGATCCAGACACCCAGTGCCGATCTCGATCCGTGCCCCTAAGCGCGAGACGGCGTACTTGTTCCAGGTGCTTGGCTAGGGCAAGCCGTCGCCGCGACCATGAAGGAGGAGGGCGACTGGAGCAGCAAGAGGCTGCGGCCGCACCACAGCACCACGTTCCGATCCATCATTCCGGATTGGGCTTCGCTTCCACCGGAGCTGGTCCAAGGAATCGCCGATTGCGTCCTCTCCACCACCGGCGGTGTCGACGCGTACATGGATATGCGAGCCGTATGCCACAGCTGGCACTTTGCCATCCCCAGCTTGCGCTCTGCCATCGCCAAGGCATCTCCTCTCTCCGCAGTCACCGACCTCCGATTCCGCCCACGGAACTGGGTCATGGTCGACCTGAAATCCGGCAACCACGACAACGACGACGCGAGGCTCTTCCTCCACGCCCTCACCGGGTGCTTCCGCCGCCTGCGCCTCCCGCTGCTCCGGGACCACCTCGTTCTCGGCGCATCCGATGGTCTCATTGTACTCAGAGACAGGGGGGCCCCGCACTTGCCTCGTGTCCTCGACCCCTTGACAGGCGACATGCTCCACTTCGCTGCGCCGTTATGGGAACATTTAGGGTCTGCTGATGCAGAGGATGACATGTACACGGCGATCACCGGCGGCCCTAACCCAACGCTGGCCGTGTGGCGTGAGGAATGGAGATGGCACACGGTTATATATGCACATCCTACCAGCCAAGAATTCAAGGAGGAGGAAGCTGAAACCACTATGACCACCATGGTTACCTTCCAAGGCAACATATATTACGCCGATTTCAAAGGATGGGTATTCGAGTTTGTCCCACCAGCGGAGCAGTGTGATGTTCAGTTTGTAGTCATAGCCCAGATGCCACTGCACATGGACATATATTTGGAGAGAGATGACACAGCATCGTCTTATCTGGTGGAGTCTACCGGGGAACTGCTGCTCGTTCGTCATTGTGGTCAAACCTTGAAAGTTTTCAGGGTTGATGTCAAGCACAAGTTGTTGGAGGAAGTCAAGAGCATCGGCGGCAGTCGCGCGCTTTTCCTTGGTGGTGACAGGTGTGTGTCTGTGGATTCCGATAAGCTTCCTTCTGTCGACGGTGATTGCATATACATGTACAGACGGCGTGCCATGCGCATGTATAACCTAAGGGATGGCACAATGGAGATTATCTCCAATGAGCCGAGGCTCCTTGCCAACAACCATCCCGTACAAAGTTTTCACGGGAATCCCTGGTTTTATCATACATCTACATCTACTGCCGACGACCATCATCTCGGCCCTCTCAGTCTTATTCAGGTTCTCCTTGACTACTGCAACTGAGTTACACACTTCTAATGCTTAAGGATGAAGGATTTGATAATGTATCATGTTTTTTTACTTTTGTGCTAGCACTTGCATCCTCGGTTGACTACTTTGTAGGCTTCTTACCAACGAGTTTGTCAAGAGTGTAGTATTGCCTGGTTGGAACAGTAATCTCAATTTCAATTATTTCTTTCATCGCTGTTACTCCTTGCATATGCTACTTAATGTATGTTGATTTAGTCATACTGCTATATGTGCAGTTAGCAGCTGTTCGCTGCTCATATGTGCTGTGCTCAAAGTATTAGCATTTCTGGTTGGTTCCATCCTTAGTGCATGCATTGTATACAAATTTCTCAAAATCTGGGAACTAACTTTCAATCCAGTTGTTACTTCAATAAACAAGTAGAATTAGGTTCAGAGGTAATCTGAATGATATGAACCTGGTTTCAATTATTAGAACAGTAGAGTTTCAGGCTTGAAACGAAGTGACCGCATTTCAGTTGATCGGTGTTCTTGTTTGTGCTGATTTGTTGGACCAAGCTGTTTCATCTTGCAACATCTCTGAATCTAAAATAACCACATCATTTGTGATTGTTGCCTGCACCCCGAAGGGAATGTTGTTAAGGAAAGATCTATACACAAAGTCTGGATTGACGGGTCTCTTGATGGATGGCGGTGGTTCGTAGACTGGAGCTATAAATATTGGGACATTCGTGGTGCGACCTCTTTTCCTGCCTGTAGCTTTGTTCTTATGGGAACTAGTACAGTGCCACCTGTAGTTGCAAAGGGAAAGGCTTAAGTGTCTCTAACAGACGCGAACAATATACGTGTGGTTTCACAGTGCATATTATATGATTATAAATTGTTCGCAGCCATTAAAAATATTACATTTGGGTTACTAATTTTAGTTTCCGGCATTCTGAAATTTAATTGGGCAGTTGCTGTATGCTTCCTGCCAGTTCAGTCATTTGCTTATTACCAACATGTGAGCAGCAGAAGTAGTATATTTTCTTTTTGGAACAGTTATATATATTTCTCTTTCATCAGTAATGTACTTCTACCCGCTCAAGTGATGTAGTTTATCCATATTCAATCATAGAACAATTAACAGGCGAAAAAACTAGTACTAGGTTCCGAGGTAATCTGAATGATATGAACCTGGTTCAACAATAAGAATAGTGTGGCAGTCTGGATTCTTAGTGACACCATTTCATTTGATACATGTTCTTATTTGTGTTGGTTGGTGGAACCATCTATATGCAGCTCCAAATCATGGCAGATTTGCAGTTTCCTGAATGTTGAGCCGTTTCACCTACAATGTCTCCGAATCTGAAATAAAAACAGCATGATTTGTTCGGTCTCTGTTATTCATGTTCTGGGGGCACTGTATCCCGCCTTGTGGTCTATTTTGCGGACAAACCACGAACGCTGAAGATCATCAGTCGATTCCCTCACCGCCAGTCGCTCCACCTCCGGGGCCCACTCATGGCCCTGAATCTGGAGTTCCTCTGTCGCTTCCCTTGCCGTCGCTTTCCGTCACTGCTCCAACTCCAGCCCCCTCAAATGTCCCTGTACCGGCCGCTGCTACTGCCGATGTCCGCGCACCCGTCCATCGCAGGATGCTAAAGGTAACCACCCCATCCCTCTCAAGATTTCCAACCTTTCTTGGATTGTTAGTGCTGTGTAGTCTAATATATTTACTTTTGCAGAAATTACTAAAAAGTGAATACATATCCTTACGGTTCTCTTCATCCATATCGTCGGTTATATCATCTGATTGTAACAGGTTCAGTACAGCGCCGTCTAGAGTAGCTGGAGATAAAATAGGAAAATCCTCGTCTAGTCATGCACTCCACCATAACTGTTGTGTTGTTGATACAGAGCTGGTTGTTAGCATGCTTCTGCTAAAATCTAGTTTCACCAGCATAGCCCCCTTTCTGAACATCATGTATTCTACTCGTTTCTTGTGAACCTGAAAATGAGAAGTACCATTATCCATTATACAAGTGCTATAATCCTCGGTCCAAATTCAGAGCACCAGGTGCCATGTTCTTGGTCAATTCTGATCTGAAAAAGATAACCTTCTTTTCTATCTCTGCCTTTCCTGCTATGATTTCTTAGCGATTTTTCCTCTTCTTAGTAGGGCACTCAACACCTGTTCAGAAGGAACAATTTGTGTTGCCATTTACAGGAAGTGATCCGGCTTTAATTTTTGAGGTTGTCTGATGCATGATCTGATCAAATAGGCTTTAATTTCATCTTTCTTGTCAAAACTGTTGTTTATATATCTCACTAGCATGGTTTTTTTCTATAAGTTTCGCATGCACATTTAATCACACCCTCCATACTAGTTCCGTTCCCATCCATCATTTTAATATTTATGCTTGTACCGCACACCCTGCACTCTAACAACTAACAAGAACTGGTGCTATTTTCAGTGTATATACATAAGAACCAAGGACCTGTTATTTTTTGATCCCCCTTGTAAACATCCAGAGGAGAAGATTACTATGTCGTATGCACCAATTTTGTGATTGTTCTGTCTTTACTATTTTTGTGCATGAGATTCACTGATATAGGATGCTAGATACCTTACAGATGATCCATCTTAATTACTGTCCAAGATGATCCATCTTCAACATGATCAAAATCCAAGCTGCAAAATCATGGAAGCTGATACAATCCATGTCTCTGATTTCCACAGGAACAAGTAACTTTATGAGGACCCTGAAGATCATCTTTCTGAGAAGGCTCCGCATGGACAAGGGGGCGATATGCTTGCTCAGATTTCTCTTTCCTTTTTAGATCAATTTGATGCATTGTGGATGATGCTGAATTGTTTTTTTGTTATGGTCTTGCAGGGAAAGGGTTCTCGGTGAGTGTCGGCTCAGCTGGGCATCTCGGCTGATTTCAGTATCTGCGAAAGGAAGATGAAAGTCAGGATGGCTTGCACCATGGCCACAAACAAGTATGTCCTACTCCCGAAAAAAAACAAGTATGTACTACTTACTGAATGATAAGATTATCATTTATGAAAAACTATAGTTGTACACTGCCAATAAGATTCAGGAAGATATAGAAACTACATACGTACTCGAACACTGAAGCAATTCTGTGGTCATCGCCTGAGAGATACTAACACTTATCAGGAATGCAATATGTGTTGGCGCTGCTATGACACGAATCCCCTTTAGGGCCCTGGTTCCCTAAATAGCCTTTTTGTTTTGCCTGATTTCTTTACCCTTAGTGTCGTGACCTGCGTGTTGACAGTTTCCTGTGTTGTCTTTATTATAGAGGTTCTAATATTCTCAACGAGCTACGGTCCCAATTATGGGCACACATATTTTAGAGTTTGCTTTGTGTGCTAGGTAATCTACAGCTTGGTGTGCCATCTAGCGGGTCATGTTTATGGCTTTACCTATAATATAGAGATGACATGGTGTATAGGTGATAGGGGCAAGTAGCAAATTCAGACATAAGTGTAAAGATTCAGAAACTTCAGTATCTGACTCGCATATTAGCTACTTTTAGAGGAATGGTTCACCCAGATCTAGGCAGGGTGTACATGAAGCAAGAGCCATGCAAACCATAACACGACAGCTAGATTTTACCCGGAAAATACTGGTATGAGGATTACATGCTTTGATCTGAGTTAAATAGTCACGGCAAAAATGACAACAAGGGAGCAGGTGAGCATAAAGCTAGCTAACGACAAAGGTGGGTTGTCTATTTTAAAACATTGACTGTTAGCTTGTCCTTGACCGTTCAGGAGATCGATGGCTCAGAGCATCGAGTGTCGGTCCGACGATGGACGGTCAAGCTTGAAAGCAGCAACATGAAGGAGTAGGCTTCAGAATCTCCAGTATATATTTCATCAGGTAAACAGTCCCTGACAATCGGCCGCATGTATATTTGTATTCTACATGGGAAAACGATGCCAATTTGAATCGAATGTAGATTAGATGACTGCTATAGCAGAGCTATCTGTTGTGAATATTTCTATGTCCTTGATTATTTTTGTTTACTTGACGGTTTACTTTTAAATATGATCTTACAGTGTGTTTTACATTGTAAACTGTTCAGATGCAAAATTAAGATCGATGGTTTGCAAACTGGTGGCTTTTTCATGTGATGGATGTACCTTCAAGTAGGTTGGAGGAGGCGTTGTTTACAAGTATTCCAAAGAAGTATGCATAAACAAATACGTGAGCCATCGGTGCAACCTTCTCGAATTGAGATATATATATTTAGCCATTGTGTTATTATCAGTGTACTTCATCGTATTTATAAATTACTGTTGTAGTGCAATAATGAGTGTTGCGGCAAGATAAGATTTAGTTGTCGAGATGATTTTACTTTATGCAGTTACCATGATTTGATATTTAAAAGTGTTACTCCCTCCGTTTCACAATGTAAGCCTTTTTAGCAAGGTAGTTTAGCTTGCTAGAAAGGCTTACATTATGGAACGGAGGTAGTATGTTCTAGCGGCTGAAATCTATGCTTGGTGTCTGTTGCGCCTGTAGATATCTCCTGTTTGGTTTGGAGGAATTATGCTGTCAATGATACCGTTTCATAGATTATTTCCCGGGAGATGACATATATGTCCATGTCCTTTGGTTTTGAAGACAACACTATTTTTGCTGCATTTGTGTCATTTGGATCCGGAGTCATTAAATGTTTTTATGCTGCATTGTGTAATACTCTTCATCTGTTGTCAAATCTAGGCAAGGAACTGGTGACAAGGGGGTTGAGTCACCTGGGATCGATGCAACCCTTCTTTCATGATCGCATACTCCAGCCACCATGTCGCCCCAATACTAGCAGTGAGAAGATGGCCGGGATATAGATTATGCCATCTGACCATTTTTTTTAGAAAATACCTTATACATGCAGCTGTCCGAATGCCAAACTCATGTCAAACATGATGCATGGGACGCGGCGAAATCATAATGTAAGATGTTTTGGTAATTCCAATATGGACTACATACGGAGCAAAATGAGTGAACCCCTTGCCGCTAAAATATGTCTATATACATCCGTATATTGTTCTTATTGAAAAAGCTAAAACATCTTATATTATGATAGAGAGGGAGCAGCTTATTACCTGGCTTGGAAGAGGAATAGTACTCACTTCGTCTTAAAATAATTGTCTCAACTTTGTCTAGATATGGATGCATCTATACACTAAAACATGTCTAGATACATCCATATTTAGATAAAGTTGTGACAATTATTTTGAGACGGAGGGAGTACTAGAAGATGCATGTCAATCAAGAGGATGAGCCAGTATTGGTGCCCAAATTTCAATTTCGTCCACTGGCTCCATTGTATCTTTGGCACGGTGAGCAGCTACCACCGTACGTGTTCAATGTACGAAACTAAATGCACGGCTAAAATTCAGTGGCCTGCATTCATTCAATAATACACGCATAGTACATGGTAAACCTTATCACGACCAATCAAGAGTATGTAGGAGTATGTATAAATGGGTACATGGTAAACCTTATTACGACCGATCTGTTCTAGCGTCGTCGTCAAAGTTAGGAATGTACGAACTGTTTTCCTCGGTCCAGTTTTCTTTTCTTTTGGAAGATAAAATACAACACTCTGCAGGCCAGGCAAAAAAAAATAAAAAAAAGTACAGCACTCCGTGTCTTGCACTAATACCGACTAGCTGTGGCTCAGCAGCTGCCCGGCCCAGATTACTGATCTGCCGGCGAGAGTCCGAATACGGTGATGGCAGGGAGAGTACCAAGTGCTATATAAATTTAGACAACCAAAGAGAGACAAACTTAAACATGAAATTTTACAACAAAAATTAACATCTCCACTCATTGTTTTGGCAAGATGGGAGATATTTTGGATTCGAATATAATATATGATTGTATTTATGAAAAAATATTGAATTTTCAGGTAAATTTACCTTTTACATGGTCAGTGATTTAATAAAGTGGGCTGTAACTTGTTAGTGTCTAATGCGTAGTAACTTTCAGCCTAATATGTTCTGACCTAGCAAATTCTGGCACACTACTGACTTATCACATCAACTGAGTTATATGTCACACCCATGAGATTAGCAAATTTTAATCTAGTAAATTATGACGTTATGACACATAAAGTATATGATACCGACTTGTCACATCCAATGAGTTACATGTGACACTAGAGAACTTCCAAGGAAAGCGGTCTCCACCAATTAATGAGTTTGGTGGGATAAGAAAAAGATCTCCACACAATAAGTTAGGTGGGACACCTAAGCATCTTCTATGAAAGAGCTAACCACCCAATGAGTTAGTTGTGACACATACGAAATTTCGACGAAAGAGTTCTCCACCCAATGAATTAGGTGGGAGGCATCTTTTAGAAAGAGCTCACCACCCAATGAGTTAGTTGGGACACATACGAAATTTCGACGGAAGAGTTCTCCACCCAATGAATTAGGTGAGAGGCATCTTCTAGGAAAGAGCTCACCACCCAATGAGTTAGTTGGGACACATACGAAATTTCGAGGAAAGAGTTCTCCACCCAATGAATTAGGTGGGACAATTATGAAATCTTCTAGGCTACCTCCGTTCTAAAATATAAAACGTATTTCATTCGTGTCGACCGTTACTTTGAAAAAAAGTAACTTATTTAACATGTGACACGTGTTTAAGTGATAGAAACTATAATCATAATTAAAATACTTTTGAATGAAATACAATTATATCAATTTAATATCACACAAGATATATATTAATAGATAAATTGTCAATCAAAACCTTAGTCAACAAATAAAATAAGTCTTATATTTTAAACAGAAACATCTTATATTTTAAATCACTCAACATGAAATATCTCTCCATCCGTCTGCGGGCCGCAGCTGGGCGGCCTGCTCCTAGGCGCGCTGCTCGGCGATCTCCTCCAAGGCGCGTCGCTGTCGTGCCATCTCCTCGCCCAAGTATTGCGCCTTGGACGCAGCGAGCACGGACTCGATGTCGTCGGTGGCCATGGCGACACGTTCTTCCGTCCAGGTCGTCGTCTTTTTCTGTCTGGCGAAGAGCTCCTTCTTCGGCCTGACGAGGCGAACATGATCGCGAGGAGGCGACGGTGCGCGGCCACCCTCGTTGATGATGAGGCAGCTGGAGCGGTGCGCTGTCGGAGCGGAGTCTCCTCTGGCTCGGGCTTGATGGGGGAGAGGGGGCTCCTCATCGCCGAGCCCGATGAACGGGAGAGGGGAGTCATTAGCGCCGACCCGACGAACGGGAGGTCGTCCCCGCTGAGGACGACGAGGACCCGGTGGTCATGCCCCTTGGCATCACGACGCTCCTGGATGCCGAGAAAGAGGCGGCCGAGGCCACTCAAGCGAGGGGAGTTGCCGACCTGGATGTGGGCGAGGATGACCTCGAGTGTCCGCCCAGGCTCACCCCACCAGGAGCACCGCCCGATGGAGTTCATGCACACCCCACGACAGGCGCGCCGTTCGTGGAGGCCAGACGCTACTCGCGGCGTTGGTATAAGTATGCCGACCAGACGTAGTGGTTCTCCGGCGCCCAACGGGGGTCCAGCGCAGATCTCTGCGATCTCCGCCATGCGGTCGGTGCCGGTCGGAATCAGCGCCACGGGGACACCTCCGACGCTCATACGCCAGGTGCCGGGCACGAGGACGTCGGGCGCCACGGGGTAGTCCGCCGACTGGAGAAGGCGAGCTTCACAGTCGTGCAAATGGCGCCGGCTAAAGTCATTTGCCGCCGCACCGTCGCCGGGGAAGCGCTCAGCCATGGAATCAGGGGAGAGGAGACGGCGAGAAGAGAGGAGTGTGCGGGATGGTGGACGGGAGATGTGGCGAGTGGCAGCGAAGTGGAGGGGGCATATATACCGGCCGAGTGCGCGGGAGTGGTGTAGACGCGTGGGCCGGAAGCTTGGCAGTGGCGCGCCATTACGCCGCCGCGTGGGCGATTGGACGGCTCGACCAGTATGAAAGGCTGCCGACGCGCATTGAACAACGCGGTGAACAAGGAAATAATGACGAGATAGCCCGTGGATCGCTGACTCGGCGGGCCCGCGGGCGAGAGAAACGGTTTTCGCGACATTTTCCTTCATCCGGCGCCCCCAACTGCGCCCTGGCACGCTGGGTTTGGCCTGGGTTTGCAAGGCGATAATTAGGCCCAGTCCGACGCTATTTGGGCTCATGGGGTGGGGGAGGGGGCGACTGCGCGAAAAACGACGATCCGGCGCAAATATGTCGCCCTGGGGGGCCTCCGGAGGAGGCGGCTGGAGGTGCTCTTAGCTTGTTGGTAAAATTAGACATGTCATCAAGTAACAACACATCTTACAACTATTTCAATCGGTTGTATGTAGTTGTCCAATAGAAGGTGGGAGAATATGTAAGTCCTCTCTCTTTATTCTACCTTGGAGCTTCTGTAAGGGTTGTTGGTTCATGAAAATACAACCTCACTCTCTCACCTCATTTATTTTACGCCACATCATAAAAAATCTTATGTGGTAAAATCTATCAACATTTATCTCTTACAACTATTGGAGATACCCTTAATCATTCTACTCGTCCTTCCACCACGTGTACAACTAGTTACAGGTCTGCAGGCGTGGCTTATGCTCTGGTCACCAGGTCTTCCTCCGACGAATTTCCTGCTGCCGCCCTCGTGCCCGAACCATCCCGACGGCATGGCTACTGCTCCCGCCTCCAGGTTTTCCTGCATTGAGTTCACGGCCTCCTCATATGCAAAATCGTTGGGTGCTGCCCACAGGGGCGGACCCAGAATTTCTTTTGAGAGGAGGCACACTATGTGAATGGGGGCATTTCTTCCATAAGTTCAAATATTTTGATTAATTTTCTGCTAGAAATGAGCACATCCTATTGGATTTTCAAAATTTGAGTAGGGCCCAAAGCCGTAGCTGGGTCCGCCCCTGGCTGCCCAAGAAACGTGAATGAATTTTTGACTCGATTCGAACGTGTGGGTTAACTGAACCGATATACCTCCCAGCTAAGGTAGAAGAAGTCGTTTTCTCTGCCTAGTTTTCCATTTTTTTTTCTTAGAAGAAATAGCTACTATGTTTAAGTTTCATCCATCCGAGTCCTATAGGTTCACAATACAACTAGGGCCACTAGTAAACCAAGTAATACAAATCTCTAAACCGCAGCCTTCCTTCGCTATCTTATGACCAACAGCCTAAGGTCGAATGTCTCGCCCACTTGATCACACACACATGGCCATCCAAAGATCGAAACTCACCCTTGATCTCTTATACCAGCAGCCCGTGCACCGACATGTCTTTCTCTATGTTTAGTAACTTTGACACCATGCCCAAACTGTATGTTTCCAGAACAACTCGATTCAGGTTTCACTCTTTTCCAGGGATACAACTTGTTGGCACACACGGAGCTCGGGCTCATCGGGATCAGACTCCATCAAGCAAATTTATGGTGCTCTTGCCGGGTAGGAAGAGGATTTCTGCAAGGGGAGTCTCTCACCTCCAATCTCTTTCCTTTTTTTTTTTCTTAGTTTGTTTTATTTTGTCTTGTTTGCTTATCTTTATAAAAAACACAAAAAATAGTTCTTATTCTAGTTGTTATTTTTGTTACCTTGTTGTTATTTTTTTCATCATGTTGCTCCCTAAGTTTACCCTAAAATATATATATCAATAGTTAGTGGCTATAATGGGAAATGATACAATTGAAGAATTCTTTAATCATGTTAGTAAGCATGAGAATTTTGAGGAAAAATCCATAGTAGAAGTTGCTCCAAATTATGAAACTGCTGCAGCTTGTGTACTTCACATGTTAGAGGCTAGGTTTGTTAACCTTCACCCCATAATGCAGCAATTATTTCTTAACATGAATAATATTGAGGATATCGAAAAAAAAATTATCTTGGAAACCATGTTTACATAATTTGGAGATGTTGCTATAGAAGCTAGGAAGGTTTTTGATCGTTTTTATATGCTAGGATCAAGTGTAGATGTTATTGATGCTCTTGAAAAATTATACAAGACCGTACCTAAAAATGAAAAGGAAGGGGAAATGCCAATAACATTTAAACTAGTAGCACTGCATGAAGCCTTGGAAAAGAATTTTGACTGGATTGTTCCTGAAAACTTATTTGACGAAAGTAGTAAACCTAAAAGTGTTGAGAGAGAAACATCTGAAACTTATATAGATAAAATACGATGCATTGTTGAGGATTTTTCTTGTCTCGATTTGGGTGCTTGTTCACTTGAAAATACTTGATTCTATTTTTCTGGGCCTAGATAAAAGGCGTTAAAAAAAGCACTTCTTTGGAGATAACCCATGGTTTTATTTTTATTTTGTTTTCTTTGTGTCAAGGTGTTGTTTAGTTCTGTAGCAACTCCTTTGTATCTCTATTTTCTTGCATTTGTTGTGCTAAGTAAAGTCTCTAGTGAAAGTTGAGGTTAGATTTGGATTTCTGCGCAGGTAACAGATTTCTTCTGTCCACCGTCAAATTCGTGTAAATTCACACAAAGATCAAAATGACTTGCAAACATTTGTGCTTATTCCTTAGATAATTCCGAAACTTTTTTTAGCTTTGTGTTTTTCGATTTGAGCAACATAAATACCCCAAAAAATATTTGTCTTACAGACTGTTATGGTTTTGACAGATTCTGCCTTTTTACTTGCATTCCCTCTTTTACTATGTTGAGTGGATTTCTTTGCTCCACAAAACATCAGTGTCTATAGCTAAAGTTTTAAAAATATTAATAATGCTTGGGTCCAAGAAGAACATGTGAATTTTTGATTGTGCACTAACCCTTCATACGTCATAAACGTATCCTTAATTTCTGATGTTACATGTTGTTTTCATGTCATATGCTATATGTTTTCCTTACACTTTATGCCATTTTTATCGATTTTCTAGGACTAACCTATTGACAAGATACCACAGAGCCAGTTCCTGTTTTCTTCTGGTTTTAGTTTCAAAAAAGTTGTTCTGAAAATATTCTCGGAATTGGACGATTCAAAAGCCAAAAGTCTTAGAATTCCTGGAGGGTCAAGGAAGTCCAAAGGAGACCCAGATGGGGCCCTGGAGCCCCCACACCATGCTTGGGTGCGGGTGGGCCCCTCGGGAGCCCACCGTCATCGCCCTTTTGCCTATATACTTCCCCTGATGCATAAACCCTAAAGATATTGACCCCCTTCCATGAAAAGTTCCGCAGCTCCGCCGCTGCTGATGACAAGCTTCGGGGCACACAAATCTCTGTTTCGGCACCCTACTGGGACGAGGAAGTGCCCCCTAGAGCCATCTCCATCGACTCCATCGCCATCTTCATTGCTTATGTTATCTCCTATGATGATGAGGGAGTAGTTCTCCTCTAGGGATGAGGGCTCTATCGGTAGCTATGGGTTTCATGTCTCTCCCATGGTGTGATCTATATGTGATCATGAGCTTTGTAATCTAGTTGAATAAGTAGAAGTTACTCTTCATCTGTTATGCTACTCAAGTGGTTTTGTTATGAGATCTCTATAGACACTTTGATCACGGTGTAAAGGTGACAGTGTGTGCACCGTGTGGTTTAGCATGATATTTATATCTTGTGTTGGATGACCCTATGAAATTGTGGCATCTGTTTAGTACTAATTTGGGGCGCTCATAGTGACAGCGTGGGGTGTCCTAGAGAAGGAATACATACTTGAGGAGTGATGTTACGGCCCTACGCATGGATTGGTGTTTGTTACCCGACCGGAGAGTGGTTCGGAGTAGCATAGTGAAAAGATGATATTTATGCATTCAATTATGTTATCATTGTTGAGAGTGTCCACTAGTGAAAGTATGATCCCTAGATCTTATTTCTAAGCATTGAAACACCGTTTACAACCTGTTTTGCTACATGTTTTTTTGCTGACATGTTTACTTCAAATTGCTATTATCACTTATAATCATCCATACTACTTGTATTTTACTCTCGCTTCGCCAATCTAGTGCACCTATACAACTGAGAATTGTATTAGGTGTGTTGGGGACACAAGAGACTTCTTGTATCGTGATTGCAGGGTTTCTTGAAAGAGATACCTTTGACCTCTACCTCCCTGAGTTCAATAAACCTTGGGTAATCCACTTAAGGGAAACTTGTTGCTGTTCTAGAAACCTCTGCACTTGGAGAACCAAAACTGTCTACACGAATAGAAGCGTGCGTAGACATCAAACCTCTAATAAGAATTGCATTGAGTTTGGTGTGAAGGAAGTTTTCAAGGGTCAAGAGAAGAGGATGATATAATGTGATCAAGAAAAGTGAAAAACCAAAGCTTGGGGATGCCCCCGTGGTTCATCCCAGCAAATTCTAAGAAGACTCAAGCGTCTAAGCTTGGGGATGCCCAAGGCATCCCCTTCTTCATCGGCAACTTATTAGGTCACTTCTAGTGAAACTATATTTTTATTCGATCACATCATATGCACTTTACTTGGAGCGTCTGTTTTTTTTCTCTTTGCTGCGATAAATATGTTTGGATCCCAGCATTCTTTGTGTGGGAGAGACACACGCTCCGCTTTTTCATATGAATACTAGTTTTCTTCCATGCTCTTATTCTTATTTTTTCTTCTAGCTGATGCAAATCATTTTAGCTCTTGTTTTTCACGCATGTCTTATTCAGAGTTGTTAGCTCTAGGAGAGTTATGTTAGTACTCTCTTGTTTCATTGCTATATCTCTTGGAGACTTTTTCATGTCATGCTAGCTTTTATTTTAATTCTATGCTTAGTAGTTGTTATTTTAGCATGACTTGTCTCAAATAGCTGAGAGTTCTTAATGTGCCATTGAAATAATCATGAGTTGTTTTTATCACATTGAAGCATGAATTTGTGGTGTTCTCCTTCGAATGCTTTATTTGGTTGACTTGGTGCATGCTTACACCATGTTTATGACTACAAACCAGTCACTTATAGCCTTTATGATCATTTAGTTTTTGACTTGTAATACCCTTTATGCTTTGATTAATAATGTTTTTGTCGCTATGCATGATTATGGTCATTATTGCTCTCTTTATTTGTCGCTCCCAGTCTTTTGCTAGTCTCCACATGTACTGAGTATGAGCTCTACTCGTGCATCCAACTCCCAAAAGCCAAAGTTTGCCAAATGTGTCCATCATACCTACCTACATGTGGTATTTAACCGTCACTCCAAGTAAATTTCACATGTGGTACCTTTAAACTTCCAAAAGTATATCTGTTTTGTGTTCTTGTTTTAGCTCATGAGGAAGTAGTAGTTGGGTTTGTTGTCTTCCATACTATTTAAGTACCCCGACTTGCATGCTTCATCTACTCGTCATTAATTTTGCAAAGAGCTGTTTAGACCATTATAATATCAAAAATCTAAACAAATAAATAGGCACTCCTCCATGGTATGAGACTGTTGGCAGGCACCCGAGAATTCAGTTAGCCATGGTTTGCGAAAGCAAGGTGGGGAGGAGTGTCATACTATATAAAGAGCATTCTATAAATGCTTAATATAAATAATTCGGAACCGCTCTCAGTTTTTTAGTACGGAAGATGACAAAAACTCTATTATCATTCGTTGACATAAGCATACATCTCTCTGGAAAAAAATCAATACCTCTGTTTAATAAAATAAAAATCTCTAGCACATGAGTTAATCTTTGCTTCTCTCTATGAATGGTCTTTCTTTTATTTTTATGTTGAGTCTCCATCTTTTAACTTTATGCACAATTGAGAGAGCGTAGTTGTCATTCTGAGTTTAATGTGCATCAGTCCCAGAGATTATTATTGATTGATGTATGATGTGTTATTACTTTCTCTCAAATTATTTGTTATAGTCATCCACTTGAACTTTGAAGATGTCCTCACATTTATGTTTTTTCCCACTCTTAAGGACAAGTGAAATATCACTTTGATATGTTTTCTTTATGCTCGAAAAAAACGTATAAATTTCAAGTGCATTATTATCCATGATCATTTATTTATGTTATTTTTCGCGATGCAAAGTGATTGCTAAGTTTCATTGTTAAAACTATATCAATAATGTTTGTGTTTAAACTATTATGATCTCAGCGTACCTATGCTTTTTTACTTTATGATGATCAAGTTTATGTTGGTAGCATGTCACCTCAGAAATTATTTGTTTTTATCAATTACCTACTCGAGGATGAGTAGGAACTAGCCGCAAAACCCCAGCGTCCTCGGGGGCTAGTGTCGGGGAATAACCCCCGGGTGATCAGAAACACGACAATACAAGAGCGTAGGCGGAAGGCTGTAGGCAGCAGCCTCCTGCCCGTCTTGCCTATCTGGTTGGCAGAATGCTCAGGCATCTGGCCAGGTCCAAGATATCAACCGGACGAAGCCACGTCTCCGCCGGCTGGCTCTCCGACAAGAAGGTATGGGCTAAAACTTGATGTCAACTACGCCCCCACAACGTTGAGCAGGTAGCCGTACTGGAGATTGCCCGTCCGCCCACACGTCGAGTGCTCTGAAGCGAATTTTTGACAAATGAGACCACTTCAAAAAACGAATTGGCAAAAAGGACCACCTGCGAGTGGAATTGGCAAAAGTGCGTGGCGGCAGGCCAGCCAGCCGACACGTGGCACATGCTGCCACGGTCGGAGGCGGCAGGCCCTGCCGCCACGGGCCCAGGCGGCACGCTGCGTGCGGCGACGGAACGGATTTTCGGCGGGTACGTGGCGGGCCATGCCGCCTCGGCTGGTGGCGGCACGCCTGTGCACCGACAGCCCGCTGCGCCCCTGTAATGATTACGAGGACACCAACCTGCCGCCTGGGAGGCAGGCGACACCCTGGCCTCCTCACGCCGCGCCCCAGATTCCCTGTCCCAGGCGACCCTAACTCCGAGAAAGCAGGTTATTCGTTACTGTGTAAGGATGTTGATTATACAGTGAGATAACTGCCCTCATTCCAATGCGTCTGATTACAATGATTCCGTATATTTTACGCGCCCGATGCAGCAGCACGAGATCGAGACCTCTCTCCTGGTTCTATTTATAGCAGCTGCTCCCTCACGCTTCATCGCTCAGTTACAACACTTCTAGCTAGTGTGTTGGTCCGTTCGTGAGGTTGCATTAGAGTGATGGCAGATAGTGGTAGTGGTGGTCTCGACCCAAATAGCTCATGGTGTATTCTATATCATGCGGCAAAAGGTTCTTGCGCCAATAGGAGGGAGGGTAGAGCGGCAGTTAGTTTTAGGGATATAATGAGTGAGCGGTACCACGCCGATGCTCTGGGGGGAAATTTAGCCAGATATCAGCTCCCGCCTAGATCCACCGATGAAATTAGGGACGAACTAATGAGGTGGCGTCATAAATGGTAGAGAGTATGTGAGCTAAAAAGAATTGAGTCGGGGCTTCGGGGATTGCCTATCTCAACTACTAGCGATCTGATACAATTTTCAGACGAGGCTTATGCACTTCACGTTGGGGTAATTGATTTACGAGTTTACATAATATTCAAATTAATTTTCATCGTTATAATTTTTGTTTGTCTTTTATTCTAAATATGTAGCTCTGGCCAGCGGACGGAGAGTTTGTGAACAAAAAGATTAAGCACTGTGGCTGGATGAGCATATTGTTTGGGCCACCTGCTAGCGGGTTTCCGGAGTCCAACTTGCACGATGAGTGGATGTTGAGGACAATATCGGAGGGGAAGATTGATGCCGCATTAAAGGGGAACAGTGAGCGGACATCAAAATGGAAGAGTGGTAGCGCATCAAAGGGGAAGACTGCTTCTGCATCGAAGGGGGAGAGTGGTGGCGCATCGAAGCCAGTTGTCGATGAGAACAGTGACGATGACTTTACGCCGAGAAGTCTAGCCAGGTGCAAAAGTATGTGGAAGAGTGGTGGCGCATCGAAGCCAGTTGTCGATGAGAACAGTGACGATGACTTTACGCCGAGAAGTCTAGCCAGGTGCAAAAGTATGTGTAAGAGTGCAGATTCATCAAAAAATGTCGCTGATGAAGATAGTGATGACGACTTCACGCCTCCATCACGAACACGTGGGAGAGCGAAGTGAAGTCGTGGAGTTTAATTAGTTATTTCTATTCGTCTTTTATTATTTCAAGTTGTACTTGTTTCTTGTTGTGAGTTGTATGTTCAATAAATTTCGTCTTAGCGAGTGCGTCCAAAACTCATAATAGGAACATGTCCCGTAGAAAAAAATAGGAATAATTAAGGTACAGATGTAGTAATATGTCTCTCGCGAAAATAAAAAATTACATGTGTCACCCACGGCGTACTCGTCCTCGCCGGGGAGCTCGTGGAGGAGGCGTCGATCGGCCGTACCCGCGGGGTGCCCCAACATTGCGGGGAGGAATGATGGACTCTTCATCATGTTGTTCTGAAGGTTCGGGAGACGGGGTTTGTATGACTGGCTCATACTCTGAATATCCTGGAATTAAACTTGAAGTTGTGCCCGATGGGTCATAACCAAAGAATTCAGTAAGTATTTCAGGAACAGTGTTGGTGTGCGATGGTCCAGCGATTTCTGATCCATGCATGTGGTGACGACCCTGTAATGGGGGATTAGTGTAACCATAACCGGTGAAGGATCGAGAGGTTAACTAGAGGGGGGGTGAATAGGTTAACTACAAATTTTAACTTCTTTTTCAAGTTAACAAGGCAAAGCTCAAATATAGATTATCTAGAGTATGCAACTAGATGGACAATCCTATATGATGAGCAATTACAACTAGCACAAGGTGAGTAATATGACTAAGCTAGTAGTAACAAGTAAAGGTAATTTGAGGAATAACCGAACATAATGACGCGGAGATTTATCCCGAAGTTCACTTCCCAATGGAAGCTAATCTCCGTTGGAGCGGTGCGGTGCCACCAAAGTGGAACACCGAGTAGGCCTCAAATGCTACACCGTATCTCCTTCGAGTCCTTCCACCGATGTGGATAGGCTCGAATCACTATGTTGCCGTTGAGGTTGACAACTAGAACCTTTACAAGGATGAGGCACACTCCACAAGATTGGAGGGTCCTCACCAAATCCCGAGAGCCGCCAAGACTCCGAGAATCAAGATCCACGGGCACAAAAGCACCGGGGATATCAACAAGGCTCCGAGCTCCGATGAACTAAGAGCAACAAGATTCCTAGCTCCAATGAACTAAGAATGACAAGATCCCTATGGGATGAGTGGGTGGATTTCTAATCGGCTCGGTGGAGTTGTAGATCGGGGGTGTCTCCTTCAAATCCCAAAGTATCACGAGCTTTGGTTGGGGATTTGTGGAGATCTTGTTCTTGAGCTTGAGCTTGGTCAATCAATGGTGGTGAGAGAAAGTGTGGGTGAGATTGACAAAGCAAGGAGGTAGGTGGAGGCCTTGTATTTATACCCATGTCTAAAAATACGGCCGTTAGGGGGGATTTCCCTTTCCTGCGTCCCACCCCGGCCTGGGGGCCGGCCTGGCCGGCCTGGGAGCAGCCAGGGCCGGGCCAAACCCACCCCGGCCTGGGGGCCGGCCTGGGGCCGGCGTGGAAGCAGCCAGCCCGACCTGGGGCCGGCGTGGGGCTGGGGGTGAGGCCGGACCCCCACCCGGGCACCCCGGCCTGGAGGCCGGCCTGGGGCCGGCGGGGCCGGACCCCCACCCGAGCAGCCCGGCCTGGGGGCCGGCATGGGGCTGGCGTGGGGCCGGCCAGGGGCTGTGCCAGCCCGGCCTAGAGCCCGGCCAGGCCGGCCTGGAGGCCGGCCAACCCCTTTTTCTTCGTCTCTTTTTCCTTTTTCTTCCCCGTTTCTTTTCTCCTCTTCCTCATCTTTTCCCGTAACTTTTTCTCACTCATTGCTGAGCTTTGTATGATATTTACGGGTCGATATTTTCTGAGTACACTTAGCAAAGCACATTTGTCCATCTATATGTTGTAATCAAACACTCAAAACAGGATTTAGAAACTATGTTCTTTCAATCTCCCCCTTTTTGATGTTTGATGACAACATACGGATTTGCATGAGAGATAATTTTGCATGGCTATTTGTGAGAGAATTAACATATATATTCGTACTCCCCCTATTTGTGTGCCCATAACAATTGACATGTATATTTGATAATCATGATGATGATGAGACTACAACATATTTATGTGAAGTGCAAGAATTAGTTCAACCATGATTTTACCATTGAAGATACACATGTATGAACACAAGTGAGCAATAATGTTTACCACTAGGAAGATCTTACCATAGCATTCTTCTTATGAATAACAACTTCCCTCAATATGGCTTCAACACATTGAAATAGTGAGTGGATGAAATAACTTGATAATCTTGCTATGATCTTCAATAACCATTGTCACACGCATAATAGAGAGTACGATAGATAATTAAGGACATAGTCTTACAATAACACCAAGGTTCACAAACCACACAAATAGTTTCAACTAAAAAAGATAAAAGCAAATCACGAAGATAAGACGCAAATGAATGCATGAAATGCAATGCTATGCGTGAGTGTTTCTCCCCCTTGGCATCATACACCAAAAAGGGAGAAAAATGCAACCCGATCACTCGTCGCCCATCTCATCCTCATCCTCATGGAAGTCCTCTGGAGGAGCCTGACTGGAGCTAGCCTCAGCGGTGGTGTATGGCCCCGCAAAAGAGCCGAGAGAGCTAACATCATCTCCACACCAATAAGTATGATTGGACTTCCACTTCTCCTCGGAAATCTCGTCGGAGCTGGGAGGACTAAGAGGAATCTGGAGAGCAGTCTGGATGGCGCGCTGACGGCGACTAGAGGCCTTCCCTTTGCGATAAGCCTCATAATCCCGATGTTGCTTATCAATGAAAAAGCAGTTCATCTTCTGAAGAATCTTCTTAAGATTAATTGTCTCAGGAGGAGGAGAAGGTGAAGGAGAGCGGCGAGTAACTGACTGGGTGCGGGTGCGCTTAGGCCTTGGCTCATGAGCAGTCTCAATGGGAGCATCATACATAAGAATGTTCTTCTTTGGAGTCACTTTGGCATAGTTGTTGACGAGACCTTCGGGGATGCGGGTCTCAATAAGACGCTGAATGTATGAGCCATAGATGGGTACCCGCTTCTCCTTAACCACATTCTGCATCTCCTGCCACATGTAGTCCAGTACATCCAATTGCTTCTTTGCTTGCATCCGAGACTCAATGTGGAAGAGAAGGTTGATCATCCACTTGCGTACCTCGCCCTTCTCACCAAATTTGGCGTTGATGGTGTTGCGAAGAATGGCGTGTATCATGTACCAATGCTCAGAGAAGAACTTGATCTTAGGAATATGCATGGAGCCGGTACCTTCGGGATAGCAATGACGAATCCCCTCCTTGGCCTTCATAATCTTGTTGGACTCCCCATGAATGCGGAAATAGAATGTATAGTCAAACCGATATTCGGGGATACCCAAGATAGCACCAAACTCATCCATAGTAGCCTCACACTTGGAGCCACCGCTCATCCATATCAAGGTACGCGGGAGACGCGTGGGGCCACCAGAGGCGAAGTGAACTGTGGAGTAGAACTCCCTGAGCAACTCTGGAGAGTACGGATGAGCAAGTGTGTCACCCATGAGAGGAGTGAGGTTGTGGTAGTCCATGATGGTCATAACTTCAGGCCACTTGTTGCGAGTATACTCAATGTCAAAGTAGTGTTGATCCACGTGACTGTGCTGTAGCTTGCCAAGAATAAATTCATGCATAACTTGATGCATCTTGCAATAGAACCGAGGATCCGAGCACGTGCGTTGACCAAACTCATAAGGATTAAATTTCAGCCTAGCTTCCTCAAAATCAGCTGCACTAAGGCCACCCCAGTTTTTTATCACGGGCTCCTTCGGATTGATAGGAATAGAGGATCTCCGTGAGGGAGTAGAGCCAGCAACATCCTGAGCATTCTTCTTGCGAGAGGTGCGAGGACGGAGAGAGCGAGAGGCATCATCGTGAGGAGGAGAATCACCTGAAACATATGATGCATGGAGATGTAGCATGATAATGAGTGCACATGGTCGTTGTTTAGGGGAGAAAAAAATAATTAAGCCATGAATCTATGGGACAACATGGTAAACGAAAGACGAACCCAATAGTTAGTAAACACAATATTATGGGTGTTTGCATCTTATCATAGTATGTGTATTGGATTGTGGGATGTGAAAACAATATTGGGCATGTAAAGATACGAGAGACCATTGGGATGTAAAACTAAGTAGGTTATATCATACACATTATGGCACAATGAGAGAACAATCGCATCAATAATGGTAAAAAAATTGAATGTGCAAAGCTAGGTGAGGCATGGTATCATAGGGCTAGGGCTAGAATACAAGGGGCATGGAACATCAACATGGCATAACATAAGAATAGATGGAACACATGTCATGATCAAATCATAACATATCATAGTGGTATGAACCCTAGCATGAATAGATGGAAAAAAAATTTAGCACATGAACACTAGTACTAGCACACCGATAGAGAGCACTCACATACACCTAAACCATAGAAAAGCCCAAGGAAATTTACCCGAGTTCGAAGCCATCTTCAAACAAAAAGCACTAGGCAATCAAGTGTCCCGATCTCCTCCAATAAGGGGTTAGTGAGAAATCCGTTTGGAGGAGAGGGAGGAGAGGGCCGAGGGCTTGCGGATCCGAGAATTTGGGCGGTGGGGATGGACTATGGAGGTGGGGGGGAGGTGGGGGAGGCAAGAGCACCAAGGTGCTCTAATGGTGGGAGGAGAGGAGGAAGAAGGGGATTGGGGGGCGGTTGGTGGAGGGGAGGGCGTGTGTGCCTGGTGTACTGCGTGTGTGCGTGGTGTGCTGCCCACCCCGGCCTGGGGCCGGGTGGGTGGCCGGCCAGGCCGGCGCAGCGTGTGTGCGTGTGTGAACCCCGGCCTGGGGCCGGTGCGCGGGGGGGGGGGGGGGGGGGGGGGGGGCGGGGCCGGCAGCGAGGCCGGCCTAGCGGCCGAACGCCCCGGCCTGGGGCCGGCTCGGCGGCGGCAGGGGCCGGGGTGGGGGCTTGGGCGCGTGTTTGTGTTTTTTTTTTCGTTGGCAATTTGGTTGGGCTGGTCTAGTGTGTTTTTTTTGTGTTTGAGAATAACAAAAATAAAAAAATGAGCCTACCCAACATATCAAGCCACAACACGCAATACAAAATGAGCAATATTTTAATACAAGAATTTTCAGGAAATATATTCTAACAACATTTTCATGAGTTTGGTTCATAGAGCACTTTTATTTGACCATGTGCACGAATGATATGAGGATGATGACATGCATATGATGTTTTGATTTGTATCCAATGGGAAAGAATGAGAGACGAAATGAGCAACATTGGATACCCATGAAATAGGAAAACAAGTGAAAGAGCAAATGAGTGAACACTCGAACACAAATGTTGTATTGAAAAATTGGCGGTGGCCGTAGCCACCATGTATGAGTATGTTCGATATGTCACCGCGAAGATGTATCTTGGGTGCATTGTCAAGACTCATCATTGAAGCACATGTTGTCATTAAAAATGATCATTTAGGCATGATTTGTTTATTTATGCATTATAAAGGTAGTGTTGGCTCATTGATTGAGCTACACTCCCCCTATGTCTATGCGTGCATCTAAATCCAAATAAGAGTCTAGTAGGGGTGTGTATGCAAGATTTTCAATCAACTAAAATTGCTTGCACATATGATGTTGAGCTCACTCCTCAATTCCTTGAATCTCTTCACATCTAGAGGCTTGGTAAGGATGTCGGCAAGTTGATCTTTAGTGTTGACATAAGAGAGTGAGATATCACCGTTGGCCACATGATCCCGAATAAAATGATACCGAATCTCAATATGCTTGGTCTTGCCATGAAGTACCGGATTGTGACCAATCTTAATGGCACTCTCATTATTACATAAAAGAGGCATTGTCTTAATCTTAATTCCAAAATCCTTAAGACATTGCCTCATCCATAAGAGTTGAGAACAACAACTTGCGGCGGAAATATACTCCGCTTCCGTGGAGGAGGTGGCAATACAATTTTGCTTCTTGGAAGACCAACACACGAGAGACCTACCAAGAAATTGGCAAGCCCCCGAGGTTGATTTTCTATCCACCTTGTCACCTCCCCAATCCGCATCCGAGTATCTGTGGTGACCCAGCACACCACTGCATGTGTAGTGCGCAAGTCAGTGACATAATACTCACAGAAGGACTTATCCGTGAATATTACATCTCTCAGAGTGGTACAACAGAAACACAGCGGGTCCAAGCAAAGCTATAGGATACAAACTTCATTACAAAATCTTGAGAATCTCCTTGATGAATCAAGAAAATCTCCTGCAAAAGAAACATCAGAAGAATCAATTCGAAGCTCCAAGCCGGAGAAGAACTCTAGCTCAGAACTAATCCACTACGGCTGATGTCAGCCTTAAACAATGGCTTACAACTACTAAGTCCAAGAATGGACTCTACCTACACCTTGATAGCTTGTCCTCCACCAGCGTTGTTGATGATGATACTCTACCGACTAAGTAGTAGATCACTCCACGTAGCTCCCTTAGGCAGCGATGGCTTCTCGATGACGACTTCAATAGGGCTTCAACTCTAAGCAAGGGTCAAACGGGATAGAATGAGTAACGAGCGTTACTCAGCAAGTTCATGATATATAGTGGGTGGTTGATACACTAACTACAGCTTTAGACTCGAAAGAGTCATAAGCTAATGCAAGGTTTTGTAAAACTTTCTTCAAGAGGTTGCTTTTAATTCTGAAAACTATGCCCGCCAGATCTTCACAGGATTAGAACTTTCATGGAGTTGCCTTTCCTGCGGCGTTCGCAGCTCCTTCCCGGAACAAGGGGTAACATGTCACATCCTTTTACACTCTGCAGAGGTGCGTTACTTTACCCATGGACGACCAAGACCATGTTGCACAACCAGGCTCGAGATCCTGTCCACTCCCACTCAGGTGTGGGGCCCGGTAGTTGGTCCAAGCCAAACCGTGCTTCTCCGCACAACGCATGCCCACCCATTTCTGCCAGCAGGTTGAACGCCTGATTCCACCCCTCACGATGGAGATCTACGCGCCCCTGGCAGACACTCATAGACCCCAGAGCCCGTGGGACGTAAGGGCTCCCACCCATGTGCATGTAGTCTCGCAAGACCTACAGCGTACGTCTCTGTTAGTCCGTTGACATGCGAACGAGAGAAGTATCACGGCTGACTTACTCCCCCCACAAAAGATCCATGGTCAACGCGAATTTACGGCGCAAGAATCCTGACGGCAGTTGTTGTTAGTTCCTAGGTATTACGTTCCCATGCAGATGGAACCTTCCTTTGACCTATTCATCTTACCATGGTTCCATCCGCCCACCAAACAGAACACTACCACTCGGGTAGTCATTCAATTAGTCATCTTATTATAAAAATAGGATCATGCATTCTTTTTGGAACAGGTGATAATATGATAGGGGTTTTGCAATTAGTTTGTTATGAGATACTGCAAAGGATATGAGCAAGTGATGAACTTTCCTGAGATTGAAATAACCATAATAATCCAGGTCTCCGGGGTTCGAGGGTCGCGTAGAGAAATCCAATCATCTGGAAAATAGCAAAGTAGTCCCGGTAAGGACTACAGAAAATACTGGCAAAATGGTATATGCATAGTAATGAGATGCATCGTGAATTACCCTGGAAACTACCCCAGCTTACAGGTGTAAGCTACGATTGATACAACAAGTTAATCACACAGGTTTGAGGTGAGTTGTTTCGTTACTTGTGGTGATGTTGTTATTACTTGTTTTAGGCTTAAGTGTGTTTCACTTTTATTGAACAAACACTTGTTATTATGTTTAAGTAGAAGTGTTATAACATGGTTAGGTAATAAGATGACATCACAAGGAAAGCAACTATTAAAAAGATAACAGACTCATTTTATTTTATATTCAAAAAGTGTAGAGCTTATGCCCAAGAGTGGATTTGAAAATGATGAACTAGTACAACTAACTCTATCATCACAATACTTGCTAATGACTTATGATGATAAGTTTTAGTAGGTGTAAAAATATGTGGGTTTTATTAATAAGGAAATGATATTAAGATAATTATTGCTGGTTATAATGGAATATTATAGCCTTCCAGTATACCTTTAGCAACAAGTTTATAGGTTAAACAAAATGTTTTGTGTTTGACATATTTGATTTAAAAATGTTTTTCTCTTTAATTTGGTACCTCATTTGAAGTATTCTGAAAATGTTTGAATAAGATATTAATTTATTAATTTTTAATGAATTAAATGATTAGGCAAAATATTGCACACATGAAAACATGATCAAATAAACTTGTAAACATCATAGATGAGTTGCATTTGTTATTTGGAGCATTTTGGTATATAACTTGTATTTTTCTGATTTTATGAATTATTTCTTATTTTTCACAATTTTAAATGATTTAATTAATTAAAGGAAATATTAAATTTTAAACTTTATCAAAGATTTTTGCAAAGTTGATAATTATTTAGATTATATTTTTTATAATCAATTTGGTATATTGTTTATATGTTTCTAAGTTATAGAATTAAAACTATTGATTTAACAAGTTTTAATAATTTTCTGCCAAAAATCAAATTGACAGGTGGGACCGAGGTGTCAGTTTCATTTTAATTAAAAATAAATCAAAAAGAAAAAGAAAAATGCTCCTGACGTCAGCATGACGCCAGGATGACATCATAAGAGGAGAAGATCTCCTGCTGATCACGGATTCGTTCGAATTGGTGCAAATTTGTCGAGTTGAATCCCACCAGTACGTAGAGGACGTTAAGGCGAGCCTAGGGGTGGCGTTGGACAACCATATGGTCACCGGGGTTCTCGCCGGTGAGCAATTTGGCGGCGGCGGTTGGCGGCGCTCGGCGGCAGAGAGGAAATGGAGATTCAACTCCTCAATGGAGAGAACACAGGGTCGTCTCAGCTCACCTTGGAGCTTGCTGAAGAGTCGTAGGAGCAAGACTTCGCCGGAATCGACCGGAATCATCGACGGCCTCCGGCGGCCGGAGATGAACGAGATGATGAAATCCGGTGGCTTCGCGGCGTCCCGGCAAGTGATACTTTGCGGGGAGGTAGAGGAAGGCGAGGCGCAGCTCCCGGTGGTCTCGGTGTCTCCAAGGATGACCGGGAACGACGGCAACGGCCGGCGGCCCTACGGGTAGGGTTAGGGTTTGATGCGCTTCCGTGGGGTATACAGAGAGAGATTGCGAGAGAGTGGGGAAGAAGAGAGAGAGTGAGCGACGCAGACGGCTCCGTGGGGTTCTTATCCTCTCGAATCGGCGGCAGCAGGAGGTGGCCGAGGTGCAGCGACGTCGTGGTCTTCTCCTCTGCCTTCTGGCAGAGGAAGAAGAAAGAGAAATAAAAGGATAATTTCGATAACCCCCTCAAGTTTTGGTGATTCACAGAAATGTCCTTCTGTTAATGAAAACTGAAAAGAAACCCCTGTTTTAAGGGCCTATTGGCAAACATAAAAATTAATAAAAATCATATTTGGAAACTTTATCAAATTTACAATCTCACCATGTTGTCCTTTTTCAATTTTGAGCAATATTTAATTTTTATACTTAGGGTGCTAGATTAAGTGAATTTTGTTATTTCTCACCATTTATTTGATTAAATGGATTTAAAATTATTTTAGGCATGATTATTATGATCAAACACAATAATCATGTGGTTAACAAAGTGGTGTAATCATAATTGGACAAATTTGGATGCAATCCCTTTTGGAAAATAGTTTGATAACACTACATAGTAGTGTTTTTATGTGTTATGGAAAATTCACCAAACATGGAATATTCTTCCAAGTCCTACCCAATACTTTGGTTAGCAAATGTACTTGTTTTCTTTTATAAAACTTTGTAGTTTTCATAACTGATCTCTTCACAATTTTTGATTGAAATTCTCTTAGGAAAGAGTTTGGTAAATTACTTAGTAGTGTTTTTCTTTTATTCATTGTTCATAAAATCACCATGTAGAGAGTTTTATTCTAGATCATGCCAAATGATTTTAGTGGTTGAATAGACTTATTTTCCTTCATGTATCTTTGTGGTTTTTGTAGTCCTTGATTAAATGGAAACCTGTGTGGCTTTGGAATCTTGTTGGTTTGTTTTCCACACAAGTTTCAAGTATGGCTTTTATGCTCTGTTTGTTTTACAACATGTATTCAGTTGCATAATTATGTATAGATGGATTTTTTTGTTATTACACTTTTGTATTATGAATGGGAATGATTTGGAAGACAAGGTGTTCATCTTGCTACCATTAACCTCCACATATCACAGACAAGTGGATGTAATGGCTGGTTATTATTTCATAATGGATAATTATTTCCATTATAGATATTATTATGAGCTCCTCATTTCTGATGAGTTTGTCAGAGGTTATTGGTTCTCTGATATCCTAATGATTCACTGGATAATTTCTTATGCTCCCCTACTGGGGCAGTGTTGCTTCCTGTGCTCTTCTGTTGCTTGATGTTCTTCTCTCTAGTTGCCACTAGTCTTCTGGTACTGCCTTTGTCACTTGCAAGGAATATCATCTCTGGGATTCCAACTTCAATTATCTCACCCTTGTGGTGAAAACAAACAGTTATTCCAAGCAAAGATTTTACTTGGATAATTATATTGTGGTTTCTTGTTTCCTTAGGGTTATTCTTTCTATTGGTTGATGATAAAAGGAGTGTAAGTGTAGTTTATAACATCAGTTAGCCTTAAGCATATAAGAAGAATCTGTTGACAAGTTTGCAAGGCTTGTCCCCAAATTTACTTTTCATATACAAGAGACTGAGATGTACTAGGTTATTTAATTCTTCTGTTTGTTTGTGTATGACTCTCAAGTGTTTGAGTATACAAAAGTGATCTGTTAACAAGGTTGCAAGGCTTGTTATCAAACTACTTCTATATAGCACTAACATTGGAATACCATACTATTTCAAGAGGTTTAATAAGATTAGATCAAAGTAGTAAGAGTTCCCAAGTACTCTTATAGTAGCTTAGAGTAGCACTTCTAGCACACTCTAAATAATCTTCTTGAATATCTTCCTGTGGTAGTTCCTCCTTTCTTGTGAGTTGCTTCTCTTGCAGAATAACTTGGAGAAGATTGGGAAACAAGATACATTGGTCTAGCAACATAACAAGATCTAGGTTAAGAGTTATTTCATGCTTTTATTATCCTTACATACATTTCTTGTTTTTCTTCCCATTGTATAAATACTTGTCTCATACATGATTGGTTGTATCTAGCTTCCAATCCAATTCCTCTAATAGAGGTTATATCCTTTTGTTATTCATTACTTGTATCCAGAGATGCTTTAGTTTATGAATGTTATTTTGAATAGAGATGTGGAATGCTTATGGAAGGCTGACTTAATATAGGGAGTTGATCAAATGGTTCATTGATGTGTTGAGATCTCATATGCTCACTTGTATAAGATGAATGAGACAATGAGCATGAGAATATTATTAAGGTTTAATGACTGATGTCATAGTTGTTATTTGTTCTCCCAGGTGTCATGATCTACTTTATATTCATCCCTGTATTAACTTTGTCATTCATAATGAAGATATAGAGGTTTGGAAATATCATATGTAATGATCAGGGTTTATCAGTGGTTGAAGAAGATTTATTTCTTCTTGTAGATACTTCTGTTATGATTGAGGAGATATGTACATATTCGATAAATATGTTAATACAGTTATTATGTCATTTCCCACTTGTGGGGTTTAAGTTAATACTTGTTTGAATCACTTGTGTTCTATTGAAACTTTGTTATTTACTTGTGATGGTTCACTTAGTAGTTCCTAAATAATTTAGAAAGATGTTGTATGGATGGTTTATAACTTAAGAGTTATTGTTTGAGAAAACATAACACCTCTGTTGATGAGATGGTTCAATTGTATATCACTTATTGGTGGAAGTATGATCATCAGATATTTGATTTGGATACTCACCCCTCTATGAGTTCTAGATACCTAGTGATTTATCCCAAGTCACTTTAAGACTTGTGGTTAAGGTTGTTATGAATTTGTGTTGGTCACAACCAATTATGGTTTGTGTAACCAGACGATTTGGTTTCTTAAGATACTTGTTATAAAGATCACTCCAAATGTACTCTTGACTAGATGAACTAGACCTATCTCATCATGTCAAGTGAAACATTGGTCACTTTGGTTCGTTTAAACTTTCGCGCCAAAATTTCCCGTACTTTTAGATGCATGCTTTGCAAATGCACATATTAAATTTGGATCCTTATAACTTCCCAAACACTGGGATGTTACAGTATCCCACAAGATCAAAAGTTGTGTTTGATGGATACCAAAGACCATGAGTGGGAGTGTCAACCAAGTACCTAAGAATCCTCTTGACCGCAATCATATGGCTTTCCTTGGGGTTAGATTGAAATCTTGCACACAAACCCACACTAAACATAATGTCCGGTCTAGATGCACAAAGGTAAAGCAAAGATCCAATGATGGATCGATAAAGTTTGGGGTCTACCGGTATACCTTCATGATCCAAAGAAAGATTTGTGGTTGTTGGCATTGGATAAGGTAATGGTTTGGCATTGATCATATCGAATTTATTGAGCATGTCTTGAATATATTTGGCTTGACAAATAAAAGTCCCTTCATGATATTGCTTGATCTCAAAACCTAGAAAGAATTTTAATTCTCCCATCATAGACATCTCAAATTCACTTGTCATTAGTTTGGCAAATTGATCTACAAAACTCACGTTAGAGGATCCAAATATAATATCATCAACATATACTTGGCATACGAAGAAATGTCCATCTACACTTTTGGTAAAGAGAGTGGGATCAATTACCCCAAGTACGAAACCACGATCTACTAAGAACTCCTTTAAGTGATCATACCAAGCACGTGGGGCTTGTTTGAGGCCATACAAAGCCTTATGGAGGAAGTAGACATGGTTAGGATACTTGGGATCCTCGAATCCCGGAGGTTGTTTAACATATACCATTTCACTTAAAGGTCCATTTAGAAAAGCACTTTTAACATCCATTTGATGCAAGATGAAGTTATGACTAGTGGCAAATGCAAGTAATATACGAATGGATTCAAGCCTAGCTACGGGAGCGAAAGTTCCACCGTAGTCAAGTCCTTCGACTTGAGAGTAGCCTTGAGCAACCAATCGTGCTTTGTTGCGAATCACTTGCCCATGCGAATCTTGCTTATTCTTGAATACCCATTTAGTTCCAATGATATTGTGATCCTTGGGTCTTTCCACTAGTGACCATACTTTGTTTCTCTCAAAATTATGGAGCTCATCATGCATGGCTTGAACCCAATCTTCATCTTCAAGAGCATCATACACTTTGATGGGTTCAACATGAGAGACATATGAGTGAATACCACAAAACTTGAGTACTTTTCCACGAGTGGAGACACTTCTTCCCAAGCCACCAATGATATTCTTTTGATATAGTGACTTTTGTTGCAATCTTGATGCTTGACGAGACATGATACGAACTAGAGCAACATCGGGATGTTCATTAGGTGGAATATCCTCATCATTTCCTTCATCAAGACCATTGTCCACCCTTATTGGAGTTCTTGGTGAAGTATCACCAAGACCATTTCCACCATTATCATTGGGTGGATCTTGATCACTTTCTTGATGGGAGGTATCCACATGAAGATCTTCTTCTTGTTCTTGGTTTACCATTTGATTGGTGGTTGATGTAGAGGGCTCCACTTGCGTAGAGCTAGTTCCATCCTCATTTGCCACAAGGTGTCCCTCAATGGGTATAAGTGGACCTACACCCATTCTTCCTATGGCTATGGAGGATGGTTCATCACCTACATCATCACAATCAATTTGCTCCACTTGGGAGCCATTATCCTCATAAAATTCCACATTCATAGATTCTTCAACACACCCGGTGGATATGTTGTAGACTCTATAAGTGTGGGAGTTCATGGCGTAACCAACAAAAATACCTTCAAAAGTTCTAGCATCAAACTTAGACAATCTAGTTCCCTTTATGTATACTTGGCATTTGCACCCAAAAACTCGAAGGTATGAGAGATTGGGTTTGTTACCGGTTAGAAGCTCATATGGAGTCATGCCAATCATCGGACGAAGGAAGAGTCGGTTAGATAGATGACAAGCGGTGTTGATAGCTTCGGCCCAAAAGTTATATGGGGATTTGAACTCGGCCATCATAGTTCTTGCCATATCAATAAGTGTGCGATTCTTCCTCTCCGCAACACCATTTTGTTGAGGGGTGTACGCGGCGGAATATTGATGTCTTATCCCCTCATTACCCAAGAATTCATCCATGGTGTAGTTCTTGAACTCGGAACCATTGTCACTCCTAATGGATAAGATCTTGGTGTCATGTTGGCGTTTCACTTCGGTAGCCCAAGTAATGAATCTTTCTTGAGTTTCGCTCTTCTTCTTGATATAGAAAACCCAAGTGTATCTTGTATAATCATCAACAATAACCAAACAATATTTCTTGCCACCAAGACTATCATATGTGGGAGGACCAAATAGGTCCATGTGAATGCGCTCAAAAGGTCTTGTTGTGGCGATGATTGATGTCTTAGGATGATTCTTCTCATGCATCTTTCCGGCAATACAAGAGCTACAAGGACGATCTTTGGAAAAATTCACACTTTTTAGTCCTACCACATGCTCACCCTTCACAAGAGTTTGTAGATTTCTCATACCGACGTGGCCTAGGCGATGATGCCAAAGCCACCCCACATCGGATTTAGCCATTAGACATGTGGCAATATGTGTAGTTTCTTTCGAGAAATCCACTACATACATACCGTTTTCCACAAATCCAACAAAGGCTACTTTAAGAGAAATAGTGTGAAGGACAAGCACATGGTGACGCCCAAATACATATGTAAAATTGCACTCACAAAGTTGCAAGACGGAAAGAAGATTATAGCCAAGGGACTCAACAAGGAGGACTTTCTCAATGGATGAATCCGGAGAAATGACCACCTTGCCATGTCCCAATACCTTAAGTTGTGAGCGATCACCAATAGTTACATGAGAAAACTTGAGAAGTTGGAGTTTCAAGTCTTCTAATACTTCTTTGCTTCCGGTCATGTGTGCGGAACAACCGCTATCAATCATCCATGATGTTCCACCGGAAATGCAACCCTACAATGAATCAACTTCTTGTCTTAGGTACCCATTTTTGGATGGGTCCTTTTTTGTTAGTCACAAGGGTCTTGGGAACCCAAATAGCATGCTTGTAATCATCACCATATGAGGTGACTACATACTTTGCATAAACATGACCATCAATAGATTTAAGAAGCACATAGGATGGGTTATATTTTCCCGCAAAGTTGTTGTGAGTAGTAGTGTCCTTAGGAACAATACTTTTAGCAATAATATCAAACTCATCTTCCTCATTAGCCAACTCCCCCTCCTTCACAAAAACAATAGAGTTAGTGGAGGGAGTTGACTTCTTCTTGTAGGCCACCTTCGATGTGGAACCAAAACCAAGGCCTTCTTTATCAACAACTCTCTTATGATTACTCAAAAGATCATTGAGGTTCTTTTGGCCTTGGATGCATGTGGCGAGGCCTTTGTTGAGTTGTGTCTTCAACCTATTGTTCTCCTCAATGAGAGTTGCCTTGACACACAAAGGGTTAGTAGCACAAGAGTTTTCATTCACAACTCTAACTTCTTTTAAGGTTTTGAGCTCATTTGAGATAGTACGATGATCAATTTTAAGCTTATCAAAATCCTTAATGAGTTCATTATACCCTTGGTTAGTTGCATCATTTAAACTCATGAATTCCGTTACCTTAGCAAAAGCATGTTAACAATCAAGTTTAACTTTAGCTATGTCAATTGCAAAGGTTTCTTCAATGCTCTCTTTAAGGCAATGTGATTCATCTAGAGCTTTCTCAATCTCCTCAATTTTACTAGCATCATCACGAGCAAACTTTTCAAGTAACATTATTCTCTCCTCATGTTCATCAATGAGGCCATGTGCCTCACTTAATTGATCCATGAGAGAGACAAAGATGGATTTAGTTTCTCCTTCTAGTTTTTCAACAAAGTTTGTCAAGGGGTCTTCCTCGACACAATTTAGTAGTGAAGGAATAGAGGAGTTAGCAAGTTTAAGTGTAGGGGTCACCTTTGGGGGTATACCCTTGGCCATGAAGCACTTGTGAATCGAGGGGCCCTTGTTGTCATTTGGGTTGGAGAAGAGAGAGCTTAAGTTAGGAGGTATGACGCCCCTAGCCATGGCCGCCATACCTACTTGTTCGCCTTCACCATCACTCTCTTCACCACCGGAGGTGTACTCGACTTCTTTAGCAATCATTGCCCTAGGAGGGCCTCTCTTGATGAAGTTCTTGGACTTGGGAATGAAGGTGGATTTCTTGATAAGTCTTCCTCCATTCTCAATTCTACTCTTGAAGGGACACTCGGCAACGAAGTGCTCGGAATCTCCACAATTGAAGCAAGTTCTTGCTTTCTTCGTGCTCGAGGATTCCTTCCCTTTGTTCTTGGTGGCATTGGATCTAAAGTCTCCTTTCTTCCACCACTTGTGTTGAGCAAGAGCCAAGCATTCTTCATGCGAAGTCTTCATCTCTCTCTCGGAGACCTCATGAGTAGATCCACCATCATCACTTGAATCATTATCTTCATGGGAGATGACATTGGCTTTCAAGGCAAGAGATGCTTTCTTTGCTCCGTTTACACGAGCCATGACATCATCGGAAGTTTGCTTCATGACCTTTAGAGTGATAAAGAGACCCAAAACATCATTGGGGGATAGGTCCAAGTAGTCGGCCTTTGCTTGTACATTCATCACCATATTTTCATTGTATGGCATCAAGGTGAGTAGAAATTTCTCCTTGACCCAATTCTCCGTGCAATCCGTGAATCCACTATCTCTCATATCATTTACAAGAGCCTTGAGTCTTCTAAACATGTCTTCTATGTTCTCTCCATCACCCAAGTGAAAGTGTTCAACTTTTCTTTGAATGATTGACTTCTTGGATCTTTGGAGGTTGACATTGCCGTCAAACATATCAACAATACCATCATAAGCTTTCTTTGCACTTGTGAAGAACCGGATGTGCTCAACTCCTTCCTTTTCCATTGCCCTCTCCAACATGTGCAAAGCATGAGCGTTGAGTTGCTCATCAATGATGTCACTTGAGCTTAGATTTGCGGGATCCTTTGGCTCATATCCTTTTTCAACAATTCTCCATATTTGCATTGAAGAGCTGCACATGTAAGACTTCATGGAATCTTTCCAATTAGTAAAACGATGCCGATCCACCAAAGGAGGTGGACCTAGATGAGTAACATGTGGATGTTGTACATTAGGAGCATTGTTATATGCATAGCCAAAAGAATTGCCACCACTACCATTTGATGGTGCACCATTATTTAAAGGTGAAGTTGTATCACTTCCTTCTTTAGTTGGCAAGGGGTTTCCATGTTCATCTAAGATAATCTTTTCACTAGGTTGCTTAGATGGAGATGTCAATTCTTTTATTAGTCCCTCCATCTTCTTCTCGGAAGATTCAATCATAGCTTGGATTAGCTTTTGAATCCCATCCATGGTGACAGGATCATCGGCCATCCTTACCTCCTCTTTAGGCGGTAAAGCCTATTATAAAGAGACGAGGCTCTGATACCAATTGAAGGATCGAGAGGTTAACAAGAGGGGGGGGGGGGGTGAATAGGTTAACTACAAATTTTAACTTCTTTTTCAAGTTAACAAGGCAAAGCTCAAATATAGATTATCTAGAGTATGCAACTAGATGGACAATCCTATATGATGAGCAATTACAAGTAGCACAAGGTGAGTAATATGACTAAGCTAGTAGTAACAAGTAAAGGCAAGTTGAGGAATAACCGAACATAATGATGCGGAGATTTATCCCGAAGTTCACTTCCCAATGGAAGCTAATCTCCGTTGGAGCGGTGTGGTGCCACCAAAGTGGAACACCGAGTAGGCCTCAAATGCCACACCGTATCTCCTTCGAGTCCTTCCACCGATGTGGATAGGCTCGAATCACTATGTTGCCGTTGAGGTTGACAACTAGAACCTTTACAAGGATGAGGCACACTCCACAAGATTGGAGGGTCCTCACCAAATCCCGAGAGCCGCCAAGACTCCGAGAATCAAGATCCACGGGCACAAAAGCACCGGGGATATCAACAAGGCTCCGAGCTCCGATGAACTAAGAGCAACAAGATTCCTAGCTCCAATGAACTAAGAATGACAAGATCCCTATGGGATGAGTGGGTGGATTTCTAATCGGCTCGGTGGAGTTGTAGATCGGGGGTGTCTCCTTCAAATCCCAAAGTATCACGAGCTTTGGTTGGGGATTTGTGGAGATCTTGTTCTTGAGCTTGAGCTTGGTCAATCAATGGTGGTGAGAGAAAGTGTGGGTGAGATTGACAAAGCAAGGAGGTAGGTGGAGGCCTTGTATTTATACCCATGTCTAAAAATACGGCCGTTAGGGGGGATTTCCCTTTCCTGCGTCCCACCCCGGCCTGGGGGCCGGCCTGGCCGGCCTGGGAGCAGCCAGGGCCGGGCCAAACCCACCCCAGCCTGGGGGCCGGCCTGGGGCCGGCGTGGGATGTCGTGGAGGCCGGCGTGGAAGCAGCCAGCCCGACCTGGGGCCGGCGTGGGGCTGGGGGTGAGGCCGGACCCCCACCCGGGCACCCCGGCCTGGAGGCCGGCCTGGGGCCGGCGGGGCCGGACCCCCACCCGAGCAGCCCGGCCTGGGGGCCGGCCTGGGGCTGGCGTGGGGCCGGCCAGGGGCTGTGCCAGCCCGGCCTGGAGCCCGGCCAGGCCGGCCTGGAGGCCGGCCAACCCCTTTTTCTTCGTCTCTTTTTCCTTTTTCTTCCCCGTTTCTTTTCTCCTCTTCCTCATCTTTTCCCGTAACTTTTTCTCACTCATTGCTGAGCTTTGTATGATATTTACGGGTCGATATTTTCTGAGTACACTTAGCAAAGCACATTAGTCCATCTATATGTTGTAATCAAACACTCAAAACAGGATTTAGAAACTATGTTCTTTCAACCGGCCGCCATCTCGGCCCATGTAGACTCTATAGTATCCTGATTATGAAAACAATTCGTAAATAATAGGCTTGGCATGTAGGATATTTAATGATGTGTCCTCGTACGCAATGATTTGTTTGAGATTCGAAAAAAAATCAACATACTTGTGTCGTGTGGAACCGCTCCGAACGACACTCGGGTCGATCCATATTTTGCCCTAAACCAGCTCCCGTCCCCTCCCATGTAGTTTCCTGTTCACGTAAAAAATTTATAAGTAATGGATGGTACGATATTATGACTTAGTATATATTTAGTAAAAAGAAACACCTGTGTTGTGTTGCGCATATGCGAACTCTCGCCTTCAGTATAGGAGTATCGTCCTCCGTACGGGCTCGCATGTGGAAAAGGATTCTCCTCCTATTGTAAGCATCATCATACGTGAACAAAATATTGCATATGTGTACAACTAAAAAAATAGAGATATGAAAAAATTATATTTGTTTACTGTAAGATAAGACCTGTGTGCCGTCTTGAAGAAGAGGCGAGTCCTGTCTCGGAAATGTTGGCGCGGTATTCCTAACCGACATGGTACGACGCGGATGGATCGTGCGTCGCTGGCTAGTGCCCACCTCACTTGGTCTGGATGATGGCGCGTCCGGCATGTCGTAAGCTTGCGGGATAACGTCACCATCTCTCGTGCAACCAAATCTTCTAAGACCGGTCATGGCTCTATTTAAAATGCGTCTAACTAAGGACTTGCCAGTTGTAGAATCCATATTAGCTAGTCCTAAAATATGTTGCGAATCCCGGGCGAATTCGCGATAGTCGGCAACGTGAACAAAATAAAATTGGTATAACATAAAATGATAGAATTCGAAGCAGTAGCAATTAACAAAATAAATATAATTAGTTAACATTGTTAGTACATATTTATATAAATGTGTATACCGTGGTTTCACGCTCGTAAGATGATGACAGTTGAATCCCTCGAACCAACTGGTCGTCTCGTGTGAGCTCTTATGTCCTTGGTGGTGGAGCGGCCGTAAGCAGAGTACGCGCGCTATTGTAATACCACCGATTGTATATTGGGGTTGTATGATGGTCGTACGGTCTGCATAATTTTTGAAAGGTCAATCTTAATTTAATTAGCATGTTTGTGTGAAGAATAAATAGAAAGACTAAAGTACCTATTTTCTGGAACAAAATTTGACGACGCTTCATTGTTCCACATCTGTATCCAGGACATATTACGAGTACTCCAGTCACAACAATTTTGGCCTTTATTGTCTTGCCTAAAATCAAATGTAGAGAATTTTCTTTATTAAAATGACCAAGCATAATATTGATAAAATAGCATGAGGCATTAAACTTACGTATGTATATCCTCGGCCACTCGTCTCGGTGGTGGTGGAGGGACAGCTTGATAGAGACCAAACTGCCGCATGACACGCTCGGGATTATATGGCTCAACCATCCACATAAATAGTAGAGTGCAGCGTGTCATCCACAAGTGAGTATCTCTCAAGCAATCAGGTGTCACCGGCTGATCACACCATATAGCATGTAGATCAGCATTGGTCCACGGGTTCCATGTGACGCTCGTCTCCTCTAGACGCTCGAACTCTTCATGGTATTCGGGGTAGCTACCATGTACCACGACTGTGGACCACCGTCTTCTAGCATGTGTCCACCGACTTGCACAAGTAAGTGGGGCATGTTCTTCCCGTCTAAAATTGTATGGGTAGATTTTCTCTCGATTGTCTATTAGGGGACGTCCAACCGGAAGGTACTCCCACGACCATAGCTGGAGAAACTCATAGCTAACAGCAAGGACATGACCCGTTTTTGCTGTCTTGGTTTTCTTGGTGGCGTCACATAACCCCCTATACGTATATGCGAGCATAGCTGAACCAAAACTGTATGTTGGGTATTCTGGTAAAGGGTTATCTGCTATATTCTCCGCAATCGTAATGAGACTGGGGAAAACTATGTCACCGTGTGAGGAAGGAAACATCATACCGAAGAGATACAACAGATAAGCAAATAGATGCTTCCGTTGCCTATCAGGTGATGCATTGGCAGGAATTTCACGAAAATTGTTTACCAGCCATGGTATAGGTACACCTCTAGGACGCGCGCCACTACGTGTGTTCGGTGGCATATTGACCCCTAGCCTCATTTCTAGTTTATCATTCCAGTGAGTAGAATATGCTCGAGGGACCACCGGGTCACCGCTTATTGGCAAAGCAGTGATTAATGAGACATCTTTAAGGGTAGGTGCCAACTCCCCACAACGTAAGTGGAAGGTGTGTGTCTCGGCTCTCCAACGATCAACAAGAGCTGACATAAGAGATGGGTCTAACATTATCCTCTCCTCGCTGGACGTAAGCTTAGAATAAGCAAGAAGTCCATATGCCCGAAGGTGGTCAACGAATGCATCACATGGCCAATTGTGCTTAATGGTTCGCAGCCTAAAAGCCTGCGGGGGTTCTATATAGGCCCGAGGGTCTAACCAGAGGTGGCAACGGTGTCCGGCGTCCCAAGAACCCTGCAACAGCTCTGGCACAGGAGAAGCCATTACCTGCATAAGGAGTACACATTTATTAAAATACATAAGGAGTACATATTTATTAAAATACATAACGAGTACATATTTATTAAAAGGCATAACGAGTACATATTTATTAAAAGGCATAAGGAGTACATATTTATTAAAAGGCATAAGGAGTACATATTTATTACAATACATAACGAGTACATATTTATTAAATCATGCGTTGTTGATGTCGCGGTAGGGGCACTCCCGTCGCGGGTGCCCCGGGCATCTGCAAACGCGACACCGACGTGGTTCTCCTGATTGATTATGGTCCATGTCGTTTCTATGACGCCGAGACTGACGTCGACCTTTTGCGGTTCTCTTCAATGCCGGGTTCGGAACCCATATTTCGATTCTTTCCGGAAACATATGCCTATAGTGGCCCTGAATACCTGGAGTCTAGAACTCGGCACTCCAGGTGTTGAATAGGTTTGACATGTTGAAGTAAGGAGATATGTATTGCTCAACACTTATGTTCTGTTCGGCAGCCGCCCTCAGAACATGGCTACACGGGAAGTGCAATAGTTTCGGCTTGTTGCACGTTCAGTCACACGCGGATGGCCCGAGGGTAACAACTTGCTTTCTTGCTCCTCTATGGTGGCCTTTCACCCACTTTGCTCGTACGTTGATTTGCCACTTATGCCTAAGAGCATCCACTCGCGTGCAACCATGGCTTCGAGATTTATCTACCTTCTCATTCAGATGGCGTTGAATCTTTTCGGACCATGCCTTGCTCATTGCAACTTGTACATTGGCGACCATGACTCTGTCTCCAAAGTATGACATAGTCCGGCTCCAAGTTTCTTCAATAAGTGCGGTGATTGGGAGGGCTCGAACACCTTTAAGCACGCCATTGTACACCTCTGACATGTTGCTTGTCATTATGCCGTAGCGAGTCCCAGTGTCGTGAGCCAGTGCCCACTTATGTAACAGAGGGCAATTCTCACCAATCCACTCGGACAAATTCATTGCCGGCCTACTACCCCTCCGGTCTTCTCCTGCAGCAACCTCGATCTGTGAATTGATTGCCGCCTAGATTGCATTCATCTTCGCAGTTGTTTTCTGCATGCACGTCCTCTTGAATTGCTTGAACCAATCCTTGTTCTTGAACTTTGAGTAAAAATTAGCGGCCAAATGCCGCATACACCATCTTGTCTCTAGATCGGGCCACCCCCAAACAGGATCCGTTGACTGCTTGATTACATCGAGCGCGCTCAATAGGCCCGTGTTTCGATCAGAGACGATGCAAACATCGGCACGATCTTGCACGACTCCCATCTTGACGCAACTCAGGAACCACAACCAGCTATCTCTGTTCTCGCTCTCTACCAAAGCATATGCAATAGGAAGGAGCTGGTTATTTGCATCTGCCGCAATCGCCACCAGGAGTGTCCCCTTGTACTTTCCAGTGAGAAAGGTCCCATCAATTGATAGTACCGGACGGCAATGACGGAATGCCTGTATAGTCTGGGGGAATGCCCAGAATATACGGTCAAGGATAATTGAATTTTCCTCCGTTGGGTGTCCACGAGTTTTCATGAATATTTGAGTCCCAGGGTTAACATCTGCTATCTGTCGTAACAGTTTGGGGGCCAGGTCATAGGCCTCCTCATAAGTGCCATACAATTTCTGAAAAATGGCCTCTTTGGCTCGTCTAGCCTTACCATGGCTGACGGGGAAGCCAATCAGATCGGCCGCAGTCGTTTGCAGCGTCTTAATACTCATATTTATATCTGCTGTCACCGCCGCTAACATGATTTCTCCCACATATTTAGCAGTCACATTGCGGTGCTCCGCAAGAGTCCCTACTAGCTCGCAGCTATGGGGTACTATTTTTGAGATATACCAAGGCTGACATACCCCAGGGCTCTGGCGAGCGATCACCCTTCCCTTGCAACCATCAGCCAAAAAGATGCATACGACCTTCAACACAGTTCTGTCGGACTGCTTCACTTTATGTTGGCGAGATATGCCCAGTGCATACCTCTTGATTGCCGTGTCAGCAGAGGCCTTGTCTGGAAAAGTATGCCCTTCCTGCAGACTGTCCTCTCCCAGGCCCGGAACCGAGTGAAATTCATTGTTCATGGTCATTGTCGTCAAAAACTGATGGTCCAGCGGTGCTGCTACCGCCCTCCGAGAAGGACCAGGCTCTTCTTCATCTGAGGATGGTGACGACGAAGAATGACCATCATCGTCATGGTCCAGCGCCTCCGGCAGACCCGCCACATGTTCGCTGATGTCAACGACAGCTGACCAGTATCCTGGGTGAAAGACACCCTCAGACACATTATGGCCGCCTGTTGCCTCCGATGGGCCGGTGTTGGCAGCTGTGGTGATGGCCAGCTCGACCTCACCAGCGCCGCCACTGCATCCGACACCATCATCGCGGGAAAAAAACTGGACATACACCATCGGCTCTCCATACATGGCGGAACCAGCAGTGGTTGTGAAGCTCATGTACATCCTCCAGTTCCCTTCCGATTTCACCTCCTTCAGTCCCCATCGGGGAACCCCATCATTCCCTTCTACCACGATGAAGGCCTCAACCCTCATCGTGTTTCCATGCTCGGGCTTAAAGAATCTGCGGATACGTTTTCTGACATCCCCAAAATCTTTATTTACCATATCTTTAATTACTATACTTAACGGGTCACAGTTTGACACGTCGACACCAGATATATCATCGTGTGCGATGTCCCCATAGAACACTTTCAATATTTTCATCATACCTACCGAACAACCATATTTAGAAGAACAAAATTAATATTGCATTCAATTATTTCATTATCACATTTTTAATATAGCTGACCCGACTAAAATTTTACTTATTATATTTCATATTGCATGTGCATTTATTTTATTTCAATACCCATAAATACTCGCATCATAATTATTTTGTACTGTTTAACTTATTTATTTTATATTGCATGTGCATTTATTTATTTCAATATCCATGAATACTCGCATCATAATTATTTTGTACTGTTTTACTTATTAAATTTTATATTGCATGTGCATATATTTTCTAGCTTCGTCACGGCTCCCATGCAATCCATAAATATTTTCTGGCATTCGTAATTATTTTCCATGCAATCCAGACCGTAATAATTATGACTTAATGTTAGCGTGAAGAAAATTAGTAACATCTTCGCTTAATTATTTTGCACAAATGGTAAATTATTTATTGCATGCAATTTTTTTATTATCATTAATATAGCTGACCCGATTGAGATTATTTTCTAGCTGCCTCGTGCCTCCCGTGCAAATACGATATCCATAAATATTTGCGGTTATCTAATGGATGTATACACATTTGAAAACAATAACCGACTATAGTAAGTATAAGTTAATGATAGCGCGAACTACATCATACCACAGCTAGATAGAGCTAGCACTATAACACCTATATCTACGTCACCTAAATTTCTAAAACAGTTACAACAACATGGCTACCTACGAGCTATAAAACAAACTATTTTACACTAATTTCTACATTCTAAATATTGTAATTATAAGTGTATGCCAAAACAAGTAAATACACTCTAAATCATGTACCTAGTTGTTGAACCTCTTGGTTCAAAGATCGTGAAATAATGTTTAAGAAGAGCAGCTCGTTACTCTCTTCTCCCTTTCTTACTGCCTTGCACACACACGAGCTGATGTGATCGAGAGAGCGGCAGCACAAGAGAGTGAAAGAGAGCGGCAGCACAAGAGAGCGAGAGAGCAGCAAGTGTTGTGAGAGAGCGTGTGAGATAGCTGGTGTGAGAGAGCTGCTGTGAGAGAGCTCGTGTGAGAGAGCTGCCGTGAGGACCAGCTGCATATAAATAGGCAAGACTCGACACGGTGAGCTGCATGCGTGCATGGTGAGCTGCTGTGTGAGAATCTGTACAATTATTAGACTATACGCGTAGAAGTTTGGGCAATTAACGATCTGTGCTCCCTCCCCGCAATCAGCGCTGTCTGTCCGAAAAGAAATCACCGCGCACCGCGCCAGCCACGCGAACGAATCTCACCTCCGTGCTTTCTCCTCCACCGAATAATGATAACAGTGTCCACCACCTAAAAAAGCTCCTCGGAATCAGTGTAGTTTGTCCTCCACCGAGCTGGCTTGTGGCTTTTTCTGCGCGGAAATTGCGCCCGCTGTCGACCACGCGGGCAGCGTGCCGCTCGCCCGTCCTCGTAATCAGCGTCCCGCGCTGCGTGTGCAGTTCGCTGTCGGCCAGGGAATCTTGGGCGCGGTGAGAGGAGGCCAGGGTGCCGCCTGCCTCCCAGGCGGCAGGTTCCCGTCTCGTAATCATCGCCATGCAGAAATTCCGTTTCCGTCGCCGCATGCAACGTGCCGCCTGGGCCCGTGGCGGCAGACCCTGCCGCCTCCGACCGTGGCAGCATGTGCCACGTGTCGGCTGGCCAGCCTGCCGCCACGGCACTTTTGCCAATTCCATTCGCAGGTGGTCCTTTTTGCCAATTCGTTTTTTGAAGTGGTCTCATTTGTCAAAAATTCCTCTGAAGCTGGGTACATCTTGTTGTCACGCTTGTTATCCAATTCCGTGCGAGCACCATCACTTCTAGTTGCCCATTAATTAAACTCCATTGCTAGCCCGATGGTGCTGGCGTGCACCCGACCATGATACTTTTGGAGTTGCATAGGATCCCACAAGTTCTCAATTGATTTATCCAATCCTGCAGCATGGAACTATATGTTATATGAGGTAATAGTTCCAATCAACTTTAGATTATTAATATGCAAGATAAAACAACATCAATATTTGCAAGCAACCAGTAATTTTTTTTGGATTATTATCTACTCCTTCCGATCCTAAAAAATGTGTCGTCACAAATGAACTAAACCTATACAGTTTATAGATATAGCCTCCGACACTTTTTAAGAATCAAAGGAAGTATTATATATACCTTGAGATGTTCTAGTTCTAGGACCGATGGCGAGAAGTAATGCCTCTTCACCTCTTTCCATTGCTCAACACCATATGTCTTGACACCCTTAACTAGCTTAATCACGTCTTGCTGATCCCATCTGTCGTTATTTTTCTACGGTTCTGTCGAACATATGAAGTTATGGATCCGTTTTACCATCAACGGATGATGGATAAAAGATGCACGAACAAGATTTACAAAATCAAATACTCCCTCCGACCCATATTAATAGGTCCTGAAGTGGATGTATCTAGCAATAAAACATGTCTAAATACATCCACTTCAGCACCTATTAATATGGATCGGAGGGAGTACTAATTTGTAAACAAGAAAATGCAATGGTATACACGGAATAACTTTCTTTGGTTATTTTTGGTGGTTTATAATGGCGGTAGAAAAAAAAAACTCTAGGCAACTAAATTTATTCTTATCGGAAAAAATCTCCGCACAGTCGGACAATCCATGCCTTCATCCGAAGCACATGAGAGTTCCACCACATCGCGCAACCTCAGGATGTTACCTCCAGAAATTTCGTGCAGAACATCAGAGAGGCAGATTATCCGGACCAAAATACGGGTGGATATCTGAGGGCACCTGAGATCTACACCACTTTGCGCGGCTAAAGATATTACCCCCAAGAACACTGCCTGGTTCAGTCGGAAGCAATATTATCTGGCCCGGACAACATATTATCCAGGCTATGAATTTCAAAAAATAAGGAGTGATCTCTCTACTCATGGGAAGGGTAGGGTGCAATATCTTGGATTTGTGTACATGATTAATTCCACCCCATACCTTTCCGATGGGGGCCCTCTTGACAATATGGATTTCCTATGAATCAATTAAATGAAAACCGTTGGCACTGTTCCGTTTGTCTTTTCATTTCGAGGGGCATCGAACCATATTGTGTTATCCTTAAATAATCCTATTATGCTCAAGTATATTGTTAGTCTGCTAATAATATTGGAATTAACAGCAAAGTGGAAATGTTATATCATTTTATACAATTTGTTTTTATAGAATAAACCCGCATCTACTGTTGATATTATAGATCAACTCGCTAACTACTCAACCATGCCATAATTTGATGGCTCCAGTGAGCCGGATAAGTGTGAGGTGTCACTGCTTAATCTTTGCTAGTGCTATATATAGAATATACAATTCTAGCTATCATATATCTCAATAGGATTCTCTACCAGTTCTTACAAAATATATGCATATCTATATTAGAATATAAAACACATTTAGGTTCGGTGCTATCACAACCTATATTACTTATAAAGCCTAAACCATTAGTTGGTTGCCATCCTAGTTGTTGTTCTCCCAAGAGTTTTCTTTGTTTTTGATGCGGAGGCTCAACTTGTAGCTAAGTCTTTTGATTCGCAGCATCAATCTTGTACTTAGGGGCCGATACATCTTCTTTTGTGACTTTTCCTGTAGCAAGTTAAATACATGTGAAATAATCAGATCCAATGGAATCGATCGAAGGGGTACTAAGAGTGAATCTGACCTTCCTTTTGGAGTTGCACAGGAGCCCACAAGCTCTCCTTAAATTTCTCCACTTATCCTGAAGAATGGATCAACGTGTTAAATTATTCAATAGTTCCAATCAACTTTACTATTCTCCATCAAGAAGATATACCAACTTTAATATTGGGCAATAACCACTAAAGTTTTCGGAGAAAACTATTATATATACCTTGAGATGTGTCGGGTCGCGAACAGATGTTGTGAAGTAATGACTCTTGACCTTTGTCCACAGCCCAACACCATATGCCTCAACGCCCTCAACTAGCTTAATTACTTCTTTTTCTGTCCAGTGATCGTTATTTTTCCTACATTGCCATCTCCCGCCTCGGCTTTCTGAAGGCAGATTGGCTAAGTATGGTCGGTTCTGTAGAACATAGAAGGTTATGGATCCCTTTTCCCCATCAATGGTTAATTGATCAAAATATGCACTGAACTTATTAACGAAATCACACACTAAGCCCAAATGTCTTAAGAGTCTTTAACAAAACAAGTAAACTATCAAACTTCTAACATGAAAACTGAAAAGAGAAGTAATTCTTACTAAAAAAAAATATCGCCTTGTTACACATGAAACAAGTTTCTTTGGTTACTTTTGGTAGTTTATATGGAAGTATAGCAAATCTATAGGAAACTAAATTCATTCTTACCGATGGAAATATCCTCCTCTTGCGAGAACCTCTTGGGCCACGCCAACAATTTTTCTTTGCAATGAACTCTAAAACACAGAACATACGTACATTAGATTGGGGATTAAAAAAAATCACATGTGTAATAGAATTTGAGAATTGTTGTTACCTCCCAAGTATTGGTCTTTCCATGGCTTATCTTGGGGCTGTCCTATAAATTGGTCAGTTTCCATTGCATAATTGTTGTACACATAATTGAAGTATTCTTCCACCTGTGGAATACAAATAAGGTATCATTTCATTTTGTTTCTAATGGTGATTGTGCTTACGGTTGGATGGCAGGAGTGTGGTGCCTGACAGGGTTTTTAACAAAACCAATAGGGAACGGCCCTAGCACACCGGTTTGTTTCCCCAGTTATGTCTTTTGTCCCTTAATTTGTGGCCTCGGTACAAGAATTGGCTTATTAATGTCCATTCTTTTTAGTGACATGGATAACATAGCAAATGCAACAGAAAACGACCCTAACACACCAGTCTGAATGCATGTTATGTAGTAGTACAAGCTAGCAGAAAGATAGCTGATGAAGGAAGAAAAATGGAGGTACATATTTTTATGCAGCTTATTACCTGGCTTGGAAGAGGAATAGTATGAGAAGATGCAGGCAAATTAAGAGGAACAGCCACTATTGGTGCCCAAATCTCAGCTTCGTCCATTGCCTCCATTGTATGCTTGGCTCGGTTGAGCAGCTATAACCTGTTCAATTAATTTAGAAAACTGAGTGCACGGCTAAAAATGATTGTTCTGCATTCATTCGATAATACACCGTAAAACTGCTTAGATAAATGCGTATAGTATATGATATTAGCTGCTAATGCACAGTAAGTTAATCATCTCACCTAGTATATGTTTTGCCTTGAAACTATTAGAAGGGGCAGATAAGATGAGGATACAACAGTGGTAGAGACTTTTTTCAAGGAAATGTCCTTGGGAGACATATCAGGCAGATAGAAGAAGAGGCCAATGGCCGATACAACATCGTATATGATACAAACGTGGCAACGAACAGCACACTTACAATGCTTAGTAAGCAACCACATAAGATACACACACAGCAGCAAAGGCCTTGCCTTGCCTAGCAAGAGCCTCCAATTCGCGTCTCAGACCAATGTCGGTCACCTCCGAGAAGGAGCAATTCTTTGGGTCCTGATAAAGGCTCTATCTCGGAAGCACAGGGGATGGCGTGCATTGCGCCTCGGAGACATAGGGCAGCAACAAACACCTAAGTGGTGTCTCTGAAGCCGTGAGCTCCACCAAGTGGTGTCTCTGAAGAGATGCTCTCAGCAAAGTAACGATGTGGAGGACGCCGCCATCGCCGATCCAGCCTGGCGATATCGCCCCAAGGGTGAGGGAGATGCCGAAACTCCTGGACGAACGCCTCCAAGGAGGAAACGACGCCCGGAGGCGCCGGCACTGAAGATCGGGCAGGGCTTTCGCCCGCAGTGCCGCACATATGTCTCCCTCACCGCGTCAGAACTTGGTATTAGCACACGAATCCGCCAGCGCTACTCCACCCTGCTGCCGCTGCACCCATGGAGCTCCGGTGGCCGAGAGAGCAGGGAGCTGCAACCCCAGAGCAGAGCCCCGCGCTGCAGCACACCACACGCATCCCCAGCCAGCCGAATCCGGGGCCAGAGTGGCCGGATCTGGGCAAGAAGGGCCGCCTTGGTCACCGGAAGAAGCCCACTGCCGGAGAGCCGCCGCGGCTGGCATCCAGCGCAGAGCCGACCTTCCCCGCACCACTGTGCCGCCTCCGAGCCTCTGTACCACTCCCATGCCGCCATGCCCACGCGTAGCCTGCCGACGCCATGCCGATTTCATCCCCGCCGAGCCGCGCCTCGGAGGAGACGGAAAAGCCCACGGCCCCTCCGCCGCCGCCGCCGTGCGGGTTTCTCCCGGCGGCGGCGAGGGGAGGAGGTCCGGGAGAATAGGCCCTCTGGCGGCGCCTAGGTTTTCCTCCCAGAGTCGCCGGCAGGAGCGACCGGGATATTTGATGATTTGCCACGCTTTAAGTGTGAAATTTGATTATTTGCCCTGTGACCACCACATGTCAGTGAGACATGATGTGGCAAATAATCAAATTGCAAAGTAAAACGTGGCAAATCGTCAGGATGGTTCGCTTCTGATCCGGTTTCTTTTGATCCACAAGAACGGACTCACTCTCATACTTGTTTGCTGTCGCTGGATAATTCAACAGTGGTGGAGAGACTGTCTATAACTCTTTTTTTTTTTTTTTTTGAAATAACACATTTAGCTCCATTGAATATATGGACGATTCACGTTTCAGGTTTGACGACGGGACCTTTCCGCTGGATCCGAAGATACAGGACCAGGTATGCAACCATGCATGGAAGTAGCAAATATTGAACAGAGAAGCTAAAACGGAGCTAGAGGTAGCAGACGATGCTCATCGAGAGTGGGAGTTACTTGGGTGAATATACTATCATGTGGATCTGCAGAGGCCAGACACGTATGCACCACCTAGGTAGCATGCCACCCGTTATTTGGTCTTTTTTTTTTGCCTTGTACTTTTTCTCTTTCAGATTATAGAACCCGATCGCTCGACAATGCATCCGCGCCGTGGAGGAGCATCCCGCCGCGACGGAGTGCCGGCTCAGCGCTGGAGGAACGATACTCCGGCAGGAAGGAACCGACCCGGTCAGCACAGGTCGCCCCTGCACCGCGCCAGCACGGCGAGGTCGTTCACCAGATGCTCGCGCGCGCAGACGACGGTGCTCGGCGACTTCGATCTCGCCGCCGAGCTTCCTGCCTCACGAGTTAGCCGCCATGATTAGCATTAGGCACGGGTTATGGCAACACATGGACGGCGTCCACGAGGGCCTCCCCGCCGGGCGCCCTCACTACAGCATCTGGGTGAGGGCTGTGTAGAGCGAGCCCAAGGCGCTGCTCGTCGGGTGCAAGCAGGTCACGGCGGGTCACTGCCGGTCCATGGGAGCCGACTCCGGCCTGACCACCACGGAGTTGTGAACGTGCAGAAACCAGATGGTGCAGGGTGCGTGGTTGCAATTACGGCCCAATTCGCGCGCAGCCTGGGGAGTATCTCAGTACACGGTGAATTGCGTACCTGGCACGTGGGGAGGAGCGGCGCCGCGCGTGACGGCCGACCGCGATCGACCGGAAGGGCGCGGGCGGCGAGCAGTCGAGCAGAGGATGAAGCAGGAGGGTGGAGCTAGGTCGAGAAGAGTGGAATAGAATAGTGGAATGACTAGCAAGGTCACCGAGATCGCCGTGTCGTCGTCAAATGTCAAGTCAAGCTGCCGGGCAGAGCCTGTTTTCTCTCTCTCCATTTTCAATTTCTTTTGGAAGATAAAGAGAGGACGAATGCGTGCTAGCTTTACAAGGAAAGGATGCAGCTTTGAGGTCTGCAGCTGCCGGCCCAAACTGGTGTTTATGCGTACGTACGCATGCGCGTGGTAAAGAGACGATGGCCGATACAAGGAAGAATGCCAACCGAGTAGGAGGACGGACATGAATGCTTCCCACACGGAAAATAATTTTACGAGAACTGGTCTACAAATTTAGCTCCCTGAATCAACTCTAGCAAAATCCAAAACCTAACTACAGAGTGAAGGAACGGGGTCCCCTCTCCCTCTTGCCGCCGAAGCAGCAGTCGGAGGGAGAGGGGACCAGCGCGTTGGCTGGTGAAGATAGGAGGGAGAGGATGGCCTCCTGGTCGCCTGATTCTGGCTGCGGCTAGGGTAGGAAAAACGATCCCACGAGCTACCGTAAAAGTCTGCATCCTGAGTCCTGGCGACGGTATTAGGATGCTGCTTTTTTTTTCGCCAATGTTGCTATATATACATACGACATTTTTTTATACAGTACTAGTATTTCTGTACGACTCTACGGATCAGTCATTCATGTCTAAGGCAGGGTGCACATCCGCCCGATTCCGTTTCATACAGAACTCCGACAACAGAAACTCGTACGTACGCGTAGTTCCGTTTTCGATTTCTCCTTCTCCGTGCACGAGGTTCCCAACACAGCACAAGTGTGATGGTCAAATGTCAAGCAGACAGACAACCAAAGGGCCCGCTGAGCCTGCTTCTACACGAACCGGCTCTATTCCGGGTGACCGTGGCAACGGTTGATTCTCACCCCCGCGCGCTATTCCCTTTTCGGCTTAGACGACCTTTCTTTTTTGGGTATGACAGAGGACAGACGGACGGGCACCCTACCCCTTTCTTCCCCGACGACTCCTCTCCTCTGTTCCGTTCCTTTTTTTTCTTCCCAGCGACGGAGCTCTCCGTGGATCCACCGTCGCCACTCCTTCATCCATCCCGGTGGCTTTGGCGAATCCAAGTTTTTGGTCGCCGTGGACGCATCCTCGCTGCTCGCCCGCATTTTGGGGCAGAGACTCGTCTCCCCTGTCCCCTCATCTTCTTCCCGGCGACAGAGCACGCCGTGGATCCACCGCCCCCGCACCCCCATTCTGCCGACCATCTTGTGCTTCTTCTAATCCGGTTTTCTTCCCCCCCCCCCCCGGCCATGGCGAGACTCGCTGCCCGCCTGCATTTTGGGGCGGAGATTCCTCTCCCATGTCCCTTATCATCTTCCCGGCGACAAAGCTCGCCGTTGATCCACCCCCGCGAGTTTGCCCGGTAGTGATTATTGTTGAATTTGATGCAGTCCCCATTGGTCGTTTCAAAAAAATCCCCAGACCTACACGCCGCCACACCGCAGATCATCGGACGGCGCCGACGGACCTGAGAAGAGATCCAGTCGGCGAGCAGCCTCCCGTGGCCGGCTGGCCGCCGCTGCACTGTGCATGCACGCAGGTCAGTTCCTCCTTCCATCTCTAGTTCTCCACTTTTCCGGCTTTACTTGGCTGGCTGCGCTCTGCCGTTCACTGCCACTCGCCCATCTGAATGCCTGCCGGCGGATTTAGCTGGCTGGTCGTGCTCCGCCGCTGCCTTAGTCCCATTCTCACTCACTCCTCGCAGTCTAGATTCTTAAGACTAAACATGACAAGTAGAAAAATAGAAGTATAGATTACAGGACACATTGACTGAATTTTTGTACATATAGTTTCGATTTTTGTACATTCGAACCCGATTGGGAAGATTGGGGGGAAGTTCCATGTTGAATTAGATCTTCCAGGCGTTATTATGGGTTGTGTCAATAATTTTGTGTCTCAACTTTGGATAGATTTTTAGATGGAGCTTAGATGGAGAACAACGATGCACTTTTTCCTGATCTGCTGTTATTTTCTTTTAGGATTGCCCTTCGAAATTCAGAACACAAAGGGTGGATCTGCTGTTATTCTTGAGGAATGACCGGATGATCTGCTGTTATTTTTCTTACCAAATACCCGTCCCCTGCACCACCATCAACAAAGTCTGCTCCTCAGGGATGAAGGGTAACTAATTCATCTTATTACCTATTATTTACACACTCTCTGATTGTTGCTTGTAACTGTTGCTCAAAAAATTGTGCTTCTTCATTGCTTCTCCCAGCTGTCATGCTTGCGGCGCAGTCAATTAAGTTGGGGATCAACGACGTTGTGGTCGCCGGTGGCATGGAGAGCATGTCGAATGCCCCCAAATACATGGCAGAAGCAAGGTTCTTAGTTTTCCTCTTAATTATCAACTGACCGCTATCACTTCCCGTCAAGCCAGCATCCTCTCTTTGTTGCTTGCTTATAATGAACCTGTGGAAATAAAATGCAGACGAGGATCGCGGTTCGGACATGATGTCGTGATCGACGGGATGCGTAAGGATGGATTGTGGGATGTGTATAACGATTTCCATATGGGCATGTGTGCTGAGCTGTGTGCTGATCAGCACTCAATTTCAAGGGAGGAGCAGGTTGCTGGCTGATTTTTATGAATGACAAAGTTTTTTATACAATTAGAACCGCACATCTTGTTACGTATAGTCTAATGAATTTTTGGAAATGGCTCTGCCTTTTGTCTAGGATGCTTATTCCATCCAGAGCAATGAACAAGGGACAGCAGCTCGAGACAGCGGTGCATTTGTTGACCAAGCATCAACAAAGTGTGCTCCTCAGGGATGAAGGGTAACTAATTCATCTTATTACCTATTATTTACACACTCTCTCATTGTTGCTTGTAACTGTTGCTCAAAAAATTGTGCTTCTTGATTGCTTCTGGCAGCTGTCATGCTTGCGGCGCAGTCGATTCAATTGGGGATCAACGACGTTGCGGTCGCCGGTGGCATGGAGAGCATGTCGAATGCCCCCAAATACATGGCAGAAGCAAGGTTCTTAGTTTTCCTCTTAATTATCAACTGACCGCTATCACTTCCCGTCAAGCCAGCATCCTCTCTTTGTTGCTATTGGTTTTGGCTGCATGACGGCACCTGTTTTTTCATAGCATCTTCAATTTAGTTCAAACAGTGACCTGGACACATTTAGCCCATAAATAGCTGTTATTTTGTCAAATTAGTAGTGCCCTAATTTTGTGTTTATAAGTGAGCATTGGCTCCATAAACTTTTTAGAATTTATGTGTCCATAGTGCTTCCTCTTAGTGACACCACTATTTTTTAGCAGCTTACCATGATGATTATTTTGCACAACAACTGAATGTGAAAACTACTGTTACTTAGTTGAAAAAAGCATTGATCATGCGACGTCTTTCAGTGTTGCAGAATATTTATTAGAGCGGAAGCTGCCCAGGACCGCATTCAGAAGTACTTGGATAGAATGGGCTACATTTAACTCTTCAAAAGGAACAGGAAGCTCACAGTTTTGTAGCTTTTTAGCCTTATCTGAAGCCATCTACTGAGGCAGCAACTTCACACACAAAGACAAAGCCCTTCTTGTAGGTAGCCAGAGTTCCAGGAGTCAATCAGATACTGCTGAACTCCACATTGTCTCCAGTATAGGTTGAAAGAAGAAGGGAGGAAAGGCCATCTCCCCTGTCTAAAGGCAGCGAAGAACTCTATTGCTTCAAGCAGGGGAAGCCTTGTTCATTCCGAGCACGCCAACACATTTTTTGTTAGCCACTACTTCTATCATGTGAAATCGAATGTGTGTGAACAAGACGTCGAGGTACGCTAGTTTCTGTTTGTGCACTTTTGTTTTTAAGGGAAGGCAATACATAATAAAAAAAAATTAACTGATAGTGGACTTCCTAGTACGGAAACGGGAGCTGCAGCGGAAGATTATTGCGAACAAACTTGTTGTGTATGACAGAAACTCTGCGGCAAGGAGTAAAGTTTAGATGAGTAAAGCAAAAACATTAAAAATCTCTGTTATAAGGTAATCTACATTTTCATCGTTGACTATTTTCTTTTTTTATTTTATCTCTCGCCGCTCATATTCATATACATTTCAATAGGGATTTATGCATTATTTTGATGTTCATACCTTGTAAATGTTTTGTGAACCAATCATGTAGTCTCACTGAAGTAGTGGCTTAGGGTAAGTCTACTCGAAGACGAGCAGTGCGTCTCAAGGAAGCAGCGGCTTAGGGTAAGTCGAGTCGGGAGTGGACGTCGGCGCGTTAGCGACGCGGCCAAGGAGACGAGTCCGTGGCGCCATCCCCCTCTCGCTTTGGGTTGGCGAGTCGAAGACGAGTCGTGCGTCTCAAGGAAGCAGCGGTTTAGGGTAAGTCGAGTCGGGAGTGGACGGCATCGCGGTTTACCGAGCCGTGGACGAGTCGTAATTGGACGTCGACGCATTAGCGACGCGGCCAAGGAGACGAGTCCGTGGCGCCATCCCCCTCTCGCTTAGGGTTGGCTAGTCGAAGACGAGCCGTGTGTCTCAATGAAGCAGCGGCTTAGGGTAAGTCGAGTCGGGAGTGGACGTCGTCGCGGTTTACCGCGACGACGGACACGAAGACGAGCCGTGGGCGAGTCGTAATTCGACGTCGGCGCGTTAGCGAAGCGGCCAAGGAGACGAGTCCGTGGCGCCATTCCCCTCTCATTTAGGGTTGGCGAGTCGAAGACGAGCCGTGCATCTCAAGGAAGCAGCGGCTTAGGGTAAGTCGAGTCGGGAGTGGACGTCGTCGCGGTTTACCGCGACGACGGACACGGAGACGAGCCGTGGGCGAGTCGTAATTGGACGTCGGCGCGTTAGCGACGCGACCAAGGAGACGATTCCGTGGAGCCATCCCCCTCTCGCTTAGGGTTGGCGAGTCGAAGACGAGCCGTGCATCTCAAGGAAGCAGCGGCTTAGGGTAAGTCGAGTCGGGAGTGGACGTCGTCGCGGTTTACCGCGACGACGGACACGAAGACGAGCCGTGGGCGAGTCGTAATTGGACGTCGGCGCGTTAGCGACGTGGCCAAGGAGACGAGTCCGTGGAGCCATCCCCCTCTCGCTTAGGGTTGGCGAGTCGAAGACGAGCCGTGCGTCTCAAGGAAGCAGCGGCTTAGGGTAAGTCGAGTCGGGAGTGGACGTCGTCGCGGTTTACCGCGACGACGGACACGGAGACGAGCCGTGGGCGAGTCGTAATTGGACGTCGGCGCGTTAGCGACGCGACCAAGGAGACGAGTCCGTGGCGCCATCCCCTTCTCGCTTAGGGTTGGTGAGTCGAAGACGAGCCGTGCGTCTCAAGGAAGCAGCGGCTTAGGGTAAGTCGAGTCGGGAGTGGACGTCGTCGCGGTTTACCGCGACGACGGACACGGAGATGAGCCGTGGGCGAGTCGTAATTGGACGTCGGCGCGTTAGCGACGCGGCTAAGGAGACGAGTCCGTGGCGCCATCCCCCTCTCACTTAGGGTTGGCGAGTCGAGGACGAGCCGTGCGTCTCAAGGAAGCAACGGCTTAGGGTAAGTCGAGTCGGGAGTGGACGTCGTCGCGGTTTACCGCGACGACGGACACGGAGACGAGCCGTGGGCGAGTCGTAATTGGACGTCGGCGCGTTAGCGACACGGCCAAGGAGACGAGTCCGTGGCGCCATCCCCCTCTCGCTTAGGGTTGGCGAGTCGAAGACGAGCCGTGCGTCTCGATGAAGCAGCGGCTTAGGGTAAGTCGAGTCGGGAGTGGACGTCGTCGCGGTTTACCGCGACGACGGAAACGAAGACGAGCCGTGGGCGAGTTGTAATTGGACGTCGGCGCATTAGCGACGCGGCCAAGGAGACGAGTCCGTGGCGGCATTCCCCTCTCATTTAGGGTTGGCGAGTCGAAGATGAGCCGTGCGTCTCAAGGAAGCAGCGGCTTAGGGTAAGTCGAGTCGGGAGTGGACGTCGTCGCGGTTTACCGCGACGACGGACACGGAGATGAGCCGTGGGCGAGTCGTAATTGGACGTCGGCGCGTTAGCGACGCGGCCAAGGAGACGAGTCCGTGGCGCCACCCCCCTCTCGCTTAGGGTTGGCGAGTCGAAGACGAGCCGTGCGTCTCAAGGAAGCAGCGGCTTAGGGTAAGTCGAGTCGGGAGTGTCCGTCGTCGCGGTTTACCGCGATGACGGACACGGAGACGAGCCGTGGGCGAGTCGTAATTGGACGTCGGCGCGTTAGCGACGCGGCCAAGGAGACGAGCCCGTGGCGCCATCCCCCTCTCGCTTAGGGTTGGCGATTCGAAGACGATCCGTGCGTCTCAAGGAAGCATCGGCTTAGGGTAAGTCGAGTCGGGAGTGTACGTCGTCGCGGTTTACCGCGACGACGGACACGGAGACGAGCCGTGGGCGAGTCGTAATTGGACGTCGGCGCGTTAGCGACGCGGCCAAGGAGACGAGTCCGTGGCGCCTTCCCCCTCTCGCTTAGGGTTGGCGAGTCGAAGACGAGCCGTGCGTCTCAATGAAGCAGCGGCTTAGGGTAAGTCGAGTCGGGAGTGGACGTCGTCGCGGTTTACCGCGACGAAGGACACGAAGACGAGCCGTGGGCGAGTCGTAATTGGACGTCGGCGCGTTAGCGACGCGGCCAAGGAGACGAGTCCGTGGCGGCATTCCCCTCTCATTTAGGGTTGGCGAGTCGAAGACGAGCCGTGCGTCTCAAGGAAGCAGCGGCTTAGGGTAAGTCGAGTCGGGAGTGGACGTCGTCGCGGTTTACCGCGACGACGGACACGAAGACGAGCCGTGGGCGAGTCGTAATTGGACGTCGGCGCGTTAGCGACGCGGCCAAGGAGACGAGTCCGTGGCGCCACCCCCCTCTCGCTTAGGGTTCGCGAGTCGAAGACGAGCCGTGCGTCTCAAGGAAGCAGCGGCTTAGGGTAAGTCGAGTCGGGAGTGGATGTCGTCGCGGTTTACCGCGACGACGGACACGGAGACGAGCCGTGGGCGAGTCGTAATTGGACGTCGGCGCGTTAGCGACGCGGCCACAGAGACGAGCCCGTGGCGCCATCCCCCTCTCGCTTAGGGTTGGCGAGTCGAAGACGATCCGTGCGTCTCAAGGAAGCATCGTCTTAGGGTAAGTCGAGTCGAGAGTCAGGAGCAGACCCTAACGAGTCTTGATGCCATGTCGCCGAGCGGTTATGGTTGGAGAGTCGAAAACGAGTTGTGAATCATAAGGAAGTCGTATCTGACGGTGACCGGAGTCGGGAGTGGACGACAAGTTCCCCTATGGCTAGGGGTTGGACCACCACTTGACACAAAGGGAGTCAAAGACGAGTCCAGGACTAAATTTTGTTGCGTGTCCATAGCGTGCACGACTTATCTTTGTAAAGGAAGATTTAGAAAATAAAGAAACAACGTAATAGATGAGGAAAATCATTCGCATACATAAATAGAAGGTACAACAATCGACATAATCATTTCGTTTTTTGCTGCACCCAGGTCTGTTCCTCTTTTTCCTTTATACTTGCTTACTCCATAATAGAAACATAAACCATGTATTGGTTCTTCTAGCCGATAATTTTGAATAGTTTCTCCTTTTTATGCTACTGCTTCCCCTCTTGTTGTCTTGAAACTTTAAATAACACCTATTGATTCAGCAAGCGTACTCTTTTCCTCAAGAATGCCTTTTTTTGCCTAAACTTGTTGCAGCCCCAGTCCATCTTGTACACAATGAAGTCCTACCTGGTGGTAGCAGAAAATAAATCAACATAGCAGTAATTAATTTTTGTTATTTTTTGAATGAGTGAAACACTAGGTACGAATATGTTCCAAATGTTAAGACATATCTTTTTTCACAAACAGAAGTAATACCTTGATTCAGCAAGCGTACTCTTTTCCTCAAGAATGCCTTTTTTGCCTAAACTTGTTGCAGCCCCCGCCCATCTTCTACACAATGAAGTCCTACCTGGTGGTAGCAGAAAATAAATCAACATAGCAGTAATTCATTTTTGTTATTTTTTGAATGAGTGAAACACTAGGTACGAATATGTTCAAAATGTTAAGACATATCTTTTTTCACAAACAGAAGTAATACCTTGTCACGGTCAGGGCAGTTTGGCCTTTTGTGTCCCGGCTTCCTACATAGAGAACATTTCCTCTGCACGTTCTTCTTTCTTATCTTTTCAGAAGCCTTCTCATATATTGTTTTTGGCCTATCACCGAAGTTGAAGGTTTTTGTCTGAGATTGCGGCGGATCTCTTAAGCCAAATGTTTGGCTGTCATCTGCAGCATGTGTGTTAGTTGCTTGAGAAGTAGGAGGATCATGTGAGTTAAATGTCTGACAAGTAGGAGCAGCTTGTTCATGGATGTCCGCACGAGGTTGCACCTCGCTAGCGCCTTCACGCACATACCGCACATCTTTCTGAACAGGATCATCAACACACTTCCTTTTGTTCCTTGAAACACGGTCATGTTCACGTTGTTCCTTGTCAAGCATTACTCTCTTCCCTAAATCAGCAATCCCTTCTATGAACATGTCATATGATCTATCGTCGGTGCACACATTCGTCACTGTGTCAGATAATTTTCTCATGGTTATGGAATGTCTGACGGTCAAATGGGTTCGTTGAGCATTTGATGCATCATGTTGCTCTGTCAGCTTAGCTAGCTCATGCCCAGCCGCAATTGTCCATCTTGGATTAACAAAGCTCACTGGTAGGCTAGTCAATCCATTGTAGACTGCTACACGTAGGACGTGGCAGCAATGCAAACCATCCCGGGCAAATTTGGAACATGAGCATTGATACACATCATCATAAGAGATGCTCACCATGTACTCCCGCTTTGAAAACTCAGCCTTTTCATAGTAGCCCATTCTCTCTAGCTTGAATAACTGACCTGGCACAATGACATGAATGTTGTAGGCAGTGGTCTTTTTCATTTCCTCCGCAAACAAGGCATATATTGGTTGCGTGTAGATGACAGAGGCTTCTTGCTCCATCGGGTTATAACCCCAGTAACATGCTCCTTTAAGTTCAGTCTTCTCCCTTAGGCGGTCCAAGTCACTTTGTTTCTTTTCCTGTATCAATTGGTACTGTTGGAAGAATGTGGCAATCGAGTCTTTTCGTAGGACGTAGCCTTTGAAGAGGGAGTTTGTACTCTCACTCCTGCCCGTCGAAGATGAGAATGGGAAGAATTTGTCCATGTAGTAAGCTAGGACCCACTCATCCCTGATTTCAAACAATCTGTTGAGGTGGTCGTCATCTTGGGCGTTATGCTTCTCCAATAACGCTAACCATTCCATCTCAAACTCATCTGGTGTGAAGGAGTTCCTTATTATGCGTCGAAGGTCTTCATACAATGTGCCTCGAGCAGCGAAGAATGTAACCTTCTTCTCCTTTAACTTCTTGTGAATGTGAAAGTTGCAGAAACGGTGAAACGTGAATGGCATCACAGCACGTATAGCATTTCTCATTGCGACGTCCTGGTCTGTTATGATCGTCCCTAGGTACTGGCCACCCATTGCACTCACGAATTCTTCGAATAACCATTTGAATGTGGCAGTGGTTTCATCCTTTAACAGCGTTGCACCAAATAGGACTGTTTTCCCATAATTATCCACACCAATAATGGGTGCAAATGGCATATTATATTGGTTTGTTGAGAAGGTCGTCTCAAAGGAGACAAACTGACCAAACACTTTGTAGTTTGCTTGGCCTATCTGATCTGTCCAGAACACACTCACAACCGTGTCTCCATCGACCTCAAGCGTGTACTTGAATCCAGGTGTATTCTTACGTACTTCTTTGAAAATTTTCAGAACTTCCTCAATGTCCCTGTTCTTAACCTTCAGTTTCGCTTTAGCCTTTTGGTTGCTCAAATACTTCGCATCAAAAGGTATGCCTCTATAGCTCCCCCTCATCCTCCTGAATATAGTCATGACTTTTCTAGGTGGAACTCTGCTTTCTTGAAGTATCTGAATGAGTGCCTTGTCTGATTCAGACATTGTTTTATGGCACCTCATGAATCTGATAAGCCATTCACTCGGAGCCAGGTCATGGTTATGCTCGAGGTTCACTAACTTTATGACCCACCGACCATAATCATCCTTTACTACTATATTAACAGGGCACTTTGTCTTTATTATTTTGTTGGTCCTCCTCCTCAATGCAGAATCGTTCGACACAGGTGCACCACTTTTGTTGCAAACAAAAGTTTGCCTCTGAATTTGTTTAGTGAGACTTGATTCATAGCTATTGTCTTTTCTTATTGCAAACCCCATGCGTCTAGCAAAAACAGCAAAGAACATGAATGCCTCATCTCTTGAGTTGAACTCTAAACCTGGTTCTGGTGCAGGTGCTTCCAAAATTTCATGGACAGATGGATAGTTGTCATTACTGAACATACGGTCCATCTCTTCTTCTTCTGCTGTGGGAGGCTCGGGTTCAAGTTCCTTTTTCAGATCATCATCAGGACAAGCCTGATCTGCTTGTTGTGGTACACTTGTAGGTGATTCTGCGGTTGCTGTTCTTTCTCTGGTAGTGTCAATTATGACTTCACTAGCTTGCTGAGCCATACCAGGTACAGTCTCTGTTGCTCTAACTGTTGGAAATTGCGCATGTTCTCCGCCTTGCATTGGATGACATTCACTAAGACCTTCATCGTATTCATCGTATTCCATGTCCATAATCTGCAGGAACAAAAGTGTCACTATTTTTTGGTTCAAAGAAATAGGTTAGGTTCAACGTTTTCCTTTACTCATAGTACCTCATTCAAATCAAACATTGCTGGCTGCCTACGTGCACTTGTTTCTCCTGAGGCGACATAGGAATCATCTATGACACTCCGTGCACTTGTTTCATGCAAGCTAGCCTCGACCGCCGCTAGTTGTTGAAGGCTTTTCTGCTCCTCTCTCACCCTCACCCTGTTCATAAATGACTGGTTTTTGTTTTTATCAAAGTCAAAGTCAGTGCATTTTTATGTTACATCATGAATAAAGTACGTCATGAAAATTAGTGCAAATTTTTCATATGAAAATGCAAGTACCTGTGTGAATCTATCGAGAACACAACGCATGTCCATTGGCCTGGTTGCATTTTGTGCACCCAGATTTGATAGTATGGCAGAAGATCTTAATTCTCCAATTTCATAGCTAAACATTGGTTGATTAGTAGATTCCATGTCAAGAAAGGAACCTCACTACATAGTTCCAAGAAAAACGTTAGAAACAAGTACCATGTTTGAAACTACTTCAAGAAACCAGACATTTGTTTGCATCGCTGGATAGAGAAGCAATGATCAAGCCATGGATTTTTCTATGCCTTTTCTATTTTATCTAGAAATCTATTTTTTGGATATTTGGAATATTTTGAACTATATGTATGAAATCAAATTGGATGTAATGTACTCAGAATTCTATGGTTGTGCTACATTTTTTCACTTTATTTGTATGAACAGCTCACTATTTTTTTGAAGCCAAATGTGGATTTTCCTAATTGGTGTTGTCAGAAAACCTTTTTCTCACCATTATCCTATTTGTTCTACATTATTTCTAACTGTAGGGAAAACTAGTACTGATCTTCTACTTCTCATAATTTTTGTATCAAAGAGGATACATCGTGCATGCCACAGAACTAGTAGTAGGTCATGGAAACTAACCTTTATTTTTTCCTTTCTCCTTCCTATGCGTAGGAAACAAAGGGGCGTCACAGGCCAGGCATCAAGATCCTATGATTGGCACCTCAAATTTTGATCCTCTACAGAGATATTATGTCTTCTGTTGTCCAAATCAGAAGTGGCAAACTAGGGTTACATACCGAAGCTTTTTTTTCACCAGAAGATGGGAACCAATTTATGTCCCCTTCAATCAGATCTAGTCATCGCAAGAGGAGAGAGAGGGAGAGAGGAGGGATCGATCGATCTGGAGGTGGAAGAGGGAAAGTAACATTTCCCAAACACCCCTTATCTCTCTACATTTTTCATCAAGTGTTTCACTTTATTGTTCTCATGTGACTCTGTTATCTCTTTTACTTCTCCAGGGGGTACAATGCAAAAGTGCAGTCGGTAGACATATTGGAAGGGGAGGACTTTTTTACAAAAAATCAGGACGCACCTTTTCCCCTTTCTTCTATCTGCCCACATAGGTCTAGCTCCTTCGAATGGATGGGGAATTTTTCTGGAGGAAGCTAAGGGAGAAGTGATATCCGCCCACGATTTTTGCTCTCCTCTCTCCCCTCCCTGCCCCTTGTAGAACGGGGGATCTACACCTGCTACACACTCAAGAAAAGAAATCCCTGCCCCTAGCAGAACGAGAGATCTACGACCTACTACACCCTCAAGACAAGGAATCCCATCTATAACTCAACTCAAGAGAGAAACGAGAGATCTACGACCTGCTACACTCTGAAGACAAGAAATCCCCTCTATATCTCAACTCAAGAGCGGCAGGGATTGATTTGCGAGCTAGGTTAGTCTGGCTTCTTTCTGCACCTTTTTCCCATTTCTGTGTTGTTCTTAAACTGCTTACCGTTATCCATTCTTGTGGTTTGGCTCTGTTTTGTTGGGTTCTGGTACCCCTCTAGTCCCCAGCTGCGAGAACGAGTAGGGCAGCGTCAGGAGCCAATTTGAGCTATGCGTGGTACATGTTCAATAAACATTATTTCTGTTCAGAAAATCTTATTGAGGTTTGTAGGTACTTCGCTCAACAGCCCGACTAGTAACGGACACCCCTGTTTAGAAGATCGCTTCTGATCTAATTAAAGTCCTGCAGAGATTTATATAGGACTAGAAGTTTTAAAAAAACGATAGCTATCTAATCATTCTGAATTGAGATATAATTATTGAATAGTCACACACTTGCGCCAGCACATTGAGGATACAAATGCAACAGCATGCTTTCCTATATTACCAATTTGATAGGATTCAGATACTAATATTCCAGGTCCTATCATAAGCACATTTCTTTTTCGTCAACATCGGCGGTCTCGGTGGATGAATGTTCAGATATCTCCTTTTCCATCTTGTCAAGGAAACGGGACATCACTTCCAGACTTTTCTCATCTGCAATAACAAGAAGTCAAGAAATGTGGTTTTACTTTGGCAGCTTGGCATTCATAACTTACCAAACTACAAAGTAACTAACAGCCTGCTTAATTTCTATGAAACCTTTGAAAGTTCATCCATTCAGAAATGTATTTAGACTAACAAAGTGACACTGCAGTCTTTTTTCCAGCTAAGGTTTTCAATCCTGTTGCCTCCAGTCACAAATAGCTCATGCTTACAGTTTAGCTACAGACACCTTTTTAAATTATTTTTTCTTATGAAATTTAGTACAATTAGATAAATATCACTGCTTAAGCTTTTATACGGTTCAAGGAGCTTGGTAAGTGAAAGTATGAACTTACCAACAAGCCTTGGAACCGTGTGGCCCTTTGGGTGCCGTATGATGAATGGATCCACAAATGACTCTATGAGCTTTTCACCATCGTCTTTAAGGAAGTCATTGTCACCTGCACATCAAATAAACCGACGTTTAAAGGTTACTAGCTGCTAACCACTCAGTGGACCAACAAAGGCCTCAAATATTTCTAAATAATTTTTGACATTGAATGATACAAGAACTAGACCGTCGATTAAAGTAACTAACGAAAATGATGATATAGGGGAATAATAACAGAAAAGATGTCATTAAAGAATATGTCAGTTTCGTCCGTAAATTATCGTTGTTCATCTGCTATTTTTGCCATCATTAGATTATATCAAGCTTTTCAAACCTTTTAATCAGTAGATCGTTCATATGTAAATCCATCTGTTCATCTGCTAAATAATGCATTTGGTCCACACGTTCCCCAGTTTATCCATTTTGTACCATTAGAATGCATGAAGCGTCTGAGAGCTTTATGGAAGTAGTATTACGCAAAAGAAGCACGGAGTTGGTGTGAGTACTTTGAGTACATGGGCTAAAAGGCATAAACACTAGAGAAACTAAGACAACACATGAAGTAAAGCATGCCGATGGAAAATAAAAAATGAGAAAGGAGACAGACATACGCAAGAATCGTTTGGACAAAACTGAAATTATACTCTAGCAAAGAACAAGCAGTATAGCAATTGCAATGGTCTATTCTGTGCAGAACAGATTGAAGTACCGAGGAAGTGAAGCGAGGGGATTTCGTTCTTGTTGGCGTACGCCTTGTGGGCCACTGTCGGTGAGTAGAATCGGGCTCCGCCTATGATTATGAGGAACTTGATCTTAGGAGCTCTAGTCAGTGCCAACCCCTGCCAACAGAACAAAAGCAATGAGCTAAAGGAAGATGTAGCTTCGGGTTTTTATTTTGATATAAAACAGGGTGTTGTTAATTGCTGCTAATAAGTTTAGAGTTGGTAAATTAAAATTATCTTCTCTATGTTTCTCATCTAATATCTCATGTTTCTTCATTTTATGTTTGGTTCGTGTATTTTCCTTTCGTTTTACTGTCTGCAATAGATAGAGTTGTGTTTCCTGTAACATCCCAAGTATGAAAACTTACCTTTAGAATGTTTGTTTCTTGTTCTATTAATGTTTTGCATCATGGCATCTTAATCATTGCATTTGTTTGCATTTGTTTTCCTTTGTTTTCTATTTGAATATTCAAACAATATTCAAATGTTTTGTTTCATAATTGTTATGTTACATTTTTCCAAATAAAAAGTTCAAATAAAATATCAATTGTTTCCATTAAACCATAAGGTTCAAACTATTTACAATTATGGCTTTTAATAATTCACTTAATTCAAATTGCATTCAAATTCAAATTAAAACTTCCAAACAACAACCATCTTGAAGTTATGAAAATTACAAAACAAAATCAATCACTTGTTTCAAAGAAACTTGAATTTAAAAACTTATTTGCTTAAGTTCAATCATTTCAATTAATATTAATTTCATTCAAATTTCAAACAAATTGCAAACATCACTTAAATCCAAATCATTTTGTAAAACAAAAGTTGCACTTTGTGTTGTTACAATAAATAAGCAATATAAAATTTATCCCTAAATTTTCTACCCCAAAAACCCTAGCCTTTTCTTCCCTTTTCAAATCAGCAAAAAAAAATAGACAGAACAAAAAAATAAATAAATAAAAGAGAGAGGGGTAGGGCAGGCAGTGGGCAGGCCCAGCCCACCAACGGGCCCGGTACCCCCCCACTTCATCTTCCTCATGTACGGCAGCATCTGCCGCTGCCCACGTCGACATCCGCGAGCAGCAACGGGCGTGAGCAGCTCCTCGCCCCCTATAAACCTACCCCCGAGCTCCCCGAGCTAGCCCTAACCCTATACCTCCCTTCTCCCTCGATCACCGCCGCCGTTTCCTCTCTCTCCGCTCGCAATCCCTCTCTGAACATCGCCACCGCGTCACCCTCTTCTGAATCCCGATGATCGCCGGCGAAACGTTGCGCCTCCGTGCAGGTTGAGTACGGGGATCAGAACCCCGTACCCCCCTCTTCCACCTCAGCTACTCCACGGTGACGGAGCGCCACCGGAGCTTCGCCGCCGTCCTCTCTTCTGTCGCCGTCGACCACCGCTGCCCCGAGCCCTGCTTCTCCTTCTGTCCCTCGAGGTGAGCATCACCGTGCCCTCCGCCCTCCTCTCTCTCTCTCTGCACGAGTGCACGGTCACCACGCACGCACACAACAGCACGCACTCCGGTGAGCAGCAGCAGCGACTAGCCGCCGGCGGCCACCCCTCTGTCAGTTTCAGTCGTCAGACGAAATTCAGTTTCATCAGGTGCTAGTCGCTAACTGAAGAATAACCTCACTGCGCATCCTTACCTGACAAGAACCGTTCGCCACCGCAGTGGCAGCAGCACACGCACGCGAGCACGAGGTCGAGGGGTCGAGCCCTCGCCTCCGCGGATTAATCCGCCAATATTTGGCTTTGCCACGCGGGCGCCCGTGGCCCACCTGCCATTGGCCTGGGTTGCCACGCGTGCTGCCACGCAGGCCACGCTGGCCCAGGGCCCCCTCGTCAGTGGCCTGGGCTGGGCCACTGCGAGGTAGAACAGGGTTTTCTGGCCTTTTCTTTTAAAAATAAATCCTTTTCTTTTACAGATTGGTCCCTAACTTTAAAATACAAATAACTTTTAATTTCCAAATCCAAATGATGCAAATGAAATATGTTTACTGAACCAAATTAAATTCTCTACCTATTTAAATCATTTGATTTCTGTTTTGAACATTTCAAATGCATCCAAATTTCAAATTTAAACAAATCATTTTAAATTTGGTTAATTTCATAGCTAATTCAAACTTAAATCAAATAACACAAATAAAATATGTTTCCCATGCTATTTTGAACCATCTTTACAAATATAAATTTTGTTTCATGTTTTGAATAATTAAAATTGCTTAAATAATTTAAACCTTGTTTAAATCATTTAAATTTGCTATATTCATAACTTGCTCAAATTAAATTATTTTTGAACATATAAAATATGTTTTCAAACTAGAAAAGTATAAACTTTTCAAATATGAATTTGGTTTAATGTTTTGAACAAATAAAATTTCAAATAAATTCATACTTGAATTAAATCCTTTCAAATCTTGTTTAAACTTGTTTAATTCATAAGTAAATTATTCTAAATCCTTTTTCAGCAAGTGAAACATGTATTCCACCTAAAATTTTGTGTTCTTTCCATTTATGAACTTTGTTATCTATTTTGAACAATTAAAATTGGTGAAAACAACAAATGCTTGTGTAACACCTTTAAGGAACCAAAATTCCATAAATTAATAAATAAATTCCAAACTTGGTAAACCTTATTTCTAATTGTTTCTATTGTTGTTTTCTTTCTGTTTTCTTCATCCATGCATCATGCTAATTCACTTACACATGATGTTTAGTTGTAGAACAATTATTTCAACCTTAATTCATGGGCTTTCATATGCAACTCAAATTGCATGTGGGTCCATTTAATCATATTATGTTACCATGTCAACTAGTTTATTTTTATTTATCAATTAAATGGCCATACATCATCCCATGATTGTGCACTATGCCATGTTATTGATTGTTTGTCTCTCTGCGTTGTTTGTTTGCTTCTTCTCGAATAGACGACGACGTTGAGACAGACGATACTTACGACACCCCTTCTGAGGATCTAGCTCAGTACCAGGCTGCTGAGTTTGCAGGCAAGTATTCACTCACATGAACCATCGTGTTCCTTTCAACATTGGATTCCGATACTTTCCGTTGTCTATTCTGCTAGCCTTATGAATCGTTTCTTCTGTTACGAACCTATCACATGTTATCCTTTAACCCTGATATAGCCTCACCTCCACACCTATAACCCCATTGCTTGTTGCCCGTGTCTCACTAGCATGCTTAGGGTTGTTTCTGCTCGAGTCTGTTTCCCGTTACTTTCTGTTAATATATTTCATTTATGTTCTGGGCTCGATGTTTAAACAATCAACCTGTTAATATTGTGGATAATAATAATTTGATGATAAGGCACCGGCAGGAGGCCCGGCGTGGTTTTGAGGGCTGCTAGTGTCGACCCTAATTAGGAAAAGGGTCTTGTCTACTGATCCATGATGAGCGCACTATCCGCATGTGGGAAGCGTGTATGGGCGCCCCCCTCAATTTGATTCGATTCGCATCTCGTCCAAATTGCCTCATTTAGTTCGGGTTTTCCATTTGCCGCATGCATATATATTTTGCGAACCCAGGCCAGGGTGGAACTTTTGTAGTCGGCATTTAGGGAGACACGTTCTTAGAGTGCTATGAGGGTCCCCTTTTCTTCGTGGGGCTTGATTAGCCGTGCGCTCAACTGCACGGGGTTCTTTGGGCTTGATGCGAAGAAGAGTTGAGTTGTGTTGAGTGCCCTGCTTGTTGGAAGGCATTCCATCTGGCGGGTTATTCTTACGTGTACGGCCAAATTGGTGCACCCCTGCAGGGTAAATCTTCTCGAGAAGCCGTGTTTTCCGCGGTTATGGATGACTTGGTGAAAGTACTGGCTAACAAGTACTCAGAACAACTTACACCTAACTAATGATAACTTGACTAGTAATAGTCTTATTGACACAACAACTTGAACCATCATTAATCCAAATGTGTGAGTTATCCTCGGATTGCCTCTTTGGATAAGGGGCGAGATCCAGGATGGGTTTGTTTGGTGGTTAGTTGTAGTTGGTTACGATACGCTATCTTATCTCCTTTCGGTTAGCCGGAAGTTGTAGAATGCATCTGTAGTTGGTTATTGCAGCCCGCTGCCGCATTGTTATATCACCCTTTCTTCCGTTGAACCCAAAGCATCTGTGCTTGATGTTGTGGGGTACACTTTGGTGAACTGTGAGTCTTGCTTGCCAGTACGTTGTTGTACTGACCCCTTTGGGGCTGTGGTTTCCGCAGACTACGCTTACGAGGATCCCCGTGATGGCTACTACGTGGAGTACGACGAGGCTGCTGACGAGTAGATAGCGGACCCGGGCAGGACCCGATACTACGTGGATGGGCTCCGTTTCCTTTTCGTTTCCGGCCTCTTAGGCCTATTTGGATCTTGTCTGTACTTAGACAGTTTGGATGCTTCCGCTGTGATGTAATGATGAATTGTTGGGACATGTGTCCTCTGGATGATTGTATTTGCTATCTCTGCTCTAGTGAGAGCTATTTGCACTTATTTCTATTTATTTGTGTCTTAGAGATATGTTGTGCTATCATTTTGTTAAACGCCGTTGACGTACCATGTGTGTATGGTATGAAGTACGTCAATGGTAGTATCCTGATTTCTATGGGATGGTTTACGTAGACGATGAACAGTAGGGGTTGGTTGTCACACATACGTGTGTTGGCCTACTCGTAAGAGATGCGGGTGCCGGTAAGCCCCGTAATCCAATCATCTACTGTTCAACGGAACTGCGAGTATCCTCTAGAAGTCCGGGTGCGACAAATGGTATCAGAGCCTGTCTGCCTGTAGGATCCCTTTTACTGGTCGCAGTTGAGTCTAGAAACTATTTTGTAGCTATATAGGAAAAATGAAACGTGAGAGTAGGAATTCTGCCCTTTTATTTCTTTCCCCACCCACCCTCCCTTTTCTGGTAAGGAAGTGCAACGTTGTTTTCTCTTCTCATCTAAACTTTCAAGTTAGGTTTTCACGTATCCTGGTTTCTCTAGGATAGTTATATCTACTAGACCATAGGAATTGAGGTGGTTGTGACATGATTTATCATGTTGTCTACTCACGATTGAGAACTGAGGCGTGTAAGCCCCAGAAGCAAATCCTCTATTCCTTAAGCAGTAGATATTGATCCTTTAGAAGCCCGGATGGGTTTTCCGTAGTACCTCAGTAGTGTTTTGGTCTCGTGTTTCCCGATGTTGCTTCGATATCCTGTTCTTCTCAACATCCTTTTCGTCCGTTGAAACCTTGTTGTTGCTTTCCACTTCAGTTCTTCTACCGGCGTCTAATCAAAACTTCCCCGATCATCTGTAGATGGATTTCAGGTTCTACCCGCAGGTGGTTCGTATGACTCGTTGCGAGAGCACCGCCGGTTATCCGGAGATGCTGAGAGACATGGTCACTTATCAGGGGTTCCGTTGGGCACCAGAGTACTAGGTCTACGAGCAGCAGCGAGAGTTTGACCAGACCTACTACCAGGCTATCGTCTATATTCTGTCAGATGATGGCATGAGCGTAGTCCACCGCTACGAGGCAGTAGGTTCCACAATGGATATGGCCGTGCAGCAGGCAGCTTATGTGAGTCTCACCGTCCTTCGTGCTGACTACTGGGGATTTGACGATTCTATCTATCGCCACATCCCTCGTGGTTACATCACTTCAGAGGGAGCTCACTTCACTCTCTACGACAACTTGGATGTTTATGAGCATGATAACTCCAGGCTGCACACCACCGCTCAGTTCGTGAGGCACAGTGACGCAGTTGCCCGCACACTTTCTCAGGAGTTGGCTTCAGTCAAAGAGCAGCTCCACCATGCTCTGACTCGTCTGGCGACTTACACCACAGACTTTGTTGGAGACGAGCGCTTCGCACGTTTCGATCAGCCAGTTGGTCGTCGTCTGCCAGATGCTGGAGGTTACGAGCCGATCAGAGGTCCACTCCTCAACCTTGGTGTTGGTTACACTGGGATTCCCCGCTTTGGAGCACAGGGAGCCGATGCTATGTACTTCACCACACCGAGAGTCGGGCTCAGACCACGTCAGATCTATGTGGATCGTCGTTCTACCTACTTTCGTGGGCGTCCTCCTCACCGTACCTCTCGTCGTACTACTCACCGCCGTCCTGCGTGATGAGCATGGGAGTACCGATGTATCCATTCTTAGCTATGTTTAGTTATCCTTTGGCATTCGAACCATTTATGGTGTGTTGGATATTCTGATGTATTTGAACATGTGATGATGTACCTGTTGGTTATCTATTCATGCGTTGGAATAATCTCTCTTTTGGTTGCCGAGTCTATCCTTTTCTGTTGTTGTGCTAAAATGCATTTCCATTCAGGATGCCGCCAACAAGGAACACCCCGCCTGAGCCACCGCCAATCACGGAGCTGTTGACTCAGATGACCCAAGTCATGACACAGATGGCCCAGTTCCAGACTAACCAGCACAACAACCAGAATGCTCCACGGATCAGCATCAAGGAGTTCCTCAGTCTGGGTCCGAGAGCTTTCGTGGCCACACGCGAGCCCCTGGATGCTGATGACTGGATCCGTGAGATAGCTAAGGCTCTGGAGATTGCTCACGTTGCTGAGGAAGACAAGGTCAAGTATGCCTCCTATCTGCTGAAGCGTCAGGCAGCTACTTGGTGGGAAAACTACCAGACCATGAGAGCTGGCTATCCAATCACCTGGGGTTGTTTCAAGGAAGCTTTCCTGAAGCACCACATTCCAGATGGTCTCATGGAAAGGATGCGTGAAGAGTTTTGCTCACTCAAGAAGGGCAAGCTGGACGTCATTGGCTATCAGAGTGAGTTCAATCGCCTCGCTCGTTACGCTGGTGATGAGGTGACCACTGAGGCTAAGAAGATGGCAAGGTTCCGCAGAGGTTTTAACCCGGAACTCAAGTACGCCCTCACCAACATCAAGGCCAACAACTTCGAGGAGCTCGTTAACACCGCGCTCAATGAAGAAAATGGGCGCAAGGCGTTCGAGGAGTCTCGCAAGCACTCGCGTGAGGGTGGTTCCTCCTCCAACATGACCACCCCTCCGCAGAAGCGCCGCATCTGGGTGCCAAATGGTGCTGTCACTCGGGCTCCATATGCCCAAGCTTCTCCAGGCTTCGCTCCCCGACCACCCAACCCTGTTCAGATGCATGATCAGAGGGCTTCGATGGGGCAGCCAAGGCCAGGGCCTCCTCGTGTCGTCACTTGCTACAAATGCAAGCAGACGGGGCACTACGCTGACAAGTGCACGCAGAGGCAGCTACCTCCACCACCACCTCGTCCCAACACAAACCTGGAAATGGTGCGCGCTCCCCCGCCTAAAGCCTTCAACTCCAACAACAGGCCTGTCGGGAGGACCGCAAGGGTGAATCATGTCAAGATCGACAAAGCTGAGGAAGCTCCTGACGTCGTTCTCGGTATATTACCCGTAAACTCTTTTCCAGCTAAAGTGTTGTTTGATACCGGAGCATCGCATTATTTTGTGTCAAAGATCTTTGCCACAACAAACAACCTAATTGTGATTCCACTAAGCAATCAAATCACTGTTCACTCCCCGGGATCTCAAATGTTGACTTCCAAGATAAGTAAGGATAATCAAATCCTAATTGGAGGCCACATTTTCCTTGCCTCTCTCATGTTGCTGGGAAGTTCTGACATTGATGTCATTCTTGGAATGGATTGGCTGAAGGCTAATAAAGCTAAAATTGACTGTGCTCAAAAGTCAATAACTCTGTTCCACCCTTCTGGCCAGATAGTCTATTCTCCAAATGAATCAAGTTCCTTTCAGCTATGCAACCTCGATGCAAAACCTCTACCTCTACTCGAAAATGTTCCGGTGGTTTGTGAATTCCCTGACGTCTTTCCAGAAGAGTTGCCAGGGATGCCTCCGGACAGAGCAGTTGAGTTCGTGATCGAGCTTGAACCAGGTACTGCTCCAATCTCTAAGCATCCATACAAGATAGCTCCTCCTGAACTGAAACTGTTAAAGGAGCAAATCGATATGTACATGGAAAAAGGTTACATTCAACCTAGTTCCTCGGCTTGGGGTTGCCCAACTCTGTTCGTTGCGAAGAAGGATCACACAAAGAGACTCGTTGTTGACTATCGTCCTCTTAACGAGAAAACCATAAAAAACAAGTATCCAATTCCTCGTATCGATGATCTTTTTGATCAACTTGCTGGAGCCTCAATATTCTCCAAGTTGGACTTGAGAATGGGTTACCATCAAATAAAGATCAGAAAGGAAGATATTCCAAAAACAGCTTTCACCACTCGGTACGGTCTATATGAATACACCGTCATGTCCTTTGGTCTCACCAATGCACCGGCGACATTCTCTCGACTCATGAATTATGTCTTCCATGAATACCTCGACAAGTTCGTTGTGGTATATCTGGATGATATTCTTGTCTACTCAAAATCCGAGGAAGAGCATGGAGAACATCTTCGTCTCAGTCTCATGAAGCTTCGCGAGCATCTTCTTTATGCCAAGTTCTCCAAATGTGAGTTCTGGATTCCAGAAGTTGCTTACCTTGGTCATGTCATCTCTGCCAAGGGCATAGCCATTGATCCAGAAAAGGTTAAGGCAATTGTCGATTGGAAACCTCCTAAGACGGTGAAGCAAGTCAAAAGTTTTCTTGGTTTGGCTAGCTATTGTCGTCGTTTCGTCCAAAACTTCTCCAAGATTGCCAAACCTCTAACTGATCTCACAAAGAAGGACAAGAAGTTTGTTTGGTCTCCACAATGTGATGAAAGTTTCAATCTCCTGAAGACTAAACTCACTTCTACACCAGTTCTGGTTGGTCCAGATACTACCAAACCTTTCCAGATATTCTGTGATGCTTCTCTCCAAGGTCTAGGTGCAGTTCTTATGCAAGAACGTCAAGTTGTGGCTTATGCTTCACGTCAGTTGAACACACATGAGCAAAATTATCCCACACATGACCTTGAACTTGCAGCAGTTGTGTTTTCCCTCAAGAAATGGAGGCAATACTTGTTGGGTAATCGCACTGAAATCTTTTCCGATCATAAGAGTCTGAAATACATCTTCACTCAACCAGATCTAAACCTTAGGCAAAGGAGATGGATTGAAAAGATTAAAGACTTTGATCTCACTATTTCTTACACTCCAGGAAAGGCTAATGTTATGGCCGATGCTCTCAGTCGCAAGTCGTATTGCAATAATCTCATGATCATGGAAAGCCAACCTCCTCTTCATGAAGAATTCCAGAAGCTGAACCTTGGTCTTGTTCCTCAAGGTTATCTTGCAAACTTGACAGCCAGTCCAACTCTCGGGGACAAGATTCGTTCTGAACAACTTCGTGATGCTGAAATCAAGAAGATGGTAGAACACATCAAAGAAGGCAAGGAGAAATTTAAGTCCTTCTCAATTGATGACAAGGGAACTGTGTTCTTCGAAGGACGCATTGCAGTTCCTCAAGTTCAAAGTCTCAAAGATGTCATTCTCAAGGAGGCTCATGAAACTCCTCTCTCCATACACCCTGGAAGTACAAAGATGTACCAGGATCTCAAGACGTTGTATTGGTGGCCTGGCATGAAACGTGAAATTGCTCAATACGTTTCTGAATGCGACGTTTGTCAACGTGTTAAGGCAGTCCATCAGAAAACAGCCGGTCTACTCCAACCTCTAAAAATCCCTGAGTGGAAGTGGGACATGATTGAAATGGACTTCGTCACTGGTTTCCCAAAGTCCAAGAAGGGCAACGATGCAATCTTCGTTGTCATTGATCGTCTCACTAAAGTAGTTCACTTCTTTCCTGTCAAAGAAACAATCTCAGCTAGCCAGTTAGCAGAGCTCTACACAGCAAAGATTGTTCCTCTTCATGGTGTTCCACTGGAAATAAGCTCAGACCGTGGAAGCATATTCACTTCTCATTTCTGGAAAAGCTTTCAAGAAGCATTGGGCACCAAACTTCTGTTCAGCACAGCTTATCACCCTCAGTCTCAAGGGCAAGTCGAAAGAGTCAATCAGATTCTCGAGGATATGCTCAGAGCATGTGGTATCTCCTTTGGCATGAAATGGGAGGAATGCCTTCCATATGCTGAATTCTCCTACAACAACAGCTTCCAGGCAAGCCTAGGCATGGCACCATTTGAAGCTCTCTATGGCCGCAGATGCAGGAGTCCAATCAATTGGTCTGGAGCTGGTGAACGTTCACTCTTAGGCCCTGACATTGTTAAGGAAGCCGAAGAGAAAGTTCGCATCATTCGTGACAATCTCAAGATTGCTCAGTCTCGTCAGAAAAGTTACTATGACAGCAAGCACAGGGATATGATTTATGCACCTGGTGACAAAGCATATCTCCGTGTAACTCCCCTCAGAGGCACTCATCGTTTTGGTGTCAAAGGAAAGCTAGCACCGAGATACATTGGTCCTTTCAACATTCTCTCAAGGCGTGCGGAAAATGCCTATCGTCTTGAACTTCCAGATAAACTATCCAAGGTGCACGATGTGTTTCACGTGTCACAACTCAAGAGGTGTTTCAAAGATCCAGATCGTGCAGTTGATCATGATTCCATTGAACTGCAAGAAGATCTCTCTTATGAGGAGCACCCTGTTCGAATTCTCGATGAGACCGAGCGTAAGACTCGCAACAAGAGCACCAAGTTCTTGAAAGTGCAGTGGTCTCATCATTCCGATAAAGAGGCAACATGGGAGACCGAAGAGGATCTTCGCAAGAAGTATCCGGACCTTTTCACTTCTCAGTAGGAATCTCGGGGCGCGATTCCTTCAAGGGGGGGCGTTTTGTAACATCCCAAGTATGAAAACTTACCTTTAGAATGGTTGTTTCTTGTTTTATTAATGTTTTGCATCATGGCATCTTAATCATTGCATTTGTTTGCATTTGTTTTCCTTTGTTTTCTATTTGAATATTCAAACAATATTCAAATGTTTTGTTTCATACTTGTTATGTTACATTTTTTCCAAATAAAAATTTCAAATAAAACATTAATTGTTTCCATTAAACCATAAGGTTCAAACTATTTACAATCATGGCTTTTAATAATTCACTTAATTCAAATTGCATTCAAATTAAAATTAAAACTTCCAAACAGCAACCATTTTGAAGTTATGAAATTTACAAAACAAAATCAATCACTTGTTTCAAAGAAACTTGAATTTAAAAACTTATTTGCTTAAGTTCAATCATTTCAATTAATATTAATTTCATTCAAATTTCAAACAAATTGCAAACAACACTTAAATCCAAATCATTTTGTAAAACAAAAGTTGCACTTTGTGCTGTTACAATAAATAAGCAATATAAAATTTATCCCTAAATTTTCTACCCCAAAAACCCTAGCCTTTTCTTCCTTTTTCAAATCAGCAAAAAAAAAAGACAGAACAAAAAAACAAATAAATAAAAGAGAGAGGGGTAGGGCAGGCAGTGGGCAGGCCCAGCCCACCAACCGGCCCGGTACCCCCCCACTTCATCTTCCTCCTGTACGGCAGCATCTGCCGCTGCCCACGTCGACATCCGCGAGCAGCAACGGCCGTGAGCAGCTCCTCGCCCCCTATAAACCTACCCCCGAGCTCCCCGAGCTATCCCTAACCCTATACCTCCCCTCTCCCTCGATCACCGCCGCCGTTTCCTCTCTCTCCGCTCGCAATCCCTCTCTGAACATCGCCACTGCGCCACCCTCTTCTGAATCCCGATGATCGCCGGCGAAACGTTGCGCCTCCGTGCAGGTTGAGTACGGGGATCAGAACCCCGTACCCCCTCTTCCACCTCAGCTACTCCACGGTGACGGAGCGCCACCGGAGCTTCGCCGCCGTCCTCTCTTCTGTCGCCGTCGACCACCGCTGCCCCGAGCCCTGCTTCTCCTTCTGTCCCTCGAGGTGAGCATCACCATGCCCTCCGCCCTCCTCTCTCTATGCACGAGTGCACGGTCACCACGCACGCACACAGCAGCACGCACTCCGGTGAGCAGCAGCATCGACTAGCCGCCGGCGGCCACCCCTCTGTCAGTTTCAGTCGTCAGACGAAATTCAGTTTCGTCAGGTGCTAGTCGCTAACTGAAGAATAACCTCAGTGTGCATCCTTACCTGACAAGAACCGTTCGCCACCGCAGTGGCAGCAGCGCACGCACGCGAGCACGAGGTCGAGGGGTCGAGCCCTCGCCTCCGCGGATTAATCCGCCAATATTTTGCTTTGCCACGCGGGCGCCCGTGGCCCACCTGCCATTGGTCTGGGTTGCCACGCGTGCTGCCACGCAGGCCACGCTGGCCCAGGGCCCCCTCGTCAGTGGCCTGGGCTGGGCCACTGCGAGGTAGAACAGGGTTTTCTGGCATTTTCTTTTAAAAATAAATCCTTTTCTTTTACAAATTGGTCCCTAACTTTAAAATACAAATAACTTTTAATTTCCAAATCCAAATGATGCAAATGAAATATGTTTACTGAACCAAATTAAATTCTCTACCTATTTAAATCATTTGTTTTCTGTTTTGAACATTTCAAATGCATCCAAATTTCAAATTTAAACAAATCATTTTAAATTTGGTTAATTTCATAACTAATTCAAACTTAAATCAAATAACACAAATAAAATATGTTTCCCATGCTATTTTGAACCATCTTTACAAATATAAATTTTGTTTCCTGTTTTGAATAATTAAAATTGCTTAAATAATTTAAACCTTGTTTAAATCATTTAAATTTGCTAAATTCATAACTTGCTCAAATTAAATTATTTTTGAACATATAAAATATGTTTTCAAACTAGAAAAGTATAAAAATTTTAAATATGAATTTGGTTTAATGTTTTGAACAAATAAAATTTCAAATAAATTCATACTTGAATTAAATCCTTTCAAATCTTGTTTAAACTTGTTTAATTCATAAGTAAATTATTCTAAATCCTTTTTCAGCAAGTGAAACATGTATTCCACCTAAAATTTTGTGTTCTTTCCATTTATGAACTTTGTTATCTATTTTGAACAATTAAAATTGGTGAAAACAACAAATGCTTGTGTAACACCTTTAAGGAACCAAAATTCCATAAATTAATAAATAAATTCCAAACTTGGTAAACCTTATTTCTAATTGTTTCTATTGTTGTTTTCTTTCTGTTTTCTTCATCCATGCATCATGCTAATTCACTTACACATGATGTTTAGTTGTAGAACAATTATTTCAACCTTAATTCATGGGCTTTCATATGCAACTCAAATTGCATGTGGGTCCATTTAATCATGTTATGTTACCATGTCAACTAGTTTATTTTTATGCATCAATTAAATGGCCATACATCATCCCATGATTGTGCACTATGCCATGTTATTGATTGTTTGTCTCTCTGCGTTGTTTGTTTGCTTCTTCTCGAATAGACGACGACGTTGAGACAGACGATACTTACGACACCCCTTCTGAGGATCTAGCTCAGTACCAGGCTGCTGAGTTTGCAGGCAAGTATTCACTCACATGAACCATCGTGTTCCTTTCAACATTGGATTCCGATACTTTCCGTTGTCTATTCTGCTAGCCTTATGAATCGTTGCTTCTGTTACGAACCTATCACATGTTATCCTTTAACCCTGATATAGCCTCACCTCCACACCTATAACCCCATTGCTTGTTGCCCGTGTCTCACTAGCATGCTTAGGATTGTTTCTGCTCGAGTCTGTTGCCCGTTACTTTCTGTTAATATATTTCATTTATGTTCTGGGGCTCGATGTTTAAACAATCAACCTGTTAATATTGTGGATAATAATAATTTGATGATAAGGCACCGGCAGGAGGCCCGGCGTGGTTTTGAGGCCTGCTAGTGTCGACCCTAATTAGGAAAAGGGTCTTGTCTACTGATCCATGATGAGCGCACTATCCGCATGTGGGAAGCGTGTATGGGCGCCCCCCTCAATTTGATTCGATTCGCATCTCGTCCAAATCGCCTCATTTAGTTCGGGTTTTCCATTTGCCGCATACATATATATTTTGCGAACCCAGGCCAGGGTGGAACTTTTGTAGTCGGCATTTAGGGAGACACGTTCTTAGAGTGCTATGAGGTTCCCCTTTTCTTCGTGGGGCTTGATTAGCCGTGCGCTCAAACGCACGGGGTTCTTTGGGCTTGATGCGAAGAAGAGTTGAGTTGTGTTGAGTGCCCCGCTTGGTGGAAGGCATTCCATCTGGCGGGTTATTCTTACGTGTACGGCCAAATTGGTGCACCCCTGCAGGGTAAATCTTCTCGAGAAGCCGTGTTTTCCGCGGTTATGGATGACTTGGTGAAAGTACTGGCTAACAAGTACTCAGAACAACTTACACCTAACTAATGATAACTTGACTAGTAATAGTCTTATTGACACAACAACTTGAACCATCATTAATCCAAATGTGTGAGTTATCCTCGGATTGCCTCTTTGGATAAGGGGCGAGATCCAGGATGGGCTTGTTTGGTGGTTAGTTGTAGTTGGTTACGATACGCTATCTTATCTCCTTTCTGTTAGCCGGAAGTTGTAGAATGCATCTGTAGTTGGTTATTGCAGCCCGCTGCCGCATCTTTTATATCACCCTTTCTTCCGTTGAACCCAAAGCATCTGTGCTTGATGTTGTGGGGTACACTTTGGTGAACTGTGAGTCTTGCTTGCCAGTACGTTGTTGTACTGACCCCTTTGGGGATGTGGTTTCCGCAGACTACGCTTACGAGGATCCCCGTGATGGCTACTACGTGGAGTACGACGAGGCTGCTGACGAGTAGATAGCGGACCCGGGCAGGATCCGAGACTACGTGGATGGGCTCCGTTTCCTTTTCGTTTCCGGCCTCTTAGGCCTATTTGGATCTTGTCTGTACTCAGACAGTTTGGATGCTTCCGCTGTGATGTAATGATGAATTGTTGGGACATGTGTCCTCTGGATGATTGTATTTGCTATCTCTGCTCTAGTGAGAGCTATTTGCACTTATTTCTATTTATTTGTGTCTTAGAGATCTGTTGTGCTATCATTTTGTTAAACGCCGTTGACGTACCATGTGTGTATGGTATGAAGTACGTCAATGGTAGTATCCTGATTTCTATGGGATGGTTTACGTAGACGATGAACAGTAGGGGTTGATTGTCACACATACGTGTGTTGGCCTACTCGTAAGAGATGCGAGTGCCGGTAAGACCCGTAATCCAATCATCTACTGTTCAACGGAACTGCGAGTATCCTCTAGAAGTCCGGGTGCGACATTTCCAACCAACCCAATATTACATTGTCTGTTTATACCGAGCAATTTATATATCTATTACTTCCGAAATCTCCTTGGTACATGGCAGCAGCCTCCTCCAATGCAGAACCAACCTACCCTCAGAATTGTTTTGGCAGGGTAATATCATTCTTTGTTTCCGGTCTCCAATCAGCTTACCCTTGTAAATACTACTTTTTTCCTCCAGCGGTACGCAATCTCCTTTTGGTACATGGCAGCAGCCTCCTCCAATGCAGTTCAGCGAGCAACACTTTTTCTTTTATGTAATATATGTGTACCAGTAGGTTCAAAGTAAGAAATAAGGTTTGTTGAATGAATCAATAGGCTGACACAACTGCACAAGGATGTTTTGATTTTCCGGTCCTCTATTTTTTATTGCTTCACATGAACCATAAAATCCATTTTCATTTCTTTGTTTAACTAATATGTTGATTTCCTATCTTTCATTTTCATTTGAACATGTTTCTGTCTTTTTCATTTCAGCATGTGTTCACTTTCTGCAATAAAACAATATATAGGTTCATGTTGCTTTCTCTGATTGGGGAGGCACGAAGACATGAAAAAAAAATTGTATGTTATCTAATCCATATTTTGCCTTTTACAGGTTGGTTTACATACTGTTGAAGTTATCAACACATTTTCTCTAATTTTTCATAGATGGAAAAAGTCTCCAGAAATATGAATGGCAAGGACCCGACAAAGGAGGTAAGTGCATTCCCAAACAATAATATAATTATCTAACAGTTGATGTGCTAATGACTAAAAGCTTTGTTTTATTTCTTTCTTTTCAGTCTTTCGTGACAAAGTTATCTCTGCCCAAATTTATTGCAATGCTTAAGCGTCTAACACCAGACCAGATAAAGCTTGTGCGCAAAATGGGATTTGAGCACCTACTAGAGCTTAGATGCAATTTTCTCCCGCGTGGAATCATACATTGGCTGGCCTCAAACTTTGATGTTCATTCTAGATCATTTGATCTCCCGAATGGCTTCAAGTTCACCATAACGCCGTTCTGCATACACCAGGTGCTAGGTACACCTTATGGCGGAAAGAAGATAGGAAAAAAGGTTGATGCTGAACTTAGAGCTCTAATAGCAGAGCAAACAAATTGCAAGGGTAACTACCCAACTATAGCAGAGCTCGACGACTTGATAAAACCAGGGCTGGATGGTGTAGTATTCAAAAGAGTCTTTACCATGTATACCTTGACAGCTTTTTAATGCCCTTCAAGCCACGGGGCTGTTAGTCCAAACTATTACCATGTCCTTGATGATCCAGATGAAATAGCATCATTTGATTTCTCAACAGTTGTCCTTGATAAGATTATAGCTTCTATCGACAACTACAACAGTGGAGATAAAACCGTCCTTGGCGGAAACATGCTAACACTAGCGGTACGCAATATATACTCTATACTTGCATGTATTTTTACAACTTTTCTTGTTTCCAATATTCGATGAAAAATGCATAGTAGTGTCTTCTTATGTGTGTATTGACTCATTTCTACTATTGTTTCAAATTTGGCTCAGATTATACATTTCGAGTTCTTGGACACTGATATAATGCCAGTTTCTTCTAAGTGGCCAAGACTTTCACTATGGACTTTCGAAATTGTAGCTGAATATGAAAGGATGGACTGCATTAGCACTGAAAATTTGCTTCATGGGAGGCTCCCGGTAATCATATCTCACTGTGACTTACATTTTTTTTTCTAAGACTACGTGTACATTCTTGTATCTTAAATTAGCTTTTACTTTTGTACACCTACAAAAGATAGTTTACTTGTGACTTATTCCTTCCTTTATTTTTTCTACTTCCAGACAAAGCATGTGTCTCAAACTCCATTTAGTAGGTCCAACAACCAGCATAAGTTTCCACTTAACTGCTCGTATGATGAACGACTGCAGTTTGTGCTTTCAGTTATTCCAGAGGAAAACCGAAAACGGGTATATATTTTTGCCAATGAAATTTAATTAATTTTTCAGTTGATTTGTTTTGGTTTTAATTCTGCTTATAAACATTTTCCCTCCTTGTCCTTTTTTCATAGGTTATGGATAAGCTTCCTCGCGTCATGGACAACATGCATAGAGAGATGTTCGAAGCAATGCAACCTGTACTCACGAAGAGCATCGCAAGTCTATTGAACTGCATTTCGTCACCCCAGATTTTGGCAACAGGAAACAAACCAAACATAAGCAAGATGGAGGTATTTCCTAAAGTTGCACCCAAGATTAGTGGCAGGAAGCATGTTTCCAACTTGTCTTTTGAAGCAACTGCTTTGAAGCCGGAAACCCAATCAGAAAAGGAACATGGTAAAATCTCAAGGTTATAATGCTTTGATGGCCAGAAACCAAGTCCTCAAGATGGTGCAGACGAAGAAGCAAAACCTAAAGTGTTGAGTTTAAACTTGTAGACAGAGCAACTTCAAGATCTTTCCTTACCTGAATTCTTCATGTTTCAAGAACCAAGCAATGAAGTTTTGGCAAGATGGGACAGAGAGATTGCAATCCCTAGCATACATGATATTCTGAAGAACATCAGTTCAGCTAATTTGTCAAGTGAGCTAGACATACCATACCACTCTGATTTGTTGGAAGCCATGAATCCGCAAAAAATTCAGGCAGGAAATTGTGACTTCGAAAGCCCACCTACTCTGGACCTCCTCTCATGCGTGTTGGAGGACAAAGTATTTTGGGAAGCGCGAAGGCAAGAAGCATGGGAACTTCATTCCAAAAACTCGAGGGTTGTTGATCTGCCAGAAGGATTCAATGTACCGATCCCAATTGGATGTAGTGATGGTTCAAGGAATCGCAGCAGGGCAACCACACCAGGCGACACCACAAAACCCAAAAAAAGATCAACTTGCTTCTCCCTCAACGAAATGGCTGCCGACTGCATAGCTCTCAAAAAGAGGGCTATAATGTTCGAGAGGGAACCCCAGTTGGCAAATCATTCTATCACCGCACTTGAGGAACCATTATTTAATAGAGAGGATGTAAATCTGTCACCGCACACACCTGTGCATGCAAACAAATGCCTTCAAACTAATGATTTCCCATGGGATGACCCTGAAATGGTAGCTCTTCTAATGGAGTCTACTGATAGGATTGAAGAACAGTACCTTGCGCGACACTCACAGTTCACTACACCAGTTAGAGAAGAAATTCATGTATCTGAGATCAGCGCAGAAAAGTACTGCTGTACATTCATCTCGACTCCAGTCGAGAAGGAAGTCTTTGTGGATATAGTAGCACGTGTACCCCAACGACAAAACAAAAGACGTAAGTAATAAAACACAATTTCTTTAGTATATTTATCATGACTAAAGTGCTTCCTGCAACTTGTTACTCAACACCTTATTCATCGGTGTCTTTTCTTCTTGATTTATTTTGTTTTTGCAGCATCAAAATAGTACAAATGGGCACAACATGGGTTGAACATAGAGTGTTCGCATTAAGCATGCAAGTGTATGGAAAAGTTATAAAATATGTCATCAATATGATGGGTAAAGCGGTGATAGTGGAGCAATCCGAGAAATTTAGGTGTGGACTTCTCCCACCTGGGTACTGGAAAAAATATTTCATGGAGTGTGACATAGCGGTAAGAATAAGAACATATATTATACATTATGCACTTTTTTTTCCTTTTTTGCTTCATCACCGCTAAAAAAAACTCACAAATTTGTTGTGGCAATTCTGTTTATACACACATAGATAGAACAATTATAATTATGTTTTTAATTTTCAACTTATAAAACCAGAAACATTAACTTTTATGTACGGTTCCATGTGCTCAACTCATCAAATTATAATCACAGGCTCTTTTCTAAAAATCGTTTGAGAGTCCAGGGAGTCTCTGTGTACATCTAAGGAATAATATGATAGGTTTCATGCTTGACACGATTGACATGGTATTTTCTCTAATCAAACCTTTTTATGTAATTTTTTGTCTTTCTTACATACAATATGTTTCACATGATATTAATATTCCTTTAACATTTTGTCTTTTGGTCGAATTTGGACAGGTACACATGCCTTTGTTTACATCTGGTTTTTGGTACCTTGTTGTGGCAAACTTCAGGAAGAAATTATTTGAAGTACTTTGCCCGAACACCAAGATATATTTGATTGTGGATGAAGCAAATCAAACAATTAGCAATTTCAAAGGCGCTTTTGCTCTTGCATACAAGAATTCAAAGATAAATGTGCATTCAATGGCAACTACTTTCCGCAGCGTCTGTTCTTCCACTAAAGAGTAACTATGGAACACCTTTTTTTTCTTTTTGTTTTAGTACTTCATACTACTCTTTGCTTTTCTGTATAGAGCATTTGTCTCATTAGGAGAAAACTGCTTGGGGTGATCCTGATGAACATGAATCGGGGTCCCAATTTTTTTGTAGCCTTATTTATCACCAAAACTAGCATTTTGCGTCAGGTTAGGCCACCAAATGTGCATCAATCAGCCCATTTTTCACAACCTAGAAAATTATTTAAAAGACAATAAACTTGTTCACTGAATTAAGAGGGCACCAGTGGTACTAAAATCCAGCTTCTCCCCTGTGCCGCATGCATCATGGTTCCTAGACTAAAGTTGTAGACAAACTAAAGCATATATATGTGTCTTTTTTGCAGAGCGGACAGTGGGGTTTTCACAATGAAGTTGATCCAGAGCCATGATAGAGATACCACCCTATGTTTTGAACCGGTAAGGATTTGTAATCATGTCTTTTTTGCAAGAACTTTTTTGTTACTTCCTAGACTTATAATGTGTTCCTCAAAACAAAACAGCACCATGCAAAAACCTTACGCGAAAGCTTATCCTATTATATGCTCGCACACCCTTGCAACGAGATGCTCCCACCAGAAACCAAAGCAATCCTTCAAAAACATGTACGTATTAAACTATTCTTTCATTTGCGTATCAACCAAGAGGATTATTTGTCTTAAAACTTTTATTATTTCCATTGTTTCCAGGGCATTCCGTACGACTACACAGTGAGTTAACGAAATCAAATCATAATGTTCTTTTTTTTGTCTGCCCCCCCTCTGTTCTGCATAGATTGTGTAGTCTTCTTCATAGTTTTTTGTTGTTTACCCATTTTGTCATTTCTTATTTTGCAGACACCAGGGTACTCTTCATGGGCACAATAGTTAAATGTTAGCCGATAAAAGGTACAAATATCTTTAGAAGTGAAGAATATATTATTTTTGTTATTTGAATGTTCAGCCTTTCGAGTCGAACATTCTGTTGTGGTGTTCCTTCAACCTTTCTAGTACCATCCACCGGTGGATTAATCAGAGTTACTTTACCTGGAAACTCCACTGTCCCGGCCGGCCCTCCTTTTTTCCCTCTCTATTCTTCCTTTTTGGTATAAAGTTTCTTGAGGGTGGCACTACTCCTTAACGAGGAAGGCAGTAGAGTATGTTTGCTGATTTGTGTGCTACTCGATGATCCGTCCTTATTACTAACCCCACTGAAGCTTGAAGATCTGATTTAATCAATCATGCATCTTCAGAGAAGAAAGATTAGTTTCGTTTCCAAGAATAGTAGAATCAGGCAGGAGTCAAATCAGTGAAGCGATGGATCAAGCGCACCAAGCGCGGCGGGTGCATGTTGAATGATGCCCGCCCGTGGATCTGGTGTCGCGGATCGAGCTGGCACAGGCTCCAGGATTCGACCTTGAGTCCATATTTTTTCGCGCCAAATAACATGTTTCTTGAGTAGATTAACTTTATGAAAGTTTAATTTGGTTTATTTCTCCACAAGTTTTTCTTAAGAGATAGAATATCCAAGTTTTTTCTTTTCTTCCAGTATGTTTTTGTACTGTCAACATAGCATTTCTAATGTTTTATTGCTTTTATTTTCTTAAATCTTTATTTTTTTACAGCTCATTTCCTTCATGGATCTTTCACATGCCAAGAGATCGAAACATCGTCTGAGAAGGGCATTACTCAACGGATATTTTTTCTTGTGTCAAAACTCATTTTGTTCCTTTATTTTTTCATTCAACTTTGGTCAATATGAAGGACTCAGCACACATTTATATTTTTTTGTCGATGTGAAGGAATGGAACTCCCTATGTAATTATTCATTTTTTTTCTTAGCTCATTAAATTTGGGACAGTTCAAATCTATATGTTTTTTTCTTAGCACATTAAAACCACCATATTTTTCGCATATTATTTTTATAATGGGAATAGAGGGTTTTTTAAAAGGTTAGAAGTGTCAGCACATTTGAGTTAAAAGTGATTTCCCCCTCCCGTTTTTATCCCTGAAATAACATTGTCCCAAAAAGGGAACAAGTTAACTCAAAAAAAGTCTGAATAGGAAAAGCCTAGGAGTGAGAACATAATGGGAAAAGGGAATACGCTAGGAGAGGAAGCGCCCAGCATGCAGCGCGCGCGCGTAATCAGGAGGGCGTAACTAAAAAAGGGAATGGGGGGACTTTCCTAATTAGGCTTTTCAGGCCTGTCGGAGAATCGACCTGAGGGACGGTCGTCCGTAAGCTAGCCACGCCCGCTTCTACAGTAGATGTCTGGCCTATGTGAGTACGTAGGCTGACGTACGTTTTGTGCTCCAGCCTCCACGTCTTCCTTCGACGAGTTTCCTGCCGCCGCACTGGTGCGCGAACTGCCAAGTGCCGCCGGCGTGGCTACTCCTCCAGCCTCTGCGTTTTCCCCCTACGAGTTCCCGGTCGCCATGTAGCAGGAAAATGGTAGTGGTTGAAAAGAAATATTCACAATCTATGTGCATCTTGTCACCAGTCTGCTGTATCAGTCTGTTCTTTCTTTGTGCCCCCGTAGACCGGACCCCAGATTTTGTTACGAGCCATTTCATCATTGTACTTATATTTTTTAAGCTATTTTCTGGGCCCCTCCTAATGTTTTCCGGTCAAACAAATAAGGTTTTTCTTTATCTATCTTCGCTCGTAGCTTCATACTAGATTATGTGTGTTGCGTAAGATGGAAAATGTAAATTCCTGCACGTAAACCCTATAAAAATCTTTTTTTTTCTTTTTCCTTTTGCCTAAACATGAAGCACGATGCCAGCGCTGCCACCCCCCACTACCCATCCAGCCATCCTCGTGCAGATAAGAGGGGAGAGGCATCCCCATCGCTCTCTCTAGCTCCCTTTACCTCTCTCCTGCGGTAAACCCTAACCCTAGCTCTTCGTCGTTGTCGTCATGTTGTCGTCTCCAACCGACCCTACTAAATTGAGGCCCCAGGGAGATCTGTCGTCCTCTCTTCTTCCTCCCAGTCTACTCGCGCGAGCTAGGAAGCTCGGAATCACCGATATTTCGTCGTCGTCCTAACCTCCGACCGCCACCTTCCTACGCACATCGCAACGATTTTGACCTCGCCTCACCGTCGGTCTCCTCAACCTAGTTTTTAAAACCGGGCCGGACCAACGGTCCGACCGGAGAAACCGAGAACGGGAGCCTTGTCCAGTTTTTTCAGAAGCATTGGTCTTTTAGTAAAAAAACCAGTTTTTTTATTTTTTGAAAATAGTGTATAAAATAGGAATTCAACCCTTGACCTAACTACAAACTCAATAACCTTCTATACTAGTGACACTTTGCGATTGTTTTACTGCACTGACACCAATTATAATGTGTATTTATTTATTCCGAGCTCAAAATTTTGAAAATTTTGCTTAAATATTCCGTTTTTTTGTCGCAAATGAACCGATGAACCCGTGGTTTGACCAGTGAAAACCTGAACCGATAGCCTTGCCGGTTCGATTACCGGCTCGGTTTTTAAACTTTGCTCCTCAAGCTCCTGGTGAGATCCTAAACGTTGTGCTGGTCTCCGACGTCCTAATTGCTTTAGATTTTGTCGCCGTCATCATTGTCGAATCTGTTGCTCGGCAAATCCCTCAGGTGAACCTATCGGGTTTCGAATAGGAGAACCCATGAGCGCTGGTGGCGATCGTCGGCTAGACAGGGGGCACAATTTACCAAGGTTCGGGGCCCTCGTAGAGGTAAAACCCTTACTCCTGCCTCTGTCGATCTGTATTATTGAGTAGATCGGTTATAAAGATGATCTCTTAAGTCGAGAGTACAATCTCGAGCTTAAGGCTTTGGTGGTGCGGTGTTGCTTGGTCCTCCTCCGGTGATTCTCCTGGCCTTATATAGGTGGCCAGGTCTCAAACCCTACCCGGGGAGGATTCGAACTTTAGCTCTAAGTCGGTTTACATGTTTCCTAACTTAGCCCGCAAGGCATTGCGGGTGGGCTTCATGTAGGCCTTCTGGAACACTCTTAAGGACCCCCTTCGTGGGCCTTGACGTTGGGCCTGAGACAGGGTGTGCTTATCCGCAGGATCTAAGGTCCATCCCTTCGTCAATCATGCACTACCATCGGCCGCAGCAAAACATGCATGTCGGCGCGCCTCCAGTAAGCCAAAACCGGCAGGGCCGGCACCTTTAGGTAGCTCGATGTCAGGCGCGTCTAACGCGCAGGCTCCCGTTGCCTCAGAGCTGCAGCTGCCACGGGTGACGTCGGCATGACATCGTTGTTGGGCCAACCTATCAGAAATTTAATAGTCATTCATACATATTACGCATCAAATTATGCCATGTGTTAAATGTTTTCCTTCTTTCCTGTGTTGATTCTTCTCGGTAGAGCGTGAACCCGAAGTTAAGATCAACCACACCAAAGTAGAATACTTGATCATCGATGACCAAGTTAAGCACAATAGTCCGAAAGAGCTACTATTGGTTATCAAATAAGAAAGGCATGCATAACCTCTTATCTGCACATATATGATTTCAAATTAACTTTGAGTCTTGTATATTGCGTACGATTTAAAAGTATTTTTAGTCAATAGGTAGAGTTCTCCGACTTATTGCATCGCCTCCATATCCTGATACGTTGCTCCTAGAAGCTATAGGTTTTCTTGTGTGCAACGCCGGAGCCTTATATCCGGTATGCTTAGCCATGCTTAATTGCTACGACCCGATCCATCCGGTTGATGAGTTGAATCGGGGAATGAATCTAGTATGTCAGGATAACATGGAAACATGCGACTGATCATTAATATGACCAAAGGTTTGGATGAGGGGCCACTGTGGTTTTGTGGAGCTTTGTCTCTTCCTTGCGACCCTAGGACTAAGGTCTCGTTGTTGAAATCAAAACTGAGCATGCAGCCACATGTGGGGTCTAAAAGATCGCGCTCGACTAACTAACTTGTTTAGCTTTATCCATGGGTCATGTAGTTTAAGATTTCCATTCGTCAACGCAAAGAAAATGTTTTGGAAAAGATGTTATGCGTAGGTCGTGATCGGGATCCAATGATGGACGAACATGGACCTTGATCCTGCTTCACAAAAACAAGGACCGCCAGGAGGTGACCAACTCCTTGTTGGCGGAACATCCCTATTTTACACTACTAGGGAAAATCCTAGCCATGGTGCACCACTTTGCACTAGCCGTGGCGCACTATGGTGGGCCACGGTCCTTATGCCACGCCTATTATGTACCCGTGGCACACAAAAATGATCCGACACGGGTTTGGAAAATACCTGTGGCGCATCTGTTTGGTGCGCCACAGCTAAAATTTTCATTTAAAAAAAAAAGCGGGAATCGGGAAGGGATGTGGTTGCCGTCGCCTCGTCGAAACTCTCGGGCATGGAGAATCCGTCGCCTCTTTGGAGCTCTTGGGCGTGGAGGACGTCATCTTGTCATAGCTCTCGGGCGTGGAGGTCGTCTCCTCGTGATTGGAGCTCTTGGGCGAGGTGGCGATGGAGGGTGACCAAAGGTTGCCGCTGACGGAGGTGGGCAGCCTGGTTGGATGAGGGCGCGGTTGAGGAGGGCACGACCGGTGATGGCGGGAGTTGGGGGGAAAGAAGACGTGAGAAGTTAGAAGGTAGTAGGAAGAAGGGAGAAGGGAGAAAGGATAAGGAGAAGGAGGAGACGGTGGGGTGGTTGGCCGATTTATATTTTGAATCCCGCCCTCACTTAGCCGTGGCGCACCGGTATGGGGTGCAACATGGCTAAGTGAGGTCAAAATGTATTTTGCAGGAAATATCTTATTTCTGAAATAACTTTTTTCCTTTTCAAAATTTGAAAATCTAAGAAAATTTCAACGGTCGAAAGCGGTTGAAACCAAGTAGGAAATTTGCTATAGTTATTTTATTTATATTAAACTTTTTTGACGTCGTATGCAAAAATCATGGCCGTTTTAAATTATTTTTACCATCTTTTGCAAAAAGAAGTCAAAATTCATGTTTTTAATTTTTCCTAGCAACTAGACCCTAAACCTTTGTGTGTGGAGTGGCTAAATCAGGTTAGCGGTGGCGCACCTTTTTTTTATGTGCCACCGTTATGAGGTTACCCTGGCACACAAAAATTAGGGCGCGACACATCTAAGCCTGGGCACCCTACCCACCCAGCGCATCAATAGTCGTGGCGTGTGTTTATAATGGTGCGCCACGGGTATGGACTTACAGGTGGGGCACCAATTTCGGTGTGCATCACGGCTAAGCTCCGACCTATAGCTTGTTTTCTAGTAGTGTTGAGTTGCCTCATGGATAGGATTAGGCAAGGTAAACCTCGTGGTCAATCATGGGCACTTCCCGTCCTAGTGCTACACCGGTGGAATTAAGAGTCGGTTGGCACGTGTGGCTAAAGTTGTACACCTCTATAGGGTTAAATCTTTTCGAAAAACCGTGTCCACGGTTAAGGACGACTTGGTAGAGGTCACTTGATCATAGATAACAAGGAATGAAAGGATGCTTCCTCGATGGTGTCAAGGGGTGATCCTAGTTGACTTACGGTACTAATGATGATTCGATGGACCAAAGGAGGCTAGGTAAAGCTAGTGTGTTGCTCTCTCACACCTTTAAAATATATGATTTATGAGCTTCTCTCTCCCTCCATTTGAAATAAAGTTTGCTTCACGCAAGATAACTTTCATAAATCCTTTCTGAAAAAGCAGATATAATAGGTTCAGGTGAAGTTCTCACTTCGATGGTGGTCTCTATATGCATATTGACGAGTAGTTTGGTGTTCCCAGGCAGCAGTCAAGATTCTATGGGCTGGGACATCACCTTATGTTGTGGCCTCTTAGGCCTTTGGTATCTTGTTGGCTAGCAACATAATTTGCTTTCGCTGTTTGATGTAATTTTGGGTCATATGACCTTTGCATGTAATGCATACTCTAGTAATACTTGTATAATACAACTTCATTTCTAGAGCACTCCTTTGGCCGGTTGTTAGTTTCGGGCTTATTGTTATGCAGTCGGCTATGCATGTGTTTTTATCGTGGTTGAGGGGTAGTGGTGCCGATGATCCATTCCGACCGTGTCTGCCGATATTAACGCGTCCTAGGATTGGCAACCCCAGTAAGACTCGATTGTGTAGCGCTTCTCACGACACATGATATCTCTACATAGCTTTGATCCCGATCCGTCGGCTTCACAAGATTCATGGATTATTTGTTATACATATTTGGTTATGATTAGCATTACATGAGGAGCAGTAGTGCCGATATTCCTGGTCTACCTGCCGTTGCGTACTACAGCCTGCGTTCGTACCTGAGAAGCTATTGTGCTATCATGTCTAATAGCGCATAACACTTATGTATAATTCTGGATCCGGGGTTTGACTGTTCTTGTTAGTATTCCAGCGTGTTCGAGTGTCTTCGTCTTGATCTCTCCGGGATTTAAAGTCGAGACTGATATGTTTCTCAAGCCTCTATGTTTTGAGCAGTGTACGATGACCTGCAGGAAGCAGTCGGTGGTGAAGATCTTGTTGGGCGCAGGTCTTGCACATTTCCTCTCCTGAGCTCATCACTTGAATCGGAATTGTCTGCTTCTATGCTAAAAGTCATATGTTTGGCATAGAGCAGTGTGGGCTTTTCGACACGACTTCAGTGACGGTCTCCTTGGTGGTCTTCTGGTGAAATTAGAGTCGTTGCAGGTGCTGCTTGATAACGATTCCCAAGACAATTCCCGCTTCTTCTTAATTATTTAAACTGGTAAGTAAATTACCTCGGTTTAGAAAAACACTTAAGGAGGGAAATGCCCTTTGTGTATTTGAAAAAAAAAATAAACAACCATATTTTTAAACATGAAAAGAAAAGTAATTCTCACTGAAAAATGCATTGTTACACATGAAACAAGTTTCTTTGGTTATTTTTGGTAGTTTATAATGGTAGTAGCAAAAATCTCTAGGAAACTAAAATTCATTCTCACCGGCCGTCACTCGTACATACGGTATCATACACAATTTATCGTACATCACTCATTAGAGAATCTTTGTTATCATGTCAACAGTAGCGCAGCACTGGAAGTTGTTCCGGGGTTTCCTATTTTGACTAAGTAGAAGAAACTACATGTGTTGTAAATACTTCGAATGATTTTGCGAACTGAACCACAAAAGTCCTAAAACTTTGTACTTACATCAACTTGTGGTTTAAGAGTGAAGTGTTGTTTTAACAACAAAGGACCTGAAACTTATAAAGGAAGCAAATGATGGGCCCTGACTTCGTAAATTTGGCTATGAGTCATTATATCCGCGATAGTATCCCTGTATGAATATCAAGTATGTGACTTGGTAGTCTTTTCGAAAGACATGATGCCTAACGGTAGCAACCAAGACATGGATTTTTACATCCTTTGAAAGATGTTCTTGTCGAAAAGATGTTTTCGACGAAGTTCAAAGAGTTGACCACTACAAGATTTTGATCTTACGTAGTGATGTTTTAGTCTTTGCGGATAGTTCTAGCAAAAGTTACATATTATGATATGGCAGTTGAATTACAAAAATCAACTTTCCTCTCAAGAAAGTTTGATTTAGGATGTTTACTTGACACAGTCTGAGAGTTTTGTATAATTTAAAAGGTTGCTGGAAAGGTATGCACACTTCAATGGTTGAAGTGAGCATAACGAAGTTGGAATCTTTACCTTAATGAAGTTATCAAAAGAGTTTAATTCCATCATGAACGATAAAGATGCTTGTAGAGTTATAATAAATTAAGTGGGATCCCTAAGACATATTTCCAATGCTTTATGTAAATGATATATGGTTGATTGGAAAATATGTATTTTAAATTAACACGGTTAAGATTTTCATATTGATGAAATGCTTAAGAGATATTGGGAATCGATATCTATAAGAGATTGATTGAAGCGCCTAATATGGTTGAGCCAAATTACATAGATGAAATATTGAAGTAAGTCAATATCGAAATGACAATAAGGAGTTTTTGCCACATGGAAAAGAATTGAGCAATATTCAAGTGTTTTGACACATGATGAGCATAATTGAAATTGAGATTTCTAAGTCATGTGTTCCATGCTATGTACACAACCAGATGAATCATGTGTTATAGCAGGATTATTCATATGATGATTAGACAACAGTGGGAGAGATCCTTATGCCATTTTCTAGAAATGCTAAAGGATATGTTTTCCTATATAGTAATGACAAAATATGCGTTGTAATATGTTACACTAATAGTCTTGTCATCTATTCAAATAATTTTATCTCAATAAAATATGTGATGAAGGGTAGCACAATAGGCTAGAAAAAAGTTCCATGCTGGATTTGAATGAGTTTCAAAATTAAATTATTGTGACGGGTACTACAACAAAAGCTAAGTATATTGTTTTTTTGATAACAAATAATATGAGTATTTTGTGTAAAGGGGTTCTTTATTGAACTTGGTGTATTTCCAAGAATGCTGACACTATGAAGCTACATTTTCACAATGTTAGTAACATTAGTTTACTCTGAGGAATTAAGGTCTCACTGGTTGACCAAATATATACAAAGTCATCTCATTAGAGAATGAGTGATACGTATAGACGCACAAACATGCAAATACAATAGGAACTGAACAATTCAGATCTTTTGATTAAGTTTACCACATGCAAAGCATGGTAATAACACAAGAATACTATATGTGTTAAGTGATTACGAACTAGATTATTGACTGTAGTGCAAGTGGGAGACTGAAGGGAATATACCCGAGAGGCAATAATAAAGTGGTTATTAACTTATTCGTTGTTTATGATGAATGTTTATTTCTCATGCTAGAATTGTATTAACCGGAAACGTTGATACATGTGTGTTTAATAAACAAACAATGGTTCCTAGTAAAGTCTTTCTTTTAACTAGCTCGTTGATTAATATATGATCAAGGTTTCCTGGTCATGAACATTGGATGTTGTTAATAACGGGGTCATGTCTTTAGGAGAATTATGTGATGAACATAGACCCAAATTAAGTATAACAATACGATCAAGTCATTTAGTTTATATTGTTATATCTTGCATACGAAGTAACTCTAATCCTTAGACCATGAGATCATGTCAATCACTAACACCGGAAGAGTGCTTTGATGTCATCAAATGTCACACCGTAACAGGGTGACTATAAAGGTGTTGTTGGGTATTCGGAAAGTATTAGTTGAGGCTCATGGATCAAGAGTGGGATTTGACCATCCAAATGACGGAGAAATATACTCTGGGCCCTCTCGGTGATATCACCCCGACACCGCTTGCAAGCACGTGACTAGATCACAAGGATGTCATATCACGAAACTAGGTATGGTTTATACCAATGATCGGATCTCGGACAAGTAAAATATCGCGATATAAAGGGAATTGGTTTCGACGTTTATGGTTCATACGATCACTAGATTCATCGTTGAATGTGTAGGAGTCTGACGAACAATGGAAAGTCACATACCGAGCGTCTTATTTGATCGTCAATGACTAATTGAATGGAATTGTCATAGACTCTATGACCCAATCAGAGGGGTCATAACCCTATGACCAACTGATTTGGTCATGTGATATCCTGCCATAGCCACGTCACATCCTACGTGGCCAATCCTATGTGGCAAAAATTATGACCAAATGACTAGGTCATGGAAGAGATTCAGCCCAGTCCATACTGCTCCACCAAATGGGCCAGCCCAATATTTTGGCCCATTTTATATTTATTTTTTTAGCTTTCTGTCCGAATTAAAAGGCCATCCAATTTATTTCCTGGGCCTTAGCCTTTACAGTCCACTAATTCGATGGGCCTTGGCCTTTCTAGTGTCCAATTAATTTCCTGGTTCCAGCCTTTTTTAATTTTACCATTATTAACAAAAGATTCAAGGCCTAAGCCCACAACCGATCCACACACGTTTCTTATTTTCTTGGGCCTTGCTCGATTCTTAACTGTATTCAAAGAAAATTAAAGAATTCAGGAACCCAGATGCAATACTGCAAATAAGTACAATATAATTTGTTTCGGCAGTAAGTATCTTTACTTTACATCTGAGACCATTTCCTAGCTAAACTATTCTACATGGTTCTATGTACATCACAGAAATTTTTTAAGAACACAAATAGCAGCAACTCTTTATCGTCTTCGTCTTCCGACTTCTAAGACCACGTCAACCTGGCAATTGAGGATCACGCCTGCATACAGAGAAACACGAGAGCACAAAGGATTTAAATACAATACAATAAATGTAATGATCAATGTTGGTAACACAGGAGGAAAATGAGTATTTATGCAAATATTCAAAAGCAAACACTATCTTGGTTCATAAACCCCGATACATCTGTAACTTAAAGACAATAGATGACGACTGAATAGAGAAGCATAAGGTGTCCCCTGTGCGAGAAACTATGGAACAATCAAAGAAAGAAACCGTGCAACCATATTACACATTAAACATGAGCTAACATCTTATAATAGAATACAAAAAATCATAATTAGCAGCTAGCAGTTTGTCCAATACAAAAAATCATAATTAGCAGCTAGCAGTTTGTCCAGTACACATGAAACATGACTATATCTTCCAATGCAGGTTTGACATCAATAGCTCACAGCTAGCAGTTCTACACTGATAACCCAGGACCAGAAATCATGAAATGTGTCGGAAAAGATCATGGAGCTAAAAAATCTCATGCCAGGCAGACCGCAGACATACATCAATCAATCAGATAAAACTGCATAAGCTTCAAAATTTCACCAACTGGGTTGAACAGAAAAGACATATAGGCATGACTATGCAAGTGCGAAGCACTCGACATATAGCACTGGGTAAGCTCCGGTTACCTGAGTTGTCGATCGGAGATGCATTCAACTTTGCACCTGCATCAACCAGAAGAACTAAGCTAAGCTTGCATCAAGGAAACAACGATCCGCATTCAATTGGTAAAAGCAATAGATGCTTTGACATGCACACAAGAGAGCTGTTAAAACATACTAGGCTATGCATCAAAGAGAACAACAAAACATGTTCAGTACTTTGTTCTCATCTTCAACATGACATCACAGAAATTTTTTAAGAACACAAATAGCAGCAACTCTTTATCGTCTTCGTCTTCCCACTTCTAAGACCACGTCAACCTGGCAATTGAGGATCACGCCTGCATACAGAGAAACACGAGAGCACAACGGATTTAAATACAGTACAATAAATGTAATGATCAATGTTGGTAACACAGGAAAAAGAGTAGAAATTGGCATGCATCAGGCACTCTACATTGATTCTTTGTGACTTGCTTCACTATTAGCATGTTCTAGCTACTACAAGGAGTAGCTACTTCATGTGTATCTCAAGAAGTTGGCATGCATCAGGTCAATATCACAGAATCTGCTGCGTTTGGCACATCAATACAGGCAGCAGCACATGGGACCAAAATCTATTTGCAACATCAGAAGTTGATCATAAAGGACAATATATACCGAACTAGCAAATCAAGCAACAAGTTTATTTGATCTCATATGTACTTCTATGTTATGGGACAGCGGGAGTAGTAATTAGTGAATAACAGGCAGCAATATTTAAAAGCATAAGCAGATCATTTAGTAAAAGAATTCACTGTATCAATTAATAGACAATCAGGATATAAAAGCAGAAGCAGGTAACTAGCAGCCTTGTTTTCCATGTTCTGATGGACTGATCCATCATTTTCCCTAAATAATCACATTCTGTATCACATTACACACGGAAGGAATGTGCATATAACTTAACTAATGATTCAAATGGCAACAGGCAATTGCCATGCAGATGCTGATATCTTTTTATATCGTTCTCCAAAGGAGTTACAGTACAGAGGCCTCCATAGACGAAATTCTACTTTACCAAATAGAAAATCAATTACAAGTTATTATCTAGTTCCTTCAGTTCTCAATAAAGTTACTGGCTATCAAAAATAAATATAAACGACTAAACAATATCAGATTTCTGGCTTGGATTCCTCTGATAAGGATCCTCATTTCCATTGTAATTAAAAGGACACTGAAATAACAAGGTGACAAAAAACAGAAACAAAACAGAAGTTGATAAGCTAGATCACAGGAATTTCAGAAATAAAGAGAGAGAGAGAGAGAGAGAGAAAGGGATGGATTGGAGTCAACTCACAAGCTAGATCTCGCGAGCTCCCGCGGGATGGCGCCGGACAGGGCGTTGGCGGAGAGGTTGAGCACCGCCAGGTTGAGCAGCTTGGAGAGCTACGTGGGGATGGCGCCCGACAGCGCGTTGGAGGAGAGGTCCAGCGACTAGAGGTTGGTGCAGTTGGAGAGCTTCGGCGGGATGGCGCCCGCCAGGGACAGACCCGGGAGGGACAGCTTGTAGACGCGGCCGTTGTTGCAGGTCACGCCCTGGAGTTTGGAGATGAAGCCGTCGCAGGGGGAGGAGAAGGAGGACGACGGTGGTGGTAGGTGAGATAGGATGTGCGCGCGGTGGGGATGTGGGAGAGAGGAGGGTGGGATGCGGATCTGGCTCAGGGAAGCGTGAAGGAGGAGGTTCGGATCTTGCACGGGGCGGTGCGAGGTAGGAGGTGGGTTCGTGCACGGGGCTGCGCGAGGCAGGAGGTGGGTTCTTGCACGGGGCGGCGCAAGGGAGGGGGATGGGCGCGCCGGAGACCGGTCGCTGCCAGGACCGCGAGCACGGTAGTCGGAAGCACGGATCCTCCTCGCCATGGATCGATGGCCGAACTAAGAAGGGGCTGGCGATGGGATCTGGCTCGATGAGGAGCAGTGTGGGATCAGGATCGATGAGGTCTCTGCTGCGCTCGGTGTGGGATCTGGCTCGATGCGCTCGGTGTGGGCTGAGAGGAGGCTGTGGCGGCTGAAGGGAAGGAGGGGGGAATAGAAGGGAACTAGGTTAGGGATGGGGTTTCGCGGGCGGGCGAGTGAAATATTTCGCTAAGTGCGGCGGGAGACGAAATTGGTATTCTCTTACCATGGAGGGAAATTTCTAACTCGATCATTGTATTTAGAAAACCAAATTCTAATTTATAATTTTCAAAAAAACTAAAAAATCCTATTTAATGTAATATGGATAATAGGAATAAATGTTTTGTGCATCCAAATGCATTTGAAGGTGAATTTACAAAATAAAATTTATATTTGGAGATTATTCGGTAGTTGGGATTATGATGGAATGTGTTGTGCGGCTTTGAACAGTGAATCTTCTCCCCGCACTTTCGTCCATCGTGAATATCTCTCCTCTATCTCACGGGGATATAAAACAATGTTGACGAAACATACTTCAATATTCAACACCTAGGTATGAACGGTCATGTCCCCTGTTTTGACCGTTTTCCGAAACCGGCTTCGAAAATTACAGAAAATTCAAAAAAAAACTCGAAACGATGCAAGATCTTCGCGTGGTGTTGTTATATATGTCCTAGTATCCACCAAAAATAATAAACTTGGAATAAGACAATTTGGTTGAAAAAGTGTTCACAAAAATGAGCTATCTCGTACGAAGATTCATGGCTTTCGGGCGAAATGACGGATGTTTTGGCCACATCCATGGCATAGTTTGTTTAAATGTGACCATATTCCACACAAAGATGCATATTGGTACAACTAACAATGTTCACGAAGAAGGTTTTATTTTTCGTTGAATAAAAATACCATTTTCCATTCCCGGAGTGTCAAAACTGGCTTTTTTGTGAAGCACATACAAATAATATGTTGCAAAAATATACAAAGTAAAATTCTAAATATATTATGTCATGTTTGATCTACAAATAACAAACTTACTACCTCACAATAGCTCAAAATACACCTCTTTCGAAAAAGACAAATTTGAGCCGATTCAGCTAAAACCGGGCCAAATTTGAACTACAGGTGCCTCATAGTTTCCTCATTATTTTTTGTAAAAAACATTTTTAGGTACCCAAGTACCCATTTCAACAGAGATACACCAAGAGTTCATGAAGATTCAGCACCTAGGTACGAACGGCCATGTCCCCCGTTTTAACCGTTTCCCGAAACCGGCTTTGAAAATTCCAGAAAATTAAAAAAAATCGAAACGATGCAAGACCTTTGCGTGGTGTTGTTATATATGTCCTAGTATCCAGCAAAAATAATAAACTTGGAATACGATAATTTGGTGGAAAATGTGTTCACAGAAATGAGCCATCTCGTACGAAGATTCATGGCTTTCGGGCGAAATGACGGATGTTTTGGCCACATCCATGGCATAGTTTCTTTAAATGTGACCATATTCCACACAAAGATGCATATTGGTACAAATAACAATGTTCACGAAGAAAGTTTTATTTTTCGTTGAATAAAAATACCATTTTCCATTCCCAGAGTGTCAAAACTGGCTTTTTTTGTGAAGCACATACATAAAATATGTTGCAAAAATGTACAAAGTAAAATTCTAAATATATTATGTCATGTTTGATCTACAAATAACAAACTTACTACCTCTCAATAGCTCAAAATACACCTCTTTCGAAAAAGACAAATTTCAGCCGATTCAGCTGAAACCGGGCCAAATTTGAACTACAGGTGCCTCGTAGTTTGCTCTTTATTTTTTGTAAAAATCATTTTTAGGTATACAAGTACCTATTTCAACATAGATACATCAAGAGTTCATCAAGATTCAGCACCTAGGTACGAACGGTCATGTCCCCCGTTTTGACCGTTTTCCGAAAACGGCTTTGAAAATTACAGAAAATTCAAAAAAGCTCGAAACGATGCAAGACCTTCGCGTGGTGTTGTTATATATGTCCTAGTATCCACCAAAAATAATAAACTAGGAATACGATAATTTGGTGGAAAATGTGTTCACAGAAATGAGCTATCTCGTACGAGGATTCATGGCTTTCGGGCCAAATGACGGATGTTATGGCCACATCCATGGCACAGTTTGTTTAAATCTGACCATATTCCACACAAATATGCATATTGGAACAACTAACAATGTTCACGAAGAAATATTTATTTTTCTTTGAAAAAAAACATCATTTTCCATTCTCGGAGTGTCAAAACCGGGTTTTTTTGTGAAGCACATACACAAAATATGTTGCAAAAATGTACAAATTAAAATTCTAAATATATTATGTCATATTTGATCTAAATAACAAACTTACTACCTCTCAATAGCTCAAAATACACCTCCTTTGAAAAAGACAAATTTCTGCCGATTCCGCTGAAACCGGGCCAAATTTGAACTACAGGTGCCTCCTAGTTTGCTCATGATTTTTTGTAAAAATCATTTTTAGGTACCCAAGTACCTATTTCAACAGAGATACACCAAGAGTTCATAAAGATTCAGCACCTAGGTACGAACGGTCATGCCCCCCCGTTTTGACCGTTTCCTGAAACCGGCTTTCGAAATTCCAGGAAATTCAAAAAAAATTGAAACGATGCAAGACCTTCGCGTGGTGTTGTTTTATATGTCCTAGTATCCACCAAAAATAATAAACTTGGAATACGACAATTTGGTGGAAAATGTGTTCACAGAAATGAGCTATCTCGTACGAAGATTCATGGCTTTCGGGCCAAATGACGGATGTTATGGCCACATCCATGGCATATTTTGTTTAAATGTGACCATATTCCACAAAAAGATGCATATTGGAACAAATAACAATGTTCACGAAGAAAGATCTATTTTTCTTTGAATAAAAACATCATTTTCCATTCTCGGAGTGTCAAAACCGGGTTTTTTTGTGAAGCACATACACAAAATATGTTGCAAAAATGTACAAAGTAAAATTCTAAATATATTATGTCATATTTTATCTACAAATAACAAACTTACTACCTCTCAATAGCTCAAAATAGACCTCCTTTGAAAAAGACAAATTTCTGTCGATTCCGTTGAAACCGGGCCAAATTTGAACTACAGGTGCCTCCTAGTTTGCTCATGATTTTTTGTAAAAATCATTTTTAGGTACCCAAGTACCTATTTCAATAGAGATACACCAAGAGTTCATCAAGATTCAGCACCTAGGTACGAACGGTCATGCCCCACGTTTTGACCATTTCCCGAAACCGGCTTAGAAAATTCCAGAAAATTCAAAAAAAACTCGAAACGATGCATGACCTTCGCGTGGTGTTGTTTTATATGTCTTAGTATCCACAAAAAATAATAAACTTGGAATACGACAATTTGGTGGAAAATGTGTTCAGAGAAATGAGCTATCCCGTATGAAGATTCATGGCTTTCGGGCCAAATGACGGATGTTATGGCCACATCCATGGCATAGTTTGTTTAAATGTGACCATATTCCACACAAAGATGCATATTGGAACAACTAACAACGTTCATGAAGAAAGATTTATTTTTCTTTGAATAAAAACATCATTTTCCATTCTCGGAGTGTCAAAACCGGGTTTTTTTGTGAAGCACATACACAAAATATGTTGCAAAAATGTACAAAGTAAAATTCTAAATATATTATGTCATATTTGATCTACAAATAACAAACTTACTACCTCTCAATATCTCAAAATACACCTCCTTTGAAAAAGACAAATTTCTGCCGATTCCGTTGAAACCGGGCCAAATTTGAACTACAGGTGCCTCCTAGTTTGCTCATGATTTTTTGTAAAAATCATTTTTAGGTACCCAAGTACCTATTTCAACAGAGATACACCAAGAGTTCATCAAGATTCAGCACCTAGGTACGAACGGTCATGCCCCCCGTTTTGACCGTTTCCCGAAACCGGCTTAGAAAATTCCAGAAAATTCAAAAAAAAAACTCGAAACGATGCAAGAACTTCCGCGTGGTGTTGTTTTATATGTCCTAGTATCCACCAAAAATAATAAACTTGGAATACGACAATTTGGTGGAAAATGTGTTCACAGAAATGAGCTATCTCGTACGAAGATTCATGGCTTTCGGGCCAAATGACGGATGTTATGGCCACATCTATGGCATAGTTTGTTTAAATGTGACCATATTCCACACAAAGATGCATATTGGAACAACTAACAATATTCACGAAGAAAGATTTATTTTTCTTTGAATAAAAACATCATTTTCCATTCTCGGAGTGTCAAAACCGGGTTTTTTTGTGAAGCATATACACAAAATATGTTGCAAAAATGTACAAAGTAAAATTCTAAATATATTATGTCATATTTTATCTACAAATAACAAACTTACTACCTATCAATAGCTCAAAATACACCTCCTTTGAAAAAGACAAATTTCTGCCGATTCCGTTGCAACCGGGCCAAATTTGAACTACAGGTGCATCCTAGTTTGCTCATGATTTTTTGTAAAAATCATTTTTAGGTACCCAAGTACCTATTTCAACAGAGATACACCAAGAGTTCATCAAGATTCAGCACCTAGGTACGAACGGTCATGTCCCCCGTTTTGACCGTTTTCCGAAACCGGCATAGAAGGTTTAAAACATGTTTAAAAATTTCAAAAAAAAATGGATAACTTTCGCAGTGTGTCATCATATGTGACCTAGTAACCATAAAATATAATAAACTTGGAATATTTTTAAAACCTTGCATTTTGTATTTTGCATTTGAATTTATCAGAGTAATCTAAAAATTTAATTAAGAATCTTCACAACCCTATATGAAACAATATATAAAGCTTAGTGGTATTTTTATTTTTATTTTTATTTTGACTCAAAATGTTCCTTAATATTCTATAATAACAGAAGACATATTTTTAAAAAAATCAAAAGTTATTTAGTTGAAATTGGAGTTCAATACCAAAAGTTATAAAAGAAGACAAAAAAAATGCTAAAGGAGAAAACTAAAAAGCCTCCCAAGCAGGCCGGCCCAGCCAGTAGCGTGGCCGACCCGTGCCTACGCGACAGGCCCAGCCAAGGAGCGCTGAGATCCCTCACTACGCGTTTGGCCCAGCCCAGCAGCCTAGGTACAGTTGTTATGTTTAAAACAATTGAATGCCTCACTCTATCAGAACCGGTTCCGTGGTCTTCTGGTTGAAGCATTTCCTAGTGGGCGCGAGGGCGTGGGTTCGAGCCTCCCCCCGCCCCATTTTTTATGCATCATTTTCTCACTTCGGTGGGTTCCCACGTGTCAGCTGCATGCACCGTGCTTACATGGCACTTCGGTGGGTTCCATATCAGCAACCGTGTGGTGGCCTGGTGGTAATTCCATCGCTGGACGTGGGCGAGGTCGTGGGTTCAAGCCCCCATCGCCTCCTTATTATGCAGTTTTCTGCTTATATTTCTCATAGGCATAGGGGAACATGTGTATAAATTGCGTTGCGCTCAATATGTATCACGAATGGATCTTGGCCTTGGTGGTTACGGAGTGCGCTGCTCTTGTGGGAGAGCAGGGTTCGATCCTTGGGTGTCCCCTTATTTTATTTATTTTCCACATTATTTCATCCGGATGGACAGTGCCTCCCTGATAGGTGTGGAGCCTACCTGGTCACTTGTGGGTCCCGCACGAGGTTAAAATTAACAAATGTGCATGACACATAGTCAAAATTGACACGTGAACATGATACGTAGGCAAAAATTGACACGTGAACATGACACGTAGGCAAAAATTGACACGTGAACATGACATGTTGGCGAAAATCACAATCAACAAACGCATGACCAATTAATTTGGTCTTAGTTAAGCAAAAAAAGGGTCATACACCAGGTATCATGTGCTATGACCATCTTGTTAAAGAAAATCATGAATTTTTTGGCAAAAAAGTCATGCGTTTAGTCCCTCCCAAACATGTCATGACCAACAAATTAAAAATGGTCATGGATCTATGACTAATTCATCCACGGTCATTAAAAAAGGGTCATGTATCAACATATTTCTTGTAGTGACGGCAGAAAAGATTGCTGAGCAAGGAGATCGGAAATCGCGAGGAAAAGCAGCAAGAACTCGGGTTTGGATGAACTGGTTGAGTTTCTACGGGCAAGAGGAAGGTGTGGTAGGTAGGAGAGCAAGTGGGGGGCAGGGGGCCCCCTCACCATAGGCAGGCGTGCCCCAGGGGCAGGCCGCGTCTGGCCATGGTGAGCTGGCCTGGGTGCCCCCCTTGGGTCACCCTAGGTGGCTTTCTGCCCCTTTTTACGCAAAAACTTCGAATATAAACTTTTCGGGATTTTTCGAGAATTTTTTTCCGGACTTTTCCAAAATTTTAATTAATAATAATATCGCAGGAAAACAAAGATGGAATGATGGAAAACATCGGCAAAACCAAACCTATAGCAGTTCTAAGACACTCTACTAAACATACACCCACTGAAAATGGAGGAAAACATATGGAAAACGTGATTGGGGATAGCAAAAACGTGGGTAGACGATGGAAAACGAGTGAAAACGAGGTGAAAACGTGTGTGGGCATGAGTGAATATGGTGAAAACAATATGAAAACATGATATATTTTACAGAAGCACAACGAAAACGATAATATGAATAAGAAAACGTAACGAACATGTTGTGATAACATTGTTTCCTTCATTTAAAATCACTTTGTTAACAAGGTTGATCAAGTCTTGCTACCAAAATAATTTTATATGAAATAAAACTTTGTTTCTCACTAAATATTTATGTTACCTCAACCTTGATTGATATAGTCCCAACCATGACGGTCTCATATTCTTTGGATGGCTTTGGAACAGGACAAGAAAATTTCCAATCTGGATGGTCTCAATATTTTCAATTCAATTTAGACCATATTTCTTAGCAATCTTCTTGGGAAATAAACAGTGTGCTCTTTATCATTAAAATTAAAAGTAACTTTTCCTTGATTGCAATCAATAACAACCCCTGTAGTATTAAGAAAAGGTCTTCCAAGAATAATAGATATATTATCATCTTCAGGCATTTCCAACACACCAAAGTCAATTAATATCAGACTATTATTAGCAACTTGACCAGGAACATCCTCACATATACCCACAGGAATAGCAGTGGATTTATCAGACATTTGCAAAGATATATCAGTTGGTATCAATTTTTCTAGGAGGAGTCTTTTATAGATAATAAAAGGCATGACACTAACTCCAGCTCCCAAATCACACAAAGCTGTTCTAACATAATTATTTTTAATAGAACAGGGAATAGTTGGTATACTAGGATCTCCAAGCTTCTTAGGAACCTTGCCATTAAAAGAGTAATAACAAGCATAGTGGAAATTTCCTCATTTGGAATCTTCCTTTTGTTAGAGACAATATCTTCCATATATTTTGCATAAGGAGGCAATTTAACAGCATCAGTTAAAGGAATTTGCAAGAACAAGGGTTTCATCCATTCACCAAACTTGTTGTAATGTTCTTCTTCTTTTGATTTGTGTTTTTTATTAGGATAAGGCATTGGTTTTTGTACCCAAGGTTCTTTCTCATTACCATATTTATTAGCAAAAAATTCTTCCTTAGTGTACTTTGTATTTTTTTAGTTAGCTTTTCAGGTTCCTCTTCAATTTCTTATTTATCAGAAGCATTATTCTCTTCATTACCACTTTCAGTTTCAGCATCAGAGATAGATATACTATTAGGATATTTAGCAAGTTCAGAGGATTCTACAGCAGTTTTATGTTTCTTCTTCTTTTTCTTCTTAGTATGAATAACATTATTATTAGTTTGCTGAGAATCTTGTTCAATTCTTTTAGGATGTCCCTCAAGATATAAAGGATCTTGTGTAGCAATACCACTTCTAGTTCTAATTTCATAAGCATTTTTTTTCTTCAGAAGCATTAACTAGCAAATCTTTTTGCACTTTAGCAAGTTGATTAATTTGAGTTTGAACCATTTGAAAATGTTTAATAAGCATTTTAACATCATTAGAGGTTCTTTCTATAATACCATGCAAATTATCAATAGCTCTAGAGATTTCCATTAGGTGATTTTGAACTCTCATATTAAAATTATCTTCCTTAATAACATAATTATCAAATTCATATAAACATTAATCATGAGGTTTATTATAGGGAATATCTCTACTATCAAAATGTTGGAGAGAGTGTATGAAAGAGCATGGTTCCCCCATGTGTGGTTTTGGTAATTTATGACAACCACTATGGACTAATGGTTGCATTGAGCTATACTTGTAGAGTTTTTCCATAGGCAATGCTTGATGTCCATGTGTTGGATTCAAGATAATCAAGTGGTGACCAAGGTGCTATTCATGTGAATATCCCAAGTTTGGTCATGAGAGAGTTGAGCATATTGCAAGTATGTCTTGAATAAGAATATTGTGTGAACATTCATCTTTACCTTCAAGACATCATTATTATGAAGATATAAGAGAAAATACAAGGTTGATCAAGGCAAAGTGCTAAGTGATGGTTAATATTGATCAACTCACAAAGCAAGAAGATGTACACTATGGGATCATGGTATCGTAAGTAATTGTTCATATAACTTTGTGTTCTAACCAATTATATGTGTGTGTAGTATATCTATGTGGGGTTGGGTATCTTTCCATGGGCTTGCATCAAAAGGAAGATTTCATATAGTCCATGGTGGATGAGTCAAGTTGTGGTCGTCATCAAGTTCGAGAAGTGCAAGTTCAAGGGGAGCATATCGAAGAGATCACATTCTTGAAGCTTGCCACTCTTTTGTAGATAATGTCCAAGTAAAGATGTACTTAAAAGAGCCTCTCCCATAGTGGAATATGGGGGAGCAATCTTTGTGTCTTCACCGAGCAAAGCAAAATCAAGAAAGGTGTTCCATCTTGAGGAGGTCAAGATCTTTATCATCTAGCTCAAGCGGAATGCTCAAGTCAAAGGTATGATCTTTATAGGTTTCCTATTTTACGGGTCTCATGGCATTTGGATAGATAACCGTACTATCAAGAGGGGCTCTCATATTAGCAACTTGATCCCATCACTCGGAGAGAGCTCAAACCTTTGCATACTTGGCATAATCTTTCTTGGTTCTTATTTGTTTTTTCTCCACGTGTAGTTTTATAGCTTGTCATGTGCTTCAATACAAGCTCAAGTTCATAAAAAACGGGTTTCGCATGAAAATTTTATTGCGTTTTTTATATTGGAGGTTTTACCGATTGTTCCTTTATAGTGAGGTCAAACCTTTCATCATTTGGTTTTATCCTCGAATGATGGACTATGATGTTTCTCTGCATGATCGTAAAGTGCTCATCGTTGCGAGTTCAACGAGCCTAAGATCATCGAAAATGGAGCCCGAAGGCGAAAGATATCGTCTTCTTAGTGTAGGTGCTTTTCGGGAAACAGTTTGGCCGGCCGGGGCGGGCTCTAGGCTGAGCTCTAGGCCGGGCTGCTCAGGTGGGTGGCCAGACTACACGCAGGGCGACCAGCCCAGGCCGGCTCCCAGGCCGGGAACGGAGAGAGGCCAGCCCAGGACGGCTCTAGGCCGGGAAACACAGGGAGGCCAGCCCAGGCCGAGCTCCAGGCTAGGCAGTTCTGTTAGGTGGCCGGCCTGGAGGCCCGGGACGCGCAGAATGCCCCCAACAAGCTAATTTGGGGGGTCCTATATAAGGGGTCTTCTTCCCCAATGGTTCACCACCTTTTAGGCAAGTTTTCCCCCACCATTTTTGACCTTTTGGAGCTTGCTCTCTCTCTATTCCTCCATGATTCTTGCCTCCAATTAGTGGGAAAAGAGAGAAGAGATCTAGATCTACTATTCCACCAATCCATCTCTCCTCTTAGTGAGGGGAAAGTCTTTGGATCTAGATCTGGTGGATTCATTTGTATAGTTCTTCCTCTCTTCTCCCCCCATAGCATTTGTTGCTTTGGTGGGATGTGAGAGTGACGGATTTGAGCACTTCTTGTGTTCTTGCCATTTGATAGGTTAAATCGGCTTGAGTTCTCTATGAGGATTCGTTCGAGTGAAAGGTTGAGAAGCTTGTTACTCTTGGTTTCTTGGAGTGCCTTTGAGCTTGTCCTCTTGGGTACTTGGAGTGCCCTAGACGGTTGTTGTTGTCTCGGAGTTTTGGTAGCTCCGGACCTTGTTGTCCCGGAGTTTTGGTGGCTCGAGACCTTGTTGCTATCTCGAAGTTTTGGTGGCTCGCGGGATATTGTTGGGAGCCTCCAATTCAGTTGTGGAGATTGCCCCAACCTTGTACGGGATCGGTGACCGCCCTCGAAGGTCCCATAGTGGATCGTGGCACTCCGCATTGGTGGAGGCACGAGGAGAATAAGGTGAGCCATTGGGCGCTTGTAGTCATTGTGACTCCACACCTCTCCAACGGAGATTAGCTTCCATTGGGAAGTGAACTTCGGGATAAATCATCGTCTCCTCGTCTCTCGGTTATTTCTATACCCGATCTCTTTACTTATGCAATTTACTTTGTGATAGCCTTCGAGCTTGAAGTAACATATCTTGCTATCACATAGTTGCTTGAATTGTTTAGCATAAGGTGTTGGTGCACATAGGTTAACCTAGTTTGTTTATGTTTTGGCTTGATAAATTAAACGCTAGTTTTATTCCGCATTTATTCAAGCCTTAACCGTAATTATTTTTAAACGCCTATTCACCCCCATCTAGGCGACATCTGTGTCCTTTCAATTGGTATCAGAGTCGGGTCTCTCTTCATAGGGTTTCACAACCTAGAGAGTAAATATGTCGGCTAGGGTATTAGTGGATAATGACACTTTTATATTCGATGGCACAAATTATAATACTTGGAAAATTATTATGCTTAATATTTTTAAGGATATGGGTCCAAATATAGAGAAAATTGTAGATATGGGTTTTTCTACTCCAACGGGTATTGATTGCTCTTTAGAGGATGAGAAAAAATTATATCTCAATACTCCAGTTACTAATGTGTTTTTAAAATATTTGAGCATTGTAGTTCTTGAGTCAATTAGGCCATCTTGGAAGGCTCATGAGATATGGACCAAGTTTCAAGATAAATATGATGTGTCCAAAAGTATTGGGGATGATTATTCTTCCTCAACCTCCGGGCGTGATGAGTTCTCAACTTATTCTACTTCACCAACATGTGGCAAGGCACAACATAATGATATGGTGAGTAGTGACAAAAATTGCAATCTTGATAGTAAGCTTATTGTTGACGATTCTTCGTCTCTATCTTATTGCAATACTTTGTCTATGGACTTAAACACATCTAGCACCCAAAATGATTTACATTCTTGTGTTGATAGTCCATGCATATCATGTAGAAATTCCTTGACTAAATCTTATAATGATATGCTTGATACATATTGTTTCCATAGTAAAAATGGTTGTATTTCCTCTAGTACTTGTGTTACTAACCACGTAGAAGAAACTCAACATTCCATGGAACAAGATGTGGATTAAATGGCGCTTCAAGTAATGTTTCATCATCATCTACCATATCTCACTTTTTCCTTATGGCTAAAGGTTCAAAGGTAGCTCCTGCTTTGAACACCAATGTATCTAGTGATGATTATGATGGTGATGATGATGATGATGACGATGACGATGATAATGACAATGATTCGTTAATGGAGAAAGGTAAAATGATTCACAATATCCTTTATGAGGATTGAGATGCTTGTGCCAATTTCCTAGAAATCATTAGAGCATTTGATAGGCGCAATATCACCATTAAGGATTTGGAAGCATGCATTGACGCGTGTTATAGCCGCGAACGTGATTATTCCAATGAAATTGCAAAACTAGATGAAGCTCTTGTAGAAGAACAAACCACCAATGAATCTCTTTAAGAGACTTTTACTCTAAGAGTTATCAAAAGTAAAGGGCTCTCATGATAGAAATCTTGAGGTGGTTAATTGTCTTCAAACTAAAAATGATGAGCTAAAAGTCGCACATACTCAACTTAAAGCTTCATATTCAAAAGGGCTTGCCAAGTTGCCTTCTCCTATTTCTATTAATAATGATGCTTGTTCTACTAACTCTATTTCTTTGGAAGCATATACATTGAAGGATAATGTTGAGCTAAGGGCTCAACTTGAGTTGCTAACTAGCAATTATGGAAAATTGGAAGAAAGTCATGAAAAGGTCTCAAGCTCTCATGAGGATCTTTTAGTCTCACATAATAAGCTAAAGTTAGCTCATGAGGCTATTACTACCAAGGTGATATATTGTGAGCCTCGTGTGTACATTAGCACAAACTCTACTCAAAATTCTATTTTGCCTCGTGCTAGTCCTATTAATTCATTGACTCATAATATCGCTACATCTTGTGATGAATTGCTTTCCATGCCTTGTTGCTCTAACAATGAATCATCTACTTCGTCTATTACTTGTGTTGCTACTGACCATCTAGAGGAAATAAAAGAGCTCAAGTTCCAAGTCGCTTCTTTGAAGAAAGACTTGGAAAAGCGTCATCGTAAGTCCGCACTTGACAACATGTTGAGTGTGCAAAGATTACCCAATGACAAGAGTGGACTTGTATTCAACTCCAATAATAACAAGAAGTCCATTATCAAGAAGAATCATACAATCAACAAGAACAAGGGCCAAGAACAAGTCAAGAATTCGTCCAAGATTGTTTGCTTGAAGTGCAAGGTTGAAGGGTGCCATGTTAGGTCTTGCCCATTAAAGAAGAAGCCTTTTAATGAGAAGCAACAAGGTAAGCGGCCACAAGTTCAATCTCATGCTAAACCTCAATATTAATGAAGGCCTCTTCCCAAGAAGAATCAAGTTATAACTCCTCAAGTTGAGAAATCAACTAAGAAGAAAGGAGGAAGCCGATGTTGCTACTTATGCCGTGAAAAGGGCCACTTCGCTTCCTCGTGCACTAATGGTACCTTATTCAACCCTATCATTATTGATGATGTTTATTCCCTTCGGAAGGATAAGGTTGTCAATATTTTTGCCAAATATGTTGGCACTCAAAGTGGTGTCAAGAAATGAACCATTTGGGTTGCCAAGCCTATTGTGACTAACCTCTTAGGACCCAACTTGGTTGGGGACCAACAAGCTAAAACTTGATCAATAGGTGTTGTTGGAGGTCATTGGAGATTTGGCTATCTTATGAAGAATTAAGGGATCTTCATCAATTATATTTACTCAAGCCAAGTCATTTGTATCATCATATATCTATCTCATATCCAATGTGTCTCCTTGCGGTAACTTGTATTTAAATTATATACATTGAAAGTTGCTTACCCCTTGCATGTGTTAGTTTTGTATCTATCATGTGTTTGTATATGGTGTGCTTACTAATTACCTATCTTGAGTAATCTAGTATGTGTTTGTTGGTTTGCACTCCATGTACTTGTTTGTTTTGTGTTGGGCCTTTATTGCAGTTTATGATTAATTCAGTTGCCTCTTTTGAGAGATTAATGAACTATCTCATTTTGGGGGAGTGATGTGCTTTGCCACCTCACAATCCTAAAATATGTGTACATGAGGTATATCACTTATTATTAACGTGACAAGATTATATAGTCTCCATGTGGTATTTCATTCTCATGACAAATTCAAATTTTATAATGATTCATTAATTATCTCTTATTTGATTTCACTTGCCTCTTGTTGAAAAGAAATGGATTATCACATTATGGGGAGTAATAAGCTCTTTGCATATTACAATCCTAGAAAATGTGAACATGTGAGGTAATGCCACTTAGAATTGATATTCTAAATTATCTTGTTACTACGTGGCATGATTAGCTCAAACAAGTTCCATACTTGCTTAAATGAGTTTTTGTATCTCATATTTTGGTTTCTTGAATTTGAGAGAATTTCTTCCTGCGGTCTTCCTCAAATGTGCACTAGTATGTATTATATGGAAAACCGGTTGCTTCAAGATATATTAAGCATTGCTTTGCATGATCATTTGACTAGTTGAAGCCACCAATAATCTCTATGTAAGAATGGTACTTAACTCATATCCTTTTCCATAAGCTTTAGTGTTTGAACATGATCATGAATATTTTGCAATATACCACCAAAAATTAACACCATACCCTCCTTGTCCTTGGACAAGTGACAACCATATTTGTGATAGAAGTTATTGATCATATTTACCTTTTGCTTTGCTTCCATTTGTATTATCGACGAGAAATTATTCTGTATGAACTCACATTGTCTTCCTTGACTCTTGAATACCTATGTGTTATAATCAAACAAAATTCTAGTGTAATGGTTGTAAAAAAGCGAGGATCCCCTTACAGTGCTTTTGTATTAAAATGCAAACATCTTGATAAGTCATGGGAGAGCTATAGTACTTCGTTTAGAACACTATATTTTCAATTGGATCTCTTTCCACTTAATGAAAGTTTCTATTGTATGCGTGTGGAGAGTGATGATCCCATTTTTGTGCAAAATTCAAGAATCATGCATAGATCATGGGGGAGCTATCATAGATTCTTTTTTAACACTAGTTATCATCAATTGATATTAGATCTTTTTAAATTGGCATTTTAATCAATATCTTGTGTGTTTGTGGAAGGCACAACTTTTCTTTTTTATTACTTTGTGCCATCATAAAAAGTGTAGAGGGCTTGGTTATCTCATTCCTTGTTTTGCATTCTATTGTTTTGAATGAGATAAGTCTTTGAGCATATTTTATGTAGTCATCTTCTATGCTCATTTATTTTGCTATGATGCCCTCAATTGGTATTAATTGGAGTTTGATATCTCACTCATAGATATTTGCTTCAATTGACATCTCTTGGAATTTGACATGGTTCATTTGATGTCTATTGGGATCTCAATATTTTACTCCTTGATGCATTTTTATTTAGTATCCCCCAAGTGATAAGTATTTCTTTGGTATTTTATTTTTACATGGTATATTTTCTAAATGTTATCTTATCAATCATGATTTGATTTTGTTTGGTTCCGATTGGTATATACTTTCATGTGTTGACGTGGACCTTTGATATAATTTGGACAACCTTTATGTCGTGTCATACCTTTGTGTGCATATCTTGGTTTACTAGGTGTTTTGTCCAAATTACATCGCTTTTTTGGTTCTTGAAAGTGATTGCATGCATAATTACTAATGTATATGTTATGGCATGTTTATCTTCCTTGATCCAGTATTTATATAGAATAATATCCATCAATCCTAAATTCGCTAAGATGTTCATGATATTCATTTTCATATCTATATTCCCATATTCATGTGGATTGTATCCTATATATTGTAGTTTGTCTAACTACTTTGGACCCAATGAGTTTGGGGACCATTTTTGTACTTAAATATGTTTTAGGTACATTTGATATGCATTGGGTGCTTGCCTCATTCACAAAGAAGGTGTTATCACTACATCCTTACTGGAGTCAAGCTATGATGATGGATGAATTCTTATATAGTACAACATCACTAATTCTACCTAGGTAACAAGTATCTACCTCATGCATATACTCTAACATTTCAACCTTTTGTAGGTTGTATCATGGCATGAAACATATTTACTCCTTACGATACTTGTTGCTTTTATCAAAACGTCCCAACTATCTATTTTTCCCTTATTGATGTTTGTGATGTCTTTGATGTGTTTTTGTTGAAATGTCATTCATAACCTCTAAGATTAAAACAAAAATTAAAGCTACGTGTTATGCTTTCAAGCAAAGATCTTATTGTCGTATTTATGTCTTCAAACTGCATATCTCGCTCTTTCTCTTTGTAACTATATTGCGTGTACATGTTTCTTTATGGATGTACATCATCATGATTGTGGTCTATGTAGAAACTTATACACATGTCAAGAATTACATGTCTTATTGGTATCCTAATGGTTGGGTGTCCATCCTTTTATTGGTAACTTCTCTTATGGCTCAACCACCTCTTGCTCCAACTGATATACCTTGGTTTCTTTTATGATCACTTGCACTTGATTTGAGTTTTGAACAACAGTGGGGGAGTTATGATTACATTTTTGTGAACTTTGCATTCAAAATGCAATATTTCTAAATCATGCACAAATATTGGGGAGCTCCTCTATTTTCTTTTAAAACACTCATTTTCTCAAACCATAATATACCTTGTTCGTTTGGTTTGTTGGATCTTTTTGATTTCTTGCTTCTCTTTAGGAGAATGTTAGATTTGTATACCATCTTATTTGCAATCTTTGGATCCTCGGTATAGTTCCTCCCATTATTCATCATTGGATAAGTGTATTTGATTTCACTCATATTATGAGAGAAGTGCATATCCTACAGAGGAACCCTTACTATATTTGCCATCTAACATTTCTATGATCCCATTTTGGAAATGGATGCCAATGGGGGAGAAAGTTTAGAGGATTTAAGGAATTTTGGTTTTGTACTTTGGTTTTGTTCTTAAGCATTTGCCTTTCATGCTCATCCATCCTTGCTTGTTTATTTGCAAGGTTGGTAAAATTTCATTATATAAACCCTCGTAAAAGAGTTTGTCATCAATTACCAAAATGGGGTAGATTGAAAGAGCATGGTTCCCCCATGTGTGGTTTTGGAAATTGATGACAATCACTATGGACTAATGGTTGCATTGAGCTATATTTGTAGAGTTTTTCCATAGGCAATGCTTGATGTCCATGTGTTGGATTCAAGATAATCAAGTGGTGACCAAGGTGCTATTCATGTGAATATCCCAAGTTTGTTCATGAGAGAGTTGAGCATATTGCAAGGATGTCTTGAAGAAGAATATTTTGTGAACATTCATCTTTACCTTCAAGACATCATTATTATGAAGAGAGAAGAAAAGATACAAGGTTGATCAAGGCAAAGTGCTAAGCGATGGTTAATATTGATCAAGTCACAAAGCAAGAAGATGTACCATGTGGGATCATGGTATCGTAAGTAATTGGTCATATAGCTTTGTGTTCTAACCCATTATATATGTGTGTGAGGTATATCTATGTGGGTTTATGTATCTTTCCATGGGCTTGCATCAAAAGGAAGATTTCATATAGTCCATGGTGGATGACGTCAAGTTGTGGTCGTCATCAAGTTCGAGAAGTGCAAGTTCAAGGGGAGCATATCAAAGAGATCACATTCTTGAAACTTTCCACTCTTTTGGAGATAATGTCCAAGTAAATATGTACTTAAAAGAGCCTCTCCCATAGTGGCATATGGGGGAGCAATCTTTTTGTCTTCACCGAGCAAAGCAAAATCAAGAAAGGTGTTCCATCTTGAGGAGCTCAAGATCTTCATCATCTAGCTCAAGTGGAATTATCAAGGCAAAGGTATGATCTTGATAGGTTTTCAATTTTACCGGTCTCATAGCATTAGGAGGGAGACCGGGTTATAGGATAGATAACCGTACTATCAAGAGGGGCTCTCATATTAGCAACTTTATCCCATCACTCGGAGAGAGCTCAAACCTTTGCATACTTGGCATAATCTTTCTTGGTTCTTATTTGTGTTTTATCCATGTGTGGTTTTATAGCTTTTCATGTGCTTCAATACAAGCTCAAGTTCATCAAAAACGGGTTTTGCATGAAAAACTTATTGCGTTTTTTATATTGGAGGTTTTATCGATTGTTCCTTTATAGAGAGGTCAAACCTTTCATCATTTGGTTTTATCCTGATGGACTATGATGTTTCTCTTCATGATCTTATAGTGCTCATCGTTGCGAGTTCAAAGAGCCCAAGATCATCGAAAACGGAGTCCGGAGGCGAAAGATATCGCGTTCTTAGTGTAGGTGCTTTTCGGGAAACAGTTTGGCCGGCCGGGCCAGGCTCCAGGTCGAGCTCTAGGCCGGGCTGCTCGGGTGGGTGGCCAGCCTACACGCAGGGTGACCATCCCAGGCCGGCTCGTAGGCCGGGAAACGCAGAGAGGCCAGCCCAGGCCGGGCTCCAGGCTAGGCAGTTCTGTTAGGTGGCCGGCCTGGAGGCCAACCAGGCCGGCACGGAGGCCGGGGACGCGCATAATGCCCCCAACGGGCTGATTTGGGGGGGGCTATATAAGGGGTCTTCTTCCCCAATGGTTCCCCACCATTGTTGACCTTTTGGAGCTTTCTCTCTCTCTATTCCTCCATGATTCTTGCCTCCAATTAGTGGGAAAAGAGAGAGGAGATCTAGATCTACTATTCCACCAATCCGTCTCTCCTCTTAGTGAGGGGTAAGTCCTTGGATCTAGATCTTGTGGATTCATTTTTTGTTCTTCATCTCTTCTCCCCCTATAGCATTTGTTGCTTTGGTGGGATTTTAGAATGAAGGATTTGAGCACTTCTTGTGTTCTTGCCATTGCATAGGTTACATCGGTTTGAGTTCTCTACGAGGATTCGTTCGAGTGAAAGGTTGAGAACATTGTTACTCTTGGGTTCTTGGAGTGCCTTTGAGCTTGTCCTCTTGGGTACTTGGAGTGCCCTAGACGTTTGTTGTTGTCTCGGAGTTTTGGTAGCTCCGGACCTTGTTGTCCCAGAGTTTTGGTGGCTCGGGACCTTGTTGCTATCTCGAAGTTTTGGTGGCTCGCGGGATATTGTTGGGAGCCTCCAATTCAGTTGTGGAGATTGCCCCAACCTTGTACGGGATCGGTGACCGCCCTCAAAGGTCCCATAGTGGATCGTGGCACTCCGCATTGGTGGAGGCACGAGGAGAATAAGGTGAGCCATTGGGCGCTTGTAGTCATTGTGACTCCACACCTCTCCAACGGAGATTAGCTTCCATTGGGAAGTGAATTCGGGATAAATCATCGTCTCCTCGTCTCTCGGTTATTTCTATACCCGATCTCTTTACTCATGCAATTTACTTTGTGATTGCCATCGAGCTTGAAGTAACATATCTTGCTATCACATAGTTGTTTGAATTGTTTAGCATAAGGTGTTGGTGCACATAGGTGAACCTAGTTTGTTTAGGTTTTGGCTTGATAAATTAACCGCTAGTTTTATTCTGCATTTATTCATGCCTTAACCATAATTATTTTTAAATGCCTATTCACCCCTCTCTAGGCGACATCCGTGTCCTTTCAGTGTACCTCAATGGTGGATGGGTGGGGGATTGGATTACATAATTCTTCTATAGGTGGAAGATTCTTCACATCTTCAGATTTAATACCCATCTCTTTAAAAGATATCCTGGCTTCTCTCATCACTTTATCATTTAATTCAATCATTCCCCTCTTCTTGGGTGCTGATGTTGGTGTTGATACTAGAGTAGGGGTCGGCTCAGGCTCAACCATAGTCCAATCATCATGATTTTGGCTTATTTTAGCCATTAATTCCTCAGCTTCATCTGGAGTTCTTTGCCTGAAAACACAACCCACACAACTTTCCAGGTATGTCCTAGATTCAACATTTAGTCCATTATAGAATATATCAAGAAATTCATTATTTTCTAGATTATGCCCAGGTGTAGCCCTAACTAAAGAACAGAACCTTGCCCAAGATACAGGCAATTTCTCTCCTTCCAATTGCTTGAAATTAAATAGATTTTGTAAAGCAGCATGTTGAGCACTAGCAGGAAAATATTTCTGAAAGAAAGCATTAACCAAAACAATTGGACTATAAATAGATCCTGGAGACAAATTGTTAAACCAAGTTTTAGCTTCATCTTTCAATGAGAAAGGGAATATTTTAGCAACAAAGTAGCTACATTTCTTAAGATCATCAGAGAATAAACTACTCAAAGAGGAGAGCTCATTCATATGTTTCATAGCACTTTCATTTTCAGTACCACAAAAAGGTTCTTTCTCAACAATAGATATATAAGATAAATCAAGAAAGAAATCATAATCCTTATCCCTAATATTAGTGGGAGAAGTGGCAAACTTAGCATCAGGAGATAATTTATATTTAACAGCACGCCGTTCAATGAGACTTATAACATTATCTCTATCCTTCATAGCATGTATTTCATCAATAAGATCATCATTAAGTTCAATATAGGAATCATCAAAATCATCACTAGGATTCTCTCTAAGCTCAGGTGAAACAGAGGAGTAACTGGATTTTTATCAGGATTTTCAGTGTTTGCAATATTTTTACCTTTAGCAATAGTAGCATCTAAGAAAGGACCGAGAGAACCACTCTCATCAAGCACAGTAGAAGCATCATCAAAAGTATCAGAAGTATTTTCAGATTCAGCAGAAGTAGCACGTGTAGCATGTGTATGTGGTGGTGTAAGAAGCTTACTCATAACAGACGGTGAATCAAGAGCAACAGAGGTGTTCATAGTTGTACCTCTTCTTGTAGTGGATGGTAATATAGGAAACTTTCCATCACGAGTCTTACCCACGATGAACGGCAGTAGATAATAGTGCTCTCCGGTGAGCTCGCAAATAAAGCTATGCTCCCCGGCAACAGCGCCAGAAAATAGTCTTGATAACCCACAAGTATAGGGATCGCAACAGTCTTTGAGGGAAGTAAAACCCAAATTTATTGATTCGACACAAGGGGAGCCAAAGAATATTTGTGAGCCTTAACAAGTGAGTTTTCAATTCACCTGCACCTGAAAGTGGACTTGTTCGCAGTGGTTTATCAGTAGTAAATTTTTTATAGTAGCAGCAGTACTGAAATAATAGCAGCAATGAAATGAAAACAACAACAGTAGTGTTTGAAGTAAATAGCGGGATTAAATAATGTAGGCGTAGGGATAGATGAACGGGCGTTGCATGGATAAGATAGTTCATATAATAATCAAGACATGGGCATTGCAGATAAATAAGATAAAGCATCCAAGCACTAATGTAACCATAGGCATGTGTTCCGTAAATAGTCGTACGTGCTCGCAATGAGAACTTGCACAACATATTTTGTCCTACCTGCCCGTTTTTAGCGGGGCCTCAAGGGAACTACTCGTAATTAAGGTGTTCCTTTTAATAGAACACCGGATCAAAGCATTAACACTCCGTGAACACATGTGATCCTCACATCACAGCCATCCCCTCCAGTTGTCCCAACTTCTGTCACTTTAGGGCCTCGGGTTCCGGACAACGATATGTGTAAAAAACTTGCAGGTATGATCAAGAAACAATAATTATCATCGTGATTCAATAACATGTTCAGATATGAGATCATGGCACTCGGGCCCAAAGTGACAAGCATTAAGCATAACAAGTTGCAACAATGTCAATAGCACTAATAGAGGATACTAGGCACTGTGCCCTAACAATCACGGCATTATTACATGAACAATCTCATCCAATCTCTACCATCCCCTTCAGCCTACAACAGGGGGATTACTCACACTTGGATGGGGAAAACATGGATGGTCGATGGAGAGGCATTGGTGATGACGATGGCGATGATCTCCTCCAATTCCCTGTCCCGGTAGGGTGCCAGAACGAGTTTCTGAACCCCGAAAAAGGATTCGCGATGGCGGTGGAGCTACGGACTTCTTTCTGGAAAACGATCGACCCCCTCGGGTTTTTAGGTTTCGGGGCATATGTAGTCGAAAGGGGAGTCCGAGGGGGTGCCCGAGGTGGTCTCACCATTCCAGGGCGCGGGGCCACCTTAGCCGCTCCTAGGGGTGGTGAGGGCACCCCCTTGCCCCTCTCCGACTCAACTTATGGCTCCGGGAGTCTTCTGGTAAAATATGGACTTTCCCTTCGTTTCGGGTATTTTCCTAAAAGTTGATTTTCTGCGCAAAAATAAGACACCAAAGTAAGTCCGTGTTAGTTGCATTCAAAACACACAAGTTTAGAGGGAAAACATCAGCAACGTGTTCGGAAAAGTAAATACGTTTTTGACGTATCAGCATACATCCAAGAGATTCATCCGACAGTCACACGGTATGAACAAGTACACGTAAGAGGGTAACAATTTGTAGGTTCGATACCCTCAATCAACATGAGTTCTAACTGTACTTCTATATCTACGCATAGATCGGCTCTGATACCATTGAAAGGTTTAAATGCAGAATAACAACAAAATTCATAGGAACGATAACTGATATAGCCAAGATCTATTACTATTCATATATGAAGCAATTGAGGGGATTGGTGTTCATACCCTTGAAGACCGAAAGCAGGGATTACGCTCACGCATAAGCGTTGCTGGGGAAGACGAACATAGACGACCTCGAGATACTGTAGTTTAAGCAGGAACTAGTGCCACAAAAGGCATCACCTCATAGCTCTACAAACATACCGTGTAGACGACGACTTCCGGGCTCCGGTCCATCAAAACAATGGATGTTGGAAGACTTGAATCGAAGATCCGACGACACGACGGAGTCCGTATGGTGGAGAAATTGTCCACTCGTGTGCAACTCTGTTTGCGGAACCACGGAGGGAGGTGAGAGAGAGAATTGGGTGCCAAAAGGGAGAGAGGGCCTCTCCTTTTATAGGAGGAGGAGGGATTTCACCCTCCTTGTCTTAGCCATGTGGGACTATCCCACATGATGTGGCCAAGGGAGGGCAGCCGGTTGGCCCTCTAGTGGGCCATGCGGCCAGCCCACTAGGCCACTAGGGACGCAAGCCTCCCCTCCTTTTCCATCATTTTCTCCTAATGTGGCTCTTTTCCATCTAGGGCCCATTTAAGGAAAAATGCTTTTTAAATATAAATAAAATATACTTAATTATTAATTACACTAACTAATAATAACTACAGATTATTCAATTTATTCTAGCTCTGAAACACCTTTCGTAGCCCTCCAATCTCCATCAAATAAATCTCAGAACGATTCCGACTATTTTCTCGATTTTCTCTTTGGTGTCAAATCAAGCCTAAACATCGTCTACCCTTAAGTGTTCCACTCTATAGTTCGGGATCACTCAAGACATGATCCAAATTTCTGTCTGATCAATGACCAACTTCGGGATCTGAAAACCCACGATGGCCATTGTGCAATCCACGATTATCTTTGTCGCTTAAACCTTAAACGTCAAGTCCCACTCCTTTTGCCATGCGATAGTTAGTTTGTCTGAGATTTGATCTTAGGTATCTCCATATCCAGTTCAATCTCATTACCGACAAACACATCTACTCATTTCTGTGACATTGCATCCCCGTGACCTAGTCACATGCTTGCAAGCTTTACTTGATGCAACATCACCGAGTGAGCCCAGAGTATATATCCACCACTTGGATTGGAAAACCCGCTCTTGATGCATATGCCTCTACGTATCATTTCAAAACCTGATAGATACCTTTATGATCACCATGTAAGGGTTTGACGGTTGATGCAGTCAAGGCAACCTTGTAGATAGTCATTAAATATGATCTCATGGTCAGAGGTTCGGGTTCCACCTTTTCTATGTTATGACAATATTAAACCATGTGATTAGATCTTATTATGATACATACTTATTGGTTGTGTGGCTATCACATCATTCCTCCAATGATGTGACTCCATTGTCAACTGACATAAATGTCCATGATCAGAAATCTCGATCATGTGTTTCCCAATGGACTGGCTAAATAGAGGCTACTAAGGACCTAGTTCTTTATATAACAAACTTCTACTAATGCTTCCGCAGTTATAGCATGGTATAAAACTTATTATGAATATATATGAGTTATGATAATAAAACACCTTTATTATTTGCCTCTATGACATAACTCCTTCATATGGCTACAGGCCTCTACTGCTTCGTGTTTATGACTTAGGGACCTCATCCCCCTCTCCCTCGCTAGTTAATACCGACAGAATCGAATACCACATGCTCATTTATCGAAAATAAAAATAATAGAGACAGGAAAAGAAAAACGAATTTGCTAGTTTCTCAGAAAATAGTCATTATATAGCGGGCCCATGACCCATTCTCTTTAGACGGTTCTTGTTGGCTAGCCGCTCCGACCTACATCCTCTGTTTTTGGTAGTGGCTTTTAGCTCCTCTTGTGCAGCTAAGAGAATAGAGAGAACCATCTGATTCTTTTCGTCATCGGCTGCGAGGTTGCCATCCTCTTCGATCATTTGGTGAAACAAGATTTCATCATCGCTATTCATAATCTATTCAGTAATAATGAATCAACAATGAAGGTTGAAATTAGGATAACAATCTTAATTACTTGCCAAACGACCGGACACCTTTCGTACGGGGCGGGAGGGAGATAGTCTCTACGGTAGGGGTAATGACTTGTGGACGTGTGAAACAAGGACACAGAGTGTCGGAGAGCAGCGGAGTCGGCTTGAATGGTCGTTCCGGACTCCCTGCGTAAAATTGGCCACGACACCGGGCAGCGACAATGGCGTGATTCGGTGGCTGGAAGGAACTGGAGGACTGTGTGCCTATGACTAAGGGACCTCATCACCCGCTCATAGGCCTAGAATTAGAACTTGAAACACGTGAGTTAAACGAGCACCTCGCAACTCGACTCGGCTTGGGTCGAACTCATTTTCAAACGAGCCAAGCGAGTTTTCTTTTTTGACCGTCAACGAGTTCAACCTAAACGAGCCGAGTTTACCAAGTACTCATTTAGCTTGTTTAACTCGCTTAAAAGAGTGGCTACATGGTTTTTTTTTCCATGCGAATGTGTTTTATTTATTATCGTAGTTTACAGACTATAAATTATTTTATGGTAACATATTTTGATCAATAATTGTGAAAATATTTTCTTGATTGCATTATACATTCCCAAAAAATTAAAATAATTGTATATAATATATAATGTTTATTTTTCCGAGTTGTACAAAATTAAACGAGTAGCATACAAGCTACTCGCGAGTTCATCGAGGCGAGGCGAGCTTTGATTCTAGAACCGTTTGTTGAACAAGTCAACTTCGACTCGTCAGTTGACCGAGCTTAAGCGAGTCGAGACGAGCTAGCCCTGCTCGGCTTGAAATCCAACCTTTGGAGGCTGGAAGTAACCGGAGGACGGTGTGGAGGGAACTGGCTACCGGCCTCTGCCGCTCCGTTTCTATGACTTATGTACCTCATCCCTATACCGGACACATTTTTTTACGGCCCGGCCTGCTGGATTATTTTTTGGTCCGGACCCTATTGAGTCTTTTGGTGGACTTTGATGGATGCCGGTGGAGATACTCTTTACTTTGTTTGAGCAATACATTAAAGTCTTCAACTAATGTGTCAATGTACCCAGCAGAACTCAGCGAGCTCTAGAATAAAGATTCAACCGTCCTATTAGCCCAAATTTGATCTGTAGTTCTAGAAACTCTAGCTGAATTTTTTTTTTCTTTCTGGTGTGAGCTCCTCGTAGTACAGGCTTAGCCGCTTTGTCCAGCCACGACTATTTGAAGGTTGAATTGAACGGAATCGAAGGGGAGGGAGGGGACGAAGAAGCTACCTTTGTCTGACTCTGACCTAGTACTCGACGGCCACAACTTTTGTTCCTTCTCTCTCGTATTTTATTCAGTTCTCTTCTCTTCTCTTCTTCTAATTAAAGTTAGTTTTATAACTCCTGACCTGACTTACTCGTGTGCCTTGTGGCGGGGCGGCCAAATCAACGAATTCCTCCTCTTGAATCTCCGCCCGGCCTTCCTTCAATCCCGTTCGTCGCCGTCTTCTTCTTCCTCTCTCCGTTCTGCAAGGTACTCCTCAATTTTAGGTGGCAGAAAGCAGAGGACCAGTTGACCTAAGGTATGCTGTTCCTGGTTTGCTTGCAAGTTTGAACTTGGGTTAGTACTGTACTAGGCAACTGATTTGATCCGTGGTCTAAGGACGAAGAGCTTTTCATCTTCTTAATTTGTCGTCAATTTCATGCAATTGAAACCTCTTATCTGAGGATACGCTACAACTGGCCCGCAACAGTTAAAGCTTGCAAGGAAAATCTGACCAAATTTATTTCAGACTGAACTTTCTCGTTTAAACTTTTAATTAATTGAATTGCGGGAACTTCATTCAGGCCCTTCTTAAATTGCAGGGTTCCTTCTGTGGACTTGAGTCGTGGCGGCTTAATTTTGGGCAGATATCGATCGTTAGGCCTCCCATTCTGTGTGTCAGAAAAATGGTGGTTCCGGACGGTGGCGGTGGTAATCACAAACCTGACGGTGATGGCGAGATACACGAGGAAGCTGCAGGAAACATCAACATGAAGGATCACATCGCCCTCTATTTCAACTCGCCCCCAAGAAACGGGCACGCCTTCGAGCACCTCGAAAAATCCTACCGGTTCACGGCGTTCGAGCCGTCCAATCCGCAGTCGAGCTCGCCAGGGTCTTCCACGGAGCAGATGCTCGACGGCGACCAACGACTCAACGGCTCCTCTTTCCGGTCGCAGAGATCCTCGCGGCGCTTCGCGATACCGCTGGTGAGGAAGATCGACTGGGGCGCCCTGTGGGGAAAGTCCAAGGCGTGGATCAGGAACCCCGTGAACATGGCCCTCTTCGTGTGGGTCGTCGCCGTCGGCGTCTCCGGCGCCATCCTCTTCATGGTCATGACCGGGATGCTCAACCGCGTTCTGAGAAGCAAGTCCCAGAAGGACACGTGGTTCGAGGTGAACAACCAGATACTGAATGCTCTGTTCACCCTCATGTGCCTGTACAACCACCCGAGGAGGTTCTACCACCTGGCGCTCCTCTGCCGGTGGCGCGCCGCCGACAAGCTCGCGCTCCGGGAGATCTACTGCAAAGACGGCGGCGTCAAGCCCAACGAGAGGAAACACATGATGGTCGTCATCCTGCTGCTCCACCTCAACTGCTTCGCGCAGTACGCGCTCTGTGGACTCAACCTCGGCCTCCCGAGGAGCAGGCGGCCGCCGGTGGGCGTCGGGCTGACGATCTCGGTGGCCATATGCGCGCCGGCGGTCGCTGGCCTGTACAACAACCTCAGCCCTCTCGGAAAAGACTACGAGGCCCAGGCCGCCGACGAGGAGTCGGGCTCGCCGCAGCTCCAAAGGAAGACCATCGAGAAGCGGTACTCCTTCGCCACCGCGCAAAGAGCCGCCGCCGTCGAGGAGGAGGAGCAAGGTGAGCCCCCGGAGTGGAAGGGCGGCGTGTTCGACCTGTGGGACGACATCTCGCTCGCCTACCTCGCCATGTTCTGCAGCTGCTGCGTGTTCGGGTGGAACGCCAGCAGGCTCGGGTTCGGCAACATGTACGTGCACACCGTCACCTTCATCCTCTTCTGCCTGGCACCCTTCTTCATCTTCAACCTCGCGGCGATCAACATCGACAACGAGGACGTGAGGGACGCGCTCGGGATCGGCGGCGCCCTGCTCTGCGTCCTCGGCCTGCTCTACGGCGGGTTCTGGAGGATCCAGATGCGCAGGAGGTTCAGGCTCCCTGCCAATGACCTGTGCTGCGGCAAGCCGGACGTGACCGACTGCTTCCAGTGGCTCTTCTGCTGCCCCTGCTCGCTCGCTCAGGAGGTCAGGACGGCCGATGCCTATCAGATTGTGCAGGAAGACAGGATATCTCGGCTCCGCCGTCGCAGCGACGAAGAAGATCCCAGCTCACGGACGCCTAGCCATGGTGACGATGTGCATCAGCAACAACAAGCACCGAGGTTTGCAGGTGGTTTTGCTTCAGATGGGGTCACCGATACAACACCGCCTGCTGTTCCTGTCGCTATACACCACTGAACAGCTAGTAAGATGTAGTGAACTTAACAATAGATCTCTCACAGAAATCCATTGTACATTGCAGAGGGTATAGATAGTTTGTATGTTATTGTTAGAGTATACCTGGCTGTATAATTTCTTCTGTTGTAGTCTCCTTTCCATGCTGAATTCTGGAAATGAACATGCACCATTTTTTGCATTGCTGTATACCCCTGCCCGTATATCCAAAGCAGAGGATGCAGAGCATCAGACCCGAACCTGGAGAGAGAAAAAAGAAAAACATTGCATAGGTATATACAGTAGTTTGTATGTTATTGTTAGATTATACAGTACCTGGCAGTATAATCTCTTCTGTTGTAGTCTCCTTTCCATGCTGAATTCTGGAAATGAAAAATGCACCATTTTTGCATTGCTGTAAACTACTGGCCGTATATCCAAAGCAGAGGATACAGAGCATCAGACCTGAACCCGGAGACAGAAAAAAGAAAAACATTGCGCCCACCGTGGGGCTCGAACCCACGACCACAAGGTTAAGAGCCTTGCGCTCTACCAACTGAGCTAGACGGGCTGATGCACGAATGGATTCCAGCCACGTAGAAACCATACGCTTTTGTGCCACTAGCATCTTCTAGTACTGTACCTCCCTACAAAAGCTTTTCCTGATTCATTCTCAAAAAAAAGCTTTTCCTGATTCACAGTTTGACACCTGTAGAAAAAAAAAAAGATTCTCTGAAAAAATAACACTGACATTCTGAGCATATCAATGGATGCTGCAACAAACTGAAACCCATGATGGCATCTCAGTTCAGCCAGTTGAAATGTGCACCTCAAGAAGTTCCATGTAACGCTAGAAAGAATCCTAGTAATCTTCAGATCAGATCACTTGACTGTCTAAACAACAGCTTCAAAAGCACTGAAACAGGTTGCTGCATGTCTATGGCCACAGTTAGGACATGTAATACTAATCTTTTGAGCTGTACAAGTACCCAAACCAAATAATGGCATACACCCATATTCTCAGCTTTATTGGTATCCTACCACTGAAACTGAAAGCATTTGAAGAAAGAAACAGGAGTTGTGCGGTTGCGCGCCCTTGCTCCATCGCTCACCAATTGAGGAACACCCTCAACCAATTGGTCACCACCAACATCAAAAGCCGACATAGCATTTTAGAATTCACCGGATATTTTACTCCAGTATGATCATGAACTAGATTGTTAGACCTCTCCGCGAATAAAACCTACAGTACAAAGTGGCAGAAAACTCAATGTTTGTGCCTTTTCTTAGTTTTCTATAGAACTTGACTTTACAGGTTATAAAGCAGGTTGGTGTTGCATAGCTCACAATTTTATGGATTACTTTTGCCACTCCCAAGATTTTGGAAAAAAAAGATTCTAAACTCTTCAGTTTTAACATTTCATTGCTACATTTTCCCTTGCTGGAGTTCAGCGTTTTATCCACGTGGCAAAAAAAAATCCTCAAATTTTGAAGGTAATCTGTAGAAAAAGGCATATGCAGATATTAAACATTATACCTCATGGTTTCTTGCCATTTTTCATGAGCTTTCACATTAAAATTTAATGAAGAGATGAGCCTAATTTTGGATTACAAATTTAACGCTATTTTGGGGTACCTTGATTTTCATGCTTCTACGCCTGACTTCCCAAACTATTCCTTTCACAATCTCAGAATTAAGGTTTGCATATCTCATAGAAACTTTGAGGTTGGAGTCTGAGACACTGCAGCATATTGTGCACATTTTGAACAGAACTAAGACCTCATGAGTTATACAAAACATGCTTCTACCATCCTATCTGATGAAGTGCTAAAAAGAAAACAGTCAGCTGTCCAAATTATGATGCTTCCTAGTCTACCTTCACGTATTGACTACCTTTACCAGTCTTCAGGATATGGAAGTGAGCTGGAGCATATTTCTGACACCATTTCAATCAAATGGACCAGTTGTTCAAAATTCTTCAAATGATGGAGCTTCTAAAATTCGATCCTGCATAATCAAAACGAAACATCCATATTCTACTTGAGTAGGAGTACCTTAATTGCATATTAAATGCCTTTGAAACTGTTAATAATTTCCTCTTTCCTGTGACTGACAGGGAGCACAAGCACCACCCCGAAGAGCAGTTCAGTGTTATTGCTTGTAAACTGTAGCGCGCTATCTTGCACACAACCTAAAAAAAATCACCTAAAATTGCAACTTAACATACCATGACGATTTTCTATTTGATTTTTAAAACAACAATGCACTTTGGCTTACCCATTGTAAGAACATACAAACTTGGCACCTCACAGTGCATATTTTAAGGAAATGTGAATGAGCCAGTGAACTAAGGGGATCCCTGACAGTGCTCACTGTTCAAGAGATGCAATGAATGACTGATACACTACAAAAATGACATAACTGTGATGTCATGAACCCTACTCTTTTTGCTGTTACCAAAAATCTCCACAGCTGCATTGTCCATTCTTGAAATGATGAAACCTATTGGCATCTCTGACAATTATAGCCCTTTTCCTGACTAAGGTCATGTACTTAATAACAGTATGGCAATCTCCGCAAACACGGAGATTCTTTGTGACAAAAATGGTCTTATCTTCACTAAGAGTGAGGATACCAAAAGCTATTGCTAACTTTTCGCTGTGACAAAGAAGTGCCTTTTCCTTTTCCTCTTCTTCAACATCTTGCAAAACAAAACTGGTATCTGCCTGGTAACCCAATTTATTTATATCTATCAGGATGTTATCCAGCTCTTGATATATCTGGAGTGATTGTGGATGAGATCTGTCTCCACCAATAAAAGCATGTAGAGAGCCATTTATCTCGATCCAACTGCAGCCAGGACTCTTCTTAAAACCCTTCTCCTTCTGTATTATTCGAACTTCTGCTGCCTCATCGAATCTCCCAGCAGCGCTGAATATGTTTGACAAGAGAACAAAGTTGCCAGTTCCCTCAGGTCCTAGTTTCTGGATCATCCTAGAAACTTGCTTTCCTAAATCAATGTTCTTATGAACCCGGCAAGCTCCAAGCAAAGGCTCCCCATACACGAACATCTGCTTTAAGTGGCATGCTCTGAATAAATTGATACGCTTCATCAAGGAAACCCCCTCTTGCCAAAAGATCAACCATGCCAATATAGTGCTCCATCCTTGGAGCTATACCATACTTCTGTTCCATCATGTGAAACCAGTGTTTCCCTTCAGTCACAAGTCCAGAGTGGCTGCATGCCGAAATCAGGCAGATGAATGTGACATCATCTGGTTCACATGCTTGATTCTTCATGTCCAAGAACAATGCAGCGGCTTCTTTCCCGAGTCCATGGATTCCGTATCCTGCGATCATAGTATTCCATGATACAATATCCCGAGCTGGCATGACATCAAAAATCTGCCGGGAGAGATCAATCCTCCCACACTTTGCATACATATCTATCAAGGCATTATTAATTGAGGTTTCTGATGCAATTCCACGGACTATGACAGAACCATGACTGCACTTCCCATGCTGCAAAGCTGCCAGGTGTGAACAAGCTGGGATCAGGGACACCATTGTAGCAACATCAGGCTCAACATTGCAGGCTTGCATCTTCCTGAAGACGAGAAACGCTGCATCCGCCATGCCATTCTGCACATACCCTGATACAAGCGCACTATAAGAGACCGTGTCCTTGATGGCCATCTCATCGAAAAGAACCGTAGCTTCGTCAATCAACCCAGCCTTGGCGTACATGGAGAGGAGTGAGTTCCCCGCAGTCAAGTCAGTGCTGAAACCTGATTTAGCAAGCAAGACATGCAGCTGTTTACCGATACCGAGATCAGCCAGGTTGGCACAGGCTCTAAGAGTGCTGGCGACAGAGGTTGAAGAAAGGAAGCTCGGTCCTTGAGCCAGCATGACCTTGAACAAACGGAAGGCTTCCAGCATCCGGTTGCACAGCACAAATCCTCCAATCAGCGCGCTCCAAGTGACATCGTTCTTAACGGCCATGGCCTCAAAGACCTTGCAGGCATAATGCAAGAGTCCGCACTTTGCGTACATATCGAGCAGGGCAGTACCAACGAGCACTCCATCCTTGTCATGGAGGCAAGCACGGAGGCTGTAGGCGTGCATGGATTTTCCTTTGGAGAGCTCCCTCTGTTGGGCGAGCAGGGGAAGGAGAGCAACAAGGGTGGAAGCGTTGGGCCTGAGGCAGGCGTGGTCCTGCTGCATGCGAATGAGGTACTCGAGCGCGTGCTTGTACATGCCGTGGACCGCGTACCCCGCGAGCATGGCGTTCCAGGCAACGGCGTCCCTGGCAGGCATCTGGTCGAAGACGTTGGTGGCCTGACGGAAGAAGGCACACTTCATGTACAGGTCGATGAGGGCGGTGGAGACGAAGAGATCGGCATGGAGGCCGGCGCGGGCGGCGTGGCGGTGGATGGCGCGGCCGGAGCGGAGGTCGAGGAGCGCGGAGCAGGCCTTGAGGACGAACGGGAAGGTGTACTTGTTGGGCGCGATGCGGCCGTCTCGGAGCATGGCGCTGTAGAGGCCGAGCGCGTCGGCGGCAACGGCGGGGCCGCGCCAGGAGTAGGCACGGATGAGGGCGTTGTAGGCGCAGACGTCCGGGTCGGGGATTTGGTCGAACAGCTGACGGGCGAGGGAGAGCTGGCCGCGGGCGACGTGGTCGTCGAGCTGCTGCTGAACGTGGCATGCGTCGGGGGGGAGTGTGGCGGTCGAGTGGGGATGGGCAGCCGCCGGAGGGAGAGCAGGGTAGTGTAGCCATGCGGCGGCTGGTTTCAATTTGGTGGCGGGAAGTCGAGGTCGCATCGCGCATTGTTCCCTGTCTCTCTTATTTTCTTTGGAGAGGAGACGGAGCAGGTGGTGGACGACCCGGGGTAGGCGCCAGTTCAACTCATCTCAAATCTTTTTCTCGAGGGACATCTCCTTTCTCTAGCTAGGGGATGCAAGTGACATTTCACCACAATTTGAACAAGAAATTCTCTAACGAACTAAAGACCGGGTGTTAGAGCATCTCTAACAGAGCCCTCAAAACGCGCGGAACCGTATAATAACTGCCAAACACGGTTCGGAAACCATAAAAACGACGATAGCAGAGCCCTCAAATTTCGCGATACCGTAAAAAATTTTGAGGGCGCCCGGGAAATTGCCCGTCCAACCCGGGAAAGTGGGGTTTTGGCGACCGAACCGTAGGGCGAACCATATCCCTTTCACGCATTGGCGGGAGTGAAAATTCAGCCCGCGCAATCCCATCTTCCACCGCCGCCGCCGCCGATTCTCCTTCTCCCCTTCCTCCGGCGAGCCAAGACCACCGCCGTCGGGACTCAATGGAGGGCGTTGATGCGTCTCTGGTCACCGTCCCCATTGAGACGGCCACGGTGGCAGATCCAGATCCCACCACCGCCCAGCAACCGGTGCCGGCCCCGCGTCCCCGCTCCCGCCCCACGGCGGCCAGTACTGTCGACGGCACCGGCAAGAAGCGGAGGCGGATCGGGACCGTGGGCGTGGGACAAGCCCTGGCCGCTGGCGCCGCCGCTGCCGATTCCCCGTGCGTGAAGAAGAGGGTTGTTGTGCGGAAGGTGAGGCGACCTGCCGCCGATTTGGCCGCCGCCGCCACCGCCGCCATCTACGAACCCTAGGTATGAACTCGTCCGATTTTTCCGATTATGCAATTCCTTCGATTCCATCGATTTTGATTGGATTGTGCGCTATTTGTTCGTAGCATTCCGTAGGTCGACGGCAACAACTCCTTCGTTGACATGTTGAACGCCGTGTCCGTGGACCTCGATTCCACCCCTCTCGGTGATTACGCGTACGACGAGACCGACGGAGGAGTTGAGGGTGGAGCTGAGGACGACGATGATGAGGTTGAGGAGGTAGATGCCCCGAAACGCGGCGTCAACTACACGGTAGCCGAGGATGAGACCTTGATCCGTGCTTGGGAGAGTATGTCTCTTGACTCCATCCACGGCACTGATCAAGCCCGGTCGAGGTTTTGGCAAAGAGTCGAGGACAAATACTACCAACTGCTGCCGCGCAATTTGAAGAGGGTGTCGAGAACCTTTCGATCACTCTAAGGCCGCTGGGACGTGATCAAGGCAACTTGTAGCCGGTGGAGTGGCTGCTTGCAACAAGTGCACAATGCCCCTCCAAGTGGTACCGTCGAGGCTGATTGGGTAAGCTACATTGCTTGTGACTATGTGCAATGCCCTGCTTGATTTGTGAATCATGTCAACTGTTGGATGCTTGTATGACCGCATTGCAAGGGAGAGGTTCAAGGACATGCCGGCGTCGAAGAACAAGCCCTTTACGTTGGACCATTGTTGGAAAATACTCTAGAATAGTGACAAGTGGAAATTGTCACTCCAAGAACCAAGTAAAAGCGCAGAAATACATATCGAAGATGATGAAGATGACAATGGAGAGAGGAACCTCAACAAGCCCGAAGGCAACAAGAAACCCAAGCTTAGGATCATGAAGGGAGCTGAGGCTGCTAGTTTGAGGGAGAAACTTGACCAAATGGTGAAGTACAATGAGATGCTCTCTGCCAAGCCATTGGAGGAGAAGCAAATCATGGCCGAGAATAAATCCAAAGAGAATAAAGAGAGGTGGCATGTACTCCGGGAAGATGGGATGCGCAAGGACGAGATAGAGCGAAGAAGAGTCATTGCGGAGGAGAACAAGTCCGTCGCCAAGCTCCTTGCGGAGGAGAACAAGATCATGATGATGAACCGAGATGACATGGACGCAATCACCTTGGAGTGGCATGACATCGCTAGGCGCGAGATCTTGCAACGGAGGAAGCAAGCCTTGCTCAATGGCAATGGCGATGGTGGTGCTAGTGGTGGTGGCGGTGGTGGTGGTGGTGATGGAGGTGCCGGTGGTGGTGGAGGTGCCGGTGGTGATTCCGGTCATGGAGATGATGTGTAGGTCAATGGCAATGGAGGTGGATTCAGATGTTTAATATTTTGATGTTTCAAAACTATGTTATTTGCTAAACTAGTGTTGAAATTCTGAACGTTCTGACATATTTTACTGCATAATTATTTTTAAGGTTTGCGCGAAAACGAGGGTAGGACCTCCACTTTCACCCCACGACGAGGTGTATATCGGCTCGATGTCGTCTCCGCCATCAAAACATTAATTGTCACTAACGATACACAAATCTAGTATAGAACAAGATTTTCTTCACCGTGACTAAAACATCTTGGATACCTTTTGTTCCGAAACGTCGTATCTTTAGAGACTCAGGCTATGTTTGATAGGTTAGTATTTTCTATGAAGTATTTCGAAACCAAAGTATTCCAACTTCTGGCAAATAAATTCTACAGTTTTTCTCCAATCCCAGTTTCGATAAAAAGAGGGTAGGACCTCTTTGTCCAATACTTTAAAAAAATAAAGGTATGAGAGAATATTTCAGTTTTAAAATCACATTATTTATTGGATCCATACACCTTAAAGTATTTCAGAATCCGAAGTATTCTCTACATACTTAAAAAAAATTGATGCCTTAGACAGACAAATGTGTCAAGCCGAATTCCGATAACACAGTAAGAGCATCTCTAACAGAGCCCTCAAAACGCGAACCATAAACGCGTTTTAAGGGTCGCAAAGTGTGCGTTTTTTGCGCGAAAACAAGCCGCGCAAGGTTCCGCTTAAAACAGAATATTTTGTTTTAAGGTTCCGCTTTACGGGTACTGCTATTGCGCGGCTCGTTTTCGCGCAAAAAACGCACACTTTGCGACCCTTAAAACGCGTTTATGGTTCGCGTTTTGAGGGCTCTGTTAGAGATGCTCTTACTGTGTTAGCGGAATCCGGCTTGACACATTTGTCTGTCTAAGGCATCAATTTTTTTTAAGTATGTAGATAATACTTCGGATTCTGAAATACTTTAAGGTGTATGGATCCAATAAATAATGTGATTTTAAAACTGAAATATTCTCTCATACCTTTATTTTTTTAAAGTATTGGACAAAGAGGTCCTACCCTCTTTTTATCGAAACTGGGATTGGAGAAAAACTGTAGAATTTATTTGCCAGAAGTTGGAATACTTTGGTTTCGAAATACTTCATAGAAAATACTAACCTATCAAACAGAGCCTGAGTCTCTAAAGATACGACGTTTCGGAACAAAAGGTATCCAAGATGTTTTAGTCACGGTGAAAAAAATCTTGTTCTATACTAGATTTGTATATCGTTAGTGACAATTAATGTTTTGATGGCGGAGACGACATCGAGCCGATATACACCTCGTCGTGGGGTGAAAGTGGAGGACTTGAATCAATGGGGCACTAGAAATCTTACTAGAAGGACTCTGCGCGCTTCGCTGCGCCGTTTTTTTATAGTTACCATATAGTTTTTTAGGAAGTTCTTTTTGTGGTTCGTGACAATGTACAGCTCCTTGCCCTTTGTCACCGCTTTCAAAGCCAAAAGAAAATTGCACAAGCTTAAGATACAGTTAAAAACTGGGGAACCTTACAAAAAAACATTAAACCACCAAAAGGGCGACTTCCCTTACATCTTCAGCTAGTTTGAAATGAAATGCATGACAGGGAAAAAGTTTGCAATGGAAGCCAAGAAAGACCGAAAGCAAAAAAAAAAAAAGTTGAATCAACTGCTATCACATGGATTGATTAAGCTCTACTTTTAGCTGGAACCAAGTATATGCAAGTGTGCAAAGAGGATGAAATATGTGATCTGCTTACGTACTATAGGCGCGAGTGCACCATAAGTAGAATTGGACATAATTTCAGTTATATCAATAAAGCAAAAAATAATCAGTGTTACAACTTATAACTGAATAAAGATGAAGCTGAAGTTGAGTACCTAACTAAAGTAGGATCGGAACTTGAATTCAATTACACCATACTAACCATCTTAGACACAAGGAAAAAAACAAATAAAAACAACACATTAAGTAGCAACACATAGGAAATACTGCATGTCAGGCCCAATACTCGTTCTCACTAATTTGGTACATATGATGGGTAGCACAAAAATGGTCCTTGTATTCTCAGCCTAAAAATATCCAATGTGGTAAAAATACTCTCGAGATAAAACACCATTAAGACCTTGTTTAGTTGCATTCTTTTCTGGAATTGCTTTTGTTCGTGGGTCATGACTTCATTCAATACCTAAACAAAGTCCCAGGCTACTCTGAATGAAATCAGGGGAAGAAAATACATTAGTAAATGGTAATTATTTGGCTAGAAGCCAAGAACATTGGCAAGATTCTAATAAGATAATGATGCATATGCAAGTATTTCATAATTTGTGACCATGTACATGTGGCATCCGCTAAAATCGAAATGAAACGGCGTTGTTGGAGTTAATTCAATGTATTAGTACAGTTCAAGCATTCGCTAAGATAAAAATATTATCTAGAATAAAAGATAAATAAATAGTACATAGAGCAGCGACGTTGCTAAGAGAGTCTAATACAGACCAAGGTAATCAAAGATTCTTATTACGGTGAGCGAAGATGCAGATTGCGCCACGATCTTAGTGACAAAGAGGTGAAAGGATGTGAACTGACTAACAGTAGTTGCTATCTCGTCTGGGAAGTCTAGCTCCTGAATCACAGAAATGAAAAAACTGTAAGCTACCAAAATTGTTGGACCAAACCATTAAACTACTTCAAACAAATTGAAAGGTGATCTATCAAAAACTATATTGATTTGAAACCAGAAATTTGAGCACATGTACATTGTGTTAAAAGGCTGAAACATGCATGGGTATTGAAATGCACATGCTATGTTGAAACGGTGAATAAGATAGGCATGTGAGACATTCATTTGGAAAGGACTGAAGAGAAAACTCATGTGTTTATCATAAAAAAATCTTCAGATGGACCTAATAATTTCTTTTCAACTTTAAATCCATGCACAATGAGAAGTGGTGCTTCTGTGATTACGGCCATGTACTCTTCACCATAGTAATCTATCTGTCTGATTATATATGTTGTGCACTATTTAAAATAGCACAGAAGATGTTTTACATTATTTAGCTCTCGCGTCAGTTGAAAATTGATAAAAAACAAAAGGCATTGTAACCAAGATATGTAAAAAATGAAAATAAATAACACTCATGTTAGAAGGACAATGGCACACCACACCGGGCCCATAGCACAGACGAACCCTAGATGAAATCCATAAGGAGCAGGAGGGAGTTGTGCGTGTAACCTCCACATGAGCCAGCAACCATGCACACAAAGGACGCATTTTTCTATCAAAACTTTTTTACTGCAAAAGATCACAAACATAGTGCGATATACTATAGAAACACTTCTAAGCAGACCTATTACTGACCTCTCTAGTGCCTCTGGTAGCAGTTCAGCTTATCGTTTGGCTCTGATGTTGGCACTCACAAGTAAAGAAATCTAAAATATTGCTCCTTCGGTATATCATGGGCCAAGTGAATGAACCTGGTTGAAGAGTAAGCAATATGATTTAATAAATCACACATCTTGATTGTAGAGAAAATTCAAATTTGAGACATACAAAATCTCACACTCAAAAAAAACATTTTTAAGCATACCTACTACTGACCTCTTCAACGTCTCTGCTAGATCTTCAGCAATTAGAACACCAATTCCGCTTATCCTTTGGTTGGACTATTGATACTGGCACTCACAAGTAAATAAGCCCAAAACCATGACTCATTTGATATGTCAAAGGGCCAAGTTACTGGATCCTATTAGAAGAGTACCAAACATGATTGAATTAATTACACATCTAGATTCCCGAGCCAAATTAGATCTGAGATCCAAGGTATAACAAATACATTGTTTAACTTTTTTCATCAAACGTATGAAGTTCAAATGTTGTGACTGCAGAACTTGCTCAACTCGAACTTTAAATGGTCTCCATGCCCCTTCAAATATTCTGTCAAGAACAGAATTGTATCAGATTCTGCTTTGCATGAATTGCCTTCTCGTACAGAATGACGACGATTATCAAGAAACTTGGCTATAAGCTCTCTTTCAAATGCCAGTGCCTTCAAGCTAAAGAAACATCTTTCAAATACGGGTCTCGCCATTAATTTCCAAAAAACCACTTTCATTCCCCTAAACGTTAACCCTTCGGATGCCTCTGTCCTGGCTACAACACTCGGAACCGACATCTCAACCTTCCCCCAAATTTACCTTGGTCTACCGCTCTCCCCTCACAAACTTCCGCCCAATGCTTTCCTCCCGCTTCTCTCCAAGTCAGACCGTTACCTCTCTGGTTGGGCCGCCTCCCTCCTCAACAAGGGAGGGCGCCTAGCCCTTCTTACCTCCGTCCTCGATAGTCTCCCGACCTACTATATGTCCTCCTTTGCCCTCTCCAAGGGAACCATCGACCTCCTTGATAAGAAAAGACGATCCTTCTTCTGGGCACATGACGACCACTGCTCGGGAGCTCAATGCTTAGTCGCCTGGGACAAAGTTTGCACGCCTAAGGACATGGGTGGTTTAGGTGTTAAAAATCTAGGAATCCAAAATGTCTGCCTGTTGCTGAAATTTTGTTACAAATTCCTCCACTCCTTGGACCTGCCTTGGCGGGATTGGCTTATACACCAAACACAACATAATGCTTCCACCACATCCTACCTAGCCAAGATAGTCTCAACCAACTTAGACACTCTCCGTTTAATCACCACTTGTGCCGTTGGCAATGGTGAAGCTACCTTCTTTTGGCTCGATAAGTGGTTACTACCAGAATCTCTCGCCACCACCTTCCCTGCCTTATTCTCCCACAACACCTCCCAAAGTGCCTTCGTTAGTTCGGTGATGCAGCTGGGGATTGATTTTGACCTGCGCAACAGACTTACCTCGGCCGCGGCCGTAGAGCTCGTTTCTCTCCGCTCCCTTTTGCAGGATGTACAGCTTTCTGACCAGCCGGACGAGCGGACGATGGTGGACGGAAGCAGTTTCTCCTCGCGCGCCGCCTACAAGGCCCTCTCCCTCCAGGTGGCCGACACGAGGATGGACAGGATCTGGGATGCCTTCGTCCCTCAGAAGGTCAAGATCTTCGGCTGGCTATTCATGCTCAACCGCCTCAACACAAGGGTGAACCTGATCAAAAAACATATTGTCGACTCAAAGGTGTGCCCTCGCTGCCCTGCTCCTTCCGAAGATAGGATCCACCTCTTCTTCGGATGTCCAGCCGCTGCTCACGTGTGGCGCGCCCTTCAGATCCACCCGCGCCCTGATGATTTGGACAGCTTCTGGGCCACCCCAGCGCCCCCAGGCTTGCCTACTGATATCTTCCCTTCAGTCCTACTGATCATCCTCTGGAAGATATGGGACTCCAGGAATGCTATGGTTTTTAGGAAAATCCATCACCCTACCTCGCTCACGATAGGTAACATTGTGGATGACCTTACATTATGGTCTCACCGATGTCGAGCCCCTCTGCATAAGGAGCACGCCGGTTTGTGGCGTGACTTCATTTCATCCCGTCAAATGTAACCTATCCTCTTTGTGATTTTGGAGTAATATATTCAGGTGGGGATCCTCTCCCCCCCGGTGCTTGTTTCAAAAAAAAAGAAACATCTTAAAAATTTACAGATGAATGGTGCATATGGATGCATGTTATTTGGGAGGGACTTTTTTAACAAACACTAATTATCTCATTGCATATTGGTTCCTATACCATGGATAAAGATAGAGAAAGAAAGCATCTGATGCAGCCAGCCCAGCATATCGCCTACATAACGAAGAGGCCGTGATCATGTACTTCTATCGGTCTTGGAGGCCCTCCAGGCCCACCTCTAGTAAGAGCACTTATAAACCGCCTGAATAAGGCATGGTGCCTCATATTGGCAACCTATGGATGTGAATAACTCAAATGTCTACAATTTGAATTAGTAGAAACTTTACTACGTAAAATATATTAGTATACCTCTTCAGCCAAGTACTTACAGAGAACGACCCTTTCCTTGAGGCAACGAACAACCTTCCTCAAAAGTTCACTTACTTCAGAATTATCAGTATCGCCTAGTTTTTTACACTCAACTTGAACCCACCTGATAAAAAGGAAAATTGAGCTACAACACTTGAACATCAAATGACGATTGACCATGCTATATAGAGAACTTATTTCTCAGTAGTGCTTAGGGAATGGAATCAAGTATAGATAAATGTCACCTTTGTTACATATGTAAGGTAAAGTTTTAACATAGATCAAGAACATTTTCTTCGAAAAAGGGGGAAGCCCCAGCATCTGCATTGAGTGATGCATATGACCACTTTATTGCTTTATGCAATGTTTGTTCAAGAACTACAAAGCAAAAAAAATTAGCCAAAAGAACCGTTGAAGTACCATATTGTCATTAGAACTAAAACAAGGTGTAGTGGAAATATATCACCTATTGTAGATAAGAAACCCAAAAGAATCAGCAGAAGGTAAGATGACTATAGATTTATAGAATGACAACCAGTACCTGCATAATCTTTCACAAGCTCGCTCCTGGTACACGGAGATCATATCCATAAGTTCCAAACCAGCACACTGAATAAATAGGAAAAAAAGGATGTTAACACAAATATCTCTAGGAAATGAGCTTTTAGAAGTTCCAAGTGTCAAAGCATCTAGTTCTTGTTGAAGCTTATGGTCCGATCGTTACATAATTTGAGCCACCTATGCAGTTGACAATACATGGATTGATAGAACTGCATAGTTCTGAAAACTCGAAGCTAATAAATTAAAATTAAGAGTTCCTATTAAAGGCTTCCATTCTGTGAAAGTACTCTTTTTTTGCTTCCTGAGAAAGAGCATATGTATAACAGACTGCCAAAGATCTGTAATTCTATCTGGTTTGAAGATTTGTTGTGATCTAGAAAACTAAGGCAAGAAAATAATCTCTAGGACAAAGGTTAAAGTACCTGGTAGTGTGTTCGCAGCAAAACCTTGCAGTTTGAATGGATTTCTTGGACATGCAACAGTGCCTTAAAGAATTTTTCATCTATATCTTATTCCCAAAGAGCATGTATCTATCATCAATTTTTTTTATATATGACACAACATATAATTTAATAATCTTGTGAAACATAACGATTATCTAATCTTGAGAAGCCAGCCGAAGTAAAGATTACTGGAAATTTGGCCACGAAGGAAAAATATCCGCCAACAATTACATACAGTACTTCTACTCCCATCGATGGAATTAATTTCAAATAACTGAATGCTTGTGCTTTGTTTCTCTTCGCCGTCCACTTCGGCACCCACTTTGAGGCACATAGAGAAGTACAAAGAGGATGCTTAATTAGACAATGGCAAACCAAATATAGAGCAAAATGTCAGCGATGCTTATCTGCGCTTGGCCGGCCGCGGGCGTGTTGGTGCTCATGCTCGCCCAATCCTGGAGTGCTCTTTGTCGCTGCTGTCATCTCGGCACCCGGCGTTGCTCGCCTACGTGCTCGACACCGCAACAGGCGGGAAATCTCAACACAGTTGCGTGGGCTCGACCGCTTGGCTCCGCTGCCATACTTCCTGATTTTTTTTTTCTCCCGCTGCCAGCCGCTGAGTTAAAGAGTAGAGGAATTAGGGCTTTTAGGCTTGAGCAGAGAGAAATCGCCACGGGTCAAAGCACGGGATCATGGCCATGGGTCAGGGCAAGGAGACAATACCTGGAGGTGGTGGCCGTCCCATCCAGCGCTGCTTTGGTGCGTCCTCGTCGGCGGCCAACACCTTGCGAGGTCCGTTGCGGCCTCCTAAAGCTCCTCCAAGTCCGGCACCACCGGCCATTACCTCGCCGCCGGAGAGGTAGATTAGGGAAAAGGTAGTGCAAGGTGGTGGTGGGCCGGTGGCTGCATCGAAAATGGTACTTTGAGCCCTACTGGAGGTGGCCTCGAGGGATGCTGGGTGGAAGATGGAAGAGGTAGGCGGCGTACGGGCGGCGGCAAGAGAAGGAGAACCGACCACGGGCTGGATGGAAACAAGAGAGTTAGAGCGAACCGACCACAGGCTGATTTCTGTCGCTGACTATGGGTCCCACGTCCTGGAGCAACCACAGGCCTCGAATAGCCCTGGGCTTAGATCTCTAAAGAGATGTTGTTTTGTCATGACGGATTCGTTGGCTCTTGCACCGTCAAGTTCCATTTGTTCGGTGGTTCTCATGTTCCGTTTGCTTGGTGCTCGGGATCTTCTTCCATGCCAGCATGGCAAGGACTTGGCGGTTCGGTAGTATGTATTGCAACAAACCGCTCAAGCGACCATTTTTAAACTTTGATGTTATTCATGGTCTTCTATGGGGTTTTCACTAGAAATTTTGGAATGATGTCAATATGTAAATGGTGGATCTATTTTGAAAATCTTCTACATGAATTTACTTTTGGTAATATAAAGAATCAAATAAAGTATAAGAGTATATATGTACGAAAAATCGCCGATCTGTATGTATATTCATCAAGTAGTAGTACTTGGGATCAACAACTAGCATATCCGATTTTACTACACACAAAAGATAATCTACAGTAACTACGGTGGCTGCGGCGGAGGTAGTAAGGCGCGGAAGATGCACTTGAGACCGGATGCAAGCTGAAGAAGTGCCGCCTTGTCAGTTTCCTTTGCGAGATTTGCCTAAACCTATACAAACAACGACATTTTGAAAATAACGTCAGCCGGACGTTTAGGAGCAACCGCGTCGATGGCGAGCTTATTACGTGTAAGCCAAAGAGCCCAACTAAGCGCCGCAAACAGCACCCAGCTGGTGCGGCGTTGACAACCTAGAAGCGATTGTTGAATGTCGAAGAACTGGGGGAAGGTGGCCGGGCTCCAACTGCACCCAAGCAGCTGCCTGATCACGCTCTAGCCCAGCTTGGCCAGGGAACAATGGAAAACTATGAGTGCGGAATCTTCCATCTCACCGCAAAGGGCGCAAAGCCGGCGCGCCGGGGCGGAATGCCCAAAGAGTCTATTACGAGTCGGGAGTCTATCAAGCCACTAGTGGAAACAACCCCTTTCGTCCAGGGGGGCAGGGGGCATCTGTCCCGGTTGCACCAAAATCCGGGACAAGTGCCATGCATTGGTCCCGGTTCGTGTGCCCGAAGCAGCAGAAACCACCTGGTGGCATCTGTCCCGGTTCGTGGGGAGCCAACGGTCCCGGTTTGTGGCACGACCCGGGACGAATCTCTAGCCACAGGCCACGTGGCGCGCGCATGGGCATTGGTCCCGGATCATCCCCCAAACCGGGACCAATGTCCCTTCCCCTACAAATGCGGCCACAGCCCCCATCCCCCTTTTTTTAGCTTGAGTGAGTGAGAGAGAGGTGTGGGTGGTAGTGTGTATTGTACCTCGTGGCGCGGGAGTCCTGCCGCGTGGCGCGGGAGTTGTAACGCGTGGCCATGAATGCGCGTTATAAACTGCCGCACCTCCACTCCACGCACCGTCGTGCCACCACCATGCCTCCGAGGAGGAACAACACTACCGGTTTCCGCGGCGTCCGATCGCGGCAGAACGGAATGTTCACGGCGACTATCCGCTTCGGGGACGACCGCATCCCCCTCGGCTCCTTTGCGACGGCGTCGGAGGCCGCCCGCGCTTGGGACGCGGCGGCCTGGCGCCTCAGCCGCCCGCGGTCGTTGATGAATTTTAACGACTGCCACACCCTCTGGGAAGCGGAGGCCAGGGCGCCGACGCCGCAGATCGTCACTGCCGCCGACCACCGCCACCTCAGGCACCGCGCGTTTCAGGGCCTAGTCGACGCCAGGGACGACCGCGTGGTCCGCGAGTATTACCGGAACAATCCGGGTGAGGAGAGCGCCGACGGGGAGCTATGGCAGACCCGCGCGGCTGAGCGGGCGGAGCGGCGTCTCGAACGCCACCTCGAGTTAGATGCCGCTCGGGAGGCGAGGACGAAGGCGCTGCAAGAGCTCCATCGGGCCGACCACGCCGGCGAAGTCTGGGCCTCCGACGATCCGAGGTGGGGGCCTATCTCGGAAATACCATCATGCACCTCCTCCGACGACGAGGAGGTCACCGACGACGACGAGGACGAGGAGTAGCGCGCTAGCGCGTCTGTTTTCTGTTGGCTGTTTAATAAAATAATTTGTTGTATTCCGGCAAACAGTGGCCCTCTAGCTCGTCTGTTTTCTGTTTTCCGTGTGATTTTTCCTGATTTGTTGGATTCAGATCTAATGGCATTTCGATAGACGTTAAAAAGAGGGGGACATGCATTTCGATAGATAAACAAGGCACAGTACACATAATGGCAAGATTGGATCTAAATCTAAACGGAGAGCATAGATCTAAATAAACAAGGCAGTACATAATGGCAAAAGTGCATCGATCTACTAGTCATACTCTTGCCTAGGCCTATAGTACATGTACTCGTAGTCGTCGTAGTCGCCGCCGCCGTCGTCGTCACTATCGTCTGACGGTGCTCTGCACTCCCTCGGAGGATCACGACTTAAGGGCTGGGCCTGAGGGTAGCGCAGGCGAGGGATATCGCCGGCCCTAATGTAGTCCATGACGCTCTGTAGAGTCCGGCCGGACCACCATAGCCGACGACCGGCCTCGTGATAGTTCCCAGGAGGCAGACCGTCGTCCTCATACCTGGCGAGCGCCCTCTCACGCCGATTGATGAAGAAGGCATCCCAAGTATGCTGGTTATCGGGATGCCAACTGGGATTCCTCCGCTGCTCCGGTGTGAGCTCGTGGTAGTAGTGGTTCGTGATGGCCGCCCGACGCGCCACACCTTGAGGAAGAGGAGGGACCGGCACTCCTCCGGCGCTCAGCATCCAACCGGCGGGAACGTTGTAGCCGCACGGGCAGGGGTAGTTCGAGGCGGAAAGTGCCTCCGCCTGGATGAATGTTAGAGTGGGTACGGTAGAAGCCATGAGAGAGTGGTGAGTTTGTATGTGTTTATGACAATGGAGTGGCAATGCATACATATATATAGCGAGAAGAAAACATCCCTTTAGTCCCGGTTGGGGACACCAACCGGAACTAAATGGGTTAGGGTTTCATTGGGAAACGGATCATCCCTTTAGTCCCGGTTGGGGACACCAACCGGGACTAAATGGGAATTAGGGTTTCGTTTGGACCAATCAGATAGAATCACACGGATCGTGTGTTTCTTTCAAGCGCTCTTGAGCCGTTGGATCCGGGTGTGTTTTTTTCGAGCTGTTGTGAGCCGTCCGATCAGGGCTACGGTGTGTTTCTTTCGAGCTGCTGTAAGCCGTTGGATGAGGTGTTTCTTAACCGTTGGATCAAAACCCTAGCTCAACACTTTGTGAGCCAGAGGACCCTATATATAGCCCAGTTTCATACACCGGTCAGTTCATCTCCCAAATACAAAACATCCGGATTCGCCGTCATACGTCCAACCGTGCATTTGGTATGCATATATGCACAGTACCCACGGTTGGGCTGTATGACGGCGATACCGTTTGTTTTGTTCTACACCCCCTTGGATACATCATATATTCAGTTCATCGAGCAAATACAAAACATCCGGATTCGCCGTCATACGTCCAGCCTTGCATTTGGTATGCATATATGCACAGTACCCACGGTTGGGCTGTATGACGGCGATACCGTTTGTTTTGTTCTACACCCCCTTGGATACATCATATATTCAGTTCATCGAGCAAATACAAAACATCCGGATTCGCCATCATACGTCTAGCCGTGCATTTGGTATGCATATATGCACCCAGTAGCCACGGTTGGGTTGTATGACGGCGATACCGTTTGTTTTGTTCTACACCCCCTTGGATACATCATATTATTCAGTTCATCGAGCAAATATAAAACATCCGGATCAGTGTTTAACACATTCATCCCCCTTTAACACATTCATCCATGCATGCTTGGGTCATTGTTGACTTGGCGCTCGGGTAGTAATGTGCACGGGAACATCATCCGCGGCGTCCGAGCACGGTAGAAAAGAAATTTGTATTTCAGCGACACTGCGGCGCGCTAGCGCGTCTGTTTTCTGTTTAATGTAGTTATTACTAATTTTAAAACAATATAAGATATTTATATTTAAATTAAGTGCAAATAGTGAAATAGTTAATAGTTTGAATAGTTAGAATAATTATTTAGTTAAACAGAAAACGGATTTGAATTAGTTATGCAAATTCAAACAATTTTAATGTTGTAATTTTTTCCTAATTTGGAACTATATAAAAGTTATTCACGTGCATATTTAATATATTCAAATTTTGGCGCTAAAACAATTGCCGCGCCCGGCCCAAAAGTAGTTCTGGCCCCGGTGCGCGACCAGCCGGGCCTTCCGTCCCGGTTGGTGGCAACAACCGGGACGAAAGCACCTTCCGTCCCGGTTGTTGCCACCAACCGGGACGGAAGGTGCTTTCGTCCCGGTTGTTGCCACCGACCGGGACGAAAGGGTGATAGGATATATACACGTCACCGGCCCCCTCAGTTCCAGACCGCGCACAGGGACGAAAGTGACGCCGCCAGGCTGCCCATTTTTTCCGTTTCCCCGCGCCGCCCCTCGCCCCGTCGGCGTCCTCGCCTCTGCGGCGCCGTCCCTACGTCCGGTCGCACCCGCGCCGCCCCTCGCCCCGTCGGCGTCCTCCTCTGTGGCGCCGCCCCTCGCCCCCGTCGCCGTCCTCCTCTGTGGCGCCGCCCCTCGCCCCACGCGCCGCCCCTCGATCCCGTCTCGCCCCCGTCGGCGTCCTCCTCTGCGGCGCCGCCCCTCGCCCCACGCGCCGCTCCTCGATCCCGTCTCGCGCCGGCCTCCACCGCCCCGCGCCGGCCTCCACCGCCCCGCGCCGCCGCTGCCCCCGCGCCGCCGCCGGCCCGCCGCTGTCCCAAGAGGAGGTAAGGCCTGCCCCCCATCTCGCCCTAACCCGGGGCCTTTTTTGTTTTTTTCCTTTTTTTACTTAATTACTGTTTTTTATTAGTGTTACAAATGTTAGAATTATTAGTTTATGAATGTTAGAAATTTTAGGTTAGACTTATTAACTTTAAATTTGTTTAGAATTGATATAGAAAATTTAAGAATGTTAGAAATTTTAGATTAGACTTAGCAATTTTAGATTTGTACGTTTAGAATTGATATAGGAAATTTAAGAATGTTAGAATTATTAGTTATAAATGTTAGAAATTTTAGATTCGTACGCTTAGAATTGATATAGGAAATTGAAGAATGTTAGAATTATTAATTATGAATGTTAGAAAATCTAATTAAGATAGTGTTATAAATTTAAGAATGCTAGAAATGTTATCGTACGTTTAAATATTTCATGAATATATGTTGCTCTTTTTGTGTATTATCTATAAACAATTTTGATGAAAATAATTGATCATTAGTTAATTATTATGTATAAGCAATTTTAATGAATTGGATCTGAAATATATACTTACTCTTTTTGTATAGTATGGAGCCAAGAGACGAAGATGCCGAAAATATGATCGAGGGTTTAATCCGCGGGCCCGACGTAGAGACCGATGTGAGCCAGTGGATGAACGACTCCGGTGAGGGAGATCCGGTGCTCACCCAGGGAGACGACTCCGATGAGGGAGAAGCCGACGGCTCCGATATGGGAGCAGCCGACGGCTCCGGTGGAACCATACAAATTACAAACACCGGCTCCGAGGTGCATATATATATATATATATATATGTTAATTAATGAAGCATCCGTTGTCTATATACATGTATTAACAGTCTTTATATTTTTAGCCATCCGGTTCAAATATATCAACCGGAAAAAAGACTAAACGAGGCGCAACAAAGAAGTTGAAAGATACAGAAAGATACAGGATCGACACAATCACAGCAGACGGCGCACCCGAGCTTCCCGCTGATGTTGCCCAAAATTTTGTGAAGCAATGCGGAGTGCTAGTTAGAGATCACATCCCGATCACTGTTAATGAGTGGAATGAGCCAAAAGATCCGCGGAAACAAGGAATTTCATATGTCGGCAAAATAGCCAAAGATCATCTTTTCTCAAAGATTTTGGCTAATTTCAACTTACCCGTGCCGGAGGTGGACGAGAATGAAGCGGATGTGAATGAGGCCGATGTTAATAAAATGAAACATGAGATATGGGAAAAGGTCAAAGCGTGGACCCTGAAAAAGATGGCCGAGCAATTCAAAAACTGGAAGAAAAGATTGAACCTTGATTATGTTAAGAAGAACAAGACTCCTGATTTCACTCAAGGGTATGAGAAAATAAAACCCGTATGGGCAGACTTCGTGACAAGCTGGCAGAGAATGAACTGGAAAGGACGAAAACTAATGAGAAAAACGCCGCCAAAAAGGTATATCACCATGTTATGGGGCAAGGTGGCTACAAGGGTTCCAGTCCCAAGTGGGAGACATGGGAGAACAACCTGATTCAGCAGGGGATCACTCCCGAGCCGTTCTTGTGGGTCGAGCGGACAAGGTCATGGTTCTACGGGCATGGGGGCAGGTTGGACGCCGAAGGAAAAGCAATATATAACCTAAGGCATAAAGAGAGTCGTCCTCTACCCATAGAGAAGCTGAGAGACGCAATAAAGGACGTTAAAGATGGGAAGTTCGTGCCAGATAGAGAGAACGACGAGCTCACACGAGCCTAGGGAATAAGGAACACGGAGGGCGTACACGAGGCACAAAAGGCACTCCTCCGTGGAGTGTTGCGTTCGACTCCACCAAAAAGTTATACCCAGATAGAAGCCGTCAACGTAAAAAGGACAAGGAGGCAGCTGAAGCAGAGAATCAGGCAAACTGGAGGCGTCAACTTGAAGAAATGGTAAAGCTGACACAGGATGTAGCAAAGAAGCAGCAGGACCAAATTAACACACTTAGCCAGCAGATAGTGTCTACCGGTGCAACAGTACACATGGTAGAAGTTGAAGTCGAGGCTCCCGACGCCGCACATTCTCATCGCAAAAGCAGCGTTGCGTCCACGCAGCTACCGGGTGATGATGCACCGCCGATGATTCACCCGGTGGATGAGATCACGGAAATGACATCCTGTGAGCTCCACGTGAAGGTCGTCAATATAACCATCAAGGCGGCGGCCGGCTATGCCTTACCAATTGGCAACGAACCAACTCACCATAGTCTTCCGGTTCCACGGGGCTACGCTGTTGTTGGGGTCGATGAAGTTGTCAACGGATTCGAGCGGGTAAAGCTTGATTTTCCTGAAGGTGAAGACGAAGAGTTGACTGAACTCGGAGAAGCCAAGAACTTGACCGTTCTATGGCTAAAGGAATGCATTGTGCTCACAAATCAGACGGCAAAGCCATCGAATCCTCGCCTTTCTCCAGCGCAAAAGTCTCCAGCGCGGTCGTCTTCGCAACGCATGCCGTCTCCGGCGCGGTCGCCTACGCCGTGCACGTCTCCAGCGCGGTCGCCTACGCCGCCGCGTCAGCCCTCTCCGCCCACTAAGTTTCTGCCGAAACGTAAAAAATCACCGAAACGTCAACGGTCACCCCTTCCGAAGGTACCAAAAGAGGTACCCAAGTTACCTTACGACTATACTCCCGAGGAAACCCAGAAAATCGCAAAGGACGAATACGATGCGTGGAAATCAAAGCGGAAGGAGGAGCAAAAGCCAGATTTCCCTGAGACCGAAGAAGAGATAGAACAAGCTTGGAAAATGGTGAAGACTTTTCATCAACCCGAGCCGAGTCTGTCATCTGACTATGACCGCTCTATTCTGAAGTCACACCAGGAAATGGTGCGGTCAACGAAGAGTAGTAGCGCAAGCGGGAAAAAGGGGAAATCAGTTGCTCAGCTCGGAGAGCAGAAAAAACAATCCACGTCCCCGCTCAAAGTGATTTCCAATACCCAGGTGGGGCCGAGCACTAATATTGCTGATGAGGATATTGATCCGGAGTTTATAACACTGTACGCAGACAAGGCAGCTGATGCGGGTTTGTCCATTGCTGAGTATATGCAAACAGTGAACTACTTCCCCGCAGCTGAATGTGCGTACAAATACCAGTACGGGGAATCCTCTTGTCAAACCCGAGGAGATAAAGGATCTACCAACGAAAATGCGAAGAGTGCATAGTTGGTATATGGAAGCCGTTGAGGAATCTACGGACTGGATATGTCTCAACGTTAAGAACGAGGACTATGGAAATGGAAATGGATATGTTATGATACAATTTGAGGAATTGTTTCAGTTATACCAGCAGCAGGCCCTCGACAAATCTATCCTTAGTGCCTATTGTCTGTAAGCACTTATTTCTCTAGCTCACCTCATTCAATTGCATATTCATATATATATATATATATATATATATATATATATATATATATATATATATATATATATATATATATATATATATATATATATATATATATATAGTACACTCATATATTATAATTGCAGAATGAAGATTCTCGAATGCAAAAGAGGTGGAATCTATGATATTGGGTTCATTGATCCAAATATTATTTTTGAAAAGACTCTTCGGCAATCTCCCAAGGATACAGAAAATAATATTCTGTGGGCAATAATATTTAACCAACACCGACGGGAAATACTATTTCCTTACAACTTCAAGTAAGTGTGTTACTCTGTTGTAAACATTCTGTTTTCCTTACTCGATGTTCATTGTATAATTGATGAGTTCTGCGTGCGCAGCTTCCACTATATTCTGCTAATCTTCCAAATTGACAAAGGAAAAGTAATTGTAATGGACTCAAAACGTAAACCCCTCTCAATGTGGGCTGACATGCAGGAAATGATCCAGCGGTAATTTCAATCTTTATTAATTTTAGTATTTATGTATGGCAATATATCGACTACTTTGTTTCATTTTCGGATATCAAGTAATTACTAACTCTTTTTATTCTTTTTCTTTCTCGGGTAGGGTTTGGAAGAGGTTCATAAAGAAGTCTCCCGGTGAATGGGAAAAACAGCTTACATTTGATGTTGTGCAAGTAAGTACTATCTAGATCCGTGCCCATCTCCTTGATTCTAGTGTCGATACCATTATCATGCTTGGTTGATTATTATTTTGATTTAAACAATCTTCTCGTATAGTGCTTGCAACAAGGAGACGGGAATAACTTGTGTGGATACTACGTTTGCGAGTTCATTCGTCAGACCACATCTCCCAAGGGCAGAAATTTAAAGCAACTTCATGTACGTTAGTCGTCAATTCTTCTTATTACTATCTATTTTAGTTACTTAGTTTCATATATTTTAGTGACCACTCTTCTTTATATTAGATCGAACGGCTTCGGGACGGTCTTCTACCAAGAGACCGCATACGAGCAATTCAGGAGGAAATTGCGGGCTTCTTAGATGCAGAGGTCATAAACGTAGATGGAGAGTACCATGCCTCCGGTTGGAACTAAGTTTGATTTTGTAATACACTCCATCGGTCATGTAATATGCTCGATATACTATGCTTCTGTAATATAAGTGTTTCTTATTCTGCTTTATATACTTATTCACTCGTGCGATCCGGGGGCTCCGTGGTGGGTCCACCGAGGCTCCTCTCTTCTCGAAGTCCGGGGAGGGGCCGCCAGGAGGTCTCGGGGACCAAAAAACGGAAATTGTAAATTTCTGCCGCGGCAGAAGGGGCATGCATCCCGGGTCGTATTCAGAACCGGGACTAATAGCCCTGGCCAGGTTCCAGCGCTCGGGCCACGTGGTCAGCCCCATTTGTCCCGGGTCCTGCCACAACCGGGACCAATGGGGAGGGGTATTTGTCCCGGATGCCCCGTCCCGGTTGCACAACCGGGACAAATGGGGGCCTACAAACCGGGACTAAAGCCCCTGTTTCCACTAGTGAGCGCGAGCTGCTAGGAGAAGATTTTCACTTTGAGAGGGATGTGTGCGGACCAAATATCCTGACACATGACGATCGAAGCCCCCTGCGCTAGTTTCTTGTACATCGAGGCCACCGAGAAGCGCCCCGAGGGCTCTAGTGCCCAGGAGATGGAGTCTGTCCCAGCAGAGAGACCCACCTATGCCAACTCTTCGTTCAGCTCACGCCATTGAGCCGAACATTGGGGGGAAAATTTTTGACGAAAATGCAGCCCCTCGGGGGCGAATGCCCAGCAACCGAGATGGAGGAGAGCTCGCAAATCTCGAATAATAAGGGAAACTTATCCCTAAGTGGCCCATCCCCTGTCCACCGGTCAGTCCAGAATAATGTTCGCCTTCCATCCCGGACGGCGAACTTAGCACCCAACTTAAAAAGCTGTTTGATCTTGTGGAGGCTATTCCAGAATTGGGAGCCCCCACGAGGGTCCACTACAAGAAATATGCTATCTTGTGACTCTCAATATTGGTCACCGAATGGTCATGTATGTTCATTTGTGACCAAAATCACTTGGTCAGGTTACGAGCGTCGCAAATGAACCAATGTGACCTTCTGTAGCCAAAATAGAAGGTCATGCACTCTGCGACCAATTGTTTTGGTCGCTCGTACTCTAGCCAAGCCACATCAGATCCAACGTGGCAAAACTGACGTGGCGCAGAATCAGCCCAGTCCATTTCAGCCTTCTGGATGGGCCTAGCCCAATAATTCAGCCCTTCTATTATTTTTATCTGTCAATTTTAAACAGCTACATGGGCCAATCCCATCAATTTGGCCTATTTATTATTTTACTGTCAATTCTGATCGACTAAATGGGCCAGCCCATCATTTTGGCTATTTTCAGATGCACTTTTTTTTTACATAGCCATTTTACCATTGTGCATTTTGGTCCAGAAGTATTTGGGCCGAGCGATTTTAAAGTATATTGGGCCATTGTGAATCCAGTTTTCGTACCAGAATATAGATACAAGAATTAACTCGATCTTCAGCAAACGAAACAAATTGATTAACAAAGCTTCATGTTACACACATATCAAACACAACCAGCAATACACAACATGCAAGTTTGAAGCATAAAATACAACATCCATTCATTCCAGATCCTCCACAAAAAAAATTGACAAAACGATCCTAGATACACCATACAGAACAGCAGGAGCAGCTGTTGACAAAACAGAAGTTTCTCCGCCGAACTAGCGAAGTTACGTCGGAATCGTTGATTCAGCTTTGACATGTCCTGCAAATTCGAAACAATTTGGGAAGAGTTATATTTAGCTCAGCTTTTTATGTCAAGAGTTAATTTGGGAAATATTTGGGAAGAGTTATACACAAAAGAATTTAGAAGCAAGACAACAACTCAAAGGAGGAATACAACATTTAGCTCAGCTTTTTATGTCAAGCATAGGAGAATAAAAAATGATCAGAATATATTGTCCAAATGAACAGATACTAGATAATCCAAGCATCAGCTTGATAAAGTTTGGTTTATAATTGAATGATCAAACCCAACAAAAAAACAACGACAAAACCATCCATGTTACTATTTTACTTTCACAAGATAACACAAGCATCAGTTTCAAAATGCTAGATTTAGCAAACAGATTTTCCATGCATTTGAACTTTGGGCATATTTAGTTAATTACCATTATTTAGATTTTAACAAGTTATTTTTTACAGCAGTTGTGATCCTTCAAGATTACAGGCAGACCAAATCATGTACTGTAGCAGTGAGGAGACGACGAGATGTGCATACCTAAGGGCGAACATCAACAGGAGGTCCATGCTGACACCTCCTCTTGTCCAGGCTACATCTAGAGGCGGCTGTGTGCAGGACCCTGAGACCTACCAGTTCCCTGCCTCTACCACACTCAGCGCCTCAATCGCCTCCTTGGGGCTGCCACTTCCCTTGACCAGCACAACCACCAGCCCTGCAACGGGAAAGACCCCAAACGTAAAGGAGTGTACTGGGAATTTCAACAAATATCTGTGTGTATTGCTATAATTTTACGCCAAGCAGTGCACTGGGAAATCATGATTGAGTTGAGTTCTACTAATTTCATTGTCATAGGAAAGACAAGTAGATTATAACTTACAAACTAAATGGTTGTACCATTAAAGGGTCTGGTTAATTCATTTGGGCAAACAAACATACTACCATAGTAAAAGTAAGAACACAAAAGGTGCATTCAATACCCACACACATTCAAATAGCAACATTACATGTTATATTCTGTTCCAGATTATACAGTGTCTAGCATAACACAATATGGTATGAACTTACAACCTAGGAAAATCAAAGCCTACACTGTCAAATCTAATAAATTAGATTTGCACTACCACACTATGAATAAAACTGATCAGCACACCATTATTGGTATATACAAAACACTATATATTCTGTCCAGGAGCAGGAATACAACATTTAGGGGACAAATTTATGTTTCCACCACTGTAGATAACATATTGCAACCTTCAATATAGTCTGCTTATAAGAAAATGTATTGCCTGGTGCTTGTGTGCCCAGGTTACCAAGTTCAAATATAGGAAAGGATTATATAAACATGTATAACAATGCTATATCTGCTAAAAATTACAGAATTAATAGTATGGGGCAATATAATTATTCGTGTTTCCCTGCTACAGTCTAGTAGACAACAATTTCAACCCAAGAAATTGTATGGGGCAACAAAAGTTTTAATGGCTACAATTAATAGTACAACAATGATAAAGTTTCAACAGATAGGATATGCTTGGATGAATATAAAAGTTTGAACACAAATAAAAGATGGAACATTTCTTGTCGAACCACACACATGCAACATTATATGACCTATAACAACTGGCAAGTAACTAAGAGAGACTAGATCTGGTTAACATTTGGACTAAGCAAAAACAGGCTACAAGCATATAGCAATACTACAAGTAGCTCACTTCCTGTAGTAAGCATACCAAACCAACAGGGTAAATCCCTAGCAGCGGATCAACATCATTGTTACTGCATCGAGCATCATCGGTCTGAAATTACAACTAACATGAAGAGGAGGGATGACACGATCTTTACCTTGCAACTTGCTGGTGGGGAGACGGCCTCGCAGTGCATGCAGCCGCCGGACAATCCATCAGGGTGAGATAATCTGGCGGCAGCGGCAGTGCAGTCGGGGAGGAGGAAATCAGGCGGCGTCCTTGTCAGGGAGGAGCGGATCCGGTAGCCTTTAGAGAGAGAGACAGAGAGATTTAAATAGACGAATCGAGACAGAGAGAGACGCCGCCAGATCCGATGAACCCTATCCAGGAGCTAGTGAGGAGGAGAGAGAGGGAAGAGAGATCTGGAGAGGAGTGGATCCGGTGGCGGGGTTACCACAGAGGAGCGGATCGAGCGACTGTCTTGTCGAGAGCAGCGGGTCCGGTGGCGGCCTAGTCTGGGAGGAGCAGATCCTGTGATCCTCCTGGCAGCCATGGTCAGCACGGACTGGGGAACGATGCAGCGTCGCCTCGCAGAGGGCGCCCCCCAGAGCAACTCGGCGGAGATGCGCGGTAGCCAAAGCCGCACGCACTGCCGGCGAGGGGCCTGGAGGACACTGGTGATGGGGACCGCTCGTCGCTGCTGTGATTCTCTGGCATGGAGATAGCACAAGGGGAGGGAGGCGGCTATGGCTACAGGAAGAGAAAGGCGATGCGGATCGGAGAATGAGTTAGGGTTTCCTCGTGGTATCGTTTTGTTCTGGACAGGAACAACACCATCCGTGGATCTGCATCGTACGGCTCTCAGCGCTTCTAACCAGACAACAGGCCATCCGAATTGGGCCGAATTTGGAGTCGGTTGGGCCTGCTGGCTGCCCTCTTAAAACTTTTTTTTCTTTCTTTTCAAATATTATTTTTACAGAAAATAGGATATAATGTTTTGCAAACAAAAGAAGGTCAAAATATTTTATAAAAGTAGAAATTTTTTGAAACAGGTTAAATCAAACTTTTTGGAATAGGTTAAATTTTTAAACCAATATTAGGCAAATGCACGTTACATAATGTCACGTGATGCTCACAAAAAAAATGTAATTATGTATTTTTATAAGAAATGGATCCTTCTTCTAGGGGGGTTGGGGTTGGGAAGTGCCCTAATATCCACAAAAAATAATAAACTTGGAATACGGATGTTATGTCAAAAAAGTGTTCACCGAAATGAGCTATCATCTACGAAGATTCATGGCTTTCGGGCCAAATGACGGATGTTATGGCCATATTCATAGCATAGTTTCCTTAAATGTGCCTATATTCCACATAAAGATGCATATTGGAACAACTAACAATGTTGCCGAAGAAAGTTTTATTTTTCGTTGAATAAAAATACCATTTTCCATTTTCGTAGTGTCGAAAACGAGTTTTTTGTGAAGCATCTACCAAAAGTATGTTGAAAATTGTACCAAATAAAATTATAGAGTTAATAGACCACATTTTATCTACAGAAACTCAAATTAAGTCCTACAGAAATCTTTCCATCCACCTCGTTGGAAAAAGACAAATTTCAGCCGATTCAGCTGAAACCGGGCCGAATTTGAAGTACAGGTGCCTCGTAGTTTTCTCGTGGTTTTTTGAAAAAAATCATTTTTAGGTACCCAAGAGTTCATCAAGATTCAACCCCTAGGTATGAACAGTCATGTCGCCCGTTTTGACCGTTTCCCGAAACCGGCTTAGAAAATTCCAGAAAATTCGAAAAAACACGAAATGATGTAAGACCTTCGCGTGGTGTCATAATTAGTGACCTAGTATCCACCAAAAATATTGAACTTGCAATACGGAAGTTATCTCGAAAAAGTGTTCACAAAAATGAGCTATCATCTACGAAGATTCATGGCTTTCGGGCCAAATGACGGATGTTATGGCCACATCCATGGCATAGTTTCTTTAAATGTTCCTATATTCCACACAAAGATGCATATTGGAACAAAGAACAATGTTGCCGAAGAAAGTTTTATTTTTCGTTGAGTAAAAATATCATTTTCCATTTTCGGAGTGTCAAAAACGAGTTTTTTGTGAAGCATCTACCAAAAGTATGTTGCAGAATTGCACCAAATAAAATTATAGAGTTAATAGAACACATTTTATCTACATAAACTCAAATTACTTCCTCTAAAACTCTTTCCATCCACCTCTTTTCAAAAAGACAAATTTCAGCCGATTCAGTTGAAACCGGGCCAAATTTGAACTACAGGTGCCTCGTAGTTTGCTCGTGATTTTTTTCAAAAATCATTTTTAGGTACCCAAGTACCTATTTCAACATAGATTCACCAAGAGTTCATCAAGATTCAACACCTAGGTACGAACGGTCATGTCCCCCGTTATGACCGTCTCCCGAAACCGGCTTAGAAAATTCCAGAAAATTCAAAAAAAACTCGAAATGAAGCAAGACCTTCGTTTGGTGTCATAATAAGTGATCTAGTATCCATAAATAATAGTAAACTTGGAATACCGAAGTGATCTCGAAAAAGTGTTCACAAAAATGAGCTATCATCTACGAAGATTCATGGCTTTCGGGCCAAATGACGGATGTTATGGCCAAATCCATGGCATAGTTTATTTAAATGTGCCCATATTCCACACAAATATGCATATTGGAACAACTAACAATGTTTACGAAGAAAGTTTTATTTTTCGTTGAATAAAAATACCATTTTCCATTTTCGTAGTGTCGGGTTTTTTTTTTTGTGAAGCATCTACCAAAGTATGTTGCAAAATTGTACCAAATAAAATTATAGAGTTAATAGACCACATTTTATCTACAGAAACTCAAATTAAGTCCTATAAAAATCTTTCCATCCACCTCTTTGGAAAAAGACAAATTTCAGCCGATTTAGCTGAAACTGGGCCAAATTTGAACTACAGGTGCCTCGTAGTTTTCTCGTGATTTTTTGAAAAAAATCATTTTTAGGTACCCAAGTACCTATTTGAACATAGATACACCAAGAGTTCATCAAGATTCAACCCCTAGGTACGAACGGTAATGTCCCCCGTTTTGACCGTTTCCCGAAACCGGCTTAGAAAAATCCAGAAAATTCAAAAAAACACGAAATGATGCAAGACCTTAGCGAGGTGTCATAATAAGTGACCTAGTATCCACCAAAAATAATAAACTTGGAATACGGAAGTTATCTCGAAAAAGTGTTCACAAAAATGAGCTATCATCTACGAAGATTCATGGCTTTCGGGCCAAATGACGGATGTTATGGCCACATCCATGGCATAGTTTCTTTAAATGTGCCCATATTCCACACAAACATGCATATTGGAACAAAGAACAATGTTGCCGAACAAATTTTTATTTTTCGTTGGATGAAAATATAATTTTCCATTTTCAGAGTGTCAAAAACGGGTTTTTTTGTGAAGCATCTACCAAAAATATGTTGCAAAATTGCATCAAATAAAATTATAGAGTTACTAGACCACATTTTATCTACATAAACTCAAATTACTTCCTCTAAAAATCTTTCCATCCACCTCTTTTCAAAAAGACAAATTTCAGCCGATTCAGTTGAAACCGGGCCAAATTTGAACTACAGGTGCCTCGTAGTTTGCTCGTGATTTTTTTTCAAAAATCATTTTTAGGTACCCAAGTACCTATTTCAACATAGATTCACCAAGAGTTCATCAAGATTCAACACCTAGGTACAAACGGTCATGTCCCCCGTTTTGACCGTCTCCCGAAACCGGCTTAGAAAATTCCAGAAAATTCAAAAAAAAAACTCGAAATGAAGCAAGACCTTCGCGTGGTGTCATAATAAGTGATCTAGTATCCATAAAAAATAATAAACTTGGAATACGAAAGTTATCTCGAAAAAGTGTTCACATAAATGAGCTATCATCTACGAAGATTCATGGCTTTCGGGCCAAATGACGGATGTTATGGCCACATCCATGGCATAGTTTCTTTAAATGTTCCCATATCCCACAAAAATATGCATATTGGAACAATTAACAATGTTTACGAAGAAATTTTTTTTTCGTTGAATAAAAATACCATTTTCCATTTTCGTAGTGTCGAAAACGGGTTTTTTTGTGAAGCATCTACCAAAAGTATGTTGCAAAATTGTACCAAATAAAATTATAGAGTTAATATACCACATTTTATCTACAAAAATTCAAATTAAGTCCTATAAAAAACTTCCCATCCACATCTTTGGAAAAAGACAAATTTTAGCCGATTCAGGTGAAACCGGGCCAAATTTGAACTACAGGTGCCTCGTAGTTTTCTCGTGATTTTTTGAAAAAATCATTTTTATGTACCCAAGTAACTATTTCAACATAGATACACCAATAGTTCATCAAGATTCAACCCCTAGGTACGAACGGTCATGTCCCCTGTTTTGACCGTTTCCCGAAACCGGCTTAGAAAATTCCAGAAAATTCAAAAAAAACACGAAATGATGCAAGACCTTCGCGTGGTGTCATAATAAGTGACCTAGTAACCACCAAAAATAATAAACTTGAATACGTAAGTTATCTCGAAAAAGTGTTCACAAAAATGAGCTATCATCTACGAAGATTCATGGCTTTCGGGCCAAATGACGGATGTTATGGCCACATCCATGGCATAGTTTCTTTAAATGTGCCCATATTCCACACAAACATGCATATTGGAACAACGAACAATGTTGACAAACAAAGTTTTATTTTTCGTTGAATAAAAATACCATTTTCCATTTTCGGAGTGTCAAAAACGGGTTTTTTTGTGAAGCACATACAAAAAATATGACACAAAATTGTTCAAAGTAAAATTATAAAGAAAATATGGCATATTTGATCTACAAATAACAAAATTTCATCCTCTAAAAATATTTACATACGCCTCTTTTGAAAAAGACAAGTTTGAGCTGATTCAGCTGAAACCGGGCGAAATTTGATCTACAGGTGCCTCCTAGTTTGCTCGTGATTTTTTGTAAAACCCATTTTTAGATACAAAAGTACCTATTTCATCAGAGATATGCCAATAGTTACTCAAGATTCAGCACCTAGGTACCAACGGTCATGTCCCTCGTTTTGTCTGTATTTCGAAATCGACATAAAAAGGTTCAAAAAATTCAAAAAAATAAATTTTGTATTTTATTAGCTAAAAACATTCACTAATACTCTACAATCACATAGGATATTTTTACAGAAAAAAATCAAAATTTATTTGGTTGATATTGGAGTTTAAAATCAAAAACTATAAAAGAAAACCGAAAAGAAAAAAAAGAAGAAAAAACGGACCCAATCTGTCCAGCCGTAGGCCGAAAAAGGCAGATCGGACGTAACATTTCTATTCCCTGCGAGCAGGCCTAGGCCCATGACAGGAGCATGCCTCTTCTTTCCCTGGGCAGGCCAAGGCCCATGAACATGTTCTATGGTAATAAGTCTACCGATCTCTATACTTACAAGATACGTGTGGTGGCCTGATGGCTATGGCGCGAAGGAACCCGCGCGAGGTCGCGGGTTCGAATCCCCATCTGGGTTCATTTTTGCGCAATTAAGCGCGCGTCAGTGCAGCAACGCCTGCAGGGAGCGCTAATATGGCTACCAATCTCTAAACTTACCAGAACCGTGTGGTGGCCAGGTGGCTATAGTGTTCGAGTGAACCCGCGCGAGGTCGCGAGTTCGAACCCCGGGCTGCTCCATTTTTGCGCAAATAAGCATGCAAGTGCTGGCGCGACACATAGGATGATACTTGACACATAGCGTGCTGAGTTGGCGCGACACATAGGATTATATTTGACACATAGGAGAAAGCATCACATATGAGGCAACATGACCATTTAAATTGGTCTCAATCGAGGCAACATGACCATTTAAATTGGTCTCAATCGGGGCAGAGTAGGGGGAGCAAACACCTGCTGTTTGGATTGTGACCAACTCATGTACAAGTTTAGACCCCCTCAAACAATTGGCTTCAGATATATGACCAATTTTTTCAAAGTCACCGAGAGATGGTCACTAGTTGACATATTTCTTGTAGTGGTCCGCATCGAAGATGTTTGACGCTTCGGGGTACTTAGCGAGGACAATGGACCGCCAAAGCGAGGAGTCCTCCTGGAATAGCTTCCAAACCCACTTTAGAAGTAGAGCCTTATTCATGAGTTTGGTGTTGGTCAGCCCAAGACCCCCGCAGTCTTTGGGCCGACAAACCGCTGGCCAGTTGATCATGTGACCTTTCCGGTTGGTTCCCGCGCCTTCCCAGAAGAATCTAGCCCGGGTGGAGTCGAATTTCTCGTGCACCCCATCCTACAGCAAGAAGAGGCCCATGACGTAGGTAGGTAGTGCCTCTAGACAGGCGTTGGACAAGATCAACCTTCCCCCCGAGGAAAGTAATCTACCCATCCAGACCTCGACCCTAGCGCCTAACTTATTAATCAGGAAACTCCATTGTTCGCTAGTCAGCTTTCTGTCCGAGATAGGGAGGCCAAGATAAAGGAAAGGAAAGGAGCCGAGCTTGCAGTTGAGCATATTGGCTATGCGAATCTGATCGGCCTAGTCCTCCCCAAGAACGAACACCTCTGATTTATGGAAGTTGATCCGGAGCCCCGACATCTCCTCGAAACACAAGAGCAGGAATTTCAGATTGGCAATGTCAAGGTCTTTGTTCTGGATCAGGATGATTGTATCATCGGTGTATTGAAGGTGCGAGAGCCCCCCGGGGATCAAGTGGGGAACCACAGCACTAATGTGGCCCTGCAGAACAAGATGCAGATAGTAAGGCCGAGAGGGCTTCGGCAATGAAGTTAAACAGAAGTGGGGAGAGGGGATCCCCCTGGCGCACCCCTCTTTTGTTTCGGAAGTAGGGGCCTATCTTCCCATTAATAGAGACCGACGTAAGCCCCCGGCAGTTAATTGCTCGATTCGATGGATAAATCCTTGGTCGAACCCTTTTCGATGAAGAACCTCAAGGAGGAAGGACCAGTTAACGCGATCGTAGGCCTTTTCGAAGTCTAACTTGAGCAGAATACCACCCAGTTTTTTCACCCTTAGCTCGTGGACAACCTCATGCAGGGCAAGGGCGCCGTCGAGGATGAACCGTCCTTTGAGGAACGCAGTTTGGTTCGGGTTGATCACTCTGTTAGCTATTGGGTCGAGACGAGAGGCGATTGCTTTAGAGATGATTTTGAAAATGACGTTAATCAAAGCGATGGGTCTAAATTGGGAGATCTGGTCTGCCCCTTGGACTTTCGGGATCAACGAAGTGACCCTGAAATTCAGGAGGGAGACGTCCACCCGCCTCAATATGAAGTCGTTAAGCATATGAAGCACACCCAGCTTACATATAGGCCAGCAGCGCCTGAAGAAGGCGACCGGAAACCCATCGGGGCCAGGGGCCGAGTTCTCCTTCATGTCCCACACAACAGCTTCCAATTCCTCCTCCGAGAAGGTAAGGAGGAGCCCCTCGTTCTCTTCCCTCGAGATGCGACCCTCCGTGCTCCAAATGTTAGGGGCGAGACCAAGGCGGCGGATAGCGTCCGTGCCCAGCAGCTCGCGGTAGAAAGCGTAAACGTGTTCTTGGATTTGGAGAGGATTGCTGATTGGGCCCTCCGCAGCGCGGAGCGAAGTGATGACACATTTTCTTCTTCTCCCGTTGGCAACGGCGTGAAAATAGGCCGTGTTAGCATCCCCTTGCAGGGCCCACTTCAACCGACCCCGCTGACGCCAGTACTCTTCCTCCTATTGGTAAATCGCGAGGAGTTGGTCTTCGAGATAGTACCGGAGAGCCCACTCGTCCTCGTCGATGCCAACAGAGTCCACTTTCTCGTCCAGCGATTTAATTTGGGCGAGGAGGTTCAGTTTGCTGCTACGCGCCTCTCTACTTTGGTTACAGCTCAACCCACGTAAGTACTGGCGCAGGCCACCAGACATGTGTTTCCACCAATCTAGGATGTCACGCCCCCCCCCCCCCGCCCGTGATATGAGATTGGTCCATTGGGATTGGAGAAGGTCCTTGAAGTCCGCGACCTCAAACCATCCGAGCTCGAAGAAGAAACGATTAGAGCGGATAGGAGGGCCCTGTCCTGAATCCCAGATAAGAGGGCAGTGGTCAGACCCCAGGATCGGGTCAGCGGAGAGGGTTGACAGAGGGAAGTGGGTGTCCAAAGTAGGGTCGATCAATACTCTATCAAGCACACAACGCACCTGGTCTCGTTGGAGGTTCGTCCACGTGTATCTCGCCCCGGAGCGTGGGACCTCAGTAAGTGCCCACTCCGCGCTGTGGTTGTTGAACAGCTCAATGCGCTGGCAGTTGATGTTATTGTTATTCTTGTCCTCCACCCCCCTAATAAGGTTGAAGTCGCCTCCCATGAAGTCAGGAAACGGGACGTTTCCACTTTAGCAGAGAGCTCGGCTAGAAAAGCGGGGGAATCAACGTGTCTGGCCGGACCGTAAACCCCGATAAACGTCATTATTTTGTTCTCCGCACGAATGAGACAGCTGACACTAAGGAAAGCTTGACCCCTGTCAATGCTTTCCACCTCAAAGGCGCTATCCCGTAGGCCCAACAGAATACTCCCTGAGCGGCCCGTCGCAGGTAACCAACACCAGAAGAATTTCTCGCCGACCTCCAAGCCCTGGAGTTCAAGGTTAGAGAAGTCCTGTTTCATGGTTTCTTGGAGAACTAAGATGGCGATCTTGTGGTGGCGGAGCAAGTCCTTGATGAGAGTTCGGAGCCCCTTGCGGCCAAATCCTCGGATGTTCCAGAATATAATTTGCATTATAACTGCATCCCACCGGCCCGTGCTTGGCGGGTCACTGGGCGCCGTCCTAGCGGCGCCGCAGATTTCGAGCATTTCCTAATAGGGAGGGGTGGAGGAGCAAGAACCTCAACCGCCCCGGAGCACCCCAAAGGCGAGCCTACTTCATAAGGAACAGAAGGCTCGGGCTGCATTCTGGAAGCCCCCTCCCTGGGGGCATCACCGGTCGACGCGATCGCCGCAGCGATGGAAGTCACCGTCATATCTAAGTCCGGGCAAATGCCCGTCAGCGTAGTAGATTGCGCCGTAGCCGTATCCTCCCCGACCCCAACCGAGGGACTAGAACCGGGAACCCCTGTTTCTACCGCCGCCAAGGCCAATGCCGCCGCCGCTCGCACACTAGCGAGGTTCGCCTGAGCCAATTCGTTGGCGCGTATAACCGAGAGCATCTCTGCTGGAGGGCCACTAGCCGATTGAAATATCACTCCACAGTCTGAGGCCACAGTGAGCATGTGCCCATTGGAGAGATTATGTAGAATCGAGAAGATAGGGTCGGCGATCGTACCTGAGGGCTTCTTGGGGGGGGGTCTCCGCATGCTTGTCGGCAGCATGGCACACCGCCTTGGTCAGCACTGCATCCGCCACGGATCCTCCTGACCGCGAGCTTAGCTTGGTGGACTCCACCATGGAAGCCTTCGACCTGAGGCCCTGAGCCACCGGCGCCGTGAGACCAGGCACTGCCACCGACCCCCGCAGAGGGCCCAACATCACCGTCGGGGGCGGCGCCGGGCGCCCAACGTCTTGTGACCCCTCCACCACGGCCACCAAGTCCGCGGTCGCCCCGGTCTGACCGACCCGAGAGGCACGGTCATGGTTAGCCTTGCTACGGCGTTCTTTGTCGATGGCCCCCACCGGCCCCGTCTTGACCGCAGGTGGCGCCAGAGAGAAGCCAAGGCGTCGAAACTTGGACTGGGCGAGGTCCGCCCCGTCCACCCTGGACGAGGAGACGTCAATGGTGGCGGACGGAGAGAGGGGCGTGGCGTCGCTGGCCACCGAATAGGCAGGGGCTCCAGAAGAGAGCTCCAGTTGAGCTGCAGAGACAATAGCGCCTAGGGACTTGAAGATATCCCCATCATCCGTCAGATTCGTACCATACTGCGAGAATGTCGTCTTGGGGAGGGAGGGGACCACCGTGGGGAGCAAAGAGGAGACCGTAGCCCCCCCCGGCGGGGGAAGCACAGCCTACTCCCTCCTTGGAACCCGACTTGGTGCTCTTAGTGGGCAGTGAACTGGCCCTGGCGCGTCCCCGCTCCCGGGACTTCCGGCTGTCCCAGTCCTCGCCGTCCTCATCGGAGGACTGGGAGTCCTCATCTTCGCGGTCGTCGTCGTCCTCTCTAGGGCGGCTGGGGGGGAAGGGGCGGGAGACTTGGCCTTGTCCGCCTCTTGGTCCACGACGATGCGGTAACCCTGTAGGTTCACGAACAACGTGATAGCGGCAGGGAGCTCCACCGGTGAGCGGCAGGCGAACCTCATACGGATCGGGGTCCGGTCCCCGGCCAAGGTAGGCCGGTCCACCTCTAGAGGAACTCCAATTTCCAAAGTAGCCCCCATCAGGTAGGATTCGTCGCGAAACGGAGGGGGGGACATCCAGCAACCGAACCCAGATCGGCGACAAGGATTCCGCGGCCCTCGGGTCCCCCACCGCCTCGGAGACCACGGCGCGGAACTCGGTGAGTGGCAGAACCAAACCGCCCCCGCGGATGGCCATGCGCAGCAGCTCACGCGATGGGAAGACGAGGGAGAACTCCGTTTGGCTCAACTGTCTTACTTGCCAATTCCAATGCTCGTCCGCTAGTTCCTTGAACAAGTTTTCAACTTCTTCGACAGAAAAATTCCCCTTATCGATGACAACCGTGGCCGCATTAGGAGTCGCCTTCGGCATCCTCTCGGCTGGAACAGATCGGTGGAAGAAGCCCTGGCCCCCCGAGCTAGCCCCCACCCAGTTCAGTTTGCATTGGGCCACGCCAGGACACATAGCGGACCAGTGCCCCTTGACTTCACACTTCACGCAATAGGGCTCGCCATGGCACGACGCCTAGAAGTGGCCTTGTTGGCTGCATTTGAAGCAAATGGATTTGGATGCATCCGCCGGCACCGATGGGCCCCCCCGACCGGCGTGGAGTTTGGTCCCGATAGCCTCGGAGGAGGACGAGCCCCCGCCCTCCCCTACGTCACGGCCCCGCGCCGGTGGGATCTGGATCGGCGCCCGCAAGCGGCCCTCTTCCTGCCGGTCCGCCTCTTGTCTCCGGATCTCCTCCTCCCGCTCTCGCTGCCCGCGCCGGGAGGCATCCCGGTCACGCTCCCGATCTAGCTGCTGCCGCAGGTCCACCTCCTGGCCACGGTCCCCACCGCGGCCAAGGTCTCGTTCCTCCAGGGATCGCTTGCCCCTCCGCTCGCCCGATCGCCGGTCACGCTCCATCCGCACCAGTCGGTAGGACAGAGCACCCGAAGGGGAGAGGAGAGGGAAGAGCTGCTTTGCTCTTGGGTGGTGGCGCCGCACTTCGAAGGAGGAGGCCGAGAAGCTAAGTGCAGGATTTAGGGTTTCGGGGTGCATCCACCTCCATATATACCCCTTTGGCCCCGTGGGCTGGGCCCCACCCACCGAAGAAACAGCGCCAGCTCCCTTCGGCCCACGAAGCGGTACAACTGGTGCCCCCACCGGTAAGACAGAGACACGCGCCTGTGTCTCCGCAGATGGGCCCGGCCCACCAGAGCCCCCAACGCGCGCACGCGACCTGGGCCTGGGCCCAACCAAGATCCACCCGTCCTCGTCCTCCCCACCCAAGCGATCTAGGTCAAGCGCGCCAGCCGCCGCCGCCCCGGCCGGCAGCCGCCCCTCCAGCGAGCGCCGCGGCGACAGACGCACCGTCAACGAGCCCACCAGCACCTCCTCCACACACCTGTCCACCGAAGAGAGCCACCCCGGCCCCAGCTCCGCCTGCCCCAGCGGGGGGAAGTCCATCGCCGTTCATGGCAGGCCCTGCACCTCGACCACCACCCCGCGGGAAGGAGGAGGAGCGGGCGAGCCGCGCGCCGCCGGAACACTTGACGCCGGAGAGGAAGGGGGCGCACCCATCACCGCCTCGAAGAACTCCCCAATGGAGGCCACCCCGCGTGGCTCCACGGGTACGTAAGCGGAGCTCTCGCCGTCCGCGAGTGACCCCGGAGAGTCCGCGCGAGGGGAACGCACCGCCGCGATCTCCGCCAGCACCGCCCGCCCCCTGCGTCCGGCCCTCCGACGCAGCTTGGCCCCGGCGCGCAATGGCGACGCGGTGTGAGGCCAATCGCCTCTTGGAGTTGCCTTGAGCCACCGGGACGCGACGCGTGAGGCACATCCAGCTAAAGCTATAGGCCATCAGCATGTATTAAGTTCCTCCCTGTTAAACCGAAGTACTTGCTTTATTAATTTAAAGTAGGGCATAAGTGATGCCTTTTATCTAAAAAAAAGATAATCTACATGGAGTACATAATTTTTTCGCGAAAACACAAAAACTTGCGTCTCGACCCATTGATAGAATGAAGAAAGTGCATACCTCATCCATCCGTACTTGGTGTGAAATCTATCCAACAATAAACCAGTACACCTACATGACTAGCTATGTGCATCAATCAATATGTAGGCTTATCTTCCTTTTCAAAGAAGAAGAGAAAAAAACTAGTGCCATCCCTAGATGATCAACTTGTCTACGAGCCTGTGTCCGTCGGGATGGCCAAACTCCCACTCTTGCATGAGATTACCGAAGAGTATGAAAACACCAAATCCAATGATGAGGCATATGATCCCGGCGACGTAGGCAAACATGTTGTCGATTGGTTTTGGAGGGGCGACGTCGAAAGCCTCCGGACCGATTAGGTAAACGCCCAAGCTGCAGATGGAGAGAGAAACAAGGCCCACGGCCAAGGTAACCCTGCACCGGCCACAGTTGTCCGCCTCCGCCGTCACGCCAACGCCGCCGCTCTCGATGTCACCGCCGGCCATCATATCGCTACCTCTTGCCACTTTCCGCCGTTGGAATTATATGCCGACCGACGTTCAAACTGCTCCTACCAAGCAAACCACCTCTATATCCTGAAGAACTGTGTGGATCGATCGATGCATCGCTGCATATAGAGTTATACTAGACACGAACGTGGATCCGTTTCTGAGCCGAACTGGGCCGCAAGTCGTACAGTACCGAGATTCTGTATCTCTATCTGTACTAGTCTTCTGTATCTTCTGTACTTCTGTACTAGTATAGCAAACATTTTCTTTGTTACGTACACACAGTACTCGCAAAAAAAAAAAACGTACACACAGAAAACGTACACAAAACGAGCCCCACAGCTAGATTGGCTACAATTAATGAAATCTAACGGCTAGGATAGGTCTAATCCGATGTCTGGTGCGCCTCCGCTTAGTCCACCGTTTCCTCCTCGACGCGGCCAAGGTCGCAAAGCCACACGCCTGCCTCTTAGATATCCTTGCCGCCACCAAGATAACCAATCTGTAGACCTCTAGGACCAGTCTGTTTTGATTTTCTGAGGTATGTGACGAATTGCTCATGAGATATATTGGTGTATTTTCATAGCTTAGCTGGGACCGGGGACATGGAGAAGGAGAAGTGGTTCCTACGGGAGGAGCAGGCCACCCTGAACGTGGCTTCGAGGTCCGTCGCTGGTGAGTGCTCATCATGAGATATATTGGTGTATTTCCGTAATGTGACGTGGGATTCCTGATGTACAGTTGAATTGTTGCAAGTCCCCATGAACTGTTAAGATGATGTCCGAGGATCTAGACGGCAACAAGTGTGACTTCCTGGAGTGTCGGCGGTATCAAAATCTATTTTAACCATGTAGGCGTATATATGTATGGTAGCATGTCTAATTATGCAATCTTCCACATTATCACTTCTTAGGTTCTTCCTGGTATATATGCTGGCAGGACGAGTCTGTAGGGCAACTCAAGTGAATCAACACATGGTGATAGCTCGTCACTAACTTAGTTGTCCATCTCTCACGTGTCTGTTGGCATTTCATCAAAGCTTTCACGCTAGAATTTTAATTGTGTTGATGACGTTGTGTGCATTGTCACTACACTGACCACTCTGGGCAATCTACATCTGGCCTCTAATCATGGAGTGCTTGCGGCATCGAAGAATGCGAGGGAGTGGATTATTCCCTCTGTTTGGATAACAATCTCCTACAGAAGCCAACTGTGAGCGAGCGTGTGTACGGATGGCAATGGGGCTCCGAAACCCGCAAACCCGACGGGTACCCGCCTTAAATGGGGAGGGTTTGGTAAAATATTCGACCCGCCAGGTCTAATGGGGAGGGTATGGGTTTGGCAAACCCATACCCGCATACCCGCAGAACCGCTCTAAGTTCTAATCATATCCCTAATGATTCTATGCCTAACCACACGTCCACGAGCTATGGACCGCAAACCTCACACATCACATGGACGCGTTGGAATCTAGAGTCCCGGAGATAACACATGTACATACGTGTCTATTCCCACCAAACTCATCCAATTTTTTATTGTTTTATTCCCCACATGTGTCGGTGTCGCTCCTTAAATGGGTGCCCGTTGGGGCTCCGAACCCGTCCGGGTCGTGGGTCTGGTAAGAAATGAGACCCGACATGTTAAATGAGGCGGGTATGGGGGGCGTTGACCCGGCCCCGAACCCGGTGGGTGCCATCCGGAAGCGTGTGAAAGGCCTGGCCATTCTTGATGATGATAGATCCTATTCTCCCAAGCGACGCCGCCTCCCCTGTGACATCTCTACCCCAGTCCCTCTACAACCGTCGTCGTTGCTAAATCAATTCAGGGTATGTTTCATTATTCATTTAGGATAATCCTCGAAAAAAATTATTCATTTAGGATGGTTATCCATTTTGGGAACCAAGGGGGGCATTCTCTAGGATAATATAACTTGAGTGACTCTGTTTTCCATGACAGATTCAGGCGTTATGTGATAGACTGCTGTTGGCCACTGGGTTTAAATTCGAGTTATGTGATGATTTGTCTGGTCCCGTGGAACCAAAGTTTGCTCTAATGAACAGATACAATCGAGGTAAATCAAAACTTATAAGTGTTTCTCCACTAAGCACAAAAGAAGATGAAAAGGAAGGAGCCCTTATCTCCCCTCATCCCTCCCAGGCTCCCACCCCACACGCAGCACCTGGTTAACAAGGAAGACAGCTGCCGGCATCGTTATCCCACAATCTGACTGTTAGCAAGATGATTTAGGGAGACTTCTTTTACAGATTCTACCCAGTTTCTGGGTACCAAACCATGGAATCCCAAAAGAAGGGTCTAGCTTCTGGCCAGATTCCTCCCACCGCAGTTTTGGTTTTGTGTGTAAAATTGTCGGTGCACAGAAACTGGTCAAGAGGAGTTTCCCGAGCTTCTCTGATGCCCACCGAATCGTTTTTTGGAGAAAGGCATGTCCTTGCTCGAAATTACATCCAAATGCCACTGCACCTACCGATTTCTCTGGAACGAGCGAAAAGAAAGAAAAGAAACGGGAGGCACCCCACGCCCGACCAGGAGAGATTGCGTTCGTCTCCCGTCCCGGCCACCAGCGACCAAGCCCGCCGCCGACTCGCCCAAGGACGGCGGCTGAAGATCCCGGTGCGCCGTCCCCGGATCTCGCCATCCTCGACACGGATCCTTCCCCGAGCCGCCGGATTCCGCCCCGGGACGGCTGCCTCGCGTCGAGCTTGTCCTCGTCCAGCTCGGCCGCCGGCGCTACCCCGCCCCGCCCCATCCCGTCTCTGCCTCGCGTCGAGCTTGTCCGTGTGTGGAAATAAACTGTTTGACGGAAAATTGCATTCGATGCAGTAAAAAAAAATGCTTAGAATGACTTTGAACTATGAAAAATAAATTGTTGATGGAAATTCTGGGATCATCTACGTTTGTATAAGAAATATGACCAATTCCTTCTACTAGCTCTTCGTTAATTATTTTAGCAACAAATGCTTTATAATTTGCAACACTTTATAAGATAGTTTCCACTTAAGCCTGAATAATTTGTTCTCATATCAAAACAAGTAATTTTTTTCCTGCCGGTCGCCTACATCTGTGGTAACACTGCACCACTCACGAGTCACGAGCCACATCTTACATATAGTGTTCTCTTAAACCTGAATTAGCTTTGCTGTGAATAAGTCGTTGACTGACAAGCATTGTGCAATACCAAGCGTGCATATGACATATTAATTTGTGTACGCTATTTTGTGATATTTGGACAAACAGATAAGTTCTTTTGTTTTAACCTTTTGTATTTGAAGTGTTGCGAACTAATTTTATAATAGTTGTTCTTTTTGGACAAGGAAAACGTATATGGTTGTAATGTTCTGTGATTACGTGCTTTTGCACGTGCACGTTAACTAGTAACTGATTAACAACAAAACGGTGCCGATCTTTTTCTTCTTACAGTACTTTTTTTTTGAACTGTTTTACATTACACACTACGGGACGCCGGAAATACGCCGACGGGGGGCCACCGTCGGCGTCAACCCATTCCCCGTCGGCGTATCAGACACCGTCTGCGTATTCCATTTAGGCCGACAGGGAGCCCCATCGGCGTATAGGCACGGAATTATTTTATTTTATTTAAAAAAAATGATTTTTTTTAATTTTTTTCTGCATATTTTTTATTTCACTTGTTTAACCACTTAATCACACTATAGTCACATTTATTTTTATCTTTAACAATTTTTAATTCTAATCTAAATTACTAGTTTCTACTAACACTTCCCGGTCAGTCACCCATCATGAGATTGTTTCAGGCCCAGCACGCTTAACTTCGTAGTTTCTTCCCTGTGATCTATCTAGAAACAACGAATATGTTGTTGATAATATTATCCAATCAATCATGTTAACCTTAACTCTTGGACCATCATGTCACACTCTTTTATTTTGTGAATTCAAATAATTATTTAAATAAAATATAATAACTAATAATAAATTTGAATTCAAATAATCTTGAATTTAAATAATAATTAACATGTTTGCCTTTTCTACTTAATATTGAATAATTCATATCTATAAATCCGTAAATCGAAATTTGACAAATAATATGTCTATATCGATTAGAAAAATAAGAGAAATTCAAATATGACATCCATATAATATTTTCCATCATATATAAGACTTTTTTTATTTTTATTGAAGCAAAAACCTATTTCTATTTTTCAAGTGTAAAAAATGGGTTTTTAGTGAAGAATCTACCATAAATATGTTGCAAAACTTGAGATCTATAATTTTTTAAAATAGTAGACCATGTTAGATGCATAAATAACCAGTTTGTTTCATGTGAAAAGGTTTTCATCCACCTCTTTTGAAAAACACAAGTTTATGTCGATACCGTTAGAAACTGATCAAATTTGAACTACAGGTACCTCATAGTTTCCTCAGAATTTTTCGAAAAAATCATTTTTAGATACGCAAGTACCTATTTCAACATAGATACACCAAGAGTTTCTGAATATTCAACCCCTAGCTACGAACAGTCATGCCCGCCGCCTTGACTTTTTCCGCAAACCGACTTAGAAATTTCCAAAAAATTCAAAACAACCCAAAATGATGCGAGACCTTCGCGTGGTGTCATTATATAGGTCCTAGTATACACCGAAAAGAATAAACTTGGAATACAACAGTTGTGTTGAAAATATTTTCACAAAAATTAGCTATCTGCTCCGAACAGTCCAGGGTTTCGGGCCAAATGACGAGTGTTATGGTCATATCCATGGCATAGTTTGTTCAAATGTTCCCATGTTACACACAAACATGCATCTTGGAAGCACGAACAATGTTGACGGAGGAAGTTTTCCTTTTCATTGAAGAAAAGACATTTTCTATTTTCCCAGTGTAAAAAATGGGTTTTTTTGTGAAGCACCTACCACAAATATGTTGCAAAACTTGAGAGCTACAATTTTTGAAAATACTAGACCATGTTAGATGCACAAATAACCAATTTGTTTCATATGAAAAGGTTTCCATCCACCTCTTTTGAAAAACACAAGTTTCTGCCGATTCCGCTGGAAACTAGTCAAATTTGAACTACAGGTACCACATAGTTTGCTCATGATTTTTGGAAAAAATCATTTTTAGATACACAAGTACCTATTTCAACATAGATACACCAAGAGTTTCTCAATATTCAACCCCTAGCTACGAACAGTCATGCCCGCCGCCTTGACTTTTTCCTTAAACCGGCTTAGAAAATTCCAAAAATTCAAAACAACCCAAAATGATGCGAGACCTTCGCGTGGTGTCATTATATAGGTCCTAGTATACACCAAAAATAATAAACTTGGAATACGACAGTTGTGTTGAAAATGTGTTCACAAAAATTAGCTATCTCCTCCGAACATTCCAGGGTTTCGGGCCAAATGACGACTGTTATGGTCATATCCATGGTATAGTTTGTTCAAATGTTCCCATATTACACACAAACATGCATCTTGGAAGCACGGACAATGTTGACGGAGGAAGTTTTCCTTTTCATTGAAGAAAAAAACCATTTTCTATTCTCCAGTGTAAAAAAAGGGTTTTTTAGTGAAGGACCTACCACAAATATGTTGCAAAACTTGAGAGCTACAATTTTTGAAAATACTAGACCATGTTAGATGCACAAATAACCAATTTGTTTCATATGAAAAGGTTTCCATCCATCACTTTTGAAAAACACAAGTTTCTGTCGATTCCGATGGAAACTAGTCAAATTTGAACTACAGGTACCTCATAGTTTGCTCATGATTTTTGGAAAAAATAATTTTTAGATACACAAGTACCTATTTAAACATAGATACACCAATAGTTTCTCAATATTCAACCCCTAGCTACGAACAGTCATGCCCGCCGCCTTGACTTTTTCCTTAAACCGGCTTAGAAAATTCCAAAAAATTCAAAACAACCCAAAATGATGCGAGACCTTCGCGTGGTGTCATTATATAGGTCCTAGTATACACCAAAAATAATAAACTTGGAATACGACAGTTGTGTTGAAAATGTGTTCACAAAAATTAGCTATCTCCTCCGAACATTCCAGGGTTTCGGGCCAAATGACGACTGTTATGGTCATATCCATGGCATAGTTTGTTCAAATGTTCCCATATTACACACAAACATGCATCTTGGAAGCACGGACAATGTTGACGGAGGAAGTTTTCCTTTTCATTGAAGAAAAAAACCATTTTCTATTTTCCCAGTGTAAAAAAGGGTTTTTTAGTGAAGGACCTACCATAAATATGTTGCAAAACTTGAGAGCTATAATTTTTGAAAATACTAGACCATGTTAGATGCACAAATAACCAATTTGTTTCATATGAAAAGGTTTCCATCCACCTCTTTTGAAAAACACAAGTTTCTGCCGATTCCGCTGGAAACTGGTCAAATTTGAACTACAGGTACCTCATAGTTTGCTCATGATTTTTGGAAAAAATCATTTTTAGGTACACAAGTACCTATTTCAACATAGATACACCAATAGTTTCTCAATATTCAACCCCTAGCTACGAACAGTCATGCCCGCCGCTTGACTTTTTCCTTAAACAGGCTTAGAAAATTCCAAAAAATTCAAAACAACACAAAATGATGCGAGACCTTCGCGTGGTGTCATTATATAGGTCCTAGTATACACCAAAAATAATAAACTTGGAATACGACAGTTGTGTTGAAATCATTTTCACAAAAATTAGCTATCTCCTCCGAACAGTCCAGGGTTTCGGGCCAGATACCGACTGTTATGGTCATATCCATGGCATAGTTTGTTCACATGGTCCCATATTACACACAAACATGCATCTTGGAAGCACGAACCACGTTGACGGAGGAAGTTTTCCTTTTCATTGAAGAAAAAAACATTTTCTATTTTCCCAGTGTAAAAAATGGTTTTTTTTTGTGAAGCACCTACCACAAATATGTTGCAAAACTTGAGAGCTACAATTTTTGAAAATACTAGACCATGTTAGATGCACAAATAACCAATTTGTTTCATATTAAAAGGTTTCCATCCACCTCTTTTGAAAAACACAAGTTTCTGCCGATTCCGCCGGAAACTAGTCAAATTTGAACTACATGTACCTCATAATTTGCTCATGATTTTTTTGGAAAAAATCATTTTTAGATACACAAGGACCTATTTCAATATAGATACACCAATAGTTTCTCAATATTCAACCCCTAGCTACGAACAGTCATGCCCGCCGCCTTGACTTTTTCGTTAAACCGGCTTAGAAAATTCCAAACAATTCAAAACAACCCAAAATGATGCGAGACCTTCGCGTGGTGTCATTATATAGGTCCTAGTATACACCAAAAATAATAAACTTGGAATACGACAGTTGTGTTGAAAATATGTTCACAAAAATTAGCTATCTCCTCCGAACATTCCAGGGTTTCGGGTCAAATGACGACTGTAATGGTCATATCCATGGCATAGTTTGTTCAAATGTTCCATATTACACACAAACATGCATCTTGGAAGAACGGACAATATTGACGGAGGAAGTTTTCCTTTTCATTGAATAAAAAAACCATTTTCTATTTTCCGAGTTTCAAAAAAGGTTTTTTTTAGTGAAGGACCTACCATAAATATGTTGCAAAACTTGAGAGCTACAATTTTTGAAAATACTAGACCATGTTATATGCACAAATAACCAATTTGTTTCATATGAAAAGGTTTCCATCCACCTCTTTTGAAAACCACAAGTTTCTGCCGATTCCGGTGGAAACTAGTCAAATTTGAACTACAGGTACCTCATAGTTTAATCATTTTTAGATACACAAGTACCTATTTCAACATAGATACACCAATAGTTTCTCAACATTCAACCCCTAGCTACGAACAGTCATGCCCGCCACCTTGACTTTTTCCTTAAACCGGCTTAGAAAATTCCAAAAAATTCAAAACAACCCAAAATGATGCGAGACCTTCGCGTGGTGTCATTATATAGGTCCTAGTATACACAAAAAATAATAAACTTGGAATACGACAGTTGTGTTGAAAATGTGTTCACAAAAATTAGTTATCTCCTGCGAACATTCCAGGGTTTCAGACCAAATGACGACTGTTATGGTCATATCCATAGCATAGTTTGTTCACATGTTCCCATATTACACACAAACATGCATCTTGGAAGCACAGACAACATTGACGGAGGAAGTTTTCCTTTTCATTGAAGAAAAAAACCATTTTCTATTTTCCAAGTGTAAAAAAAGGGTTTTTTAGTGAAGGACCTACCATAAATATGTTGCAAAACTTGAGAGGTATAATTTTTGAAAATACTAGACCATGTTAGATGCACAAATAACCAATTTGTTTCATATGAAAAGGTGTCCATCCACCTCTTTTGAAAAACACAAGTTTCTGACGATTCCGATGGAAACTGATCAAATTTGAACTACAGGTACCTCATAGTTTGCTCATGATTTTTGGCAAAAATCATTTTTAGGTACACAAGTAACTATTTCAACATTGATACACCAATAGTTTCTCAATATTCAACCCCTAGCTACGAACAGTAATGCCCGCCGCCTTGACTTTTTCCTTAAACCGGCTTAGAAAATTCCAAAAAATTCAAAACAACCCAAAATGATGCGAGACCTTCGCGTGGTGTCATTATATAGGTCCTAGTATACACCAAAAATAATAAACTTGGAATACGATAGTTGTGTTGAAAATATGTTCACAAAAATTAGCTATCTCCTCCAAACATTATAGGGTTTCGGGCCAAATGACGACTGTTCTGGTCATATCCATGGTATAGTTTGTTCAAATGTTACCATATTACACACAAACATGCATCTTGGAAGCACGGACAATGTTGGCAGAGGAAGTTTTTCTTTTCATTGAAGAAAAAAACCATTTTCTATTTTCCCAGTGTAAAAAATGGGTTTTGTTGTGAAGCACCTACCACAAATATGTTGCAAAACTTGAGAGATACAATTTTTGAAAATACTAGACCATGTTAGATGCACAAATAACCAAGTTGTTTCATATGAAAAGGTTTCCATCCATCTCTTTTGAAAAACACAAGTTTCTGCCGATTCCGATGGAAACTAGTCAAATTTGAACTACAGGTACCTCATAGTTTGCTCATGATTTTTGGAAAAAATCATTTTTAGATACACAAGTACATATTTAAACATAGATACACCAATAGTTTCTCAATATTCAACCCCTAGCTACGAACAGTCATGCCCGCCGCTTGACTTTTTCCTTAAACAGGCTTAGAAAATTCCAAAAAATTCAAAACAACACAAAATGATGCGAGACCTTCGCGTGGTGTCATTATATAGGTCCTAGTATACACCAAAAATAATAAACTTGGAATACGACAGTTGTGTTGAAAACATTTTCACAAAAATTAGCTATCTCCTCCGAACAGTCAAGGGTTTCGGGCCAAATACCGACTGTTATGGTCATATCCATGGCATAGTTTGTTCACATGGTCCCATATTACACACAAACATGCATCTTGGAAGCACAGACAACGTTGACGGAGGAAGTTTTCCTTTTCATTGAAGAAAAAAAACCATTTTCGATTTTCCCAGTGTAAAAAATGGTTTTTTTTGTGAAGCACCTACCACAAATATGTTGCAAAACTTGAGAGCTACAATTTTTGAAAATACTAGACCATGTTAGATGCACAAATAACCAATTTGTTTCATATGAAAAGGTTTCCATCCACCTCTTTTAAAAAACACAAGTTTCTGCCGATCCCGCCGGAAACTAGTCAAATTTGAACTACATGTACCTCATAGTTTGCTCATGATTTTTGGAAAAAATCATTTTTAGATACACAAGTACCTATTTCAATATAGATACACCAATAGTTTCTCAATATTCAACCCCTAGCTACGAACAGTCATGCCCGCCGTCTTGACTTTTTCGTTAAACCGGCTTAGAAAATTCCAAACAATTCAAAACAACCCAAAATAATGTGAGACCTTCGCGTGGTATCATTATATAGGTCCTAGTATACACCAAAAATAATAAACTTGGAATACGACAGTTGTGTTGAAAATATGTTCACAAAAATTAGCTATCTCCTCCGAACATCCCAGGGTTTCGGGCCAAATGACGACTGTAATGGTCATATCCATGGCATAGTTTGTTCAAATGTTCCATATTACACACAAACATGCATCTTGGAAGAACGGACAATATTGACGGAGGAAGTTTTCCTTTTCATTGAAGAAAAAACCATTTTCTATTTTCCGAGTGTAAAAAAAGGTTTTTTTTAGTGAAGGACCTACCATAAATATGTTGCAAAACTTGAGAGCTACAATTTTTGAAAATACTAGACCATGTTATATGCACAAATAACCAATTTGTTTCATATGAAAAGGTTTCCATCCACCTCTTTTGAAAACCACAAGTTTCTGCCGATTCCGGTGGAAACTAGTCAAATTTGAACTACAGGTACCTCATAGTTTAATCATTTTTAGGTACACAAGTACCTATTTCAACATAGATACACCAATAGTTTCTCAATATTCAACCCCTAGCTACGAACAGTCATGCCCGCCGCCTTGACTTTTTCCTTAAACCGGCTTAGAAAATTCCAAAAATTTCAAAACAACCCAAAATGATGCGAGACCTTCGCGTGGTGTCATTATATAGGTTCTATTATACAAAAAAATAAACTTGGAATACGACAGTTGTGTTGAAAACGTGTTCACAAAAATTAGCTATCTCCTCCGAACATTCCAGGGTTTCGGGCCAAATGACGACTGTTATGGTCATATCCATGGCATAGTTTGTTCAAATGTTCCCATATTACACATAAACATGCATCTTGAAAGCACGGAAAATGTTGAGGGAGGAAGTTTTCCTTTTCATTCAAGCAAAAAAACCATTTTCTATTTTCCCATTGTAAACTCGCGAGAGAGAAGCGGACGTCGGTGAAGCGGGTCACATCCGGGATTCCAAAGACCAAAACACACCTATACTAACATGTTATGGCACCCCCTAGCTTGTGTGGGGAGCCGGACGCTCCGTAGCCCCCCTCCGGTGAAAACCTAGCCCAGCTGGAGAAATACTGGACTTATACGGATGCACACGGTAGGCGTCGAAAGGGGGTAGCATTGTGGAACAAGTGACTTGGTTGTGTTAGGGTAGCCCATAGAAACACAAAACACATAGGTAGAACCCACCTATTTGGAAGATTTCCGACGTTTCGTCCGATACGGGAGTTTCACCCTATAAGCGCATGTAAACTCGCTAGAGAGAAGCGGACGCCGGTGAAGCGGGTCACACCCCGGAGTGCAATATTTACCATCCAAAGACCAAAACACACCTATGATAACATGGTATGGCACCCCCCAAGCTTGTGTGGGGGAGCCGGACGCTGCGTAGTCCCCCTCCGGTGAAAACCTAGACCCGCTGGAGAAATACCGGACTTATACGGATACACGCGGTAACGCCGTCGAAAGGGGATAGCAATGTGGAACCAGTTTCTTGGTTGTGTTAGGGTAGCCCATAGGAACATAAAACAAGTTGAGGTTCTACTGTTCTACCCCCTTTCGATGTTCGTCTAGGGGTGTACATGACGCATGCACACGTTACTAGTATTTTTCTCAGAGAGGGGTTTTGAAACTTTGGGGTATGTAAAAATTAAGCTACATATTTATGTTCTATATGTGTATTATATACTTATGTTTTATTTATTTTATATTTTATGGTGTAGGGTCCCGTTCCGGATTCACGTCGTTATTTTACGCGGGAGGGAGGATATCGAAATTCGAATGTGCTAACCGTTCCAATATATTTAAAACTATACCTACATGGAAAATATATATGGAAATAAATATATATAATACAAAGTCTGTTTATTAACGAGAATTTAAAAAAGAAAAAAAAAATTATACGCCGACGGCCTTTGGTACGCCGACAGTCACCGTCGGCGTATACACGATACGCCGACGCGCTTGCTACGCCGACGGCCGCCGCGGAGGGCTACCGTATTCCTGCTGATACGCCGACGGCCCCGATAATTCCCCGTCGGTGTTTCCCTTGGCCGTCGGCGTATCCAAGCTCTCCCGTAGTGACATTGACCACCTAGTATATCAACGGGACGGGTGGTGGAAGAGAACATAACGCCAACCACTCTTTGTCGGTTCGTTATTGAACTGATGCACCAGCCAATTATTCCAAAAGTCCGAACTGATGGAAAGGGGTAGTCAATGCATTATTTTTCTTAACATTCGTTACCGTGTAGCAGGGATACTTCTTTTCCTCAAGTTCCTCTATCGGTCCTCGTCCCATACTTTTTCATCTTTGTCGGAGTTACTTGGCAAAAACAAACACTGTTATTGAGTAACATCTTAGAAAAAAACACACTAACCGACTAGTTTGCGGTGGCTAAGCAAGTTGCTGACGTGTGGACCCTGCTCCCATGCTGACATGGTATGTTGAAAACAGTAAGTGAGTTACATGGCAGACTGCTTATAAAATCCGGTTAAAAAAAAATCAAGTTTTTTTTGTTGTAAAATGCCCTTCTCCCTAGGGGAAAAATTCCCTTACTACAGCAACACCACATCCAACCCCCGGGCAGGGCTGCCGCACTGTTGCCTTCGTGCGTGAGTTTGCCGTTAGGACCACGCAATCGCCTCTTAGCTCGCACACTCCACACCGAGCCCGTGCCCAGTGGCGGAGCCACAACCCGGCATGCGGGCGGCTGCCCGGGCTACGCCGTTGAACTCCTTTCTAACTGTATTAGGCATTGGAGATTATCAGTTTAGACAAATACAAATCATTTGAAGTACACATGGACTTTGCCCGGGCTTTAATGGCCAGCTAGCTCCGCCGCTGCCCGTGCCGCCACCACGCGGGCCTTGGACGCTGTGGTGCACGCCGCCTAGGTCACCACCATCTGCATCATGGGCGTCGGGGCAGAGGACGCAGTGGAGCTCAAGGAGAAATGCGCCACTGTCGACCACGGACATGACCGGGATGTGCACGTTTCCAGACATGTCAAGCAATGCATGCTCTAGAATTGCAGAAGATGGTGGCGCTCGATCTATGATGCGTTACCGAAGTCCTTTGATGCATTGGGGGCATGTTGTTCGTTAGATTACTCCAAGCGAAGAGTTTGATGTGGAACAGTGGCAACCTTTCCCTTGAAATTAACCAAGGTTATCAAATCTAGAGGACACAGAGGTTCTTCAGAAGGTTGTCAGCGACTGACGTGGAACCTACACACAAATAAGCACAATACTTTGCCCCAACGAAACAGAGAGGTTGTCAATCTCTTCGGTCTTGCTGAAAACAAATGGATTAAATGTATGGTGCACAAAACAGTGATGATTGCAGGAAACAGTAGAGAACGGTATGATTGTAGTACGTGGTTTAATAGTATGCCCAAAGTTTGCTCAGATGACGTCCTGAGGGTGGATTATTAGTGATAGATCCAGTTGGATTACGGTCTATATATCATGTTGTAATGCCCAAATGAATCTCATAGTAATCATCATGTCATGTATATATACTACGGTGCAGCATCTACTTCTATCAATTGCCCAGCTGTAATTTATTCATGCAGCATGTTATTTATCTGTTATGGAGAGACACCACTAGTGAACTGTGGACCCCGGTCCATTCTTTATATTGATAATACAACCTACTGCAATCATTGTTATCTTTTACTACAAACATTGTTCTTATTTCATTCACTGCAAACAAACATCATTTTCCACACTATATGCCTAATTCTTGATGTTCAGCAAAACCGGTGAGATTGACAACCTCACTGTCTCCTTGGGGAAAAGTAACTTGGTTGTGTTGTTTGCATATTCCACGTTGCTGCTGAGCCTGGTAGTGCGTCCTATCAACATCAGCTGTCAACAACCTGACCCATACCGGCCCGGAGACCACACACCACACTGTCCGACGACAAAAACCACTCGAGCGTCCAACGCCGACACCGTGGCACCTCAACGAAACATAGCGGATGAAAAACTAGAGCCGGTGAAAGGACATGAGTCCCTTAATCCTATTTTAATGTTTGATCGCAACACTTGGAAAGATTTAATGGTTTATTTGAAGTATTTGGATATTATACAATGATGCAAAGTGGTGAAATAATCTCTCTAAAAGGAAACAAATAGTCAAAGAAATGTTTGGAAGAAACAGAGACGAAATGAGAAGGAAGAAGAAAACATGGCAGTCGGCCTCGAGGCTGGCTGGCTCTGTAAGGTAGCTAAACCTCTCACTGCCTGGCCGGCCTAGGCCGGGTCTCGCGGAAGGAGCCCGGGTGCACTGCCTAGCCGGCCTATGCCGGACCAAGGCCGGGTTGTTCTGTTACCCTGCCGGCCCTCTCACTGCCTCGCCGGCCTAGGCCGGGTCTCGCGGAAAGAGGTCGGGCGCACTGCCTAGCCGACCTAGGCCGGGCCAAGGCCGGGTTGTTTTGTCACCCCCGCCGACCTTCACACTGCCTGGACGGCCTAGGCCCGGCCAAGGCCGGGCTACCTACGATGCAAGCCACTGGCTCTGCCGGCCTCCACGCCGGCCTGGCCGGCCCAAGGCCGGGTTTCCTGCAAAACAAAGATTCCCCCTCCAATGGCCAATTATTGGGGGTACCCTATAAAAAGAGGTCTTCTTCCTCCTTGAGCAATTGTCACTTGAAACACTTGTCTCCTCCATTCGTGACCACTCCAAGCTTCAAGGATCTCCCCAAATACCCAACCAAAGCCCTTGATCTCTTGGGCTTTGGAGGAGAATCACTAGATCTACAACTCCACCAAACCGATTTTTCATGACCTCACTCATCCCTTAGGGATCTTGTTGTTCTTAGTTCATTGGAGCCAAGAAGCTTGTTGCTCTTAGCTCATCGGAGCTTGGAGCCTTGTTGTTGTCCTCTAAGCTCTTGTGCTCGTGGATCTTGTTTCCCGGAGTCTTGGTGGCTCCCGGGATTTGGTGGGGACCCTCCAAAGTTGCGGAGTGTTCCTCATCCTTGTAAAGGTTCTAGTTGTCAATCTCACGACAATATAGTGATTCGAGCCTCTTCACCTCGGTGGAAAGACTCAAAGAAGATATGGCGTGCCATTTGAGGGCTACTCGGTGTTCCACTTTGGTAGCACCGCACCTCTCCAATGGAGATTAGCTTCCATTAGAAAGTGAACATCGGGATACATCTCTGCATCATTGTGTTCGGTTATTCCTCAACTCACGTTTACTTGTTGCTACTAGCTTAGTCATATATATATAAATTAACAGATGATCCATGGTGCCCGGGCACCTGTATGAACAGCTGTATATTTTGGGTATGTAGACAACATGGATATCGCGGGAATGCATACCTTGGGTACGTAGGAGGTATATATATCCTTTGTATACGTATCTAAGTTATCTACATACCTTGTATACCTAGAATACACATATCCAAATGTACAGGTACAGGACATGTATGTATATATAAGTACATGTATGTGTATACATTTTTAGGTCTATATAACCGATAATATGCATACCTAAGATTATATATACCACCCAACAAGTAAAGGTGAGTTCAGGAATAACCGAACACAATGACACGGAGATGTATCCCGAAGTTCACTTCCCAATAGAAGTTAATCTCCATTGGAGCGGTACGGTGCCACCAAAGTGGAACACCGAGTAGCCCTCAAATGACACAATGTATCTCCTTCGAGTCCTTCCACCGATGTGGAGAGTCTCGAATCACTATGTTGCCGTTGAGGTTGACAACTAGAACCGTTAAAAGGAGGAGGCACACTCCACAACTTTGGAGGGTCCTCACCAAATCCCGGGAGCCGGCAAGACTCCGGGAAACAAGATCCACGAGCACAAGAGCTTCAGGTACAACAACAACGCTCCAAGCTCTGATGATCTAAGAGCAACAAGGTTATTGGCTCCAATGAACTAAGAATAACAGATCCCTAAGGGATGAGTGGCGTGATGACAAATCGGCTTCATGGAGTTGTAGATCTAGTGCTTCTCCTCTAAATCCTAAGAGATCAAGGGTTTTGGTTGGGTATTTGGGAAGATCCTTGAAGCTTGGAGTGGTCACAAATGGTGGAGAGAAGTGTTTCAAGTGACAAATGCTTAAGGAGGAAGAAGACCTTTTTTATAGGGTACCCCAATAATTGGCCATTTGAGAGAAACCTTTGTTTTGCAGGAAACCCGGTCTTGGGCCGGCCAGGCCGGCGTGGAGGCCGGCAGAGCTAGTGGCTCGCAGCACAGGTGGTCTGGCCTTGGCCGGCTAGGCAGTGTGAAGGCCGGCGTGGTAACAGAACAGCCCGGCCTAGGCCGGCTAGGCAGTGCACCCAGACTCCTTCCGCGAGACCCGGCCTAGGCCAACCAGGCAGTGAGAGGGCTGGTGGGGTAACAGAATAGCCCAGCCTTGGCCCCAGCCTCGGCCAGTCCTAGGCCAGCTAGGCAGTGCACCCGGTCTCCTTCCGCGAGACCCGGCCTAGGCCGGCCAGGCAGTGAGAGGGTCGGCTACCTTATAGAGCCAGCCGGCCTCGATGCTGGCCTCAGCCCGGCCAGGCCGGCTGCCCTGTTTTCTTCTTCCTTCTCTTTTCTTCTCTCTTTCTTCCAAATATTTCTTTGACTATTTGTTTCCTTTTAGGGAGATTATTTCACCACTTTGCATCGTTGTATAATTTCCAAATACTTCAAACAAACCATTAGTCTTTCCAAGTGTTATGATCAATCATTAAAATAGGATCAAGGGACTCATGTCCTTTCAATCGCCCTGTTTTTATGTTTGATGACAACATTTGGATTTGCAAGTTGAAATATATAATTTTTAAGATTTACAATTATCTTCTAGCTCCCCCTTGATGTATGGCCAAGTATTAACATTTTATTCTAGATTTTAGAAACACATGCACATACATGTAATAGCTCCCCCAAGGATTCATCCAACGACATTTTCTCAATAATAGCTATGGACATTTATATGAAGACAATGCGTAGGAATAATAATCATGGAAAGCATGTAGCATATGATGGATACCCTAGAGAATGATATTTGAGCTCACCAAGGTCTTCATAATATGGGTGGATAATCCTCGGGAAATAGACATAGTCTTACAATAACATGAACGGACTTTTACAACACATAAAAGCGAATAGAATTCAACTAAGATAGAAAATTGCAAATGGAAGACGCAAATGAATGATGCAATGCCCTTCCCAAAGAAAATCCATGAAGGTCATAAATATATATCTATCTCCCCATTGGCATGAAGACACAAAAAAGGAGGAGAGAAGCTACGTCCCCATGAGATCACATCACAAAGTCATCGTCAGAGGCGTGGTCACCGTCATCATCATCAGCCTTGTCCACATCGCCCGCCTCGTCATCTTGGTCATCATCACCTTGTGGAATGGATGCCCTATTTGAGCTGGTTTCAGCGTTGTTGGCAGACCAAAAGTTTCAAAGAGATGAAGCATCATCACCAAGCCAGAACATGTTATTAGACTTCCATTTGTCCTCAGTGAGCTCCTCCGAGCTAGGAGTACCCGTTGGAAGGTGAAGAGCAGCCATGATAGCTGGCTGGTTACGACACGAGGCCTTTCCTTTTGTGTAAGACTGATAGGCCTTGTGGTGGTGATCAATGAAAAAACAGTCCATTTTCTGGAGAGCGGTGTCGTGGGATAATCACGGCAGACGTTACCGGGGGTAACTTATCTTGGGGCAATTCGACTCTGGTGTTTGGGAGAGGGTTTAGCTTAGGGGAAATCATGCTATCAATCGATCTGGTAGCTCTGGCAATCAAGTCGCCGAGTCTCCGATCTAAGGTTACAAATATCAGCTCTCGTATTACAGGGATACTTGAATATCTGGTGAAGCTCTCTTTTCCTAACCCTAAGAGCCGGCTTATATCTTACCTGGCCCCCTGGCTTCCTGTACAAGGCACACTCGGAATCCTACCCGGAAACCGCACACAAACTCTAAGTTTCCTAATAGTAACCCCAAAAGCCGGGTTACAAGGCCTACGCTCCTTCTTGGGCCTTCTAGAAACTCCTCTTCCTTGAGCCGGATCTTGCGCGATTCTCTTTGGGCCGGGTTACACCTTGATGTTAGCCTACCGGGTTATCATCACTCCATCAGTAGTCCCCAGAATAGCTTGGACTTCGTAGGATTAACCACGAAGCGCATGCTATTCCTTGCAAAACAATAAACATACAAGTCCATAAAATACCGGGTTAAAGTGCTTTGATAATAGCTAGGCCTTGCTCTGTAGGTGGTCCATATAGTAACCCGGTTTTTTCCCGAGTCAAACATCATTTTCCCGGGTCAACACTCCAAGAAACTGTGACAAGACCCGGACTCGCTCCGCTGCCAATCGGTCCGAATATTACGCTCGCAATCCACATTTAATCTCTTTCCGGATATCCCGCAACAGGCACTTTAATGCTTATCCCAAAATATCCGGCCGAATAACCTTTTTCCGAAATTTTGGCACTTGCCGCCCAAACCTAGGGAACTTTCCCCCTCCCGCACCTATAAATAGGCACCCAAGGGTCACCTTTCAGATCTACTAGCCATTCCTCTCTCTATCCTTCCGTCTCCACTTCTCCTTGGCGCTTGCGACCCCGAGCTCGAGCCCGCTCCAGCAGCACCGCCGCGCCGCCCGCGAGTGTGCCACCGGAATCGCGCCGCCGCCGCCCGGTCGCCACTGCCTGCGTCCGTAACGCCGCCGTCGATCTCCGCCGCCACACCCTCAAGCAACCCGCCGGAGATCCCTAGGAGCCGCCGCCGTCGCGCCATCCGCCGCCGCCGTGCTCCCATCTCGATTCAACCAGTAAGTCCCTTTAATTTCTTGGATCTAACTCTTGATTTCGCGCGGGTAGATTGGATCTAATTTTACCTCCAAATGCTCCTCCATTTCTCACTAGTGGAATGCGCCATAACCTTGCTTTTTCCATGGCTAGTACTTAGTTATATCCAAGCATGCGATTCTCAGCATATCTTCACCACTTGCAATCGTGAATTTTCCCTGTATGTGTTTTTGGCTAGATCCAATCTGCCAACCTTTTTGCAAGTAATTTCCATTAAGTCGGATAGCTGTAATTTCCGGGTCTCTCGTTATTCATACTCTGCATTTGCCTCTTTTTTAGATCTTCCCGCATGGCACCTAAGGCCAGCGCTAAGCTGAAGGGAAAACACCCGGCCGGCAAGCCAAAGCCGAGTCAATCGATCTCTGCCAACTGGGCGAGATCGACCGTGACAAAAGCTAAACTCGACGAGCTCACGGAGTCGGGTGTTCTACCCACCCGGGAGGATATCCACTGGAGGATACCCGGCGAGGAGAGTCGGCCTTCTCCGGGTCTTGACGAGGTGGTAGTCTTTGTCGAACATGTGATCCGGGGTTTCCGCCCCCCGGGTCACCCTTTCTTCCGCGAGCTCCTGGACCACTACAAGCTCCGGGTATTCGACATTGGCCCCAATTCCATGCTTAATATCACTCACTTCATAGTTTTGTGCGAATCGTATCTGTGCGTTCCTCCAAATTTAGCTCTTTTCCTCGAACTCTTTCAATGCAAGCCGTGCCGAGAGAGCGGCGATGGGGCCCTCCTAGTTTGTGGAGGGGTCTCCATCCAGAGGCGGAAAAATTCCCTCATGCCGACTCTGAGCCTCAGTTCGCACGTCAAACACTGACAGAAAACTTATTTTTATTGCCAAGATACCTCCTCAGCCGGCGAAAATCCACTGCCGGGTTTCACCGATGACATCCTCAATCTTTCCGACAATCTCAGCTCCTTTGCTCCTGAAGCCGAGAGGCAGTCTATCCAGCCTCTCCTCCATAAACTAGATGTACTCTCGGCCCAAGGTCTTCTTGGGCTCAATCTAATCAAAACCTGGGTAAGTTACCGGATACAACCCAACAACATCCGGCCCAAACTGATGTGCAGCTATTCTGGGCACGTCACCGATTCTCTCCGTTACTCGGAGAAGAATTACCCGGCCTCGGACGTGAACAAGATCATGAAAAATTTCTTGGCCGAGAAGCTGGAGGTGATCCGGAACATAGCCGGCTTGGACCCCTTCACACGTGATAACCCGGCTCCAGCACTAAGACCCGGTTATCACCCTTTTGTTCGACTAATGTTTTTCTTGCACAATTACTAACCTTTGTCACTGCTTTTCTCTCAGGAAGATAATGCTTTTTGGAAGATAGTTACCCCTCCCCCTTCCGAAAACTCGGAAGAAGACGAGGAGCCGATTGATTCTGATGTAGGTAAAATCCGAGTCTCACTCTTCTCCCTTTTTGTTAACTTATTTAGACCAACCTTTTCCTTTTTCCAACTACATACTTTGCTTGCCAGGGCTAGAGGATAAGGAGGACACAGAGTCAGACGAAACCGAACCTGAGCCGGAGGTGGAGATTGGGGCAAAGAGGAAGAACCGGGGAGTTGTTTTCAAGGTGCCTTACTCCTCCATTGCCTCCAAACCATATTCGTACGCTAATATGTGCAAACTTAACCAACTCTTGACCAATTCTCCATACTTGAAGGAACCTGTCCCGATCAAACGTAGGGTAACCCGGAATTCTCCGGGTGACGATCCTCTTCACCCGGGCATCCCGTCATCCCTCGCTCGTCGAGCCGGTATTCCCCAAACTCATCCTTCCCATCTTCCCCAACGACATCCTTCTCCAAATCATCCATTAGCCGGACAATTTAGGGTCTCACTTTCCGACCCTTTATCAGCTTCTTCCGGGTCTAGCAACAATGTCCCGCCAGATTTCGTTGTGAACACCGGGTAAGTTACTTTTCCTGCTACTCGATACACTAGCTTTTTCCATATCTTTCACTCATTATATACTAACTGTTTCTTTCTCTCTCAGGGCCAAGGTCACAATCAGTGACCCGGAGGACATGGACGTGGATAACCTGGCTATGGAGGATCCGGAAGATGCTGTGAAGACCGCGGATGGCGGGGTAGAAGAAGAAGAACAGTTGCTCAAAGACTCGACCGAGCAGGAGGCCGAGTTTCCCATGCCCACGTACACACCCGGGGATGAGTGTCGGGGGGTTACCCTCGAGTAGGGTAAAGGCAAGTGCTAAAGGCAAGGTCAGAAGAGAAGTTTGGTCGAGTAGCCGCCTACCCGGTACTCGTTACCCGGTCGACTGCTACTCGGTCTTACACGAAAGATGGTCAGAAGGATGAATCCAGGAAGTTATGTTTGTTCGGGTAGAAGAGCTGGTCCGAGTAAAACTGGTGAGAACCTACTCGGGCCAGAAGTCAAAGGAGCCGTTCTGACAACGGATCCCGCGTATCCCGGGTCCGTACTTGGCACTGTTCACATCACTGTTCATCTGGGGACGGCGTGCCTGACAGCGACAGCGTGTCAGCAGGGCGTCGCAGGATAGGGGGGAACTACTCTGTGTTCGCACAGTGATAACAGACTGGTTAGTTGGTTTTGCCCAACGACTTTCCGCATCAGGACAACCTTAGAATCCAAAGCTGTCAGCGGGAACTCAGAAGAAGGACGGTGTGCACACAATGTCGACACTTGTTTGTATTTGGCTGTATCCGGCTGGGCACTGGGTATATAAGGTGCCCCGCCGCCTCCTGCGCGAGGGACGAGACTTGGGCTGGATCACACGTAGAGATTCTTGACCTAATTCTACCCGGAGAGAGAAGAGTGGCTACTCGGTAGCAAGAACCATTGTACTGTGGCTACTCGGTGAGACACCAGAATACATAGAGAAAGGCAGGAGTAGGGGTTTTACCTCCTCACGAGGGTCCTGAACCTGGGTAGATCGTGTTGTTTGCAGTGTTTGATCTTCACCTCACGCGTCTACTTGTCGCGTGATCCCTCCCCGAGTGCCTCCAGCGTCCTTCGTCCCCACATCTTTAGCCATCCTATGGCATCTGCCGTGACACCACCACGACAGTTGGCGCCCACCGTGGGGCAACCAGCGGTGCTGGCTGGAGTTTCCGTTCGGACGGGATCGATTTCTGCTACCGGAGAGCGCGTGGTCTGCGGCCTTGTCCACAGATTCGGCTCATTCGACTTCGTCACCGACAACGCCGGCGATTTCGGCGGCAGGGCCATGACGGAGGGCGGCTCGGTGATCTCCTTCGGCGCGCACCTCGTCTACGTCGCCACCGTCGTTGACTGCGAGTACCCCGAGCTGGTGCATGACGCGGAGGATCCACCTGCCGTTATCGCCGCACGCGGGAGGCCGCTGGGCCGCTCCGCGGACGTCGTGGAGGTGATGGTAGCTGGCCTGGCTGCAGACGCCGGGAAGGGCGCGGCTGCTACCGCTGCGGTCGTCGTCGAGGATCTCGCTGGCTCTAGCGCCGGCGGGAAGACGCACAAGCCTTACGAGAAGGAGTGCAACCTCCCGCTCTCCACTACTCCGACGATCCCTGCGTCTGGTGCGCGGACGGGCATGCCGCCTCCCACCGACCTCGAGCTCCTGACCATGAAGGCGCAGCTCGACCGGCAGCACCAAGAGCTGCTCGCTGAGCAGGCGGAGTTGGACAAGATCAGGCTAGAGCTTAGCTTAGATCAGCTAGAGTACAACAAGGCTCACGGTTTCACACCAGTTGTTAGGAGAGCTAGCAAAGTAGGCGCTACACGTCGCAACCTAGGTGCCGAGATGGCAACTGTTGTAGAGGCTCCCAGTCAGTCCGCCACCGCAAACACCTCCACCCGACCCAGATATAGCACACCCGCCAAGACACTTAGAGCTGCTAAGGCTGTAGCTGCCGAGTTGCCGCATCTAGTTGGCGACGCGCGCGTTAGGCACCAGGAGAGGGTGAACGAGTTGGTGCTAGAGGCTGCTAGGCAGAACGAGGAGTTCCGGAAAGCCAACCCGGGTGCCGGAGCTTCTCAGGTGGTGCATTCGCATGTGGCCAGATCTAACGATCAGGCCTCATCTCCGCATCCCAGCCGCGAGAAGAGCCGCAGTGGGCGTTCTGGCAAGGACAGGCAAATGCAGGTGTACGACCCGGCTGCTGCCGCGAAACAGCTCGTTGTGCCGCAGCAGCCCGGTCAGAAACACAACGCTGCAGGAGCAGGCTTTCAAGCCCATAAAGCTCAAAGCCAAGCCCGAGATGGAGAGCGCCCAGGTCCTTCTCAGCACCCCGTCGCTCAGCCTACTCGGCAGAGGCAGCAGCCGCGTGCAGTGGCGCCAGTCGCCAACCCGGTGGAGCAGCCTGCAGCTATGCAGGTGGATAGATATGATGACGGCTACTCGGCCATGGAGATGGCTGGCTATGATATTCTGGATCGCGTTGGCGAGCGCGTGTTGGCGCCTGGAGATGCAAGGCACCAGTTGGACCGGATCAGCTTGTTGGCGCGGCTTGAGAACACGGGTCCTCCTGGCCCCGAATGCTTCGGCCCGCGCATCATGAACGAGCCGTCCGTGAATAATTTCCAGCTTGCAAGGGGCACCAAGAGTTACAACGGCAGCACCAAGCCGGAGGATTGGCTCAATGACTATGTCACCGCGGTTCATATCGCGAACGACAATCGGAGATGGGCGATGCGGTACGTCCTGCAGATGCTAGAGGGTCCAGCTCGCACTTGGCTCAACAACTTGCCCAAGAACAGCATCAATTGCTGGCTGGATTTCTCGGACGCCTTCATCAGCAACTTCACAAGCACTTACAAGAGGCCGAATAGGCCGCATCAGCTGTCCGCTTGCAGGCAGCGAGAAGACGAGACGGACCACGAGTACCTTACTCGGTGGAGCACATTGAGGAACACCTGTGAAGGTGTGAATGAAGCCCAAGCCATTACTTGGTTCGCGCAGGGTTGCAGACATGGCAGTATGCTGTGGCAAAGGTTGCAGAGGGAGATGCCAAACACTCTGGCGGAGACCATCAAGATTGCGGATCAATACGCACTCGGAGATTCTACTCAGCCCCTGATGGATTCCTCGGAGCCGAGAAGAAACTTCAGCAACAGCAAGCGCAACGAGTTCCGCAACAAGCGCAGGGGTGACCGAATAGATACTCGGTACGACCCTGAAGAGGTGAATGCAGTGGCTGTTGGAGCTGGGGGTAGCCAAAGGCAGAAACCTGCTGGAGCCTACGGGCAGAACCAGAACCAGGGCCAAGGCAACGAGAAACCATTCCGTGCTGCTCAGTCAGGTAGCGGCAACTCCGAGCAGCCGAGGAAGTTCATCTTTGACGACATGAAGGATGGCACATGCAGTTTTCACACTCAGCACCCCTCAAGGCCTGCTAATCATACTACCCGGCAGTGCGAGTGGTGGGATCTGATCAAGAATGAAGGCTTGCCTCCTCCTCCTCCTCTGCCAGCGGCCAATGCTAACGTGCAGCCCGCTCGGGCACCCGCAGCTCGGCCGCCAGTGTTCCCGAGAAGGGAAAATGTGAACCAAGTGGCTTTAGGAGCCAACCGTCACTTCAACAATGAGGGCTATCGCAACAACAACAACAACTACAACCGCAACAACAACAGAGACAACAACAACTACCAGGGCAACAACAACAACGGCAACAATGGGGGCGGAGGCTCCAACCAGTACCAAGAACACCATGAGAGCTACGTGATCTTCACTTCCGAGCCTGTCGACAAGCAATCACAGCACAGGCGTGCCATGGAGGTCAATGCAGTGATTCCTGCTGTCTCTCACTACATGTATTGGTGTGACCAAGAGATCAGGTGGTCCCGAGTAGATCATCCCAAGGTGATGCCCAACCCGGGTAGCTACGCCTTGGTTTTGGATCCTACTTTCCTGGGTCCCGAGAAGAATGTGAGGTTCAGCAAGGTGTTAATCGACAACGGCAGCAGCATCAACATTGTGTACAAAGACACACTCGAGAAGCTTGGGCTGGCCGAGAACATGCTGCTGCCTAGCAAGACCACCTTCCATGGCATTGTGCCGGGAGTCTCGTGCAACCCGATTGGCCGAGTATGGATAGATGTGCTATTCGGTACAAGGGAGAACTGCCGCACGGAGCGCCTGCAGTTCGAGGTGGTTGATCATAAGAGCCTTACCATGCTCTACTCGGCAGGCCTGCTCTGAGCAAGTTCATGGCTTCTACACACACTGCATATCTGAAGATGAAGATCCATGGTCCCAACGGTGTGATTACCATCGCTGGTGATTACAAGAAGTCCATGGAGTGTGCCTCTGCTGGTTCCCAGTTGGCGGAGTCAATGGTGATCGCTGCCGAGAAGAAGAAGATGTATGAGGTGGTGGCTATGGCGCAATCCGCGCAGGCTGGTGCGCAAGGCGTGCCGAGTACCCAACACGGGACCGCGTTCCAGGCATCTCAGGAAACCAAGAAGGTCCAGGTCGACCCCGAGTTCCCCGACCGCGTAGCCATCATTGGCACCGCGTTGGCGGAGAAATAGGAAAGCGAGCTCATCCACTTCCTCCGTGAGAATCGGGATGTATTCGCCTGGTCCAATGAAGATCTACCAGGAGTCCCGAGGGAGTTGGTTGAGCACTCATTACATGTGCGTCCTGACGCCAAGCCCGTGAAGCAGGCTATGCGCCGTTTCGGAGATAAGAGAAGGAAGGCCATTGGTGACCAGATCACCAAGCTGCTGATAAGCAACTTCATCATGGAGGTGCTGCATCCGGATTGGCTAGCCAACCCGGTCATGGTCGAAAAGAAGAAGGAGGATCCCAAGGCCGCTACTGCATGGCGCATGTGTGTCGACTACACCGACTTGAACAAGGCGTGCCCCAAGGATCCCTTCCCGCTACCTCGCATCGATCAGGTGATCGACTCCACTGCTGGTTGTGAACTGCTGTCTTTCATAGATGCCTACTCTGGTTTCCACCAGATTGCACTCAATCCTGCTGATCAAATAAAGACTGCATTCATTACCCCGTACGGGGCTTATTGCTATCGTGTCATGTGTTTTGGCTTGAGGAATGCGGGTGCAACCTATCAGAGATGCATGCAGAAATGCTTGCACGATCAGCTCGGCGAGAATGTGCAGGTGTACGTAGATGACATTGTCATCAAAACGAATAAAACACATACTCTGCTTGCCGACCTTGAGGAAACCTTTGCTAACCTACGCAAGTATAAAATGAAGCTGAATCCGAGTAAATGCACTTTCGGCGTCCGTCTGGCAAGCTACTCGGCTTCCTGGTCTCTAGTCGGGGCATTGAAGCCAATCCTTCAAAGATAAAAGCTATTGAGAGCATGTCTTTGCCGAGGTCCCTGAAGGACGTGCAGAAATTCACTGGTTGCTTGGCATCTCTGAGCCGTTTCCTGGGCCGAATGGGCGAGAAGGCCCTGCCTCTATACCAGCTGATGAAGAAAAGTGACAAGTTTGTCTGGACTCCGCAAGCGGATGTGGCATTCAACGAGCTGAAGGCAATGCTGGCTAGCGCTCCCATCTTGGCTAGTCCGCTACCCAAGGAGCCAATGCTATTATACATTGCTGCCACTAACCGAGTAGTCAGTGTGGTGATTGTGGTGGAGCGAGAAGAAGAAGGCAAGAGTGTGCAGCGCCCAGTGTACTATCTCAGTGAAGTGTTGTCTAGCTCCAAGCAAAACTACCCGCACTACCAGAAGATGACCTATGGCGTGTACCTGGGCGCCAAGAAGCTGAAGCATTACTTCCAAGAGCATCCTATCACGGTTGTTAGCTCTGCACCCATCTCGGATATCATGGGCAACAAGGAGGCGAGTGGCAGAGTAGCCAAGTGGGCAATCGAACTGGCCGCGTATGCGCCCGCGTATGCGAGAAGAGAAGCTATCAAGTCTCAGATTCTGGCAGAGTTTCTGGTGGATTGGGCCGAGGTGCAGTATGAACCTCCTGCTCCAGTTTCTAATTACTGGAAGATGCACTTTGATGGCTCGAAGGTGAAGGAAGGCCTTGGTGCTGGCGTAGTGCTTACGTCACCCAAGCGAGATCAACTCAAGTATGTGCTGCAGATTCATTTCAAGGCGTCCAACAACGTAGCAGAGTACGAGGCAGTGGTGCATGGCTTGCGAGTAGCTAAGGAGGTTGGCGTGCAGCGCATCATATGCTATGGCGATTCAGATCTGGTGGTGCAGCAAGTCTCTGGCACTTGGGATGCTCTAGATGCCAACATGGCATCATATCGTTTCCTGGTACAGTCTATGACTGGATTCTTCGAAGGCTGCGAGTTCCAGCACATTCACCGAGCAGAGAACGAAGTGGCAGACGAGCTGTCCAAGTTGGGATCTTCTCGGCAATCCATCCCGGCGGGGGTTGCCTTGGAGCACTTGAGGAAGCCATCCATCAAGCCCTCTCCCAACTCGGAATCCATATTTGTCCCTTCTCTGCCAAGCGAGGAATCTGATCCCATGGAGATTGACTGGGAGAATGCTACAGGAAACCCGGGGACTGCTGCTCCCAACCCGGGGACTGCTGCTCCCAACTCGGGGACTGCCACTCCCTACTCGGGGACTTCCACTCCCTACTCGGGGACTGCCACTCCATACTCGGGGACTGCTGTCCTTAACCCGGGGACTGTCGCATTCATTGAGGAAGTCCTTGCCAATCGATCAGGGCTCCAGAGAAGTGCTCCCAACCCTAAAGAGCAACCAGAGGTGCCTGTCCCAATGGAAGTGGACCAACCAGTGTTTCCCACACGGGAGACACCGAGTTGGGCCATGCCCATATTATCCTTTCTAAGGGACGGTACTCTGCCAGAGGATGAGGTGGCCGCAAGACAGATTCAGAGAAGATCCAAGGGCTACACTATATTCCGAATGTGCTGCACAAAAGAAGTGCCACCGGCGTGCTGCAACGTTGTGTGGACCCAGAAGAAGGAGGAGAAATTCTGCTGGAAATACACCAAGGAGAATGCGGGCACCACGCCTCTTCTCGAGCATTGGTCAAGAAAGCTTTTCGGCATGGCTTCTACTGGCTCACAGCTCTGCAGCAAGCTGAAGATATCGTGAGGAAGTGCAATGGCTGCCAGATGTTCGCGACTAAGATTCACATGCCTGCTTCCGAGTTGAAGACAATTCCTATCACATGGCCGTTTGCCGTATGGTGCCTGGATATGGTTGGCCCCTTCAAGCCGGCTAAAGGCAACATGACACACATCTTGGTCATGGTGGACAAGTTCACCAAGTGGATTGAAGTGAAGCCTATTCGGAAGTGCGACGGGGCTACAGCCGTGAAATTCTTGAAGGATGTGATCCTGAGATATGGCTACCCGCACAGCATCATCACCGACAACGGCACAAATTTTGCAGAGGGGGCAATGGTGCGGTTTTGCAGAGATAAGCACATCCGACTAGATGTTGCGTCCGTTGCGCATCCCGCCTCCAATGGGCAAGTGGAAAGAGAAAACGGAATGGTACTGGCAGGCATAAAGCCAAGGCTGATCGAGCCGCTGCTGAAAACACCTGGGTGTTGGCTAGACGAGTTGCCAGCGGTGTTGTGGAGTCTAAGGACTACCCCTAACCGGTCAACCGGCTACACGCCATTCTTCTTGGTATACGGGGCTGAGGCCGTGTTGCCAATAGACTTAGAGCATGACTCCCCTCGAGTAACCCTCTACACTGAGGTAGAGGCAAGAGAAGCTCGAGAAGACGACGTTGACCTGCTTGAAGAAGCAAGAGAGCTCACTCTGTCACGTTCGGCTATCTACCAGCAAAACCTGCGGCGTTATCATAGCCGAAAGGTGAACCCAAGGGTTTTCCGAGAAGGAGACATGGTCCTCAGGCTGGTGCAGCGCACAGCCGGGATGCACAAACTGTCTCCTCCGTGGGAAGGGCCTTTCATTGTGAGCAAAGCGCTGCACAACGATGCATACTATCTTGTAGATGCGCGTCCATCACAGGTGAACAGGGCAGATAAAGCTGGAGAGGAGTCCAAGCGCCCTTGGAATGTAGACCTACTTCGTCGCTTTCATTCGTGAGCAAAGATGTGTATGTACTCTCTTATCCGAGTTAAAATTCTACCCTGCAATCTGAAATTCAGCTCGGGGACTACCCTCGCCTAAAACTTGCTTTGTGTGTTCCTACCCGGCTTTACTTTTGTCCACGCGGTTGCTTTGCTTAAAATTTCACAAAGTACATCTAGTACTGTGTTTAAACCTACATGCCAACTCTTCGACTCTGCTGTTGTCCGAAACCCGGCTTCATGGCAAGCAAGAGAACAAGCAAAAGGTCAATGAGCACAAGAAAAATTACTAAGGAAAGAAAAAGTGCAGGAACCGGGTAGGATGTTTTTTACTGTCGTTTCTTGTTAACTCCTTCTCGGCTAAGTGGTGGGCTGCGTTACTATGAGTATTTCTAAGTGGCTAAGTATTTGCAACTCCAACTTTGAACTCTTGTGACTCGAATACCAAAAAAGCAACAAGTTGCGGGTAAGAGCTGAGATAAAAAGGAAGAGCGAATAAGAAATGCAACTCGGGGACTCGCATGATAACGCAACTCGGCATTCGAGCCAAAGTTGCTCAAATTGACTAAGTTAAAATATCAAATGTGAATAAAACTGAGTAGCAAACGACAAGGATAATTATTTCGATACATCTGCACCCGGCATCCCGGGGATCTGATAAGTGTTTGAAGGATAAGATTGCAGGAGAAAATCAGGTCGATCTAGCAATGTTCTCGGTGTTGGCTTTGGCCGCTTCATCTTCAGTACTCGCCTTGGTAGCATCTGCTTCCGAGCTGGCGACATCGTTCTTCGTGGTGTCTGCATCTGTCTCAGTGGCAGCCTGATCTGAGGTGGCTGTGGCCACCGAGATGGGCCCCGTCGCCGAGGTGGAGGCAGTCGCTTGGGCGCGGAGGCTAACTGTGTCGTCGAGGGCAGCTCCTGACGAGGTGCCGAACTCGAGCGCGGCGGTGTCGATCGACATCTTCTCGCCCTCGTCCTCCTCATCGCTACCCGCAACGAATGCGGCCTTCCCCTTCCCGGTGTCGTCGGCGGGTCGGTCGAAGAAGCTCAAGTCCGTCTCCTCCTCGTCCGTCTCTTCGTCTTCGCCCTCCTCCTCGCCTTCGTCCACTTCGGTGTCGGGCTCGGTGAGGCCGTCGATGAAGGTCGCGGTGTCCGCGTACTGGGCGACCTCGTGTGCCACGAGCTGGCGGATAGCCACGCAGTCGGAATCCGTCTCCCACTTGGAATCCTCGCGCATCTCGCGGACGACTTGCAAGTTGAGATTTTCGTACCAACTGGTGACGAACAGCAGCATCATGTCGGCGCCTGCCCGAGCTCCAGACGCCCGCCACTTCTTCAGCTCGGCCTTCACGCCGTTCAGCTTCAAGGCGAGTCCATGGATCGTTGTTGGCGCGGAATCCTGAGGCCAGAAGAGGTCGTGGAGCTTGAAGGCAATGCGCACCAGCTCGGTGCCCACTCCTCCTAGACGTTGAAGCTGACCTTGCATGACGAGGAGGCATTCTTCAATTTCTGCCTTGGTGTCCGTGGGCTCGCCCTTCTCGGCGCGAGCTGCTCGGGCCTTCGCCAAAGCAGGCTTGCACGAAGACTCAAGGCCGGGGAAGACTTCTATAAGAGCTATTGAGAAGATCAGAGACGGAAGCAGAATAGAAAATGAACCGAGTAACAGAGACGCAGGAAAGAGGGCACGTACTGTTCAGATCGTAGAGTAGCCCCTGAAGCTTGCTCTTCCACAATTCCTCGTAGGCTAGGTGCCTTTCTTCAATCAAGCGGAGCCCATCCAGCTGAGCGAAGAGGTTAGCATTGGTCTTCTTCAGCACCTCGCACTCCTGCTCAAGGGCTCTCTCCTTGGCCTTAGCTGCTGCTTCGTTTTTCTCCTTCTCGGCAATCAAACTCTTCTTCTCGGCTGCTAAGTTGAGGGCATCTTGGAGCGCAGTCTGCAGCTGGGTGTGGAGAGCTTCCATCTCGGTAGCATGTTATTTCATTAGCTCGACAGCTTGGCTGGACAGTTGCTGCTGCACCTCAGCAGGCTTGAGACAGTCAAGATGCTCCTCGACGAACTTCTTATGATCTTCTGCGGAAAGCAAAGCATGATTAGCAGAGTAGCGAAGAAAGAAACATAAAAACAAGCCGAGAAGAAGGCACATACCTTCCAGTCTCTTGATCGTGGCTTGGCCACTCTCAACGAAGGCACGGCAGTTCGAGTGCTCCTCGGCTAGGGCCTTTAACTTCCCTGCAGAGTAGAAGTGGTTAGCGCAAAAAGCAAAAGCGGGCGTAAACACCAAACGCAAGAACCGCGTAGCTAAGAGCGTACCTTCAACTTCAGAAAGCCTAAGGGTGCTGTTCATGACATCCTTCTCGGCTGCCTCGTCGGCTATGCGCTCCTTTTCTAGGGCGGCAATGCGCCTCCTAGCAATGCAATGGTTCCAAAGCAGCCGACGATACAGACCGGTCCTCTTCAATAAGCTATTCTGAGAAGCAAAAGAAAAAAGAATCAGACAAAGTGATAAAGATTCAACTCGAGAAGGCGGCAACTCGGTTGAGTATCCGCCTACCCGGCCAGAATCTCGGGGACTGGGTGATGGGTAAGGAAAAGAAGAAGAGTAGAGGAAAAGGAAAAAGCAACTCGGGAAGGATGAGTAAGACTTACTGCGTAAGATTGCTCAAGGTCCTCTGCAGCCTTGCGGTGGACGAACATCTTGGCGGCGAGAGTGCTGGTGTTGGATGAGATGGTCATGGGCTTGTAACCCATGTCCGCCTTGTTCCAATCGACGCGCATGTGATCCAAGTCGCCCAACTCCATCTCGTCCCAGTTCGGGTTGCCAAGGACCTTGCTGTCCCACTTGGCGTCGATAAATCCGACCAGATCAATCATTTGCTCAATGCCCGTGGACGTCACCGCCTTGTCCTGGACCTCGCGCGAAGAGATGGAGATGGACTTGTCCTGATTTTTGGCTGGGGGTCTGGAGTCCACTGCCGCGGCCTGCTTCCCTTTCTTGAGAGCAAGTTTCCTCTCCTCAGGGGTTAAGCCAACCTGGTACTGCTGGCTGACCTTCACCATGTAAGGTGGGAAGCTGGGCGGATCCGGGATGCGGGACGCTGCAGCGGCATCACCAGCCGCGCCGGGCTCGCGGATAACCAGCTGACCAGGCTTGGAGGTTGGTTTTGGCGGCGGCATCACGGCTACATCTTGGGCGCCACCACGCGGCGGGTTTCGGCGAACAGCGCCCTCTGGCGGGCCAGACGGCTTCTCGGCAGCCCGCTTCTTGGAAGTCTCCTTCTTGGCGGCTATCTTCTCGGCGGCCTTCTTCTCGGCGGCCTTCTCTGCTGCAGCTTCCTGGGCTATCTTCTTCGCAACCGGCTTGGCCGGAGGACTGGCTGCAGCTTTAGTCTTCTGCACCAATGAAGAGCTTGGCGCAGTGGAGGAGGTACCCTGCTGAGTAGGCGGCGCCAAGGGCGCGCTACTCGGCGCGGCGTCCGGCTGAGCGCTACCCTGCGCGGCGCCTGGTTGCGCGTCGCTCAGAGGGTATTGCTCCGCCTCGTTGACTACTTCAACCCGCTGCTCGGCAGCGGGATCCTGCTGTGAGGCGTCTGGAACTTCTACCCGCGTCTGGGCCGCGGGGTCTTCTTGTTCAGCAGCTCCTGTTGCTGGCTGCTCTTGTTCTTCTTCCTGCCGCTCGAGAGCGGCGTCGTCGTGCATCTCGTGGTCTTGATCTTGGTTCTCCTCGGCTGTGTCGGCTGGAGGAGAAGGAGGCTTCTCGTGGCGAGCAGCGTCCTGCGCCTCCTGTTCTGCGCTGCGGGACTGCTGCTCCTGCTCGACGTCATGGGCGTCGGTATCCCTGTACCGAGCCTCGTCGGAGTCTTCTCCTCGTGCAGGAGAGGACGCGCCCGCTCTGTCCTGCGCTGCGGGCTCGCTCTCATCGTCGAGGTCGATAAGATTATCGACGTCGATGGCCGTTTTCTTCTTGGTCTTGGTGGGCGCGATAGCGGCGTCACCATCCAAGGGGGCTCTGAAGAGGGAAATATGTTCAGAAAAGAGAAAAGGGCAGAAGAAACCGAGAAGAGATAACAAAGTAAAAGAATTGGGAGTTTGCAGCAATAGAGGCGCATAACTGAGGAGAAAGTACTTACCCTTTATGGGTAGGAATCGCCCGTGCTCGTTTCGTCGTGATCTTCGTGGTCGTCTTCCCGGCTGCAGTCTTCTTCTTCTTGGCGGGGGGCTCCTAAGCGCCGCTACCCGTCCGTTTGCGGGTAAGAGGAGCAGCGACCGAGAGCGGCTTGACGACAAGGGCTTCCTCGCCCTCATCGTCGCCCTCCTCTTCAGCGTCAGCATCATCTGTGAAATTGGAAAAAAGAAAGAACAGCTCAGAAGCAGGAGGCAATTGGTTTGTACTACTTGCGACCAATCCGAATGAGCCCAATCACCTTCGTCTTCGTCCTCAGTCCAATCACGGACAGACGCGTCTACGTGGTGCTTCTCCGTCTGGGCGTGAGGAAGGTTGAGCTTGTCCGCGTTCTCAAAGGAGACCTCGTCGTCTTCTTCCCGGTCATCCGACCAGTTGTCCTCAAAGCATTCTTTGCTCTCAGCGAGCTGGCGAGCAAGGACCTGAAGAATAGCAAAGAATCACAAGTTAGTCGAGTAGCATGGAGGTGTCCTACTCGGCAAGGCGTGCAAACCTAAAGCACATTAAGCCTAAGCAGTTCTACTCGGCAAGGCGTGCAAACACCAAGCACATTAAGCCTAAGCAATTCTCCTAAGTGTGCTATCCGACAAGGCGTGCAAACACCAAGCACACTAAGCCTGAGCAGTTCCGCTTAGCACCCTACTCGGCGCGGAGTGCAAGTGCTAATCGCAGCAAGATAAGAAGGCCAGCTACTCGGAACAGACATGCAAAAAGCAAGATAAGGAGTACGTACCCGCTCGATTGGCTTCGTACGGCTGTATGGAATGAAGCCATACTGCCAGTTGTCTCTGAGCCCGGTGGTCAGGATGGATCGCGCGTGAGCGGCGACATCCGCGTTGCTGAGCTCGAACGTGGTCGTCCGAGTACAATCGCGGGGGCTGCCCATGTAGCACATGGGGTGGGCGCGTTGCTGGAGTGGCAGCACCTGCCTGGCGATCCAGCAGGCGACTGGATCGTCGCTCTTGAGCCCTTCTTCGATCAGATAGCCGAGGCGCTCCTCCATCTGCGTCAAATTGCTGTCGACAGACGGATTGGACTTCCAGTTCTGCCCGGTAGGAGCTCGGTTGCTCCACGGGGGTAGATTGATCCTGTCCTCCACCTTGGCTCCCTTCTTGGCCGGGATGTTCTTCACTTACAGAAAAGACCTCTGCCACTTACGGACTGAATCCAAGCCCTTGATGCGGGGATGGTTGGTTCCAGGACGTTGCACCATCATGGCGCTGCCGGTTTCGGTTATCCGGCTGCTGGTGTCCGCCCCGTCTTTCTTGCCTTTGCTCTGCTGGCGGAAGAAAAAGTACCTTGACCACGTCTCCGTCGTGGGGCGAACGCCGAGGAAGGCTTCGCACACCACGGCGTGGTAGGAGAGGAAGACAACAGCATTGGGAGGAAGGTGGTGCATCTGGAGACCATAGTGGTCGAGGAAGGAACGAAGAAAACCTGATGCGGGAAGCCCAAATCCTCGCGCAAAGTGCGCGAGGAAGACGACGTGCTCTCCCTCTTCCGGAGCCGGAACGAGCTCGTCGCCGGGTTGCCAGCAGCGAACACCGGGAGGAACCCTCCGGGTGTTCACCAGCCATTGGCAGTCCTCGGCGGTGACCTCGGACCCCGCCCAGCGGAAGGAGAAGAAGGAGAAACAGGAAGGCAGAGGGGAATTGTGAGCGGAAGGAGAAGAAGGAGTTACCGAGGGGGTATTTATACCGCTCCTCGAGTTACGTTTACGAGTTGAGGAAGTGGGATCAATCGTGGCAGTAATCGTGCGGCGTGGGATCTGTGGGCCGGTTAGAAATGCACACAGCGCGGAACGCGCGCGTAACGGCTAGATTAGATCCCACGACGAGATCGTGGGCGATTACTGCGCGTGATGGGACGTTACGAGCTGGTGGGCCCACCCCGTGAAAACTGGGCGCGTGGCCTGTCAGTTACCGGGCACCGAGGCGTCGCGGTCGTGGATGTGTGACACGTGCCCAGTTGCGATGCGAAAAGCCGGATTGTGCTCTGCGCCGCAGAGATTCTGTTTGGGAAAATTCTCTAAGTCTTTTTACTCGGTTACAGAGAAGGGAAGTAGCTCTATTCGGAGGAGAAGAAACTCAAAGTATTTTCCAGAATGCTACTCGGAGGTTTTACTCGGCATCTTGAAGTTCAAAGGCAAGGTTGCCAAGATTGGGTTAAAGCTGGCAGGGCCCAGTGAACGAGTTCGCAGGGTTCTACCAGCTTCGGGGACTGCTGTCGGGGGGTTACCCCCGAGTAGGGTAAAGGCAAGTGCTAAAGGCAAGGTCAGAAGAGAAGTTTGGTCGAGTAGCCGCCTACCCGGTACTCGTTACCCGGTCGACTGCTACTCGGTCTTACACGAAAGATGGTCAGAAGGATGAATCCAGGAAGTTATGTTTGTTCGGATAGAAGAGCTGGTCCGAGTAAAACTGGCGGGAACCTACTCGGGCCAGAAGTCAAAGGAGCCGTTCTGACAACGGATCCCGCGTATCCCGGGTCCGTACTTGGCACTGTTCACAGCACTGTTCATCTGGGGACGGCGTGCCTGACAGCGACAGTGTGTCAGCAGGGCGTCGCAGGATAGGGGGGACCTACTCTGTGTTCACACAGTGATAACAGACTGGTTACTTGGTTTTGCCCAATGACTTTCCGCATAAGGACAAGCTTAGAAGCCAAAGCTGTCAGCGGGAACTCGGAAGAAGGACGGTGTGCACACAATGTCGACACTTGTTTGTATTTGGCTGTATCCGGCTGGGCACCGGGTATATAAGGTGCCCCGCCGCCTCCTGCGCGAGGGACGAGACTTGGGCTGGATCACACGTAGAGATTCTTGACCTAATTCTACCCGGAGAGAGAAGAGTGGCTACTCGGTAGCAAGAACCATTGTACTGTGGCTACTCGGTGAGACACCAGAATACATAGAGAAAGGCAGGAGTAGGGGTTTTACCTCCTCACGAGGGCCCTGAACCTGGGTAGATCGTGTTGTTTGCAGTGTTTGATCTTCACCTCACGCGTCTACCCGTCGCGTGATCCCTCCCCGAGCGCCTCCAGCGTCCTTCGTCCCCACATCTTTAGCCATCCTATGGCATCTGCCGTGACACCACCACGACAATAAGGATGTCGAGATCCTGGGAACGCGGAGGGGTGACCCCACTCCTAATAACCAAGCAACCCGGATATCCTCCCCCAAGCAGGAAAGGAACCCGCCTCCGGGTAATCAGAACCCCAGCTCCTCCAGGCCGAAACTCGGCGATCTTACTTACAAAGGAATGCTAGATGAGCTCTTCGCCCTAAAGACCAACGAAAGGGATATCCTTGAAGCCATGGCCGCGGAGCACCAGGTAATCTTAATCAATGTTTACTTGTGTATTCCTCTAGTCCCCAAGTTCCGAGTTAACTATGCAAAGTTTACTCGATACTTCCATAACTGTATAACTTTTCATACCCGGCTTTATCTTACATCCGACTGACCTTTCCTTTTCCTTTTTTCACAGGCACACGTGACCCGGTCTGAGGAGGTGTTGGCCAAAACCAACCAGCTCCTCCAGGCCGAGACAAAGTTGCGTGAAGAGCTGAAATTGAGGTGAAGAACCTTGACAAGGACGTGAGAAAGTATAAGAAAAGGTACCAAACTGCTGAGGGTGCGCTGAAGAAAATTTCAGCCCAGATTGCCGATACTTATCGCTCTCTACTGTAACATCCCAAGTATGAAAAACAACCCTAGAATGTTTGCTTTTTGTTTAAATTTAGTTTGCATCATTCCATCATGAGCATTGATCTTGTTTTCACTTGTTTTCCATTTGAATTTCAAACCAAAATTCAAATCCTTGTTTCATACTTGTTCTGTTACAATTTTTTCAAATAAAACATCCAAATAAAACCATTCAATTGCTTCCAGTAAACTAGAATTTCCAAACTATTAACTTGCTTAATTTCTCAATAATTCCATTATCGCAAATTTCATTCAAATCCATTTGAATTTCAAACAGCAACAAAATTTAAAAATTTGGAAAACTAAAAGTTGCACAACTGGGCTTTTGCAATAAATAACTAATAAAAATTATCACCAGTTTTTTTTAAACCCCCAAAACCCTTCTATTTTCTCTCCTTTCCTTTCTTTTCTTTTCAGCAAAAAAAATAATAAAAACAGAAAAGAGAAAAGGGGGGGGGGGGGCAGGCCAGCCCAAGTGGGCTGAGCCCACCACAGCCCCGCAGGCCCAGCCTGCCCCGCACGTCCCTTTCGTCCTCCTCTGTACGGAGACAGAGGAGAGGGGAGGCTCCCCCACCGGCAGGAGCTCACCTGCTCCCCTCCTCCCCTATATCTACCTCTCGGGGCCGTGCCCTAGCTTTCCCCTCTCCCTCCTCCATCTCCGCCGCCATTTTCTCCTCCTCCTTTCTTCTCTCTCTCTCTCTCGCTGTTTTCCCTGAACCTCCACCACCGCACACCACCGCGGCAGCAGCCGGCGATCGCCGTCGCCATGGCGCTCCTCCGCGCAGGCTGAGCGCGGGAATCGTTTCCCCGTGCCTCCGTCTTCCTCCTCGACAACGCAGCGGGGACTGGGAGCAGCAGGATCGCCGCCGCCGTCTCCGTTGTGTCGCCGCCGTCGCTGTCTGAAACTCGTCCCCGAGCCGCTGCTTCGACGACAACGGGGGGTGAGCACCCCTTCCTCCTCTCCTTTCTCCTCCTGTCACCTGCGCGCAGAGCCTGCACCTCCCTGTTCTGAACCACGAGCAGCAGCAACGCAACGATCACCGCCGGCGACCACCGTTCCCTCGGTGAAGTTCAGAAAGACTGAACTTTTGTTTCAGTTTCAGTTAAAGCAGCGAGATCCACCTCAAAACCACGCGTTCCCCTCCTCTGACACGAATCGATCAGCACCCCAGTGGCCAGATCCAACGGCGCGCAGCACGGGGGCGCGGGTTCGATCCCCCGTCGCGGGATTAAACCCATCTTTTTCTCGCTTTGCCACGCACGCTAGCTGGCCCCACCTGCCATTGGCAGTGGATGCCACGCAAGCGCACACACGCGCTGCCACGCAGGCAAGAGCTGGGTGCTGGCCCACTGCCAGTGACCCAGGGGTTGCTATGCCCTGCGTAGAAAAGGTTCCAGGGACCTTTTCTGAATTTCTTTTTCGCACCTAAGCCCCTGGAACAAATCTGAAACTTTTAAAAATCACAGAATAGCCCCTGTAATTCAAATTCAAATATCTTTTGCAAATCAATTCCAAATTTAATAAATAAAATATGTTTTCCATACCAAATTTAATTCTCTACATGTTTAAACCATTTGTTTACTGTTTTGAACATTTCAAATGGTTTCAAAAATTCAAATTCAAACAACTCTTTCAAATTTGGTCAAATTCATAACTAATTCAAATTTAATTCAAATGGCACATGTAAAATATGTTTTCCATGCAAAATTGAACAAGCTTTCCAAATATAAACTTTGTTTCCTGTTTTGAATAATTAAAATTGGTTAAATAATTCAAATCTTGTTTAAATCATTTAAAATTGCTAAATTCATAACTTGGTCAAACAAAATTCTTTTTGAACATATAAAATATGTTTTCAAACCAGAAAAATATAATCCTTTCAAATATGAATTTTATTTAATGTTTTGAACAAATAAAAATTCAAATAATTTTATACTTGAATTAAGTTCATTTAAATCTTATTTAAACTTGTTTAATTCATAATTAATTCATTTTAAATCCATTTTCAACAAATGAAATATGTATTCCACCTAAAATTTTGTGTTCTTCCCAACTATGAACTTTGTTATCTATTTTGAACATTTAAAATTGGTGAAAACAACAAATGCTTGTGTAACTCATTTAGGAAGCCAAATTTCATAACTTAATAAATAAAATTTCCAAACTTGGTAAACAACATTTCAAATTGAAGCTATTGTTGTTTTCTTATTGTTTTCTTCATCCATGCATCATTCTAATCAACTTTCACATGATGGTTAGTTGTAGATCATTTAATTCAACCTTAATTCATGGGCTTTTCCATATGCAACCCAAATTGCATATAGGCCCATTTAATTATGTTACCATGTCAACTAGCTTATGTTTGATGCATCAATTAAATTGTCATGCCTCATCCCATGTTTGTGCATTATGCCATGATATTGATTGTTTGTCTCTCTGCGTTGTTTGTTTGCTTCTTCTCGAATAGACGACGACGTTGAGACAGACGAGGTTTACGACACTACTTCAGAGGAGTTAGCCCAGTACCAGGCTACTGAGTTTGCAGGCAAGTATTCACTCACCTGAACCATTGTGTCTTTCCCACACTGGATACCGATACTTTCCGTTGTCTAATCTGCTAGCCTTAAGATTCGTTGCTTGTGTTCCGATCCTATCACATGTTATCCTGTAACCCTGATATAGCCTATCCTCCACACCTATAACCCCGTTGCTTGTTGCCTGTGTCTTACTAGCATGCTTAGGGTTGTTTATGCTCGAGTCTGATGTCCGTTATTTCTGTTACCATATTTATTATGTTCTGGGGCTTGATGTTTAAACAACAACCTGTTAATGTATGAGGTAATGCTAATTTGATGATAAGGCACCGGCAGGAGGCCGGGTATGGTTTTGAGGCCTACTAGTGTCGAACTCAGGAAAAGCTCTTGTCATCTAGATCCATGATGAGCGCGCTAACCGCATGTGGGAAGCGTGTATGGGCGCCCCCTCAACTTTGATTCGATTCGCATCTCGTCCAAATCGCCTCATTTAGTTCGGGTTTTCCATTTGCCGCAAGCATATGCAGGTGCGAACCCTTGGCTCCAGGGTGGTAACTTTTGTAGTCGGCATTTAGGGAGACACGTTCTTAGAGTGCTATGAGGGTCCCCTTTTCTTCGTGGGGCTTGATTAGCCGTGCGCTCAACTGCACGAGGTTCTTTGGGCTTGATACGAAGAAGAGTTGGGTTGTGTTGAGTACCTCGCTTGGTGGGTTGATCCCCCGTCTGGCGGGATATTCTTACGTGTACGGCCAAATTGGTGCATCCCCGCAGGGTTAAATCTTCTCGAGAAGCCGTGTCGTCCGCGGTTATGGATGACTTGGTGATAGGGCTGGCTAACAAGGATTAGACAACTTACACCTAATTAATAATAATTTGACTAGTAATAGGCTTATTGCCACAATAACCTGAGCCATCATTAAACCAACTGTGTGAGGTATCCTCGGATTGCTTCTTTGGATAAGGGGCGAGATCCAGGATGAGTTTGTTTGAGGTTAGTGGTAGTTGGTTCCGATGCGTTATCTTATCCCCTTTCTATTAGCCGGATGTTGTAGCGTGTCTCTGTAGTTGGTTAGGGCAGCCCGCTGCCGCATCTTTGTATCACCTATCTTCCGTTGAACCCAAAGCATCTGTACTTGGTGTTGTCGGGTACACTTTGGTATCTTGTGCGTCTTGCTTGCCAGTACTCGTCTGTACTGACCCCTTTGGGGCTGCGTGTTCTGCAGACTACGTTTCCGAGGATCCACATGGTGGCTACTATGTGGAGTATGACGAGGCTGCTGACGAGTAGATAGCGGACCCGGGCAGGATCCGAGACTTCTTGGATGGGCTCCGTCTTTTCGTTTCCGGCCTCTTAGGCCTATTTGGATCTTGTCTGTACTCAGACACTTTGGATGCTTCCGCTGTGATGTAATGAGGACTTGTTGGGACATGTGTCCTCTGCATGACTGTATTTGCTATCTCTGCTCTAGTGAGAGCTATTTGCCACTTATTTCTATTTCTTTATGTCTTAGAGATTTGTTGTGATATCACTTGTTCAAATGCCGTTGACGTACCATGTGTGTATGTTATGAAGTACGTCAATGGAAGTAGTCGGATTTCTATGGGATGGTTTACGCAGACGATGAATAGTAGAGGTTGGTTGTCACACGTTTACGTGTTGGCCTACTCATATTGAGATGCGGGTGCCGGTAAGCCCCGTAAGCCAATTATCTACTGTTTAGCGGGCTGTGAGTATCCTCTAGAAGTTCGGGTGCGACAAATGGTATCAGAGCCTGTCTGCTTGTAGGATCCCTTTTACTGGTCGCAGTTGAGTCTAGAAACTATTTTGTAGCTATATAGGAAAAAGGAAACGTGAGAGTAGGAATTCTGTTCTTTTATTTCTTTCCCCACCCACCCTCCCTTTTTCTGGTAAGGAAGTGCAACGTTGTTTTCTCTTCTCATCTAAACTTTCAAGTTAGGATTTCACGTATCCTGGTTTCTCTAGGATGGTTATATCTACTAGACCATAGGAATGGAGGTGGTTGTGACATGATTTATCATGTTGCCTACTCACGATTGAGAACGGAGGCACATAAGCCCCGGAAGCAGATCCTCTAATCCTTAAGCAGTAGATATTGATCCTTTAGAAGCCCGGATGGGTTTTCCTTAGTACCTCAGGAGTGTTTGGTCTCGTGTTTCCCGATGTTGCTTCGATATCCTGTTCTTCTCAACATCCTTTTCGTCCGTTGAAACGTTGTTGTTGCTTGCCACTTCAGTTCTTCTACCGGCGTCTAATCAAAGCTTCCCCGATCATCTGTAGATGGATCTCAGGTTCTACCCGCAGGTGGTTCGTATGACTCGTTGCGAGAGCACTGCCGGTTATCCGGAGATGCTGGGAGACATGGTCACTTTTCTGGGGTTCCGTTGGGCACCAGAGTACCAGGTCTACGAGCAGCAGCGAGAGTTTGAGCAGACCTACTACCAGGCTATCGTCTACATTCTGTCAGATGATGGCATGAGCGTAGTCCACCGCTACGAGGCAGTGGGTTCCACAGTGGATATGGCTGTGCAGCAGGCAGCTTATGTGAGCCTCACCGTCCTTCGTGCTGACTACTGGGGATTTGACGATTCTATCTATCGCCACATCCCCCGTGGTTACATCACTTCGGAGGGATCTCACTTCACTCTCTACGACAACTTGGATGTTTACGAGCATGATAACTCCAGGCTGCACACCACCGCTCAGTTTGTGAGACACAGTGACGCAGTTGCCCGCACACTATCTCAAGAGTTGGCTTCAGTCAGAGAGCAGCTTTACCTTGCTTTGACTCGTCTGGCGACTTACACCACAGACTTTGTTGGAGACGAGCGCTTTGCACGTTTCGATCAGCCAGTTGGGCGTCGTCTGCCAGATGCTGGAGGTTACGAGCCGATCAGAGGTCCACTCCTTAACCTTGGTGCTGGTTACACTGGGATTCCACGCTTTGGAGCACAGGGAGTCGACGCTATGTACTTCAGCACGCCTAGAGTCGGTCTCAGACCACGTCAGATCTACGTGGATCGTCGTTCCACCTACTTTCGTGGGCGTGCTCCTCACCGTACCTCTCGCCGTACTCCTAGCCGCCGTCCTGCGTGATGAGCATGGGAGTACCGATGTATCCATTCTTAGCTATGTTTAGTTATCCTTTGGCATTCGAACAATTTATGGTGTATTGGATATTCTGATGTATTTGAACATGTGATGGTGAACCTTGTGGTTGTCTATTCATGCGTCGGAATAATCTCTCTTTCGGTTGCCAAGTCTATCATTTTCTATTGTTGTGCTAAAATGCATTTCCATTCAGGATGCCGCCAACAAGGAACAACACGCCTGAGCCACCGCCAAGCGCGGAGCTGTTGACTCAGATGACCCAAGTCATGACGCAGATGGCCCAGTTTCAGGCTAATCAGCACATCAACTAGACAGCTCCACGAGTCAGCGTCAAGGAGTTTCTCAGTCTGGGCCCAAGAGCTTTCGTGGCAACACGCGAGCCTCTGGACGCTCATGACTGGATCCGTGAGATAGCCAAGGCTCTGGAGATTGCACACGTAGCTGAAGAAGACAAGGTCAAGTATGCATCCTATCTGCTGAAGGGTCAGGCAGCTAGTTGGTGGGAAAACTTCCAAGCCATGAGAACTGGGATGCCAGTCACGTGGGATTGTTTCAAGGAGGCCTTCCTGAAGCACCACATTCCAGATGGTCTCATGGAAAGAATGCGTGAAGAGTTTTGCTCTCTCAAGCAGGGCAAGTTGGACGTCATCGGGTATCAGAGTGAGTTCAATCGCCTCGCTCGGTACGCTGGAAATGAGGTGTCCACTGAAGCTCAAAAGATGGCAAGGTTCCGCAGAGGTTTTAACCCGGAACTCAAGTATGCCCTCACCAATATCAAGGCCAACAGCTTCGAGGATCTCGTTAACACCGCGCTCAATGAGGAAAATGGGCGCAAGGCGTTCGAGGAGTCTCGCAAGCACTCGCGTGAGGGTGGTTCCTCCTCTAACATGACCACCCCTCCGCAGAAGCGCCGCATCTGGGTACCAAATGGTGCTGTCACTCGGGCTCCATACGCCCAAACTTCTCCAGGCTTCGCTCCCCGCCCACCCAACCCTGCTCAGCTGAATGATCAAAGAGCTTCGATGGGGCAGCCAAGGCCAGGGCCTCCTCGTGTCGTCACTTGCTACAAGTGCAAGCAGACGGGGCACTACGCCGACAAGTGCACGCAGAGGCAGCTACCTCCACCACCACCTCTTCCTAACACAAACCAGGCAATGGTGCGTGCTCCCCCGCCTAAGGCCTTCAACTCCAACAACAGGCCAGTCGGGAGGACCGCAAGGGTGAATCATGTCAAGATCGACAAAGCTGAGGAAGCTCCTGACGTCGTTCTCGGTACATTTCCCGTAAACTCTTTTCCAGCTAAAGTGTTGTTTGATACCGGAGCATCACATTCTTTTGTGTCAAAGACCTTTGCCACAACAAACAACCTAATTGTGGTTCCACTAAGCAATCATATCACTGTTCACTCCCCGGGATCTCAAATGTTGACTTCCAAGATAAGTAAGGACAATCAAATCCTAATTGGACGCCACATATTCCTTGCTTCTCTCATGTTGCTTGGCAGTTCTAACATTGATGTCATTCTTGGTATGGATTGGCTCAAGGCCAATAAAGCAAGGATTGACTATGCTCAAAAGTCAATAACTCTGTCCCACCCTTCTGGCCAGATAATCTATTCTCCACATGAATCAAGTTCCATTCAGCTGTGCAACCTCAATGCAAAACCTCTACCTTCACTTGAAAATGTTCCGGTGGTTTGCGACTTCCCTGATGTCTTTCCAGAAGAGTTGCCAGGAATGCCTCCGGACAGAGCTGTTGAGTTCGTGATCGAACTTGAACCAGGTACTGCTCCAATCTCTAAGCATCCCTATAAGATAGGAACTCCCGAGATGAAGTTGTTGAAGGAACAAATTGATATGTACATGGAAAAAGGTTACATTCAACCTAGTTCCTCGGCTTGGGGATGCCCAACTCTATTTGTTGCGAAGAAGGATCACACAAAGAGACTCGTTGTTGACTATCGTCCTCTTAACGAGAAAACCATCAAAAACAAGTATCTGATTCCTCGTATCGATGATCTCTTTGGTCAACTTGCTGGAGCCTCAATATTCTCCAAGTTGGACTTGAGAATGGGTTACCATCAAATAAAGATCAGAAAAGAGGATATTCCAAAGACAGCCTTCACCACTCGCTACGGTTTATATGAATTCACCGTCATGTGCTTTGGTCTCACCAATGCACCGGCGACATTCTCTCGACTCATGAATTCTGTCTTCCATGAATACCTCGACAAGTTCGTTATGGTATATCTTGATGACATTCTTGTCTACTCCAAATCCGAGGAAGAGCATGAAGAACATCTTCGTCTCACTCTCATGAAGCTTCGCGAAAATCGTCTGTATGCCAAATTCTCCAAATGTGAGTTCTGGATTTCAGAAGTTGCTTACCTTGGTCATGTCATCTCTGCCAAGGGCATAGCCATTGATCCAGAAAAGGTTAAAGCAATTGTTGATTGGAAACCTCCAAAGACGGTGAAGCAAGTAAGAAGCTTTCTTGGCTTGGCTACCTATTGCCGTCGCTTCATCCCAAACTTCTCCAAGATTGCCAAACCTCTCACTGACCTCGCAAAGAAGGACAAGAAGTTCGTTTGGTCTCCACAATGTGATGAGAGCTTCAATCTCCTCAAGACTAAACTCACTTCTACACCAGTTCTGGTTGGCCCAGATCCTTCCAAACCTTTCCAAATATTCTGTGATGCTTCTCTCCAAGGTCTAGGTGCAGTTCTTATGCAAGAACGTCAAGTTGTGGCTTATGCTTCACGTCAGTTGAACACACATGAGCTCAATTATCCCACTCATGACCTTGAACTTGCAGCAGTTGTGTTTGCCCTCAAGAAATGGAGACAATACTTGTTGGGTAATCGCACTGAAATCTTTTCCGATCATAAGAGTCTGAAGTACATCTTCACTCAACCAGATCTAAACCTCAGGCAAAGGAGATGGATTGAAAAGATCAAAGACTTTGATCTTACCATTTCTTACACTCCAGGCAAGGCTAATGTTATGGCCGATGCTCTCAGTCGCAAGTCGTATTGCAGTAATCTCATGATCATGGAAATCCAACCTCCTCTTCATGAAGAATTCTAGAAGCTCAACCTTGGTCTTGTTCCTCAAGGCTATCTTGCAAACTTGACAACCAGTCCAACTCTCGAGGACAAGATTCGTTCTGAACAACTTCGTGATGCTGAAATCAAGAAGATTGTAGAACACATCAAAGCAGGCAATGAGAAATTTGAGTGCTTCTCAGTTGATGACAAGGGAACTGTGTTCTTCGAAGGACGCATTGCAGTTCCTCAAATTCAAAGTCTCAAAGATGTCATTCTCAAGAAGGCTCATGAAACTCCTCTCTCCATACACCCTGGAAGTACAAAGATGTACCAGGATCTCAAGACACTGTATTGGTGGCCTAGCATGAAACGTGAAATTGCTCAATATGTTTCTGAATGCGACGTTTGTCAACGTGTCAAGGCAGTTCATCAGAAAACAGTCGGTCTTCTCCAACCTCTGAAAATCCCTCAATGGAAGTGGGACATGATTGAAATGGACTTCGTCACTAGTTTTCCAAAGTCCAAGAGGGGCAACGATGCAATCTTCGTTGTCATTGATCGACTCACTAAAGTCGCTCACTTCTTTCCTATCAAAGAAACAATCTCAGCTAGTCAGTTAGCAGAGCTCTACACAGCAAAGATTGTTCCTCTTCATGGTGTTCCATTGGAAATAAGCTCAGACCGTGGAAGTATCTTCACTTCTCATTTCTGGAAAAGCTTTCAAGAAGCATTGGGCACCAAGCTTCTGTTCAGCACAGCTTATCACCCTCAGTCTCAAGGGCAAGTCGAAAGAGTCAATCAGATTCTCGAGGATATGCTCAGAGCATGTGGTCTCTCCTTTGGCATGAAATGGGAGGAATGTCTTCCATATGCTGAATTATCCTACAACAACAGCTTCCAGGCAAGCCTACGCATGGCACCATTTGAGGCTCTCTATGACCGCAGATGCAGGAGTCCAATCAATTGGTCTGGAGCTGGTGAACGTTCACTCTTAGGCCCTGACATTGTTAAGGAAGCCGAAGAGAAAGTTCGCATCATTCGAGACAATCTGAAGATTGCTCAGTCTCGTCAGAAAAGCTACTATGACAGCAAGCACAGGGACATGGTCTATGCAGCTGGAGACAAAGCATATCTCCGTGTAACTCCCCTCAGAGGCACTCATCGTTTTGGTGTCAAAGGAAAGCTTGCACCAAGATACATTGGTCCTTTCAACATTCTCTCAAGGCGTGCAGAAAATGCCTATCGTCTTGAACTTCCAGAAAAGCTATCCAAGGTGCACGATGTGTTTCACGTGTCACAGCTCAAGAGGTGCTTCAAAGATCCAGGTCGTGCAGTTGATCATGATTCCATTGATCTGCAAGAAGACCTCTCTTATGAAGAGCATCCTGTTCGCATTCTCGATGAGACCGAGTGCAAAACTCGCAACAAGAGCACCAAGTTCTTAAAAGTGAAGTGGTCTCATCATTCCGATAAAGAGGCAACGTGGGAGACCGAACAGGATCTTCGCAAGAAGTATCCGGATCTTTTCTTTTCTCAGTAGGAATCTCGGGGCGCGATTCCTTCAAGGGGGGGCGTTTTGTAACATCCCAAGTATGAAAAACAACCCTAGAATGTTTGCTTTTTGTTTAAACTAGCTTAGTGCCCCTCGCAAATACAAGGGCATCACCTTTAGTATGTAAAAAATGATAAGTGCAATTTTTTTACTCTATGCAAGAAAAAAAAAACTTTCCCTTCTATTTTATCCTCCATTGCAAAATACACCGTCTTATATTCCTAAAGGCGCAAACATACTTCATAAAATTCACATGTATATTTTTTCGAACAAAATGTTTCGTCCGTTAAATATTAACATACGTCCATAGACATAATTTCCCCTAAGAAAATTTCAAGCTAGAAAATATAATATAATTGAGAATTGATCATTATAGTTTACATTATATCTGAATGGACTTAGTTTCTAAAACTAACTCATATAGTACTTGGAGAGATCTTGCTCCAAAAAAGTATTCTTAAACTCACTCGGAAATTTGATTGTACCAAATTTGATGAGGAAGTTGCTCACGTTTGTTTAGATCTATCCAAATCACTTGGGTGACGTGGAATAAGGTGATGCATATTTCTATAACAAAAAAAAAGGTTGACATAAATAATAAATGGTCCAATATTTTTCCTCTTGCATGTAGTGTTTCAAATTATTAATCAAGTGTATGTATATGTACACAGTTAGGGTTGAAAACGATATGGGAACTTTCCAGTTGTTTCCTTAAAAAAAGAAAATGAAGAGTAAAATATGGAAGCGAAAACAGTATTTTAGGGAGACAAATCAGAAACGGAATACTCTAAAAAGAAAATGACAAAGGAAGCCATAACGGAGATTCCTACGAAACGTAAAGAAAACGGAATTTTCGCAAAAATAAATGAGAAAAGTTTCCGTACACACATCATGCATGCTTGTCACCGGATGCGATCATGCAAGGCCACGGTCAAATGCAAAGCGGGGCCTGACTGTGGCCAGTTAGGTCCATTAGACTGTTAATACTAAACCCTAATTAATTTAATTACATACGTGCAGTATGTGATCACACGGCTAGGTTAAACTATGTGTGTGGTACTTCGTGTTAAAATTTCCCTTGTCGATCTTGTGATCAATTTTGTTTTGTTAGCTACTTATTTATACGTGTCTTTTGGGGCATGAAGCAATGTATTATACAACTATTGTGTTCCGTCAAATGTTCAATTCGTAGCGTATCCGTCCTCTATCCGTTCCATGTTCATTTCTGGGGATTTACGATTCGGCATTGATTTCTGGGATTTCCTATTACGTTTCTATTTTCGGCAAGAGAAACTCAAACTAAATAAAATGATAATGCATGTTTCGTTTCGTTTTCGTTCTGTTTTGAAGCCTGTAAACAGTTGCTTGTCCACATTTGCAGCTCCACTTTTGCAAACCTTTTCCATGATTATGGCCTAGCATTTACTTGTGAATGAAATAAATTATCTGCTCAAATATATATCAGGTGCATGGCACCAGAAATTTGTAAAGGTAATCATACACATGGGACTGATACTGGCCTTTTTTTACTATTTATAGTTCCGGCACCTCTATATAGATTATCCAGCAAAAAATTAAGGACGCATCTCTTGGTAACCAACTCACGTGCACATTCTCCCCCCAAAAAATATTAACTCAGATGCACATGCTGGATGAACACACGTACATATGGCATATCAAATCTAACCTAAGCACAACGGTACTTTACCTCTTGGCCATGCGCATGCCGATCAATCAATACTCACCCAACAATTGGCTTCCTCTATTTGTAGATTGTAGATGTTGGATGACGATTCCTCCGTCCGCTATCACTGCCAGGGCTAGAGGTAGGCTGAGAAACGTGCAGCCAGTTTCTCAACTCATGCAGAATCGTGTTGGGAAATCAGACACAAACACCACCGGGAGAAAGGCGATCAGTTCAGGTGAGCTATCGGGGATGGTGTAGGTGTATAATTTAACATCCGCGGCAACAGTCACAGGAAAGCTTATGGGGCGATCGGTGGCGGCGTGAGCAAAGACTTATGTGGCGGTCATCGAGAGGAAAGACTGACAGCAAGAGGCGATCGGGAAGAGGAGAGCAAACGGATCTAATATAATCAAATCTAAGAGATGTGATCTGATTATATCACGGAAATACTAAAATATTTATCGGGACCTCTCATCAATGTCTAGGATGTTTACTCTTGAATTGTGTACACGAGAGATAAACGTGGCAGATACCTCATATGTATATGGAAAATAATTGCGTGATATTACGTTATTTGGTTAAATCCTAACCATGTATTTTAGATCCAACTATCAAAATAATTGTGATGATGTGGGTTAACGTGGTGTCCCGAAAACACCACCTCCGTATTGTGCTTTTAGTATATAATAGATAGATTTAGTTTGCATCATTTCATCATGAGCATTGATCTTGTTTTCACTTGTTTTCCATTTGAATTTCAAACCAAAATTCAAATCCTTGTTTCATACTTGTTCTGTTACAATTTTTTCAAATAAAACATCCAAATCAAACCATTCAATTGCTTCCAATAAACTAGAATTTCCAAACTATTAACTTGCTTAATTTCTCAATAATTTCATTATTGCAAATTTCATTCAAATCCATTTGAATTTCAAACAGTAACAAAATTTAAAAATTTGGAAAAAAAAAGTTGCACAACTGGGCTTTTGCAACAAATAACTAATAAAAATTATCACCAATTTTTTTTAAACCCCAAAAACCCTTCTATTTTCTCTCCTTTCCTTTCTTTTCTTTTCAGCAAAAAAAAATATAATAAAAACAGAAAAGAGAAAAGGGGGGGGGGGGGCAGGCCAGCCCAAGTGGGCTGAGCCCACCACAGCCCCGCAGGCCCAGCCTGCCCCGCACGTCCCTTTCGTCCTCCTCTCTACGGAGACAGAGGAGAGGGGAGGCTCCCCCACCGGCAGGAGCTCACCTGCTCCCCTCCTCCCCTATATCTACCTCACGGGGCCGTGCCCTAGCTTTCCCCTCTCCCTCCTCCATCTCCGCCGCCATTTTCTCCTCCTCCTTTCTTCTCTCTCTCTCTTGCTGTTTTCCCTGAACCTCCACCACCGCACACCACCGCGGCAGCAGCCGGCGATCGCCGTCGCCATGGCGCTCCTCCGCGCAGGCTGAGCGCGGGAATCGTTTCCCCGTGCCTCCGTCTTCCTCCTCGACAACGCAGCGGGGACTGGGAGCAGCAGGATCGCCGCTGCCGTCTCCGTCGTGTCGCCGCCGTCGCTGTCTGAAACTCGTCCCCGAGCCGCTGCTTCGACGACAACGGGGGGTGAGCACCCCTTCCTCCTCTCCTTTCTCCTCCTGTCACCTGCGGGCACACCCTGCACCTCCCTGTTCTGAACCACGAGCAGCAGCAACGCAACGATCACCGCCGGCGACCACCGTTCCCTTGGTGAAGTTCAAAAAGATTGAACTTTTGTTTCAGTTTCAGTTAAAGCAGCGAGATCCACCTCAAAACCACGCGTTCCCCTCCTCTGACACGGATCGATCAGCACCCCAGTGGCCAGATCCAACGGCGCGCAGCGCGGGGGCGCGGGTTCGATCCCCTGGCGCGGGATTAAACCCATCTTTTTCTCGCTTTGCCACGCACGCTAGCTGGCCCCACCTGCCATTGGCAGTGGATGCCACGCAAGCGCACACACGCGCTGCCACGCAGGCAAGAGCTGGGTGCTGGCCCACTGCCAGTGACCCAGGGGTTGCTCTGCCCTACGTAGAAAAGGTTCCAAGGACCTTTTCTGAATTTCTTTTTCGCACCTAAACCCCTGGAACAAATCTGAAACTTTTAAAAATCACAGAATAGCCCGTGTAATTCAAATTCAAATATCTTTTGCAAATCAATTCCAAATTTAATAAATAAAATATGTTTTCCATACCAAATTTAATTCTCTACATGTTTAAACCGTTTGTTTACTGTTTTGAATATTTCAAATGGTTTCAAAAATTCAAATTCAAACAACTCTTTCAAATTTGGTCAAATTCATAACTAATTCAAATTTAATTCAAATGGCACATGTAAAATATGTTTTCCATGCAACATTGAACAAGCTTTCCAAATATAAACTTTGTTTCCTGTTTTGAATAATTAAAATTGGTTAAATAATTCAAATCTTGTTTAAATCATTTAAAATTGCTAAATTCATAACTTGGTCAAACAAAATTCTTTTTGAACATATAAAATATGTTTTCAAACCAAAAAAATATAATCCTTTCAAATATGAATTTTATTTAATGTTTTGAACAAATAAAAATTCAAATAATTTTATACTTGAATTAAGTTCATTTAAATCTTGTTTAAACTTGTTTAATTCATAATTAATTCATTTTAAATCCATTTTCAACAAATGAAATATGTATTCCACCTAAAATTTTGTGTTCTTCCCAACTATGAACTTTGTTATCTATTTTGAACATTTAAAATTGGTGAAAACAACAAATGTTGTGTAACTCATTTAGGAAGCCAAATTTCATAACTTAATAAATAAAATTTCCAAACTTGGTAAACAACATTTCAAATTGAAGCTATTGTTGTTTTCTTATTGTTTTCTTCATCACAACATCATTCTAATCAACTTTCACATGATGGTTAGTTGTAGATCATTTAATTCGACCTTAATTCATGGGCTTTTCCATATGCAACCCAAATTGCATATAGGCCCATTTAATTATGTTACCATGTCAACTAGCTTATCTTTGATGCATCAATTAAATTGTCATGCATCATCCCATGTTTGTGCATTATGCCATGATATTGATTGTTTGTCTCTCTGCGTTGTTTGTTTGCTTCTTCTCGAATAGACGACGACGTTGAGACAAACGAGGTTTACGACACTACTTCAGAGGAGTTAGCCTAGTACCAGGCTACTGAGTTTGCAGGCAAGTATTCACTCACCTGAACCATTGTGTCCTTCCCACACTGGATACCGATACTTTCCGTTGTCTAATCTGCTAGCCTTAAGATTCGTTGCTTGTGTTTCGATCCTATCACATGTTATCCTGTAACCCTGATATAGCCTATCCTCCACACCTATAACCCCGTTGCTTGTTGCCTGTGTATTACTAGCATGCTCAGGGTTGTTTATGCTCGAGTCTGATGTCTGTTATTTCTGTTACCATATTTATTATGTTCTGGGGCTCGATGTTTAAACAACAACCTGTTAATGTATGAGGTAATGCTAATTTGATGATAAGGCACCGGCAGGAGGCCGGGTATGGTTTTGAGGCCTGCTAGTGTCGAACTCAGGAAAAGTTCTTGTCCTCTAGATCCATGATGAGCGCGCTAACCGCATGTGGGAAGCATGTATGGGCGCCCCCCTCAACTTTGATTCGATTCGCATCTCGTCCAAATCGCCTCATTTAGTTCGGGTTTTCCATTTGCCGCAAGCATATGCAGGTGGGAACTCTTGGCGCCAGGGTGGTAACTTTTGTAGTCGGCATTTAGGGAGACACGTTCTTAGAGTGCTATGAGGGTCCCCTTTTCTTCGTGGGGCTTGATTAGCCGTGCGCTCAACTGCACGGGGTTCTTTGGGCTTGATGCGAAGAAGAGTTGGGTTGTGTTGAGTACCTCGCTTGGTGGGTTGATCCCCCATCTGGCGGGATATTCTTACGTGTACGGCCAAATTGGTGCATCCCTGCAGGGTTAAATCTTCTCGAGAAGCCGTGTTGTCCGCGGTTATGGATGACTTGGTGATAGGGCTGGCTAACAAGGATTAGACAAGTTACACCTAATTAATAATAATTTGACTAGTAATAGGCTTATTGCCACAATAACCCGAGCCATCATTAAACCAACTATGTGAGGTATCCTCGGATTGCTTCTTTGGATAAGGGGAGAGATCCAGGATGGGTTTGTTTGAGGTTAGTGGTAGTTGGTTCCGATGCGTTATCTTATCCCCATTCTATTAGCCGGATGTTGTAGCGTGTCTCTCTAGTTGGTTAGGGCAGCCCGCTGCCGCATCTTTGTATCACCTATCTTCCGTTGAACCCAAAGCATCTGTACTTGGTGTTGTCGGGTACACTTTGGTATCTTGTGCGTCTTGCTTGCCAGTACACGTCTGTACTGACCCCTTTGTGGCTGCGTGTTCTGCAGACTACGTTTCCGAGGATCCCCATGGTGGCTACTACGTGGAGTATGACGAGGCTGCTGACGAGTAGATAGCGGACCCGGGCAGGATCCGAGACTTCGTGGATGGGCTCCGTCTTTTCGTTTCCGGCCTCTTAGGCCTATTTGGATCTTGTCTGTACTCAGACACTTTGGATGCTTCCGCTGTGATGTAATGATGACTTGTTGGGACATGTGTCCTCTGCATGACTGTATTTGCTATCTCTGCTCTAGTGAGAGCTATTTGCCACTTATTTCTATTTCTTTGTGTCTTAGAGATTTGTTGTGATATCACTTGTTCAAATGCCGTTGACGTACCATGTGTGTATGTTATGAAGTACGTCAATGGAAGTAGTCGGATTTCTATGGGATGGTTTACGCAGACGATGAATAGTAGAGGTTGGTTGTCACACGTTTACGTGTTGGCCTACTCATATTGAGATGCGGGTGCCGGTAAGCCCCGTAAGCCAATTATCTACTGTTTAGCGGGCTGTGAGTATCCTCTAGAAGTCCGGGTGCGACATCTACTTGGTAAGAATTTCTAACTTTACTGATTATAACCCGGATTTCTCATTCAGTAAGGCTTATAACCCGGATCTTATTGCGTTAACTTTTCTGTTATTATGCAGGTCCGGGTGAGGAGGCCCCAGATGAAGATGATGTTGAGAAGTTGAAGACGTTGAAGGCAGTAATCCGGCAATTCACTATCGGCACCAAGTGGACTTTGGAGGCTCTAAAGTGGCCGCGTGAGGGTTACTCTGGTTTGAACGATTTGCTTGATGCATATTCTACCATCCCCGCCTGGATCGACCACTGGAAGCGTTCAGCGTGCCGGATTGGGGTAACCCGCGGGCTTGCTTTGGCCAAGGCCTATTTTCCTAGGCTTGATCCAGCAAAGCTCGTGGGCGGGTTTCCCGAGTTCAAGAACGACGGCTCCAAGTTCACTGGTAAGGATTACAAGGCCATCCATGCTCAGGTGCGTCACCCGGCCAGCTTGATTGCCGACAAACTGGATGTAAGCAAGATCACTCTACCGTATGATGCTAATGACAAGCCGGTGCCCTCGGATCTCCCCAAGCCCTTTGACATTCTGGCCCGGTACAAGGAGGAAGCTGCCAAGAAGAAAGCTAAGGACGATACTGTGCCTTCCTCCTCTACTCCGGTTGTTCCTCCTCCAGCTCGTGCCGATACTGCGGCTAACCCAGATATGGGAGCTGGGAGGACCGCCGGTGAGCAAGCCAAAGACCCGGACGCCAAGGACAATGTCGATGACTCGGCGAAGGATGCCGAGTAAAGTTTCGTTTTTTATCGCCTCAAACACTTATTCGGCCAATGGGCATTATGTAATATGCCTAATACAATTATTCTTTTAATAGTGCACCTGTGCACTTTTTGATACAATTTCCTCGGTTTGTAATACGTTTAAACTTTAATAGCTTTTGGTGGCCCTTCTGGCCCCTCACCCTGATATGTTATTTCTTAGTCTTGAACTTTTTGTTGCTGTTTTCTGGTTTTCGCTCTTTTTCCTTTTGTGAGACTCGGTTTCCGGGTCTCGGGAATTTTGACAAGTGGACTTTATTTCTTAAGTCCCCAAGTCCCCAATACTCGGATTTTTGTGTTTTTAAGCTTAATAGCTAAACAATTTGCTGCTTTTCTCAAATTCCCAAGTCCCCAAGGCCCGAATTTCCGAGTTTAGGGATTTGTAGTTTTCAAAAAAGCAAATTGTTTTTGCTAAGGCCCAAAACCCAGAGTTACTCACATAGGTTTGAAGTTATGCTTAATATATTGTGAGTTTCCGGCTGTTAACCTTGTACTCTGCATAACTTGTGGTTTGGATGACCCTTTTGATCCTCTTTGTTGTAAGCCGGCTTTCGCGTGGATATTCAATGCTGCTATAACTTTATAAAAACAGGGTCAGACAAGTCCCATTGGGCATCATGACTGATTGTGATTATATGTTAGCAAATAATGCCACATTTCTGCGAGTCACATCAAGCTTAAACAAGAGAAATCAAGAAAAATTGGCTCTATTGTCCGACTATAAGATTGTAACCGTACTTATTGCAAGTAATCGGTCCTTATAACTTAATGGCATCGTGGCCGGGTCTTTGAGTTTGCAACTGTGCTATTCAAGCAATCAGCCCCCAAGACCTATATATGCAATTTTTAGGAAATATAAAACTAATGTACTACAAGCAAACAAATAATACTTATGTGATAAAGTAAAAAACAGAAAGTAACAAACATAAATACAAAAACTTAACAGAAACAAACAAGGAAGAAACAATATCATGGTTTAACCATCTCTTTATTGATATGAGAAAAGTTAGGTCAGCAAGCCGCCTCATTAAAAACCCTCCAGTCCCCTTAGGTACCCTGGATAAGGAAAAGAGTGCGTCTGAAACCTGCTGCCTGTTACATCGTGTAATTCAACTTGTAAACCTAGTCTATTCTAGGTATAGTAGGGACGTAGCTGAGCCACGTTCCATGGTCTTTCTCTTTCTTGCATTGATGAAGTGGTATGAGCAGTGTCATTGACATTATCCGACTCTTCCCTTGCATCCACCAAGTAATATGATCCATTGTGCAAATTCCAGCTTATGATGAACGGTCCTTCCCATGGTGGAGATAACTTGTGCTTTCCCTCTTTTGACTGTACCAAGCGCAGTACCAGGTCCCCCTCCTGGAAGACCCGGGTTTTGACTCGCCGACTATGGTATCTCCTCAAATCCTGCTGATATATGACTGATCTCTCCAAGGCTTGTTCTATGTGTTCTTCTAACATATCCACGGCATCCTGCCGGGTCTTCTCGTTTTCCACCTCAATGTAAGCCGACACTCGGGGCGAGTCATGAACAATATCACTCGGTAATACTGCCTCTGCGCCATAAACCATGAAAAACAGGGTCATCTGAGTAGATTTGTTAGGTGTGGTGTTAATTCCCCAAACCACTGATGGTAACTCCTCAACCCATGCTCCAGCAGCTCTGATGCACGGGACTCACAGCCGTGGTTTTAATCCACGAAGTAACTCCTGATTTTCCCTCTCCACCTGTCCATTGGCTTGTGTATGGGCCACCGAGGCTATGTCAAGGCGGATGCCATTGTTTCCACAGAATTTCTCCATCTCACCTAAGGACATGTTGGTTCCATTGTCCGTTATTATGCTGTGGGGGTATCCAAACCGGTAGATAATCCTTTTCAGGAACTTGACTGATATGACTGCTTCGCAATTGGTGACTGGCATAACTTCAACCCACCTAGTAAACTTATCAATAGCTACCAAAAGATGAGTCTTTTTGCAAGGTGACATGTGGAAGGGGCCCACCATATCCATCCCCCAAACATCAAACGGCCATGTTAGCGGGATTGTTCGCAACTCCATAGCCGACACATGGGTTTGGCGAGCGTACCTTTGACATCCATCGCACCTTGCCACCAAGCGCTCCGCGTCTGCTAAGGCCGTGAGCCAGAAGAAACCGTGTCGATATGCTTTGGCCACAAGGGATCTTATGGAGGCATGATGCCCACAATCACCTTCATGGATCTCCTTCAAAATCTGTCGGCCTTCTTCTGGTGCTACACAGCGCAAAAAGACTCCTGCTGCACTTCTTTTATACAACTCCCCATTGATAATAGAATAGCCCTTTGCTCGTCTCAGAATTTGCCTTGCTAAAACTTCCTGTGGTGGTAACTCGCCCCGTGATAGGTAAGCAAAAAATGGCTCTGTCCACTCGGGAACAACACGTACTGTGGCCACGAGCTCCAAATCCGGGTCTTGGTTAGCCACCTCTTCCTCGGACTCGGTTTTAACAGATGGCCGCCATAACTTGTCCAGGAAAACGTTGGGTGGAACCGGCTCTCTGCGCGAACCGAGTCTTGCGAGCGCATCTGTTGCCTCGTTCTTTCGTCTATCAATATGTTCCACCTCATACCCGGAAAAAGACCTGGCAACCCTGTCCACCTCTCTGCGATATGCTGCCATTGTTGCATCTTTTCTATCCCAAGTTCCTGATACCTGTTGTACCACCAGTCCGAATCTCCATAGCACCGTATTCGCCTGATGTTCATCTCCTTTGCTACTCTCAAACCATGTAACAATGCCTCATACTCGGCCACGTTGTTGGAGCAATCGAAGTGAATTTGCAACACGTAGCTCAATTTGTCTCCTTTGGGTGATGTGAGTACCACCCCAGCTCCTGATCCCTCGTACTGCTTAGAACCATCGAAGTGCATCACCCAAGACTCGGAACTTGGTACCATTGTGGGCATGCTTGTGCGAGTCCAATCATTGATAAAATCAACTAAGGCTTGAGATTTGATTGCAGACCTGGGCTCGTAGTTGATGTGATAATCTCCCATCTCGATGGCCCACTTGGCTATTCTACCTGTCGCGTCTCAATTTCTGATAATATCCGCCATTGGTATAGAGCTAACCACTGTTATGGGGTGTTCCTGAAAATATGGTTTCAATTTCCGACTGGCCATGAAGACCCCGAAAACTAACTTCTGCCAATGTGGGTAACGCTGCTTTGTTTCCGATAGTACCTCGCTCACATAATAAACCGGGCTCTGCACCGGGTGATCCTTTCCATCCTCTTTGCGCTCAACAACGACCACTGCACTGACCGCCCGAGGCCCGGCCGCAACGAATAGTAACATGGGCTCTTTAGGGCCCGGAGCAGCCAGAATCGGTGCCTCAGATAATTGCTTTTTTAGGGCTTCAAACGCCTCATCCGCCTCTTGGTCCCAAACAAATTTGTCGGTTTTCCTCAAGAGCCGGTATAAAGGTATCGCCTCCTCTCCAAGCCTGGATATAAACCGGCTTAATGCTACTACACATCCTGTAAGTTTTTGAACATGCTTCAGGCCTTCCGGCTTTTTCAGATTCTGAATAGCTTTGATTTTGTCCGGGTTTGCCTCAATTCCTCTCTCGGAAACAATAAAACCGAGTAATTTTCCTGCTGGAACTCCAAATACACACTTTGTGGGGTTAAGCTTCATCTGATATCTTCTCAAATTCCTGAAAGTTTCCTTTAGGTCATCACTGAATGTTTCTGCCTTCCTTGTTTTGATCACCACATCATCAACATAAGCATGAACGTTGCGTCCAATCTGATCCTCAAAACACTTCTGAATACACCGCTGGTACGTTGCACCAGCGTTTTTCAGTCCGAAAGTCATGGTTTTGTAACAGAAAGCTCAAAAGGGAGTTATAAACGATGTTTTCTCCCAATCTTCCTTCTTGAGTTTGATCTGATGATACCCGGAATAGGCATCCAGGAAACATAATAGGTTGCTTCCAGCCACTGCATCTATAATCTGATCTATCCTTGGAAGGGCAAACGGATCCTTTGGGCAATTTTTGTTGAGACTCGTGTAATCTATGCACATCCTCCACTCGTTACTCTTTTTCATCACTAGAACCGGATTTGCCAACCAATCCAGGTGAAAAACCTCCATGATAAAGCCGGCTGCAAGTAGCCGAGCTATCTCTGCTCCTATAGCCTTTCTTCTTTCCTCATTCATTTTTATCAGGCCCTACTTCACGAGCCGATACTTGGGATCAACATGCAAACTGTGCTCAGCTAACTCGGTTGGAATACCCGGCATGTCGCTAGGCGTCCAAGAAAAAACGTCTTGATTTGCACGAATGAACTCTACGAGTGCCTCTTCCTGCTTATTGTCTAGGTTAGATCCTATAGCAATTTGCTTGGAGGGATCACCCTCGACAAAAGCCACCATCTTGGTGTCCCGTGCTGCTTTGAATTTTGCTCTCTCATCCTCCATATTCGGTCTCTTCAACGTTGTTCTATCATCCGGGTCTACCTGGGACCGATAATACTTGAGCTCTTCCTTCCTGCAAGCCTGTTCTGCCATTGCCGCGTCTCCTTCGTCACACTCAGCTGCTATAACCCGGTTACCATGTATAGTAATGGTTTGCTTGGAACCTGGGATTTTTATCTGTAGGTATACGTAACACGGTCTGGCCATGAACTTGGCGTAAGCCGGTCTTCCAAACAACACATGATAAGGGCTGCGCAATTTGACCACCTCGAACGTGAGCCACTCCACTCGGAAATTATCCTTTGATTCTCCAAAAGAAACCTCTAGGGTTATCTTTCCTTCAGGGCACGCCGAGTGACCCGGCACAATCCCATGAAAAACTGTAGAACTTTTCTGCAACTGAGACTCCTTGAGCCCCATGCGTAAGAAAGTTTCCCAATATAAGATATTGATGCTACTTCCGCCATCCATCAGAACCTTTTTCAGCTCGTAGCCATTGACCTGTGGCGCAACCACCAAAGCTAACACACCCGGATGTTCTATTGTTTCCGGGTGATCCCTTCTGCTCCATGTTACCTCTTGATCCGACCATCTCAAGTATCTCGGAACAGCCGAAGAAACCGAGTTTACTGCTCTTTTAAGTATCTTTCTATCTTTTTTGGAAGTCCCTGTAGTATGAACGTGGTACTGCTCCAACTGCTTCGGGTTAGCTTGGAAACCTCCAGCACCTCCCTGATTATTACCCGGATTACCACCTCCTGGGTTGCCAGCTGGGGGTGGTCCGTTGCCCGGGTTTCCACCCGGACCCGGCCCTCCTCCCCGGCCTGCACCTCGCATGGCCTTATTTATTTCCTCGTTCTTCCATCTTTGTAGAACCACGCACCAATGAATGATTAGCCGGCCTACCGTTCTTGCTATGTCGCGGACACGACATCCTGAAGGCCTCTAGATGATTAGCCGGCCTTGGTGGTCCTTGGTAATTTCCTCCACTAAAGTTTCCTCCGTTGAAATTTCCCTCTGCCCTGGGTCTTGCAAACCCGGCCTCTGTATTGGCGACAAACTCGGAAGTTCCCTCATACAGGCGCTTGTGCTGGTTATTTCCATTATTTCCTCCATTGTTACCCGGCGCAGTCCCATTGCCGGGTCTCCCGCTGTTACTTGCGTTGGCTTTCATTTTCTTATCATCAACATCCTCCTCTGTGGTATCTGTGGCGGCGTGTTTATTGCACGCATCCATCAATTCTCCCATTGTAACCTCCGAAGCGTGCCGACTAGATTTCATGTGTATCAGCTTTTGCACTAAGGGTATATACTTGCATGTTTTCGCCATAGCCTGTAATGCATCCTTTGGTTGAATATCCGTGGACGAGTGGAGAATTTCCATAACCCGGCGCACCCAACTGCACGCCGACTCTCCCTTCTTCTGGACACATCGCTCTAGATCATCGATCGTAAATAACTTCCTGCATGTTCCATGAAAGTGCTTGATGAAGGCCGTTTTCAGCTCACTCCATGAATTGGCGGATCTCTCGGGTAGGTTATTGAACCATAACTTTGCTGCTCCCTCTGACATCATTAAGTACATAAATTTGGCTTGAAGATTTTCAGATGCGTTGCGAATTGACATGGCCATCTCATAACTGCTCAACCAGGTTTCTGGATCCATGGTCGGCCCATAATTAACCACTTTACCCTGTTTCTTGAACTTATCCGGGTAAGGCTCAGCCCTAATGGCGTCCGACAAACACTTAGGCCCGGCAAGATTTGCCGGTACTGGCCTCACCCGGGAAACGTGCGATCCTGCGGCCGGTACAGCGGGGTGTGCAACCGCTACTGGCCCTCGTACCGCAGACACGGCCGTTGCACGCCTGGCTCGAGAACTGTCCATGATAGCTTGTGCTGCTGATGCTGCGGGCACAACCGGACCACGAGGAGGAGGCGGCATTTGCTGCTGCTCTGCCCTCCGTTGTGCCGAACTTGTCTGAATATTGCCGGTATTCCCGTTCTGCCGGCTAACATATGGTGTTCCATGCATTCCACTCCTATTATCCGGGTAATTGGCATGCTGAGCCACTGCTGTGCGTAACAGGTATATCGCCCGCCGGGTCTCCTCTGTGTGGGGTGACTCTCTTACGGGGATGCGATCAAGTGCCAATGTTGCTGCATATACATTATCCATGGGGTTGTTGAAGTGACCTGGTGGAGTATGAAATCGTGATGGGGGCAGTGGTACTGTATTGCCAGCAGCAATACCTGTCTGCAACGTGGGTAACCCGGCCTGTACGTTTGCCGGCTGTCCTCCCAGGGTCGCAGGCTGGTGTCCGGTTTCCTGATTCACAGCCGGAATTGGTTGATCCTGAGGTGTAATGAATAGTGCGGCCGGGTGTATAGTTCCACCCGTTGCCGGTAATCTCGATTGGTATCTCTGATTGTGCATCCTAGTCGACTGAACCTGGAGCCGGTTCTCCAATTCTTCCAGCTCGCGCTGGCGCGCGGCTATCCCTTGCCTCTCGGCTTCCACATCTCTCCTCTGCTGATCCAGTGCACGGCGAGCCACATCCAGATCCGCAGCACGTGCCGCCGCGTTTTCTGGGGTTATCACCATCGCTAGCACCGTGGGATCCAAGATCAGGTTATTGCTGAACAGAGCCGGATTTCACGGATTTGAAGGACCCGCTCCTGGCGTTCTGTTTGCCATAAACCCAAACATGTTTCTCCGCTGCTCGCTTTCTGCAGTACGGCTGGCGACTGATGCCGATTCTCCGTCGACCCGGGCTATGATCGGGTTTCCATCAACCGGATTTTGCTGCTGGGCCAGCCCTCGCGCTGCTCCGACCGCGGCCGTAGTCACGTCCCCCTGATTGAGATTAGTTGCAGGGGCCGTGTAGACCGCGACCTGGCGCGCGATGCCTGGTGAAGATTTGTATTCTTCCTCATCACAACTATCCTCCTCGTACCGGTCCTCCAGCAGGTGCAGGATGGACTCGGTATCATCTTCTCTCATGACCCGGCCACCCTCTTCGTGGTGGGCTCTTCTACCGGATCTACTGTCCCGACCGATTCTTCCCCGTCCGACTGAACGCAGGTCGCTTCTCCTGACACAGAATCATACTCAACATCATCAAGAAAAGAACCGGACGTACGTACCATGCCGACGAAGACGTTGACCCGGCCGATTGTGACGATAGACCCGGTTTCTAGCTTATCCGACTCTGGTCCCCAACCAAAGTCGTCCACCATCTTCTCTCCTTCGGAGTTGGTGTAGATCTCGCCAATGACGAGGTTCGTCATGCTTTCCCGAGCTTCTCCCGTGATGTAAACACCCTTGGACGTGAGCCCCACGGCGGGCGCCAACTGTCGTGGGATAATCACGGCAAACGTTACCGGGGTTAACTTATCTTGGGGCAATTCGACTCTGGTGTTTGGGAGAGGGTTTAGCTTAGGGGAAATCATGCTATCAATCAATCTGGTAGCTCTGGCAATCAAGTCGCTGAGTCTCCGATCTAAGGTTACAAATATCAACTCTCGTATTACAGGGATACTTGAATATCTGGTGAAGCTCTCTTTTCCTAACCCTAAGCGCCGGCTTATATCTTACCCGGCCCCCTGGCTTCCTGTACAAGGCACACTCGGAATCCTACCCGGTAACCGCACACAAACCCTAAGTTTCCTAATAGTAACCCCAAAAGCCGGGTTACAAGGCCGACGCTCCTTCTTGGGCCTTCTAGAAACTCCTCTTCCTTGAGCCGGATCTTGCGCGATTCTCTTTGGGCCGGGTTACACCTTGACGTTAGCCTACCGGGTTATCATCCCTCCATCAAGCGGCTTTGATGGAGAATTTCTTGGGCTTCGGAGCAGGATCCTCGGTGTCAGTGGCACTATCAATAGAGGGAGAGTTGGGACTCTCTAGAGGCATATCAGTGAGAGCCCTCTTGGAGGATGGTAGTGTTGCATCATGGGACGGACCATTGAGAGGGAGACATGTGGGAGTGTGCATAGCATAGTTGGAAACAAGAGCAGCCGAAATCTTGGATTCAAAAAGGATTTTAAGATATTGTCCATATATGAGAACCTTGTGCTCACGAATCACTGTCCGCATCTCATTCCACATATAGTCCATTATATCTATCTTCTTATTGAACCTCTTCTCTCCCTCAATGTGAGAGAAGAGATCGACAACTCATTTCCGAACTTCTCCCTTTTGACCAAAGTTAACATTGAGAGTGTTGTGGGGGATGGTATGAGTGACATACCAAAAGTCGGTGAAGTATGCAGACTTGGGAATGTATTTGGTCACAATCCCTGGAGGATAATAGTGGCGGATACCTTTAGCATCCCTCATAAGACGCTTAGTTTCACAGTGGATCCGGATGGAGACCATAGGGGAGAAGGGTACGTAGCTCCTCAAGTCCAAGAAGGCCGACAAACTCCCCAAGCGTGGCGGTGCACTGGATACCACCACTCATCCAAGTCATTGTCCTAGGCCCTTCGGTGGAGAAGAATACGGTAGAATAGAATTCCCGAAGAAGCTCAAGAGCAAAGGGGCAACCAATCTTCATGAGTTCACTTATGACATGGAAATCCATCATCTCCATAACCTCTGGCCATTTCTCTCATCCACATCAAAGTAATGTTGTGACACAAGGGGGTTCTTCAGAGAGAAAATGGAGAACTCACATAGCTGCTGATGCATTTGGCAATAAAACATGTTGTCCTGCAAGTTTGCTTCCCAAAAGCACATGGATTGAATTTGGACCGAGATTCCTCAAACACGGCTCTGGGAAGCTTCTTCCAAGATGCATGCACTGGTTCCACAGTATTCGCTGGGAGTTTCTTTTGTTGACGAGGAATAGAGCAACAAGCGGTTGAAGCATTCTTTTTCTTGCGAGCATACCTCTGCCTCGGAATTTGTCTTGAGACTGATCATCCCTACCTATGATATGAATAGCATAGGTACGCGTATGCAAAATAAGTGTACATGGTCAAGAAAAAAAATCCTATGTGTGTGGGAATGAAAATTAGGAACAACCTAGGAGTGGTAAGGGAGCATAACTTTGGTGAGTATGAGTATGTGTGTATGGGATTCAAGCACCAAAACTATACTAGCTAGCATCACGAGATTTCCCTGGAAGAGTTTGTACTACAAGTTGGTGAATGGAATAGCACATGAACATGAACCCTAGATGAAGAACTCACAAATCCCAAAAAGGATATCTAAATGTAGAGAAAGAGGGGATTTGAGAGGGAAAAGACCAAAAAAATACCCGAAGACGACATCCTTGCCCTAACTTGGCGGAGGATGAACCTAGGACTTCAAGGGGGTAGATATCCCTAGAGAACCAACAATAGAGTGGAGAGGCTCCAAACTTCCACCAATGAAGAATCCTTGTGGATGGGTGGAGAGATTAGAGAGGGCCCCTTCAGATCTGTGGACTTAGGGGAGTAGAGAGAGGCTAGGATGGTGGGGGAGAGGTGGTGCAATGGAGGAGGGAGGCTCCCATGGGGGATTTCGTGGCTGGGGAGTTGGGGAAGAAGGGGTTATGTAGAAACTGCCCCCACCCCCTCCACCCCCCGTGCGCCTGTTGAAGTGGTTGTCGAGGCTGGCTGGCCAGGCCGGGGCGAGACCGGCGACCAACCCGAACCAGCCGACATCCATGTCGGCCCCAGGCCGGTTTTTCTACTCCGATTTTTTTTAGTTCTCCCCCATGATCCCAACTCCAAAATTGTTTATACCCCAAATTTAAATGTTTTCCAACCACATGAGTTACCACACTGTGTTCTAAATTTTGCACCGGAGTAAAACTTTGACCATGTACAAATATAAGTGCGATACTTAGAGGAGAATGGAGAGAAACTTATGGACACATGGGAACAAATTGTTAGCATGATGAGTTCCTAGGCATATCCAATGGATAAAGATGAAAGCTTGACTTAAACAACATTGGATGTGATTTGGAGCAAGAAAAGAAAATATGCACGTAAAAAGACAAATCATCAAAACCAAAATCCCTTGATAGGGGTGGTGGCCGTAGCCACCGTGTATGAGTATGCCCGAAATGACACCGCAAAAGATATATCTTGGGCGCATTGTCAAAACTCATCATTGAAGCACATTATGTCATTCAAATGACCATTATGCCTGATTTGTTTATTTATGCATTATAGGAGTAGTGTTGACTCATTAATTGAGCTACACTCCCCCTATGTCTATGGCGTACATCTCAGAACCAAATAGAGTCTAGTACATGTGTGTATGCAAAATTTACAATCAACCGAAATTGCTTGCACATAAGATATTGAGCTCACTCCTCAATTGCTTGAATCTCTTCTCATCTAGAGGCTTGATACGTCATAAAACGTATCCATAATTTCTGATGGTCCATGTTGTTTTCATGCCATATGCTACATCTTTCCTTTACACTTGATGACAGTTTTATTGATTTACTGGGACTAACCTATTGACAAGATGCCACAGAGCCAGTTCCTATTTTCTGCTGTTTTTAGTTTCAGAAAAGTTGTTCTATAAATATTCTCGGTATTGGACGATTTGAAGCCGAGAAGTCTTAGAATTCCCGGAGGATCCACAGAGTCGAAAAGAGAACAAGAGAGGGGCAGAGGGTCGTCCACACCATGGGTGGGCGAGGGTCCCCCTGGCCGCGCCTAGGGGCGGTGACGAAGGGATGGACCCTGGACCTATCGAGTAAGGATACCCGGTCCAAGGCCCAGGACCTGAGCCCAAGAAGAGATGTCGTATACTATTCTAGAAGGCCCAGTTGAAGCCCACCCGCATAACCTTGCGGGTCAAGTTAGGAAACTTGTAACCGACTTTAGGTTAGGGTTTGAGTCCCCCCCCCCCCCGGGTACGGTTTGAGACCTAGCCACCTATATAAGGCCAGGAGAACCACCAGGAGGGGACAAGCAATACCGCACCACCAAGCCTTGAGATCGAGATCATACTCTCGACTTGAGCAACCCCACATTATAACCGATCTACTCGTGAATACAGATCGACAGAAGCAGGAGTAAGGGTTTTACCTCTACGAGGGCCCCGAACTTGGGTAAATCGTGCCCCCTCTTTAGCCGACGATTGTCACCAGCGCCCACAGGTTCTCCTAATTGAAACCCTATGGGTTCACCCGATGAACTTGTTGAGATGCAGATTCGAAAGGCGGTGTGGCCCCCCTGCTTGCCCACCGATGTTGCCCTCTCTTCTATTTAGTCTCCTCGAAGGGTTAACCCTAAACACCCGAGCCTTTTCCATTAAAAAGATCCGCAGTCGCCGTCATCGTCAACCCTATTTTGGGAGGGCTCTAGAGCTCTCCCAGGCACCCTGCCGAGAGGGGGAATCGTCACCGGAGGGCTCCACACCACCATGCCCGCCTCCGAAATTATGTGTGAGTAGTTCATCCTTGGACTATAGGTCCATAGCAGTAGCTAGATGGTCTTTCTCTCCTCTTTATGCCTCATGTTTAGATCTTGTGAGCTGCCCTACATGATCAATATCATCTTATTGTAATGCCTCATGTTGTGTTTGCTGGGATCCGATGAATATTGAATGTTATCTCTCTTGATTATCAATCTATCATGTTCTTTTCATGTGTATGTTATTTATGACCTTGCATGCTCTCTGTTGTTAGTAGATGCTCTGGCCAAGTAGATGCTAGTGACTCCAAGAGGGAATATTTATGCTCGATAGTGGGTTCATGACTCCTTTGCATATGTGCTCGAGTGACAGAAACGTGACGGATGGAGGATGTGTCGTTTCCATTAGAGAGAAAACAACAATGTTTACATTACACACTTTGCTTACTGCGATTATCTCTTGCTTGCAACTTAATACCCAAAGTTTGCTCGGATGACATTCTGAGGGTGGATTATTAGTCATAGGTTCAGTTGGATGACGGTCTATGTATCTTATTGTAATACCCGCATGAATTCCATAGTAATCATCATGTCATGCATATGCACTACGGTGCAACCTTTATATATGTCAATTACCAGCTGTAATTTGTTTACCACACATGCTTTCTATATGTCTTGGGAGAGACACCTCTAGTGAACTGTGTACCCCGGTCCATTTTCCTCATACTGATAATACAACCACTGCAATCTCTATTTTCATACCGTTGCTACTGTTTAAGTACTGCCATCGCTGTTCTCTTTCATCTACTGCAAACAAATATTATTTTCCACAAGGTACGTTTAACCTCTTTGTGTTAAGAAAAACGGGTGAGATTGACAACATCACTGCTTCGTTGGGGCAAAGTGATTTTATTGTGTTGTGTAGGTTCCACATTTCTTCTGAACCGGTGGTGCACCATGCCACCTCAGCTACATCAACCTTCGAAAGTGATTTGTTTCTCCTACTGGTTGATTAAACCTTGCTTTCTTTCTGAGGGAAACTTACTGCTGTGCTCTTCATACCTTCCTCTTGGGGTCTCCCAACGAACGTGTGTTACACGCGCATCAAGGCTTTGTGAGGATGTCGGCAAGTTGATCTTTGGTGTTGACATAGGAAAGTGAGATATCTCGATTGGCCACATGATCTCGAATGAAATGATACCGATTCTCAATATGCTTGCTCTTGCCATGAAGTACCGTATTGTGACCAATCTTATAGAACTCTCATTGTCACATAGAAGAGGCATTGTCTTAATATTAATTCGAAAATCCTTAAGGCATCAGCTCATCCATAAAAGTTGAGAGCAACAACTAGCGGCAGAAATATACTCCGCTTCCGTGGAGGAGGTGGCAATACAATTTTGCTTCTTGGAAGACCAACACACAAGTGACCTACCAAGAAATTGGCAAGCACCCGAGGTTGATTTTCTATCCACCTTGTCACCTCCCCAATCCGCATCCGAATATCCCACAAGATCAAAAGTTGTATTTGATGGATACCAAAGACTATGTTTGAGAGTGCCAACCAAGTACCTAAGAATCCTCTTGACCGCAATCATATGGATTTCTTTGGGGTTAGATTGAAATCTTTCACACAAACCCACACTAAACATAATATCTGGTCTAGATGCACAAAGATAAAACAAAGATCCAATAATAGAGTGATAAAGTTTTGGATCAACCGGTATACCTTCGGGATCCATTGTAAGATTTACGGTTGTTGACATTGGATAACCTAGTGTCTTGGCATTAATCATATCAAATTTCTTGAGCATGTCTTGATTGTATTTTGCTTGACAAATAAAAGTTCCTTCATAGTATTGCTTGATCTCAAAACCGAGAAAGAACTTAAATTCCCCCATCATAGACATCTCAAACTCACTTGTCATTAGTTTGTCAAATTGGTCTACAAAACTCACATTAGATGATCCAAATATAATATCATCAACATATACTTGGCATACGAAGAAATGTCCATCTACACTTTTGGTAAAGAGTGTGGGGTCAATTACCCCAAGTACGAAACCACGATCCACTAAGAACTCCTTTAAATGATCATACCAAGCACGTGGGGCTTGTTTGAGGCCATACAAAGCCTTATGGAGGAAGTAGACATGGTTAGGATACTTGGGATCCTCGAACCCCGGAGGTTGTTTAACATATACCAATTCATTTAGAGGTCCATCTAGAAAAGCACTTTTAACATCCATTTGATGCAAGATGAAATAATTACTAGTGGCAAATGCAAGTAATATACGAATGGATTCAAGTCTAGCTACGGGAGCAAAAGTTTCACCGCAGTCAGGTCCTTCAACTTGAGAGTAGCCTTGAGCAACCAATCGAGCATTGTTGCGAATCAATAGAGACATACTTTGTTTCTTTCAAAATTATGGAGATCTTCATGCATAGCTTGAACCCAATCTTCATCTCCAAGAGCATCATATACTTTGATAGGTTCAAAATAAGAGACATATGAGTGAAAACCACAAAACTTGGGAAGTTGACCATGAGTAGACACACTTCTTCCCAAGCCACCAATAACATTCCTTTGGTGATGAGAACCTTGACACAATTTTGCGGATTGACGAGTCATGATACGAATTAGTGTATCATATGGATTCTCATTTGTAGGACACTACTAGGGAAAAGGCTACCACAGGCAAACCAAATTAGGCTACCGCAGGCGAATATGCGTTCGCCTGGGACCACGTCGCCAGCGGTAATGACTTACCGCAGGCGAACAGCAAAATGCGCCTGGGGTAGCTTGACATACCCCAGGCGAACGTGCCCTGTGCGCCTGGGGTAAGCCTTTTACCTGAGGCGAACAGGCAATGTGCGCCTGGGGTACATATTCGCCTGGGGTACGATTTCTTATTCGCCTGGGGTATGGTTTTGCTGTGTCAAAAATAAAAGAAACGAAAATAACAGAATTACAACAAATTGACAGTAATAAATATGAAAATGACAGCAAAATAACAGAAATATTCTCGATCATCACCAAATAGTCTCGATCATCACCAAATAGTCTCGAAGCAAATAGTTTAGTTACAAGCATAGTTCAAACACTAGGAGTATAGTCCAAACAAATCGATAGTTTAGTTATCTAGACACAAGCAAAACAACAAGTAGCATCAACACTAGCTAGGAGTATAAGCACGGCGATGGCGAAGGTGGTCATCCGGGCCCTCGTCTTCTCCGTCTTCTCTCTCGCTAGGTAAGTGGCGTATCGAGCTTCCGCCTCCACCATGGCATTGGTCCCAGTCGTCGTAGACTCCGGGAACCCTACCGACATACACAACATTACCATGTCATCTGTGCATAGGACAAAAATACGAGTTTAGCATCGAAAGTGATAATAGACCGCAAATAACTATCAAAAAATAGAAGCATCAAGGTTTACGAATAAAACACGACAAATAAAGGTCTAAAAGTTATATGATGCAATTGTATACTAACATTTTGTCAATCCTATAGTCTCGGCGGGAACGGACGAACGCCTTGTAGCGTGTTGAATGTCCGGGTGTCACGTTGCTCTCGTAGGTGTGCTTCTATGTCACGGTTGCTCGGTGGTGCGTGGCCGTGGAAGAACAAGCCACCCCGAGTGATGACATCCGACGAGAGTATCGTGCAGATCCTCCGCTGGATGCGACGGAACTCAGCCCGCACATATTCATCGGGGGTGTTGGCCATCTTTGTGGTCAGGTCTCGGAGATCACTTGGTAGATGGGCCTGTTGGGCATCCTTTAAGTACTCCCTCATCTGAAAGATGACATACCAAGCTTCCAACTCAGATTCTTGCTCCGATTGCTTGAGGCAGGGGAAGTTTGTTACGTGGGTGCACACGTAGGAGCCTCGGACTATTTTCTCATTTTTTAGGGGCTTGCCTAAATCGGCGGCAAAGCCGTTGAGGGCACTATTAAGAACAACTCTTATGTCGGTGTAGTCCTTCTGCACCGCCCTACCCGCATCGAGATAAGTGCATTGTGACCAATGCGGTTCCATGACGATGAGTACGCATCCTCCGTTTCTGCGCAGAACATTTCGAACCAGCCATCAATATCATCAATCGGAATACTAAGGAGATTCTAGAAAGAATGTAACGACGTGAAGCAGAGAGGACTACTTACTTGGGAAAGTATGGCATGAGAATGGCGTTCTTATCCTTGTTATCTATCAAAAAACCTGTTATGTAAGTCGTGATAAGAACTTGGTCCGCATGTGACCGCAAGTAGTCCTCATTCATGTAGTAGGGGTCCATAATCGCGATGTGCGGGGTATTCTCCATGACCATATCGTGCGCCATGCTGAGCGATACCAGGCGGACAATGCTTCGGTCGAGCTTACCCAAGTGGAAGACCCTGAATATGTCTTCGTATCTGATGAAGAACACCTCTGCGGGATTTGAATCCACAAAGCCCACGGATCGGGGCACCTTGACCACGTATAGCGGGTAGGAGGGATGTTTCTCACGTAGAAGTTCATTCTCTTTGAAAAAAATCCCGTCGTGGATGGTCCTCATGTCACCACCCATGACAGCGACAACCTCTGGCGGCAGCATCGGCTCACCTATCTCATGCACCTTCCTCCACGGGACGGCGGGCGGCAAACGGTCCAGGACTCGGGCGGCCGCTGGCTGGCTACTAGAGGAGGCCCCACCTTTCTTCTTCTTGGCTACCGTCCTCTTCCGATTCTTCTTCGGCCTCAAGCAGATGGGAGTGCCGCTTTGTTTTACCGCCTCTGCGGCCGTAGCACGGAGTGTATTCCGGGTAACCAGCGTAGGCTGTGGAGCCGTAAAGGCCGTCTGCTCCTCGGGAGTTTCTTGGGAATAGGTTAGCTTCTTCTGGATATCCGGTTTTCTGGTGGGTAACTCAGAAGAACCGCCCTCTCCGCCATCTACCTTCTTCTGGATATCAAGAGTTCTGGCGGGTAACTTCGGAGGAACCGGCTTCTCGCCATCCAACTGATTTATGAAATCGTCAATGGGAGCTAGTTCAATATCCATGTAGTCGTCATGGGTCTCATGCTCGTGATGTTGCTCGTCATTGGACGTCTCATGCTCGGGAGGAGGAGGATCCACCGGAGGTGGAGAGAGGACATTGCCATGTTGGACCTTGTCTTGTTGGCTTGCCGCGGGCGCAACCGGTGTAGTGGTGACGGTCATGGCTTGGCTTGGCGCCGACCCTGACGTCGTGTTCAGCCGAATAAGGGCTTTCGGCCATAGCAAGATTTGATTGTCCAGTTGGCCGAGATTCAGCTCGCTGTCGGCATCGGCGGGTTGATTAGGAGGATACAAGTTCTCGAATCCCGGTAGCACCAGATCGACGCGAACCCGAAGCTCGTTGTCCGGTATATCTCTGCAATGGTACTTGCGGGATAGTGGCTGCAAGATGCTCCCCTTTGCAACATTCTTCAACTCGCTGCCCACTTTTAGCAGGAAGGTGCATCCCGTCGCGTCAGCCTGCGATAACATGCATGGATAGGTCAGAGAGTAGGGTTATATTGAACTGGCTACAGCTTTTGAGACGGTCAATAATTTACCGTAAGGGCATTGAGCTCGGCTAATGTCGACGGACCACAGGTGATGGTGGGCTCGTCGAGCAACGGGGTGGTGGCCGCGCCGGACACGGCCGACGGTCCATCGGGGGCAGGCGCGTCGGGCACGGCCGACGGTCCATCGGGGGCAGGCGCGTCGGGCACGGCGGGGGCGACAGGCACGGCCGACGTCGACGAACCACCGGCGGCGGCCGCAGCGGGCACGACCAACATCGACGGTATGTTGAACGTCGGTAACGGCCCCTGTGAGCCCCCGGCGATGTAGCCACATATTTTTTTCAAATACGGCGGGGATGAGCGCATTCATCTTTTCCCCCACCGTTTTCTCAATCTTCTTCTCCATGTTTGTTTCCAAGTCATGGACCTTCTTCTTCAGCTCCTCCGTCTCCTCGCTCTTCTTCGCCGCCCGCGACTCCTTAGTGCTGGGCTCAGCCAAGCCATAGTTGGCGTGCTTCTTATTAAGTCCGCCGTCGGTGATACGGCCTAAGTGCGGCCTTTTCAGAGGGTCCTGGCTCTTTTCCTTGTTGTACCCCCTGATGAAAGGCTTATCCCACGCGACTTTGGCCGTCGACGTCTGCGACGAGGAAGATTGAAGTTGTTGTTCTTCTAGCTGCAGAAGCAACATATAAACGGTTTAGAATTGGTTTCGTACTAGAATGAAATCATGGACTTGATGATGATGAGTTGCATGAAATGGTAAATTTCTTACCACTAGCTTCTCAACATTCTTCACGCTATCGTCCGTGACCAAAATAACACCCTCCACCATCTTCGGGTCCGAGACAAGTTCCCCGGTCGGAGTTACTTTTCTGTACCTCGACCTCATGAATTTCTGGAATTGCGGGTCATGGGCATACTTGGCGTAAGGGTTCTCAATCCCTTTTTCAATGTAGGCCTGGTCCTCTTTCGCCCAAACTGTCTCCTTCCCGTCGTAGCCACGACAGCCGAGATTGTGGTGACCGATGTTCTTCGACGCTAGATCCTTCCCCCATTCCGTTTGATTCTTAGTGAAATCAAGCGACTCATTATTTAGGAAAGTCTTGAAGTCATCGGGCGTAATCCGTGGGAAGTGGCGATGGATCTCTTCGAATGGTTTCGATTCCCTAATCATCGCCCTCACCATAGTCTTGTAATTGCTCAGGGCTTTGGTGAATCTAGTGAGGGCGAGTTTGTTCACGAGGTTGCCCTTCAGATTCTCGTTGTTGTAGGGGGGAGGGAACTCGTACCGCGCGTGCAGCCTCGAGATGAGTTGGGCGCGCAGAGTTGGCTTCTTCTTGAGAGTCGGCTCGTTGACATTGACGACGTCTCGAAGTATCGCGCCAAGTTGGAGGAAGTACCCCTTCACAAGGTCCAATGGCATCAGAGGTGTGCCACTGGAAGGGTCCACCTCCGTGAATTTCTCTCGAACGGTGCGGACCTTGTTCGGAGCTCGCTTCCGACGCTTGTTTCCCGTCGTGCTGCTCCCTGAGGGACCCCCGGCGCCACTATCAGTGGTTTCCTCCTCGCCACCGGTGAGCCCGTCATCATTGTGGGGCTCGACATCATGGTCAGTTTGTGTCCGATCTTCCTCTTGCGACTCTCGAGCCATAAGGATGTAGTGGTCCAATAAATCCGGATCCGTAGTAGAAGAAGACATGCCCTAGCTAGCAGTAGACAAAACGTATACTGTTAGTCACCGGAAAAATTCGGCGTGACCTCGGCTATAAATGGTCATGCCGGAGTGCCAGAAATTCGCCGGAACGGAAATGAATCAACGTTCCGACAAAACATTGGCACTCAATGTACCTGCAACATAAATTGAATGCACACATGCATGGCCACAAAAATAGTTCCTTGCATTGCTGTCATCACATGGGACAAAAACTCCCAGGAAATTCATATATCATGCCAAAAAAACCTCCATATATATTGATCAAAGTAAAATACTGCACTTAATTAATAACAAATCACAGAGAATTCTAGCAGTGTCCAAAGCTTCAATGTTCTATTCACATGTAATTAGTAGGTGATTCAGCTAGTGTAAGAAATATAGCATTAGGTGATTCAGCTAGTGTAATTCTAGCAGATCGATTTCCACTATGAGCTAAACTACCAGAATCCAGAAATAATGGTACATGATCAATCAGATCCAGTTCTAGCTAAAGCATGTATGATGGAGTAGCAGCAGTAGTATGAGGGCGTTGGAAGAGGGGGGGGGCTGACCTGGGTTCGTCGTGGGCGTGGGCGACGGCGGCGTGGGTGACGACGGCCGGCGTGGACGACGACGATGAGAGGGACGGCGCGCGGCATGCTCCCGCTCCTCCTCCCCTGCTGCTCCCGCTCCTCCTCCGCTGCTGCTCCTGCTCCTCCTCCTGCTGCTGCTCCCGCTCCTCCTCCTCCTGCTCGACAACGACGACGGCGGCGTGCGATGAGAGCTAGAGACGACGGCGGCGTGCGATGAGAGCTAGAGACGACGGCGGCGTGCGGTTTGGGATCGATATGAAACGAGAGTTATATGCGGGTTGGGCGTTAGCAGAGCGAGGACTTACAGGCGCACAACGAGTGAAATGCGCCTGCGCTATACTTTACCCCAGGCGAACAGGCCGGAATACGCCTGCGCTAATGTTCGTAGCTATTCGTTATGCGCGGGCCCACAGAGCCATACCCCAGGCGCGTAACGTAAGAAATGCGCCTGCGCTAAACATTAGAACCGGTTTGTATCACAAACCGGTTCTAAAGGGTGTGTCCCCTGGGCCCCACCTACCTGCAGCAAATGGCCGCAGGCCTTTAGGACCGGTTTGTTATACAAACCGGTTCTAAAGGCATGCGGCCATTTGCTGCAGGTAGAGGGGGGCCCAGGGGACACACCCTTTAGAACCGGTTTGTGATACAAACCGGTTCTAATGTGTTTGGCTGGAGGCCCTGTTATGCGCGGGCCCACAGATCCATACCCCAGGCGCATGACCTAGAAAATGCGCCTGTGCTAAAATTACGCAGCCCCACCCCGGCCCGAGACACATCGAGCAATACGAATGCTATTAATTATATGGGGCTCCCCCACGTTGGTTTTCACTTAAAATTACATACATATATGAAAATTAACATGTGCAAAAATATTTAATATGTCGCATCGAGCGTAAATAGATTGATTTAGCGAGATACCGCAAGTGTTTCTCTCTGAAAACACATTGTACATAGTAGCTATTAGCATGTTATATCGCGAGTATTTCCCTCTCTCAACCTTTCGTCACAATCTTACTCTTGCCTTTCTTGGTCGATGTTGAATACGTGACCGCCATATTGTGACTTCTTCTTGTGAATGGAAGACCTGTCCTAGGTAGTGTGGTCCTGCTTCTTCTTGTGGTGTAAGGTGCATCGTCTTCACCGGGTTCTTCCATCATCGGGTCTCCGACTAAGCCGTCGAAGTCCTTCTCATCGGCGACTCCATCCATTCCGATGAGGGCCCTTTTTCCTCTTCTTACGACAACACGACTAGGCTTTGCCGGGTCGGTTATGAAGAAGCATTGCTCCACGTGCTTAGCCAATACCCAGGGCTCATTTTGCGCGGTGGGGTTCTTGGACTTGGGTTTGTTGGCTTCAGACATCGACATAGTGGTGAAATATTCGTCTTCTTTCGTGACGTTTGTAGCCCATCTGACATGGAACATCGGCAGCTTTACCCCAACGTAGTCAAGCTCACAGATTTCCTCGATCTTTCCGTAGTATCTTCTAATCTCTTCGCCCGTGTAAGATTCCATCGTTATAGACGAGTTTTCATAGTCGCTACTTTTGTCTCTTTCCTCCGTATAGAATGTGTACCCATTGATGTCGTATGCTTGATAAGTCATCAGATTGGGCGCGGGGCCATATGACAAGGCCAAAACAATTTTATCTTTCTGACATGTCATTGGCGGGGGACCGGCATCAATCTGCTTCTTGAACCATGTCGCGAAAGAGGAGTTGTGTGCTCTAAATATCTCATCTTCCGTCATCGGCCTGCGAGCACTGTTTTTTATCGCGGTTTTGTGCTCTTCTATCCAAGGGTCGACATCGTCGATGTGTTGTAACACTACTAGGTGGGCCCTTTCAAAGTCGGCTCTCCGACCACACGAGTCCATGTCCATTACCCTTTTGCCAGTGTTGTGGCCTACCCCCATGAACCTGTCAAGGTGCTTGTTTGCGGGCAAACCAACAGCTGGCTTCTCATCGCCTAGAAAATTCATGCAGAAAGAGATGCATTCTTCGGTGAGAAATCCCTGGACGATGCTTCCATCCGGGTGTGCCCTGTTACGAACGAATGATTTGATGATCCCGTTCATTCTTTCTAACGCCATCATGTTGTGCAAGAATGCCGGCCCAAGATTGGTGATATCGTCCACGATATGGACCAAGAGATGTACCATAATATCAAAGAAGGCAGGTGGGAAGTACATCTCAAGCTCGCATAGGATGGTGACGATCTCTTCCTGCAGCCTTCCGAGTTTCTTCACGCTTACTGACTTCCGAGTGATGACATCGAAAAAGTTACAGAGGTCAGTGAGCGTTTGACGGACGTGCGGTTCCATTATCCCTCTGATTGCAACCGGAAGTATTTGCGTCATCATCACGTGACAGTCATGAGACTTCATCCCGCTGAAGATTTTTTTCTCCGCGTCTAGGTATCTGCTTATCAGCCCCGCGTAACCTAAGGGAAATTTCACTCCGAGGAGGCATGTGAATATTTGCGCGAGCTCGTCGGGGCTTAGAGTGAAGCAAGAGGGTTTGAGGCGGTGAGTTTGGTGTTTCTTAGCCCTTTTCCGCTTGCGGTCGTCCATCTCCTCCACCTCATCCTCGTCCTCCTCCGTCTGTTCACGCGTAGAAGGCGGTAAGTGAAGCTCGCTCCTGATATTCAGGACCATCAGGTCGTATCTTGATTTTGGCCCGTCTTTGGTCTTATCTGGCATGTTGAACAGGGTGCCAAGCAAACTCTCACACACATTCTTCGTGATATGCATGACATCAAGGCAGTGAGGCACTCCGAGGATTGGCCAGTACCGCAAGTCCCAAAACACGGACCTCCTTTTCCATACCCCCAAGAGCGGTCCTTCTGGCGGAGGACACTTTTTCTCTCCTCTCTTCCGCTTTTGTACCTTTCCCGACGGAGGACACGTTTTCCAATTCTTCAATAGAGTATCAATCTCTTCTCCTCTTCTCTTGCGTGGAGGTAGATCAAGCTCATCTTTACCGTTGAACAGGTCTCCGCGCTTTCTCCACGGGTCGTTCAGTGGTAGCCACATTCGATGCCTCATGTATACGGTTTTAGAAGACCCGGGATCCTTGTGTAGCTGTAGAAACGGGGTAAATTCCATGCACCTGACACAAGCCTTGTGTCCATGGCACACCTGACACGCAATATATCCGTATCCGAGATAGTCCTGCACCGTCGTGATCAGTGCGGCTCTCATACCAAAAGTTTCTTCTTTGAAGGCGTCCCATGTTTCCACCCCTTCCTCCCACAACGTGTCTAGCTCCTCCTTCAATATCTCGAGATACAGGTTGATATCGCTCCCTGGCTGGGTCGGCCCTTGAATCAGCATAGTCATGTGTATGTACTTCCTCTTCAGACACAACCACGGGGGGAGGTTGTACATCCATACAAACACGGGCCAGGTGCTATGTTTGCTGCTCTGATTGCCAAACGGATTGAGACCGTCGGTGCTCGCACCAAGCCTGATGTTCCTTGGGTCGTTCCCGAATTCTTCATCGAATGCGTCTAATGCTTTCCACTGACGTGCATCCGAAGGGTGTGTTAGCACTGGTTTTTCAACACGTTCTGGATCGCTCAGCACCGCCTTCTTTCTGTCATCGTGCCAGCGCATGAGCTTTGCTTCCTTGGGGTCCACGAAGTACCGCTGCAGACGGGGAATGAGTGGAAAGTACCACACAACTTTCCTAGGAGCTTTCTTCGTCCCCCTCTTGTAACGATCAGCACCGCACACCGGACATTTTATCTGGTCCGCGTGCTCGTTACGGTAAATTATGCAGTCACGGACGCAAGCGTGGTATTTTGTGTGCGGTAAATCGAGGGGGCACACGATTTTCTTGGCCTCCTGTAGACTACTAGCACATGTGTTCCCTTCAGGTAAGTGCGTCTTTAGGTATCGCAGAAGATCGTCCATGCTTGTGTCGGTCCATCCGTGTTTTGCCTTCATCTCAAGAAGATCCAGAGCTACTCTCAAGCGTAACTCCTCCGTCCCGCGACTTGCGTCATATAACGGAGTTGCAGAGTCTATCTCTAGTTGCGTGATCTTAGATTTACGTCTGGCGTCGGTCGACGTGTTAGTGAGAAGAAGATCTTGAACATGAGGGTCCCGCACGACTGAAGTTAGCGGAGTGTTCATGTCCTCGTCTTCATGTTGTTGATCACCATGACTACCTTCTTCTTCATTATAGTCGTCTCCGTCGATAGCCTCTTCGTCCTCTCCATTGCCATGTTCAGACTCCTCCTGATCATCTTCACATGTCGCCGCCCAATTGGTCTCGACGTGATCATCGTCTTCATCATCATCCATCCACTTAGTGTGGCCCTCCATGAAACTATACCTGAGCAGGTGCTTCTCCATATTACCAGAATCTGGTTTGAACAAAGACCCCAGCTTGCATTTTTGACACGGACACTCTATCTCGGTGCGGTTCTTTCGATGCATCTCGGCCGTCGCGCGTCGCACGTACCTATGCACCACGCTTGTCCTCATCGCAATGACCATTGCTACAAAATGCAAGAGAGAGAGGTTTCATTAACTAGATCCGGTTTTCACGGAAAATTTCGGCATGACCTTCCTACAAAAGGTGTAATGCGGAGCGCCAGAAATTTTCCGAAAAGGAAATGAATCAACATTTCGGCAAAACATTGGCAACTCATCCTCATGGCAACACAATAAAATGAAAAAGAGAACGAATTCTCATCCACCGACCAATCCCACGCACCTATTAAGATGACACACAGTGCAAAATATATAGACGCGATGACGACGTCGAAGATCACCGGAGATACGACCGATAAGAGAGTGATAGATCTAGAAGTAGCTAGTGATGCATTTGTGGTGAGATCTAGTGTCCGGTTAGTAGATCTAGTGGAGAGATTTGGAAGAGGGAAAGTGGGGTAGCATACTAGCTAAAATATAACAAACATGATTGGTTAAATTAGCTAAAAATGGTGGAGGGGTGTGGGGGATTGAGCTAGGAGCACTAATGGCTCGAGTTTGGACTAGTGAGTGAGTGAGTGGGGTGGATAGGGGTGGTGGTGGGTGGCTGGCCGCACTTATATTGAGGACAAATATTACCCCAGACGAATATGGCATGGGATGCGCCTGCGCTAAGGGGTGCTACCCCAGGTGTTTCCTTATCCCAGGCGAACAGGGACGTCGTACGCCTGCGCTAACGGGAGCTACCCCAGTCCACTTTTTACCCCAGGCGCTTCTTCCTGGATTCGCCTGGGGTATTTGTTATACCGCAGGCGAACCGGTATTATGTTCGCCTGGGGTAAAGGAAGAGTGCCCGGGGGTCTGCGGTGGTGGCCCTGCCACACTTTACCCCAGGCGCGGCTGAGTTTTGTTCGCCTGGGGTAACAGGCTTACCCCAGGCGCACCGTTTACCTGTTCGCCTGCGCTAATTAGCCCAGGCGCATGGTTTTTCTTGTTCGCCTGTGGTAGGATATGCTTCTATAAGCAAATCTCTAGTAGTGGGAACATCCTGATCATTTCCTTCATCAAGACCATGATCAATCCGGAGTGGAGTTCTTGGTGAAGAGTCACCAACATCATTTCCACCATTATCATTGGGTGGATCTTGATCACTTTCTTGATGAGTGGTATCAACTTAAAGGTCTGGTTCTTGTTCTTGGTCTACCATTTGATTGATGGTTGATGTAGAGGGATCCACTTGCGTAGAGCTTGTACCATCCTCATTCGCCACAAGGTGTCCCTCAACGGGTATAAGCGGTTAGGAGCTCATATGGAGTCATACCAATCACCGTACAAAGGAAGAGTCGGTTAGATAGATGACAAGCAGTGTTGATAGCTTCAGCCCAAAAATTATATGGGGATTTGAACTCGACCATCATAGTTCTTTCCATGTCAATAAGTGTGCGATTCTTCCTATCTGCTACACCATTTTGTTGAGGGGTGTACGCAGTGGAATATTGATGTCTTATCCCCTCATCACTCAAGAATTCATCCATGGTGTAGTTCTTGAATTCGGACCCATTATCACTCCTTATTGCCAAGATCTTGGTGTCATATTGACGTTGCACTTCCGTAGCCCAAGAGATGAAAATTTCTTGAGTCTCACTCTTCTTCTTGATATAGATTACCCAAGTGTATCTTTTATAATCATCAACAATCACCAAAACAATAATTTTTGTCACCAAGACTATCATATGCAGGAGGCCCAAATAGGTCCAAGTGAATACGCTCAAAGGGCCTCGTTGTAGAGATAATTGATGTCTTGGGATGGTTCTTCTCATGCATCTTTCCGGCAATACAAGAGCTACAAGGGAGATCGTTGGAAAAATTCACACGTGTTAGTCCTACCATGTGCTCACCATTCACAAGAGTTTGCAAATTTTTCATACCGACATGGCCTAAGCGGCAATGCCAAAGCCACCCCACGTCGGATTTAGCCATTAGACAAGTGGCAATATATGTAGTTTATTTCGATAAATCCACTACTTTAAGAGTAATAGTGTGAAGGACAAGCACATGATGACGCCCAAATACACATGTAAAATTGCATTCACAAAGTTGCAAGACGGAAATGAGATTATAGCCAAGGGACTCAACAAGGAGGACTTTCACAATGGATGCATCCAGAGAAATGACCACCTTGCCATGTCCCAATACCTTAAGTTGTGAACCATCACCAACAGTTACTTTTGCAAACTTGATGATTTTGTGCTTTAAGTCTTCTAACACTTCCCTGCTTCCGGTCATATGTGCAGAACAACCACTATCAATCATCCATGATGTTCCTCCGGAAGCACATACCTACAATGAATCACCTTCTTGTCTTAGGCACCCATTTTTGGATGGGTCATTTCTTGTTAGTCACAAGGGTCTTTGGAACCCAAATATCATACTTGTAATCATCACCATATGAAGTGCCAACATATTTTGCATATACATGACCATCACTAGATTTAAGAAGCACATAACATGGGTTGTATTTTCCCGCAAAGTTGTTGTGAGTAATAGTGTCCCTAGGGACAATACTTTTAGCAATAATACCAAACTCATCTTCATCATTAGCCAAATCCCCCTCCTTCACAAAAACAATAGAGTTAATGGAGGGAGTTAACTTCTTCTTGTAGGACACCTTGGATGTGGAACCAAACCCAAGGCATTCCTTACCAATAACTCTCTTTTGACTACTCAAAAGATCGTTAAGGTTCTTTTTCCCTTGGATGCAAGTGGAAAGACTTTTGTTGAGTTGGGCAATGAAAGTTGGCTTGGCACAAAGAGGGTTAGTAGCACAAGAATTTGCATTTACATATTTTAACCCTTTTAAAGTCTTGAGCTCATTTGAGAGTGTTCGATGATCACTTTTAAGCTTATCAAAATCCTTAATGAGCTCATTGTAACCTTTGTTAGTTGCATCATTTAAGGCCATGAATTCCGTTACCTTAGCAAAGCATGCCCACGATCAAATTTTACTTTAGCTATGTCAATTGCAAAGGTATCTTCAATGCTTTCTCTACAACAATGTGATTTATCTAGAGCTTTCTCAAGATCCTCAATTTTATTAGAATCATCACGAGAAAACTTTTCAAGTAATATGATTCTCTCCTCATGTTCATCAATGAGGCCATGTGTCTCACTTAATTTATCCATGAGAGAGACAAAGATAGATTTAGTTTATCCTTCTAGTTTCTCCACAAAGTTTGTTAAGGGGTTTTCCTCAACATAATTTAATAGGGAAGGAGTAGAATAGTTTGCAAGTTTTGAGTGTAGGGGTCATATTTGGGGATATACCCTTGGCCATGAAGCACTTGTGACTCAAGGGGCCCTTGTTGTCATTGGGGTTGGAGAAGGGAGAGCTTAAGTTAGGAGGAACGATGCCCTTAGCCAAGGTCTCCATGCCTACTTGTCACCATCGCCATCAATCCCTTCACCACCGGACGTGTATTCAACTTTGTTTGCAATCAACGCCCTATGAGGGCCTCTCTTGATGAAGTTCTTGGACTTGGGAATAAAGGTGGATTTATTTATAAGTCTTCCACCATTCTAAATTCTACTCTTGAAGGGACACTCGGCAACAAAATGCTCACTATCCGCACAATTGAAGCAAGTCCTTACCTTCTTCATGCTTGAGACTTACTTTCCCTTTTTATTTTTGGCATTTGAGTTGAGCAAAGGCCAAGCATTCTTCATGTGATGTACTCATCTCTCTTTCGGAGACAACATGTGAGGGACCAACATCATCACTTGAGTCATCTTCTTCATGGGGGTTGGCCTTCAAAGCGAGAGAAGATATCTTCATTCCATTTACACGGGCCATGACATCGTTGGAGGATTGTTTCATGGCCATTAGAGCGATGAAGATACCCAAAACATCATCGGGGGATAGATATAAGTAATCGACTGTTGATTGCACATTCATCACCATGTGCTCATTGTATGGAATCAAGTTGAGTAGAAATTTCTCCTTGACCCAATCCTCATTGCAATCCTTGAATCCACAATCTCTCACGTCAACCACAAGAGTCTTGAGTCTTCTAAACATGTCTTCTATATTCTCTCCATCCTTCATATAGAAGTTCTCAACTTTTCTTTGGATGATTGACTTGTTGGATCATTGTAAGCTGATGTTGCCATCATACATGTCAACTATGCAATCCCATGCATTCTTGGCACTTGTGAAGGTCCGGATGTGCTCGACACCTTCTGTTGCCATTGCCTTTTCCAACATGTGCATGGCATGGGCATTGAGTTGCTCATCTATGATCTCACTTGAGCTCAAGCTCTTGGGGTCCTTTGGCTCATACCCATTCTCGACGATCCTCCATATTTGCATTCAAGAGCTGCACATGTAAGACTTCATGTAAGCTTTTAAATCAGTAAAACGATTCATATCTATCAAAGGAGGAGCACCAAGATGATTAACATGTGGATGTTGAACATTTGGAGCATTATTATAAGCAAACCCAAAGGAATTTGCATTACTTTCCAGAGGCTTAGAAGTTCCGGATTCTTCCTTAGAAGAAACATGATTTCCATTTTCATCTAAAACAACATTGGATTGACTAGATGAAGATGCTATTTCTTTTATTAGTCCCTCCATCTTCTTCTTGGAGCTATCAATCATAGATTGAATTAGCTTTTGGATGCCCTCCATGGTGACGGGATCCGTAGCCATCCTCCCCTTTAGGCGGTAAAGCCTTTAATAAAGATACGAGGCTCTAATACCAATTGAAAGATCGAGAGGTTAACTAAAGGGGGGTGAATAGGTTAACTACAAATTTTGACTTCTTTTTCGATTAATAAGATAGTGCTCACATATAAATTGTCTAAATTATGGAACTAGGTGAACAATCCTATATGTTGAGCTAATACTACTCGCACAACATATATATATATATATATATATATATATATATATATATATATACATACATATATATATATATATATATATATATATATAGGGAAAATGGTTTCTACTCCCGGGTGTAGCTACACCCACGTCTCATATACTTCCATACGGAGGTATGTGTCATACTTTTTATGTCTGAGTATGTTCATATACAATATCTAAGATACTCCAAAACAAGTTTCGTGAAAATTGTAGAATTGAGCATTTGCACTATATATTCAAAATACCGGTATATATGTACGTATAAAAGGAGTATGTTAAAAAATTACACATACTATATAAAAAGTAGTATATATACTGCCGAAATAGTAATATATACTGCATACTACCTGTACATACTCTCCGGTATAATAGATACTACATACATCATACTAAACACATGTGGGTGTAGCTACACCCGGGAGTAGCCTGAATTTGTCCTATATATATATATATATATATATATATACACACACACACACATAGCACTCCTGTTATATACTCTTGGGTGTACATACTCCCATGCTCAATATAACACACATACGAGAGTATTATACCCCTTTATTATTTTTCATATAGCTCATTAATTATTCTAAGATACCTCAATACAATTTGTATGAAAAAATATCATCAGAGTTCTCGGTTTTTTCAATATACCATTTGTACGTACATAAAAACAGTATATTTGCACATAATATAAAATATGTAGAATCTAATGAATTTTTTCAGTAAATTCATTTTGGGGTATCTAGTATTAAATAGTGAAGTACAATCTATATTTGAGTACTATCTTGTTAATCGAATAAGAAGTTAAAATTTGTAGTTAACCTATTCAACCCCCCTCTAGTTAACCTCTTCAACCGTTGCTCCTCCATCCACGCTGGCCTTGAGGCCACGCACCGCACTAGCCGACGAAAAAATCTTCCAAGCGGCCAATTCCGACACCCTCGCACCTCAATGCGATACAGAGGAGTTGAAATCGGTGTCGCTGCTCCGACATCCACGCTGGCCACAGGGCCACGCACCACCTATCTGACAACGAGCGAATCATCGTCACTAACCAGCGAACTCCATCCACAGACCCCTCTGGCCGGCGAAACATCCAAGACGGGGCCCTAAGGAGAATGCGACACAAAAGCTCCGCCCTTTCCCCGATCCACGAAGGATCTGGGGTTCATCCCGGAAGTTCCTCGGAAGCGCCGACCTTTCCCTGATCCACGAAGGATCTGGGGTTCCGCCACGACAACAACTTGAAGAAGGACTCGGCGCCCGAGGGCATCACCGGCGCCTATCCCGGTCAACGACCATGGCAAGGCTTTCACCCGGCGGTCTCAGAACCGCACGCCCGCACCATGGCACCGGCTAGCTCACCATCGCATATGCATGCGCCGAAACCATCAGCCTCGCGTGCTCGACGGTCCACGACCACTGACGGAGCTAGGCGCCGGGGCCCAGATTTGCCTCGGGTTGAGCCACCTCCAAGCTCAACACGATGCCACCACCAAGTTCGGGGCCGCCGTCCCGGCGTCCGAGTACTACAAGACAGCCGCACGCCCAGCCACACAAGTGCAGCTGTGCCCCCGGAGCTGACACGACATGCCAACCAAAGGAGGTTCAACGGGGAGCCTCCATCCCCGGTTACCGTGTCACAACCCCATCAAGCACAACCTCGCAACAGCCCCGCGCAACACTAGAGCGACACGACGCGCGGTAGTAGCCGCCGAGCACGGCAGCGGCCACCGAGCCCATCCGAGGCGCAGATCGGGCCTTGGCCGCACCGCGACAACCAGCAGCCGCACGAGAGGCGACCGCCGCTACACCGCCCTCTATCACGCTGTCGACGAGCTACCTGCCGGAAGGAGCACGCCGCCGTCGCACTGCATCGCCGCAGCCGCAGAGAAAGGGCTCGTCGCCCCCCGGCGGCAGCGGGGGGAGGGCCAGGAGAGGAGGAATGTCGGCCGGCTGCGACATATGCATATACATATTTTCTACGTACGCGGTAAATTTCGTTTAAAAATAAGTTGTTTTTAGGCCACACAAAAGGACAAAAGTCTGGACAAAATAGGAGATTTTTTCTACTTTATACAAGCACAATTTGTCATTTTCTGTAACCCGAAAGTAAACGTATTATTTACTGAAACTTTGCACAAATATATATACACCACAGATTCACAGTGGAAAAAATAGAATTTTTAAACTCAAAAGTATTACGTATTTAAAAAAGGATGAAAACCACGTTGTTGACCGGTGCCCACGTGTACAAATAGAGAATGCAATGCCAGAATGGTGCAACGAAGCACTGCCACCCTGCAGGAGCGCTCCCTCTCACACCAGTCACAACAAACTCTGACACAAAAGCGAGGGCCTCCCCTCCATTCCCAGATAAAGGCAGCGTGCGCTCCAGCCCCCGTTCCTCTATCCTCCTCCTCCCCCTCGCCCCGTGCAACAGCACACTTCCCTCCTCCGCGCCGTCTGTTCTTGCGGCAGGGGCCAACAGGTAGGGAAAAAAAGCAGAGACATTTCCGAACTCTTTTCTCTCTCTCTCTCAAGGTTTGGATCGTTCGAACTACAAGTCCACGACTACTTGCTGCTGCTGTTGATGATTATGTATGGCACTTCAGCCCACGTTTATTTTAGAGGAACTTCTGTCCATCTGATATTTCGTTTTTCCTTCTCATCTGGTTTGGATCATGGAACTACAAGTACCTGTTGATGTTTCCTGATGTTTCCGTCTGACTCATGTATCCACGGGACGTTAGATCCATCCACCCACCCTTGTTTCAAATCGAAAAAAAAGAGAGAACATTTTCCCTTCTCTTTCTCAGATTTATCTTGGATCTTGTTGCTGTTTGGAGGTTTTTCTCAAGTTTCTCGTCGATCCGTACATACATCATTTCTATTCATGCATGCTCTCATTAAAAAATTCCCTCTTTTTTCTTTCTTTTGATGAATATTCCTAGATGATGGAGGCAATGGGCCAAGCCCAGAAGGTTCTCGGGTACATGGGCCAGTTCTCCGCGCTCGCCGTTCTGATTATGCCTGCGTAAGACCACCCTCGTTGCTTTGCTTGGTTCTTGAAATGATCGTACATGCTAACTGATAAACTAATTTACCAAAAAGTAAAATATAATATAAATGGTTGCACCTGAAAGAAACAACATGGTTTTTCTCAAAAAATAAAAATGGTTGCACCTGCAAGACTAATATGCTTGCTCTGTTCAATTCGTTCTTGTTAGCTAGTTGCCCACATACTCCATAATATCTACATTAATTGGTTGGTGTTGCAAATAACCGAAATTTTTCCAGGCAAGAGAATTCTTGTGTCATGACGTCTCCTGGACATTGTTACTTGAATCTGGTTATGCCCATCTTAAGCAAAGCTGGCACGGTTATTTTCGGAACCCAATATGTTTGTTTCAGCTGGCCCATACATCGCTTACACCAATATACTTAGTGTCATATTTTGCACTAAATAGCTTTTGTAAGTTCTTTTCAGCAGCACATGTCCCTCTATGATCATGCCAATGGATTTGAGCAACAATGTATAATTCCCACTCTCGTGTTTTTATATATATGGTTGCACCTGCAAGACTAGTATGCTTGCTAGCCACATTTAGCTTCTGTTACAAAACACGGAAAATTATCTTGGCAAAAGAATATTTAATTGTGGCATCCCTGAATGTTTGTCTCCTGAGCATTGTCGCCTCAATCTGGTTATGCCTATCTTAAGCAAGCCAACACGGTTTATTCAGGAACAGCCATCCAGTACCTTTTATTTAGGAAGCACATACGTACCAATGTTATATGTCAATCTCGGAAACTCAGTGGAACATATTTCATTTGCACTCAAGAGTTAGCTTGCAGTTACACGGTTCTGCATCATAGTATGTATTTGATGGTCAAAGTTATTGTTTTTACCTTCAGTAGTCCTTTCAATTGCGAACGTACCGATGGATATGAGAAAGAATGTACAATCCCCCCATGTCGTGTTTTTCTCATGCAATATCTTGGTGTATTATGATCAAAAAATCGTACGTACGATGCAGGTGCACCACCATCAAGTATGCATGGAAGGCGGAGTCGGTTGGGCAGCGTTCCCCATTTCCGTTTCTGGCGGCGCTTCTCAACTCAGCTGTCCTGATTCTTTGCGGGATCATCAACCAGGACGAGTTTGTGAAGTGGCTCAATGTCGTGGGGGCCATCGTCCAAGCTCTTTACTTCACAATCTTCATGGTCTTCTCGACGGCTGCACAACGTCGTCGCTGGATTGGAAGCTCCTTTGCTTTAGCCATTCTCTATGGTATCATTATGTGGTTTTTCATGACGGGCAGGACCTCCCTGTTCAGCTACCTTTGTGGAGCGACCGGCCTGTTGGTGGCTTTCTCGCCTCTCTTCAACCTTGTAAGTAGTCCGATCTTACACCTACCTTCTTTGCTAAACTTCATTTATGCTTCTCTGAAATTGATGCATGGAAGTTTTACAGCGTACGGTCTGCCTTTCCGTGAGCATGGAGTGCATGCCTCCATGGCCAGTTCCCTTGGTCTCTCTGATGAACAGCTGTGTGTGGACGAGCTACGCCTACGCAGGGACCAAGGTCCTTGGTTTCGTCGCCGTAAGTTGTCGTTCATTTCTCCAAGATGCAAATACAAAATCTGATTACTGAAATGCAAACAAAATACACTGTATGGTATTGCTCTTACCAATTAATGTTGGTTTTGCTTGGCAGGCACCACACATCACGACACTCTTCACCACTTCAGTCCAGCTGCTCCTCCACGGCTGCTGCTGCATCGTTGAGTGGCCAGAGCTGGGTGAGCTCGATATCGGGCTACTCGATGATCAGGAGGTGTAGTGATATATATGCCATCGATCAACTAGCATATGTATGCTTTCAAACAAGTGCACACATGAGTTGTGAGTCTGCTAAGTTAAACAAATTCGGATCTCGATCGTTTTGGTTCAGTATGCACGAACACACTATGCATGGTTCCTACTGTTGTTTCTACTTTCTTTTTCAAGCTAGTACTGTTTCCAACTACAAATTCGGATGTAGCTATGGTTAAGTATGCACGAACAGTAATATGCATGGTTCCTACGTACTGTTGTTTTTCCTTTCTGTTTCCAACTTGAGTTAGTTCCTCTGGCTTCTTTGCTGGCCAGTTACACAGTACACAATAACAGGCAAAACTAACTATAAACATGGAACCACTTGATACAGCTTGTCCAAATGAGTACCAAAAGGTAACACACCCTGGCGCACTACTCTTTGGCCGGCCTGGCTCGTGGCCCCGTTGCCCCTCGTGCGTGGCACCCGCGACGGCGGAACGCGCCGTCACGCCCAGTCCGCTGGCTTCAGGTGCTGCAAAACATTTGCCGGCTCCGCTTCCACCTTAGTTCAAGAGTACCACGGCCTAGTAGTATTTAGCCAATATCCACCGTTGATTTTTTTGGTAGTTTAGGCAACTCTGGTTTCTTTTTCACTTTTATTATTGTATAAGGGGGTAATTGAAGGTGTTCGATCCCTCTGCAGCTCTAAAAAAACAGAGTCTGGTCCATCAAGAAAAAACACAAACAGAGCCTGTCGCTCTTGCACGTCGCGTCGATAGCGTTTGTTGGCGCCATCGTCGACTAGACAGAGATCTCCAGTTCTATCGCACGCGTCCCCTCCGTCACAGAATATCAAAAGGCAATGGACTGTATGTGCAGCAGTGCGTCGCATCTGCAGCTGTCAAGCTGTGCATCTTAACTGCGTACAATATCAGTGCCATGCAGAAAAAGCATTGACATACGGGGATCATCACCTGTAAAAATGTAATCTAGATAGCGGGGTTAATATTCTAGCAATATTAATGATTTAGCATGAACCAAAAGTGTGTTAACAATTTTCTAGATCTAAATTTCTCTTGTAGTCTCCGGTCGTGATATATGCCATGAAATATGTGCTTGAACCGGGGCCGCTCTATTGAAATATATACATTGTACTTGTACTGTCACGTGTTCGTGTGGGATTAACACGGCCGTGTTTATCTTCTTGTAGAAGTAGCGTAGGGTGGTTAGTATGCTAACCACCGTAGAGCTTTCCTTTCTTCTCAAGTTTCTGTATATTGTAACAGTACATGTAAATCCGTTGAGCCCGGTTGTGCTCCTATATAACATGCAGGCGACCCGCGGCCAAGGGTACGCTTAAACCTATTTCATTATATGGTATCAGAGCCATCCCCTTCCAATCTCATCTAGCGAATCATGTCGCAAGCCTCATCATCATCCATGGCGCCCACCTCCGCTCTCGGTCACCCGGTGAGTGAGAAACTCACCCGGGACAATTTCCTGCTCTGGAAGGCCCAGGTGCTTCCGGCTGTGCGTGGCGCGCAGCTCACCGGCTTCCTCGACGGCACCATCGTCGAGCCCGCAAGAGAGGTGGAAGTAACTGCAGAAGGGAAGACAACCAAGGTGGACAACCCCGCCTATGGACTCTGGATCGCCCAGGATCAACAGGTCCTAGGGTATCTCCTCGCCTCGCTGTCTCGCGAGGTACTGGCTCAGGTCGTGGACATGACCACGTCGGCAAGCCTGTGGGCGGCGATCGCCCAGATGTATTCTTCGCAGTCCCGCGCACGCGTCATCCAACTACGCGCCCAGATTGCGAATTTCAAGAAGGGTGACCTCACCGCCACGGCATACTACACCCGCATGAAAGGGCTTGCCGATGAGATGGCAGCCGCTGGGAAAAAGATCGATGATGACGATCTCATCTCGCACATCCTCGCGGGACTAGACGCGGACTACAATCCCTTCGTGTCCGCGATATCGGCATCGGCGCGCTCTGGTGCGCCTCTCACGCTTAGCGACCTCTACGCCGAGCTACTGGTCGCTGAGGGAGGCTGGAGGCGCAGAATCCGGGAGTCCAGCTGGGCGGCTCCGCTAACCTGGCGTCGAAGGGCGGACGCGGTGGCTTCTCCAACAACCATGGAGGAGGCAGTGGCTTTAACAGCTACAATGGTGGAGGGCGCGGTAACGGTGATGGTCGCGCCAACTTCCCCAACAACCTACCTCGACAACCATACACTGGAGGTGGTGTCAATCCGAGGCAAGGACCGAAACCAATCTGCCAAATCTGCGGCAAAACGGGGCATATTGCGCTCCGCTGCTGGAAGAGGTTCGAGAAGAACTTCAAGTCTCCACTCCTGAACGAGGAGAAATCGGCGAACTCTGCTGCTGCACCATCCTACGGCATCGACACCAACTGGTACTCCGATACCGGAGCTACTGACCACATCACGAGTGAGCTTGATAAGCTCTCTGTTCGGGATCGCTACAATGGTGGTGATCAAGTACACACGGCGAGTGGGTCAGGTATGGAAATAATGCATATTGGTCGTACGCAATTTCATACCCATGATCGTCCTCTCCATCTTAACAATGTTTTGCATGTCCCACAAGCATCTAAAAATCTTGTTTCTATTCACAAACTCACTCGTGACAATAATGCTTACGTTGAATTTTGGCCTGAATTCTTTTCTATCAAGGATCAGGAAACGGGGAAGGTGCTGCTCCACGCCAGGAGTAGAGGTGGCCTCTATCCATTACCTTGCATGCCGCCTATTCATGGAAGACATGTCCTCGGTGCTAATCGACCATCCTCTTCCCACTGGCATAGGCGTCTAGGTCATCCATCTTTTTCAGTTGTTAGTCAAGTTCTTAAAGAGAATAATTTGCCTTTCTCCAATAAAAGTCATGAGTCAGTTTGTGATGCATGTCAAAAGGCCAAGAGCCATCAACTTCCTTATCCTAGATCAACTAGTGTATCCAAAGCTCCTTTAGAGCTCATTTTTTCAGATGTATGGGGACCTGCCTCTGTTTCTGTTGGAAGAAATAAATACTATGTTAGCTTCATCGATGATTTTAGCAAATACACTTGGATATATTTGCTTCGAAATAAGTCTGATGTTTTTCAGAAATTTCGTGATTTTCAGCAACATGTTGAAAGATTATTTGATAGAAAGATTCTTGCCATGCAAACTGATTGGGGTGGTGAGTATCAAAAATTGAGTTCCTTTTTTGAGCATATTGGCATCTCACATCATGTTTCCTGCCCCTATGCTCATCAACAAAATGGTTCTGCGGAACGAAAGCATAGACACATCGTAGAAGTTGGTCTATCTCTATTAGCTCATGCATCCATGCCCTTAAAATTCTGGGATGAAGCCTTTCTTACAGCTGTGTATCTCATTAATAGAATACCAAGCAAAGTAATTAAATCCCAAACTCCTATGGAAAAACTACTTGACACAAAGCCAGATTATTCTTTCTTGCGCATTTTTGGATGTGCCGTGTGGCCCAATCTTAGACCTTTTAACAAACACAAACTTGAATTTCGTTCCAAAAGGTGTGTTTTTCTAGGCCATAGTGGGCTACACAAAGGATATAAGTGTCTAGATGTGTCCACGGGGAGAGTATATATTTCTCGAGACGTGGTTTTTGATGAATCTATCTTCCCCTTTTCGGCTACACCAAAATGCTGGGGCCCAACTTCGGCCGAGATTTCTCTTCTTCCACCCACACTCCTAAATTCCACTTCTTTTGATCATGGGGGAGATTTGCATGACCGTATGACTATTATTTCTAATGCAAATGATCAAAATTCTGGTGATACTAGTGTGCAGGAAAATACTTCTTTTGTGCAGCCACAGGATTCCACAGAAGATCGAAGCGCTGGAAACGAGGCAGATTCGCCTGCAAACAGCGCTGAAAATGGTGCAGAATCAGCTGCACGGGCGGGTTCCCAGGCCCGCAGCGAATCCGCCTCGGGATCGAGGCGCTCAGGGGGACAGACGCAGTCCCGTAGCGAATCTGCTTTGGGATCGAGGCGCTCAGGTGGACAGGCGCAGCCTCGGTCGGCGTCGACAAATCCAAGTCTAGCGCGTGGCGCGACACGCGGTGCTGGTGGGCCAGGTGCGGGCGCTGGCAGGCAGCATGCATGCATGCGTGCTGATGACGCGGGGGACAGGCGTGGTACCTGTGCGTCTGCAGCGCCTGGCGCTGATTCGTCCTCGACACGTGGCGGCACGGCAGACGCGGAGACATCGTCTTCGGGCTTCGAAACTGCGTCAGGTTCGGGATCCCGAGAGGATCCTGGATTCGGTGACAGTACTGCTTCGTCCGGATCCTCTGCGCTGGATATTTCTGCAGCAAGAGAAATTACTCCATCTCCGCAACCAAGAATTCATACACGGTCTAAGAGTGGAATTATTAAACCTTTTTCGTATATTGATGGTTGTGTGCGATGGGGGAATTTTTGCAGTACAGGTGAACCAGAAAATTGGCAAGAAGCCATGAGTGATGGTAATTGGCGTGGAGCTATGAATGAAGAGTACTCCGCGCTTGTGAGAAACAGCACTTGGCACTTGGTTCCGGTTAAGAGGGGAATCAACGTCATTGATTGTAAGTGGGTTTATAAAGTTAAAAGGAAATCTGATGGTACCATTGACAGGTACAAAGCAAGACTTGTGGCTAAAGGCTTCAAGCAAAGGTATGGAATAGACTACGAGGATACATTTAGTCCTGTAGTTAAGGCAGCTACTATTAGATTAATTCTATCTATTGCTGTATCAAGAAATTGGAGTATGCGACAGCTAGATGAGCAGAATGCGTTTCTTCATGGCGTTCTGGAAGAGGAGGTTTATATGAGACAACCACCAGGGTATGAGGATCCAGAAAAACCTGATTTTGTCTGTAGATTGGACAAGCCTCTATATGGACTCAAACAGGCGCCACGTGCATGGTATTCTCGGTTATCCACTAAATTGCAGTCTCTTGGTTTTGTACCTTCAAAGGCAGACACATCTTTATTCTTTTATGATAGAGGTGGAATTATCATGTTTATGCTCATATATGTTGATGATATAATTGTTACAAGCTCTTCTTCCAAGGCAGTTGATGCATTGCTGCTTGATTTGAGAGCTGATTTTGCACTAAAGGATCTTGGTAATCTCCATTATTTTCTGGGAATTGAGGTAAAGAAAATGCAGAATGGTATTATTTTATCTCAAGAAAAATATATTGGAGATATATTGAATAGAGTTGGTATGAAAGGTTGCAAACCAGTTACTAGCCCATTGTCAACATCAGAAAAATTGTCCTTGACTGTAGGTGATCCTCTTAGTGGTGAAGATTCCACTAAGTATAGGAGTATTGTTGGTGCACTTCAGTATTTGACTCTTACTAGGCCAGATATTTCTTTTTCTGTGAACAAAGTATGTCAGTTCTTACATGCACCAACCTCTTTACATTGGTCAGCTGTAAAGAGAATTTTGAGATATCTACAGTTTACATCATCGCATGGATTGAAACTAGTTAAGTCAGATTCTTCTGTTGTGAGTGCATTTTCTGATGCAGACTGGGCAGGTTGTCTTGATGATAGGAGGTCAACTGGTGGGTTTGCAGTATTTTTTGGGTGTAATCTTATATCATGGAGTGCTCGTAAACAAGCAACTGTGTCAAGATCTAGCACAGAGGCTGAGTACAAATCTTTGGCTAATGCAACAGCTGAAGTAATATGGGTGCAAACACTGTTGAAGGAAATAGGTGTTGAGCATCCTGAGGCTGCATCTCTATGGTGTGATAATCTTGGAGCTACCTATTTGTCAGCTAACCCTGTTTTTCATGCTAGGACTAAGCATATTGAAGTGGACTATCATTTTGTTCGGGAAAGAGTTGCGAACAAATTGTTAAATATTCGGTTCATTCCAACAGGGGATCAATTAGCTGATGGATTTACAAAACCTCTCTCTGCAAAGCAAATGGAGGCTTTCAGGTACAATCTCAACTTGAGTAAGTTGTGATTGAGAGGGGATATTGAAATATATACATTGTACTTGTACTGTCACGTGTTCGTGTGGGATTAACACGGCCGTGTTTATCTTCTTGTAGAAGTAGCGTAGGGTGGTTAGTATGCTAACCACCGTAGAGGTTTCCTTTCTTCTCAAGTTTCTGTATATTGTAACAGTACATGTAAATCCGTTGAGCCCGGTTGTGCTCCTATATAACATGCAGGCGACCCGAGGCCAAGGGTACGCTTAAACCTATTTCATTATACGCTCCTCCTTGGAGGCGGCAGTGGTGGACACTGGAGGCGCCAGGCACATTGGCAATGTTGTGCCGTAGCTGCGCATACATCTCGTTCTCCAGCCCGTCGACGTCGGTGAACCATGTGATGGTCTCTTCACCAACGAGCCCGCTGGCCCTTTGCTCGCCATCGCTGTCGGTGCATGCCTCGGGTGCGTCTACGCGCCACCACGCCGTGTGAACTCAGCGTAAGGTACGATGCCCTCGCGGAAAGTCCCCACTTGCTCGCGCGTCGTCTTCGCACCCGGCCGTGGGGCAATGTAGTGGCTGGCAATGGCGGCCTGGAAGAGGACGTTGCAAAGCGTGGCGACGTAGTCGTTGAGCGAGTATGGAGATGGAATGGATGTATGAGCCGGCGCCGGCGAGGGATATGGCTGGGATGTGGAGAAATTTTGATCCCCTAAAAAGACCTTCTTGATTTGGGAATTGTTTTTGCAGGACATGGCTATCTCGCTTACCTAATTTAGGCTTGGGTGGAAAAATACTGCTGGTTCGATAGACAAGTATTAATCAACCTAAGCCTTTGGATCAGGTGGCTTGGACGGTTGCTGTTTGTCTGTCCGCAGCGTAAAAGAGCCCGCCCCATTCATGTGGCTGGTCCTCTCTCTCTCTCTACTGCGCACTACTCTTTCGCCGGAGATAGCTAGGCATCGCCTCTATCGGCAACTGCCCGTTCGCCCAAGCGCTCTGGGCAGGTCGCCGCTTAGCTCCGCGCGCGCGCCATCCTTGGCTCTGCCACGTCTCTCCCAACAGCCTTCGTGAGCGCTGGCACAACCAGTTGGCCATATCCTGCCGAGGCCGGCCGGCGAAATCAACTTCAAAACCCTCCTTCTCGCGAACGCTCGAGTATTCAACGCAACCTTCTTGCGACGGTCGACCAGGAAGCATGCTGGCCTGCATGCCATAAGATGTTCAAGCCTCCTTGAGCGTTCTACTCCACATCTAGCACCATGGTCGTACCATTTTGACTATAGAACCTTCTTAACTCCGGCACACATCTGGACACGATCGAGAGAATTTCTAGTGCTGAGTTGGGCACAACACCAAACATATATACATTCCATGCCACAGATCCGTGTGTACCTTAATTACAAGTATGAAGCCTTGCAAAGTAGTGATCATAGACAGGGCAGGTCCTGAGATTTTGGGGGCCCGGGGCGAGACTAGAAATTGGGGCCCCTTAGTACAAATAGACATATGTATCATTGGTGAAATAAAAATCAAATAAGAGAAATGAGACAAAAAAAAATTACATGGAAACCCTTGCAGAAAAACACCACGAATGAACGGAAGCGTTATTTATCATGATGGAGTAGTACTACAATTTCGATATAGCCTAAAATTTTCTTCTCATGTTTCTCGATGCAAAGTCATCAGCGATGGAATATATGTCAATTTCATCCAATAAGTTCTTCACAATGCATAGAGTTGTCAAACTATTTAGTCTCTCTTGTGACAATGTAGATCTTAAATAGTTCTTCAGTAATTTCAACTTTGAAAAACTTCTTTCAGCTGATGCAACTGTCACTGGCATAGGAAATAAGATCCGATAAGAAATATATATATTGGGATAACAAGAGCTTCTCTAACAAATTGAAGCATCTCCATAGCAGACATTGTTCTGTCTGGCAAGATCAACTACATAACAATTAACTCAGAAATTAGATCAATTGACTCGATATCACATTTCCTATCTAGAGAGAAAGTTTTTGCAAATTTGGTGCAACTGTCATCAATTTGAGAACCTCCATTGACTTCAAATCTGTTGAACTCATTGAAAATCTAAATATACTTCTAAACGACTAGAGTTCTTCAAATCGGATCGGATCCTAATATTAAGCGACCTACGGGTAACAGGTACCGAGTCGATCACATATCCACATAGCTTCCTAAGTACGAGCGATGCAGCCAGGCTTATGTGCCCAATAGCTCACGTGTAGGCCCAACTCACGTGAAATACTTTTCAATTGCCTAATTAATTTTTTTATGTATATAAACTAAGCCTAGTTACATATATAAAAAATGGGCCCCCAATTTTTTTGGGCCCGGGGCGGCCGCCCCTCTCGCCCCACCCTAGGACCGGTCCTGATCATAGACAATACACAACATAAAAGAAACTGAGAAACGGTCATACACAGTTTTTGTAAATAATAAAGAAATCACGGAAAATTTATCTTTATTGATTTCTTGATGCATCTCGCTCATTTAATCTTTCTACATGTATGTCTTGACCTAATTCTAACCTTCAACGAGTCCACGGTGTTGTCGTTTCTATTGGACCATGTGTTTCTATTGGACCATGTGATCGTGGATTTGAAACTATTATATAAGCGACAGGCAACGGACCAAAATGCAAGGGTCCCGATATTTTAATGTGAAAAACCCTTCCAATGAGTACGAGAGAAAATACCACGAATGCTAGTGATGAACGACAAGTGGAACAGTCTTCGAGTAAGTAATATTCTAAATTTATTGATTTGACACAAGTTGAGTCAAATAATAGCTATAAATATTAGCCGATGTGTTCAACCACTTGGAAAGATACTCACTTGACACAATTTATTAGTAGCAACAGTGTGACTACAGATTCCAAATTGTTATAAGCGATAGGCAACGGACCAAAATGCAAGGGGGACCCTATATTTTACCGTGAAAAGCTCTTCCAATGAGTATGAGAAAAAACCACGGGTGTCAGTGAGACCGAAAAGTGTAGGAGATTGCAACAGTTTTCAAAGGAAGTAATAATCCAAATTTATCGATTCGACACAAGGTGAGTTTAGTAGCTGAGTTGTAAATTTAGCCACAGCTGAAAAGATACTTATCTGACACAGTTTATTAGTAGCAATAGTGATATGATGGCAGTAGTGGTGTAATTTTTTTGAAGGAAACAACGGTGGTGTAATAGTAACAACAGTTATAAACTATCACTAGCAATAGTGTCGCACCCGGACTTCTAGAGGATACTCACCGTACGAACTGAACAGTATTCTGATGGGATTACGGGGCTTTCCGGCACCCGCGTCCTCTTACGAGTAGGCCAACACTTATGTGTGACAACCCATCGCTACTGTTCACCGTCGATGTAAACTATCCTGTAGAAATCAGGACACTACCATTGACGTACTTCATACCATACACACATGGTACGTCAACGGCTTTGAACAAAAGGATAACACAACATGCCTCTACGACACAAAAGATTGAAATACGGTAGCAAATGGCCTTCACTAAGGCAGAAATAGCAAATACAATCATCCAGAGGACACATGTCCCAACATAGCATTCATTACATCAGCGGAAGCAATCAAAGGTGTCTGGGTACAGACAAATCCAACAGGCTTAAGAAGCCGGAGAAAAGAAAGAAGACGAAGCCCATCCACGTAGGTCCTGGATCCAGCCCTGGTCCAGCTAACTACTCGTCTGCAGTCTCGTCAAACTCCACGAAGTAGCCATCCTGGTGGTCATCGTAGCCGTAGTCGTAGTCTGCGTAAACCACAGCCCCAACGGGGTCAGTACATCCAAGTACTGGCAACCAAGACTCACAGTTCACCAAAGTATAGCCCGTCAACACAAGCACAGATGACTTGGGTTCAACGGAAAGAAGGGGTACATAAGATGCTGCAACTGGCTGCGCTAACCAACTACAGAGATTCTATCATTTCCAACTATCAGAAAGGGGATAAGATCGAGGGTTGTAACCAACTGAAAGATAACATCAAACCAACCCATCCTGGATCTCGCCCTTATCCAAAGAAGCAATCCGAGGATAACTCACACAGTTGGATTAAAGGTGAATCAAGTTATTGTGTCATCCACCTATTACTAGTCAAGTTATTAACCATTGGGTGTAACATGTTGGATCATTATGTTTAAGTTGTCCTGAGTACTTGTTAGCCAGTACTTTCACCAAGTAATCCATAACCGCGGAAAACACGGCTTCTCGAGTAGACCATCCCTGCAGGGTTGCACCAATTTGGCCGTACACGTATGAATAACCCGCCAGATGGGATGCCTCCCACCAAGCGGGGCACTCAACACAACTCAACTCTTCTTCGCATCAAGCCCAAAGCACCTTGGGCGCACGGCTAATCAAGCCCCAAAGAAAAAGGACCCTCATAGCACTCTAAGACCGTGTCCCCCTATATGCCGACTACAAAAGTTCCACCCTGCGCTGGGCTCGCAAAAACATGCATGCGGCAAATAGAAAGCACGAACTAAATGAGATGATTTGGACGAGATGCGAATCGAATCAAATTGAGGGGGGCGCCCATACTCGCTTCCCACATGCGGGTAGTGCGCTCATCATGGATCAGTAGACAAGACCCTTTTCCTATTAGTGTCGACACTAGCAGGCCTCAAAACCACACAGGGCCTCCTGCCGGTGCCTTATCATCAAATTATTATTAACAGTAATAACATTAGCATGATTGATTGATTGATTAAACATCGAGCCCCGGAACATAATAAAGATATAGTAACTGAAAGTAACGGGTAACAGACCCGAGCAAAACAACCTAAGCATGCTAGTAAGACACTGGCTCAATCAACAGGGTTGTAGGAGGGGTGGTGAGGCAATATCAGGGTTAAAGGATTCATGTGATAGGTTCGTAACAGAAACAACTACCACTAAGGCTAGCAAGAATAGACAACGGAAAGTATCGGTAACCAGGGTTGAAAGGAACACAATGGTTCATGTGAGTGATAACTTGCCTGCAAACTCAACAGCCGGGTACTGAGCTAGATCCTCAGAAGGGGTGCTGTAAAGGTCGTCTGTCTCAACGTCGTCGTCTATTCGAGAAGAAACAAACAAACAAAACAGGAATGTAAACAATCATTGCCATGGCATTGTGCACAATCAAGATGATGCATGACAAATTAATGGTTGCATCAAAATAAACTAGCTATCATGATAACACATTTTAAAAGGACTCCTATGCAAGTTTGAATTGCATATGGAAAGGGTTTATAGATTAAGTGGAACAAATGATTTACAATTAATTATTATGTGAGAGTTGTTAGCATGATGCATTCATGATGGTAACCACAAAATAACAACAAATAACAATAATAGAGGCAAAGGAAAAGGGATAAAACAAGTTTGGAAAATTTGGTTACTTAAACATGTCATACAAACAATTATTGTTTTCATCAATTTAAAGTGTGCAAAACAATTGACAAAATTTATATTTGAAAAGAGCATCAAATTTTAGTTGGATTACATGTTTCAAATATTGAAATTTGAATTAGGATGATTTTATTATGAATTAAACAATATTAAACAAGTTTTAATTGAATTTAAAACAAGTTGGAATATTATTTGAATTTTATTTTTTCAAATCATAAGTTCAAATTCACATTTGAAAAGTTCACACTTTGATGGTTTGAAAACATATTTTGCATGTTCAAAATATTTTATATTAAGCAAGTTATGATTTTATCAAATTTAAATGCATTAAACAAGTATTAAATTATTTAGGCAATTTAAATTATTCAAACCATGTAACATAATTTATATTTGAATAGGTTATTTAAAATAGCATTGCAAACATATTTTATTTGCATGATTTGGAATTATTATGAATTACTTATGAATTTTGGCAAAATACAATTGAATGATTTGAATTTAAATTTGAATTGCAATTTGAAAGTTCAAAACAGTACACAAATAGATTATTTGGAAAGGTTATGAAATTTGGATCAGAAAACATATAAAACTTTTAGTTATTGGAATTACAGAATAAAAGTTATTAAAGTTTGAAATTTTAGGTTCAAATCTGTTATTTAAATGGATTTTGGAAAACAGAAATTCGCAAAAAAACTTTTGTTACCGAGCTGCTCTCTACACACTGCACTGCTGCGCGGGCCAGGGGACAGCGTGGCGCGGCGTATGCACGCGTGGCCGTGGCAGTCACTGGCGCGTGGGCCACGGCTGTCAGCCAGCGGGGCAAAAATGTGGGGATTAATCGCGCCCGAGGGAATCGAACCGTGCACCTCGCGGGCGCGCGCGCAGCTCTGAACCACTACGGTGTTGCGTTCGCTCTGTCAGTATAAGTGATGCAGAGAAGATATCGTTCAGATCCACGCGATATCTGACGAAACTGACGAGCAAACGCTTGCTCGACTGACAGAACACTCGCCGGCGGCGATCTGCACGGCCGTGCTCGCGATTGGAGGCGTGGGTGTGTGCAGGACGTGCACGGGTGCGTGCGTAGCACAGAGAGGAAGGAGGAGGTGAGAACGGTGGGAAGCTCACCCACGTTGCAGAGGTTGCAGAGGCTCGGTGTAGCGGCCGGCGACGATCTCGTTGACGGCGTCGAGGTTGCCGTGCTCCTCCGGCGTGGCTCCGGTGTCGAACACGTAGAAGGGATGGTGGCGGTTCAATTTCAGTAGGCCAGAGGCTAGGAGAGGGTAGGAGGTGGCGGCGCCATGGAGATGTTCAGAGGAGGTGGCCGCCGGTGAGAGATTCAGAGGTGGGGAGAAGTGGCGACAGAGAGAGAGGGTGGCGGCGCGGCGCGGGGAGCGAGGTCCTATGGGCTAGGGTTAGGTGCGGGGTGCCCTAGGGGCTACTTATAGGCGAGGAGAGCGAGGGGTGGCCGCCGGAGTCGCTGCGCGGTCGCGGTGGCGCTCTGCGATGCCTGCCGTACGGGGGAGAGATGATCTGCACGATTTGCGAAGCGGTAAGTTTAGGCTTAGGAGGGCTGGGCCGCGCGCGCGTAGGTTAGGTGGGTTGGGTAGCTGTTAGCTGCCGCGCGCGCTGCAGGTTTTCTTCTTTTTTTTTCTGTTTTTTTTTTTTTGCTGAAACAGAATTTGGAAGAATTTGTTAAGGTTTTGGTTAATAAAAATTTCAGAAAAATTAGGTTAGACTTTTTAGATGATTAGAAACCACTTTCCAAGTTTGGATTTCAGAAAGTTGAGATTTAAAATGTGGTTTGCATTTGAATCCAATTTGGAGGAATTTTCAATATTGATTAACCATTAAGAAAAATAAAGCATTTTTATAGGGTTATCCCTAGGGTTTAAAGTGAGTTAAAGAATACAAATGTTTGGTGAACTTCAAGGATTCAAAAGGTACTGATTTGAAACTTGGTTTGAATTTAGAAGATGATTTGGGAATTATTGATTGAATTAATGGTTTGATTAAAACCAACAATTGAATAAGTGATCCACATGGAATAAAATGGTTGTTTTTATTTGTTATTTTTATTCCAAAAGTTGTAACATATCAAGTATGAAAATAACCATTTTAAATTGTTTGAGTTTGATTATGAAAACAAGATAAAACAGATGCAAAACAAATAGTAACAAATGCAACCAAAACTAAAACAAATGCAATGAGATGATGACATGATGCATTGCTTGAATTTAAAACAAGAAACAAAACATTCTAAGGGGTATTTCATACTTGGGATGTTACAAAACGCCCCCCTTGAAGGAATCGCGCCCCGAGATTCCTTACTGAGATGTGAAAAGGTCCGGATACTTCTTGCGAAGATCCTCTTCGGTCTCCCACGTTGCCTCTTTATCGGAATGATGCGACCATTGCACTTTCAAGAACTTGGTGCTCTTGTTGCGAGTCTTACGCTCGGTCTCATCGAGAATACGAATAGGGTGCTCCTCATACGATAGATCATCTTGCAGTTCAATGGAATCATGATCAACTGCACGATCTGGATCTTTGAAACACTTCTTGAGCTGTGACACGTGGAACACATCGTGCACCTTGGATAGTTTTTCTGGAAGTTCAAGACGATAAGCATTTTCTGCCCGCCTTGAGAGAATGTTGAAAGGACCAATGTATCTTGGTGCAAGCTTTCCTTTCACACCAAAACGATGAGTGCCTCTGAGGGGAGTTACACGGAGATATGCCTTATCACCAGGTGCATAGATCATATCCCTGTGCTTGCTATCATAATAGCTCTTCTGACGAGACTGAGCAATCCTGAGATTGTCACGAATGATACGAACTTTCTCCTCGGCTTCCTTAACAATGTCAGGGCCTAAAAGTGAACGTTCACCAGCTCCAGACCAATTTATTGGACTCCTGCATCTGCGACCATACAGTGCCTCAAATGGTGCCATGCCTAGGCTTGCCTGGTAGCTGTTGTTGTAGGAGAATTCAGCATATGGAAGGCAATCCTCCCATTTCATGCCAAAGGAGAGAGCACATGCTCTGAGCATATCCTCGAGAATCTGATTGACTCTTTCGACTTGCCCCTGAGACTGAGGGTGATAAGCTGTGCTGAACAGAAGTTTGGTGCCCAAAGCTTCTTGAAAACTTTTCCAGAAATGAGAAGTGAAGATACTTCCACGGTCTGAGCTAATTTCCAATGGAACACCATGAAGAGGAACAATCTTTGCTGTGTAGAGTTCTGCTAACTGGCTAGCTGAGATAGTTTCCTTGACATCAAAGAAGTGAGCAACCTTAGTGAGACGATCAATAACAACGAATATTGCATCGTTTCCCTTCTTGGACTTTGGAAACCCAGTAACGAAGTCCATTTCAATCATGTCCCACTTCCACTCAGGAATTTTCAGAGGTTGGAGTAGACCGGCTGTTTTCTGATGGACTGCCTTAACACGTTGACAAACGTCGCATTCAGAAACGTATTGAGCAATTTCACGTTTCATGCCAGGCCACCAATACAGAGTCTTGAGATCCTGGTACATCTTTGTACTTCCAGGGTGGATGGAGAGAGGAGTTTCATGAGCCTCCTTGAGAATGATATCCTTGAGACTTTGAATCTGAGGAACTGCAATGCGTCCTTCGAAGAACATAGTTCCCTTGTCATCAATTGAGAAGGACTCGAATTTATCACTGCCCTCTTTGATGTGCTCTACAATCTTCTTGATTTCATTATCACGAAGTTGTTCAGAACGAATCTTGTCCTCGAGAGTTGGGCTGGCTGTCAAGCTAGCAAAGTATCCTTCAGGGACAAGACCAAGGTTCAGCTTCTGGAATTCTTCATGAAGTGGAGGTTGGCTTTCCATGATCATGAGATTATTGCAATAGGATTTGCGACTGAGAGCATCGGCCATAACATTAGCCTTGCCTGGAGTGTAAGAAATGGTGAGATCAAAGTCTTTAATCTTCTCAATCCATCTCCTTTGCCTGAGGTTCAGATCTGGCTGAGTGAAGATGTATTTCAGACTCTTATGATCGGAAAAGATTTCGGTTTTGTTACCCAACAAGTATTGTCTCCATTTCTTGAGGGCAAACACAACTGCTGCAAGTTCAAGATCATGAGTGGGATAGTTTTTCTCATGTGGGTTCAACTGACGTGAAGCATAAGCCACAACTTGACGTTCTTGCATAAGAACTGCTCCTAGGCCTTGGAGAGATGCATCGCAGAATATCTGGAAAGGTTTGGTAGTATCTGGGCCAACCAGAACTGGGGTGGAAGTGAGTTTAGTCTTCAGGAGGTTGAAACTCTCATCACATTGTGGAGTCCAAACGAACTTTTTGTCCTTCTTTGTGAGATCAGTGAGGGGTTTGGCAATCTTGGAAAAGTTTTGGACGAAACGACGGCAATAGCTAGCCAACCCAAGAAAACTTCTGACTTGCTTCACCATCTTAGGGGGTTTCCAATCAACAATTGCCTTAACCTTTTCAGGATCAATGGCAATGCCCTTGGCAGAGATGATATGACCAAGATATGCAACTTCTGGAATCCAGAACTCACATTTGGAAAACTTGGCATATAGACGATGCTCGCGAAGTTTCATGAGAGTGAGACGAAGGTGTTCTCCATGCTCTTCCTCGGATTTTGAGTAGACTAGAATGTCATCGAGATATACCACAACGAACTTGTCGAGGTATTCATGGAAGACAGAATTCATGAGTCTTGAGAACGTTGCCGGTGCATTGGTGAGACCAAATGACATGACGGTGTATTCATATAGACCGTACCGAGTGGTGAAAGTTGTCTTAGGAATATCTTCCTTTCTGATCTTTATTTGATGGTAACCCATCCTCAAGTCCAACTTTGAGAATATTGAGGCTCCAGCAAGTTGATCAAAAATATCATCGATACGAGGAATTGGATACTTGTTCTTGATGGTTTTCTCGTTGAAAGGACGATAGTCAACCACGAGTCTTTTTGTTTGATCCTTCTTGGCAACAAACAGAGTTGGGCAACCCCAAGCGGAGGAACTAGGCTGAATGTAACCTTTCTCCATGTACATATCGATTTGCTCCTTCAACAATTTCAGTTCAGGAGGAGCTATCTTGTATGGATGCTTAGAGATTGGAGCAGTACCTGGCTCAAGCTCGATCACGAACTCAACTGCTCTGTCCGGAGGCATCCCTGGCAACTCTTCTGGAAAGACGTCAGGGAATTCACAAACCACCGGAACATTTTCAATTGCAGGAAGGGGTTTGGCATCTAGGTTGAACAGCTGAACAGAACTTGATCCATATGGAGAATAGACTATCTGGCCTGAAGTGTGGGAGAGAGTTATTGACTTGTTAGCATAGTCAATTTTTGCCTTGTGGGTCTTCAACCAATCCATACCCAGAATGACATCAATGTCAGAATTTCCCAGCAACATGAGTGAAGCAAGGAATATGCGACCTCCAATTAGGATCTGATTGTCCATGCTTATCTTGGATGTAATCATTTTAGTTCCCGGAGAGTGAACATAGATTTGATTGCTTAGTGGAACCAGAGCTAAATTGTACGTTGTAGCAAAGATCTTTGACACAAACGAATGCGATGCTCCAGTATCAAACAACACTTTAGCTGGAATAGAGTTTACGGGTAATATACCGAGAACGACGTCAGCAGCTTCCTCAGCTTTGTCGGCCTTGATATGGTTCACCTTCGCGTTCCTCCCGACAGGCCTGTTGTTGGAGTTGAAGGCTTTAGCCGGGGGAGCACGAACCATTGCCTGGTTGGTGTTGGGGCGAGGAGGTGGTGGAGGTAGCTGCCTCTGAGTGCACTTATCAGCGTAGTGCCCAGTCTCCTTGCACTTGAAGCAAGTGACGACACGAGGAGGACCCGGCCTTGGCTGCCCCATTGGAATCCTCTGACCCTGCATCTGAGGTGGGTTGGGTGGGCGGGGACCAAAGCCTGGAGAAGCCTGGGCATTTGGAGCCCGAGTGACAGCACCATTTGTCACCCAGATGCGGCGCTTCTGCGGAGGGGTGGTCATGTTGGAGGAGGAACCACCCTCACGCGAGTGCTTACGGGACTCTTCGAACGCCTTGCGCCCATTCTCCTCATTGAGCGCGGTGTTCACGAGCTCCACGAAGTCCTTGCACTTGATGTTGGTGAGAGCGTACTTCAGTTCCGGGTTAAAACCTCGGCGGAACCTTGCCATCTTCTTGGCTTCAGTGGACACCTCGTCACCAGCGTATCGAGCCAGACGATTGAACTCGTTCTGGTAGCCGAGGACGTCCAGCTTGCCCTGTTTGAGAGAGCAGAATTCCTCACGCATCCTTTCCATGAGACCATCTGGGATGTGGTGCTTCAGGAAGGCATCCTTGAAACATCCCCAGGTGATAGGATAGCCAGCTCTCATGGTCTGGTAGTTCTCCCACCAAGTAGCTGCCTGACCCTTCAGTAGGTAGGTGGCATACTTGACCTTATCTTCCTCAGCAACATGAGCTATCTCCAGAGCCCTGTTCATCTCCCTGATCCAGTCATCAGCATCCAGAGGCTCACGTGTTGCCACGAAAGCTCTCGGCCCCATGCTCAGAAACTCCTTGATGCTGACTCGCGGAGCATTCTGGTTGTTGTGCTGGTTAGCCTGGATCTGGGCCATCTGTGTCACCACTTGGGTCATCTGAGCTAACAGTTCCCCCATTGGTGGTGGCGGAGGCGGGTTGTTCCTGGTTGGAGGCATCCTGAATAGACATTCATTTTAGCACAACAATAGAAAAGGATAGACTTGGTAACCGAAAGATAGATTATTCCGACGCATGAATAGATAACCAACAGGTACATCATCACATGTTCAAATACATCAGAATATCCAACAGACCAATACATGGTTCGAAATACAAAGGATAACTAAACATAGCTAGGAATGGATAATCGGTACTCCCATGCTCATCACGCAGGACGGCGGTGAGTAGTACGACGAGAGATACGGTGCGGAGGAATCCCCCGGAAGTAGGTATGACGACGATCCACGTAGAGCGGGACTGCTCTGAGAGCAACTCTCGGTGTGGTGAAGTAGAAAGCGTCGTCTCCCTGTGCTCCAAAGCGGGGAATCCCAGTGTAACCAGGACCAAGGTCGAGAAGTGGACCTCTGATCGGCTCGTAACCTCCAGCATCTGGCAGCGGAAACCCAGCTGGCTGAGTGAAACGTGCAAAGCGCTCGTCTCCAACAAAGTCTGTGGTGTACGTAGCCAGACGAGTCAAAGCCAGATAGAGCTGCTCCCTGACGGAGGCCAACTCCTGAGACAGTGCGGAAGCAACTGCGTCACTGTGCCTCACGAACTGAGCAGTGGTGTGCAGCCTGGAGCTATCAGACTCGTAGGTATCCAGGTTGCTGTGGAGAGTGAAGTGAACTCCCGCTGCCGTGATGTAACCACGGGGGATGTGACGATAGATGGAATCATCAAACCCCCAGTAGTCAGCACGGAGGACGGTGAGACTCACGTGCGCTGCCTGCTGCACGGCTATATCCACTATGGAACCTACTGCCTCGTAGCGGTGGATAACGCTCCTGCCATCATCCGACAGAATGTAGACGATAGCCCGGTAGCAGGTCTGGTCAAACTCTCGCTGCTGCTCGTAGACCTGGTACTCTGGTGCCCAATGGAACCCCAGATAGGTAACCATGTCTCTCAGCATCTCCGGATAACCGGCGGTGCTCTCACAGCGAGTCATCCGAACCACCTGCGGGTAGAACCTGAGATCCATCTGCAGATGATCGGGGAAGTTTTGATTAGACTCCGGTAGATAACTGATGTGGAAAGTAACAACAAGGTTCAACGGACGAAAAGGATGTTGAAAAGAACATGATATTGAAGCAACATCGGGAAACTCTTGAGACCAAAAACTCCTGAGGTACTAAGGAGGCCCAAAACACGTGAAATCCTAACTTGAAAGTTTAGGTGAGAACAGAAAACAACGTTGCATTTCCTTACCAGAAAAAGGGTGGGTGGGTGGGGAAAGAAGAAAAATGGCAGAATTCCTACTCTCACGTTTCATTTTCCCTATATAGCTACAAAATAGTTTCTAGACTCAACCGCGACCTGTAAAAAGGGATCCTACAGGCAGACAGGCTCTGATACCATTTGTCGCACCCGGACTTCTAGAGGATACTCACCGTACGAACTGAACAATATTCTGATGGGATTACGGGGCTTTCCGGCACCCGCGTCCTCTTACGAGTAGGCCAACACTTATGTGTGACAACCCATCGCTACTGTTCACCGTCGATGTAAACTATCCTGTAGAAATCAGGACACTACCATTGACGTACTTCATACCATACACACATGGTACGTCAACGGCTTTGAACAAAAGGATAACACAACATGCCTCTACGACACAAAAGATTGAAATACGGTAGCAAATGGCCTTCACTAAGGCAGAAATAGCAAATACAATCATCCAGAGGACACATGTCCCAACATAGCATTCATTACATCAGCGGAAGCAATCAAAGGTGTCTGGGTACAGACAAATCCAACAGGCTTAAGAAGCCGGAGAAAAGAAAGAAGACGAAGCCCATCCACGTAGGTCCTGGATCCAGCCCTGGTCCAGCTAACTACTCGTCTGCAGTCTCGTCAAACTCCACGAAGTAGCCATCCTGGTGGTCATCGTAGTCGTAGTCGTAGTCTACGTAAACCACAGCCCCAACGGGGTCAGTACATCCAAGTACTGGCAAGCAAGACTCACAGTTCACCAAAGTATAGCCCGTCAACACAAGCACAGATGACTTGGGTTCAACGGAAAGAAGGGGTACATAAGATGCTGCAACTGGCTGCGCTAACCAACTACAGAGATTCTATCATTTCCAACTATCAGAAAGGGGATAAGATCGAGGGTTGTAACCAACTGAAAGATAACATCAAACCAACCCATCCTGGATCTCGCCCTTATCCAAAGAAGCAATCCGAGGATAACTCACACAGTTGGATTAAAGGTGAATCAAGTTATTGTGTCATCCACCTATTACTAGTCAAGTTATTAACCATTGGGTGTAACATGTTGGATCATTATGTTTAAGTTGTCCTGAGTACTTGTTAGCCAGTACTTTCACCAAGTAATCCATAACCGCGGAAAACACGGCTTCTCGAGAAGATCATCCCTGCAGGGTTGCACCAATTTGGCCGTACACGTATGAATAACCCGCCAGATGGGATGCCTCCCACCAAGCGGGGCACTCAACACAACTCAACTCTTCTTCGCATCAAGCCCAAAGCACCTTGGGTGCACGGCTAATCAAGCCCCAAAGAAAAAGGACCCTCATAGCACTCTAAGACCGTGTCCCCCTATATGCCGACTACAAAAGTTCCACCCTGCGCTGGACTCGCAAAAACATGCATGCGGCAAATAGAAAGCACGAACTAAATGAGATGATTTGGACGAGATGCGAATCGAATCAAATTGAGGGGGGCGCCCATACTCGCTTCCCACATGCGGGTAGTGCGCTCATCATGGATCAGTAGACAAGACCCTTTTCCTATTAGGGTCGACACTAGCAGGCCTCAAAACCACACAGGGCCTCCTGCCGATGCCTTATCATCAAATTATTATTAACAGTAATAACATTAGCATGATTGATTGATTGATTAAACATCGAGCCCCAGAACATAATAAAGATATAGTAACTGAAAGTAACGGGTAACAGACCCGAGCAAAACAACCTAAGCATGCTAGTAAGACACTGGCTCAATCAACAGGGTTGTAGGAGGGGTGGTGAGGCAATATCAGGGTTAAAGGATTCATGTGATAGGTTCGTAACAGAAACAACTACCACTAAGGCTAGCAAGAATAGACAACGGAAAGTATCGGTAACCAGGGTTGAAAGGAACACAATGGTTCATGTGAGTGATAACTTGCCTGCAAACTCAACAGCCGGGTACTGAGCTAGATCCTCAGAAGGGGTGCTGTAAAGGTCGTCTGTCTCAACGTCGTCGTCTATTCGAGAAGAAACAAACAAACAAAACAGGAACATAAACAATCATTGCCATGGCATTGTGCACAATCAAGATGATGCATGACAAATTAATGGTTGCATCAAAATAAACTAGCTATCATGATAACACATTTTAAAAGGACGCCTATGCAAGTTTGAATTGCATATGGAAAGGGTTTATAGATTAAGTGGAACAAATGATTTACAATTAATTATTATGTGAGAGTTGTTAGCATGATGCATGCATGATGGTAACCACAAAATAACAACAAATAACAATAATAGAGGCAAAGGAAAAGGGATAAAACAAGTTTGGAAAATTTGGTTACTTAAACATGTCATACAAACAATTATTGTTTTCATCAATTTAAAGTGTGCAAAACAATTGACAAAATTTATATTTGAAAAGAGCATCAAATTTTAGTTGGATTACATGTTTCAAATATTGAAATTTGAATTAGGATGATTTTATTATGAATTAAACAATATTAAACAAGTTTTAATTGAATTTAAAACAAGTTGGAATATTATTTGAATTTTATTTGTTCAAATCATAAGTTCAAATTCACATTTGAAAAGTTCACACTTTGATGGTTTGAAAACATATTTTGCATGTTCAAAATATTTTATATTAAGCAAGTTATGATTTTATCAAATTTAAATGCATTAAACAAGTATTAAATTATTTAGGCAATTTAAATTATTCAAACCATGTAACATAATTTATATTTGAATAGGTTATTTAAAATAGCATTGAAAACATATTTTATTTGCATGATTTGGAATTATTATGAATTACTTATGAATTTTGGCAAAATACAATTGAATGATTTGAATTTAAATTTGAATTGCAATTTGAAAGTTCAAAACAGTACACAAATAGATTATTTGGAAAGGTTATGAAATTTGGATCAGAAAACATATAAAACTTTTAGTTATTGGAATTACAGAATAAAAGTGATTAAAGTTTGAAATTTTAGGTTCAAATCTGTTATTTAAATGGATTTTGGAAAACAGAAATTCGAAAAAAAAACTTTTGTTACCGAGCTGCTCTCTACACACTGCACTGCTGCGCGGGCCAGGGGACAGCGTGGCGCGGCGTATGCACGCGTGGCCGTGGCAGTCACTGGCGCGTGGGCCACGGCTGTCAGCCAGCGGGGCAAAAATGTGGGGATTAATCGCGCCCGAGGGAATCGAACCGTGCACCTCGCGGGCGCGCGCGCAGCTCTGAACCACTACGGTGTTGCGTTCGCTCTGTCAGTATAAGCGATGCAGAGAAGATATCGTTCAGATCCACGCGATATCTGACGAAACTGACGAGCAAACGCTTGCTCGACTGACAGAACACTCGCCGGCGGCGATCTGCACGGCCGTGCTCGCGATTGGAGGCGTGGGTGTGTGCAGGACGTGCACGGGTGCGTGCGTAGCACAGAGAGGAAGGAGGAGGTGAGAACGGTGGGAAGCTCACCCACGTTGCAGAGGTTGCAGAGGCTCGGTGTAGCAGCCGGCGACGATCTCGTTGACGGCGTCGAGGTTGCCGTGCTCCTCCGGCGTGGCTCCGGTGTCGAACACGTAGAAGGGATGGTGGTGGTTCAATTTCAGTAGGCCAGAGGCTAGGAGAGGGTAGGAGGTGGCGGCGCCATGGAGATGTTCAGAGGAGGTGGCCGCCGGTGAGAGATTCAGAGGTGGGGGGAAGTGGCGACAGAGAGAGAGGGTGGCGGCGCGGCGCGGGGAGCGAGGTCCTATGGGCTAGGGTTAGGTGCGGGGTGCCCTAGGGGCTACTTATAGGCGAGGAGAGCGAGGGGTGGCCGCCGGAGTCGCTGCGCGGTCGCGGTGGCGCTCTGCGATGCCTGCCGTACGGGGGAGAGATGATCTGCACGATTTGCGAAGCGGTAAGTTTAGGCTTAGGCGGGCTGGGCCGCGCGCGCGTAGGTTAGGTGGGTTGGGTAGCTGTTAGCTGCCGCGCGCGCTGCAGGTTTTCTTTTTTTTTTCTGTTTTTTTTTTGCTGAAACAGAATTTGGAAGAATTTGTTAAGGTTTTGGTTAATAAAAATTTCAGAAAAATTAGGTTAGACTTTTTAGATGATTAGAAACCACTTTCCAAGTTTGGATTTCAGAAAGTTGAGATTTAAAATGTGGTTTGCATTTGAATCCAATTTGGAGGAATTTTCAATATTGATTAACCATTAAGAAAAATAAAGCATTTTTATAGGGTTATCCCTAGGGTTTAAAGTGAGTTAAAGAATACAAATGTGTGGTGAACTTCAAGGATTCAAAAGGTACTGATTTGAAACTTGGTTTGAATTTAGAAGATGATTTGGGAATTATTGATTGAATTAATGGTTTGATTAAAACCAACAATTGAATAAGTGATCCACATGGAATAAAATGGTTGTTTTTATTTGTTATTTTTATTCCAAAAGTTGTAACAGATCAAGTATGAAAATAACCATTTGAAATTGTTTGAGTTTGATTATGAAAACAAGATAAAACAGATGCAAAACAAATAGTAACAAATGCAACCAAAAATAAAACAAATGCAATGAGATGATGACATGATGCATTGCTTGAATTTAAAACAAGAAACAAAACATTCTAAGGGGTATTTCATACTTGGGATGTTACAAATAGTAGCCATGAAAGTGGTTAAAATGGAAAACATGATTAAAAGCACCTAGCATAGGGACAGATGAATGGACATTGGATGAATGCGATGTATCATGTAATAGCCGTAGCACAGGGCACAACACAAATAAGTAATAAAACATCCAGACATTAATCAATATAGACACATATTCAATATATAGTTTTACGTGTTTACAATAAGAAGTTGCACAACATGTTTTCTTTAATCATCCCGTTTCAGCTTGGCCAATCATGGAATCTAATCATAATTAAGGTACTCATTATATGATGCACGAGAGTAAAACATTAACACTCAATGAATACATGTGATCCTCAAATTACAGCCACCCCCTTTGATATTCCAAACATGTTATCTCGGGTCTCTGATTTTGGGCAATAATAGGTGCATATAATTTGTAGATAAATCTAAAACAACTATTATATTCATGAAAACATAGCATGCTCATGTATGAAATTATGCCATTCTGGTCCTGGTAACAAGCATTGAGAACCACAAGTTGCAACAACAATAATTAACACGAATAGTTAATAATAGGTATCATGCCCTAACAACCTGACATCTATTACATGAACAATCTCATCTAATCCTACCATTCCCTTTTCCTATAACAGGAAATTACTCACACATGGATCGTGAAATCATGGTTTGCTGATGGAGATGCGTTGGTGATGACGATGACGACGATCTCCCCTCCCCAGAGGTCAATCCCCATCCCGGTAGGGTGCCAAAACAAGAACTTCTGACCCCCAAACTAGGGTTTTGGATGGCGGCGGATCACTGAAGTGCTTCTGGAAAAAAATCCTCCCGTGGGTCTTTGTCTTAGCGCAGGACAAGTATATATGCCAAAGGGCTTCGCGAGGCGGTGCACGAGGTGCCTGGATGGGCTATGGGAGCGAGCTAGGAGCCATTCTTAGCCCATCCAAGGATGCTAGTACATCATCCTATCCAAGATAAATGCACACTAGTACTACACGCTAGAAAGGCTGGCCTGCAGGGTATGCCCCGGCGTAAGATCCGCCGCTGGCGGGTGCTGAGAGAAGTTCAAGAGAGCGGTGCTGCGATGCAACCCGGATTACTTGGACGGCGCCGCCCGTGACAACGACTCCTGCGCCAAGGCCACAACCGCGTTACACCGGTGCATACACTTCCTGCCGTACGTCCTCGACATGGGCAATGGCCGAGAGGAGGGCAGTGGCCGGGGAGACGCCGTTGTCGTCGTGGGGTATCAGAGAGGGAAAGTTCAGACTTCAGAGAGAGTGCCCTGAAGTTCAGAGAGTACAAATACAAGCTTCCATTTGCGTCGTACATGGATCCATACATGGAGGCGACTTATATAGCTAAATAAGTAAATATCGACTATCTAATCGTACTAACCACTTTATTTAACTTTGATGCATGCTATAGCGAGCTATAGCGTTGCTATAGCGTTTTCTGCCCTGTGATGATAAGTGCATTAGCACGCTAAATATATAAAAAATCTTAAATATCACGCTATAGTCGCGATTTAGCATCGCTATAGTGTTTCAAACAGGTCGCCGCTAAATGTCATAGTCCGCTATTTAAAACTATGTCAGCCGCATGTAAAAGACCTTTTTATTTAACTTCTAGAAGCCCACGCGGGCAACTAGGAATAGGGTAGGATGGAGCAGCGGTGGAGCCAGGAAACTAAACCTGTGAGGTCAAATACCAAAATCATCACTAAATTTCTCTAGTTTTAAATTATTTTCTATATGAAATATACACAAATACAAAGGATTTGCCAAAAAGCTGTGGGGTCGGCCAACCCAACAGCTCAAGGGTGGATCCGCCACTGGGATGGAGGTGGCCCCCCCGCCAGCGGCGGCTTCCCTTGTCCTCCGACGGCGTGGCGGTCATCCGTGGCAGCTGCAGCGTGGTGGTGCGCTGTGGATCTATCATCTATGGCCCAGTCAAATCTATCGTGCGTGTGCTTCTTGCTGGACGCGAGCCGGCTCGGGCCAACTCGGGCCGAGCCTCCAAAAGGCTCGAGCCAAAAACGTCGAGCCTCGAGCTGGCTAGACACCTAGCACGAGCCGCTTCACTGAGCTTGGCCCAAGGCGGGACGAGTTTCGGTCCAGACGAGCCGGCTCGCGAGCCAACGGAACGGTCAGCTGCGACATGCGGATGGACTTGCACGTCGGGAAGTCGACAGTGGCAGAGAGCACGTTTAAGATGATGCTCTCCATGGGCCGATGTACTCAGCATGATCCTGGCGATCTGAACATATATGTCGTCAGGCTGCCCCTGGACTGGCACGCGCGTGATGCCTGGGAGGTCGACCAAGGTGAGGTCTGGCACGCCACGCTTGCGGACGACGAGGGTGATAGGCGCGTCGGAGATGCCCTTGCCGGACCGCGCCACTGTAGTAGAGCGCTCCGTCGAGGCAGTAGAGGACGCCATCGGCATCCTTGGTGAGCTTGGCGACGTCAGCTTCAGAGAACAAGGACGACGACGACGGCGGCGAGCGCCAGGTCGTTTTGATGCCCTGCTGGCCCACGAGGACGACGGAGCCCTCGACGACTTAGTCCATGATCGCGGTTCCCGGACACAGCACCTCCGTGCTGGACGTCGATGAGCCGCTCCTGATCTGTCGTTAGCGCCGCTGCGCCCGTGTAGAAGAGCCGCACCCAGCGCGCCCTCGCCGGCACCGGCACGAGCGGGATGCGCGCTTATGACGTCGAACTGCCCCAGCCCTCCCAGCACGCGTCGAACAGGTCGCGGTCCTTGTCCTTGCAGCACGTCACAAGCACACGTACCTGATGGCATCACCTTCTGACGGCCGGAAACGGGCGGATGGAGAGCGTCAATGCGGATGAACAGGTCGTGACGATTTCTGCACGTCGATCTTTCGGGCCGGACCGAGCCGAGCCAGGCTCGGCCCGAGGCCTGTGCGGTCCAGCGAGAGCAGCTCGGCTCGGTCCACCAAAGTTACAGGCCGAGTCATAGCTCGGGGCTAGCCAGCATAGCTTGGTGCGAGCCAAAAGGCTCGGTTCGTACCAGCAAGACGTGTGCTCTCACATGCTGCGCGGCGAGTTTCGTGCCGTTTAGCTGGGGCTCGACGGTGGGCACTTTGGCAGCTGGCGTGTGCATCTTTGGGCCAATGTAGCTGCGGGTGTGCTCCGGCTGTGGGGGTGCGGGGGCCTCCGGTGAGCCTCGTCACCTTACGGGGTCGATCACCTTTGCTCAGTGCACTCACAGGTTGAAAATGCCCATTGGTCTGTCAAACTGCAATACCCCGGTCCCTATCAGCATGTGCTCAAATTCAGTTCTGCAGCTCATACACAATCTTCACCAATTGGATGCCTCTACTACTGGACCAACTAAAAGAACAATGATCTACGGTGATGTCACACCATCAACCAAAGCTTACTACCAATTGTTATCGGGACAGAGGCACAAGATGGCTGCCAGCAAAATGGATATGGTTACCGCAAATCCCCAGCAAACACAACTTCTTCGTTCCGGGGCAGATTGAACACTAGAGATAACACCACCACCAAAACTTGTACAACTCACGCAGGATGTGACACCTGACAGGCCCCTTGAGACTGTCAATCACCTAGTACTACACTGCCGAACTTCACAAATGGGTCTGGGTGAATCTATCCACCGCTGCTTTGACAGATATGCACGAACATTATAGAGTTCGTCATCACAGTTCAGGGCTTAAGCCTTAAGGCCGTGCATGCTAGGCCTGGCCGGTTTGTTGCGCTGCATACGTACCAAGCCGAACTGTACGCTCGCTTTGACAGTTTTATTATTCCAACTCCTTGTCCAAGATATATAGTAGGGAGTAAATGATTTTGTTACGGAAATGAAATCCAGCCTTTACCTTGAAGAAAAAGTAATCTCGGCTCATTCAGGCTGTATATATACCATTGCGCTCCTTGGCCGTGAGGCACACATACGCAAGCAATCCGCGCTAGTTAATTAGCTGCAGTTATGGGGAATACTAGCGCCACCGCCGGGAAGAAAGACGATGTGGATTATCTGGACACGACAGAGACTTACATGGCTAGCGATGTCGTCTTCCACAGGAACCACATGGAGGCCTATGAGTGCGGGGAGGAGTACAGCATGGCGCTGGAGCAATGCAACCCGGCATACCTGGAGGTCGAGGGCGCCGCCCGCGACGACGACGCCTGCGCCAAGGCCACGGCCGCGCTGCGCCGGTGCATGGAGGCTGACCCCATGCACTTCCGGGCGTACGTCCGCGCCATGGACCAAGGCCTGGACGAGGACGAGAGGAGGGTGCTGATCGGGGACCCGCCGTCGGGGCCGTGGGATCACGACGAGGGCAGGTTTAGGTGGTGGAGTGGCATGAAGAGGACCTGATTTTCGTACATGCATCCGCGCATGCAATGCACGCCGCGACCTATATCGTGATATCGACTATCCAGTCAATGGGACCTCTTTGGGAGTATTATAAATTTCATTGTAGTAACTTTTTGTCGAATGAATCTTAGTGGCTTTTTTTTAAATTTTGGCTCAAAAATATATAGATTCGATGCATGAATAATGGATGATCATATGGATCAATGTACGCGAGTATAAAAATATGTGATTATATTGGGGGAAATATGATTGCATCGTTTTGGAGACCCAGCTCTATGGAGCTTGATTTAATTTTTTTTTTTCAAAATCGGCATTTTTATGTTTCAAAAAATTAAGTTTTTTTTTCACTGCTGTAGATATCTAGATCTAATACTGCAAAATCTAAAATAATAAATACGTTGTATTTTATCCTGGTAAAAGAATAACAAATTAAATCCTAGATCTAGGCAGATGAACAGTGCACAATTAGAAAAAACCGGTAATTCTTTTGTAGATTTGTCAATTTTGTGTAGGCTAAGATAACATGAATTTTGAATTGAAAATACTACGCAGCGGAAGATCTAGAAATTATCTACCCCTAGGATTTTTGTTGAATTTTTAAATATAATTTTTTGATTTTTAATTTATTTGTAATACGGAGCTTAATGGACCTCGGCCTCCATTTCGAGTTTCTAGGAAAATATTCTCATTACCGGACTGATCTGTCGATTGGGCTTGCCGACGGGTCATCTGCGTGTGTAGCCCTTTTCGTGTTTCTAGCAGCTTCATGCTCCATATCTTTTGTGCGCGCCCAGTCTCAATGCAGTCTAGAACCTCCATCATCCGCTCTATAGTGTTCCTCTTCCGGTTCTTCTCCTCCGCTCCATCTCTCATGTTCTCCCTGCTCCGAAGCTGTAGGCGTCAAGTCAGGGAGAGAGCGGAAGGCATCCATAAATTCCTCTTTATAATGATCTCCCAACATGCCACATAGAATCGGGTGGAAAACACACCAGGACTCGGCGCTTCTCAAGAGTCATAGATTTGATGATGTTCCAAACCTCTCCCTCATTAAAGTCGTCCTCTAGGTAGCCAAGGTCCACCGAGGGTATACCCACATAGTCAAGGTCCAACATAAAGGGTGGCCGTGCTCCGCACCCAGGAAAAACTCAAAGAACACTCGTCCAGTTCGAGGCGTTCTCATCATGTATCATGATCCAGGCCCCCTCAACCATGAGATGGTCGACCACTTTGCATCTCAGTGATTTTGTGTTGCATGTGTAAATTTTGCATGTTGCCGTTGATACCTGGAAGTGCACAGGTTAGTGATTGTACAATTCATGGAAGTATAATCTCCCTATTTGTATTCTTCCCACAGAGAGCTAATCTAGCAAAGTGCCTTTTACTGTTGTCTTCCGATTTATATAGTTCCCAAGCTAATTTGGAAAAGTGATGTCTTCCGATTTATATCGTTCCCAAGCTAATTTGGCAAAGTGATGTCTTCCGATTTATATCGTTCCCACAGAGTGCTAATCTGGCAAAGTGCTTTTTTGCTGTTTCTGTCCCACATAAGGTGTCAGACTTATGTAAATTTACTCAGAATTTTGAATCTCTTAGACGTAAGGAAAACAAGTTTACTCCTTATGGATAAAGTAGGCACTAGAAGAACTCAGTTCATGGTTCGTGTGAATGTACCCGATGGATATGTGATACATATTGTGTCAATTGAGTAGTCGATAGGTGAGCCGCCCTTTTGTAGTTAGACTTCTTCATGCCTTAATTTGTTTGTCACTATTGTCCTGCATCCCTGATCCACATGCAATGGTTAGCCTTGCAATTAAAATCGTTAGGCTGGACCATTGATTCAAAATCGTTGGCTTCTCGTAATCCTCGTGGTCTCTTCACTCCTCGTTGATACCACCACATGTCACCTTTGGATGTAGTGGATTCGTTGAACAACAAATAAATGTCTACGTAGATCTATGAATCATGTTAACTGGACCCTAGATAACAAGAATTATGCAAACCATAGACAAGTAATCCTATAAAAAATATTGAAAATACAAATATGATGGAATAAATAGGCACAAACACATCTCACTAGCCCCGTACATGTCCCACGCCTTGATGAATCAACTCACACGTGAGAGACATAATAGGCATAAACTCAATGATTGAAAGGGAAAAGTTCATCTACGTATTACCGTAGCAAATCAGAATAAGTCGTAGATAACCAATAAGAAAACCACAAGTTCAATCTAGAATAGGTTCTTCAACTCTAATCTATGTGTGTGTGTGTGTGTGTGTGTGTGTGTGTGTGTTTGTGTGTGTGTGTGTTATGGAATGATGGTGGAATAATCATGTCTAAAGAAGATAATCAACGACATAATCTTCCCTCTCTAGATCTCTTCTTCATCACTTCTGGTGTGTTTCCTGGCTTCTACATATGTTTTCTCTCATCTGCTTATGTTTTCTGTCGCTTGACCCTTCACAAATGTTTCACCTCTTGGTTAGTGTTAGAGAAAATTTCGGCAAGAAACAAGTTGAAAAGAGGGAAATGGAAAATAAAAATCACGTATAAAGTAGAGCCATCAACTTCCAAAAGTTTATATGTTCCTCGTCCCAAGTAACTTAGCAAAGAAAACAAATAGGAACATGGGTTAAATAAGACACTTCACTAGTTTACGATGAGATGCCATTTCCTTTCTTCATAAATCCTGCAACCTTAAATAATACAATACAAATATTTCTTTTATTACAATTTAGGTACTCGTTGCTTGTCCGCACAATAGATCATTAGTAAAAGAACATTTGTCACAATATTATGGGAGTAAGGATAGGTTCTCCTCTCAGGGCCAGCGATAGAAACTAGGCTCCAAGCTAAAGTCGAAAGGACACTCTTATGTGAGCGTAAAATCATTTTCAGCTCAAGTGATTTTATCATTAAATATATATCAAAGCAAACCCTGCACTTTAATTTCCCCTTCACCTTTAAAGTTTCAATATTAGATTTCAATGCTTTGCCAACGAGTTTACATAGCAAACAATTTAACCACGCTTGGTGTTATCATAATCAAGTTATTTATAACATTAGCTTGCATGATGTAATAGTAGAACTACAATCGTATTTCCAATCATAACGAATGTGCGAGAGTCAGAAGGGTGAAGTGGAAAGCTATAACGTTTTTGTTACAAGCATCCCTCCACTCATAGACGATATCTAGTATTTTCCCCGAGTAGATCATTCGTCGGACAAAGGAGTAGTCAACAATCATTACTCATGGTACATTTCTCTTTGGTCAGCTGAGTGGTGGTCTAAGAAAAAATAAATTGAGTACCCAAGAGCTCTCAAGAGTTTATTTGTTAAAGTGGACTTTTTCGTATAGCAACACCAAGTTGTTCACGAGTATTTAGTACCAGTTTAACAAAAACAATTCAATGTTTCCATATCGTTGTGTGGAGGTTAAATTAAAGCCATACTCTAACTATGCTACTCAATATCTTTTTCTCGCCTTAGACATTTGTTTCCAAAGATATTCGCTGGATTTTTAAACTTTAGACAATGCATCATAGATCAAGGCTAAAGTAGTGATACTATCATTGAGGGAAAATTTCAAACTAACAAACTAGACGCGAACAATTTCCAAGCGCAAGCAAACAAATAATATACTATTTTACTTAAACTTGCGAGACATAGTAAGATAAGAATGACATACCGTACTTCACTAGTTTGGTGCCTTACATGATCATGCTTCTTGTTCCTTCTCGTTGCTAGTCTCACTCACGCCGAGGAGAATGTTAAATACAAATCAAATAGAAACAAAGGGAATTAGCAAAATCCATATAAAACAAAATAAGCTCCTCTAATTTTTTATGTTTTCAATAATAATGCAATATAAAAAATAAACATGCTAAAAGAAAAATGAAAAATAACAAATAGGAAAAACAAACGGAAATAAATATGAACGCAAAGGTGTGGAGGATTTTAACCTCCCCAAATCTTAGGTTCTTAGTCTAGCTGGTTCTACTCAGAGCCAACATGAGACTCTGAGGTGTGACCAGATTCAGACAACACACTTATCCCGCGACGAAGGTTCTGTTGTTCTAAGTGGAAACTCACATTTGGCATCCAAGACCTACGACACACATTAACACATATGTTATGGAAAACCCTGGGTTTGGGTGGGATTCAGATGCTCTGTGGCCTCTCTCCGGAGAAATCCTAGCCCCGTTGGAGAAAACGATGAAACTGCCATTCTGGCCCCGCTACCTGAGCCGGAAAGGGTAGCAAAGTGGAACTAGTTGCTTGTTTGTGTTATAGTAGACTGAAGGAACACCGTACACAATGGTAGGGCACACCTCTTGGCTCAGGGAGTTTCGGGCTATAAGTAGTCATGGATACTGCGAGTGTGAATCTGACGCTGGTGAAGCCCTAACATAGAGTGTGAGGGAATCTTGGGAATCCAAAACCCATGACACACTCTAACACAGATGGTATGGAAAACCCTTGATTTGGGTGGGATTCAGACGCTCTGTGGCCCCTCTCCGGAGAAATCCTAGCCTCGGTGAAGAAAAAGACGAAACTACTGTTCTGGCCCCTCTATGCAAGCCGGAAGGGGGTAGAAAAGTGGAATTAGTTTCTTGGTTGTATTAGGTTAGGCCCAAGTAACACCCTATAAAATGGTAGGGCCCACCTCTTGGAAATATTTCCCCCCTTCGGTCAGATCCGGTAGTTTCGGGCTGTAAGTAGTCCTGAAAACCGAGAGAGAGTATCTGACGCCGGTGAAGCTCTAACACAGAGAGTGAGGGAATCTTGGAAATCCAATACACATGCCACGCTCTAACACAGATGGTATGGAAAACCCTTGGTTTGGGTGGGATTCATACGCTCCGTGGCCCCTCTCCGGAGAAACGCTAGCCCACTGGAGAAAAAGACGAAACTGCCATTCTCACCCCTCTACGTGAGCCGGAAGGAGGTACCAAAGTGGAACTAGTTTCTAGTGGTAGTATATGACTACTGGCATGGTGTACAAATTCCATGTCAGTACGGGCTCATACGGTCGTGTACAAAATTTGGCCACTTACTACCGGCATGGAATCATCGTGAAACCCCACCAGTATTTATTTACTAGTGGTGAAGATTCATGGACCCACGTAATAATTCACACGCCGCTGCTATGTTTTTATTTCTGCACCCACATTGCCACCGACGAAGATTCATGGTGCCCCGCCGGTGATAGGCTTTCATCTATAAGAAGTTTCCTTGTACTATCAGTTTTAAATGCGTCGCGTTCTGCATCAAGCATGCTCTATTGATGCCCTGGATCTTCCTTATCATGACCTAAAATGCATTCTCCGTAACTTAGGTAATACGAATGGTACTTATATCATAAGTAGGGTACTCAAAGTTTTGATTAATAATGGAATTTCTTATATAATTCTTACACGGATCACTAGGTATTTTCCTTTATTGTGCAATAACCATATCACCAAGCATTGTAGCTATATCAATGTGATACTTCTTGATTTTATTAATAAGCTCTGAGACTAATTACTTAGGTAATTATATCTCAGCATGTTGATCCTTTGACTTCAATAGAAAACATTTAAAGAGGTTAAACCTGCAATATGTCAAAAAGACGAAACACTCGGCACTTAGCCCCCCGGAAACGTTGCTAGAAAATATCTTGATAACTGAAGTGCACATGTTTGATATTACACAATTTGCGGAAGTATGATATCCCGATTTATATCATTCCCACAGAGTGTTGATCTGGCGAAAAGCTTTTTACTGCTAACTCTGTCACGGACAAGGTGTCAGACTTATGTGAATTTGCTCATAAGTTTGAATCTGTTAAACGTAAGGAAAACATTGATTGAAAGTAACGTATAATTTAAGAAACATTTATGGATGAAGTAGTCTGTGGCAGAACTCAATTCATATTTTGTGTGAATGTGCTCGGTTAATAGAAGAGGATATGTGATACATATTTTATCTATCGAGTAGTCGGTAGGCGTGTCACCCTTGAGTAGCTAAACTTTTCGATGCCTGGATTTGTTAATCACTATTTTCATGTAACCCTACTCCACATGACATGGTTAGCTCAATAATTAAAACCATTAGGTTGGGCCAATGCATTAAGGTATTTTGCTGCTCGTAATCCTCTTGATGTCTTCAGTCTTCGTTGATATCTTGACCCGTCACCTTGGAGGCCGTGGATTTGCTCAACAACAAGCAAATGTCTACGTAGATCTATGAACCATGTTACCAAGGATCTGGATAACAACCATTATACAAACTATAGGCAAGTAATCCTATGTATAAGATTAATAATACTATCACATATATGATGGAATAAATAGGCACAGACACATCTCACCAATGCCCTACATCTCCCACGCCTTGACGGATCTAATCACACACATGAGAGACATAATAGGAATAAACTCAATGATTAAAAGGAAAAAAGTGCATCTAATTGTAGCAAGCCTCATTAACGCTTGGGTCCACAATAATCAAACGCCAATTTCAATCTAGAATAGGTTCTTCAACCCTAATTTATTACATTGGATCGCTCTCTATATATGTGTTATGGAATTTGGTGGAATGATTGTGCCGAATAAGATGATCACCCGCAGAATCTGGCAGAATTTTCCCTCTGTGGATCTCTTCTTCCTCTCTTCTAGTGTGTCGCATGGCTTCTGTGTATGTTTTCTCTCCTCTGCGTATGTTTTCTGCCTCTTTCCTCTTCATGGAAGTTCCATCTTTTGATGTGCTGAAGGCAGCGTCCTGAGGTATGGTGGCTCGTACGGTCGCTTGCCACCATACCACCACTTGTTAAATCTCGCAGAAGGAGGAATTTAATTCCCTTATTGATGAAATTACTTGGTTTGCTCAAATCAGCATAATTATGCTTCATTTCGTTCCTTACTTGAATGAATCCTAAAACTCATAATTAATAACAAAACATCTCCAAACATGGTGATATTTGGGTTAGTGTTATACCAAATTATGATAAGAAACAAGTTTAAAATAGTGAAATGGAAAATACAAATCACGTATAAAACAGAGCCCTCAGTCATGCATTTTGCGGCGAACACGCGGGTGAGATGTCCACGATTTTGGCCGTTCCGGAAAATAATGTGTTCTATGGAAAAAAAGATGGTATTCTAAGCCGTCCTTTAGCCTCGATGTTGCATATGTGTGGTGAATTTTCTCTCTAGGATTTGCTGTGATGAGTAGGAATTTGTTGCATGCCAATATGTATTTGTGTGATTTGAAACAATGTTCCCACAATGTTGTAATTAGGTGGGTGAAGGGACGCAAGGATAAGATTCCCAAGTAAGATCTCCTCGTCCAAGAACTAGCATATACCTAGCACATCCAATCTGAAAATATGATGCAACAATTTTTTTTGGCATTGAATCAGTGTAACACCTGGGGTGTTACCCTAATAGAGAGTGTTTGTTTTCTTTTTGCTTGCATCATATGCATCACATGAGCATTGCATTCTGTTTTTTTCAAAACAAATCAAAATTCAGAACAATTTAAAACCTTCACACCCTTGCTCAAAAATTTCCAATTTCAAACTTGCAAACTGAATCACTCATTTGTTTTCAATAGTTGAAGTTGTTTTAAACAAATTGCCTGCTAAATAAAATTGTCCCTGTTATTAAAACCCTAATGTCTAATCCAAAAATTCAAATCAAATCACTCATTAAATTGTTGGGTTTAATCAAACAATTATTTTAAATCAATTAATTAAATCACCTTCATTTTCAAATCAAATGCATCAAACAGAACCACTTTTGAATTTATAAACTTTAACCAGCCAATCAACTAATTTTTTTTAATCAAATTAACCATAGGGGTCACCCTAATAAAAACATTGTTTTCGTCATTAATCATTTAATTGTCAAATTCTTCAAATTCAAAACCCTTTTACAAAAACAGCAAACAAATTTAATTTCCAAAAACCAAGTTGTCATGGGGTAGATGTCGAGCTAACAAAACCCCATGATTTTTTCCCAAAATTTTTAAGGTTCAAAACCCTAGCAATTGCTTCCTTTTCCTTTCTCTACAAAAAAAAAAAACAGAAAACAAAGAAATAATAAAAAAGAAAAGAGAGCGCGCAGCAGCTAGCTAACCTAAGCCCAGCCCACCTAAGGTACTAACCGTGCGCGCAGCAGCCCGCAGCGGCCCGATACCGTTTCACTTAAGCCGCCCCGTCATCCCCCCTGTACGGCAGGGGATCCGGCCGTGCCACGGCGGCAGCCACGGACTCCGACGGCGATCGCCGCCGGCCCTCTGTCTGTCGCCGTCAGGTGCAGACATGGTTTTGTTCGTCAGAAACTTCAGAGCCGCGATGTAACCTTTTCCTCCCAGTATCGCTGTTAACTGACAAGAATCTCGACACACCGTACTGGTTCAGTCCCTGCGCACAGCGAGTGAGCTCGCGGGTTCGAGCCTTGGCTCTCCCTGGGATAAAAATCCCATTTTTTTCGGCTGAGTACTGACAGGGAGGGCCCCCTGTCAGTCACTCATGTGCCACGCAAGCACAGTGAGCCCACGGGCCCCCCCTGGCAGTGTCTGTGTACGTTTCCAGTGCGTATAAAAAGGATTAAAAACTAGTTCTGTTTTCAATCCAGGTCCAATAAAATCACAGATTGGCCCCTAGATTCAAATTGCTTATAACTTTAGTTTTATAACTCCAATAAATAAAAATAAAATATGCACACTGGTCTAAATTAAATTCTCCACCTTTTGGTAACATTTGTTCACTGTTTTGAAATTCCAAAATGCAATTAAATTTGAATTCAAACAAATCAATTGCAATTTGCTAAAATCAATAACTAATTCATCCCTAATCCAAATAATGCAAATAAAATATGTTTTCCATACCATTTTGAATAAACTTTTCAAATATAAATTTTGTTTCATGGTTTGAATAATTTAAATTGCCTAAATAATTTAATACTTGTTTAACTCATTTAAATTTGATAAAATCATAACTTGCTCAATATAAAATATTTTTGAACATGCAAAATATGTTTTCAAACCATCAAAGTGTGGACTTTTCAAATGTGAGTTTGAAATTATGTTTTGAACAAATAAAACTTCAATTAAATTCAAACTTGTTTTCAATTCATTTAAAACTTGTTTAATATTGTTTAATTCATAATAAATTATCCTAATTCCAATTTCAATATTTGAAACATGTAATCCAACTAAAATTTGATGATCTCTTCAAATACAAATTTTGTTAATTGTTTTGAACACTTTAACTTGATGAAAACAACAATTGCTTGTGTGACATGTTTAAGTAACCAAACTTTCCAAACTTAACCAATAATTTCCAAACTTGTTAAACCTTATTTCCAATTGGTTCTATTGTTGTTATTTTGTTGTTTTCCTCATCCATGCATCATGCTAATCCATTTTCACCTATTGGTTAGTAGGAAAACAATTGTTTCAAACATAATTCATGGGCTTTTCATATGCAACTCAAATTGCATATGGGTCCATTTAAATTTGTTTACCTTGTAAACTAGTTTACCTTGATGCATCTTTAAACCTGTCATGCATCCATATCTTGATCATGCTGGATCTTTTGCCGTAGTAGTAATTGTTGCCTCCGGTGGTTGTTCGAGGTTCGTTGCTTCTTCCCGGATAGGACGTTGAGATGATGTGAGCAACGACAAGTTCTGCTACCTTGCGGGATCTCAGGCAAGTATACTCACTTGTTGCCATATGGCTGCCTTTCATCACTTGTTACCGATTCTTTCCGTTGATTCTTTTCTGCTATCCTTAGTAGTAGTTGTTTCTGTTACGAACCCATCACATGAATCCCTTAACCTTGATATTGCCTCACCTCCATACCTATAACCATTGCTTGTTGCCCGTGTCTTACTATCATGCTTAGGGTTGTTTTGCTCGAGTCTGTTAACCGTTACTTTCTGTTACTACTCTATTATGTTCTGGGGGCTCGATGTTTAATCAATCAATCATGCTAATGTTATTGTTAATAATAAATTTGATGATAAGGCACCGGCAGGAGGCCCTTTGTGGTTTTGAGGCCTGCTAGTGTCGACCCTAATAGGAAAAGGGTCTTGTCTACTGATCCATGATGAGCGCACTACCCGCATGTGGGAAGCGAGTATGGGCGCCCCCCTCAATTTGATTCGATTCGCATCTCGTCCAAATCGCCTCATTTAGTTCGGGTTTTCCATTTGCTGCATGCATGATCTTGCGAGCCCTTGGTACCCGGGTGGAACTTTCGTAGTCGGCATATAGGGGGACACGTTCTTAGAGTGCTATGAGGGTCCATTTTCTTCTGGACTCGATTAGCCGTGCGCCCAAGGTGCTTTGGGCTTGATGCGAAGAAGAGTCGAGTTGTGTAGAGTGCCCCGCTTGGTGGAAGTGCATTTCCATCTGGCGGGTTATTCTTGCGTGTACGGCCAAATTGGTGCAACCCTGCAGGGATAATCTTCTCGAGAAGCCGTGTTTTCCGCGGTTATGGATTACTTGGTGAAAGTACTGGCTAACAAGTACTCAGGACAACTTAAACCTAATGATTAACAACCTTATACCCAATGATTAACAACTTGACTAGTAATAGACTTATTGACACAATAATCTGAATCATCATTAATCCAACTGTGTGAGTTATCCTCGGATTGCTTCTTCGGATAAGGGGCGAGATCCAGGATGGGTTTGTTTGAAGATATCTTTCAGTTGGTTACGATACTCGATCTTATCTTCTTTCTGATAGCCGGAAGTTGTAGTATCTCTCTGTAGTTGGTTAGTGCAGCCCGCTGTCGCTTATTTGCAATAACCCCTTCCTTTCCGTTGATCCCAAAGTATTTGTATCTTGTGATGACTGGCTACGCCGGTATCTTGTGAGTATGGTTTATCCACTTGCCAGTACTTAACCGTACTGACCCGCGAATCTCTTTCGTGGCTGCATATTCAACATTGCAGTCAATAGGTTTGAAGTCTGACGACGTTAGCTTGGGAATCCCTCCGGCTTGGCCTGGGCAGGGATTGGACGCTCTCGGTTATCTTCAGGACTCTTAGTCCAATTTGTATCTTGTCCGTAGACGGACGATATGTTGTTTCTTCTGCTGTTATTTGGATCTTTGTATTGTATTAGTTGTATCCTTGACTCGTTTGAGTCATCTTGTATCTATCTGTTTCTGTTGTAATTGTGGAATATTCGTGAGCTGTTGTAATGTTATCATAAGTGGCAACCTGGAATCAGTTATTATGCGGATTTGGCGGGAATGCTGAAATCTGCATAGTGCCCGATCTCGGGGCGTCACAAATGGTATCAGAGCGCTGGTTCCGATTCCCGAGATTGTTTCGATACGAATGGTTATCGAAGCAACGGGTCCGCAAAGCCTGTAGGTTAACCTCGCTAACGGTCGTTGTTTCTAGAGTGTCAAAAACTATTTCTGCTAAACTATTTTGGAAAAACATCTCGATAGGATTCTTGTTTTCTCCTTATCCCTATTCTATTTCCCCTCCCATCCTATTTGTTTTGGAGTCTCCCCCGTGTCTATCTTTCAAAGTGTTAGGATCCTACGTGGGTGGACGTTTTCTGATCCCTAACTAATAGGTTCGATCATCAGAAGATTCCTGGTGGAAGAACATCGTCGTCAGCCCGAGCAAGAATCCCTTGTTAGTGGTGTCGAGAAGCCCTTGTTAGTGGTGTCGAGGAGATCAACTGGAAGCACGAAGAATCGATAGTCGAACTTTTTTCCCCTCCCGGGTTAGCAGGTGGATTGCGAGGGCGCAATCCCTTGTTAGTGGTGTCGTCTGTAACACCTGGGGTGTTACCCTAATAGAGAGTGTTTGTTTTCTTTTTGCTTGCATCATATGCATCACATGAGCATTGCATTCTGTTTTTTTCAAAACAAATCAAAATTCAGAACAATTTAAAACCTTCACACCCTTGCTCAAAAATTTCCAATTTGAAACTTGCAAACTGAATCACTCATTTGTTTTCAATAGTTGAAGTTGTTTTAAACAAATTGCCTGCTAAATAAAATTGTCCCTGTTATTAAAACCCTAATGGCTAATCCAAAAATTCAAATCAAATCACTCATAAAATTGTTGGGTTTAATCAAACAATTATTTTAAATCAATTAATTAAATCACCTTCATTTTCAAATCAAATGCATCAAACAGAACCACTTTTGAATTTATAAACTTTAACCAGCCAATCAACTAATTTTTTTAAATCAAATTAACCATAGGGGTCACCCTAATAAAAACATTGTTTTCGTCATTAATCATTTAATTGTCAAATTCTTCAAATTCAAAACCCTTTTACAAAAACAGCAAACAAATTTAATTTCCAAAAACCAAGTTGTCATGGGGTAGATGTCGAGCTAACAAAACCCCATGATTTTTTCCCAAAATTTTTAAGGTTCAAAACCCTAGCAATTGCTTCCTTTTCCTTTCTCTACAAAAAAAAAACAGAAAACAAAGAAATAATAAAAAAGAAAAGAGAGCGCGCAGCAGCTAGCTAACCTAAGCCCAGCCCACCTAAGCTACTAACCGCGCGCGCAGCAGCCCGCAGCGGCCCGATACCGTTTCACTTAAGCCGCCCCGTCGTCCCCCTGTACGGCAGGGGATCCGGCCGTGCCACGGCGGCAGCCACGGACTCCGACGGCGATCGCCGCCGGCCCTCTGTCTGTCGCCGTCAGGTGCAAACATGGTTTTGTTCGTCAGAAACTTCAGAGCCGCGATGTAACCTTTTCCTCCCTGTATCGCTGTTAACTGACAAGAATCTCGACACACCGTACTGGTTCAGTCCCTGCGCACAGCGAGTGAGCTCGCGGGTTCGAGCCTTGGCTCTCCCTGGGATAAAAATCCCATTTTTTTCGGCTGAGTACTGACAGGGAGGGCCCCCTGTCAGTCACTCATGTGCCACGCAAGCACAGTGAGCCCACAGGCCCCCCTGGCAGTGTCTGTGTACGTTTCCAGTGCGTATAAAAAGGATTAAAAACCAGATCTGTTTTCAATCCAGGTCCAATAAAATCACAGATTGGCCCCTAGATTCAAATTGCTTATAACCTTAGTTTTATAACTCCAATAAATAAAAATAAAATATGCACACTGGTCTAAATTAAATTCTCCACCTTTTGGTAACATTTGTTCACTGTTTTGAAATTCCAAAATGCAATTAAATTTGAATTCAAACAAATCAATTGCAATTTGCTAAAATCAATAACTAATTCATCCCTAATCCAAATAATGCAAATAAAATATGTTTTCCATACCATTTTGAATAAACTTTTCAAATATAAATTTTGTTTCATGGTTTGAATAATTTAAATTGCCTAAATAATTTAATACTTGTTTAACTCATTTAAATTTGATAAAATCATAACTTGCTCAATATAAAATATTTTTGAACATGCAAAATATGTTTTCAAACATCAAAGTGTGAACTTTTCAAATGTGAGTTTGAAATTATGTTTTGAACAAATAAAACTTCAATTAAATTCAAACTTGTTTTCAATTCATTTAAAACTTGTTTAATATTGTTTAATTCATAATAAATTATCCTAATTCCAATTTCAATATTTGAAACATGTAATCCAACTAAAATTTGATGATCTCTTCAAATACAAATTTTGTTAATTGTTTTGAACACTTTAACTTGATGAAAACAACAATTGCTTGTGTGACATGTTTAAGTAACCAAACTTTCCAAACTTAACCAATAATTTCCAAACTTGTTAAACCTTATTTCCAATTGGTTCTATTGTTGTTATTTTGTTGTTTTCCTCATCCATGCATCATGCTAATCCACTTTCACCTATTGGTTAGTAGGAAAACAATTGTTTCAACCATAATTCATGGGCTTTTCATATGCAACTCAAATTGCATATGGGTCCATTTAAATTTGTTTACCTTGTCAACTAGTTTACCTTGATGCATCTTTAAACCTGTCATGCATCCATATCTTGATCATGCTGGATCTTTTGCCGTAGTAGTAATTGTTGCCTCCGGTGGTTGTTCGAGGTTCGTTGCTTCTTCCCGGATAGGACGTTGAGATGATGTGAGCAACGACAAGTTCTGCTACCTTGCGGGATCTCAGGCAAGTATACTCACTTGTTGCCATATGGCTGCCTTTCATCACTTGTTACCGATTCTTTCCGTTGATTCTTTTCTGCTATCCTTAGTAGTAGTTGTTTCTGTTACGAACCCATCACATGAATCCCTTAACCTTGATATTGCCTCACCTCCATACCTATAACCATTGCTTGTTGCCCGTGTCTTACTATCATGCTTAGGGTTGTTTTGCTCGAGTCTGTTAACCGTTACTTTCTGTTACTACTCTATTATGTTCTGGGGCTCGATGTTTAATCAATCAATCATGCTAATGTTATTGTTAATAATAAATATGATGATAAGGCACCGGCAGGAGGCCCTTTGTGGTTTTGAGGCCTGCTAGTGTCGACCCTAATAGGAAAAGGGTCTTGTCTACTGATCCATGATGAGCACACTACCCGCATGTGGGAAGCGAGTATGGGCGCCCCCCTCAATTTGATTCGATTCGCATCTCGTCCAAATCGCCTCATTTAGTTCGGGTTTTCCATTTGCTGCATGCATGATCTTGCGAGCCCTTGGTACCCGGGTGGAACTTTCGTAGTCGGCATATAGGGGGACACGTTCTTAGAGTGCTATGAGGGTCCATTTTCTTCTGGGCTCGATTAGCCGTGCGCCCAAGGTGCTTTGGGCTTGATGCGAAGAAGAGTCGAGTTGTGTAGAGTGCCCCGCTTGGTGGAAGTGCATTTCCATCTGGCGGGTTATTCTTGCGTGTACGGCCAAATTGGTGCAACCCTGCAGGGATAATCTTCTCGAGAAGCCGTGTTTTCCGCGGTTATGGATTACATGGTGAAAGTACTGGCTAACAAGTACTCAGGACAACTTAAACCTAATGATTAACAACCTTACACCCAATGATTAACAACTTGACTAGTAATAGACTTATTGACACAATAATCTGAATCATCATTAATCCAACTGTGTGAGTTATCCTCGGATTGCTTCTTCGGATAAGGGGCGAGATCCAGGATGGGTTTGTTTGAAGATATCTTTCAGTTGGTTACGATACTCGATCTTATCTTCTTTCTGATAGCCGGAAGTTGTAGTATCTCTCTGTAGTTGGTTAGTGCAGCCTGCTGTCGCTTATTTGCAATAACCCCTTCCTTTCCGTTGATCCCAAAGTATTTGTATCTTGTGATGACTGGCTACGCCGGTATCTTGTGAGTATGGTTTATCCACTTGCCAGTACTTAACCGTACTGACCCGCGAATCTCTTTCGTGGCTGCATATTCAACATTGCAGTCAACAGGTTTGAAGTCTGACGACGTTAGCTTGGGAATCCCTCCGGCTTGGCCTGGGCAGGGATTGGACGCTCTCGGTTATCTTCAGGACTCTTAGTCCAATTTGTATCTTGTCCGTAGACGGACGATATGTTGTTTCTTCCGCTGTTATTTGGATCTTTGTATTGTATCAGTTGTATCCTTGACTCGTTTGAGTCATCTTGTATCTATCTGTTTCTGTTGTAATTGTGGAATATTCGTGAGCTGTTGTAATGTTATCATAAGTGGCAACCTGGAATCGGTTATTATGCGGATTTGGCGGGAATGCTGAAATCTGCATAGTGCCCGATCTCGGGGCGTCACAATCAGTGTGTTCCTTGTGGAATTCTAATAGTAATGCTACAGCCAATATATTTACCTCTATTGCCTTGTGGAGCTTGTGACATGTTTGAGATTTCTTTTGTTTTTAGGGCTTGCATTGGGTAAACATAAAGGAAATTTGGACATAGAGGATCAAGCTGCTGCATCAGTGCCAGCCCCCGTGCGAATTTCTAGCGCTCTTTTACCTTGGTATCAGGATACTCGAGCGCACTCGTGGGGAGCAACTTCGAATTTCTCGGAAACCAAGCTACTCTGGCATTCAATAGCTGACGTTGAACCCTTGCAATGAACACCAAATGGGCAGTGTCGCCATGATGTGCGTTGCTTAGTAGATATCTTCTGGTCCACCTATAGCCTAGGCTCTAAGCTGTAATAATAGATTTTAGACCTAGTTCATGTACTTTGCTGAAGCTCGGATGTTGTATGACTATGAATCTATGATTCTAGCGTTTTGCACTATTTCATTCATGATGAATGGGGGACCCCTATATCATGAAAAACAAACAAGGCTCAAACGTCCAATGATTATAGCATCTCCAACCGTGGTTCTAACACTACTACAGAAAAGCTAATGTGTGGTGCACCGGTTCTTGTCATGTGTGGCGGGCCGGGGTACGCCACACCTATCACGCCGCGCCTAACAAGATAGTCGTGGCACACATGGCAGGTGCGCCACGCCTATTTTTTTTTACCCGTGGCGCACCACCTGTTTGGCGTGCCACGACTATTTTTTTACCCGTGCCTATCAATTTTAAATCTCAAAAAAAAAAGGGCGGGACAGATCCCGATCTGGATCTGGCCGCCCAAAATTAACAAATGCAAAAAACAAAAACTAGTTGAATCTGGTGGCCAGAGAAGAGGTGGTGTTCGTGGAGAAGATGTGGGCCGGGGAAATGGTGGTGGCCCCGGAGAGGAGGTGGTCGCCGAATATAAGGTGGATAACGGAGTGGATGTGGCCGCCGGAGTGGACACACGGAGGTGGTCGCCAGAGTGGACGTGAGGCAGTGGTTGCCGGAGTAGACGTGAGGCGGTGGCGGTGGTGGTCGGATGAAGAAGGTACATGAGGGAGGAAGAAGGAGAAGGAGAACAGAGAAATAAGGTAGAATGGAGAGTGGAGGAAGAAAGAAGAGAAAGAAGGGAAGAGTGGAGGAAGGAGAAGGAAAAACAAGAAGAATAAATGAGATTGGAAAGGGAGAAGAGGAGTATATATAGGTAGGGGTTCTCTCCTGGGTCCGAAATTCAAAAATCCCGACTGTACTTAGCCGTGGCGCACCAAACATGTGGAGCGCCTATATTTTCTATTTTCTATTTTGTAGAAAAAATCATCTGCTTGAAATAATTTTTTCCTTTGGAATTTGCCGATTATAAGAAAACCGCAATGGGTAAAACCGGTGAAGGTGAGTTCCTTATTTCCTCTAGTTCTTTTTGGTATATTAAACTTTAAATTTCGACGTCGTATGTAAAAGTAATGGTTGTTCTACGATTTTTTATCACTCTTGCTCAGAAAGTTAAAATTCATATTTCAAAATTTTCCTACAAAAAAGATCTTATTACCTACCTAGATCTCAAAGGAATTTATTTTTTGAAGTTTCTACCATTTTCTTTTTTGTTTACAAAATTGAAAAGGTAGTCCGTGTGTGTGTGTGTGTGGGGGGGGGGGGGAGGGGGTTGTAAAAAAATTGGGCCAGACATAGGCGCGAGCATCACGCCTTCTCGCATACCCATGACGCACATAGAGTTTGGTGTACCACACCTTGATGTCTACGCACGCTTCTATTCTTGTAGAAAGTGTTGGGCCTCCAAATGCAAAGGTTTCTAGAACGGCAACAAGTTTCCCTTAAGTGGATCACCCAAGGTTTATTGAACTCAGAGAGGTAGAGATCAAAGATATCGCTCTGAAGCAACTCTTGTGTCCCCAACCCACCTAATACAGTTGTCTGCTGTATAAGTGCACTAGTTCGGCGAAGAGATAGTGAAATACAAGTAATATGGATGATTATGAGCGGTAATTGGAATCTGAAATAAACATGACAGCAAGCAAACATGTAACAGATTTAGTTGTAAATGGTGTTTCAATGCTTAGAAACAAGGTCTAGGGTCATACTTTCACTAGTGGACACTAGTAGAAAAAGTCTTACCATTGACGACCAATATACAGCTACCGCTGGCGAACAATCCTGTTCGCTCGCGCTATTCAGCTACCGCTGGCGCGGTAACTTCAAAATATTGAAAATTTGAAGAAAATAATTCGCTTTATTTTTTTCAAAATTTCAAAAGATTCGAGTTGGGGTGTAACATCCCAACTTTTGCTACTAAAGGGGTGTGGTGTGTGTCCATCTCATACATGCATGGCGACAAAAATTTAATCATGTTTTAACCAATTTAAATTTGGAATTTAAATGGTTTGAGAAAAGTCCCACAAAAAGTACTTAACATGGTTTTCAAAATCTTGTACTGAAAAATGTTTCATTTTCACCAAAGCAAAACATGACAAGGTTGCAAATTTGACAAGGTTACCAAAAACTATTTTTGCCAAATTTTTACTTTGCAAAATGGCCCTTGGAACATCTATTTTCTGTTCTATTCTATTAGAGAAAAGGACTAATCTGCAAATTTCAGTTTCTCTAGGGGGTTTTTGAAAGTTCCTCTTTGTCTTCTTCCTCGTGACAAAAGGACCTCCTGCGTGTCCTCTCCTCCGGCGTCGAGCCTCCACCTCCTGCCTGCGTGTGTGTGTGACCTGGGCGTGGATGACCTCGCCCGAAGAGATACCCCTCCTCCTCTTTCCTGCGTCCTCTCTCTGTTTGTCATGCGAAAGAAAACCGAACCTGAAACCCTAGCTTGGCTCACTTCCTTGGCGTTGCCGTTTCAGTCCGCGTCGAGCCCTGCCTCTGTTCCCTGTAGCTCCGTAGTCCCCTCCTCTATGCCCTCTCTGAACGAATCAAGCTAGGATGGTCCCCATCGCCGGAATCGGTCTTCTTCCTCCCTTCCGGCCGGTGGCTTCCCGAGCTCGCCGCCGTCGATTCCGATGCTTCCCCGCCTCCCCGTCCACTCTGGAATGTTCACGGTGAGCCGCTGGACCTCGTGGTGCTCTTCCCTTCCTTCCTCTCCCTCTGTAACTTCCGGTCTCCGCGCAACCATGGCCGCCGCCGCGCCGTCGCTCGCTGGCGCAACTCCGGCGACCTCCAGCAAGCGGCGCAACGCCCCTTAGCTTCCCCTCAGTCTCCTCTACACTATGGTGCATTCAATTTTGTGAATTGCGCGCTATTTTAGTCGAATTTGATCCCAGCTGTGAGGATCAGTGACGTCGTCATTGCCTCACTGTGATGTCATAAGTCCTTTCTTTTTAGAAATTCCAGAAATTAATAAAACTTGTAAATTTAATATCTCTTCAAATAATAATCAGAAAAATAAGATAACAGTATGGTTATGTTCAGAAAATTATCCTCTACTCAAATATGTCATTTTCATATATGTTTGAGAAAGTTGAAAAATGACCTTTATTTAATATTGTTTAATCATTTAAAAATAGAAAATAAGTTTTTATTCACCAAAATTAGAAAATTAAAAGTTATATACCAAAATGCTCAAAATGACAATTGGAACCTATTTATGATGTTTTCAAACCCATTTGAGATTTAAAAATGCTACCTACTTTCATAATCGTCCGAATTGCCCCTCCGGGGTCTATTTCGGACTAAATTCAGTAAAAATGTTTAATTAACATACGAACCCTAGCAACCCCACGATCATGTCTAGGGCTTTATCTTAGTGCATTAACTTGCTCATGCATACATATTGCGCATTGCATCAATGTCATGGTTGATTGTTCTTCCTTGTTTCGGTGTTGTTTCCCCCTCGGTAGAACGCGACTCCGAAGTGAAGGCCAGCAACTCCATGACGAATACTTGATCCTAACTGACAAGTCAAGCACTTATACCTGAAGACTTTATCTTGTTTTCTTATAACCAAGGCAAGCATAACCTCTTATCTGCTCATATATGATTTCAAAGTGATTTGAATCTCGTACTTTGCATCCGGTTCCAAACTATTTGATGTCAATAGATAGAGTTCTCCTATATACTGCATAACCTAGATATCCTGATCCACTTCACCTAGCAGCTATAGGTTTGTTTGTGCGCGCTTCGCTAAACCTTGTGAGTCTTGCTTAGCCATGCCTAGTTGATGAATCTGGTCAATGCGTGAATCTTCTATGTCAGGTGTTTATGGTTTGAATTACCTTTGATAACTTGACTAATCACGGCGTGGATGTGAGGCCACAATGGGTTGTGGCGTTTTGTCCTGTTCATGCCCCTAGGAGTGAGTTCTCGCCTTCGAGCCAAGACTGAGCGTACAGCCACACGTGGGCCGATGAACCCCGCCCGGCTGACTAACTTGTTTAACCTTATCCATGAGCCACGTAGTTTGAGCTTTCCATCTGCGTGTGTGTCGGAAAATGTTTTGGAGAAAACTAGGTCGTGACCGGGACAAGTGATGGACGTACACGGATCTTGATCCCGACTCACAGAACAGGTGCCGTCAGGAGGTGGCCAACTCCTTGTTGACGGGGTGGCCCTGTTTGGGTTGACTCATGGATATGGTTCGACAAGGTAAAGGCTGGGAATCGACTACCCTCTGCCGGCACTTCCCGGGCTAGTGCTAATCATGTGGCACCAAGAGTCGGTTGGTACGTGTGGGTAAAGTTGTACACCCCTGCAGGGTTAAATCTTTTCGAAAAGCCGTGTCTGCGGTTAAAGACGACTTGGTGACGGATTCTGTGATCATAGACAACTTAAACGGAATGATTAAAACTTGTTGATAACGAATGAAGGATGCCTCCTCGGAGATGCCGAGAGGGGTTACCTTGTAGCATGAGATAGTGGAACAACTGGAGGAGGTGATCTTTGAAGCACGAGGTGCTGAAATGATTTGGTGGATTAAAAGATGATGATATCAGTAGTTGAGTACCTTTCTCATCTGTTTTCAAAATACTCCATGAGACGTGCTATTCCTTCCTCAACTTGCAAAACAAAGATTGCTTTACGCAAATCAGCCTTCATGAAACCCTTTTCGAAATAGCAGATATATAATAGGTTAACTAAGTCTTGTTGAGTACCTCCCGCACTCAGGTTTGCTTAATTTTGGTTCAGGAGAAGATCTCACATCGGTGGTGATTCAACGTGGACATCGACGAGTAGTTTGGGGTTCCCAGGTAGCAGCCTGGAATCTATGGGCTGGGACGTCGCCTTATGTTGCGGCCTCTTAGGCCTTTTTGGTTCTTGTTGATTAGCAACATAATTTGCCTTCCGTTGTCTGATGTAATGTTGGGTCGTGTGACCTCTGATTGTAAGCTATGCTCTAGTATCACCTGTTAATAAAGTTTCTTTGTCTAGAGTGTTGCTTTGGTCGGTTGTTGGTTCCGAGCTCATTGTTATACAGTTTTGGCTATGCCTGCATAGTTGTCGCAGTCGAGGGGTTGTGGAGCCGATGATCCATGTCCGAGCCCGCCTGTCGATGTGATCGGCCTGGGGCGAGGTAACCCTAGTAACCCTCGATTGTTGTTGCACTTTCTGGACACATAGCATCTCTGTATAGCTTTGGTCCCGTTTCCTTCAGTTTCATTCGATTCGTGGACGCTTTGATATGCATAGTTGGTTATGACTAGCATGGGTACAAGGAGTAGTAGACTGGGGATCCGGACTACGTGCCGATGAATCCGGTCTGCCTGCCGTTGTTTGTTGCGGCCGAGGCTGGTAACCCTGAAGCCCTTGTGAGTCCATGGCTAGGAGCACATAACAGTATGTATATCTCTGGGTCCGGGGTCGTGACAAGTCATGGTATCAGAGCAGGACTGCCTGTAGGAAAACCTTATTGCTTGGTCGATGTTGAGTCTAGTGATTGTGAAAACTACTTTGAAAACTTCAAATGGATTGTGAAAACCCCTTCTTAGGATTCTTTTTACTCCTTACCTGGTATCGCTCTAACTCTGGGTCTTCTTACCTGTTTTGACTTGAAAAGGTTCCAGTCATTCAAAACCTAGGTGCCTCCTTTGGCAAGGACGTTGTTAACCAAGTTGACTTAGTGTTAAAAAGTTTCTAGAGTCGTGTGTGTTCCGTGTTCTGTTATCTCTCGACTCAAACTGGGAGATTCTCTTCCAATCATAATCTCTCGGATTTTTGTGAGTTCCACATACTCCTGTTCTAAAGTATCAAAATCCCGAACCTCGAGATTTTCTTTTAATCTCGAATGTATCCGTTATCCTCTACCGAAATCCTTCCGGAGTTATGTCTGTCTTTTGAAAGATACCTCGTGATTGCGTAGTGTCCTTTGTGGCACTCATATAGTAGTTACTCCTTTCGTCGTGTTTTTAAACCTTGGACTTGAACCAAAGGTCCCGGAATGTGCTGAATTGCGGTGGGTTGAATCATGTGGTCATAACCATTTGATGCTCATGCCATCAGTACAGGATGCTGACCTTTAACCCAAGTTCTGTTTCTTTGGATCCTGAGGAATCTGTTCTACCTCAGGATGGCTAGGTAATCTTAGCTCCAATAGCCATAGGTTTTCTCTAGGAATCAAAAGGGATCACGACAAGAGTGTTCTTTATGATTCTCATATCCTTGTTCTTGACTCTGCTATACCTCTCGTTTTGGCATGGGTTTTACAAAATAGTATCACCCTGTGCATTCCCCAAGATCTCTGGGTTTCCGGAGCATGTTCTTAATCTGTAGATGCTTTCCTACTTTTGCCGATGGTTCGGACACTAAGTTGCATATGTGTGTTGGAGTTCCAATGCAGTTGCTCCTATTTTCCGTCAGAACATTCCACCTTGGAATGTCAGGAGAAACAAACTCCAGAACCTCGTTCATCTTAAGAACCAGGTCAAAGTTTTGTAATTCACAGATCAAAGAAGTTTCATTAGCTTCTGTTCTGATCCACCTTCCAGTATCACACTCTTTATATCAAGAGGTTGTGTTGAGTATCATGGCCTTATTGATGAAGTGATGCTCTTACCGTCTTCACTCCCCCTTCATCCAAGCTTGAATGCTTGAGTATGCTGGGTATGTGCTTGGATATGTGTATCATATATTCCTAGAAACTTCTGTTGCTTTGGAAATTCTAAGAAAACATCTGTATCCTTCTTAGCACTACTGGTCACCCAGCCTCTATTTGAAGAAGACTGTGTTACCAAATCCGTTCCTTCCGGTGCAAATTCTTGGTCAAAGAGTTAGGTTCATGCCGAAGCTCTCAATACCATATCGGTTGCTCTGAAAAGCAAGATTCCTTCCAAACTCCAAGACATACCGGTAGGTTGTGATGTTCTGGTTGTCTTTCTAGAAGTATCACCAGGTTGTCACCTGACCGTGATGTCTAATAAAGGGGTAATTTGAACTACTCCTCTCTCCAAGAAAGCTATGCTGGATACCCTGGACAAGTAGGTTGAGCTTAAACAACAACTTGGAGAGTTGAAAGGCAAAAGCTCTGCCTAACTTGATCCTCTGTTAAGGGAAATCTAGTTTCCCTCGTGTTGAAGCAGGATAGTATCTCCTTTTCGTAAATGCTATCACTCTACCTCTTGATTTGATTTGGGCTATCGTCAAATCGAGAAAAGATCCAAGGACTATCCTGATGGTGTTTTCACTCATGGTGTTCCACCAAAGTACACCCTCATGTCCTTTAGTCTGGCCAATATTTTGCCATGTTCATGTATCCTATGAACCCCTCTTCTTGGAGTGTTTTGATAAGCGTGTTGTCGAGCCCATCGATGACATCCCTATTTTCTCCAAGTTGCAAGAGGTTCATGTTGAATACTTGGCACTAATGTTGGAAACTTTTGAGAACCATCTTTGTGTCATCACGAAGTTGTGTTCTGGATGTTCGAAGTGACTTTCTCTGGTCCATGTGCTTATGGTGAAAGTTGTCGCCATGGATTCGAGAAAAGTTTCCTTGTTCCTCCGGGAATAATCCCAAGTCGGTCATGCTTGTGTGGAGTATTCTTGAGATGGGTGGTTGTTATCTCCATTTACCTGAAGAAATTTGTATCCACCCCAAGCCACTGACTGATTGTCCGTGAAAGAGAGGAAGTTTAAGAACTTCGTTATCTTTGTGACCGTCTTCCCAACAAAGACTCCGGTGTGTTCCGTTGCAAGTAGTTCATGTAGGTGCAACCGTCTTTTGCAAGTTGCTAATACATGAGTTCTGCAATCTCGCTCACCTTATTGAGCTTGACATCGTAGTCCATATCTTGAGAATCTAGTAAATGTATCCCCTTGATAACCGGTGCAATCTCTTCAATCAAACACGTCGAGTCTCAGTTATTCAATCCACTAACCAGAGCCGAATCTCAAGCAGCAATGATGGCTTGTGTTTCCCTCAAGGGTACTGAATTAGGTCTTTTGAAAATACGGCATGGTTGATGTTGTGGTTGACACAATTAGCCGGAAGGCCTAATGTCATATCCCCTTGAATTCGTAAGAACAACCACTCCCCGTGAGAATTCTTGTGTGGCTCGTTCTCAACAAGTTTTCCTCACCGTTCTTCCAAACCGGAGTTTTACTTTCACTTGATGACCTATATAAGGCTTATCATGAACCTGCTATCGGTATCTAGAACATCCAGCAGAACCTGGAAGTTGATCTTTCCAATGTCTCTCCGTTGAACCTCCAAAACCTTTGTTCCAGTGGAAACAAGTTCATCATGAGAACATCTCGTGGTGTTCTGTAACCACCATTCATCAGTTCCCTTTTTCAAGTTGTTTGTACTTGAAGTTCCGTTCATCTCACACATTGTGTGAATTTGTCAGTTACCTCAATCATGGGATCTTAACCAGGTGGTAAACGTATTGCTACGTATAAACCACACTAGGAAAGAGATTCCCTATTTTCTTTCGGTGTTTCAATCCCCGTTGGTTACTCATCTCTATGGTGTGACCAAGAATCCCTCCTCAATTACGGTGTTCCAACGTCTTTTGGTTACTCATCTTCCGTCATGAAGTAACATCCCGATATTTGACAAAGTTTTCGACAAATTTTGACGGAGTGCAAGTTCCGCTACCTTCCGTGTCCACTCTGAAGAGTGAACATGATATTGTATCAAATCTTCTCGAACGCACAATTACTGTGTTTTCTCGTGTTTTCTTCGTCTATGGATATTACTTTGTGGTATCCAACACAATCCTTCACATCTTGGTATTCTGTTTGAAGAAACCTCGGTTTCCCTAGTTGTTCAACCTTTCTTTTCCAAAAGGATTTAAAGTCTTGTGCAAAGCTCATATTCTAAATCCTTTCAAGAACCATCGTCTGTAAACTTGAAACCATCTTTTATTCCCTCCGTTATCTTGATGTGTTTCATGCCGTTAACTCAAAAGTTCGTTACGAACATTCTTGTCCTGAGTTAGCCGTGATATACTCGATCTTCGTGAAGATCAAACCTTAAGAGTTTTCCCTCTCACCTAAGGTGTAGCTGCGGGAGATCTTCGCAAATGCTACAGATCAATCCCTTCGAGAAGAGAACCGTAAGGTTCGAGAAGATCGTTCAAAACCGGTGTTCCTTCTTTCTTCTCCTTCGGGAATCTCGGGACGAGATTCTTGTAAGGGGGGTAGATTTGTAACATCCCAACTTTTGCTACTAAAGGGGTGTGGTGTGTGTCCATCTCATACATGCATGGCAACAAAAATTTAATCATGTTTTAACCAATTTAAATTTGGAATTTAAATGGTTTGAGAAAAGTCCCACAAAAAGTACTTAACATGGTTTTCAAAATCTTGTACTGAAAAATGTTTCATTTTCACCAAAGCAAAACATGACAAGGTTGCAAATTTGACAAGGTTACCAAAAACTATTTTTGCCAAATTTTTACTTTGCAAAATGGCCCTTGGAACATCTATTTTCTGTTCTATTCTATTAGAGAAAAGGACTAATCTGCAAATTTCAGTTTCTCTAGGGGGTTTTCGAAAGTTCCTCTTTGTCTTCTTCCTCGTGACAAAAGGACCTCCTGCGTGTCCTCTCCTCCGGCGTCGAGCCTCCACCTCCTGCCTGCGTGTGTGTGTGACCCGGGCGTGGATGACCTCGCCCGAAGAGATACCCCTCCTCCTCTTTCCTGCGTCCTCTCTCTGTTTGTCCTGCGAAAGAAAACCGAACCCGAAACCCTAGCTTGGCTCACTTCCTTGGCGCTGCCGTTTCAGTCCGCGCCGAGCCCTGCCTCTGTTCCCTGTAGCTCCGTAGTCCCCTCCTCTATGCCCTCTCTGAACGAATCAAGCTAGGATGGTCCCCATCGCCGGAATCGGTCTTCTTCCTCCCTTCCGGCCGGTGGCTTCCCGAGCTCGCCGCCGTCGATTCCGATGCTTCCCCGCCTCCCCGTCCACTCCGGAATGTTCACGGTGAGCCGCTGGACCTCTTGGTGCTCTTCCCTTCCTTCCTCTCCCTCTGTAACTTCCGGTCTCCGCGCAACCATGGCCGCCGCCGCGCCGTCGCTCGCCGGCGCAACTCCGGCGACCTCCAGCAAGCGGCGCAGCGCCCCTTAGCTTCCCCTCAGTCTCCTCTACACTATGGTGCATTCAATTTTGTGAATTGCGCGCTATTTTAGTCGAATTTGATCCCAGCTGTGAGGATCAGAGGAAGATGACGTCGTCATTGCCTCACTGTGATGTCATAAGTCCTTTCTTTTTAGAAATTCCAGAAATTAATAAAACTTGTAAATTTAATATCTCTTCAAATAATAATCAGAAAAATAAGATAACAGTATGGTTATGTTCAGAAAATTATCCTCTACTCAAATATGTCATCTTTACTATTAAAGCGCTCTTGGTGGTGTCCGTGTCCCGTGGTACGTCGTCTCTCCTCTGTCTTGCACAGAAAAAACGCTAGGAAAAAACCCCGTTCAAGAAGCGGCGGAAAATAGGCAAAGAAACCTTCCTCGTCCAACTTCTCCCCATGATCTCCATATCCGTACGTTCGTACGTTCCTCTCTCACTCCAAGACCCAAACCTCACCTAATCCCCGGCGTTTCCTCCTCCAACCACATGTTTGTTGCCCCGCCGTCTCACCAGGTCTGTTCGGTTTCGCCGCAGTAGCAAGCGCTTCCCCCGTCGCGGATGTGGGGCCAATCGCCACCAACCCAGTCGGTCGCATATGGGCAGGTCTACAGCCCCAACGCATCCGCCCGACCTTGACCTCCCCGGCGGCCTCCCCACATGTACCTACTCTATCATCTCACGCGTCATGCCGCCAGAGCCTACTCCGCCCTCCTCATAACTCATGTCCCATCCCTAGCCGTGCTGCATCCACATCTCCCATGGTCATCTGGAAACTTCGGTCAGCACCATCCATGGCAAGTGCCGATGTCAATCATGAGGCTTCCAATCGTCGATCTCGTGCTGGTTAGTGGTTACCTCCTCCACTGTTAGAAAATCTACAACCCCTCCTAATCTCCTATTTCCGCACGTCTATTGCCTTAGATCCTGCATTAATTCTTCCCCCTCGAGCCAGGTGGCAAGAGCCCTCGAACCAGATTTTTCATCTTCCTGCAGCGGGTGGCCATGCGCCTGGCGGACGATGCGAGGCGGTTCGAGCTGACGGGCCTTCACCACGCCCCCACCTCCTTGTCAATCCCGCTCTCTAAGACGATGGCGTGTAAGTGTTCCTGCTTGGCCCGTTCGACGACTATGCCAGTGCAGTGGAGTAGGCCGCTAGAGATCTCTTTCACCGTCACAAATTCATGTTTGAGGTACTTTTCTTGCTGCCGTCCCTAGCGTTATACGTGACACCACCACATAGATGTCACCTTTACGTGCTGTGGCAAATCCCCAGGTCTTTTTTCAAAGATAAATGCAACTGGAGCGGCCTGGAGAAATTCTTTGCAGTGCGAGAACTGCACAGCGCCCAGACCACCTGCTTCTACGTCGACGAGGTCGTGGAGCTGTGCAGCAGCAAGGGCGCCGCCAACCTCGTCCTGAAGGTTCGACCTTGTGGCTCTTCTGTTGTTAATGAGAATAGACAGTCCGTCTCTTTTGTATGTTCATAGGATTGATGGGATTTGTTCCTCCGTCTCATCCACATGACTCCCCCCTTGGTTTAACCAATGATGAATGCCATATAATTGTTAGCCAGTGTGTTCAATCTCTAAATTCAGAAGTTAATTTTGAATGGTTGGCTTATCGTGAGCGTCCAAATTCAGAAGTATGTATCCAGATTGAGCTAAAAGTTGCTAAATTGTTAGATGTAGACCAAATATTGCTAAAGTAAATGCCATATAATTGTTTTTTATAATTCAGTAAAAAGAGAAAAGAAACTAGGATGCAAGATCGCGGGTTCACATATTTAAGTTAATTCATTTTATCGTGGTTAAGAAGTGTGATGAACTTGTTGTTGCTGTATTTCTATTGAGAAGGTAATATAAATATAAACAATAATTTAGTCTAGCAAACTAAAATACATGAGATGGAATCTACTGAAAATTTGCAAGCATACTTTGGAGAAAAATTTGTAGTGAAGAACTATGTGCCTTGTACTGTCCTTTTCGTCTCACTCTTTGTATTTGCATACTACCTCGCATCTGTTTAGCTTTGATTGTCTATGTAGTATTGATGAATGGAAGTACAACATTGTAGTTAGGCGCTCTTCTTTGTTGTATAATGATATTGCAACAATAAAAAAGGACGCAAATATTCGATGTTCAAAAGGAAGTACTTCAGCTTTCATGTATAAGGTTGCTTGTTTTTTTTTATAATACCATGACGAGCTGCTGGGTTGGATGGTTCTGACAATTCATTTGCTTCGTGTTTCAGTTCTTTAGCATGAAAAGGTACATGCTGGGCTACACTTACAAATCATTCCAAGGAGATCCTTTCTAAGTTGAATAGGGTAGTTTGGTAGCATTGGCTGCAGCAGCATGTGTGTGCTTATAAATAAATTATATGTTTTGATTTATTATATCTTTAATTTAATGTTAAACTCAAACACCGTTCTATTATAAAGTTCAGTACTCTCAGTTAAGGTGTCGCTAGGAGTCATCATGTCGCCTCCAAACCAAATAGGGCGGCATATTGAGCATTAGCTTAGGGAATTATTCATTGTCTTTCTAAAGACGTAATTAGTCACACTTTGCTTTTTAATCGTATGATGTTTAATTAGAAGTTCCATCAAATGGCACTAAAAAAAAATCGAATCTTAACGTTTTCGAAATACCGTATGACTGTTGTAAATCAACTGTGTTGGCACGAGGTGCAAGCAAAAAAGTTAATAGACCGTGGCAACGCACGGGCATTCAACTAGTTTTCATATATGTTTGAGAAAGTTGAAAAATGACCTTTATTTAATATTGTTTAATCATTTAAAAATAGAAAATAAGTTTTTATTCACCAAAATTAGAAAATTAAAAGTTATATACCAAAATGCTCAAAATGACAATTGGAACCTATTTATGATGTTTTCAAACCCATTTGAGATTTAAAAATGCTACCTACTTTCATAATCGTCCGACTTGCCCCTCCGGGGTTTATTTCGGACTAAATTCAGTAAAAATGTTTAATTAACATACGAACCCTAGCAACCCCACGATCATGTCTAGGGCTTTATCTTAGTGCATTAACTTGCTCCTGCATACATATTGCGCATTGCATCAATGTCATGGTTGATTGTTCTTCCTTGTTTCGGTGTTGTTTCCCCCTCGGTAGAACGCGACTCCGAAGTGAAGGCCAGCAACTCCATGACGAATACTTGATCCTAACCGACAAGTCAAGCACTTATACCTGAAGACTTTATCTGGTTTTCTTATAACCAAGGCAAGCATAACCTCTTATCTGCTCATATATGATTTCAAAGTGATTTGAATCTCGTACTTTGCATCCGGTTCCAAACTATTTGATGTCAGTAGATAGAGTTCTCCTATATACTGCATAACCTAGATATCCTGATCCACTTCACCTAGCAGCTATAGGTTTGTTTGTGCGCGCTTTGCTAAACCTTGTGAGTCTTGCTTAGCCATGCCTAGTTGATGAATCTGGTCAATGCGTGAATCTTCTATGTCAGGTGTTTATGGTTTGAATTACCTTTGATAACTTGACTAATCACGGCGTGGATGTGAGGCCACAATGGGTTGTGGCGTTTTGTCCTGTTCACGCCCCTAGGAGCGAGTTCTCGCCTTCGAGCCAAGACTGAGCGTACAGCCACACGTGGGCCGATGAACCCCGCCCGGCTGACTAACTTGTTTAACCTTATCCATGAGCCACGTAGTTTGAGCTTTCCATCTGCGTGTGTGTCGGAAAATGTTTTGGAGAAAACTAGGTCGTGACCGGGACAAGTGATGGACGTACACGGATCTTGATCCCGACTCACAGAACAGGTGCCGTCAGGAGGTGGCCAACTCCCTGTTGACGGGGTGGCCCTGTTTGGGTTGACTCATGGATATGGTTCGACAAGGTAAAGGCTGGGAATCGACTACCCTCTGCCGGCACTTCCCGGGCTAGTGCTAATCATGTGGCACCAAGAGTCGGTTGGTACGTGTGGGTAAAGTTGTACACCCCTGCAGGGTTAAATCTTTTCGAAAAGCCGTGTCTGCGGTTAAAGACGACTTGGTGACAGATTCTGTGATCATAGACAACTTAAACGGAATGATTAAAACTTGTTGATAACGAATGAAGGATGCCTCCTCGGAGATGCCGAGAGGGGTTACCTTGTAGCATGAGATAGTGGAACAACTGGAGGAGGTGATCTTTGAAGCACGAGGTGCTGAAATGTTTCGGTGGATTAAAAGATGATGATATCAGTAGTTGAGTACCTTTCTCATCTGTTTTCAAAATACTCCATGAGACGTGCTATTCCTTCCTCAACTTGCAAAACAAAGATTGCTTTACGCAAATCAGCCTTCATGAAACCCTTTTCGAAATAGCAGATATATAATAGGTTAACTAAGTCTTGTTGAGTACCTCCCGTACTCAGGTTTTCTTAATTTTGGTTCAGGAGAAGATCTCACATCGGTGGTGATTCAACGTGGACATCGACGAGTAGTTTGGGGTTCCCAGGTAGCAGCCTGGAATCTATGGGCTGGGACGTCGCCTTATGTTGCGGCCTCTTAGGCCTTTTTGGTTCTTGTTGATTAGCAACATAATTTGCCTTCCGTTGTCTGATGTAATGTTGGGTCGTGTGACCTCTGATTGTAAGCTATGCTCTAGTATCACCTGTTAATAAAATTTCTTTGTCTAGAGTGTTGCTTTGGTCGGTTGTTGGTTCCGAGCTCATTGTTATACAGTTTTGGCTATGCCTGCATAGTTGTCGCAGTCGAGGGGTTGTGGAGCCGATGATCCATGTCCGAGCCCGCCTGTCGATGTGATCGGCCTGGGGCGAGGTAACCCCAGTAACCCTCGATTGTTGTTGCACTTTCTGGACACATAGCATCTCTGTATAGCTTTGGTCCCGTTTCCTTCAGTTTCATTCGATTCGTGGACGCTTTGATATGCATAGTTGGTTATGACTAGCATGGGTACAAGGAGTAGTAGACTGGGGATCCGGACAACGTGCCGATGAATCCGGTCTGCCTGCCGTTGTTTGTTGCGGCCGGGGCTGGTAACCCTGAAGCCCTTGTGAGTCCATGGCTAGGAGCACATAACAGTATGTATATCTCTGGGTCCGGGGTCGTGACATGGGGAACCTTTAATCGGAGTGTATTATTTTTTTCTGTTTTTTTGCTTTATTTTAATGTCCACTTCCCGCTTGGTCACCCATCTTCCACTAATCCTGTTCGCCAGCGCTATTCAACTATCGCTGTCGCGGTAACTTCAAAATATTGAAAATTTGAAAATAAATTTTTTCGTGTTATTTTTTTCTAAATTTCAAAACATTTGAGTTGGGGAACTTTTAATCGCAGTGTAAATATTTTAATTTTAATTGCCCACTTCCCGCTCGGTCAACTATCCTCCCACTACTTTTTCCCTAGCACACTTAACTTGTTAGTTTCATTCCTCTGAACTACCTAGGAACAACTCATTAGTACAATCAATCCTCTTAACTATTGGACCATATCTACAAATCCGTAATTCGAAATTCGACAAATGATATGTCTTAATTGATCAAGAAAATAAGAGGAATCCAAATATGACATCCAGATCATCTTTAAAAAAATTATTTTTTATTTTTTTGAATTTTTTTATTAATTTGATTTTGTAGGAAATTTTTGTCTATCTCGAATAACTATTTTTTTCTTTTCGAATTTGAAAAATCTATGAAAATCTGACCGTGTATGCAAAAGTTATGGCCGTTTATTTCGAATTTAACAAATATTAAACGCATTTTTACATCGTATGCAAAAGTTATGGCCGTTTTACCTTTTTTATGAATTTCGGATAAAACGTCAAAATTTACATTTCAAATTTTCTATACCAACTAGACCCTAAACCCTACCAACAGATCAAAGGATTTTTTTGAACATATAAACATATTCATTTAGGTTTTAGAAAATTAAAAAGGCGGTCCCGGGGGGGGGGGGGCGGTTGTGGATCAAAAATATTCAAAATTACAACTGGCGAACAAAAGTAGTGGTTGGCCAATGATAACTATAGCGCTGGCGAACTAACCCCATGTTCGCCAGCAGTACTTGCTGTCGCGCGCGCCTTAAGGCCCACACTTACTGCTGGCGAACAAAGTGGCGTGTTTGCCAGCGATAAGCTAGGTAGCGATGGTGAACAGTTATTTGCGTTGGCCAGCGGTAATAGCGCTGGCGAACAGAAAACGTTAGTCGTCGGCGCTAAGCTGGTCTCTTTAAAACTGTTATTTAACCGCCATTCCAAGTAAATTTCTCATGTGCTACATTTAAAACTTTCAAAATTATTCCTGTTTTGTGCTCCTGTTTTACCTCATGAGGAAGTAGTAGTTGGATTTGTTGTCCTCCATACTAATTAAGTACCCCTACTTGCATTCTTCATATGCTCGTCATTAATTTTGAAAAGAGCTGGTTAGACCATTATAACATTAAAAAGCTAAATAAACAAATAGGCACTCCTCCGTGGTATGTGATTGTTGGCAGACACACGAGGATTTGGTTAGCCATGGTTTGCGAAATCAAGGTGGGGAGGAGTGTCATACTATATAAACTGCATGCTATAAGTGCCCAAAATAAATAATTCAGAATCTTTCCTAACTTGTTTAGTATGGAAGATGACAAGAACTTTATTACCATTCGTTGACATATGCATACATCTCTCTAAAAATATATTTTCAATACCTCTATTTAATAAAATAGAAAGCTCTAGTACATGAGTTAATCCCTATTCCATCTACGAAGGTCCTTTCTTTCATTTTTACGTTGAGTCTCCATCTTCTAGCTTTATGCACAATGAAGAGAGCATAGTTGCCATTCTCTGTTGAATGTGCGTCAGTCCCAAAGATTATTTTTGATTGATTCATGATGTGTTATTACTTACTCTCAAATTATTTGTTCTACTCAACATCATATATAAGAGGCATATCATAATCACAATAAAATTTATCCTCAATAGTAGGTGGAACTAGAATACCACAATCATTATAATTATCATATATTGGAAGCAAAGTATCATCAAAGAAAATTTCCTCCTCAAAACTCGGGGGACTCAAAATATCATATTCATTAAAACCAGCTTCCCCAAGGTTAGACTTTTCCATGGCATTAGAAAAAAAATGGTTTTCAAAGAATTTATATTAATAACATTACCACTATCATGCAAGAAAAGTTCCATGGGTTTTTTAAGTTTCTCTTCAAAAGCATCATGTCCTAATTCAATATGAAGAGTATAAAATTTTCTCATATTTTTGTTGTTTTCCATTAAGCCTAACTAGTAGAAATAATAAACAAGAAACAATTTAAAATAAGCCTAACTAGTGAAAACAAGAAACAAAAAGATATAATTGCAAAATCTAAAGGAAATATCTGCGAGCACTCACACCCGAGGATGTGCGTAACTTTGCATTCCCTCCCCGGCAACGGCGCCAGAAAAGAGTTTGATGTCTACGCACGCTTCTATTCTTGTAGACAGTGTTGGGCCTCCAAGTGCAGAGGTTTGTAGAACAACGACAAGTTTTCCTTATGTGGATCACCCAAGGTTTATCGAACTCAGGGAGGAAGAGGTCAAAGGTATCCCTCTCAAGCAACCATGTAATTACGATACAAGAAGTCTCTTATGTCCCCAACACACCTAATACAATTGTCAGTTGTATAAGTGAACTAGTTTAGCGAAGAGAGAGTGAAATACAAGTAATATGTATGATTATAAGTGATAATAGCAATCTGGAAAAAAATGGCAGCAAACAAAAATGTACCAGAACTTATTGTAAACAGTGTTTCAATGCATAGAAACAAGGCCTAGGGATCATACTTTCAATAGTTGACACTCTCAACAATAATAACATAATTCAATGCATAAATATCATCTCTTCACTATGCTACTCCGAACCACTCTCCGGTCAGATAAAAAGCACCAGTTGTTGCGTAGGGCTATATAAGCACTCCTTAGAGTTTGCATTTCCCCATCTAGGTAACCTCCACGCAATCACCATGAGACCTAGATGGTTCCATATAAACACCACAATTTCATAGGGTCATCCAACACAAAATACAAATATCATGCTAAACCACACGATGCACGCACTGTAGCCTTTACACCGTGATCAAAGTGTCTACGAAGATCTCATAACAAAACCACTTGAGTAGCATAATAGATGAAGAGTAGCATCTACTTATTCAACTAGATTACAAAGCTCACGATCACATAAAGATCACACCATGAGAGAGAGAGAGAGAGAGAGAGATGAAACACATAGCTACCGGTAGAGCCCTCAGCCCCGGGGAAGAACTACTCCCTCCTCATCATGGGAGACAACAAAACAATGAAGATGGCGGTGGAGTCGATGGAGATGGCTCCGGGAGCACTTCCCCATCCCGGAAGTGTGCCAGAACAGAGATTTCTGTCCCCCAAAACTTGTCGGCGGCGACGGTGGAGTTACAAAACTTTTCATGGATGGAGGCTTGATATTTTAGGGTTTAGGCATCGGGGGAATTATATAGGCGAAAGGGCGATGGCGGTGGGCGCCCGAGGGGTCCACACCACCTGCAGACACGACCGGTTGGGGCCCGCGCCCACCCATTGATGGAGGGATGATAACCCGGTAGGCTAACGTCAAGGTGTAACTCGGCCCAAAGGGAACCGCGCAAGAACCGGCTCAAGGAAAGGTAGCTTCTAGAAGGCCCAAGGAGTGGAGTAGGCCTCGTAACCCGGATTGTGGGTTGCGATAAGGAAACTTAGGGTTTGTATGCGGTGACTGGGTAGGACTCCGAGTATGCCTTAGATAGGAAGCCAGGGGGCCGGGTAATATATAAACCGGCTCCTAGGGTTAGATAGAACGAGATTCACCAGATATTCGAGTATCCCCTGTAATACGAGAGCTGAGATTGTAACCCTAGATCAGAGACTCGGCGACTTGATTGCCAGAGCTACCAGGTCGACTATTAGCATGATTTCCCGTGAGCTAAACCCTCTCACAAACACCAGAGTCGAATTGCCCCAAGATAAGTACCCCCGGTAACGTCTGCCGTGATTATCCCACGACAGTTGGCGCCCACCGTGGGGCAAACGTCCAAGGGTGTTTACATCACGGGAGAAGCTCGGGAGAACATGAAGAACCTCATCGTCGGCGAGATCTACACCAACCCCGAAGGAGAGAAGATGGTGGATGATTTTGGCTGGGGGCTAGAGTCGGATCTGCTGGAATTCGGATCTGTGGTCACAATCGGCCGGGTCAACGTCTTCATTGGCATGGTACGTACGTCCGGTTCAATCCCTGACGATTTTGGATATGATTCTGTGTCAGGAGAAGCGACTTGCGTCCAGTCGTATGGAGAGGAATCAGTTGGGACGGTCGATCCGATAGAAGAGCCCACCACGAAGAGGGAACAGCCGGAGGAGCCGGCATGGACCCCGCGTGGCCGGGTCTTCAGAGAAGATGATACCGAATCTATCCTGCACCTGCTGGAGGACCGGTACGAAGAAGACAGCTGTGATGAGGAGGAATACGAGTCTTCACCAGGCATCGCGTGCCAAGTCGCGGTCTACACGGCCCCTGCAACCAATCTCAACCAGAGGGTCGTGACTACGGCCGCGGTCGGAGCGGCGCGAGCGCTGGCCCAGCAGCAAAACCCGGCTGACGGAAACCCGGTTCTGACCCGGATTGATGGAGAGTCGGCTTCAGTCACCAGCCATACCCCAGAAAACGAGTTGGGAAGAAACATGTTCGGGTTTATGGAGAATAGAACGCCAGGTGCGGGTCCTTCAAACCCACCAAATCCGGCTCTGTTCAACAACAACCTGATCTTGGATCCCACGGTGTTAGCTACGGTAATAACTCCGGAAAACGTAGCGGCGCGTGCTGCAGATCTGGATGTGGCCCGCCGTGCATTGGACCAATAGAGGAGAGATGTAGAAGCCGAGAGGCAGGGGATAGCAACGCGCAGACGCGAGCTGGAAGCATTGGAAAACCGGCTCCAAGTCCAGTCGACCAGGATGCACAATCAGAGATACCAAACGAGATTACCGGCAACGGGAGGAACTTTAAACCCGGCCGCGTTGTTTATCACACCCCCAAGATCAACTAATTCCGGCCGTGAATCAGGAAATCGGCCCTCAGCCTGCGACTACGGGAGTAGAGCCGGCAACCGTACAAGCCGGGTTACCCACGTTGCAGACATGGATCACCACTGGCAATACAGCGCCACCACCACCACCACCACGATTTCATACTCCACCAGGTCACTTCAATAATCCCATGGACAATGTATACGCGGCAACACTGGCATTGGATCGCATCCCCGTAAGAGAGTCCCCCCATGCGGAGGAGACCCGGCGGGCGATAGATCTATTGCGCACAGTAGTGGCTCAGCAAGCCAATTACCCGGATAACAAGAGTGGAATGCATGGAACGCCGTATGTTAGCCGGCATAACGGAAATACCGGTAATATTCAGACAAGCTCAGTACGGCGGAGGGCAGAGCAGCAGCAAATTCCGCCTCCTCCCCGTAGACCAGCAACACCTGCAGTATCAGCGGCACAAGCTATCGTGGACAGTTCTCGAGCCAGGCGCGCAGCAGCCGGATCTGCGGTACGAGGACCGGTAGCGGTTGCACCCCCCGCCGTACCTGCCGCCGGATCACATGTTTCCCGGGTAAGGTCAGTACCGGCAATTTTGGCAGGGCCCAAATGTTTTTCGGATGCCATCAGGGCCGAGCCTTACCCGGATAAGTTCAAGGAACCGGGTAAAGTGGTCAATTACGAGTCAACCATGGATCCAGAAACTTGGCTAGTAGTTATGAGATGGCCATGTCGATTCGCAATGCATCTGAAAATCTGCAAGCCAAGTTTATGTACCTGATGATGTCAGAGGAAGCAGCAAAGTTATGGTTCAACAATTTACCGGAAAAATCTGTCAATTCATGGAGTGAGCTGAAAGTTGCGTTTATCAAGCACTTTCATGGGACGTGCAGGAAGTTATTCACAATCGATGATCTAGAACGATGTGTCCAGAAGAAGGGTGAGTCGGCGCGCAGTTGGGTGCGCCGGGTTATGGAAATACTTCACTCGTCCACAGATATTCAGCCAAAGGATGCGCTACAGGCTATGGCAAAAAGATGCAAGTACATACCCCTAGTGAAAAAGCTAACACGCATGAAATCTAGTCGGAATGCTTCGGAGGTTACTATGAGTGAGTTGATGGACGCGTGCAACAAGCACGCCGCCACGGATACCACAGAGGAGGATGTTGATGACAAGAAAGCCAAAGCCAACGCAAGTAACAGTGGAAGACCCGGCAATGGATCTGCGCCGGGTAACAATGGAGGAAATAATGGAAACAATCAGAACAAGCGCCCGTATGAGGGAAATTCCGAGTTTGTCGCCAACACAGAGGCCGGGTTCTCAAGACCGAGAGCAGAGGGAAATTTCAACGGAGGAAACTTTAATGGAGGAAATTATCAAGGACCGCCAAGGCCGGCTAATCATCTAGAGGCCTTCCGGATGCCGTGTCCGCGGCATAGCAGGAACGTTAGGCCGGCTAATCACTCATTGGAGCAGTGCGTAGATTTACAGAGATGGAAGAACGAGGAAATACAGAAGGCAATGCGAGGCGCAGGCCGGGGAGCAGGACCGGGTCCGGGTGGAAACCCGGGCAATGGCCCACCCCCGGCTGGCAACGTAGGGGGCGGCAATCCGGGTAACAACCAAGGAGGCGCTGGAGGTTTCCAAGCTAACCCCAAGCAGTTGGGACAGTACCACGTGCATACTACGGGAACTTCTAACAAGGATAGAAAGATACTCAAAAAGGCGGTAAACTCGGTTTCTTCAGCTGTCCCGAGGTACTTGAGATGGTCGGATCAAGAGGTAACATGGAGCAGAAGGGATCATCCGGAAAGAATAGAGCATCCGGGTGTGTTAGCTTTGGTGGTTGCACCACAGGTCAATGGCTATGAGTTGAAAAAGGTTCTAATGGATGGCGGAAGTAGCATCAATATCCTATATTGGGAAACTTTCCTACGCATGGGTCTCAAAGAGTCCCAGCGACAGAAAAGTTCTACAGTTTTTCACGGGATCGTGCCGGGTCATTCGGCGTGCCCCGAAGGAAAGATTACGTTGGAGGTTGCTTTTGGAGAATCAAAGGACAATTTCCGAGTGGAGTGGCTCACGTTCGAGGTGGTAAAATTACGCAGCCCTTATCATGCGTTGTTTGGAAGGCCGGCTTACGCCAAGTTCATGGCCAGGCCGTGTTACGTATACCTACAGCTAAAGATCCCGGGTCCCAAGCAAAACATTACCATACATGGCAACCGGGTTATAGCAGCTGAGTGCGACGAAGGAGATGCGGCAATGGTAGAACAGGCCTGCAGGAAGGAAGAGCTCAAATATTACCGGTCCCAGGTAGACCCGGATGACAGGACAACATTGAAGAGACCGAATATGGAGGATGAGAGAGCAAAATTCAAAGCAGCAGAAGATACTAAGATGGTGGCTTTCGTTGAAGGTGATCCCTCCAAGCAATTTGCTATAGGATCTAACCTAGACAGTAAGCAAGAAGAGGCGCTCATCGAGTTTATACGTGGAAATCAAGATGTTTTCGCTTGGACACCTAGTGATATGCCGGGTATCCCAACCGAGTTAGCCGAACACAGTTTGCATGTTGATCCTAAGTCCCGGCCTCTAAAGCAGGGCCTGAGAAATAAGAATGAGGAAAGAAGAAAAGCTATAGGAGAAGAAATTGCTCGGCTGTTGACAGCCGGCTTTATCATGGAGGTATTCCACCCGGATTGGTTGGCAAATCCGGTTCTAGTACTGAAAAAGAGTAACGAGTGGAGGATGTGCATATACTACACGAGTCTCAACAAGCACTGCCCAAAGGATCCATTTTCCCTTCCAAGGATAGATCAGATCATAGATGAAGTGGCTGGAAGTGACCTACTATGTTTCCTGGACGCGTATTCCGGGTATCATCAGATCAAGCTTAAGAAGGAAGATTGGGAGAAAACATCGTTCATAACCCCCTTTGGGGCTTTCTGTTACAAAACCATGACTTTTGGACTAAAGAACGCTGGCGCAACTTACCAGCGTTGCATTCAGAAGTGCTTTGAGGATCAGATTGGACACAACGTTCATGCTTATGTGGACGATGTGGTGATCAAGACCAGGAAAGCGGAAACATTTATCGATGATCTAAAGGAAACATTCAAGAATTTGAGAAGGTATCAGATGAAACTTAACCCCACAAAGTGCGTGTTTGGAGTTCCAGCAGGGAAATTACTCGGATTCATTGTTTCCAAGAGAGGAATCGAGGCAAACCCGGACAAGATCAAAGCTATCCAGAGTCTGAAAAAGCCGGAAAATTTGAAGCATGTTCAAAAGCTTACAGGGTGGTAGCAGCGTTGAGCCGGTTCATATCCAGACTCGGAGAGAAGGCAATCCCCTTATACCGGCTCTTGAGGAAATCCGAAAAATTTGTTTGGGACCAAGAGGCGTTCGAGGCATTAAAAAAGCAGTTATTTGAGGCACCAGTCTTAGCAGCTCCGGGTCCTAAAGAGCCCATGTTACTATACGTTGCGGCCGGGCCCCGGGCGGTCAGTGCGGTGGTTGTGGTTGAGCGCAAAGAGGATGGAAAGGATCACCCGGTACAGAGGTCGGTTTATTACGTCAGCGAGGTACTATCGGACGCAAAGCAGCGCTACCCACATTGGCAGAAGTTGGTTTTCGGGGTCTTTATGGCCAGCCGGAAATTGAAACCCTATTTTCAGGAACACCCCATAACAGTGGTTAGCTCTATACCAATGTCGGATATTATCAGAAACTCAGATGCAACAGGCAGAATAGCCAAGTGGGCCATTGAGATGGAAGATTATCACATCAGCTACGAGCCCAGGTCAGCAATCAAATCCCAAGCTTTGGTCGATTTCATCAATGATTGGACTCACACAAGCATGCCAACAATGACACCAAGTTCCGAGTCTTGGGTGATGCACTTTGATGGTTCTAAGCAGTACGAGGGATCAAGAGCTGGGGTGGTACTTACATCACCCAAAGGAGATAAACAGAGCTACGTGTTGCAAATTCACTTTGATTGCTCCAACAACGTGGACGAGTATGAGGCATTATTACACGGATTGAGAATAGCCAAGGAGATGAACATCAGGCGGATACGATGCTATGGAGATTCGGATCTTGTGGTGCAGCAGGTCTCAGGAACCTAGGATAGGAAGGATGCAACTATGGCAGCATATCACAGAGAGGTGGACAGGGTCGCCGGGTGTTTTTCCGGGTATGAGGTGGAGCATATTGACAGGCGAAAGAACGAGGCAGCAGACGCACTCGCAAGACTCGACTCGCGCAGAGAGCCGGTTCCACCCAATGTTTTCCTGGACGAGTTATGGCGGCCATCTGTTAAAACCGAGTCTGAGGAAGAGGTGGCTAACCAAGACCCGTATTTAGAGCTTGTGGCCACGGTACGTGCTGTTCCCGAGTGGACAGAGCCGTTTTTAGCTTATTTATCACGAGGCGAGTTGCCACCACAGGAAATTTTAGCAAGAAAAATTCTGAGACGAGCAAAGGGCTATTCCATCATCAATGGCGAGTTATATAAAAGGAGTGCAGTAGAAGTCTTTTTGCGCTGTGTAGCACCAGAAGAAGGCCGGCAGATTCTGAAAGAGATCCATGAAGGTGACTGTGGGCATCATGCATCCACAAGATCCCTTGTGGCAAAAGCATATCGGCACGGTTTCTTTTGGCTCACAGCCTTAGCAGACGCGGAGCGCTTGGTGGCAAGGTGCGATGGATGTCAAAGGTACGCTCGCCAAATCCATGTGCCGTCTATGGAGTTGCAAACAATCCCATTAACCTGGCCGTTCGCTGTTTGGGGCATGGACATGGTGGGCCCCTTCCACATGTCACGCTGCAAAAAGACCCATCTCTTGGTAGCCATCGATAAATTTACAAAGTGGGTCGAAGTTATGCCAGTTACCAATTGCGAAGCAATCACAGCAGTCAAGTTCTTAAAAAAATCATCTACAGGTTTGGGTATCCTCACAGCATAATAACAGACAATAGAACCAACATGTCCCTTGGTGAGATGGAAAAATTATGTGGGAACAATGGAATCCGGCTTGACATAGCTTCAGTAGCCCATCCAGAAGCTAATGGACAAGTGGAAAGGGCAAACCAGGAATTACTTCGTGGGTTAAAGCCACGACTGCGGGTTCCGTGCATCAGAGCTGCTGGATCATGGGTAGAGGAGTTACCATCAGTGGTTTGGGGAATTAACACCACACCTAACAGATCTACTCAGATGACCCCGTTTTTCATGGTTTATGGTGCAGAAGCAGTGTTGCCGAGTGATATTATTCACGACTCGCCCCGAGTGTCGGCTTACGTCGAGGTAGAGAACGAGAAGACCCGGCAGGACGCTGTGGATATGCTAGAAGAACACAGAGAACAAGCCTTGGAGAGATCAGCTATATATCAGCAGGACCTGAGGAGGTATCATACCCGGCGAGTCAAAACCCGGGCCTTCCAAGAAGGATACCTGGTGTTGCGCCTGGTACAGTCAAAGGAAGGAAAACACAATCTATCTCCACCATGGCAAGGACCGTTCATCATAAGCCGGAATCTACACAATGGATCATATTACTTGGTAGATGCAAGGGAAGAGTCGGATACTGTCAATGACACCACTCATACCACTTCATCTATGCAAGAGAGCGAAAGACCATGGAACGTGGCTCAGCTGCGTCCCTACTACACCTAGAATAGGCTAGGTTCACAAGTGGAACTACACGATGTAACAGGCAGCAGGTTTCAGACGCACTCTTTTCCTATCCAGGGTACCTAAGGGGACTGGAGGGTTTTTAATGAGGCGGCTTGCTGACCTAACTTTTCTCATATCAATAAAGAGATGGTTAAACAATGATTTTGTTTCTTTCCTGTGTATCCTTTGTTAAGTTTTTATATTTCTGTTTTACCTTTTGTTTCTCATTCCCTGTCAGGTAAGGGTTATTTGTTTGTTTTTTATGTATTAGTTCTTATAGTAAGTTACATACATCTAGGTCTTGTGGGCTGATTGCTTGAATAGCACAGTTGCAAACTCAAAGACCCGGCCATGATGCCATTCAGTTATAAGGACCGATTACTTGGAATAAGTACGGTTACAATCTTATAACCGGACAATAGAGCCAAAGTTTCTTGATTTCTCGTGCTTAAGCTTGATGTGACTCGTAAGAACGTGGCATGCTTTGTTAGCGTGTAATTACAATCAGCCATGATGCCCATGGGGAGTTGCCTGACCCTGTTTTTACACAGTTATAGCAGCATTGATTACCCACGCGAAAGCCGGCTTACAGCAAAGAGGATCAAAAGGGTCATCCAAGCCACAAGTTATGCAGAGTACAAGGTTAACAGCCGGAAACTCGCAGTATATCAAGCATAACTTCAAACCTATGTGAGCAACTCTAGGGTTTGGGCCTTAGCAGAAACAGTTTGCTCTTTCGAAAACTCCAAACCCCTAGACTCAGAAATTCGGGCCTTGGAGACTTGGGAATTTGAAAAAAGTAACAAATTGTCTAGCTATTAAGCCTCAAAACCCAAACATCCGAGTCTTGGGGACTTAGAAAAAATCCACTTGTCAAAACCCCCGAGACCCGGAAACCGAGTCTCACAAAAGGAAAAATAGCGAAAAGCCGGAATAGCAGCAACAAAAAGTTTAAAGCTAGCAAATATCAAATTCATGCAAAAGGCCAGAAGGGCCGCGCAACCTATTAAGGTTTTTAACGTATTACAAACCAAGGAAGTAGTATCGAAAAGTGCACAGGCGCACTATCAATAGAATAATTGTTTTAGATGCCCATTGGCCGAATAAAGTATTTGAGGCAGCGAAAAGTGAAACTTCACTCGGCATCCTTCGCCGAGTCTTCCACGTTGTCCTTGGCAGCCGGATCATGGGTTTGCTCTTCAGCGGTCTTCTCAGCACCTTTAACTGGATTGGCAGCAGAGTCGGCGCGAGCTGGTGGACGGGCAGCCGGTGTAGAGGAGGAAGGCCCAGTGTCGGCCTCCGCCTTTCTCTTCGCAGCTTCCTCCCTCTTTTGGGCAGATTCCGCCTTCCACTTCTCCAGCATATCAAAGGGCTTGGGCAGATCCGCTTTGATCGGCTTATCCTCAGCATCATAAGGCGTAACAATCCTGTTTAGCTCCAGACTATCGGCGTAACAATCCTGTTTAGCTTTAAAATTCTTGGCGGAAAATTTGGATCCGTCGAGGTTGAATTCGGGAAACCCGGCCACGAGCTTTGCCGGCTCAAGCTTGGGAAAATAAGCCTTGGCCAGCATAAGCCCGCGGGTTACCCCAACCCGGCATGAAGAGCGCTTCCAGAGGTCGATCCACTCGGGGATAGTGGAACACGCTTCCAGCAAAGTGTCCAAGCCACAATATCCCGTAGCCAGCCACTGCACAGCCTCCAGAATCCACTTGGTGCCGGCAGAAAACTGCCGGATAACGCATTTCAATGTCTTCAGCTTCTCAATGTCATCTTCGTCTGGGGCAGCATCACCCGGACCTGCAGTATAAACAGAAAAGGTTAAAGCAGTAACACCCGGGTATCGTGCGTAATGGAAGTCCCGGGTTATAATTAGCGAGTCATAGATCTTTACCAAGAAGAGCGCGATAAGTATCGGCAATTTGAGCAGAGAGCTTCTTCAATGTATTTTCAGCATGGTGGCACTTCTTCTTGTACCTTTTTACAACTTTATCAAGGTTCTCTACTTCAACCTCAAGTTCTGCCCGCAGCTTCGTCTCGGTCTCAAGAAGCTGATTGGTTTTGGCCAACACCTCCTCAGACCGGGTCATTTGTGCCTACAAAAGAGAGGAAAAGGAAAGATTAGTCGGATATGAGAAGCAACCGGATATAAAGGGGAGTACCGAGTAAACTATGCCTAGTAAAACTCGGCACTTGGGGACTAGATAAGTACGTGCACAATGTTGATCATGCGTACCCGGTGCTCAGCAGCCATGGCCTCCAGGATATCTCGCTCGGTGGTCTTCAAAGCAAAGAGCGCATCCATCATTTCTTCATAGGAGAGGTTGCCGAGCTCCAGCTTGGAAGAGCCGGGATCCTGGGGCGGGGTTCTCTCCTCCTTAGGGGTGGGCACCCGGGTCGTCTGGGTGTTGGGAGTGGGATCACTTCTCCCTGTGCCCAGTATCACGACGTCGTCATCCCCGGGTGTGTGTGAGGGGATCGGATACTCGGCCTCCTGCTCGGCCGGATCTTTCAGCAGGACTACTTCTTCTTCTTCTTCAGCGCCGCCAGCCGCGGCCTTCACGGTATCTACCGGATCCTCCATCTCCGGATTGTCCACGTCCATATCGTCTGGGTCGCTGGTGGTGACCTTGGCTCTGAGGAAAATAAAAGGAGCACTTAGTACATGATGAATGAAACTCATGAAAAGTGTTGGTATATCAAATAGCAAGAAAGATAGCTTACCCGGTATTCACGAAGAAATCCGCCGGAAGATCATTGCTAGACCCGGATGAGGCTGATAAAGATTGGGAAAGTGAGACCCAGAATTGTCCAGCTAGGGGGTGATTGGGAGAAGGATGCTTTTGAGGAGAATCGGAAGGATGGGGCTGGGAAGTACCGGCACGGCGAGCTGGGGACGAAGGGATACCCGGGTTGAGAGGATCCTCACCCGGGGAGTTCCGGGTTACCCTGCGCTTGACTGGGGCGGGCTCCTTCAAGTATGGCGAATCGGACTGGGGCGGGCTCCTTCAACTCTGGGTCTCCTCCTTATCCTCCAACCATGGAGAGCATAGTGTATTATCGGAAAAAGGAAAACAAGTTGGAAAAACAAGTTAACAGGAATAAAAATGAGTGAAACCTGGATGATACCTTCGTCCGAGTCAGCCGGCTCTTCGTCCTCTTCCGAGTTTTCGGAAGGAGGGGGGTCTCGATCTTCCAGAAAGCGCTATCTTCCTGAGATAAAGGTACAATGGTAAAAGTTAGTGATTGTATTAGATAAAGGTGCAAGGATAAAGAGAAAGGGCTGGATCTTACTGCTGGGGCCGGGTTATCACGAGTAAATGGCTCCAAGCCGGCTATAGTCCGAATCACCTCCATTTTCTCGGTCAAGAAATTCTTGATTATCTTGTTCGCATCTGCGGCCGGGTAGTTCCTCAGCGAGTAATGAAGCGAGTCCATGACATGCCCAGAGTAGCTGCACATTAGTTTGGGCCGGACGACATTTGGTTGGATCCGGAAGGTTTCCCAAGTTTTAACTAAGTTGAGCCCAAGAAGGCCTTGGGCCGAAAGAGAAGCAAGTTTGGCGAGGAGGGGTTGGATAGATTTTCGATCCGACTCAGAGGCGTAATGTCGCACCCGGACTTCTAGAGGATACTCACAGCCCGCTAAATAGTAGAACAAATGGCTTACGGGCCATACCGGCACCCGCATCTCAATATGAGCAGGCCAACACGTAAACGTGTGACAACCATTCTCTACTATCCATCGTCTGCGCAAACCATCCCATAGAAATCAGGACACTTCCGTTGACGTACTTCATAACATACACACATGGTGCGTCAACGGCATTAGAACAACTGATATCACAACATATCTGTAAGACACAAAAGATTGAAATAAGTTGCAAATAGCTCGAGCAGAGATAGCAAGTACAATCATCCAGAGGACACATGTCCCAACAATTCATCATTACAACACAGCGGAAGCATCCAAAGTGTCTGAGTACAGACAAGATCCAAATAGGCCTAAGAGGCTGGAAACGAAAAGACGGAGCCCATCCACGATGTCTCGGAGCCTGCCCGGGTCCTCTATCTACTCGTCAGCAGCCTCGTCATACTCCACGTAGTAGCCATCACGGGGATCCTCGTAAGCGTAGTCTGCGGAAACCACAGCCCCAAAGGGGTCAGTACAGACAAGTACTGGCAAGCAAGACTCACAGTTCACCAAAGTGTACCCAACAACATCAAGCACAGATGCCTTGGGTTCAACGGAAGAAAGGGTGATACAAAAGAAGCGGCAGCGGGCTGCACTAACCAACTACAGATACATACTACAACTTCCGGCTAACAGAAAAGGAGATACGATAGCGTATCGTAACCAACTACTACTAACTCCAAAACAAACCCATCCTGGATCTCGCCCCTTATCCGAAGAAGCAATCCGAGGATAACTCACACGGTTGGATTAATGATGGTTCAAGTTATTGTGTCAATAAGACTATTACTAGTCAAATTATCATTAATTAGGTGTAAGTTGTTCTGAGTACTTGTTAGCCAGTACTTTCACCAAGTCATCCATAACCGCGGAAAACACGGCTTCTCGAGAAGATTTACCCTGCAGGGGTGCACCAATTTGGCCGTACACGTAAGAATAACCCGCCAGATGGAATGCCTTCCACCAAGCGGGGCACTCAACACAACTCAACTCTTCTTCGCATCAAGCCCAAAGAACCCCGTGCAATTGAGCGCACGGCTAATCAAGCCCCACGAAGAAAAGGGGACCCTCATAGCACTCTAAGAACGTGTCTCCCTAAATGCCTACTACAAAAGTTCCACCCTGGCCTGGGTTCGCAAAATACATATGCATGCGGCAAATGGAAAACCCGAACTAAATGAGGCGATTTGGACGAGATGCGAATCGAATCAAATTGAGGGGGGCGCCCATACACGCTTCCCACATGCGGATAGTGCGCTCATCATGGATCAGTAGACAAGACCCTTTTCCTAATTAGGGTCGACACTAGCAGGCCTCAAAACCACGCCGGGCCTCCTGCCGGTGCCTTATCATCAATTTAACATTACCTCAAATATTATCAGGTTGATTGTTTAAACATCGAGCCCCAGAACATAATGAATATAGTAACAGAAATAACGGACAGCAGACTCGAGCATAAACAACCCTAAGCATGCTAGTAAGACACGGGCAACAAACAACGGGGTTATAGGTGTGGAGGTGAGGCTATATCAGGGTTAAAGGATAACATGTGATAGGATCGAACACAAGCAACGATTCATAGGGCTAGCAGAATAGACAACGGAAAGTATCGGTATCCAATGTGGAAAGGAACACAATGGTTCAGGTGAGTGAATACTTGCCTGCAAACTCAGCAGCCTGGTACTGAGCTAGATCCTCAGAAGGGGTGTCGTAAGTCTCGTCTGTCTCAACGTCGTCGTCTATCCGAGAAGAAGCAAACAAACAACGCAGAGAGACAACCAATCAATAACATGGCATAATGCACAAACATGGGATGATGCATGACCATTTAATTGATGCATCAAGAATAAGCTAGTTGACATGGTAACACAATTAAATGGACCCATATGCAATTGGATTGCATATGGAAAGGTCCATGAATTAAGGTTGGAATAATTGTTCTACAACTAAACAACAGGTGAAAGTGAATTAGCATGATGCATGGATGAGGAAAACAAAAATAAAACAACAATAGGTTCAATTTGGAATGAAGTTTACCAAGTTTGGAATTTTATTTATTAAGTTATGAAAATTTGCTTCTTAAAGGTGTTACACAAGCATTTGTTGTTTTCACCAATTTTAATTGTTCAAAATAGATAACAAAGTTCATAATTGGAAAGAACACAAAATTTTAGGTGGAATACATGTTTCACTTGTTGAAAAAGGAGTTAGAATAAATTACTTATGAATTAAACAAGTTTAAACAAGATTTAAATGAATTTAATTCAAGTATGAATTTATTTGAAATTTTATTTGTTCAAAACAGTAAACCAATTTCATATTTGAAAAGGTTATACTTTTCTGCTTTGAAAACATATTTTATAAGTTCAAAAATAATTTAATTTGAGCAAGTTATGAATTTAGCAAATTTAAATGATTTAACCGAGGTTTAAATTATTTAACCAATTTTAATTATTCAAAACATGAAACCAATTTTATATTTGAAAAGGTGGTTCAAAATGGCATGGAAAACATATTTTATTTGTGTTATTTGAATTAAGTTTGAATTAGTTATGAAATTAACCAAATTTAAGATGATTTGTTTGAATTTGAAATTTGAATACATTTGAAATATTCAAAACGGAAAACAAATGCAATGATTAAGATGCCATGATGCAAAACATAAAATAACAATTAGCAAACATTCTAAAGGTGATTTTCATACTTGGGATGTTACAAAACGCCCCCCCTTGAAGGAATCGCGCCCCGAGATTCCTACTGAGAAGAGAAAAGGTCCGGATACTTCTTGCGAAGATCCTCTTCGGTCTGCCACGTTGCCTCTTTATCGGAATGATGAGACCACTGCACTTTCAAGAACTTGGTGCTCTTGTTGCGAGTCTTACGCTCGGTCTCATCGAGAATACGAACAGTGTGCTCCTCATAAGATAGATCTTCTTGCAGTTCAATGGAATCATGATCAACTGCACGATCTGGATGTTTGAAACACCTCTTGAGCTGTGACACGTGAAACACATCGTGCACCTTGGATAGTTTTTCTGGAAGTTCAAGACGATAAGCATTTTCTGCACGCCTTGAGAGAATGTTGAAAGGACCAATGTATCTTGGTGCAAGCTTTCCTTTTACACCAAAACGATGAGTGCCTCTGAGGGGAGTTACACGGAGATATGCTTTGTCACCAGGTGCATAAATCATATCCCTGTGCTTGCTGTCATAGTAGCTTTTCTGACGAGACTGAGCAATCTTGAGATTGTCACGAATGATGCGAACTTTCTCTTCGGCTTCCTTAACAATGTCAGGGCCTAAGAGTGAACGTTCACCAGCTCCAGACCAATTGATTGGACTCCTGCATCTGCGGCCATAGAGAGCTTCAAATGGTGCCATGCCTAGGCTTGCCTGGAAGCTGTTGTTGTAGCAGAATTCAGCATATGGAAGGCATTCCTCCCATTTCATGCCAAAAGATAGACCACATGCTCTGAGCATATCCTCGAGAATCTGATTGACTCTTTTGACTTGCCCCTGAGACTGAGGGTGATAAGCTGTGCTGAACAGAAGTTTGGTGCCCAAAGCTTCTTGAAAGCTTTTCCAGAAATGAGAAGTGAATATGCTTCCACGGTCTGAGCTTATTTCCAATGGAACACCATGAAGAGGAACAATCTTTGCTGTATAGAGCTCTGCTAACTGGCTAGCTGAGATTGTTTCTTTGACAGCAAAGAAGTGAGCTACTTTAGTGAGACAATCAATGACAATGAAGATTGCATCGTTGCCCCTCTTGGACTTTGGATAACCAGTGACGAAGTCCATTTCAATCATGTCCCACTTCCACTCAGGAATTTTTAGAGGTTGGAGAAGACCGGGTGTTTTCTGATGAACTGCCTTAACACGTTGACAAACATCGCATTCAGAAATGTATTGAGCTATTTCACGTTTCATGCCAGGCCACCAATACAGTGTTTTGAGATCCTGGTACATCTTTGTACTTCCAGGGTGTATGGAGAGAGGAGTTTCATGAGCCTCCTTGAGAATGACATCTTTGAGACTTTGAACTTGAGGAACTGCTACGCGTCCTTCGAAGAACACAGTTCCCTTTTCATCAATTGAGAAGGACTTAAATTTCTCCTTGCCTTCTTTGATGTGTTCTACGATCTTCTTGATTTCAGCATCACGAAGTTGTTTAGAACGAATCTTGTCCTCGAGAGTTGGACTGGCTGTCAAGTTTGCAAGATAACCTTGAGGGACAAGACCAAGGTTCAGCTTCTGGAATTCTTCATGAAGAGGAGGTTGGCTTTCCATGATCATGATATTATTGCAATACGACTTGCGACTGAGAGCATCGGCCATAACATCAGCCTTGCCTGGAGTATAAGAAATGGTGAGATAAAAGTGTTTAATCTTTTCAATCCATCACCTTTGCCTGAGGTTTAGATCTGGTTGAGTGAAGATGTATTTCAGACTTTTATGATCGGAAAAGATTTCAGTGCGGTTACCCAACAAGTATTGTCTCCATTTCTTGAGGGCAAACACAACTGCTGCAAGTTCAAGGTCATGAGTGGGATAGTTGAGCTCATGTGCTTTCAACTAACGTGAAGCATAAGCCACAACTTGACGTTCTTGCATAAGAACTGCACCTAGACCTTGGAGAGAAGCATCACAGAATATCTGGAAAGGTTTGGTAGGATCTGGGCCAACCAGAACTGGTGTAGAAGTGAGTTTAGTCTTCAGGAGATTGAAACTTTCATCACATTGTGGAGACCAAACGAAATTCATGTCCTTCTTTGTGAGATCAGTGAGAGGTTTGGCAATCTTGGAGAAGTTTTGGACGAAGCGACGGCAATAACTAGCCAAGCCAAGAAAACTTCTTACTTGCTTCACCGTCTTAGGAGGTTTCCAATCAACAATTGCTTTAACCTTTTCTGGATCAATGGCTATGCCCTTGGCGGAGATGACATGACCAAGGTAAGCAACTTCTGGAATCCAGAACTCACATTTGGAGAATTTGGCATATAGACGATGCTCGCGAAGTTTCATGAGAGTGAGACGAAGGTGTTCTTCATGCTCTTCCTCGGATTTTGAGTAGACAAGAATGTCATCGAGATATACCACAACGAACTTGTCAAGGTATTCATGGAAGACAGAATTCATGAGTCGAGAGAAAGTCGCCGGTGCATTGGTGAGACCAAAGGACATGACGGTGAATTCATATAGACCGTAGCGAGTGGTGAAGGCTGTTTTTGGAATATCCTCTTTTCTGATCTTTATTTGATGGTAACCCATTCTCAAGTCCAACTTGGAGAATATTGTGGCTCCAGCAAGTTGATAAAAAAGATCATCGATACGAGGAATTGGATACTTGTTTTTGATGGTTTTCTCGTTAAGAGGACGATAGTCAACAACGAGTCTCTTTGTGTGATCCTTCTTCGCAACGAACAGAGTTGGGCAACCCCAAGCCGAGGAACTAGGTTGAATGTAACCTTTGTCCATGTACATATCGATTTGCTCCTTTAACAATTTCAGTTCAGGAGGAGCTATCTTGTATGGATGCTTAGAGATTGGAGCAGTACCTGGTTCAAGCTCGATCACGAACTCAACTGCTCTGTCCGGAGGCATCCCTGGCAATTCTTCTGGAAAGACGTCAGGGAATCCACAAACCACCGGAACATTTTCAAGTAGAGGTAGAGGTTTTGCATCGAGGGTGCATAGCTGAACAGAATTTGATTCATTTGGAGAATAGACTATCTGGCCAGAAGGGTGGAACAGAGTTATTGACTTTTGAGCACAATCAATTCTAGCTTTATTGGCCTTCAACCAATCCATTCCAAGAATGACATCAATGTCAGAATTTCCCAGCAACATGAGAGAAACAAGGAATATGTGGCCTCCAATTAGGATTTGATTTCTGTGACTGATCTTAGACGTTTGCATAGTTGCTCCAGGGGAGTTTACTACTAGCGGGGAACCCAAACCAACAAAGGGGAGTTTAACTGCTGTCGCAAAGATCTTTGACACGAAAGAATGTGATGCTCCGGTATCAAACAACACTTTAGCTGGATTAGAGTTTACGGGAAATGTACCGAGAACGAAGTCAGGAGCTTCCTCAGCTTTGTCGATCTTGACATGATTCACCCTTGCGGTCCTCCCGACAGGCCTATTGTTGGAGTTGAAGGCCTTAGGCGGGGGAGCGCGCACCATTGCCTGGTTTGTGTTGGGACGAGGTGGTGGTGGAGGTAGCTGCCTCTGCGTGCACTTGTCAGCGTAGTGCCCCGTCTGCTTGCACTTGTAGCAAGTGACGACACGAGGAGGCCCTGGCCTTGGCTGCCCCATCGAAGCCCTCTGATCATGCATCTGAACAGGGTTGGGTGGGCGGGGAGCGAAGCCTGGAGAAGCTTGGGCATATGGAGCCCGAGTGACAGCACCATTTGGCACCCAGATGCGGCGCTTCTGCGGAGGGGTGGTCATGTTGGAGGAGGAACCACCCTCACGCGAGTGCTTGCGAGACTCCTCGAACGCTTTGCGCCCATTCTCTTCATTGAGCGCGGTGTTAACGAGCTCCTCGAAGTTGTTGACCTTGATGTTAGTGAGGGCGTACTTGAGTTCCGGGTTAAAACCTCTGCAGAACCTTGCCATCTTCTTAGCCTCAGTGGACACCTCATCACCAGCGTAACGAGCGAGGCGATTGAACTCACTCTGATAGCCAATGATGTCCAGCTTGCCCTGCTTGAGTGAGCAAAACTCTTCACGCATCCTTTCCATGAGACCATCTGGAATGTGGTGCTTCAGGAAGGCTTCCTTGAAACAACCCCAGGTGATTGGATAGCCAGCTCTCATGGTCTGGTAGTTTTCCCACCAAGTAGCTGCCTGGCCCTTCAGCAGATAGGATGCATACTTGACCTTGTCTTCCTCAGCAACGTGAGCAATCTCCAGAGCCTTAGCTATCTCACGGATCCAGTCATCAGCATCCAGAGGCTCGCGTGTGGCCACGAAAGCTCTTGGGCCCAGACTAAGAAACTCCTTGATACGGACTCGTGGAGCATTCTGGTTGTTGTGCTGGTTAGTCTGAAACTGGGCCATCTGTGCCATGACTTGGGTCATCTGAGTCAACAGCTCCGTGATTGGCGGTGGCTCAGGCGGGGTGTTCCTTGTTGGCGGCATCCTGAATGGAAATGCATTTTAGCACATCAATAGAAAAGGATAGACTTGGAAACCAAAAGAGAGATTATTCCGACGCATGAATAGATAACCAACAGGTACATCATCACATGTTCAAATACATCAGAATATTCAACACACCACAAATGGTTCGAAAGCCAAAGGATAACTAAACATAGCTAAGAATGGATAGATCGGTACTCCCATGCTCATCACGCAGGACGGCGGTGAGTAGTACGGCGAGAGGTACGGTGAGGAGGACGCCCACGAAAGTAGGTAGAACGACGATCCACGTAGATCTGATGTGGTCTGAGAGCGACTCTAGGTGTGGTGAAGTACATAGCGTCGACTCCCTGTGCTCCAAAGCGTGGAATCCCAATGTAACCAGCACCGAGGTTGAGGAGTGGACCTCTGATCGGCTCGTAACCTCCAGCATCTGGCAGACGACGACCAACTGGCTGATCGAAACGTGCAAAGCGCTCGTCTCCAACAAAGTCTGTGGTGTAAGTCGCCAGACGAGTCAAAGCAAGGTAGAGCTGCTCTCTGACTGAAGCCAACTCCTGAGATAGTGTGCTGGCAACTGCGTCACTGTGCCTGACAAACTGAGCGGTGGTGTGCAGCCTGGAGTTATCATGCTCGTAGACATCCAGGTTGTCGTAGAGAGTGAAGTGAGCTCCCTCCGAAGTGATGTAACCACGGGGGATGTGGCGATAGATAGAATCGTCAAATCCCCAGTAGTCAGCACGAAGGACGGTGAGACTCACATAAGCTGCCTGTTGCACAGCCATATCCACTGTGGAACCTACTGCCTCGTAGCGGTGGACTACGCTCATGCCATCATCTGACAGAACGTAGACGATAGCCTGGTAGTAGGTCTGGTCAAACTCTCGCTGCTTCTCGTAGACCTGGTACTCTGGTGCCCAACGGAACCCCAGATAAGTGACCATGTCCCTCAGCATCTCCGGATAACCGGAAGTGCTCTCGCAACGAGTCATACGAACCACCTACGGGTAGAACCTGAGATCCATCTGCAGATGATCGGGGAAGTTTTGATTAGACGCCGGTAGAAGAACTGAAGTGGAAAGCAACAACAAGGTTTCAACGGACGATAAGGATGTTGAGAAGAACATGATATCGAAGCAACATCGGGAAACACGAGACCAAAAACTCCTGAGGTACTATGGAAAACCCATCCGGGCTTCTAAAGGATCAATATCTACTGCTTAAGGAATAGAGGATCTGCTTCCGGGGCTTACACGCCTCCATTCTCAATCGTGAGTAGGCAACATGATAAATCATGTCACAACCACCTCCATTCCTATGGTCTAGTAGATATAACTATCCCAGAGAAACCAGGATTCGTGAAAACCTAACTTGAAAGTTTAGCTGAGAAGAGAAAACAACGTTGCACTTCCTTACCAGAAAAGGGAGGGTGGGTGGGGAAAGAAATAAAAGAACAGAATTCCTACTCTCACGTTTCATTTTTCCTATATAGCTACAAAATAGTTTCTAGACTCAACTGCGACCAGTAAAAGGGATCCTACAGGCAGACAGGCTCTGATACCATTTGTCGCACCCGGACTTCTAGAGGATACTCACAGCCCGCTAAATAGTAGAACAAATGGCTTACGGGGCATACCGGCACCCGCATCTCAATATGAGCAGGCCAACACGTAAACGTGTGACAACCATTCTCTACTATCCATCGTCTGCGCAAACCATCCCATAGAAATCAGGACACTTCCGTTGACGTACTTCATAACATACACACATGGTACGTCAACGGCATTAGAACAACTGATATCACAACATATCTCTAAGACACAAAAGATTGAAATAAGTTGCAAATAGCTCTCACTAGAGCAGAGATAGCAAGTACAATCATCCAGAGGACACATGTCCCAACAATTCATCATTACAACACAGCGGAAGCATCCAAAGTGTCTGAGTACAGACAAGATCCAAATAGGCCTAAGAGGCCGGAAACGAAAAGACAGAGCCCATCCACGATGTCTCGGAGCCTGCCCGGGTCCTCTATCTACTCGTCAGCAGCCTCGTCATACTCCACATAGTAGCCATCACGGGGATCCTCGTAAGCGTAGTCTGCGGAAACCACAGCCCCAAAGGGGTCAGTACAGACAAGTACTGGCAAGCAAGACTCACAGTTCACCAAAGTGTACCCAACAACATCAAGCACAGATGCCTTGGGTTCAACGGAAGAAAGGGTGATACAAAAGAAGTGGCAGCGGGCTGCACTAACCAACTACAGATACATACTACAACTTCCGGCTAACAGAAAAGGAGATACGATAGCGTATCGTAACCAACTACTACTAACTCCAAAACAAACCCATCCTGGATCTCGCCCCTTATCCGAAGAAGCAATCCGAGGATAACTCACACGGTTGGATTAATGATGGTTCAAGTTATTGTGTCAATAAGACTATTACTAGTCAAATTATCATTAATTAGGTGTAAGTTGTTCTGAGTACTTGTTAGCCAGTACTTTCACCAAGTCATCCATAACCGCGGAAAACACGGCTTCTCGAGAAGATTTACCCTGCAGGGGTGCACCAATTTGGCCGTACACGTAAGAATAACCCGCCAGATGGAATGCCTTCCACCAAGCGGGGCACTCAACACAACTCAACTCTTCTTCGCATCAAGCCCAAAGAACCCCGTGCAATTGAGCGCACGGCTAATCAAGCCCCACGAAGAAAAGGGGACCCTCATAGCACTCTAAGAACGTGTCTCCCTAAATGCCGACTACAAAAGTTCCACCCTGGCCTGGGTTCGCAAAATACATATGCATGCGGCAAATGAAAAACCCGAACTAAATGAGGCGATTTGGACGAGATGCGAATCGAATCAAATTGAGGGGGGCGCCCATACACGCTTCCCACATGCGGATAGTGCGCTCATCATGGATCAGTAGAGAAGACCCTTTTCCTAATTAGGGTCGACACTAGTTGGCCTCAAAACCACGCCGGGCCTCCTGCCGGTGCCTTATCATCAATTTAACATTACCTCAAATATTATCAGGTTGATTGTTTAAACATCGAGCCCCAGAACATAATGAATATAGTAACAGAAATAACGGACAGCAGACTCGAGCATAAACAACCCTAAGCATGCTAGTAAGACACGGGCAACAAACAACGGGGTTATAGGTGTGGAGGTGAGGCTACATCAGGGTTAAAGGATAACATGTGATAGGATCGAACACAAGCAACGATTCATAGGGCTAGCAGAATAGACAACGGAATGTATCGGTATCCAATGTGGAAAGGAACATAATGGTTCATGTGAGTGAATACTTGCCTGCAAACTCAGCAGCCTGGTACTGAGCTAGATCCTCAGAAGGGGTGTCGTAAGTCTCGTCTGTCTCAACGTCGTCGTCTATCCGAGAAGAAGCAAACAAACAACGCAGAGAGACAACCAATCAATAACATGGCATAATGCACAAACATGGGATGATGCATGACCATTTAATTGATGCATCAAGAATAAGCTAGTTGACATGGTAGCACAATTAAATGGACCCATATGCAATTGGATTGCATATGGAAAGGTCCATGAATTAATGTTGGAATAATTGTTCTACAACTAAACAACAGGTGAAAGTGAATTAGCATGATGCATGGATGAGGAAAACAAAAAGAAAACAACAATAGGTTCAATTTGGAATGAAGTTTACCAAGTTTGGAATTTTATTTATTAAGTTATGAAAATTTGCTTCTTAAAGGTGTTACACAAGCATTTGTTGCCAATTTTAATTGTTCAAAATAGATAACAAAGTTCATAATTGGAAAGAGCACAAAATTTTAGGTGGAATACATGTTTCACTTGTTGAAAAAGGAGTTAGAATAAATTACTTATGAATTAAACAAGTTTAAACAAGATTTAAATGAATTTAATTCAAGTATGAATTTATTTTAAATTTTATTTGTTCAAAACAGTAAACCAATTTCATATTTGAAAAGGTTATACTTTTCTGCTTTGAAAACATATTTTATAAGTTCAAAAATAATTTAATTTGAGCAAGTTATGAATTTAGCAAATTTAAATGATTTAAACGAGGTTTAAATTATTTAACCAATTTTAATTATTCAAAACATGAAACCAATTTTATATTTGAAAAGGTGGTTCAAAATGGCATGGAAAACATATTTTATTTGTGTTATTTGAATTAAGTTTGAATTAGTTATGAAATTAACCAAATTTAAGATGATTTGTTTGAATTTGAAATTTGAATACATTTGAAATATTCAAAACGGAAAACAAATGCAATGATTAAGATACCATGATGCAAAACATAAAATAACAATTAGCAAACATTCTAAAGGTGATTTTCATACTTGGGATGTTACACGTAAGAGTTGAGATTGTCGGACAATGTGAGCAGGTCTTCGGTGAAACCCGGCAGTAGTTTTTCACCGACTAAGGAGGTGTCCTGGCAATAGAAATATGTCTTTTGCCAGTGTTTAACATGGGAATTGAGTCTAATAGTCGGCATTAACGAATTCTTCCTCCTTTGACTGGAAACCCCCCCGCAAACCAGGAGGGCCCCGTCGCCGCTCTCGCGGAACGGTTTGCACTGGAATAATTCTAGAAAGAGAGCGAGGTTTGGCGGGATGCAAAGGTATGACTCGCACAAGACTATGAAATGGGTGATGTTTAGTATGGAATTGGGTCCTATATCAAAAACTCGGTGACCGTAATGGTTTAGCAATTCACGGAAGAAGGGGTGACCCGGGGGACGGAAGCCCCGGATCACGTGTTCTACGAAGCAGATTACCTCGTCAATACCCGGAGTGGGCCGAGTCTCCTCCCTAGGGACGCGCCAGTGGATGTCTTCCCGGGCGGGGAGGACGCCCGACTCTGCGAGCTCGTCCAATTTGGCCTTGGTCACAGTGGACCTTGCCCAATTGGCAGATATAGACTGACTCGGCTTTGCCTTAGCCGGCTGTTTCCCCTTCGTCTTCGTGCTGGCTTTGGGTGCCATGGGCGCGATCTAAAAACGGGAGACAGAACGCAAAGTGTAAGTGACTCGAGACCCGGAAAGTGATTGTTATCCGACTCTCTGGAGAACACTTGTGAAGAAATCTCGACAGATTGGATCTAGGCGGAAAAATTTGCGAGGAAATTTGTGACTGCAAGTGCTGGAAATGTACTGTGGGGTATGCAATTGAATCCAAAACTAGTGTTGATTGTGGAATAGCAAGGTGAGGTGTTCAACTAGCAATATTTAATAAGGGCATCCAAGGGCGGAGATGAAACCAATCTAGTCGAATGAAATCAAAAGGGAGATTTGTGGAGAAAGATAGCTTACCGGTGGGATCGGGAGGAGAGCGCGGCGGCTGCAGATGGCGCAGTTGTGGTGGCCCCTTGGACCCTCCGGTGAGCTGCTCGAGGGTGCGGCGGCGGAGGTCAACGGCGGTGCAGCGGGGACTGGTGTAGAGCACGGACGGCGGCGGCTCGTCTCCGGGTGCGTGCCCATGGACGCCGTGGCGGCGCGGTCTTGAGCTCGAACAAGAGGGCGCCGAGAGGAGTTGGGAATGAAGAAGATGGGGGAAATGGAGTGCTCGACCTAGGGTTGCCCCTAGAACACTTATTTATAGGCGTGGGGTGGAGCGTCCTAGGTTTGAGCGGCAGGGACCAAATTTTCGGAAAAAGAGATACTTAACCGGATTTCTCGGGATAAGCATTGAAGGCACCCGTTACGAGATATCCGGAAAAGATTGAGACAGATAACGACCGTGACATTCGGATTAGCTAACGAACAGTGCCAGTCCGGGTCTTGTGTGCTTTCTTGGAGTGTTGACCCAGAAAAGTAATGACAGACTCGAGGAAAACCGGGTTACCATATGGACCACCTGTGGAGTTAGGCCTAGCTACTATCAAAGCATCCTAACCCGGTATTTTATGAACTTTTATGTTTATTATTTTGCAGGGAATGGCATGCGCTTCACAGCTGATCTCGGGAAGCCCAAGATATTCTGGGGACTACTGATGGAGGGATGATAACCCGGTAGGCTAACGTCAAGGTGTAACTCGGCCCAAAGGGAACCGCGCAAGACCCAGCTCAAGGAAAGGTAGCTTCTAGAAGGCCCAAGGAGTGGAGTAGGCCTCGTAACCCGGATTGTGGGTTGCGATAAGGAAACTTAGGGTTTGTATGCGGTGACTGGGTAGGACTCCGAGTATGCCTTGGATAGGAAGCCAGGGGCCGGGTAATATATAAACCAGCTCCTAGGGTTAGATAGCACGAGATTCACCAGATATTCGAGTATCCCCTGTAATACGAGAGCTGAGATTGTAACCCTAGATCGGAGACTCGGCGACTTGATTGCCAGAGCTACCAGGTCGACTATTAGCATGATTTCCCCTGAGCTAAACCCTCTCCCAAACACCATTGTCGAATTGCCCCAAGATAAGTTACCCCCGGTAACGTCTGCCGTGATTATCCCACGACACCCATGGTGTGGTGGCTCTAGGGCACCCCTCCTGGTCTCCTCCGGACTCTGTGTACGTGACAGACCTTTAATGTCTTTGGTCTTTGTTTCGTCCAATTCCGAGAATATTTCCAGAACAACTTTCTGAATAAAAAAACAGCAGGAAACGGGAACCGGCTCTGTTGCATCTTGTCAATAGGTTAGTCCATCAAAACGACCGGAAAATGAAGAAAAAATGTGAAAACATAAAGGTATTGGATATAAAACAAGTATGGAGCATCAAAACTTATAGATACTTTTGAGACATATCAATAAGCTGAAAATGGGTGGAAATGAGTTCTTAGAAAGACCTCTTCGATCTCGTTGGTCCGTTATTTCAACGGATTTACAAAAGGGGTCAGGGTTTTGGCGTCGATTGACTCCATGAATCCAAGTAAGACAAATGAGCAAGATAGAGTAAACTGGTGTTTGTCCTCCGTGTCTAGTTTGCATATTTTTGCACTAGTTTTTTTTTCTCTATGACTAATTCACGCTCTCTTGAACTATGTTCTTGTAGGTAAGCATTGCTCAAAGGTTGTTCGAAGGAGAAGGGAAGAATATCAAGAAAAGGAAAGTTGCTCCTAGGAAGGCATGTGTCTTGCATCATTGTTATATGGAGCTAGAGAATAAAGAGAAGTAGAAGAGTTGTAATGACATTTCAAAGAAGACAGAAATCATAGAGTATGAGGATGATGGAGCATCAAGTGAAGATGGCAGAGAAGCCCCACTCCTAACTCGGTTTCCAATACAACAAGGCCATTGGAAGAAAATAAGCAAAAGAGAAGGGAAATAAAAACAGAGATGATTACATAAATCAATCCATAGTGGTTATTGTAAATGCAAGGAAGGAGCACAATGAGGAGAGGAGGGCGTCTATGATGTCTCCCTTGGCAGCCGAGGAGAGGACGGCTATTGCGGAGGATAGAAAGGTGGCTTTGGAGGACAAGAAGTGGAAAATGGAAGAAAATAGTTAACACATTGAGTACGAGAAATCTCTTTTATTCATCGACACAAGCAAACTCGATGACAATCAAAACATATATATAAACATTTTTCGTGATCAAGTCTTGGCTCAAAAGAAGATGAGTACCATGGGTGCCTATGGTGGCCATGAAGCCATGGGAGGCATGGATGGATTGGAAGGCATGGGATCACCTCGGGGAGCATCCATGGGTGGCTATGGTGGCATGGGAGAACTTCCAATTGGTGGCTTCAGAGCATTGGTAGGAATGGGACCATCTCCAATGGGTGGCTATGTAACATCCCAAGTATGAAAACTTACCATTTAGAATGTTTGATTTCTTGTTTAATTAAAGTATTGCATCATGTCATCATATTTATTCTTTGTTTGCATTTGTTTTACTTTGTTCTCCATTTGTTTGCTTCTGTTTTACTCTGTTTTCACATTTGAAATTCAAACTTTGTTCAAACATTTAATTCATACTTGTTATGTTACAACCTCTTAAATAAAAAGTTCAAATAAAAACAACCATTTGTTTCCAATTATTTCCATAATGATCAACTAATAAAATGGTGGTTTTTATTTCAATTAATTACTTCCAATGTTATTTCAAATTCAAATCAAATCCCAAACAGCACCCAATTTGAATTTATGAATATTACCAAAACAATTCAACTCAATTGTTCAAATCAGTAATAGGGTTCACCCTATTAAAATTGTTGTTTTCAATATTAATCAATTAATTAGCAAATTCTTCAAATTTTAAACCAATTTGCAAACAGCAAATAAAAAAATTGAACATTTGAAAAACAAAAGTTGTCAAATGGTGGATGTTGACCTAATTAACTCCCATGAATTTTTCCTAATTTTTTTTCAACTCAAAAACCTATCTTTTCTTCCATATCCTATTTCTGCAAAAAAAAATAAACCAAACAAAATAGAAAAAAAAGAGGAGAAAACTTACCTGAGGGGGGAGCCCGCGCGGCCCAGCCCAAGTAACTGGCCCGCGTACCCCTTCACCCCCCTCCCTTTCTTCTTCAGCAGTACGGCGGCAATCTCACCGGTGCCACGTCGCCGCGGTTGCGCAGCGACGGCCACCCGCTCCCCCTAGCCTCTATATCTACCCCCTAGGAGCCCCGCAGCCCTACCCTAGCTACCTACCACCTACTCCTCCCTCGCGCCGCCGCCGCTCACTCTCTCTCTGCCCCGTTCCCCCTCTCTGAAACTCACCCCGGCGAGCTCCCTCTGAACCCATGGCGACCACCGCCGCATCGCAGCGCCACCTTCCCACCTAATCGCAGGAATCGAATCCCCTTTTCCTCCTCGAGCTGGTGGACACCGCAGCAAGCCCGTGAACATCTTGGATCGCCGCCGCCATCCTCCACGTCGCCGCCGGTTTCTTCACCGGGCCTCTACCACGTCTACGCCGCCGGTGAGAGCCACCGTAGTCCTCCTCCTTCCTGTCCTCTCCCTGCACTCGCGCATCCGCACGCTTCCAACACCAGCGCACACCGCGGCACGGCAGCACACAGCAGCATCGCATCGATCCGCCGCCGTCCACCGTCGTTCACTGTCAGGGTTCAGTTCGACGCGCGCGCAAAGTTCAGTTAACGTGCAGTTCAACTATAACCTCACAGCGTCGCTGTATCTGTCAAAACTGAACGAGCACTGCAGTGGTTGCAGTGCTAGCGCGAGCACGGGCAGGTCACGGGTTCGAACCCTGGCTCTCGCACGGGAGAAAAACCCACCCTTTTTTCGCGCAGTGCTGACAGGGTGGCCCCCCTGTCAGCCACTGCTGTTGCCGCGCGTGCGTCTGCGTGGGCCACGCTGGCCCAGGGCCCATTGGCAGTGCCCTGGGTAGGTTCCTGTGCGGTATAAAAAGTTTTCCAGCTTTTCTGTTTTAAATCAAAGTCCTTTTTAAATTACAGATTGGCCCCTGAAACTAAAAAGCTAATAACTTTTATTTTATAATTCCAAATAACAAAAATAAAATATGTGCACTGCCCCAAATTCAATTATCTACCTATTGGTAACATTTGTTTTTCTGTTTTGAATTTTCCAAATGCATTTCAAATTTGAATTCAAACAATTCATTTGTAATTTGATAAAATCCATAACTAATTCATACTTAATCCAAATAATGCAAATAAAATATGTTTTCCATGCTATTTCAAATAACCTTTTCAAATATAAATTTTGTTTCATGTTTTGAATAATTTAAATTGCTTAAATAATTTAAACCTTGTTTAAATCATTTAAATTTGCCAAAATCATAACTTGCTCAAATTAAATTATTTTTGAACATGCAAAATATGTTTTCAAACTAGAAAAGTATAAACTTTTCAAATGTGAGTTTGAATTTATGTTTTGAACAAATAAAATTCAAATAATATTCAAACTTGTTCTAAATTCATTTAAAACTTGTTTAACCTTGTTTAATTCATAATTAAATCATTGTAATTCCTTTTTCAATATTTGAAACATGTAATCCAACTAAAATTTGGTATTCTTTTCAAATATGAATTTTGTTATTTATTTTGCACAATTTAAATTGGTGAAAACAACAACTATTTGTGTAATTCCTTTAAGGAACCAAAAATTCCCTAACTTAATAAATAATTTTGTAAATTGGTAAACCTTATTTCCAATTGGTTCTACTGTTGTTATTTTGTTGTTTTCCTCATCCATGCATCATACCAATCCACTTTCACCTGTTGGTAAATTGGAAAACAATTGTTTCAACCAAAATTCATGGGCTTTTCATATGAAACTCAAAATTGCATATGGGTCCATTTAAATTGTGTTACCAAGTCCCCTAGTTTATTTTGATGCCTCCATTAACTTGACATGCATCATCCCATGATTGTGCACTATGCCATGATATTGATTGTTTATCTTTCTGCATTGTCTGTTTGCTTCTTCTCGGATAGACGACGACGTTGAGACAGACGATACTTACGACACCCCTTCTGAGGATCTAGCTCAGTACCAGGCTGCTGAGTTTGCAGGCAAGTTATCACTCACATGAACCATTGTGTTCCTTTCAACATTGGTTACCGATACTTTCCGTTGTCTATTATGCTAGCCCTATGAATCGTTGCTTCTGTTACGAACCTATCACATGAACCCCTTAACCCTGATATTGCCTCACCTCCACTCCTACAACCCCATTGTTTGAGCCAGTGTCTTACTAGCATGCTTAGGTTGTTTTGCTCGAGTCTGTTACCCGTTACTTTCTGATTACTATATTCTATTATGTTATGGGGGCTCGAAGTTAATCAATCAACCTGTTAATAATAATATGCTGATAAGGCACCGGCAGGAGGCCCTGTGTGGTTTTGAGGCCTGCTAGTGTCGACCCTAATAGGAAAAGGGTCTTGTCTACTGATCCATGATGAGCGCACTATCCGCATGTGGGAAGCGTGTATGGGCGCCCCCTCGATTTGATTCAATTAGCATCTCGTCCAAATCGCCTCATTTAGTTCGTGTTTTCCATTTGCCGCATGCATGTTTTTGCGAGCCCAGCGCAGGGTGGAACTTTTGTAGTCGGCATATAGGGAGACACGTTCTTAGAGTGCTATGAGGGTCCCCTTTCTTCGGGGCTCGATTAGCCGTGCGCCCAAGGTGATTTGGGCTTGATGCGAAGAAGAGTTGAGTTGTGTTGAGTGCCCCGCTTGGTGGGAGGCATCCCATCTGGCGGGTTATTCTTACGTGTACGGCCAAATTGGTGCACCCCTGCAGGGATAAATCTTCTCGAGAAGCCGTGTTTTCCGCGGTTATGGTTGACTTGGTGAAAGTACTGGCTAACAAGTACTCAGAACAACTTACATCTAACTAATGCTACCTGACTAGTAACAGACTTATCGACACAACAACTTGATTCATTATTCATTAATCCAACTATGGAAGTTATCCTCGGATTGCTTCTTTGGATAAGGGGCGAGATCCAGGATGGTTTGTTTGGTGGTTAGCTATAGTTGGTTACGATACGATATCTTATCTTCTTTCTGTTAGCCGGAAGTGGTAGAATCTCTGTAGTTGGTTAGCGCAGCCAGTTGCAGCATCTTTTATATCCCCTTTCTTCCGTTGAACCCAAGGCATCTGTACTTGGTGTTGACGGGCTACATTTTGGTGAACTGTGAGTCTTGCTTGCCAGTACGTTTATGTACTGACCCCTTTGGGGCTGTGGTTTCCGCAGACTACGCTTACGAGGATCCAGGTGACGGCTACTACGTGGAGTTTGACGAGGCTGCTGACGAGTAGGTAGCGGACCCGGGCAGGATCCGAGACATCGTGGATGGGCTCCGTTTTCCTTTTATTCCCGGCTTCTTAAGCCTATTTGGATTTGTCTGTACTCAGACCCTTTGAATGCTTCCGCTGAGATATAATGATGTTATGTTGGGACATGTGTCCTCTGGATGATTGTATTTGCTATCTCTGCTCTAATGAGAGCTATTTGCAACTTATTTCCATCTTTTGTGTCTTAGAGATATGTTGTGTTATCATTTTGTTTAACGCCGTTGACGTACCATGTGTGTATGGTATGAAGTACGTCAATGGTAGTATCCTGATTTCTATGGGATAGTTTACGTCGACGCTAAACAGATAGGGGTTGGTTGTCACACATACGTGTGTTGGCCTACTCGTAAGAGGACGCGGGTGCCGGTAAGCCCCGTAATGCAATCTACTACTGTTCAACGGAACGGCGAGTATCCTCTAGAAGTCCGGGTGCGACAAATGGTATCAGAGCCTGTCTGCCTGTAGGATCCCTTTTTACTGGTCGCAGTTGAGTCTAGAAACTATTTTGTAGCTATATTGGAAAAATGAAACGTGAGAGTAGGAATTCTGCCATTTTTCTTCTTTCCCCACCCACCCACCCTTTTCTGGTAAGGAAGTGCAACTTGTTTTCTGTCCTCACCTAAACTTTCAAGTTAGGGTTTCACGTGTTTTGGGTTCTCCGTAGTACCTTAGGAGTTTTTGGTCTCGTGTTTCCCGATGTTGCTTCAATATCCTGTTCTTTTCAACATCCTTATCGTCCGTTGAAACCTTGTTGTTGCTTTCCACTTCAGTTCTTCTACCGGCGTCTAATCAAAACTTCCCCGATCATCTGTAGATGGATCTCAGGTTCTTCCCGCAGGTGGTTCGGATGACTCGTTGTGAGAGCACCGTCGGTTATCCGGAGATGCTGAGAGACATGGTCACTTATCTGGGGTTTAGTTGGGCACCAGAGTACCAGGTCTACGAGCAGCAGTGAGAGTTTGACCAGACCTACTACCAGGCTATCGTCTACATTCTGTCAGATGATGGCATGAGCGTTGTCCACCGCTACGAGGCAGTAGGTTCCACAGTGGATATGGCTGTGCAGCAGGCAGCTTATGTGAGTCTCACCGTCCTTCGTGCTGACTACTGGGGGTTTGACGATTCTATCTATCGCCACATCCCCCGTGGTTACATCACTTCGGAGGGAGCTCACTTCACTCGCTACGACAACTTGGATGTCTACGAGCATGATAACACCAGGCTGCACACCACCGCTCAGTTCGTGAGGCACAGTGACGCAGTTGCCACCACACTTTCTCAGGAGTTGGCCTCAGTCAGAGAGCAGCTCTACCTTGCTTTGACTCGTCTGGCGACGTACACCACAGACTTTGTTGGAGATGAGCGCTTTGCACGTTTCGATCAGCCAGTTGGTCGTCGTCTGCCAGATGCTGGAGGTTACGAGCCGATCAGAGGTCCACTCCTCAACCTCGGTGCTGGTTACACTGGGATTCCACGATTTGGAGCACAGGGAGTCGACGCTATGTACTTCACCACACCTAGAGTCGCTCTCAGGCCACGTCAGATCTATGTGGATCGTCATTCTACCTACTTTCGTGGGCGTACTCCTCACCGTACCTCTCGTCGTACTACTCACCACCGTCCTGCGTGATGAGCATGGGAGTACCGATGTATCCATTCCTAGCTTTGTTTAGTTATCCTTTGGCTTTCGAACCATTTGTGGTGTGTTGGATATTCTGATGTATTTGAACATGTGATGATGTGCCTGTTGGTTATCTATTCGTGCGTCGGAATAATCTATCTTTCGGTTACCAAGTCTATCCTTTTCTGTTGTTGTGCTAAAATGCATGTCTATTCAGGATGCCGCCAACAAGGAACAACCCGCCTGAGCCACCGCCAATCACGGAGCTCTTGCTCAGATGACTCAGGTCGTGATGCAGATGGCCCAGTTCCAGGCAAATCAGCACAACAACCAGAATGCTCCACGGGTCAGCATCAAGGAGTTCCTCAGTCTGGGTCCGAGAGCTTTCGTGGCAACACGCGAGCCTCTGGATGCTGATGACTGGATCCGTGAGATGGCCAGGGCTCTGGACATTGCTCACGTTGCCGAGGAAGACAAGGTCAGGTATGCCACCTACCTACTGAAGGGTCAGGCAGCTACTTGGTGGGAGAACTACCAGACCATGAGAGCTGGATACCCAATCACATGGGGTTGTTTCAAGGAAGCTTTCCTGAAGCACCACATCCCAGATGGTCTCATGGAAAGGATGCGTGAGGAGTTTTGCTCTCTTAAGCAAGGCAAGCTGGACGTCATCGGCTATCAGAACGAGTTCAATCGTCTCGCTCGATACGCTGGTGATGAGGTGTCCACTGAGGCTAAGAAGATGGCAAGGTTCCGCCGAGGTTTTAACCCGGAACTCAAGTACGCACTCACCAACATCAAGTGCAAAGACTTCGAGGAGCTCGTGAACACCGCGCTCAATGAAGAAAATGGGCGCAAGGCGTTCGAGGAGTCTCGTAAGCACTCGCGTGAGGGTGGTTCCTCCTCCAACATGACCACCCCTCCGCAGAAGCGCCGCATCTGGGTGCCAAATGGTGCTGTCACTCGGGCTCCATATGCCCAAGCTTCTCTAGGCTTCGCTTCCCGCCCACCCAACCCATCTCAGATGCAGGCTCAGAGGTTCTCAATGGGGCAGCCAAGGCCAGATGCACCTCGTGTCGTCACTTGCTACAAATGCAAGCATACAGGGCACTATGCTGACAAGTGCACTCAGAGGCAGCTACCTCCACCACCTCCTCGCCCCAACACCAACCAGGCAATGGTGCGTGCTCCCCCGGCTAAAGCCTTCAACTCCAACAACAGGCCTGTCGGGAGGACCGCGAGGGTGAATCATATCAAGGCCGACAGAGCTGAGGAAGCTGCTGACGTCGTTCTCGGTATATTACCCGTAAACTCTTTTCCAGCTAAAGTGTTGTTTGATACCGGAGCATCGCATTCTTTTGTGTCAAAGATCTTTGCTACAACGTACAACCTAGTTCTGGTTCCGCTAAGCAATCAAATCACTGTTCACTCTCCGGGATCTCAAATGTTGACTTCCAAGATAAGTATGGACAATCAAATCCTAATTGGAGGTCGCATATTCCTTGCTTCACTCATGTTGCCGGGAAATTCTGACATTGATGTCATTCTGGGCATGGATTGGTTGAAGACCAACGAAGCTAAAATTGACTGTGCTAGAAAGTCAATAACTCTCTCCCACCCTTCTGGCCAGATAGTCTATTCTCCATATGGATCAAGTTCTGTTCAGCTGTTCAACCTCGATGCAAAACCTCTACCTCTACTAGAAAATGTTCCGGTGGTTTGTGAATTCCCTGACGTCTTCCCAGAAGAATTGCCAGGAATGCCTCCGGACAGAGCAGTTGAGTTCGTGATCGAGCTTGAGCCAGGTACTGCTCCAATATCTAAGCATCCATACAAGATAGCTCCTCCTGAACTGAAATTGTTGAAGGAGCAAATCGATATGTACATGGAGAAAGGTTACATTCAACCTAGTTCCTCCGCTTGGGGTTGCCCAACTCTGTTTGTTGCCAAGAAGGATCAAACAAAGAGACTCGTGGTTGACTATCGTCCTCTCAACGAGAAAACCATCAAAAACAAGTATCCAATTCCTCGTATCGATGATCTTTTTTATCAACTTGCTGGAGCCTCAATATTCTCAAAGTTGGACTTGAGGATGGGTTACCATCAAATAAAGATCAGAAAGGAAGATATTCCAAAAACAGCTTTCACCACTCGGTACGGTCTATATGAATACACCGTCATGTCCTTTGGTCTAACCAATGCACCGGCGACATTCTCTAGACTCATGAATTCTGTCTTCCATGAATACCTCGACAAGTTCGTTGTGGTATATCTCGATGACATTCTGGTCTACTCAAAATCTAAGGAAGAGCATGGAGAACATCTTCGTCTCACTCTTATGAAACTTCGCGAGCATCGTCTATATGCCAAGTTCTCAAAATGTGAGTTCTGGATTCCAGAAGTTGCTTATCTTGGTCATATCATCTCTGCCAAAGGCATAGCCATTGACCCAGAAAAGGTTAAGGCAATTGTTGATTGGAAACCTCCTAAGACGGTAAAGCAAGTCAGAAGTTTTCTTGGCTTGGCTAGCTATTGCCGTCGTTTCGTCCAAAACTTTTCCAAGATTGCCAAACCTCTCACTGATCTGACAAAGAAGGACAAGAAGTTCGTTTGGTCTCCACAATGTGATGAGAGTTTCAATCTCCTGAAGACTAAACTCACTTCTACCCCAGTTTTGGTTCGCCCAGATACTACCAAACCTTTCCAGATATTCTGCGATGCATCTCTCCAAGGTCTAGGTGCAGTTCTTATGCAAGAACGTCAAGTTGTGGCTTATTCTTCACGTCAGTTGAAACAACATGAGAAAAACTATCCCACACATGATCTTGAACTTGCAGCAGTTGTGTTTGCCCTCAAGAAATGGAGACAATACTTGTTGGGTAACCGCACTGAAATCTTTTCCGATCATAAGAGTCTGAAATACATCTTCACCCAACCAGATCTAAACCTAAGGCAAAGGAGATGGATTGAAAAGATTAAAGACTTTGATCTCACCATTTCTTACACTCCAGGCAAGGCTAATGTTATGGCCGATGCTCTCAGTCGCAAGTCCTATTGCAATAATCTCATGATCATGGAAAGCCAACCTCCACTTCATGAAGAATTCCAGAAGCTGAACCTTGGTCTTGTTCCTCAAGGTTATATTGCTAGCTTGACAGCCAAACCAACTCTCGAGGACAAGATTCGTTCTGAACAACTTCGTGATGCTGAAATCAAGAAGATTGTAGAGCAGATCAAAGAAGGCAATGATAAATTCAAGTCCTTCTCAATTGATGACAAGGGAACTGTGTTCTTCGAAGGACGCATGGCAGTTCCTCAGGTTCAAAGTCTCAAAGATATCATTCTCAAGGAGGCTCATGAAACTCCTCTCTCCATCCACCCTGGAAGTACAAAGATGTACCAGGATCTCAAGACCCTGTATTGGTGGCCTGGCATGAAACATGAAATTGCTCAATACGTTTCTGAATGCGACGTTTGTCAACGTGTTAAGGCAGTCCATCAGAAAACAGCAGGTCTACTCCAACCTCTGAAAATTCCTGAGTGGAAGTGGGACATGATTGAAATGGACTTCGTCACTGGTTTTCCAAAGTCCAAGAGGGGCAACGATGCAATCTTCGTTGTTATTGATCGTCTCACTAAGTTAGCTCACTTCTTTGCTGTCAAAGAAACAATCTCAGCTAGCCAGTTAGCAGAGCTCTACACAGCAAAGATTGTTCCCCTTCATGGTGTTCCTTTGGAAATAAGCTCAGACCGTGGAAGCATATTCACTTCTCATTTCTGGAAAAGCTTTCAAGAAGCATTGGGCACCAAACTTCTGTTCAGCACAGCTTATCACCCTCAGTCTCAAGGGCAAGTCGAAAGAGTCAATCAGATTCTCGAGGATATGCTCAGAGCATGTGGTCTCTCCTTTGGCATGAAATGGGAGGATTGCCTTCCATATGCTGAATTCTCCTACAACAACAGCTACCAGGCAAGCCTAGGCATGGCACCATTTGAAGCACTCTATGGCCGCAGATGCAGGAGTCCAATCAATTGGTCTGGAGCTGGTGAACGTTCACTCTTAGGCCCTGACATTGTTAAGGAAGCCGAAGAGAAAGTTCGTATCATTCGTGACAATCTCAAGATTGCTCAGTCTCGTCAGAAAAGCTATTATGACAGCAAGCACAGGGATATGATCTATGCACCTGGTGACAACGCATATCTCCGTGTGACTCCCCTCAGAGGCACTCATCGTTTTGGTGTGAAAGGAAAGCTTGCACCAAGATACATTGGTCCTTTCAACATTCTCTCAAGGCGTGCAGAAAATGTTTATCGTCTTGAACTTCCAGAAAAACTATCCAAGGTGCACGATGTGTTCCACGTGTCACAGCTCAAGAAGTGTTTCAAAGATCCAGATCGTGCAGTTGATCATGATTCCATTGAACTGCAAGATGATCTCTCTTATGAGGAGCACCCTGTTCGAATTCTCGATGAGACCGAGCGTAAGACTCGCAAAAAGAGCACCAAGTTCTTGAAAGTGCAGTGGTCGCATCATTCCGATAAAGAGGGAACGTGGGAGACCGAAGATGATCTTCAAACGAAGTATCCGGACCTTTTCGCTTCTCAGTAAGGAATCTCGGGGCGCGATTCCTTCAAGGGGGGGCGTTTTGTAACATCCCAAGTATGAAAACTTACCATTTAGAATGTTTGATTGCTTGTTTAATTAAAGTGTTGCATCATGTCATCATATTTATTCTTTGTTTGCATTTGTTTTACTTTGTTCTCCATTTGTTTGCTTCTGTTTTACTCTGTTTTCACATTTGAAATTCAAACTTTGTTCAAACATTTAATTCATACTTGTTATGTTACAACCTCTTAAATAAAAAGTTCAAATGAAAACAACCATTTGTTTCCAATTATTTCCATAATGATCAACTAATAAAATGGTGGTTTTTATTTCAATTAATTACTTCCAATGTTATTTCAAATTCAAATCAAATCCCAAACAGCACCCAATTTGAATTTATGAATATTACCAAAACAATTCAACTCAATTGTTCAAATTAGTAATAGGGTTCACCCTATTAAAATTGTTGTTTTCAATATTAATCAATTAATTAGCAAATTCTTCAAATTTTAAACCAATTTGCAAACAGCAAATAAAAAAATTGAACATTTGAAAAACCAAAGTTGTCAAATGGTGGATGTTGACCTAATTAACTCCCATGAATTTTTCCTAATTTTTTTTCAACTCAAAAACCTATCTTTTCTTCCATATCCTATTTCTGCAAAAAAAAAAAAACCAAACAAAATAGAAAAAAAAAAGGAGAAAACTTACCTGAGGGGGGAGCCCGCGCGGCCCAGCCCAAGTAACTGGCCCGCGTACCCCTTCACCCCCCTCCCTTTCTTCTTCAGCAGTACGGCGGCAATCTCACCGGTGCCACGTCGCCGCGGTTGCGCAGCGACGGCCACCCTCTCCCCCTAGCCTCTATATCTACCCCCTAGGAGCCCCGCAGCCCTACCCTAGCTACCTACCACCTACTCCTCCCTCGCGCCGCCGCCGCTCACTCTCTCTCTGCCCCGTTCCCCCTCTCTGAAACTCACCCCGGCGAGCTCCCTCTGAACCCATGGCGACCACCGCCGCATCGCGGCGCCACCTTCCCACCTAATCGCAGGAATCGAATCCCCGTTTCCTCCTCGAGCTGGTGGACACCGCAGCAAGCCCGTGAACATCATGGATCGCTGCCGCCATCCTCCACGTCGCCGCCGGTTTCTTCACCGGTCCTCTGCCACGTCTACGCCGCCGGTGAGAGCCACCGTAGTCCTCCTCCTTCCTGTCCTCTCCCTGCACTCTCGCATCCGCACGCTTCCAACACCAGCGCACACCGCGGCACGGCAGCACACGGCAGCATCGCATCGATCCGCCGCCGTCCATCGTCGTTCACTGTCAAGGTTCAGTTCGACGCGCGCGCAAAGTTCAGTTAACGCGCAGTTCAACTATAACCTCACAGCGTCGCTGTATCTGTCAAAACTGAACGAGCACTGCAGTGGTTGCAGTGCTAGCGCGAGCACGGGCAGGTCACGGGTTCGAACCCTGGCTCTCGCACGGGAGAAAAACCCACCCTTTTTTCGCGCAGTGCTGACAGGGTGGCCCCCCTGTCAGCCACTGCTGTTGCCACGCGTGCGTCTGCGTGGGCCACGCTGGCCCAGGGCCCATTGGCAGTGCCCTGGGTAGGTTCCTGTGCGGTATAAAAAGTTTTCCAGCTTTTCTGTTTTAAATCAAAGTCTTTTTTAAATTACAGATTGGCCCCTGAAACTAAAAAGCTAATAACTTTTATTTTATAATTCCAAATAACAAAAATAAAATATGTGCACTGCCCCAAATTCAATTATCTACCTATTGGTAACATTTGTTTTTCTGTTTTGAATTTTCCAAATGCATTTCAAATTTGAATTCAAACAATTCATTTGTAATTTGATAAAATCCATAACTAATTCATACTTAATCCAAATAATGCAAATAAAATATGTTTTCCATGCTATTTCAAATAACCTTTTCAAATATAAATTTTGTTTCATGTTTTGAATAATTTAAATTGCTTAAATAATTTAAACCTTGTTTAAATCATTTAAATTTGCTAAAATCATAACTTGCTCAAATTAAATTATTTTTGAACATGCAAAATATGTTTTCAAACTAGAAAAGTATAAACTTTTCAAATGTGAGTTTGAATTTATGTTTTGAACAAATAAAATTCAAATAATATTCAAACTTGTTCTAAATTCATTTAAAACTTGTTTAACCTTGTTTAATTCATAATTAAATCATTGTAATTCCTTTTTCAATATTTGAAACATGTAATCCAACTAAAATTTTGTATTCTTTTCAAATATGAATTTTGTTATTTATTTTGCACAATTTAAATTGGTGAAAACAACAACTATTTGTGTAATTCCTTTAAGGAACCAAAAATTCCCTAACTTAATAAATAATTTTCTAAATTGGTAAACCTTATTTCCAATTGGTTCTACTGTTGTTATTTTGTTGTTTTCCTCATCCATGCATCATACCAATCCACTTTCACCTGTTGGTAAATTGGAAAACAATTGTTTCAACCAAAATTCATGGGCTTTTCATATGCAACTCAAAATTGCATATGGGTCCATTTAAATTGTGTTACCAAGTCCCCTAGTTTATTTTGATGCCTCCATTAACTTGACATGCATCATCCCATGATTGTGCACTATGCCATGATATTGATTGTTTATCTTTCTGCATTGTCTGTTTGCTTCTTCTCGGATAGACGACGACGTTGAGACAGACGATACTTACGACACCCCTTCCGAGGATCTAGCTCAGCACCAGGCTGCTGAGTTTGCAGGCAAGTTATCACTCACATGAACCATTGTGTTCCTTTCAACATTGGTTACCGATACTTTCCGTTGTCTATTATGCTAGCCCTATGAATCGTTGCTTCTGTTACGAACCTATCACATGAACCCCTTAACCCTGATATTGCCTCACCTCCACTCCTACAAGCCCATTGTTTGAGCCAGTGTCTTACTAGCATGCCTAGGTTGTTTTGCTCGAGTCTGTTACCCGTTACTTTCTGATTACTATATTCTATTATGTTCTGGGGGCTCGAAGTTAATCAATCAACCTGTTAATAATAATATGCTGATAAGGCACCGGCAGGAGGCCCTGTGTGGTTTTGAGGCCTGCTAGTGTCGACCCTAATAGGAAAAGGGTCTTGTCTACTGATCCATGATGAGCGCACTATCCGCATGTGGGAAGCGTGTATGGGCGCCCCCCTCGATTTGATTCGATTCGCATCTCATCCAAATCGCCTCATTTAGTTCGTGTTTTCCATTTGCCGCATGCATGTTTTTGCGAGCCCAGCGCAGGGTGGAACTTTTGTAGTCGGCATATAGGGGGACACGTTCTTAGAGTGCTATGAGGGTCCCCTTTCTTCGGGGCTCGATTAGCCGTGCGCCCAAGGTGCTTTGGGCTTGATGCGAAGAAGAGTTGAGTTGTGTTGAGTGCCCCGCTTGGTGGGAGGCATCCCATCTGGCGGGTTATTCTTACGTGTACGGCCAAATTGGTGCACCCCTGCAGGGATAAATCTTCTCGAGAAGCCTTGTTTTCCGCGGTTATGGTTGACTTGGTGAAAGTACTGGCTAACAAGTACTCAGAACAACTTACATCTAACTAATGCTACCTGACTAGTAATAGACTTATCGACACAACAACTTGATTCATTATTCATTAATCCAACTGTGGAAGTTATCCTCGGATTGCTTCTTTGGATAAGGGGCGAGATCCAGGATGGGTTTGTTTGGTGGTTAGCTATAGTTGGTTACGATACGATATCTTATCTTCTTTCTGTTAGCCGGAAGTGGTAGAATCTCTGTAGTTGGTTAGCGTAGCCAGTAGCAGCATCTTTTATATCCCCTTTCTTCCGTTGAACCCAAGGCATCTGTACTTGGTGTTGACGGGCTACACTTTGGTGAACTGTGAGTCTTGCTTGCCAGTACGTTTATGTACTGACCCCTTTGGGGCTGTGGTTTCCGCAGACTACGCTTACGAGGATCCAGGTGACGGCTACTACGTGGAGTTTGACGAGGCTGCTGACGAGTAGGTAGCGGGCCCGGGCAGGATCCGAGACATCGTGGATGGGCTCTGTTTTCCTTTTATTCCCGGCTTCTTAAGCCTATTTGGATTTGTGTGTACTCAGACCCTTTGAATGCTTCTGCTGAGATGTAATGATGTTATGTTGGGACATGTGTCCTCTGGATGATTGTATTTGCTATCTCTGCTCTAATGAGAGCTATTTGCAACTTATTTCCATCTTTTGTGTCTTAGAGGTATGTTGTGTTATCATTTTGTTTAACGCCGTTGACGTACCATGTGTGTATGGTATGAAGTACGTCAATGGTAGTATCCTGATTTCTATGGGATAGTTTACGTCGACGCTGAACAGATAGGGGTTGGTTGTCACACATACGTGTGTTGGCCTACTCGTAAGAGGACGCGGGTGCCGGTAAGCCCCGTAATCCAATCTACTACTGTTCAACGGAACGGCGAGTATCCTCTAGAAGTCCGGGTGCGACAGGCTATGGAGGCATGGGAGGTGTGGGAGCACCGCTCTATGGAAATGGAGGGATGCAATGAATGGGATAACCTCCGGGTACCATGGGAACCATGGGTGACTTGGTAGGAATGGTACCACCTCCGGGTGGATTCATGGCTTCCATGGTATCCCATGCCTTTATAAGAATGATGGGTTTGGATACTCGACAACTCGTGCCACTAGTTCAAACTGAAGGGGTTCGTAGCACGATAACAAAAAAATCTTACTAACGATACACCAAACCATGCCAGGATCTATCTATTAGTAATGCGGCAACGGTCGAGGTTTTGGTAACATACCTTTGTAAAATGTGGGAATTACGCTCCCGCACAAGCATTAATGAGGAAGATGATGTAGCCGACATCAAGGTCGTATAGAAGTTGGCATGTTTATGATGAACCAGGTGCAATGACGATGCTCCTAGCACCGCAAGTGCAGCACCTCCAAGTATTCGCATACATATGGTGCTACACGACGACTCCCGGTAATTCGATCCAGCAGAGCTTGCGGAAGTAGATCTGCTGGACGGAATTACCGCAACACGAGGCATGCCGAGGTGGATTGATCTCTCACATGCACATTCCTAACTTGGGCCGCGGGAGAGAGGGAGGTGGAAAACAGCGGCTAAAGTGACTTTTCATAATTTTTTGTGAATTTCTGATTTATTTTCTAGGTCAAATGCCTCTCTTTATATAGGGGGGACAGGCCTGCCAATTCCCTCAAATTCCCCATGTGGGACTAAAAACGAAGAAGGAGGTGAAATGGTGCGACCAGCTCTGAGGGCTTATCCGCAGCTCCCATAGCCGCATGGGCCCCATAAGGCCCACCAAGGGGGCGGATTCCCTCATGTGCTCTCTCTCATCCGGAAGGGCCCATAACAGGTGGGCTGCACCTTATTATTTTTCTTTCTCTTTATTTATTCTTAAATTGATAAGTAAATATATTTAATTCACAATTTAATATATTTACTTATTATTTAACTCTAGTGACTCCAGGACACCTCCGACCACTCCGAACTTGTCCAGTCTTTCCCCGGAACCTTTCTGTTTCCCTTTTTCTCCACTTCTATAATTTGGATAATTCCGAAAACGATCTTCTAGCGTCATCAAGCCATTAAGTGTGTTACTCTACGATCCGGGAACACTCCAGACATGATCGAGATCCCTCTCCGACCAATGATCATCAGCGGGGCCTGGATGCCCATAATGACCCTTGCACTGCACGAATAAATGTCTTGAAGCGTAAACACATGTCACCTACTCCTTTTGTTATATTCGATACATATCTTGTCCGAGATCTCGTCGACATGTCCCTGTCATGTTCAATCTCGTTACGACAATAACTCTTAACTCGCTAACATGATCTTCCATCCCCATGACCTAGTCATTTGTTGCGCAGTTTTATTGATGTAATCTCGCCGAGTGGGCCTAGCGTATCTCTTTGTCATGCGGATAAATAAATCCACATCTCGATAAATACGCCTCTACCCATACCTTTGGTGGTGACGAATGGGATGAAGATGAAGAATGAACGATGCTGTTTCATGTGCTAGTATGAACTAATTTGTCATGATATATGTTGTGGAATTGCTTTTACCTATGTCATCTAGATGATTATGCTATGTTGATATTCTTCAATTTTATTTGTTGTGTTTTCATCCATTGTTCATCGATTTTTTTATTCTTGCTATTGCATATATGGTTGTTTGCTGATTTGAACAAGTGTCGGCCACGTGCGTGCTGCAGTTTTGAGAACCCGGTGAAACGCCGAAGCTGCGGGTGCTGCAAAAATACCGCATCTGGATTTCGTATCGCAAGCGCCACACTGAAAACTGCATTTAGAGCGTGCAATTATTGCGCCTTTGTTGGAAATACTAACTTTTCCAAAAGAAAAAATCTATCAGCCAAGAAAAAAGGCTAAATGACTTTTATCTTCGCTATATACCTTATACTGCTCCTTCCGTCGCAAATTATTTGTCATAAATTTGCCAAAATATGGATATATCTAGACATATTTTAGTGTGTAGATATATCCATATTTTAACAAATCAACTAGACCTAATTTGGGATGGAGGAAGTAACATTTATACATTAGCTGTTTCTTTTTCTTTGGCAAGGTAAGGTTTCATCTACACGATAGAGTCCCCGGCAAGAACGTGTTTGCGTCATGGACGGCTGTGTGTCCTATGTCCGAGCCGGACACGTCCAATCTCAGACGGCTGCTAGTGTTTTTATCGTCCAAGGTTTCCATGTTTGAGGTATATACGTTTAATTAACCTGCTTGTAACCCAAGTCATCTTTTTTGCTGGGCACCTAAAGCCAGATCGATATGATCACGTGTATATATACACGACGAGCGCCAGTCTAATAACCTAGCAGATTTAAGTTGTCGCCAGCTTGTATCTCGAGCACAGACACGCCCCAGCTTCACACCGACCGATCGAGAGCATGGTCCGATCCATGACGTTGCTGGACGACGTCAAGGTCGGGTGCTGCATGTTCGCGGTCGTCACCGTTGCCGGCTCTGTCATCTACTTCATCGAGGGCGCTTCGCGCAGCTCCTCCAGGGGCTGCCGCGTCGCCGGCGGCGTCCAGGAGGTCGTCAATAAAGGTGCCCTTGTCCGGCGTTGGGCGGCCTTGTCCGGCGTCTCTTTCGCCATCGCTGACCGCTTGTTTCAAAAGGGCCACATCGACGCCCCTATGAACATGGTGCTTGCAGCGGGCGCCGCCAACGCCATCTTCTCCATGCCTCGGGGGACGCGCACCGCCGTCCGCGCGGGGCTCAAGGGTGTGGCCTACACCGGGATCGCGTCTATCGCCATCAGCAGCATCGGACGCGTGATCGAGTCGGTGGAAAGCTCTGCCTAGCTAATTAATCAAAAGCTGGGATCCAGCATGAGTTTGATTGATTCCCCTGTTAAATAGACATGTACATACTGCATGTCCTCCGACGATATTATTCTGCGCTGCACTACAGCATTGGTGTACATAAGCGATTATCGTTATTTTTTGTAATAGTTTTTGAACTAGATTCTCGCTAGCTATTAGTTAGTCAGAAAATATCGTTTTCATGTTAGCGGAAGCGCGCACATTGCTTAGCTTAGCGCATGCCGGCCATATATATAGCCCTAATAGATAATACCACTATGTATACGAAAACAATACGTTACTAGCGCGCGAGCGCTCGCTCCGTTCCGGGTGCGTCGCGGGTCATGCTTGCCTTTTCCATTTCTGATACGGACGTGAATTTCCCCTATTCGGCGATTCCCCTCAAACCGATCGCGCGATCAGCTAGCTGTGCTGTGCAGGGTAATTCTGCTGCCGCTAGTGGTGCTCGGTTGGACCCCTCAATTCCGTTTTCTTCCGGTAAATACTATCTATCGTAGTCTGATGGAAAACAAAACATCGAACTGATCTCACGCCACACATTCCTATTCCAGCATACGGCCCGCATGCATCAATGTTTCCGAGGAAAAAAAATCTAGCGTGATAACCACGCACCATCATTACCGATCCCATTAATTGTGGCTGGATTCCTCCTTCCAAATCGATTCTGTCACCACCGGCACATGCGCCTCCGCCTAGTTCGAGTCCTGCATGGGCTGCGGCCCAATAATGCTAGACTTACGGGCACTTTCTTACGGGAATGGCTTACGGATGCAGCGTGCTTGATTGTGATTGGTGCGGGAAAACGAACTGCTCCGAATTATGCTGGTGTGATTGCCCGATGCCTCTCCACGTCAGTCCGTAAGGCTTACGACATACATACCGCCCGCTGCATGGAGTTTCCGTTGGGGCGTCTCCAACCGCCGGCAAGTAGACTTCTCTGCGTGTGTGCAGATTTCACGAGCGGTGGAATCGGCTCGCATCATGGAGACGTGCAGGTCCGACCGACAACCCGGGGAAGCAGGCCTCTGAGGCGGCTCAACCGTGGCCATCAACAATAGGGGTGGTGGCTGCTTCCACCTCTCGTCTATGCCATCTTGATTACAGGAGGATCAGGTAATACAATGATTCCAGTCCGAATGTTCTTCAAAGTCCTGCAAATTTTCAGATAATTCCATGGATTCAATAGTCTTTAGAATCTCGGTTTTCATATCATCTTGTATTTGAAAAATAATGTTACGGAAGATCCGTGATCTAGGTCAGAAACCATGTGTTGTGTATTCTCATTTCCATTCCTTGTATTCTGCTAACCAGCACGTGTTCATTTCTTGCAAAAACACCGGACCTACAAACAATCGCTACTGAAGTACCAATCACGCATGTTGGATATAGTTGCTTCCTATCATGCATGCTTTTGGTGCCATAATAATATAAAGTAGTAACTTATCATCATACATGATCTCAATACCTTAGTATTCAGTGTTGCTTCCCCTTAAATGTAAAACATCTTCATTGGTTCAACTTTTTGTATATGCAGGACATGATCGAGCACCCCATGGTCAGAGCCCACATGCTTCGCAAGCCTGGGTCCGAGAAACATTTGTATAGTTTTTAAACTATGGTACGGCATGTCGTAGCTCGTTTACCGAAGTGCTACATTATGCAAACAAATGTTAACAATGTCACCTAAAATTCTTGACTTATCGTATCTAATTGGTTATTATAAGTGTATTGTTGTCTCTATAATCTAATTGTATAAACTATCTGCTGAAGAAAAATATGTATACTACCTATTTGATTATTATGTCTGCATATTATGCTTCTCCGGATGTCGGAGCGGCGGCTCCGGGCTTCTCCTTGCGTTGAGGTTTTCCTCCGCCGTGTTTAGTGTCGACTATGGTTTCTAGGGTGACATGGTCGTCGACTCGTTAGGAGCGTGGTCTTGGGGCTAGCGCAGATGTCGGAGCGGCGGCTGCGGGTCTCGTCTTGCGCTGAGGTCGTCTCCTCCGTGTTTAGTGTTGGGTATTGTCGCTAGGGAGACATGATCATCACTCGACTTTATCTTTTTTTTCGTTTTAGGCCTCCTCCTTCATGTTTGCTTCTACTTTATCAATACAAAAGGCAAAGCTTTTGTTTCGTTGAAAAAAAGCAAACAGGGTGCATTCCCTGTCAACCATGCTTATCAGCAAGACATGTCACATGTGTCTGCAGAGACCGGCCTTCTTTACTGAGTGTGTTAAACCAGGCATTCGGCTAACGGATTCTCTACCCAATAATCTTTGCCGAGTGCCCGATAAAAAGCACTGAACAAACGGTGAGACAGTCGGTATATGGAAGGATTTCGGTAGTGAGAGTTTAGAATATGCGCAACACCTCGCATGCGTGTTTGCAGCGAAACATGCACATATTTGCAACATTGAAAAAAAACACAAGTGCAACATCAAAAAAATACGCAAAATACAAAACTTTTGTTTTGCACCAACTTGGAAACTTCGTCGCCAGCAGGGACAGAGCTGCCTCAAAGATGCTAAGTTCTTTCGACCCCCCCAAAAAATCCATTAATTAGTACTAGCTAATGGTTATTTATAAATAAAAAATTGACATCAGAAAATAAAGGGGATATCGACATGACCCATTGACATTTTTTTTAGCTCTAGCCTTGGTCGCAATGGACCTGCCGTGATGACTCCCTTGATGGTGGACCCATTCATAGAGCCTGCTTCTCTTTGAACTCTCTTTGGACTAGTTCGGCTCCCATCATTGTGCTCCGCGTCAACATGGGTGTGGAACTTCCTCGATGTTCAACCCATAGTTTTAAATAGCAGGCTATAGCATCGCTGTAGCGTCATATAGCGCTATATCGTTGATTTAGCGCCGCTTAGTTGCGCTATAGCGTCTATTTAGCTAATTTTGAGGCAAACGCTATATTCCATAGCCCCCTATTTAAAACTATGGTTCAACCACACCATGGCGGTGGCACTCGGCCTAGCTTTCAATGAGCGATTGCAGGCAGTAGTGGGAGGACGACCCCTGCTTGGGGTTTGCAATCGGCGCGTCAGAGAAACAAGAACCGGGTGACATAGTTCATATACTCCCCGAAGGGACTAGTCCATACCATTTATACTTCACGTGATATTGGGAAAAACGTACTCTATCAAAGGAGCCCCCGACGAGAACTTGTTCCCACCGTCGACAACTGTGTGTCGATCGTACGTATACCCGGGCCGGACACATCCAATCCCAAACGGCTGATAGTGTTTTTAATCCAAAAAAAGGTTTCCATGTTTGAGGTTATATATATACGTGATCCGTTTTTACTTGACATGTAAGCCAAATCGATCTGATCACGTATAAAAATACACGACGCGCCAGTTTAACATCGTAACCTAGGAGAAATTAAATCGTCCCCAACTTGTATCTCAAGCCACAGCCACGCCCTAGCTTCGCCGCCTGAAACCAACCGATCGAGAGGATGGTCCAATCTTTGACAATGACGCTACTGTTCGACGTCAAGGGCGGGTGTAGCATCTTCGTGGTCGGCGCCGTTGGCGGCTCCGTCATCTGCTTCGTCGAGGGCGCTACGCGCAGCTCCTCCAAGGGTCGCCGCCTCGCCGCCGGCGTCCAGGCGGTCATCACCAACGGGCCTCGTGTCAGCCGCTGGGCAGGCTTGTCGGGCGTCTTCTACACATTCCGTACGGGCGTGATGGACACCTTCGGCGTCGGAGGCCCCTTGAACATGGTGGTCGCCGGGGGCTCCGCCAACGCCCTCTTCTCCATACATCGCGGGACGCGCGCCACCGTCTCCTCGGCTCTCAGGGGTGCGGCCTACAGCGCGATCGCGTCGATCTCTATCTACAGCCTCATGAGCATCCTCGATTCGCGGTTTTCTGATCAACTTTGCATGTTATTGCTTGCTTCCCCTTATTAATAGTATATTACTATTAAAATTAGACCTGTCATACGGCTTTGTCATCTGAAGATATACTCCTCTCTGCACTGCGCCATTGGTACAAATGAAGTGGTTTTTTTTTTGTGAGGAAAATGAAGTGATTTTCGTTATTCTTGTTGTTTTAGTTAATTAACTGTACGGGCAAAGTTCAAGCTGCAAAAATAATCACTGTCTACTCTAGGATTGCGTACTAAACCACTTAGAGCCACAGAAGAGCGTTTTTTATATTAGCGGACGCCTCGTCGGTCCCATATCCCCTGCCCTAGGGTGTTAAAGTCGCAAAGAGTTCAGGCCGTGCCTCAGATTTTGAGTGTTGCTACTTTGCTCCAGAGTTTCTATTCCACTTTTTTCATAATTAGAGTTTTTCCTCTCACTAGGTTTATCAAATCCTTCTCAACCAAATGTCTTATGAAAGAGGAATTTAAGTCTGGTCTAGAATCTTTTGAACAGAAAGAGGTGGCTGATCCCTCCGCATCAGAATAGGCATACAAGTCTGCGCAGTTTGATAGAATGAAATCACCATTCTACGATTTTGTACACGATCTATACCAAAGGAGGCTTGAGGGCAAAGGAGAAAGGGGATAGAGCAATGACTTTCGTTCCGAAAATTGGAAACCACACACGCGTGGGCGTACCCGGCCTATCTTGACCGCACGAAGCTGTAAGATTCGTGCGAAGACGCATCGGTCAACGCTTCACCCCCCGCGCCCAACCCCTCATCACTTATTGCTAACCGTCTCGCCAGGCGGCTGCCTATTTTTTCGCCTAACCCCAGGCGCGAATCAGTACCCCATGTCCGGACCAAAGGAGGCATTCTCTCCCCCCCCCCCCCCGCGACCCCACACACCACGCCGCACCTGCTTATCCTCTTCCTTCCTCTTTCCTCCTCTGACGCCGTCCGCCATTGTTCCCCTCTCTCTTCACCCACATCTTCGCCGTTTATCTCACTCTCCACCCACTCTCCATCATGTCCGGCGAGTCGTCGCACCGCAGCAGTTGTGGATGGAAATCCTGCAGCGGAGACGAGATCGATGCCGATCATGCGATCCAGCCGCAGCTGCTTTGTGCTTGCAAGATCCCCCTTGCCATGAAAACTTCACACACCCCACGTAACCCACAACGGGATTACTACCAATGCCAGAAATTAGGAACAAATGTACGAAATCTCGCCCCCCCGCTCATATTCTTTTGATTTTTTTGCTTCAATGCCGCAGCTTCTTTGTTCTTGCAAGATCTGTGTGTCTCACCATCCAACCCCCCGCTTTTATTCTTTTGAATTTTTTTTTGCAGGCCAATTTCGCGTGCAAGACATGGATATGGGTTGACCTCGTGGCCGATTACGTCCAGCGCATGGTCAACTACAGGGTCAGCGTTGAGATCGAGGGGCTCAACCAGGCGCTTGCAGAGAAGGAGCACGCAGTCACTTTATTTGAGGAGCAGCTTGAGGTCCAGCTTCTAGCTCAACTTGAGGAAGCCACTGAGTTCAAGAAGCAAATCGCGTCACTGCAATCGCAAATCAATCTTCTGGAAACAGCAGCACGGAAAAGCAAGAAGACATGTACGTTGCTACTACTTGCTGCTGTGTGCTGGATCATATGCTCTGGATCATTAGCAGTTTTGCTTCCTGTAATCGTGCTAGTATCTGTAATGAGGCTAGTTTAGTTCTATCTTATTCCTTGTCTGTAATGATTGTACTTAATGCTACTCCTAGCCGTAATGAATCTACTTAATGAATTGTAAGCCCTGTACCTGAATCTACTGAACCAAGTTAATGAGCCCCGTTCTGACTGTTATTTCTGCCTTTTTGGCTTGATCATCTGTATGCACACGTTTTCTAATAGGGGAAAAGAAAATGTCTCACTTAGCTTCGCTGTTTCAGTACTAGAGGTCGTGTAGACAGTGTTGTCATGTCAGTCAGAGGTATGGGCACTGACGCCATCGATCCCCTGCACCCACACATATCCCCGCCCATGTTTTCCCATCCCGTCCCCATATCACATCCCGCCCTCCCCCCCGCCTAGTCCCCCCTTTCCACCTTTTTACTCCAGGTCTAGATGGAGGTGGGCGACGCCATGGATGGAGGCAGCAGCGGGAGGAAAGAAGATGGAGGCTCAGTAAGCGATCTTCATTTTTTTCTGTTATCGCTCCCGTTTTTCGGTGATCCGGAGTTGAAATCCGCCCCTTGTTCTTACATTATATTTTTGCCCCTTTTTTTCAGGAGAAGCTTCTGAATCCTGCGTCTTGGTCGACATACAGGCTTCGAAGTGCACCAAAGGGGGCAGAGCAGACTGTCACCGAGGCCGGCCAAGATGCAGAGCCGGACTCGGACATGTCCGAGATAGAGAACGAAGGTACCCGTACGTGCCGGAGCTCCGCACGGCATGCATCATCCGTCATGGCCATGTTTTGCGAAGGAAAGAAGAAGGCCGTCACCGACATTGGATATGGGGGTCTGCTTCGACTTGGACTGATAAACAAGGTCAACCTAAGGTTTACCATATGGATTCTTAGCAGGATTGATGTGAAAAGTAGATCCATGCCTATTGGAACAGATGGACGGGTTTTCCTGCGACCAGATCATTTAGAGAAAGTAATTGGTGTTCCGTCAGTAGGGAGGAGAGTTTCTAGCCTGGAGCCTGACACTCCACAAGAGAGGGTCGACTTCGTGAGGCTTGCCATGGGTGCTACACAGTATGTCAACAACCCTCTGAAGGCTGCTCATTTTGTTGTAACAAAGGAGTGGAAGGAAGATGTAACCCCTCAGGCTGTGGAAGAATTCAAGACTGCATTTGTTGTCTGGATTAATGGACGCTTCCTTGCGCCTACAGCTAAGCATAATATGGGTTGTTCAGACTTTTGGGGCTCACTCTACAAGGCCAACGAGATTAAAGACTACAACTGGGGTGCTTACTATCTAGACCACATGATTGATGCAGCATCCAGGATCCAGGCTGACATGAAGGTTAAGTCAGCCACCAAGTTGATCACTTCATGCCCTCTTGTTGTTCAGGTACTGGTTGATCACTTGAACTAGGCAGCATGAATACTGCCCATGATGTTTGACCATATCAATACTGTGTTTTCAATTACCGAATTCTCCTTTTATTTTTGTCAGATCATCTACCTTGACAACATTGCACTAGGCAGCATGAGCAAGCCTCACACTACTTTTCCCCGCATCATAGATTTTAACAACGAGGCTCTCATTAACAAGATGATCATGGAAGATATGCTTCATAAACCTTGCGGTCAGACAGAGCCAACCTGGGGAGCAACAAATGTAATTACATGGAGGGCATTTACTCGTTACCCCTACTGCAATGTAATTATTCTATACCCAACTAGTTCTAAATTTGCATGTATGGCAGGCACGCCGGAGTGAAGATTCCTGTTACCTGGAAGGCGACACTGGACAGTCGATCCCATCCAAGCCGATAGATGGAAGAATCGTTGGCCCATCTGACCCTCCCTCAATTATTCGGCCCGTGACAGCTAGTGATTTCTGTGAGTTCTTGAGGCAAACTTACCCTGACATGATTGACTCAGAACTGGTTGATCACTTGAAGTTCCACAATGCACGGTGCATACTCCACTCAAACATCTTCAAGGACTCAATCATACGCGAGAACATGCGCTTGGCGGCACGGCTTCTAGACAAGCAGTCAAAACATAAGCAGAACAAACCACCGCGACGCCGCCGGGAAGAATACCTGAGCGCGGGGGAGTCAGAAGCAGAGACAGACTCCAAACGCAATAAAATGAAAAATAAGAGTAAGTTTAGCTCTGCCATTCTTTATTTTGGAAACACAAGGTTCGATTTTTTTTGTAGGTTTCTTCATAAGATGCGCCACTGATCATCCATGTTCTTGCTTCCCTCGCAGGTACCATCGCGGCCGAACATGCCACTCCGGCACCGCGAGTATACCCTTTTGGAAGAAATGCCACGGAAATGGCAGCAGGTTGCTCACTACGCATCTCTTCCATCTTGTTAACATGCAGCAATCTGACCTTTCAGGCTATGGGTGTGTCTCTGTCTAACATGATTAGCTAACACACTTTTGGCAGGGCCGTCAGATTGTGCACAAGATAACTCATTCCCATCCTTTGATCTGGGTGATTTCAGCCCCGAAAAAAGAAGAACTCAACCAACAGACCAAGTTGCCACCCGTGTCATCACAGAACACGATGCCATTGCAGTGACGCCGCCGGCACCGGACCCTACCGTTATGGCCACGCCGCACTCACCACTTACCGAAAATGTTTTATACGCAGAGTGCGCTTTGGCTGCAAAATGGGATATTTCACCCAAGTATCTCAACCTGAATGCAACATCTCTTGCAGCTGAGTACAGTGACTCCCCGATCATCAAACGCACTGTAAAACTAGGGAGATTCGCTAGGTCACCGTGGGCAATGGGTATGCAGCACCCATCAAGAGACCCAGCGCTAACTCGCAGCTTGTTCGGGTGGATTTCATCAACTTCATCTCCTGAGCTAGCGAGGTATACCTTTTTATCTTGTATGTTTCCCAACTTTTTATCTTCACGGTCCCTTAGATCTGGCGGCTGATGTTTGTTTCTTTGCTGTAAATGCAGAGCATGGTTGGTCCACAACAATCCACGCTATATCGAGATCGATGGATTTACAGTCAAAATGGCAGCGACTGATTCTGAATGCTGGGGATATGATCTGTTCGACATTGCTATCCGCAGGATACAGCAGCTCGACCGGAGAATGTATGCAACCGAAATAATATGGAGGCTGATATTCGAGTCCGACTTTGCGGTAAATCCTCCTGCCATTGCTTCCTGGGTCCACAATGTAACATATCCAATTTTCCATTGTGTTCCTTCATATCTCTATGCAATGTAGATGCACGCTCTTGGAAACTCAGATCCCGCAGGAAATGTGGCAGTGCGGAGCCAATTCATCGGAAGCAGTTTCGAATTTGAAATACAGAGATGTCGCCAGGTACGGGTTGTTAATAGCGTTACCTATGCGAAAATCTCCTGATATCATTATCCGTGAAGCTCACCTAGCTATCCCGATCTGCAGATAATAGTCCCCCTCCGGAGGCCAAAATCATGGTGTGCATACACGTGGGACATCAAGCTGCAGAAAACCACCATCTTGGACCCTATGTCATCGCTGGTAACAGAAGTTGTCACTCTAGAAGCACACAGCCCAACAATTCACAAGCTCCACGCTTCCCTCGCCAACTGCATAGAGAAATTCTTTGATGGATGGGCACCTGCTTGGGACGAGTGGAGCAGAACCGTTGCAAAAAGTGACAACCTCACGGCCAACACGTAAGTCTATCACTACCCCGCAACACAAACTGTCAACTGGATGCAATCATAACAACTAATTCATTTCGTATCCCCCCTTTTTACATGTGCGAACCATCCAGCGAGCAATCTGCCTTGTACACTCTGTTCAGTATTGTCGCACCCAAGGTTTCTAGAGGATACTCCCCGCACGAACTGGAAGTCAGGTACTTGGATTATGGGGCCTAACTGCTCCCACGTCCCAGCTTCCTGGTAGGCCTGCGCTTATGCGCGACAACACAAGCCCTGCTTCCACCGTCGAGGTAAACTATCCGCTAGGAACCTAAGGCACTACTGTCGACGTACTTCATATTCAAACACGCACGGTACGTCAACAGCTTTGAACGAAATGATAACACAAACTGTCTCTAAGACACAAAAGAAAGAAATAAGTGCAACTGGCCTGCACTAAGGCAGAAAAATATCGAATACAGTCATCCAGAGGACACATGTCCCAACATATCATCAATACAACAGCGGAAGCAATCAAAGGGGGTCTGAGTACAGACAAATCCATGGCTTAAGAAGCCGGAGAAAATAAAGAAAAGCGAAGCCCATCCACGTAGGTCTGGATCCTGTCCTGGTCCAGCTAACTACTCGTCTGCAGACTCGTCGAACTCCACAAAGTAGCCATCCTGGGAAGCATCGTAGTCGTAGTCGTACTCTGAGTAAACCACAGCCCCAACGGGGTCAGTACATCCAAGTACTGGCAAGCAAGACTCACAGTTCATCAAGGAGTTACCCGTCAACACAAGCATTGATGCTTGGGATCAACGGAAGAAAGGGGTGATATAAAAGTTGCTGCTGGCTGCTCTGACCAACTACAGAAGATAACTACAATTCCGGCTAACAGAAAAGATAAGATCGAGGATTGTAACCAACTGAAAGATAACTTCAACCAAACCCATCCTGGATCTCGCCCCTTATCCAAAGAAGCAATCCGAGGATAACTCACACAGTTGTATTAAGGTGAATCAAATTATTGTGTGAATAACCTATTACTAGTCAAGTTATTAATCATTGGGTGAAACATGATTGATCATTATGTTGAAGTTGTCCTGAGTACTTGTTAGCCAGTACTTTCACCAAGTAATCCATAACCGCGGAAAACACGGCTTCTCGAGAAGATTATCCCTGCAGGGTTGCACCAATTTGGCCGTACACTCATGAATATCCCGCCAGATGGAATGCACTTCCACCAAGCGGGGCACTCTACACAACCAACCATTCTTCGCATCAAGCCCAAAGCACCTTGGGCGCACGGCTAATCGAGCCCAGAAGAAAATGGACCCTCATAGCACTCTAAGAACGTGTCCCCCTATATGCCGACTACAAAAGTTCCACCCTGCGCTGGGCTCGCAAAATCATGCATGCGGCAAATAGAAAGCACGAACTAAATGAGGCGATTTGGACGAGATGCGAATCAGGTCAAGTTGAGGGGGGCGCCCATACTCGCTTCCCAAATGCGGGTAGTGCGCTCATCATGGATCAGTAGACAAGACCCTTTTCCTATTAGGGTCGACACTAGCAGGCTCCAAAACCACTCATGGGCCTCCTGCCGGTGCCTTATCATCAAATTATTATTACCATTAGCAATTAACAGGATTGATTGATTAATAACGAGCCCTGGTACAAGATAATAAGATAGTAACAGTAGTAACCGTCAACAGACTCGAGTAAAAGCAACCCTAAGCATGCTAGATAATACTAAGGCACAAACAAAGGCTGTAGGTATGGAGGTGAGGCAATATCATTGGTTCAGGGAATCATGTGATAGGTTCGGAGAACAAGCAACGATACATAGGGCTAGCAATAGTAGACAAAAAGATAGTATCGACAACAAGTGTGGAAAGGAACTCGATGATTCATGTGAGTGATAACTTGCCTGGCAGCTCAGCCTCGTACTGGGCTAGGTCCTGAGTAGTGGTGTCGTAAGGCTCGTCGGTACCAACGTCGTCGTCTAATCGAGAAGAAGCAAAACAACAACGAAGGAAGACGGGCAATCAATACATGGCATAGGTGCACAAACATTGGATGATGCATGTCATGTTTAATAGATGCACCAAACTAATTAGTTGATATGAGACACAAGTTTAAATGGATTCCATATGCAAAGGTTGCATATGGAAGCCCATGCTTTAGAGTTGAATTAATTGTTCTATCACTAAGCATCAGGTGTAAGTGACTTAGTATGATGCATGCATGATGAGGTACAATAAGATAACAAAATTAAATGCAATTGGAAAGATAGTTAACAATTTAGAAAAGTATTTATTAAATTTGGAATTTTGTTACTTAAACATGGTACACAAACAATTACTGTTTTCATCAAGTTAGGGTGTGCAAACCAATTTACACATTTTATATTTGAAAAGGTTATCAAATTTTAGTTGGATTACATGTTTCACATTTTGAAATTGGACTTAGGATTAATTATTTATGAATTAAACAATTTTAAACAAGTTTTAATTGAATTTAAAACAAGCTTAATTATTAATTGAATTTTTATTTGTTCAAACCATAAATTCAAATCCACATTTGAAAAGTTCACACTTTGGTGGTTTGAAAACATAATTTGCATGTTCAAAAATATTTTATATTAATCAAGTTATAATTTTATCAAATTTTATTGAATTAAACAAGGTTTAAATTGTTTAGGCAATTTAAATTGTTTAAACCAGAAAACAAAATTTATATTTGAATAGAACATTCAAAAAGGTGTGAAAAACATATTTTATTTGAATTATTTGAAAACAGTATGAATTAGTTATGAATTATTTCAATTTGCATTTGAATTATTCAAATTTGAAATTTAAATGAATTTTGAAAACTCAAAGCAGAACACAAATGGAATATTTGGAAAGTTTATAAAATTTGGATCAGAATAGACATCAAGTTTGTATTTATTGGGTTTATGAAATAAAAGATATGGATTTGCAAAGTTTCTATTCAAATCTGCTATTTAAAAAGGAATTTGTAATTTTAAAAAATTGCGCAGAAAACTTTTGTTACTCAGGTGGCAGCTAGCCACTGCCTCTGCCCGTGGGCCTAGCCAGCGTGGCGCTGAGCAAGCGCTTGCGTGGCCACAGCGGTCACTGACAGTGGGCCAGCCACGCTGCGGAAGAAATCCACAAAAAAGGTGGGGTTTTGCGGCTCGAACCCGCGCCCTGCGCAACGCACACGAGGTTCAGAACCACTGCGGTGCGATTCAGTCTTTGACAGTATAGCGCGCGCAGTGAGGTTAACATGTTCTTCGTAGCGTTAACTGAAACTGACTGACGAACGAAAGTTTCAGCGTCTGTCAGCTAGCCGCGGAGCTCGCCGGAGTAATCCACGGTTGCGCTCGAGGCCAACGACTGCGTGGATGCGTGCACGGGCGTGTTGCGGGTGTGAGCGTGTGCTCGCTAGACAGAGAGGGCAGGGAGGAGGGAGACGGTGGCGAGCTCACCGGGATGCTGCCGTGGCTGTTCTGACGGCGGAGGCCCGCAGCGGAGGGGACGAAGACGGCGGCGAGCTCCTGATGGTCCTCTGGCCTGGCTCCGGTGTCGAACAGGTGGGAGAGAGGGTGGCGACGAGGTCCCCGTGCTCAAACGACGACGTGCTGCACTGCAACGGCGACGCGGTGCTCAAGTTCAGAAATCATGGCACGGTGGCCGGAACGAGAAGGGACGGCGTCGTCGAATTGGGTGCTTACCGTGATGTTTCTGGTGTTCAAGAGGGAGAAGGGAGAGTGGCGACTCCGTTTTGGTGGCTACGGGGGGTGGAGGTGGTTCAGATGGGCGGCGCCATGACGGAGTTCAGAAGATCGCCGGCGGGTCGAGTTGCAGAGAGGGAGAGAGCTCGGGAATGGAGGCGATTGGCGGCGCTGCGAGGTGGAGGCGGAAACCCTAGAGGATAGGGCACAGCTAGGGGGGCTAGGGCTCCTTTTTATAGGCCCGCGGAGCTCTCCTGGCCGCCGGAGTCGCTCGGGGCCGCGGTGGCACCGGCGGATGCGCGCCGTACCGCGAGAAGAAGGAGGAGGGCTCTCGCACGAATCTCAGCGCAACTCGAACCGGTAAGTTGCGCTGCTGCGGCTGGGCTTTGCGCGCGCGTAGGCTAGGTGGGCTGGGCTTTGTTATCTGCTGCGCGCGCGCGCTGCTTTCTCCTTTTATTCTTTTCTGTGTTATTATTTTTTTTTGTAGTTTGGTTTTTGGAGAAAACTGTTAAGGTTTTGGTCAAGAAAAATCACAGGAAAATTTGGTTAAGCTTTTTAGATAATTAGAAACCACATTCCAACTTTAGTTTTCAAAAATCACATTTTAAAATAGTGGTTTGTGTTTGAAATCAAATTAGAAGGATTTTGATATTAACAAATTCTTAATAAAAACATGCATTGGATAGGGTTACCCCCTAGGGTTTTAGGATGAATTAGAGAGGGAAGAAAGTTGGTGAGTTGTTATTGTTTCCAAAGTACTGATTTGAAACTTGGAAAAGATTTGAATTTAATTGGTGGAATTAAAGGAATGATTTGAGGCAACACTTTAATAGTTAAACATCAATGAAATATTTGGAAAACAATGAAAGGTTTTGTTTTGCAATTCTTTGTTTGAAAGATTGTAACAGACAAGTGTGAAGACCAGGTTTGATTAAGTTTGAATTTTATTATGAAAACAATGCAAACAGAAATAAAAATGAGAATGATGCCATGATGCATTGCATAAATTAAACAAATAAGTAAAACAACTAAGGGTTTCATACTTGGATGTTACAAAACGCCCCCCCTTGAAGGAATCGCGCCCCGAGATTCCCTACTGAGATGTGAAAAGGTCCGGATACTTCTTGCGAAGATCCTCTTCGGTCTCCCACGTTGCCTCTTTATCAGAATGATGCGACCATTGGACTTTCAAGAACTTGGTGCTCTTGTTGCGAGTCTTACGCTCGGTCTCATCGAGAATACGAATAGGGTGCTCCTCATAAGATAGATCATCTTGCAGCTCAATGGAATCATGATCAACTGCACGATCTGGATCTTTGAAACACTTCTTGAGTTGTGAGACGTGGAACACATCGTGCACTTTGGATAGTTTTTCTGGAAGTTCAAGACGATAAGCATTCTCTGCACGTCTTGAGAGGATGTTGAAAGGGCCAATGTATCTTGGTGCAAGCTTTCCTTTCACACCAAAACGATGAGTGCCTCTGAGGGGAGTTACACGGAGATATGCCTTACCACCAGGTGCATAGACCATATCCCTGTGCTTGCTATCATAATAGCTCTTCTGACGAGACTGAGCAATCCTGAGATTGTCACGAATGATACGAACTTTATCCTCGGCTTCCTTAACAATGTCAGGGCCTAAAAGTGAACGTTCACCAGCTCCAGACCAATTGATTGGACTCCTGCATCTGCGACCATACAGTGCCTCAAATGGTGCCATGCCTAGGCTTGCCTGGTAGTTGTTGTTGTAGGAGAATTCAGCATATGGAAGGCAATCCTCCCATTTCATGCCAAAGGAGAGACCACATGCTCTGAGCATGTCCTCGAGAATCTGATTGACTCTTTCGACTTGCCCCTGAGACTGAGGGTGATAAGCTGTGCTGAACAGAAGTTTGGTGCCCAAAGCTTCTTGAAAGCTTTTCCAGAAATGAGAAGTGAAAATACTTCCATGGTCTGAGCTTATTTCCAATGGAACACCATGAAGGGGAACAACCTTTGCTGTGTAGAGCTCTGCTAACTGGCTAGCTGAGATAGTTTCCTTTACAGCATAGAAGTGAGCAACCTTAGTGAGACGATCAATAACAACGAAGATTGCATCGTTGCCCTTTTTGGACTTTGGAAACCCAGTAACGAAGTCCATTTCAATCATGTCCCACTTCCACTCAGGAATTTTCAGAGGTTGGAGTAGACCTGCTGTCTTCTGATGGACTGCCTTAACACGTTGACAAACGTCGCATTCAGAAACGTATTGAGCAATTTCACGTTTCATGCCAGACCACCAATACAGAGTCTTGAGATCCTGGTACATCTTTGTACTTCCAGGGTGAATGGATAGAGGAGTTTCATGAGCCTCCTTGAGAATGATATCCTTGAGACTTTGAATCTGAGGGACTGCAATGCGTCCTTCGAAGAACACAGTTCCCTTGTCATCAATTGAGAAGGACTTGAATTTATCATTGCCCTCCTTGATGTGATCCACGATCTTCTTGATTTCATTATCACGAAGTTGTTCAGAACGAATCTTGTCCTCGAGAGTTGGGCTGGCTGTCAAGCTAGCAAGGTATCCTTCAGGATCAAGACCAAGGTTCAGCTTCTGGAATTCTTCATGAAGTGGAGGTTGGCTTTCCATGATCATGAGATTATTGCAATAGGATTTGCGACTGAGAGCATCGGCCATAACATTAGCCTTGCCTGGAGTGTAAGAAATGGTGAGATCAAAGTCTTTAATCTTCTCAATCCATCTCCTTTGCCTGAGGTTCAGATCTGGCTGCGTGAAGATGTATTTCAGACTCTTATGATCGGAAAAGATTTCAGTTTTGTTACCCAACAAGTATTGTCTCCATTTCTTGAGGGCAAACACAACTGCTGCAAGTTCAAGATCATGAGTGGGATAGTTTTGCTCATGTGGGTTCAACTGACGTGAAGCATAAGCCACAACTTGACGTTCTTGCATAAGAACTGCTCCTAGGCCTTGGAGAGATGCATCACAGAATATCTGGAAAGGTTTGGTGGTGTCGGGGCCAACTAGAACAGGTGTGGAAGTGAGTTTAGTCTTCAGGAGGTTGAAACTCTCATCACATTGTGGAGTCCAAACGAACTTTTTGTCCTTCTTTGTGAGATCAGTGAGAGGTTTAGCAATCTTGGAAAAGTTTTGGACGAAACGACGGCAATAGCTAGCCAAGCCAAGAAAGCTTCTAACTTGTTTCACCGTCTTAGGGGGTTTCCAGTCAACAATTGCCTTAACCTTTTCAGGATCAATGGCAATGCCTTTGGCAGAGATGATATGACCAAGATATGCAACTTCTGGAATCCAGAACTCACATTTGGAAAACTTGGCATATAGACGATGCTCGCGAAGTTTCATGAGAGTGAGACGAAGGTGTTCTCCATGCTCTTCCTCGGATTTTGAGTAGACTAGAATGTCATCAAGATATACCACAACGAACTTGTCGAGGTATTCATGGAAGACAGAATTCATGAGTCTTGAGAACGTTGCCGGTGCATTGGTGAGACCAAAGGACATGACGGTGTACTCGTATAGACCGTAACGAGTGGTGAAAGCTGTCTTAGGAATATCTTCCTTTCTGATCTTTATCTGATGGTAACCCATCCTCAAGTCCAACTTTGAGAATATTGAGGCTCCAGCAAGTTGATCAAAAAGATCATCGATACGAGGAAGTGGATACTTGTTCTTGATGGTTTTCTCGTTGAGAGGACGATAGTCAACCACGAGTCTTTTTGTTTGATCCTTCTTGGCAACAAACAGAGTTGGGCAACCCCAAGCGGAGGAACTAGGCTGAATGAAACCTTTGTCCATATACATATCGATTTGCTCCTTCAACAATTTCAGTTCAGGAGGAGCTATCTTATATGGATGCTTAGAGATTGGAGCAGTACCTGGCTCAAGCTCGATCACGAACTCAACTGCTCTATCCGGAGGCATCCCTGGCAACTCTTCTGGAAAGACGTCAGGGAACTCACAAACCACCGGAACATTTTCAATTGCAGGAAGGGGTTTGGCATCGAGGCTGAACAGCTGAACAGAAGTTGATCCATATGGAGAATAGACTATCTGGCCTGAAGTGTGGGAGAGAGTTATTGACTTTTGAGCACAGTCAATTTTAGCTTTGTGGGTCTTCAACCAATCCATACCCAGAATGACATCAATGTCAGAATTTCCCAGCAACATGAGTGAAGCAAGGAATATGCGACCTCCAATTAGGATCTCATTGTCCATGCTTATCTTGGAAGTCAACATTTGCGATCCCGGAGAGTGAACAGTCATTTGATTGCTTAGCGGAACCAGAACTAGGTTGTATGCTTTTGCAAAAATCTTTGACACAAATGAATGCGATGCTCCAGTATCAAACAACACTTTAGCTGGAATAGAGTTTACGGGTAATATACCGAGAACGACGTCAGCAGCCTCCTCGGCTTTGTCGGCCTTGATATGGTTCACCCTCGCGTTCCTCCCGACAGGCCTATTGTTGGAGTTGAAGGCTTTAGCCGGAGGAGCACGAACCATAGCCTGGTTGGTGTTGGGGCGAGGAGGTAGGGGTAGCTGCTTCTGAGTGCACTTATCAGCATAATGTCCAGTATCCTTGCACTTGTAGCAAGTGACGATACGAGAAGGACCTGGCCTTGGCTGCCCCATCGGAAACCTCTGACCCTGCATCTGAGATGGGTTAGGTGGGCGGGGACCAAAGCCTGGAGAAGCTTGGGCATTTGGAGCCCGAGTGACAGCACCATTTGGCACCCAGATGCGGCGCTTCTGCGGAGGGGTGGTCATGTTGGAGGAGGAACCACCCTCACGCGAGTGCTTGCGGGACTCTTCGAACGCCTTGCGCCCATTCTCCTCATTGAGCGCGGTGTTCACGAGCTCCACGAAGTCCTTGCACTTGATGTTGGTGAGAGCGTACTTCAGTTCCGGGTTAAAACCTCGGCGGAACCTTGCCATCTTCTTGGCTTCGGTGGACACTTCGTCACCAGCGTACCGAGCGAGACGATTGAACTCGTTCTGGTAGCCGAGAACGTCCAGCTTGCCCTGTCTGAGAGAGCAGAATTCCTCACGCATCCTTTCCATAAGACCATCCGGGATGTGGTGCTTCAGGAAGGCATCTCTGAAACATCCCCAGTTGATAGGAAAGCCAGCCCTCATGGCCTGGTAGTTCTCCCACCAAGTAGCTGCCTGACCCTTCAGTAGGTAGGTGGCGTACTTGACCTTATCCTCTTCAGCAACATGAGCTATCTCCAGAGCTCTTGCTACGTCACGGATCCAGTCATCAGCATCCAGGGGCTCACGTGTTGCCACGAAAGCTTTTGGGCCCAAGCTGAGGAAGTCCTTGATGGTGACCCTTGGAGCATTCTGGTTGTGTTGCTGGTTAGCCTGGATCTGGGCCATCTGTGTCACCACTTGGGTCATCTGAGCCAACAGTTCCCCCATTGGTGGTGGCGGAGGCGGGTTGTTCCTGGTTGGAGGCATCCTGAACAGAAATTCATTTTAGCACAACAACAGAAAAGGCTAGACTTGGTAACCGAAAGATAGATTATTCCGACGCATGAATAGATAACCAACAGGTACATCATCACATGTTCAAATACATCAGAATATCCAACAGACCAAATACATGGTTCGAAAACGAAAGGATAAACTAGACACAGCTAGTAATGGATACAACGGTACTCCCATGCTCATCACGCAGGACGGCGGTGAGTAGTACGACGAGAGATACGGTGAGGAGGAATCCCACGGAAGTAGGTATCACGACGATCCATGTAGATAGGAACTGCTCTGAGAGCAACTCTCGGTGTGGTGAAGTAGAAAGCGTCCTCTCCCTGTGCTCCATAGCGGGGAATCCCTGTGTAACCAGCTCCGAGGTCGAGAAGTGGGCCTCTGATCGGCTCGTAACCTCCAGCATCTGGCAACGGAAGACCAGCTGGCTGAACGACACGTGCGAAGCGCTCGTCTCCAACAAAGTCTGTGGTGTACGTCGCCAGACGAGTGAGAGCAAGGTGGAGCTGCTCCCTGACTGAGGCTAACTCCTGAGAAAGTGCAGAAGCAACGGCATCACTGTGACTAGCGAACTGGGTAGTGATCTGGAGCCTGGAGCTATCAGTCTCGTAGGTATCCATGTCGCGGTGGACAGTGAAGTGAACTCCCGCTGCCGTGATGTAACCACGGGGGATGTGACGAAAACTGGACTTATCAAACCCCCAGTAGTCAGCACGGAGAACGGTGATACTCACGTACGCTGCCTGCTGCACTGCCATATCCACTGTGGACCCTACTGCCTCGTACTGGTGTGCAATGCTCCTGCCATCATCTGACAGAATGTAGACGATAGCCCGGTAGCAAGTCTGGTCAAACTCTCGCTGGTGCTCGTAGACCTGGTACTCTGGTGCCCAACGGAACCCCAGATAGGTAACCATGTCTCTCAGCAACTCCGGAAAACCGGCGGTGCTCTCACAGCGAGTCATGCGAACCACCTGCGGGTAGTAGCTAAGACCCATCTGCAGATTATTTGGAAGGTTTTGATTAGACTCCGGTAGAAGGAAAAGGATGTGGAAAACAACAACAAGGTTCAATGGACGAAAAGGATGTTGAAAAGAACATGATATCGAAGCAACATCGGGAAAACGAGACCAAAAGTCCTGAGGTACTACAGAGAACCCAAAACACGTGAAATCCTAACTTGAAAGTTTAGGTGAGAACAGAAAACAACGTTGCACTTCCTTACCAGAAAAGGGTGGGTGGGTGGGGAAAGAAGAAAAATGGCAGAATTCCTACTCTCACGTTTCATTTTTCCTATATAGCTACAAAATAGTTTCTAGACTCAACTGCGACCAGTAAAAAGGGATCCTACAGGCAGACAGGCTCTGATACCATTTGTCGCACCCAAGGTTTCTAGAGGATACTCCCCGCACGAACTGGAAGTCAGGTACTTGGATTATGGGGCCTAACTGCTCCCACGTCCCAGCTTCCTGGTAGGCCTGCGCTTATGCGCGACAACACAAGCCCTGCTTCCACCGTCGAGGTAAACTATCCGCTAGGAACCTAAGGCACTACTGTCGACGTACTTCATATTCAAACACGCACGGTACATCAACAGCTTTGAACGAAATGATAACACAAACTGTCTCTAAGACACAAAAGAAAGAAATAAGTGCAACTGGCCTGCACTAAGGCAGAAAAATATCGAATACAGTCATCCAGAGGACACATGTCCCAACATATCATCCATTACAACAGCGGAAGCAATCAAAGGGGGTCTGAGTACAGACAAATCCATGGCTTAAGAAGCCGGAGAAAATAAAGAAAAGCGAAGCCCATCCACGTAGGTCTGGATCCTGTCCTGGTCCAGCTAACTACTCGTCTGCAGACTCGTCGAACTCCACAAAGTAGCCATCCTGGGAAGCATCGTAGTCGTAGTCGTACTCTGAGTAAACCACAGCCCCAACGGGGTCAGTACATCCAAGTACTGGCAAGCAAGACTCACAGTTCATCAAGGAGTTACCCGTCAACACAAGCATTGATGCTTGGGATCAACGGAAGAAAGGGGTAATATAAAAGTTGCTGCTGGCTGCTCTAACCAACTACAGAAGATAACTACAAGTTCCGGCTAACAGAAAAGATAAGATCGAGGATTGTAACCAACTGAAAGATAACTTCAACCAAACCCATCCTGGATCTCGCCCCTTATCCAAAGAAGCAATCCGAGGATAACTCACACAGTTGTAATAAGGTGAATCAAGTTATTGTGTGAATAACCTATTACTAGTCAATTTATTAATCATTGGGTGAAACATGATTGATCATTATGTTGAAGTTGTCCTGAGTACTTGTTAGCCAGTACTTTCACCAAGTAATCCATAACCGCGGAAAACACGGCTTCTCGAGAAGATTATCCCTGCAGGGTTGCACCAATTTGGCCGTACACTCAAGAATAACCCGCCAGATGGAAATGCACTTCCACCAAGCGGGGTACTCTACACAACCAACCATTCTTCGCATCAAGCCCAAAGCACCTTGGGCGCACGGCTAATCGAGCCCAGAAGAAAATGGACCCTCATAGCACTCTAAGAACGTGTCCCCCTATATGCCGACTACAAAAGTTCCACCCTGCGCTGGGCTCGCAAAATCATGCATGCGGCAAATAGAAAGCACGAACTAAATGAGGCGATTTGGACGAGATGCGAATCAGGTCAAGTTGAGGGGGGCGCCCATACTCGCTTCCCAAATGCGGGTAGTGCGCTCATCATGGATCAGTAGACAAGACCCTTTTCCTATTAGGGTCGACACTAGCAGGCTCTAAAACCACTCATGGGCCTCCTGCCGGTGCCTTATCATCAAATTATTATTACCATTAGCAATTAACAGGATTGATTGATTAATAACGAGCCCCGGTAACAGATAATAAGATAGTAACAGTAGTAACCGTCAACAGACTCGAGTAAAAGCAACCCTAAGCATGCTAGATAATACTAAGGCACAAACAAAGGCTGTAGGTATGGAGGTGAGGCAATATCATTGGTTCAGGGAATCATGTGATAGGTTCGGAGAACAAGCAACGATACATAGGGCTAGCAATAGTAGACAAAAAGATAGTATCGACAACAAGTGTGGAAAGGAACTCGATGATTCATGTGAGTGATAACTTGCCTGGCAGCTCAGCCTCGTACTGGGCTAGGTCCTGAGTAGTGGTGTCGTAAGGCTCGTCGGTACCAACGTCGTCGTCTAATCGAGAAGAAGCAAAACAACAACGAAGGAAGACGGGCAATCAATACATGGCATAGGTGCACAAACATTGGATGATGCATGTCATGTTTAATAGATGCACCAAACTAATTAGTTGATATGAGACACAAGTTTAAATGGATTCCATATGCAAAGGTTGCATATGGAAGCCCATGCTTTAGAGTTGAATTAATTGTTCTATCACTAAGCATCAGGTGTAAGTGACTTAGTATGATGCATGCATGATGAGGTACAATAAGATAACAAAATTAAATGCAATTGGAAAGATAGTTAACAATTTAGAAAAGTATTTATTAAATTTGGAATTTTGTTACTTAAACATGGTACACAAACAATTACTGTTTTCATCAAGTTAGGGTGTGCAAACCAATTTACACATTTTATATTTGAAAAGGTTATCAAATTTTAGTTGGATTACATGTTTCACATTTTGAAATTGGACTTAGGATTAATTATTTATGAATTAAACAATTTTAAACAAGTTTTAATTGAATTTAAAACAAGCTTAATTATTAATTGAATTTTTATTTGTTCAAACCATAAATTCAAATCCACATTTGAAAAGTTCACACTTTGGTGGTTTGAAAACATAATTTGCATGTTCAAAAATATTTTATATTAATCAAGTTATAATTTTATCAAATTTTATTGAATTAAACAAGGTTTAAATTGTTTAGGCAATTTAAATTGTTTAAACCAGAAAACAAAATTTATATTTGAATAGAACATTCAAAAAGGTGTGAAAAACATATTTTATTTGAATTATTTGAAAACAGTATGAATTAGTTATGAATTATTTCAATTTGCATTTGAATTATTCAAATTTGAAATTTAAATGAATTTTGAAAACTCAAAGCAGAACACAAATGGAATATTTGGAAAGTTTATAAAATTTGGATCAGAATAGACATCAAGTTTGTATTTATTGGGTTTATGAAATAAAAGATATGGATTTGCAAAGTTTCTATTCAAATCTGCTATTTAAAAAGGAATTTGTAATTTTAAAAAATTGCGCAGAAAACTTTTGTTACTCAGGTGGCAGCTAGCCACTGCCTCTGCCCGTGGGCCTAGCCAGCGTGGCGCTGAGCAAGCGCTTGCGTGGCCACAGCGGTCACTGACAGTGGGCCAGCCACGCTGCGGAAGAAATCCACAAAAAAGGTGGGGTTTTGCGGCTCGAACCCGCGCCCTGCGCAACGCACACGAGGTTCAGAACCACTGCGGTGCGATTCAGTCTTTGACAGTATAGCGCGCGCAGTGAGGTTAACATGTTCTTCGTAGCGTTAACTGAAACTGACTGACGAACGAAAGTTTCAGCGTCTGTCAGCTAGCCGCGGAGCTCGCCGGAGTAATCCACGGTTGCGCTCGAGGCCAACGACTGCGTGGATGCGTGCACGGGCGTGTTGCGGGTGTGAGCGTGTGCTCGCTAGACAGAGAGGGCAGGGAGGAGGGAGACGGTGGCGAGCTCACCAGGATGCTGCCGTGGCTGTTCTGACGGCGGAGGCCCGCAGCGGAGGGGACGAAGACGGCGGCGAGCTCCTGATGGTCCTCTGGCCTGGCTCCGGTGTCGAACAGGTGGGAGAGAGGGTGGCGACGAGGTCCCCGTGCTCAAACGACGACGTGCTGCACTGCAACGGCGACGCGGTGCTCAAGTTCAGAAATCATGGCACGGTGGCCGGAACGAGAAGGGACGGCGTCGTCGAATTGGGTGCTTACCGTGATGTTTCTGGTGTTCAAGAGGGAGAAGGGAGAGTGGCGACTCCGTTTTGGTGGCTACGGGGGGTGGAGGTGGTTCAGATGGGCGGCGCCATGACGGAGTTCAGAAGATCGCCGGCGGGTCGAGTTGCAGAGAGGGAGAAAGCTCGGGAATGGAGGCGATTGGCGGCGCTGCGAGGTGGAGGCGGAAACCCTAGAGGATAGGGCACAGCTAGGGGGGCTAGGGCTCCTTTTTATAGGCCCGCGGAGCTCTCCTGGCCGCCGGAGTCGCTCGGGGCCGCGGTGGCACCGGCGGATGCGCGCCGTACCGCGAGAAGAAGGAGGAGGGCTCTCGCACGAATCTCAGCGCAACTCGAACCGGTAAGTTGCGCTGCTGCGGCTGGGCTTTGCGCGCGCGTAGGCTAGGTGGGCTGGGCTTTGTTATCTGCTGCGCGCGCGCGCTGCTTTCTCCTTTTATTCTTTTCTGTGTTATTATTTTTTTTTGTAGTTTGGTTTTTGGAGAAAACTGTTAAGGTTTTGGTCAAGAAAAATCACAGGAAAATTTGGTTAAGCTTTTTAGATAATTAGAAACCACATTCCAACTTTAGTTTTCAAAAATCACATTTTAAAATAGTGGTTTGTGTTTGAAATCAAATTAGAAGGATTTTGATATTAACAAATTCTTAATAAAAACATGCATTGGATAGGGTTACCCCCTAGGGTTTTAGGATGAATTAGAGAGGGAAGAAAGTTGGTGAGTTGTTATTGTTTCCAAAGTACTGATTTGAAACTTGGAAAAGATTTGAATTTAATTGGTGGAATTAAAGGAATGATTTGAGGCAACACTTTAATAGTTAAACATCAATGAAATATTTGGAAAACAATGAAAGGTTTTGTTTTGCAATTCTTTGTTTGAAAGATTGTAACAGACAAGTGTGAAGACCAGGTTTGATTAAGTTTGAATTTTATTATGAAAACAATGCAAACAGAAATAAAAATGAGAATGATGCCATGATGCATTGCATAAATTAAACAAATAAGTAAAACAACTAAGGGTTTCATACTTGGATGTTACAAGTATAATCAATTTTGATGGCCAGAAATTTGTGACTGAACCAACCCCTGTAAGTTTGTGTCTGAACTCTTCCACCGCAATCAAGTTGCCATTTGTTTACATTGACCACTCTAACATACAGCTGTCAATGTTTTTCTTGCAGGATTCAATTAACTCGTTCAAAGAAAACATGTTGTATGAAATCATAGCCATGGAGGACAACAAAGGGAAGGTGCCGTCGATATTCATCCACACAATTGAAGACTAGCGACATTTTTGTTATGATGTTACGCTAGCTTATACCATGCTACGTCGACCCAAAACTCCTGCTGTCTCGGCACTTTCATTAGGTTATGTAATAAATATGCCCATATATATGCACGTATGCTGGGGGCGGATTGATTACTTGTAGTTTCTTAGTCTGAAGTACTTATCTACCTTTTCGAGATTGGGGAAATTTTGCTGTTAGAGACCGAGGAGAAACTGCAATCCTGTAATCATGTCTTGTACTGTATGTTGGTTCTAGAAGTGTCCTCACTAAAAACACTAGTTAACTGGTTTTAGTGTCCACAGACACATCATCTGCCTTGCGCCTCACTAAGATGGAAAGATTGGATTTTATTTTGCAGTTGAGTAAGACGGAGCCACTTTTTGGGGAGGTTATTCAGTCCAGGTGCGAGGGCCATCACCAGCCTCCATGCTGTGGGTCCCATTTTTTCAAATTCAAAAATCATTAACTGTCCGTGGGGCAGGGACGGGCACACCCCCAATCTTCAGAGGCACAGAACCTGTATATAAAGGGTGCATCTAGCACACCTCCAAGCAGCTCATCCAAACTGACACTATAACCACCGAGGGAAGTTTCTGAATCAGTGGAACACTATGTCCGAGTTGGCTCCCTCCAGCGTGGACATCGAGCATGTTTCATGCTTGACTGATTCTTCAGACGGCACTGTCTCGCAGGACACCATCGTACCTGAGAGCTCGCTTGAGTTGACAGTGGTAAGTTCGCTGTCTTGTTTCTTATCTTATTCAGTTCAACATTTTGTCAGGTTCGAGTCTAATCCATTTTGCTTACTCTTGCTCAGAGCCAGCAAGGTGATTCAGGTTATGAAGCTGACGCCAAGGGCAGTGTCGAATCCAACGGCTTCAACCTGCATTACCAAGAACAGGAGGAAGAGGGAGAAGTCGACCAAGTCATCCTTTTGCCTCTGCCTGATGAGGTTAGAGTTCCTGATACACTCATTACAGCTATGGAAAATTTTGCTGGATCTCTGAATTTCTTTGCAAATGGGCCACAGCTTGATATCTGACTTCTTTTTGTCAATGCCAAAGGTTCATCCTGACGCTGACGAGGACGACGAAGTGGCAGATAACATAGCAGGCGGCATCCTCGCGGTTGCAGTTCCTGGAGTACCCCTCGAAGAAGGTGATTCTTCTTCAGATGCAGGCTTCCAGGAGTTCGAAGATGGAGAAGACGAGGTGCTTAGCGACCATGTCAGGCACGGATACGGCCGTGCGATCAACATCATGCAGCGCCGGGTGCGAGCTAGACACGTGTACTAGTATTAATCAGTGCAAATGGCCTTAGAAGTAACATTTTGGGATGATCAGTACTAGTACCCTGTAGTATGCTGTGGATGGTTAGCTTCCTAGGAGCACGTCTTCCTAGGATGATCAAGTTGTACGAATGTGTTTACTTGCGTGTAAACACCCTGTTGTTTGCAAGAACTTGGCATCAGCTGTCACATTTGCACCATGCATTTTTGTTATCAGTTCAAAAGTTTGAATTCTCCCGCTTCGCAAAGAAGAAACAGCTACAGCAGTAGCTGCCATGCTAGTACGACGCTCCATACTTGTACCCCGTAGACCTCGGCCCGGATATTCGCGTAAAGGGAGCAACATGCGTGCGTTTCACCACAGCAACCGAAATTAGAGGGAGGGGGGCATAGGCGTGGTGCAGAAATTCAGAGAGTGAAAGACAGAGCACGCTACTGTATAGCCATTGACTTGGGGGCGTGCCCCTGTGTATCCATCCCGAGCATCCCGCGGTCTGACCGGTCGGTATGGTATGCACAAGTCATATCCCTAGGAGTACAGAGTAGCCATGTCTCACAGTACCAGGCGGCGTGGTGCGCGAACACCAAGCCACGTCGTACTCTGTCAGAGCGCCATGGTGTACATTGGTGGGTGGGTGCGTGAAAGGGGTTCAGTAGTTTCCCTCGTCTCACTCGCCTCGTCTCCCTCGCCTCTCACCATTTCCCCTCTCCAATCACCACTGCCCACCGTCCGCCTCCCCCGGAAGAAGGTGACCGCCGTCGCCAAAAACTACTTAGTTTCCATGCCCGTTCGGGCGCGTGCTTGAGTTCAGTCAGAGTAACAGCAAAATCCCTCTTGTTTCTTGCAGGTTCACATGGGAGGGAAAGGAAAGAGGAAGCGTGACGCCGACACCGGCAGCTCGCGCGCGTCGTTTTCCTCGTCTCACGACTTCATGTCAGCAGCCGCGCCGGAGGCGTTGTCCGGCCGCGGGCGTTTTCAGTCCTTGCCTGTGCAGGCGCAGCATGCCGTGCAGTGTTGCCGCAAGGGAGGCGTGAGGCTGCTCAACCAGCGTAGAGCTGCATCCGAATCATCACATGTACAGGCCAGGTGCTCAGGTTCAATGAGTAAAGTTCATGCATTCTTTGCCACATTTGATCAGGAGAAGAGGGACCTCGTAGATGAGATAGGATTTGGGGGGCTTCTTAGCTTACCAGCTAACTCTGAACCAGACCCCCTGCTTAGCCTATGGTTAATGAGGAATGTAGAGACCTCTCCTAAGAATGGTTTCTGCCTGCATACTAGGAATGTGGATGGCATAATCTGCAGAGATGTGGATGTGCACCTGATGTTTGGAGTCCCCTTTGAGGGAGATGAGGTGGAGCTAGATCAATTAGTTAAGGAAAACACCGTGAGGGCAGTGCGCAAACTCCTGCAGATTAGTTTCTGCAGTTTCCCAATCAGTATGGCCGAGGTGCAGGAGGTACTTGTGAAGAGGCATGCCACTCGTATGTCATATGTGCAGCGCGCCAGCTTCAAAATCGCAGTAGTCTTGTTTGCTGTTACCAATTTCTTCGCTGCCAACTCCTGCTCTGCTGAATTTGCAAACACAGAAGTCCTGAAACACCTCCTTGACCCTGACAACATAAAGAATGTCAACTGGGCCGGTTACTTTATCAAATGTGCCAAGCGTGAAGCAGCTAGGCTGAAGGATGAGCTGAGAAACGGCGCTCCTGCCGTCATAATACATGGATGCCCTGCTATAGTACAGGTATAGCCTAGCTGAGAATTTTTTAACAGTGATCCAGTGCTTATGTAGTTGAATTTCTTGCAAAGGGGAAACTTATTATGTAAACCCATTTGTTTGGTAACTTTTTTTCATTCTGTAGGTGTTCTACCTCGACAACATGGACTTTGGTGGCATGAGACCAGTTCATGATATGTTCCCTCGGATCACTGCTTTCACGGCTGAAAACATGCGTCTCTTAATTGATGCTGACACCAAGATGAATCCTATGTCTAGCCTTGACAAGTACGGCATAACAAAGGTACATTAGCCCTGAGCCGCTGGCTTTCACTTGTGTACTCCAGCTAATTCCATTCCATTCTTTTTCGTTGTGTTCTTAGCAAGGCCTTGTAACTGCTTATACATCTTACAGCCAAGAGCCAAGAGTGATGTGTGCTACAGCTGTGGTTTTGGTAGCAGATCGGCCAACCGCTACGCCGAACAGAAACCAGTTCATACCATTGGAAATCAAGCAAGTGAATCTGAGGCATGATTCACTGATAACTCAAGCAATAACCTTCCAAAAATTATGTGCACTGTGGACTAACTGCGTCTATTTTGATAATGGCAGATTCATGAGATAGTTCTCTTTGGCCTCAAGTTAATCGACGAGCATTCTGTCAAATGTTCTGCCGTACTGAATTCTATTGATAACGAGCATGTCAAAGTAACTATCGAGGAAGATATAGACCATATGCGCTCTCAGTGGATATCGTACTCCGTTCAAAAGCACGAAAGTCGCGTGAAATTAGGTCTGAACCACTTTTCCACACACTCTGGAAGTGAATTAGCTAGTTACTCTGTACTTTCCCTTTTCATAAGTATTTTTACTTCTACAGGGTTAGCAGGCAGTTCCAACAAACAAACACCAGAACCTACAAGCACATATACAAAAGGCCTTGGTGCAGGCACTTCTAGTTGCGGCGCTGTGCAGACCATGAAATTGGGGGAGCTCACAGGTAACTATCCCTCTGTGGTGCAATGGTGGAGCCACTGCTTAGCTCCCTTTTTTAACGCAATACACTGACAAGCTGTAAAACCATTTTTTCAGTTACCGCTGGGAAGCTTGTGTTGCAGCCATCTGCATTGCACCAAAATGCTGGACTCAGTGGAGAACACAAAGGTATTCGCATCGCGGACCGGCTTTTCCTTGGATTTTTGTAATAACATCTGAATATATCTGTTTGCTGTCACAGGTGGTAGTCGTATTGATCAACATATAGCTGGTAGGCTTGTTTTCGATACAACCCCGGCATCGGTACCTCCAGCAGCTTCAGAGTTGATCCAAGGCCCACCTCTGTTTGATTCGACCCCCAATCCAGTACTAGCAGGTATTTTCCCTCATAAATTACTGCCTGATGGCCATATGTTGCACGTCGACCAACCAACTATCATTTTTTGAACTCAAACCGAAATATACAACAATGCAGGCCACGGGGCGCAAACATTGTTTGGTGGCGATGCTGACGGCGAGAGCGAAGGAGATTGCGATGAGCCGCAGGTACCCGATGATGACGATGACTACATCGTTAGTACCTACCCTGTCTATGGAGTGTCACCATTCACGCTTGGATTGACCCACGCCGAAACAGCTCCTTCAGTCTGCCGCCATGTTGCCAAAATGGCTGAGAAAACAAATGCAGTGGAGGCAAGGAGGTGAAGCAATTTTCTTTCAGCAACTTTTGTGAAATGAACATCGCAAAAAATACCACAACTGACTTTATCAATACCATTTTTGACAGTCGTTTTTTTTTGTTTACCAACAAACTGCAGGATATGGTTTCGCCACGGCAATTTGAGTATAACGGGCGGAGATCTAAGGGCTGTTTTTGCCAGGGAAGGCAGGCTTAGTGTGCTCGTTGTCGACGGATTGGCAATAGTGTACAGGACTCTTGACAGGGTGATGTACACGGCAGCTGGTGCTACAGATAACATGTGGCGCCACTGGATGCCTTCCTCTTTTGCTGTAAATCTTTTCCAGAACCTCTCGTTGAAACTGTTTTACTCCGTGCTGCTCTGCTATCTGTTTTCTGCAATCCTAACTTTTGAAATTTTGCAGAGTGCTGTAGTTGACGGAGACGATTGGCTGGCACCGAGGTTTAGAGACATGTTCATCAGTGACGATATTAGCTACAATGTAGCAAACTGCAGGATGGTAAGCCCAGTCTGGTGTATTTGTATCCATTCAGTACGCAAGGCGGTGGTGCGGGGGCACGAACATTCACCCTTTTCCTTTTTGGCTGTCGTGCAGATTATTATGGCTCTTCCTAACCATGGCCGGTGGGCATCATATGTGTGGGATTTCCTTAAGAAGGTGATAACTGTACTTGATCCATGCATGCAACAGAGGCCTGTTAGCCAGCTGAAATGGGTGCACGACGACACGGTTGACTGCCTCCACCAGGCTTTGTTCGATTGCAAGGATAAATGGATGCCAACGTGGAACGTAGATCGCCATGGATGGGAGTACAGCCACCCAATTGATATAGGAAGGAGTTGCAGAGAGTAAGTTTTTATCGAACACTTGGCAAGCACGTCAGCCGTCCAAAAATATAATATGTAACCCCAGTCCAAGCTGATCTAATATGCTTACTGCCATTATTTTTGCATTGCAGCTACAACTCTGGAATTTATGCACTGCACTACGCCCTTTGGTTCGATGGCCGGGAAGTGAAAGACTTGTCAGTTGAGGCAAGTTTCATCTTTTGTCTATCCACCATCGTTACATTGTCCCCTCCTCGTGTTTTGCGGTTTATGATACATGTCATATTTCCATGTTTGCAGGGTAACAATGCTGGTGTAAGGTCGGCAATGCTTTATAAGATGTTGACAATGCCAGGGAACACCGGCAATGTACCAGACTTTCTGCCCAGCCATGTTTAAGTTACCTAGTATTGACAGACCTACCTAGTGTCGACAGACCGAGGCGGTTATATGTAGCATTTCTAAGATGACTTGTATTCGCGTCTTTTAAATCCAAAAGATGTGTTCATCTTTAATCAAGGCTACCGCCATGACTGTTGCATTTCAGTTCCAGTTTGTACTCTCCAAACTTAATTCAATGGAGCCTACTCTTTTGTTCCATTCTAGTCACAAATGTGCCCCACAATGTGTATGGTTTATGCAATTATGCTAAAGAAAACAAATAGTACCTGCTGTTTTGCGTTGGCCTTGCCTTATTCTTGCGTTTTCCCATAGCCATACGCATGAACTTTTTTAGTTCTCCCTTCCAGCTTCTGTGTGGGGCAGCCATTGATCGGTAGAGTCATCCGATGATCCCGCCGTGTATCCGTTGGTACAGAATGATGCTGAAGCCATTATTTTGCGAAGAGTAGTACTATGTGCTTCCACTCAAGAAGGAAATTACATCCTTCTGAAGTACAGAGTGAGCTAGCACATTATGTACCAAACTCAAACACCCCTTCGAAATGTCCAACAGCCAACTAACTTAAGTACTGGTAATGTGCTTCCACTGCTCCCCTACTTTGCCACACAATAATGAAATTACATCCATTCGCTCATACATCAGACAGTACCAGGATACAGATTGAGCTAGCACATTATGTACCAATCTCTCCGAAATGTCCAACTGACAACTACCTTAGTAGACTACTGAAGATGCCCGGATACTTGGATTGAAATACAGTTAACATGTACAGGCACCACGACACAACTGAAACAAAATGGAATGCCATCTTAGATGCCAGCTTAGCTACATAATAAAAACCTCTAACTATTAACTGAGCTCTTCATCTGAGGCTTGGTAATCTTCAAGGACAGGTGTCCTGGTGAAACAGGTGTTTGATCTATGCCCCGGGAGACCACACGTGCTGCACTTCGGCGTCTTCCGTTTCTTATTTTCAGCATCCGGAGTGTTTGGACACCCTGTTAAGTTATGCTCACTGCTGCCGCACTTGGAGCAGAATCTAGTTTGCCTGACATAACCAGCCCTTGCAGCCGACTTCTTCTTCGGCACCCTGTGTTCTATCGGAGACAGGAATCTATTCATCTTTGGCCGTCCTCTTTTCCTAACGACAAGAGGTGCTCTCATTGCGCACAACTCCTCTGCCGTCATGGATGAGTTGATCCCTGCAACACCATATCTGGAATGGCCAGACACGGTTATATCCGGCTCAGACTGGTATCCTGCTCCCCGGTCTCGGTGCCATTCCGCATCACTTGAATCGTAATTTGGATGGTGGTCCGCTTCTACTGGGTCACCTTTAGCAGCAATTAGAGCATTACACTCCTTCTGGCCAGCTGCAAAATGCCTCATCATCACCTTGTAACATTCGAAGTCGGTGTCGCCCAGCTTAACTGATTCGATTGCGCTGGTATGCAGCAGAGAGTGGCGAAAAGTCCTCGAGTGCATCGCAGAAGTATCCTTCTGGTACATGGCTAGGTGCGGAGGAAGCACGTCCCGTGCATCCCTCGTCCACCTTTTCAGTATGTGACAATCTGGGATCTTGGACACCCCACGGCTTATGACCACCTGTCACACCAAAAAAACATCGAAAGCATTGAGTGTATCGAATTCTCACCGCTACACACCGGAAGGGACAGAATGATAATATATAAAGTCCAATGTAGCAGGTCACTGACCGCGAGGGCATGACAGCATAAGATACCAAAGTGCGTATACAATCCACACTCGCACTTGTAGAAATTCCCACCATCAAGTAAAGATATCCTGAAGCATACTCGAGACCACGCCTCCCTCCTTTCCGAGTTTACATGCCGCGTTTCATATTCAGTGTCACTCTCAATTTCAAAAACCCTGTAGTGTGTCACTTTGTCTACCTCTGCTGAAAAAAGCTTATAAGCAGCTCTTGTGTATATTTTGGCAGCATGTCGCTGTATTGGCCACATCCTCGGGGAGAACGTCTTAAGCTGCATTCCATCATGAGAAGATTATTTCAGCTGCGATCATTTAAAACAACTGTATGCTACAAAAGGGCAATGCAACAGCTCGGTACCCCTCGCCAAGTGAGTTTGGTTTTCGTAATGTATTACCTGTTTGGTCTTGTGCTCCTCCCGGTCTTCTTCCACTCCTCTGTCAAATAATAAGTTGTTGTACTGCACAACAAAACGGTTCATTGAAGAGTACCGCGGCACATAGGTTTTTAGCATGTGGTTGGCGCTTTCAACCCTCTGGGTAGATAACATCCTAGCACAGAACTTGTCGTGCGAATATGGCTTCGCCCACTTCTGTCGGCATTCGTATATCCTGATCATGAAGGGGTGCTCTCTGAGTTTATACTTCTCAATCAGAAATTCCCACGCAGCTTCGAACTCATCAATTGTCAGCATCTCGTTCAACACCTTGTGGAACTGGTTTCTGAACTCAGACCTCTTGCTGTATACTGGGCCCAACTGCTCTTGCGCTTTCCGTAGGACATGCCACTTGCACCACAAGTGCGTCGTGCCCTTCATTACTTCAGCTAGAGCAGTGGCCATGGCTATACACTGATCTGCAAATTTTACATATTCGGATCATTTAACGCACACACAAAACATTTGATAGAAGTTTAAGAATGAGAAAGACATCCAGATTGGTTGCGGTCTAGTATTAATACCTGTTAGAACTGTCAGCGGTTTCTTCCCACCCATCAAGCTGAGGAATTCCTTGAAAACCCACACAAAGCTTTCGTGTGTCTCATCTCGCATCAGCACACCGCCAAATATTGCCGACTGGAAGTGATTGTTGACCCCAACAAATAGCCCGAAGGGCATCTTGTAAATATTTGTGCAGAAGGTGGTGTCGAAAGTTACAACATCACCAAAACAAGCGTACTGCATCTTACTCCTGCCGTTAGTCCAGATGAGAGTCTTCACACGGTTGAGTCCATCAAGGTCGACACTGAATGAAAAGTTAGGATCATCCTCTCTCATCTTCTTGAACTCTGCCAGTGTTTTCTTAACATCGTCCTCCATCTGGTCACGCGCAATCTGAGCACATATGGTCCGGATGGACCGCTTGGTGAAAGGAAGGTCCTCCACACCACCATACAAGCTTCCGAGAATGCAGTGTACCTTACTAAGGGAAACATTATTCTCCCTTAGGTACTTTATCATGTCCTTTGTGTACCCATCAATGGTCCTGTGTGATTTCCACTGCCTCTTCTCGCCACAACACTCTGACAGTGGATGGTTGTGTTCTTCTATCAACTGACTAACATACCAGCCATGGTCATCCGTTCGGAGCAGCTTCATCGACGCCCTGCAATCGGACCGCCGCGACTGGTACTTGCATCTTGTATCTTTACCCTGAAAAAATAGATAATTATCTGTTACATACCCGCAGCAGTTTTTCCTCCTTCTATACAGGGACTAACAAAATGAAGAAGGTAGAACAACATAATATGCATACCGCATTCGCACACTCAAGCTTCTGCATTGACCTGTAATTGTTCCCTTTATTGTTGTTGCTTCTGCCGTACCGAACACCAAAACCAACCTCCCAAGAATACAGGTTGTAGAACTCGTGAGCCTCTTCAACAGAGTCAAAAACCATGCCCTTGTGCGGATAAAAGATCTCTGCTGTCTTTTTCGAAACAGATGCTCGCAATGCCGACTCAATTGCACCAACGTCGCTCGGCGGTCTACCTGCAGGTAGCACGGCCCCTTTGGCCGTGCGTTTTCTGCCAAGGGCACGGACGTAGATAGATTAAATTGTTAAGGCATTTGAAAATTTAATTCCACACTCTCAACAAAAAGTCATACACTCGTACACAATTAGCACGTGTACTTATATCTGTACCGGTGTTCATTGAAGATTACTCACACACCCGGGGGGGGGGGGGTAAATATAGCGAACCAAACCATTTTTGCATTTTTAATCTAAGCGAGAAAAACATGAATCATTTTCTTCCAGTACTACATTAACCCACTGTTTAATCTATCTACACCCTCAACCACGATAAGCCTTATGACAAAAAGTACTCTAAGACGAGCCAGCAATCACGTTATGCCCCCCATCTTCTGCATATGGCAGACTCGACAACATATTCAAATCTCAAGCGCGCGGGGAATTACGAGGTTAATTCGTACTAACCTTTTGATGTAGAATGAGCTCTCTGTAGGCACGAACAATCTTGATGGTGCCGCAGCGGCTGCCTCACGCATCTCTTCTGCCATTTCCCCACAGGCGTTGACATACTGTTCGTCAAGTGTTCCTTCTACTGGTACCTCGGTGACGCCAGCCTCGGCCATGTTGCCAGTGTCTTCTTCTTCCTCAGGATCCGACGAGTCCGACGAAATCGAAGATCTGCAGTACAGACAGAAAAGAGGATGCGAGTAAGAACAGATCCGGGAATCACGCGCCATCCCGTTAGATCCGATTTGTACACATAAAATCGGTACCTGGAACTTAAACTGTCACGGTCGTCGAAGCAATCGTCAGATCCAACCCTGCTACATCCTGCAGTCGGGTCTAATCCATAATCCACGCTGGCGAACCTGCAAAAGATTTATCGGAGAAGGTGAAACCCAGCCACGCCTGCTCCAAAGAAAAAGTGTCGGCGTTTGTGGAATCTGCCCCACTCACCGTCCGCAACCAGGAGCACCGACGCTAGCAAGAAGTTCGGTGTAAGACTCCATGGCGGCGGCCAGAGGAGCGCGGCTGCTCTCAGTGCCGCCAATGGAGACGGGGTGGAGAAGACAGGGGTGGAGAAGACATCATTATGCGCGGGGTGCAGGCGACGTGTAAGGTGGGACCACCCTCCGTCATTACAGATATGTGGGGCCCACCAAATCTACAGCTAACGGACAAGCGCGGTTTAGTTTATCACTTTGGCAACTTCCACTCATTAGCCTACCGTCCAGCCAAGTCCCCAGGCGCCCGTGGTTTCCGGATCTGGACTGAACGGACGGCTACGATAAGCCCGGTACCCCCACGAGGTTGTGGAAAAACCGCGCTCCTTTCGTTCACAAAACAACTATGAACAGTCTTTATGGTAGGTAGATTTAGGAGTGACCAGCAGTGAATACCCGGTAGCAAAGGACAACACTTCTATTGCAAAGTTCAAAAAGATACAAAGTACACAAACTCGGAGCCACATGCCTCGCGATAATACCGCCACCAGGGATACCACTAAACCTATTGTAGAAGAAAAAAAATTGAAAACACACTATATTTATATAGACAAAGCCTTGATGCAGGATAAGCCGAACGTGAGAGCCACTGATGACGGGTCTAAATTCAAGTCGAGTAAGGACGGCCATTACATTCAGGAAGGCACAACGCAAGTGAAAAAAAAAATATTTTCACCGAAGTGTGCAAACTTGACGTAGACACTTCTACCATCTAGTTTGGCCAATGAAACATTGTTGATCAGATACCACTCGAGGAGAAACTCGAAGACATCCCATAATGCCACGCCCCATGCACTATCGCATCACCTTCGATCGAGCGTCAATAGGCATGAATGGACACCGCGGAGGAGACATCGTGCGTAGCACGTGTGAGGATCAGGTGTAACTTCAAATCTCCATATGTGACGCAGCATTGCCACCACCAAACTCGTCGTGTGTAGCACCTGCTACGTCGAATCGAATCTGGTCTCGAAGTGGAGAGGGCATCCAATATTGATGGCCTCAAAGCTCAACAGTCACAAAATAGCTGGAGACCATTGCCATAATGGAAATACAACCGTCGCGTCATTCGCGTGGCCATGTAGGGGCCGCTCCATCGGCAAACTCATGCGGGCCATCAGACGACATCACAACGAGCAGATTGTGGCTAGAATGTTGCTTCTTGACCAACTCATGCTACCGTACTACCACGCAGCAGTAGCCGTGAGCAACCACCACCTCCCTGTCGTAACCTGTTGCAGATCTCGCTCAATTGAATTGATGGCCCGAAGAAATGAACCGTTGGGACCTCAGCACCACCGCCGTTGGTCCCTCCAACCAGTGCAAAGTCCAAAAACGAATCCCTTAAAAGAGACTCGACGCATGGGCACCGTCATTGCTCGGTCTAGAGAAATCTAAGAATTCTCCTAGAGTTGTATCGGACTCGTATGCGAGAGGATCGAAAGCGGAATGTGAACTCCGTCATCTGCAATCCCCAGTCTGAACCGAAAGGCACCGATCCTCGTCGTCGCCGTTTTGCATCGCCGCCATGCGCAACCCCTCCCCGATGCGACACGGCCGCCAGAAACCTAGCCACCCCACCCCTTCACCGATGCTCTATCTCGCGGCCGCCTTTCAAGACAAGGGGGGAGGGGGAGGGAGTATGGGGTGCTTCGAGTAGGCGACGCGAGGTAGGACGTGTGCTCCAAAAATTAGTGTCGTGCTAGTCCAAACATGAATTTTATGATAAATTACATTCTTACTATGACTTAAGACTCACATCCGTTTACAAGCAAAAGGGTTTACACCTGATTTGTGCATCAACCAACTAGACACAAGGTATTTTAGCAAACTCCAATAACATAACGAAAGAAAAACATTCTAAGATGATATAGGCGGGTCGATTTGTAGATCAAGATGCCACCCATATTAAGTAAACACCTTTTGTCTGCGTGCTCCAGTTGGGTACATGCAATTGTACAAGGCTCTTTGTGCTCTAGACACTAGTAGAAAATGCTCTATCGGTCTGAACATTTTGTACCGGTTTGGTTACGAACCGGTACCAATGGGGCTCTGGCACCGGTTCGAACGTGCAGGGCGCCTGCATGTCTAATACCGGTTTGAAACTGAGTTTTGGTATCGGTTGGTGGCTAGAACCGGTACCAAAGGGGTGCGAAAACCGTTCGCCAGGTGCGAGCACCTTTGGTACCGGTTGGTGGCTAGAACCGGTACCAAAGGGCCGAACGGTTTGCCTCCCGCAAGTATGAAATCGCGAAATGCTACAATGCATGAACCATTTCTTCCATGTTCGTCTCCCTCCTCCTCTCTCTTCTCCCTCTCTTCTTTCCATATCCACCATGGATGAACCAATCACTCGCATGGCGTATGTTCGCGTACATGGCACAAACGTGCTTAGTGTCGTCTACACCAACGACAGCGCCAACATGCCGGGTTGTCTTGCCCGATTCCACGGATGGCTTCAAAGGGAGAAGGAACAAGAGAGGATCATAGGGCTTGATCTTGAGTACACGCGCAATCAAAAGGATGTTGCCGTCATCCAACTATGCTTCAAAAAGAATGTCCTCGTATTCCAATGGGCAAGGTACGTTTTGGGGCTCTTGATCCATTGATATGTCATAAACGTATCCTTAATTTCTGATGTTCCATGTTATTTTCTACATGTTTTCTATACACTTTATGTCATTTTTATCGATTTCCGGGACTAACCTATTGACAAGATGTCAAAGAGGCAGTTCCCTGTTTTCTGCTGTTTTTAGTTTCAGAAAAGTTGTTTTGGAAATATTCTCGGAATTGAAAAATTTGAAACCCGGAAGTATTAGAATTCCCGAAAATTCCACGGAGTCCGAAGATGCCCGGAGAGGGGCCACAGGGGGCCACACCATAGGACGGCGCGCCCTCTGGCCGCGCCGGGGGTGGTGTGGCCCCCTCGGGCGTCTACCGCCATCGTCCTTTCGCCTATTTATTCCCCTCGATACGTCAACGCTAAATATATACCACTTCTTCCCGAGAAACACATCGTCAACCCGAGATCGGGAGGGTTCTGGAGCTCTCCCCGTCACCCTGCCGGGACGGAAATTCATCACGGGAGGGGTCTACACCACCATGCCCGCCTCCGGAGTGATGCGTGAGTAGTTCATCCCTAGAATACGGGTCCATAACAATAGCTAAATGGTTGTCCTTCCACTTTATGCCTCATGTTTAGATCTCGTGAGCTCCCTCACATGATCAAGATCATCTTATTGTAATGCTACATGTTGTGTTTGCTGGGATCCGATGAATGTTGAATGCTATTTCTTTTGATTATCAATCTATCATGTTATCTTCATGCATATGTTATTTATGATCTTGCATTCTCCCTTTATTAGTAGATGCTCTGGCCAAGTAGATGCTAGTGACTCCAACAGGGAGTATTTATGCTCGATAGTGGGTTCATGCCTCCTTTGCATTTGTGCTCGAGTGATAGAAACGTGAGAGATAGAGGATTTGTTGTTCCCATTGGGGAGAAAATAACGGTTTTTTGTTTGTTTACATTGTTTACATTACACACTTCGCTTACTGCGATTATCTGTTGCTTGCAACTTAATACCTAACATTTATTCGAATGATATTCGGAGGGTGGATTATTGGTCATAGATGCAGTTGGATGACGGTCTATGTATCTTGTTGTAATGCCTGCATGAATCACATAGTAATATTTATGTCATGCATATGCACTACGGTGCAGCCTTCATTTCTATCAATTTCCCAGCTGTAATTTGTTCACACACATGTTATTTATCTTCTATGGAGAGACACAACAAGTTAACTATGGACCCCGGTCCATTTTCTCATACTGATAATGCAACCACTTCAATTACTATTTTCACACTGCTGCTACTATTTTCATATTGTTCTCGTACTGTTTCCACACCATAAGTTTAACCTCTTTGTGTTCAGCAAAACCGGTGAGATTGACAAGCTCACTGCTTCATTGGGGAAAAGTGATTTGATTATGTAGTGTAGGTTCCACGCTGCTGCCGACTGGTAGTGCGCCCTACCATCTCAACTGCATCAACCTTCTGAAGTTACTCCTTCCTCCTACTGGACGATTCAACCTTGGTTTCTTTCTAAGGGAAACGTGTTGCTGCGCTCTTCATACCTTCCTCTTGGGGTCTCCCAACGAACGTGTGTTCACACGCATCAAGCTAATTTCTGGCGTCGTTGCCGGGTAGGAAGAAATTTTTTGCAAGGGGAGTCTCTCACTTCCAATCTATTTACTTTTTTTTTAGTTATCTTAGTTTATTTTATTTAACAAGGTGGAAAAGGTTTGAAAGATGCTTGGTATAGAATAAGCGATGCTCATCTTAGATACACTAAGAAATATTCCACTTTAATCCTTCTTAGGAATTTTTATGTTGGCATTACTAGCTGGTATAGGTATGTACCAGTCACTCTTAGAGGCGGACATTTTCTTGGAACACCTACTTTGGAAGCTTGTAATCTTATTGAAAGTTTCGTTGGAACACCACCTACTAAGGTTGTTAAAACTGCGATCGCTTTAGATGATGTTATTAAAAAACTAAACTCTATGGAGAAAAATGTGCCAAATTTCCTTGATAATGCTAGCAAAGTTATTGAATCAATAGTAAGTATCAACAAGAGAATTATTGTTTTAGAAGCTAGCAATATCCATGATAGTCAAAATATGAGGATTGGTAAATTAGAGGAGGCTAAGGAAACTTTAAGCTCAACTTTTTTTTCTCTTAAGTATAAGAGGGAGAAACCTTCTATGGGAAAAGTGAAAAAAAAATATGTCCCCAAGGTGCCTAAACCAAAATCCCCTAATGTGCTTAAAATTAATAAAACTTTTAGTGAAAATAAAAGTGATTTGCATGTTGAATCATCTTAAAGGGTGTCTAAGGTACACATGGCTACAATTGTTGTTTTGGAGGAAATTATTGATTTGGATGCTTCTTCATTTGAAAACACGTGAATCCAGTTTTCTCGGCCTAGCTAAAAGGCGTTAAAGAAAAGCAATTCTATGGAGATAACCCATGCTTTTATTTTTTTGCTTTATTTTTCTCTATTTTATTTGAGTCAGGGGGTTGTATACTTATGTAGAAACTCCTTTGTATCTTTATTTTCATGGTTTATTTGTTCCAAGTGAAGTTTCTAATGAAAGTTGGAGTTGGTTTTGGATTTCTGCGTAGGAATCAGATCTCTGTTGTCCACTGTAAAAAATCTTATAAAATCCAGAAAGATCAGAATGACCTGAAAAAATTTATGCTTATTCCTTAGCTAATTCAGAAACTTTTTTGTTCTTTAAGTTTTTCGATCTGAGCAACATAAGTGCCCCGACAAAAATCGTCTTTATAGACTGTTCTGGTTTTGGTAGATTCTGCCATTTTTCTTGCATTTGCTCTTTTACGATGTCAAATAGATTTCTTTGCTTCGCGAAACATCAGTGGAGGTAGATAATGTTTAAAAGTATCAATAGAACTTGTTACCATACAGAACTCATGATTTTTTTTATTGTTGCACTAACCCTCTAATGCGAATTACTCTTTGAGTGTGGTGTGAAGGAAGTTTTCAAGGGTCAAGAGAAGAGGGTGATATAATGTGATCAAGAAGATTGCAAGGTCAAATATTGGGGATCCCCCCAAGTTTCATCCCATAAAATTCTAAGAAGACTCAAGCATCTAAGTTTGGGGATGCCCAAGGCATCCCCTTCTTCATCAATAATTTATCAGGTCACTTCTAGTGAAACTATATTTTTATTTGGTCACATCATATGAAATTTACTTGGAGCGTATTTTATTTTTTATTTTTTTATTTCTTTTCTTTGCTACAATAATATCATTGGACCTAGAATTCTTTGTTTGGGAGAGAAAGACTCTCCTCTTTTTCATTAGAATACTCGTTATGTTCATATTCTTAGTTTTTCTTCTAGCTGCTGCAAAATTCCTATTTAGCTCCTATTTATATTGCATCTCTTATTCAGAGCTGTTAGTTTTAGTATAGTTATGTCAGTACTCTCATGCTTGCTTTCTGTATCATTTAGAGAGTTTTTGTCAAAACTTATTTCGTATGGCGCTTGTTGGAACTAGAAATTGCTCCGAGTGGTAGAATTTAAAACGATGCAAATAGAAGCTTGTATAGACTGTGGCTAAACTTTTTCATGTCATGATAGATATTATTTTAATTCTAAAGCCTAGTGGTTATTTTTGTAGCATGATTTGTCTCAAATAGCTGAGAGTTTTTAATGTGCCATTGAAAGAATCATGAGTTGTTCTTGTCATATTGAAGCATAAATTTGTGGTGTTCTCCTTTGAATGTTTTATTTGGTTGACTTGGCACATGCTTACACCATGTTTATGACTACAAACCAGTCACTTATAGACTCTATGATCGTTTATTTTTTAAACTTGTAGTACCACTTATGCTTTGATTCGTGATGTCTATGTCTCTATGCATAATTATGGCCATTATTGCTCTCTTGATTTGTCGCTCCCGGTCTTTTGCTAGCCTCCACCTGTACTGAGTATGAGCTCTAATCGTGCATCCAACTCCCAAAAACCAATGTATGCCAAATGTTTCCACCATACCTATCTACATGTGGTATTTAACTTCCACTCCAATGTAAATTGCTAATGTGTTACCTTTAAAAGTATCGAAATTATTACTGTTTTGTGCTCCTGTTTTAGCTCATGAGGACGTAAATAGAGAATCTTTATCTCACTTCTTGATTAGACTTTCACACCCTGTACTAGTTGCTTCATCCGCTTATCCAATTGATAGAAGAGCTGGCAGCGAGGTTCCCAGCCCCAAATTAATACAAAAAAGTATCTTCACTATTTTTGCCCCAGATTTATCAGTTAAATCATAATTGTGTAAAAAAAAAGAGAAACAGGGATGACCTTCTACCCAGATGCGTCCTTCATGGGAGCCGCTCTTGTGAAGTCTAGTCGGCTTGTGATGTACTGTATTTTATGTTTACCATTCGTTAACATAAGCATACACCTCTCTAAAAACATGTTTTCAGTACCTTTGTTTAATAAAATAAAAAAGCTCTAGAACATGAGTGATCCCTGCTTCCCTCTGTGAAGGGCCTTTCTTTTACTTTTATGTTGAGTCTCCATATTCTAACTTTATGCACAGTTGAGAGAGCATAGTTTCCATTCTGAGTTTATGGATTTGTCCCAGAAACATTATTAATTTATTCATGATGTGTTATTACTTGCTCTCAAATTATTTGCTCTAGTCTTCCTCTTAAAATTTGAAGGTGTCCTGGCATTTATGTTTTGCCCCACTCTTAAGTACAAGCAAAATATCAAGTTTATGTTGGTAGCATGTCACCTCATAAATTATTTTGTTTTTATCGTTTTACCTACTCGAGGACGAGTAGAACCAAGCTTGGGGATGCTTGATACGTCTCAAACGTATCTATAATTTATGATGTTCCATGTTGTTTTTATGTTGGTTGCTACATATTTGATATATACTTTATGTCATTTTTATCGATTTCCGGGACTAACCTATTGACAAGATGCCATAAAGCCAGTTTCCTGCTTTCTGCTGTTTTTAGTTTCAGAAAAGTGGTTCTGGAAATTTTCTCGGAATTGGAAAATTTTATGGCGCACGACAATAAATGTGCCATAGAAAAGACGAATTATGTGGCATACAAGACAAGGGTGCGCCACAAAAAATGGGTGGGCCCCGCCCCAATCATTGCCCTCAAACATGTTTGCGGCGCATGTGTATGGGTGCGCCACAGAAATATCATATTCTGTGGCGCATGTGTATTGGTGCGCCATAGAATATGACATTTCTGTGGCGCACTCATACACATGCGTTAGAGAAATGTCCCCTCCCCCCCTCAATTTGTTTTCTATCCACCTCCCCCTCCCCCCCGGATCGCCTTTCTAGTTTTCCCACGGGAGAGTTCCAGATCTAAAAATCATCAAAAAAATAAAATCCTTATAGACGCACGGAGAGTTTAAGGTCTACTTTTTTTTTATCAAATTTTGAAAAATGAATTTTGACATCATATGCAAAAGTAGGTGAAAAAAGTAAAATAAAAAAAAACTAGAGAAAAATTGGAACTTAACCTGTGAGGTTTTTTAGATTCTCTAAATTCCAAAAGGAAAAAATTATTCCAAACATAAGATATTTTCTTACAAAATCAAAAAAAAATCAGTGGCGCACGGGAGGTGGGTGCGCCATAGAATTGTTGGGAGGGATTCGAAATTTGAATCATGCCCGTTCTTTTCTTCTTTCTCCTTCTCTCCTTTCTCTAATTTCACTTCTCCACTTCTCCTCCACTTCTCCACTTATCCTCTCCCCTTCTATCATGTACCCCTACTTCAACTCTACACCCTCCCCTCCTCCTCCACCACCTCCCACGAGCTCCTCCTCCTCTTCCACCTCCACCACCACCTCCGACGAGCTTCTCCTCCTCCACCAACTCCAGCGACATCCTCCTCCACCACCACCTCCGGCGAGGTCCTCCCACTCCACCAACTTCGGTGACCTCCTCCTCCACCACCTCCGGCGACCTTATCTTCCTCCTCCTCCTCCACCACCTCCGGTGACCCCCATTCTCCACCCACCACCGACCAGGACACCTAAGGGCATGGCCACAATTACCATGGCATCCGACGAGCAGAAATTTCGAAATTCCAGCGAAATTGCGGCGGCCAGATCCCCTTTTTTTTAATTCAAAACAAAATTTGTGCCGCACCACTGCCTGATGCGCCACAGAATCTCACATTTATGTGGCGCACAACTATGGTGCGCCACGGAATTTGCATTTCTGTAGCGCATGGCTGGGGTGCGCCATAGGAATTGAATTTTGTGGCGTGGATTCTGTGGCGCACCCCTGCGGTCCCAGGATGCGCCACAGAATTCCAAAATGGTGCGCCACAGATAAGATTTTCTGTACTAGTGAGTCTTAGAATTCTCGAAGGTTCCACAGAGTCCCGAAGAGGACCGGAGATGGGGCACACGGGGGGCACACCATAGGGCAGTGCCCCCGCTGTCCGCGCCAGGGGGTGGTATGGGCCCCTCGGGTGTCCACCGCCATTTCCCTTTCGCCTATTTATTCCGCTGATACGTAAACCCTAAGGATACACCATTTCTCCCCGAGAAATATTCGATGCCGTCGTCATCGTCAACCCGAGATCGAGAGGGTTCCGGAGCTCTCCCCGGCACCCTGGCGGGAGGGAAATTCATCACCGGAGGGGTCTACACCACCATGCCCGCCGCCGAAGTGATGCGAGAGTAGTTCATCCCTGGACTACGGGTCCATAGCAGCAGCCGAAGTGATGGTGATTGTCCTCTCCATTTATTACTCATGTTTAGATCTCATGATCTGCCTCACATGATCGATATCATCTTATTGTAATGCTACATGTTGTTTTTGCTGGGATCCGATGAATGTTGAATGTTATGTCTTCTGATTATCAGTATATCATGTTATCTTTATGCATATTTTATTTATGATCTTGCATGCTCCTCCGTTATTAGTACATTCTCTGGCCAACTAGATGCTAGTTACTCCAAGAGGGAGTATTTATGCTCGATAGTGGGTTCACGCCTGCTTTGCATTTGTGCTCGAGTGAAAGAAACGTGACGGATGGAGGATGTGATGTTTCCATTAGGGAGAAAAAAATGGTGTTTACATTGTTTACATTACACACTTTGCTTATAGTGATTATCCGTTTCTTGCATCTTAATACCAACCATTTGTTCGGATGCTATTTGGAGGGTGGATTATTAGTCATAGATGCAGTTGGACGACGGTCCATGTATCTTGTTGGAATGCCCGCATGAATCACATAGTGATCTTTATGTTATGCATATGCACTATGGTGGATCGTTCATCTCTATCAATTTCCCAGCTCGAATTTGTTCACCACACATGTTATTTATCTTCTATAGAGAGACACCACTAGTGAACTGTGGACCCCGGTCCATTTTCTCATACTGATAATACAACCATTGCACTTACTGTTTTCACACTGCTGCTGCTGTTTTCATATTGTTCGCATACTGTTTTCCGCACCATACCTTTAACCTCTTTGTGTTCAGCAAAACCGGCGTGATTGACAATGTCACTGCTTTATTGGGCAAAGTGGTTTGATTGTGTTGTGTAGGTTCCATGTGGCTGCTGAACCGGTAGTGCGCTCTACCATCTCAACTACATCAACGTTCTGAAGTTTCTCCTTCCCCCTACTAGTCGATTCAACCTTGGTTTCTTTCTGAGGCAAACTTTTTGTTGTGCTCTTCATACCTTCCTCGTGGGTTCTCCCACCGAACGTGTGTTCACACGCATCATCCATTCATAGGTTTATGATGAAAGTTGCATAGGATAGCACTAATCCCCATTTGAATCATATATGCGTGATAAATAGAACATATGACATAGTTCATGGTGAATTAATTTTTCTTGTTGCATATTGGCAAATCCGTGATAGAACATATATAGCAAAATGCATATTCGCAAATTGCATAGAATAGCAAAGTGACATAGTTAATTTACGACATGCATATTGGAAAATTAATTGCATAGGATAGAAAATTGTTCCCATTTGAATTCTATGTGAAAGATCAATTACTATTTTGTAGTGAATTAATTTTCCTTGCTGCATATTCGCAAAATCCGTGATAGAACATATGACATAGTTAATTTAGGACATATTTGCAAATTGCATTGGATAGCAAATTGTTCCCATTTGAATTCTATACGAAAGATCAATAATATATAGTAGTGAATTAATTTTCGTTGTTACAAATTGGCAAACCCATGATAGAACATATGACATATATAGTTAAATTTAGGAGTTTCTTATATATATCACTTCATATAGTTTAGACAAATTACATAGGATTCCCAATTGAATTCTATGTGATACATCAATTTGTATTTAGTACTGAATTAATTTTCCTTGTTGTATATTGGCGTATATATTTAATTAGTAGGTTATTGTTATGATTCTTAATTAACATTTGTTCCATTCTAATTTATTGTTGCAGTAGTGACAAGAAGTGTCCAGCTCTCATGAACTTACTTTGCATTGGCATTCGTTTTGTTAGCGTTGATATAAACAATGACAAGATCAAGATGAAGAAAATCTTCAATATTGAGATACCGGCTGCCTGCCACATTGATATTCAGGACATATTCAGGCTTCAGAATGAGAGGACTTCAATGGTTCATCGGAGAGGGGCTCCAACGTTAGGATCCCAACACAAGATAGGGGGTGCCATAACATGTATGTACAAGTGTGATGTGGGTTTTGGATGACTGACAATGCACTTGAAGGTGTGACCTACTTCACCGGTATCAACTTCTCTCTAGGGAGTATCATGAGGGAAATTTATCTTGAGTTGGGTTATGGATGTCATATTTGGATTTTTCTCATTTTCCTAATCGATTTAGACATATTATTTGTCAAATTTCAATTTACGGAATTGTATATATGAATTATTCAATATTAAATGAAAAAGGTAAATAAGTTAATTATTATTTGCATTTAAGAATATTTTAATTCAAAATATTTTTAATGGTTCATTTATTTTTATTTAAATAATTATTTCGATTCTTAAAATAAATGTGTGACATCATACACTACGGGAAAGCCTATAGACGCCGACGGCCGGACCCCCTCGGCGTAGGGCCTGTCCCCCTCGGCGTAGGTCTACGCCGACGGCCACCCTCGGCGTAGCCCCCTCGGCGTACACCGCTGTCGGCGTAGACAGTTTGGCCGTCGGCGTATAATACGCCCTCGGCGTATAGGTTGGTGGGCCCCACAACGCGTCAGAACGGCGTCCGTTACGCGCCCACGTACGCCGACGGCCAGCCCCTCGGCGTAGGAATCCACGTGGCGGCTACAGAGTGCCCGGTGCTGGGCTACGCCGACGGCATCCCCTCGGCGTAGGGGCACATACGCCGACGGCCCCCCCTCGGCGTAGGGGGGTTAATAATTCAAATTTTTATTTTCAATTTTTTTTTTTGGAATTTTTTCTAAGTTTTTTTATTTCACTTATTTAACCACTTAATCACACTATAGCCACATTTATATTTATCCTTAACCATTTTTATTTTTAATCCAAATTACACGTTTCTACTAACACTTCCCGATCGGTCACCCATCATGAGATTGCTCCAGCCCCAGCACGCTTAACTTCGTAGTTCCTTCCTTGTGAGATACCTAGAAACAACGGATGTGTTGTTGTCAATATTATCCAATCTATCCTGTTAACCTTAACTCTTGGACCATCAATGTCACACTATTTTATTTTGTGAATTCAAACAATTATTGAAGTAAAAAATAATAACTAGTAATAAATATGAATTCAAATAATCTTTAATTTAAATAATAATTAACATTTTTATCTTCTCTATTTAATATTGAAAAAATCATATCTATAAATCCGTAAATCGAAATTTGACAAATAATATGTCTACATCGATTAGAAAAATGAGAGAAATTCAAATATGACGTCCATATAATATTTTCCATCATATAAAATACTATTTTCCATCAAAAATGAGAGAAATTCAAATATTAACCATTTTCCATGTCCGGAGTATAAAAAATGGGGTTTTTTGTGAAGGACCTACCGCAAATATGTTGCAAAACTTGAGAGCTATAATTTTTGAAAATTCTAGACCATGTTATATGTACAAATAACCAATTTGTTTCATATGAAAAGGTTTCCATCCACCTCTTTTGAAGAACAGAAGTTTCTGCCGATTCCGCTGGAAACTGGTCAAATTTGAACTACAGGTACCTCATCGTTTGCTCATGATTTTTGGCAAAAATCATTTTTAGGTACACAAGTACCTATTTCAACATAGATATACCAAGAGTTTCTCAATATTCAACCCCTAGCTATGAACGGTCATGCCCGCCGTCTTGACTTTTTCCTCAAACGGGGTTAGAAAATTCCAAAAAATTCAAAAAAAATCAAAATGATGCGAGACCTTCGCGTGGTGTCATTATATAGGTACTAGTATACACCAAAAATAATAAACTTGGAATACGACAGTTGTGTTGAAAATGTGTTCACAAAAAATAGCTATCTCCTACGAACATTCCTGGGTTTCGGGCCAAATGACGAGTGTTATGGTCATATCCATGGCATAGTTTGTTAAAATGTTCCCATATTACACACAAACATGCATCTTGGAAGCACGAACAATGTTGACGGAGGAAGTTTTCCTTTTCATCGAAGAAAAAAACCATTTTCCATGTCCGGAGTATAAAAAATGGGGTTTTTTGTGAAGGACCTACCGCAAATATGTTGCAAAACTTGAGAGCTATAATTTTTGAAAATTCTAGACCATGTTATATGCACAAATAACCAATTTGTTTCATATGAAAAGGTTTCCATCCACCTCTTTTGAAGAACAGAAGTTTCTGCCGATTCCGCTGGAAACTGGTCAAATTTGAACTACAGGTACCTCATCGTTTGCTCATGATTTTTGGCAAAAATCATTTTTAGGTACACAAGTACCTATTTCAACATAGATATACCAAGAGTTTCTCAATATTCAACCCCTAGCTACGAACGGTCATGCCCGCCGTCTTGACTTTTTCCTCAAACGGGGTTAGAAAATTCCAAAAAATTCAAAAAAAATCAAAATGATGCGAGACCTTCGCGTGGTGTCATTATATAGGTACTAGTATACACCAAAAATAATAAACTTGGAATACGACAGTTGTGTTGAAAATGTGTTCACAAAAAATAGCTATCTCCTACGAACATTCCTGGGTTTCGGGCCAAATGACGAGTGTTATGGTCATATCCATGGCATAGTTTGTTAAAATGTTCCCATATTACACACAAACATGCATCTTGGAAGCACGAACAATGTTGACGGAGGAAGTTTTCCTTTTCATCGAAGAAAAAAAACCATTTTCCATGTCCGGAGTGTAAAAAATGGGGTTTTTTGTGAAGGACCTACCGCAAATATGTTGCAAAACTTGAGAGCTATAATTTTTGAAAATTCTAGACCATGTTATATGCACAAATAACCAATTTGTTTCATATGAAAAGGTTTCCATCCACCTCTTTTGAAGAATAGAAGTTTCTGCCGATTCCGCTGGAAACTGGTCAAATTTGAACTACAGGTACCTCATCGTTTGCTCATGATTTTTGGCAAAAATCATTTTTAGGTACACAAGTACCTATTTCAACATAGATATACCAAGAGTTTCTCAATATTCAACCCCTAGCTACGAACGGTCATGCCCGCCGTCTTGACTTTTTCCTCAAACGGGGTTAGAAAATTCCAAAAAATTCAAAAAAAATCAAAATGATGCGAGACCTTCGCGTGGTGTCATTATATAGGTACTAGTATACACCAAAAATAATAAACTTGGAATACGACAGTTGTGTTGAAAATGTGTTCACAAAAAATAGCTATCTCCTACGAACATTCCTGGGTTTCGGGCCAAATGACGAGTGTTATGGTCATATCCATGGCATAGTTTGTTAAAATGTTCCCATATTACACACAAACATGCATCTTGGAAGCACGAACAATGTTGACGGAGGAAGTTTTCCTTTTCATCGAAGAAAAAAACCATTTTCCATGTCCGGAGTGTAAAAAATGGGGTTTTTTGTGAAGGACCTACCGCAAATATGTTGCAAAACTTGAGAGCTATAATTTTTGAAAATTCTAGACCATGTTATATGCACAAATAACCAATTTGTTTCATATGAAAAGGTTTCCATCCACCTCTTTTGAAGAATAGAAGTTTCTGCCGATTCCGCTGGAAACTGGTCAAATTTGAACTACAGGTACCTCATCGTTTGCTCATGATTTTTGGCAAAAATCATTTTTAGGTACACAAGTACCTATTTCAACATAGATATACCAAGAGTTTCTCAATATTCAACCCCTAGCTACGAACGGTCATGCCCGCCGTCTTGACTTTTTCCTCAAACGGGGTTAGAAAATTCCAAAAAATTCAAAAAAAATCAAAATGATGCGAGACCTTCGCGTGGTGTCATTATATAGGTACTAGTATACACCAAAAATAATAAACTTGGAATACGACAGTTGTGTTGAAAATGTGTTCACAAAAAATAGCTATCTCCTACGAACATTCCTGGGTTTCGGGCCAAATGACGAGTGTTATGGTCATATCCATGGCATAGTTTGTTAAAATGTTCCCATATTACACACAAACATGCATCTTGGAAGCACGAACAATGTTGACGGAGGAAGTTTTCCTTTTCATCGAAGAAAAAAACCATTTTCCATGTCCGGAGTGTAAAAAATGGGGTTTTTTGTGAAGGACCTACCGCAAATATGTTGCAAAACTTGAGAGCTATAATTTTTGAAAATTCTAGACCATGTTATATGCACAAATAACCAATTTGTTTCATATGAAAAGGTTTCCATCCACCTCTTTTGAAGAATAGAAGTTTCTGCCGATTCCGCTGGAAACTGGTCAAATTTGAACTACAGGTAGCTCATCGTTTGCTCATGATTTTTGGCAAAAATCATTTTTAGGTACACAAGTACCTATTTCAACATAGATATACCAAGAGTTTCTCAATATTCAACCCCTAGCTACGAACGGTCATGCCCGCCGTCTTGACTTTTTCCTCAAACGGGGTTAGAAAATTCCAAAAAATTCAAAAAAAATCAAAATGATGCGAGACCTTCGCGTGGTGTCATTATATAGGTACTAGTATACACCAAAAATAATAAACTTGGAATACGACAGTTGTGTTGAAAATGTGTTCACAAAAAATAGCTATCTCCTACGAACATTCCTGGGTTTCGGGCCAAATGACGAGTGTTATGGTCATATCCATGGCATAGTTTGTTAAAATGTTCCCATATTACACACAAACATGCATCTTGGAAGCACGAACAATGTTGACGGAGGAAGTTTTCCTTTTCATCGAAGAAAAAAACCATTTTCCATGTCCGGAGTGTAAAAAATGGGGTTTTTTGTGAAGGACCTACCGCAAATATGTTGCAAAACTTGAGAGCTATAATTTTTGAAAATTCTAGACCATGTTATATGCACAAATAACCAATTTGTTTCATATGAAAAGGTTTCCATCCACCTCTTTTGAAGAATAGAAGTTTCTGCCGATTCCGCTGGAAACTGGTCAAATTTGAACTACAGGTAGCTCATCGTTTGCTCATGATTTTTGGCAAAAATCATTTTTAGGTACACAAGTACCTATTTCAACATAGATATACCAAGAGTTTCTCAATATTCAACCCCTAGCTACGAACGGTCATGCCCGCCGTCTTGACTTTTTCCTCAAACGGGGTTAGAAAATTCCAAAAAATTCAAAAAAAAATCAAAATGATGCGAGACCTTCGCGTGGTGTCATTATATAGGTACTAGTATAAACCAAAAATAATAAACTTGGAATACGACAGTTGTGTTGAAAATGTGTTCACAAAAAATAGCTATCTCCTACGAACATTCCTGGGTTTCGGGCCAAATGACGAGTGTTATGGTCATATCCATGGCATAGTTTGTTAAAATGTTCCCATATTACACACAAACATGCATCTTGGAAGCACGAACAATGTTGACGGAGGAAGTTTTCCTTTTCATCGAAGAAAAAAAACCATTTTCCATGTCCGGAGTGTAAAAAATGGGGTTTTTTGTGAAGGACCTACCGCAAATATGTTGCAAAACTTGAGAGCTATAATTTTTGAAAATTCTAGACCATGTTATATGCACAAATAACCAATTTGTTTCATATGAAAAGGTTTCCATCCACCTCTTTTGAAGAACAGAAGTTTCTGCCGATTCCGCTGGAAACTGGTCAAATTTGAACTACAGGTAGCTCATCGTTTGCTCATGATTTTTGGCAAAAATCATTTTTAGGTACACAAGTACCTATTTCATCATAGATATACCAAGAGTTTCTCAATATTACTCTATCTTCACGACTATTTGTTGTTGTTGCGATGAGTATGTTGATAATAAGTCGATGACACAATCATATTAACTTGCAGTAAAAAAAATTATGAGAAAAGTGATTCCTGAACAGAATATCAGAGAGCATTGACTTGCAAGAATATTGCGATGAGTATAGATTTTTTTTTAAAAAAAACAAACACGCGTGTGTACAGAACACGCAACGCGCAGGGAGAAAAAAAAAACGAACTACCTAAGCCGACGGCTTGCCGTCGGCGTAGGTATTGAATTTTTTTTTTTCAAAAACACGCAACGCGTGTATACACAGCACGCAACGCGCGGAGAGGAAAAAAAAACTTTATCCTACGCCGACGGCAACCCCTCGGGGTAGCCCATCACGTAACGGGCCTCGTCCGGATGGCGTAACGGCGTCACCTACGCCGAGGGGCATCACCTACGCCGAGGGCCACCGTCGGCGTAGCTTCTATACGCCGAGGGGCGAACTTACGCCGACGGGCACGCGCGCGCCGATCCTGTCGACCACCCTACGCCGAGGGGGCCGACCTTTGGCCGTCGGCGTAGTGGGGGGCCGTCGGCGTATTCTCTGTTTCCCGTAGTGATAGTCCATGGGAGCATGTAGAACGAGCAACGCGTATCTACAACAGAGCCTGGCTACAACAGATGGTGAAAATGTGACAAAGCCGCGCTGTGGACCGTGGTGCTCGGCCTTGCTTCCAAGGAGCGGTTGCAACAGTGGCTTGCGGCGTGGGTTTGCAACGCGTGGCCGAGAAAAAAAAAATCCCGAAAGAGAGAAGGCGCACGCGGATGTCAGAATGAGCAAACGCTTCTCCGCGGGAGCATGTAGAACGAGCAACGCGTATCTACAACAGAGACTGGCTGCTACGCATACACTGTTCATTTTTGCTCATCAGCCACGTGCCAACCCATTTTAATTTTTTTAGTGCATAATTTTCAAATCGGACGTCCAAATCAAAATCGGTTTTCACAACCATGTTCATGGCGGCGAGATGTTTAAAACTAGATCCAACAAGAATATGTTTTTATAATTATTAAAAAAAAGCAACCATGTATTATAAACTTGCTTTTCTATTACAAATGCAAGTTTAAGACTAGACCTTGTTTTTGATCCAGGAGGTTGCTTTTTAGAATAGCAACTATGTATGCCAGCCCACACATCACCCACATGCAAACCTATTAAAAAAAATGCATAACTTTTCAATCAAACATCCAAATTAAATTTTTTTTATCGAGTAGTGTTCGCGAATATATGTCCAAATCTAAATCCCACATGAGCACGTTCTGATAATTATTTTTCAAAAGCGACTTTGTATTACAAACTAGATTTTCTATGGCATAAGCAAGTGTAAGGTCAGAACTTGCTTTTCCATTCAAGATGTTGGTTTTCAAAATCATAAATATCTAGTTGATAGAAAACTTTTTTGTTTTGCAAGAACAAACATGATTTTCTCACATAATACGGACAAGTTGGTGATGGCGTGGATTTAAAACTAGCCCCCCTCATCCTTGGATGGTTTTCGTGTTTTGCGCTAGAAAAGCAAGTCTATAGTACAAACTTCTTTTTATGTGACGGTTTATATTACAAAGTTGACTTTGTATAGAAAAAACAAGTTTATACTATAAATTTGTGGTTGGAAAAGCAAGTTTATAGTACGAAGTTTATTTTCGAAAGGCAGTTTAAATTATGAAGTTGCTTTTCGAAAAGGAATTTAGAGTACAAAGTTGCTTTTTGTATTGGAAAAGCAAATTTATAATACAAAGTTACTTTTTTAAAATAATCGTCGAAACATATTCTTAGGGGATCTCGTTCGGAAGAACTCGGCGTAACCGTGAAAACGGAATTTTATTTCGACAATCGGAGAAAAAGTTGTGCATTTTTTATTTTTCAAGTAGTTTGTATGTGCATGTGGATGTTTATGTGAACCGGGTATGTGTGATAGGGGATCGTCCCGGATGCGGTCCCCGACATGAATTACGTTTTTGGGCTGGTTCTTTCACGCGCGGAGGATATCTACCATCCGTATTAGGCGTCTGCGCTCCCCGGTACCGTCCAAAAAGAATTGTGGCGTAGTAGTAGTATTTACCTTAGATAGTAATAATAAAAAAAACGTGGCCAACTTGTAGCTCAAGTCACAGACCCACGCCCCAAATCGTTCCATAACCAGCCAGTTTTGTTGTAACCTAGCAGCGATTTTAGTCGCCTTAACTTGGAGCCCTAGCTTCGCCGCCTGAAACCGACCAAACGAGAGGAATTGTCAGATCGATGACGAGGACAGTACTGGACAACGTCGCAGACGGGTGCATCGTCTTCGTGGTCGGCGCCGTTGCCGGCTCCGTCTTCTACTTCGTCAAGGGAACTTTGCGCAGCTCCTCCAGGGGCTGCCGCCTCGCCGGCGGTGTCCAGACGGTGATCACCAACGGGCCCTGTGTCCGTCGCTGGGCGGCCTGGTCCGGCGTCCTTTTCACCATCGCCGACGGCATATATGAGACGTGCCACGTCGGAGCCCCCTTGAACATAGCCGTCGCCGGGGGCGCCGCCAACACGCTCTTCTCCATGCATCGGGGGAGGGACGCGGCCGTCCGCTCAGGGCTCAAGGGTGCGGCCTACAGCGGGATCGCGGCGACTGCCATCTGCGGCATCGTGTGCATCCTCGACTCGCGCAAAAGCTAGTTTGTTTGCTTGCTTCCCCTGTTAAACTTATTAAATTAGACCTGTAGTTATATGTCATCTTACGATATTCTCGCTGCACTGCACTATGGATATATGTAATTATCTATATACATGAAGCGGTTTTCCGTTTAGTTATCTCCCCAGGGAAGATCAAGCTGCAAATCTGATAACAGAGTACTTCGGCATTGACTAAATCAGTTCCAGCCAGAAAAGAACGTCTTTACGCTAGCGAACACGCATTAGCCAGTGGAAGCCACATCCCCTGCCCCAAGAGATACTGCCACTACGTACCGATCCGCACTTGGCATAATTGTTTTAGTGTTTTCTTTCCTTTGGAACAAGGTTAGGATCCAGAAGCACCCAGCTTCTAAATTCCGTCGGTGCGAACACAAATTACAGCAAGGTTCCAAAACGTACAGAAATTTCAATACATCAACACATAATTAAGACCCCGCAGAATAACCGAAAAACGCAACCCGAGTCCCTAGGGTCTTTCCTTCCACCGCATCCTATACACGACTCAAAGCCTAGTCCTGCGATGACGACACCGGGGATGTACCACTTGGGTCGTCGCCTTTCTAATTAAGGATGACAATTTTAACCGTGGGTATGGATATTTGCGGGTATTCGACCCGTATGGAGGGCAGGATATGGGTACCCTTTTACACCCATGGGTAGTACCGTACTCTACCTGTCATGTCATGGGTAGGTCATAGGTATCATGTTGTACCCGTAGGTATACCCATAGGCTACCCATTTATACTGACATGCGGGGCCAAAGATCCTCCGCGATAGCCAGCGGTCTGAAGGAACAACAACCAATCTTTGGCATCACTCTTTGACTAGAAGAAGCAGTGGCAAGAAGTCAGGCGTCGTCGAATATTTAACGCTGAAGTACTTTCGAAGACGACAACCGTCAATAAACGTCATGTTGAATGAAACGAAAACAAAGTACCGTCCTCGTCGCGCACACCCTTTGTGACCGAAAAGGAAGAAGAGGAAGGTGTTAGAGCATCTTGAGTCCCCCCCCAAGCACGCCCCCACGGCCTCTTCCCGTGACGTGGGGATGATTTCTGGACCTATCGGGTGAGCCTACCCGGTTCAAGACCCAAGACCTATGCCCAAAGACAGGTGATATCTCGCGGTTCTAGAAGGCCCAACAGAAGCCCACCCGCAAGACTTGCGGATCAAGAAAAGAACTCCTATACGTAATCTAGTAGGACTCATGTAACCCTCTCATGGCTGCATATATAAAGCCAGGAGGGAGGAGGCTGCATATATAAAGCCAGGAGGGAGGAGAGAACAAAGGGGATCCAATCTGGGGATCCAATCTAGAGAGAGGAAGATACAAACCACAACTAGACGAGGCAATACACGTGATACCCCGTACGCCTCACCATGGCATCGCCATTATAAACAGCTCGACTATTTCGCCATAATACAGATCGGACAATCAGGAGTAAGGGTTTTTACCTCTATGAGGTCCCCGAACCTGGGTAAATCTTTCTCCTTGTTAGCCGTCGAGGTCACCAGCGCGTATATCGTTCCTATACTCGAAACCCTACCGGATCATCCGAGGGATTTGTTGATACGACTTTTCGACAATTGGCGCCGTCTGTGGGAACGACACGTGCTGGATCTATGGTCGCGCCGGCCTCATCTACATCAAGCTTCGGGTCCTATACCCCATGGATTCGATCTATAGGGTCCTTCAACTTCATCGAGCACTCACCGGCATCACGCACGGCCTTCATCGTCTATATCGACATCGTTCTTCACGCGGAGGTTTCAGGACAGTAGTAACGTACATATTGCTGACGTCATCAATGTCGGCTGAAACTCATCTAGAAAATTCCTTTGGTGGAAATATGTGAAATTCAATTATCTATCAGCTCCAAAAAGAATCGGCGAATTCTGACAGTTAGATCTCCGTGGATGACCCGAACAAAGAAGGCCTGTCAGAATCTGACGGAACTCCGCGCGACTTTGGGAAAACAATTCTCACAGTCGACTCGGACATCAATTCGAACATAACACCGTTGAAAAGCTGAGAAATACAATCCCGCACCACTCCGTGTTTTTTGAGCCAATTCCAACGGTTAGATTTCCGTCAGCGGCTCGCACACTGCGACACATTTTGGATCTCTGCGAGTTCGCGAATTCGAACCGTAGACCCGGATCATATTTGGTCACTTTGCGAGTCGACACAAAGACCAAGCAACGTCAACAAAACATGGCGACTCGCCATACTAGTGCCCGGGGGCTCGACATCAACATTGTCCTCCTGTGTACACACAACAAATCCCCGCGACTTCGCCGCGTCGAGTCCTTCGAGCAAATAACGCGACTCCGCCGCGTCGACCCGGTCCGCCGCGTCGAGTCCTTCGGACAAACATTGCGACTCCGCCGCGTCGACTCGGTCCGCCGCGTCGAGTCCTTCGGACAAACATCACGACTCCGCCGCGTCGACTCGGTCCGCTGCGTCGAGTCCTTCGGGAAGCATCGCGACTACGCTGCGTCGACTCGGTCCGCCACGTCGAGTCCTTCGGACAAGCATCGTGACTCCGCCGCGTCGACTTGGTCCGCCGCGTTGAGTCCTTTGGAAAAACTTCGTGACTCCGCCGCGCTGACTCAGTCCGCTGCGTCGAGTCCTTCGGGAAGCATGGCGACTCCGCCGCGTCGACTCGGTCCGCCTCGTCGGGTCCTTCCGTAAAACATCGCGACTCCGCCGCACAACTCCGCTACATCGAATGTTCTCGACTAAACGTCTCGGGGGCTGTCCTTCGCCGCAGCCACACTTGTTGCTCGGGGGCTGCGCTGCAAAGTAGACGCACTCAAGAATTCGCCGCAGCCGTATTCGACATTCGGGGGCTAAGGCGCGAAACAGCCGCAGTCGACACACGAGTCCGGTTCATCGATTCCGTCACTCGGCACCGCCTCGTCGACTACGGCAGTGTCATACAAATCGACTTATTTACCTTTTATATGTGTTTCTAATCTGCTGTGAAGCTACACCTGACACTCGGGGGCTGCGTCTCGTAAACTACATGTATACTTGACACCCGTCATTCTGCGCGTTACACTACCACATTTACACGCTACAATCCGAGTAGCTGATACTGCCTGACGTCGACCCTTGACTCCGACCCGGTTTGTAGCAGCAACTGACAGGTCGGCAAGGAGCATAGACAATGGTTGTCAGACTAACGAAAGGGCACAACATACGATGCAAAAGTGTCGCGTAGGGTCAAATCATTGCCTACCAACGGGCCATACTCGACTGTGCGAGTCGATAAATTGTTGGTTCAGAACCAAGATTAACCCGAGCAACAATTTGTTCCGTACATTTTGCTATACACTGCACAAATTTTACATTTTTTTACCACATCTGATAATATGGCTGCAACTGCAACGCAGGAACCACAACGTCGATACATCCTCCGTTCGGAGTCGACACATATCCTCCGCTCGGAGTCGACGCAATCCTTGGAGTCGACAGTCGACACATATCCTCCGCTCGGAGTCGACAGTCGACACAATCCTCGCTCGGAGTCGACACATATCCTCCGCTCGGAGTCGAGAGTTGACACAGATTCTCCGCTCGGAGTCGACACATACCCTCCTCCGGGAGTCGACTTATTCTCTCCTCCGCGAGCCAACAGAAGACAAGCACAAGGGGTTAGCTTCAGAACAACTTGAGCCTATGCCCGACTCTGCGAGTCGAGCATAGCCTCGGGGGCTACTCCCATCGGGAGTACTGCCGTGCACCCGATAAATAGAAGAAGCAATGTTGGAAAATCTTTGAGTCTATGCCCGATTACAAATAATCGCACATAGACTCAGGGGGCTACTCCCATCGGGAGTGCTGGTCGCGCAACGGACGAGCGCTACACGCTCACTCGACGTACTACTGCGTCGGAAGCATCTAACACGCTGGCCTGTGTATCTGAGGAGCTCTGTCAGATTTCTTCGGTCAGGTCCTTATTGTGGTCGTACAAACCGCATATTAACTCGGATGAGAAAAGCAAAACATCAAACTTGTCCGCCTTAACGAGACGCATAACGGCAACACGGGCCAATTCACGAAATTAGAACATCTTGAAGACTTTTTGGGTCCATCTTGTTGTGTGGACTAGGTGGCTGGGCGTCCGCGTCAACTACAAGACTTCCACGTCGTCGTGCGACTCCGCCACGTCCGCGTCAACTATACTACTTCCATGTCGAATCCGTCCGCCGTGTTGAGTACACCTCCACCGCGTCGACGCCATCCGCCTCGTCGACTACATGACTTCCTGTAACACCTGGGGTGTTACCCTAAATAGGAAGTTGTTTGTTTTCTTTTGCTTGCATCACATGCATCACATGAGCATTGCATTCTGTTTTCAAAACAACTCAAAATTCAAACCACTTTAAACTTTCACACATGTCCAAATTTTCCAATTCAAAAATTGCCAACAAAGCATCTCAAATTGTTCTCAATAGTTGAAGTTATTTAAATTGCTTACTCACTAAAAATTCCTTTTTATCAAACACCCTAATGGCAAATTAAAATTCAAATCCAACCAATCATAATGGGCATGATCCAATTGTGGTTCAAACACTAAATTTTTGCAAACAATTATAATTCAATACCTGTTCTCATAATTTTTGGGTTCATTGAATAAAAATTGTTTAAAAAAATCAACTCCTTGTGAATACTAATGACAATTCAAATACCAACTTAAAACTCCAATTAATAATTCAAATTTTTTTTTTTTTTGGACTTAATGTGCACAATTGCTTTCACTCATTGTTTTGCAACTTAATAAAATTTAATTATCAAATAAAAACCCCAAAGTCTATTTGGAAAATTCAACTAAAAACTTTAAATCAAATTAAAATTTCAAACGTGTGAAATAATGTTAACATTTGCTTTAATTTTCACTTTTGAAAATTAACACAAATAATGCATAAAAGAAAAACCCCAAACCCTAATTTCTATCTCTCTCTCCCTTTCAACCTTTACAAAAAAAAAGAGAAAAGAAAAAAAAATCCCAAAAGGAGAGAGGCAGCCCACCCATCTCTTTTTCCCCCAGCCCACCTTTCCTTCTAGCCCATACCCCTTCAGGTTGTCGTCTTCCTCCTGCGATCGTCATCACTGTACGAATGCAGCCATCGTTGGCCACGTTCACAGTGGATGCGATGGACGGCCTCCCTGGCCCCCCTCTCTTCCTATATCCATGTCCGGTGGGTAGCCCTAACTCCCCTCTCATATCCCTTCCACAACGCCGCCACCCATCTCTCCCTCCTCGCTGCAACATCTCCGTGCCAACCCGCGCGCTCTAGGGCCCCGAGAGTGGCCGCCGTCGTCGTCCCCACGTGTACACGCCGTTCCAAGGCCAGCCACCGTGTCCAGGGGGTGCGCCGTCGTCGACTACACCCTGGAGACGCAAGGGCTCGAGGTGAGGCGCCAAGGAGCGTCGCCATCAAGCTCGTCGACCTCGACGCTCTCTGACCGCGGGAGCACTCCGATCTGTCGCCGTCCACGTCTTTTTCCCGGCCCGTCGGTGATCCTCGAGTCGAGCCACCAACGGGAATGGAACGCCGTCGGTCTCTGCATCGTTTACGCGGGAGTTGACGAGCGGGAGCTCGCCCAAGTGATCGCCTTTCTTCCTCGCCGTCCGCTACCTCGACAGCGTCCACGTCGCCGCAACCCGTTTCTGCTTCCGCTGCTCCCGACGTCGAGCACCCCGGTGAGCGCCACCCCGTATCCCTCCTTCCTCTCTCCCTCCCACTCCTATCTGTCGCCTCCACGCCACACGCACAAGCACAGCAGATCACCGGCCACCGCGAGCAGTCACTGACCGGCGGCCGTCTGCGTTTCGTCAGGCAATTCAGTTGACTGAATTTGTTCTCAGGTTCGGTTACAGCGTAGCTGCATCTTATCCTTCCCCGTACCCCCCTACTGACAAGCCACGAGTTACCACCGCAGTGGCAACGCCCCTTCTGCGCGCAGCGAGGCGACCTGGGTTCGAATCCCCGATCGGGCAAAACGCCCAAACTTTTTACTCCGCTGCACCGCGCCCAGGCCCCACCCGTCATACACCCCCCACAGCCCTGTCAGCTGCCACCCACGCACAGTCAGCGCCACCCTGGCGTGGCCCCACTGGTCAGCCAGTGCGAGTAGCCAAGCCACGGTGCAAATAAGTCAGTCCCTGTTTTCCTTTTTTTCCAGAAATGTTTAATAACCCTAAAAATCCAGATAGCTATAACTTTTAATTTATAAATCCAACTAATGCAAACTTTATATGTATTCCACTCCAAATTTGCTGTACTTTCTAAATATGCAGTATGTGCACTGTTTTGAACATTCCAAATCAATTCAAAAATTCAAATTCAAATAACTCTTATGAATTTGACTAAATCCATAACAAATTCAAATATATTTCAAATGGCCCATATAAAATATGTTTTCCAGCCAAAATTTCATGCTCTTTCCAAATATAACATTTGTTTTCTGTTTTGAATAATTTAAATAGCTGAAAACAACTGTTTCTTATTTAATGCAATTTAAATTGCTAAATTCATAACAAATTCAATATTAATCAAATAACACAAATAAAATATGTTTTCAAACCAGAAAAACATAACCTTTTCAAATATGAATTTGAATTTATGTTTTGAACAAATAAAATTCAAATAATATTCACACTTGAATTAAATTCAAATAAAACTTGTTTAATCTTGTTTAATTCATAATTAAATCATTGTAATTCCTTTTTCAATATTTGAAACATGTAATCCACCTAAAATTTGGTGTTCTATCCAAATATGAACTTTGTTATCTGTTTTGAACAATTTAACTTGATGAAAACAACAAATGCTTGTGTGACACCTTTAAGTAACCAAAATTCCCAAAACTTAATAAGTGAATTTCAAAATGGGTAAACCTTATTTCCAATTGGTTCTATTGTTGTTATTTTTCTATTTTCCTCATCCATGCATCATGCTAATCCACTTTCATATGATGATTAGTTGTAAAACAATTGTTTCAACCATAATTCATGGGCTTTCCATATGTAATCCAAATTGCATATGGGTCCATTTAAATCTGTTTATCATGTCCACTAGTTTATTTCTATGCATCCATTAAATTGTCATGCATCCATATCTTGATCATGCTGGATCTTTTGCCGTAGTAGTAATTGTTTCATCCGGTGTTTGTTCGAGGTTCGTTGCTTCTTCCCGGATAGGACGTTGAGATGATGTGAGCAACGACAAGTTCTGTGGATGTACCTCTACTTGCTGGATCTCAGGCAAGTATACTCACTTGCTGCCAAATGGCTGCCTTTCCTCACTTGTTACCGATTCTTTCTGTTGTTCTTATTCTAGCCTTGATACGATGCTTGTGTCTCGATCCTATTATATGTTTACCTTGCAGCCATGATATAGCCTTTCCTTCCACTACCTATTAACTGTTGTTTGTTTACCCTGTTGGCCTTCGTGTCGTAGTTGCATGCTTAGTGTTGTTTGCGCTCAAGTTATGTTGTCCGTATTACCACCTGTTTAGTTTGATAGTTGGGTTTCAATTCAATCAACAACATGTTAATGTTTTGGGTAATAATAATTTGATGATAAGGCACCGGCAGGAGGCTCTGCGTGGTTTTGAAGCCTGCTAGTGTCGACCCTAATTAGGAAAAGGGTCTTGTCTACTGATCCATGATGAGCGTACTAACCGCATGTGGGAAGCGAGTATGGGCGCCCCCCCTCAATTTGATTCGATTCGCATCTCGTCCAAATCGCCACACTTAGTTCGGGCTTTCCATTTGATGCATGCATGTGCAGGTGCGAACCCTTGGCGCCAGCGTGGAACTTTGGTAGTCGGCATTTAGGGCGGCGTGGTCTTAGAGTGCTATGAGGGTCCCCTTTTCTTCGTGGGGCTCGATTAGCCGCGCACGCACAGCATGTGGTTCTTTGGGCTTGATGCGAAGAAGAGTTGAGTTGTGTTGAGTGCCTCGCTTGGTGGGTTAGCTCCCCGCCTGGCGGGTCATTCTTACGTGTACGGCCAAATTGGTGCATCCCTGCAGGGTTAAATCTTCTCGAGAAGCCGTGTTTTCCGCGGTTATGGTTGACTTGGTGAAAGTACTGGCTAACAAGTACTCAGAACAACTTACACCTAACTAATGATAACTTGACTAGTAATAGTCTTATTGACACAACAATTTGATCCATCCTTAATCCAACAGTGTGAGTTATCCTTGGGTTGCTTCCTTAGTAGGGGGTAACATTGGATGGGTTTGTTTGGTGAGTAGTTGTAGTTGGTTACGATACGCTATCTTATCCCCCTCTTTTAGCCGGATGTTGTAGCGAGTCTCTGTAGTTGGTTAGTGCAGCCCGCTGCCGCTTATTTGCAATAATCCCTTTCTTTCCGTTGAACCCAAAGTATTTGTATCTTGTGATGACTGGCTACGCCGGTATCGTGTGAGTATGGTTTATCCACTTGCCAGTACTTAACCGTACTGACCCACGAATCTTTTTCGTGGCTGCATATTCAATATTGCAGTCAACAGGTTTGAAGTCTGACGACGTTAGCTTGGGAATCCCTCCGGCTTGGCCTGGGAAGGGATTGGACGCTCTCGGTTATCTTCAGGACTCTTAGTCCAATTTGTATCTTGTCCGTAGACGGACGCTATGTTGTTTCTTCCGCTGTTATCTGGATCTTTGTATTGTATCTGTTGTATCCCTGACTCGTTTGAGTCATTTTGTATATATCTTTTCTATTGTTGTTGTGGATTATTCGTGAACTGTTGTAATGTTATCACAAGTGGCAACCTGGAATCGGTTATTATGTGGATTTTGGCGGGAATGCTGAAATCTGCATAGTGCCCGATCTCGGGGCGTCACAAATGGTATCAGAGCCTTGGTTCCGATTCCCGAGATTGTTTCGATACGAATGGTTATCGAAGCAACGGGTCCGCAAAGCCTGTAGGTTAACCTCGCTAACGATCGTTGTTTCTAGAGTGTCAAAAACTATTTCTGCTAAACTATTTTGGAAAACATCTCAATAGGATTCTCGTTTTCTCCTTATCCCTATTCTATTTCCCCTCCCATCTTATTTGTTTTGGAGTCTCCTCCCTTGTCTATCTTTCAAAGTGTTAGGATCCTACGTGGGTGGACGTTTTCTGAGCCTTTAACCTAATAGGTTCGATCATCGGAAGATTCCTGGTGGAAGAACATTGTCGTCACTCCGAGCAAGAATCTCTTGTTAGTGGTGTCGAGGAGATCAGCTGGAAGCACGAAGAATCGATAGTCGAACTTCTTTCCCCTCCCGGGTTAGCAGGTGGATTGCGAGGGCGCAATCCCTTGTTAGTGGTGTCGTCTGTAACACCTGGGGTGTTACCCTAAATAGGAAGTTGTTTGTTTTCTTTTGCTTGCATCACATGCATCACATGAGCATTGCATTCTGTTTTCAAAACAACTCAAAATTCAAACCACTTTAAACTTTCACACATGTCCAAATTTTCCAATTCAAAAATTGCCAACAAAGCATCTCAAATTGTTCTCAATAGTTGAAGTTATTTAAATTGCTTACTCACTAAAAATTCCTTTTTATCAAACACCCTAATGGCAAATTAAAATTCAAATCCAACCAATCATAATGGGCATGATCCAATTGTGGTTCAAACACTAAATTTTTGCAAACAATTATAATTCAATACCTGTTTTCATAATTGTTGGGTTCATTGAATAAAAATTGTTTAAAAAAATCAACTCCTTATGAATACTAATGACAATTCAAATACCAACTTAAAACTCCAATTAATAATTCAATTTTTTTTTGGACTTAATGTGCACAATTGCTTTCACTCATTGTTTTGCAACTTAATAAAATTTAATTATCAAATAAAAACCCCAAACTCTATTTGGAAAATTCAACTAAAAACTTTAAATCAAATTAAAATTTCAAACTTGTGAAATAATGTTAACATTTGCTTTAATTTTCTGTTTTGAAAATTAACACAAATAATGCATAAAAGAAAAACCCCAAACCCTAATTTCTATTTCTCTCTCCCTTTCAACCTTTACAAAAAAAAAGAAGAGAAAAGACAAAAAAATCCCAAAAGGAGAGAGGCAGCCCACCCATCTCTTTTTCCCCCAGCCCACCTTCCCTTCTGGCCCATACCCCTTCAGGTTGTCGTCTTCCTCCTGCGATCGTCATCACTGTACGAACGTAGCCATCGTTGGCCACGTTCACAGTGGATGCGATGGACGGCCTCCCTGGCCCCCCTCTCTTCCTATATCCATGTCCGGTGGGTAGCCCTAACTCCCCTCTCATATCCCTTCCACAGCGCCGCCACCCATCTCTCCCTCCTCGCTGCAACATCTCCGTTCCAACCCGCGCGCTCTAGGGCCCCGAGAGTGGCCGCCGTCGTCATCCCCACGTGTACACGCCGTTCCAAGGCCAGCCACCGTGTCCAGGGGGTGCGCCGTCGTCGACTACACCCTGGAGACACAAGGGCTCGAGGTGAGGCGCCAAGGAGCGTCGCCATCAAGCTCGTCCAAGTGGAACGCCGTCGAGTCGAGCCACCAACGGGAATGGAACGCCGTCGGTCTCTGCATCGTTTACGCGGGAGTTGACGAGCGGGAGCTCGCCCAAGTGATCGCCTTTCTTCCTCGCCGTCCGCTACCTCGACAGCGTCCTCGTCGCCGCAACCCGTTTCTGCTTCCGCTGCTCCCGACGTCGAGCACCCCGGTGAGCGCCACCCCGTATCCCTCCTTCCTCTCTCCCTCCCACTCCTATCTGTCGCCTCCATGCCACACGCACAAGCGCAACAGATCACTGGCCACCGCGAGCAGTCACTGACCGGCGGCCGTCTGCGTTTCGTCAGGCAATTCAGCTTACTGAATTTGTTCTCAGGTTCAGTTACAGCGTAGCTGCATCTTATCCTTCCCCGTACCCCCCTACTGACAAGCCACGAGTTACCACCGCAGTGGCAACGCCCCTTCTGCGCGCAGCGAGGCGACCTGGGTTCGAATCCCCGATCGGGCAAAACGCCCAAACTTTTTACTCCGCTGCACCGCGCCCAGGCGCCACCCGTCATACACCCCCACAGCCCCGTCAGCTGCCACCCACGCACAGTCAGCGCCACCCTGGCGTGGCCCCACTGGTCAGCCAGTGCGAGTAGCCAAGCCACGGTGCAAATAAGTCAGTCCCTGTTTTCCTTTTTTTCCAGACATGTTTAATAACCCTAAAAATTCAAATAGCTATAACTTTTAATTTATAAATCCAACTAATGCAAACTTTATATGTATTCCACTCCAAATTTGCTGTACTTTCTAAATATGCAGTATGTGCACTGTTTTGAACATTCCAAATCAATTCAAAAATTCAAATTCAAATAACTCGAGTCGAGCCACCAACGGGAATTGGTGCATCCCTGCAGGGTTAAATCTTCTCGAGAAGCCGTGTTTTCCACGGTTATGGTTGACTTGGTGAAAGTACTGGCTAACAAGTACTCAGAACAACTTACACCTAACTAATGATAACTTGACTAGTAATAGTCTTATTGACACAACAATTTGATCCATCCTTAATCCAACAGTGTGAGTTATCCTTGGGTTGCTTCCTTAGTAGGGGGTAACATTGGATGGGTTTGTTTGGTGAGTAGTTGTAGTTGGTTACGATACGCTATCTTATCCCCCTCTTTTAGCCGGATGTTGTAGCGAGTCTCTGTAGTTGGTTAGTGCAGCTCGCTGCCGCTTATTTGCAATAATCCCTTCCTTTTCCGTTGAACCCAAAGTATTTGTATCTTGTGATGACTGGCTACGCCGGTATCGTGTGAGTATGGTTTATCCACTTGCCAGTACTTAACCGTACTGACCCACGAATCTTTTTCGTGGCTGCATATTCAATATTGCAGTCAACAGGTTCGAAGTCTGACGACGTTAGCTTGGGAATCCCTCCGACTTGGCCTGGGCAGGGATTGGACGCTCTCGGTTATCTTCAGGACTCTTAGTCCAATTTGTATCTTGTCCGTAGACGGACGCTATGTTGTTTCTTCCGCTGTTATCTGGATCTTTGTATTGTATCAGTTGTATCCCTGACTCGTTTGAGTCATCTTGTATATATCTTTTCTGTTGTTGTTGTGGATTATTCGTGGACTGTTGTAATGTTATCACAAGTGGCAACCTGGAATCGGTTATTATGTGGATTTTGGCGGGAATGCTGAAATCTGCATAGTGCCCGATCTCGGGGCGTCACACTTCCTCGTTGACTCCGTCCGCCGTGTCAAGTACACCTCCACCGCGTCGACTATGTCCGTCGTGTCGAGTACATCTCCACTGCGTCGACTCCCTCCGCCGTGTGGAGTACACCTCCACCGCGTCGACTCTATCCGATGTGTCGAGTACATATCTACCGCGTAATTACGTCATGCGAAAAAATGGGCGCACGACAGCACACTTCCGGTCAAAAGCTGACACGATGGCCCTACGTGCCCTGCCCCACAACATCACGTCCCATCGGGAGCAGGCGAGTGCGCGTTGACGTCATTGTGCACCTCATAACACGAAATCTTTTTTGTATGAGCATCAAGACGCGGAATTTCTTTCGCATGGACACCCTAACACGAAATTACTTTCGTATGGGAATTCTAACACGAAATCTCTTTCGATGAGCATCAAAGACGCGAAACTTCTTTCGCATAAGCACCCTGACACGATATCTCTTTCTATGGGCAAACAAAGACGCGAAATTTCTTTCGCATAAGCAACCCGATACGAAATCTGTTTTGTATGGGCACATCAAAGACGCGAAATTTCTTTCGCATAAGCACGCTGACACGAAATCTCTTTCGTATGGGCACATGAAGACGCAAAATTTCTTCCGCATAGTCACCCTGACACGAAATCTCTTTCGTATGGGCACATCAAGACGAAATTTATTTCGTGCAAACTTAATAACGCGAAATTTCTTTCGCACAAGATCTCTTCATCCGATGAATCGCAAGAACATGATTAAGGTAAAATCGCAAGTGTGCGGCTCCCGCAACTCTACCACATGATGTATTTACACATCTGTATCCTGGATCGTTTGGCCGACTAGGCACATCCGGATGCCGTATTCTTTCGAGTACGAAGGTAAGACCCAAGGATCTCTCTTGTGGGCCTGGAATCGCACTCAAGCTGCGTCCTCCGGTAAATTTTCTGTGTCAACAACACGAAGAAAAATCCTAGCGGACGCGCCGGGTACCCCTTTAGGTTAAGTTCGACTTGGTAAGACCTCCACGGCCCAGTCGTAACTATCACCTCGCCGGATTCGAGTCGGAGGTCTCGAATTCGTGTAGGCCAGAACCATTTTTGCCCTAGATGCAATTAATTTGCCCTGATATTTCGGGAGAGCCAAGCGACTGAGCCGCATCCTTCTGCGAAAACAGCCAATAGAAGGCACATTTATCACTCGATGCTCGAGTACAGAAGCGCATCGCGCACAGGGTATGCACCCTCCAAATCAGACGATTGAATGACCAGTCGAAGAAATCAAGAACAAACTTTGAGTGCTTACCCGACTGTTCTCAGTCGAATAAACACTCGGGGGCTACTGACGTGGGGATGATTCCTGGACCTATCGGGTGAGCCTACCCGGTCCAAGACCCAAGACCTAGGCCCAAAGACAGGTGATATCTCGCGATTCTAGAAGGCCCAACAGAAGCCCACCCGCAAGACTTGCGGATCAAGACAAGAACTCCTATACGTAATCTACTAGGACTCATGGAACCCCCTCATGGCTGCATATATAAAGCCAGGAGGGAGGAGAGAAAAAAGGGGAATCCAATCCGGGGATCCAATCTAGAGAGAGGAAGATACAAGCCACAACTAGACGAGGCAATACACGGGATACCCCGTGCGCCTCACCATGGCATGGCCATTGTAAACAGCTCGACTATTTCGCCATAATACAGATCGGACAAGCAGGAGTAAGGGTTTTTACCTCTACGAGGGCCCCGAACCTAGGTAAAATCTTTCTCCTTGTTAGCCGTCGAGGTCACCAGCGCGTATATCGTTCCTCTACTCGAAACCCTACCGGAGCATCCGAGGGATTTGTTGATATGACTCTTCGACATCCCGTCCGAACGGGCCCCGAGCGGGCCCAGTCGCGCCCCCCATTGGGTCTTCCCGTCCGTACGCCCACTTGTTCCCTTCCGGCAAACCCAGCCCAACCCCACCCCCAGGGGTTCCCGTGGGGGCGCCGGACGAGTCGTTCCGCGTCGCGGGCCCGTCTTTCCAGCGACACAAAAGGAATCATTTGCGCCATGTCCCCTTGCGCCCCGCCCATCTGCGCCCCGCACACACCTCTTCGCCCACTGCCGTCTCCGTCCGCCCTGAAGCGCCGCCGCTTTCTCCCGCCGCGTCTCCACCCCATCGGCGCCTCTGGCTGCGCGCCTTCCTCAGCGTTTCCCCCCGCCGCACCTCCGACCCACGGGCGTCGCCACCTCCGGCGGCCAGGGGTAACCACCTCGCCCCCAAGGTGCTCGGCGATTTGCCCGGCTGGTTGCAGGTCGTTGTTTTTGTCATATTTTGAAGCCATTTTCATTTCTGTAGATGGACAACGATAATGAGATGATGATGAACTTTTTATTAAAGGAAGAAGCCGATATCGACGAGGAGGAAGATGAGAACTTGCATGCTCTTGCTTGTTTGACACAACTTCTCGCCGATGAGGAAGCCAATCGCGAACCAAAGCGGGAAGGATCCAAGTTTGGGAGGAGAAAGACGAAACCGAGGATGAGAATGGAGGGCCGTTGCATGTTTTTCGCCGACTATTTTGCGGATGAGCCAAGATTCGATGCAAAGGATTTTCGACGAAGATTTCGGATGAGCCGAAGGTTGTTCAACACATTGGTGCAGAGTGTGAGGGAGCACGACCCTTGGTTCAATATGAAGAAAGACGCAGTGGGGATGCTAGGTTTCTCCTCAATTCAGAAGTGTACTGCTGCTATGCGAATGCTTGCATATAGTGCCCCTGCAGATGGCCAGGACGACTATCTCCGCATGTCTGAGTCGTCGGCTATCCAAGCCATGTATAAATTCTGCACTTCGATAATGGAAGTGTTTGGCCCAAACTATTTGAGGGAACAAATGAGGAGGAAACTGCTCGGATCCTGGCAACAAATGAATCAAGAGGTTTTCCTGGTATGCTTGGAAGCAATGATTGCATGCACTGAAGCTGGAAGAACTGTCCATTTGGATGGCAAGGATTGTACAAAAGGGGCCATCATGGAGTTTGCAGCGTGGTACTTGAGGTAGTGGCCGATCACGAGACTTCGATTTGGCATGCGTACTTCGGCATGGCAGGATCTAACAATGACATCAATGTGTTGCAGCGTTCCCTTGTGTTCGCGAAACTTGTTGAAGGTCATGCTCCGCCAGTGAACTATGTTGTTTATGGCCACGAGTACAATATGGGGTACTGTATCTATCCAAGATGGTCAACATTTGTGAAGACAATTTCCAATCCTCTAGGCAACAGAAATCTTGGTTTGCCTCGGTACAAGAGAGCACAAGAAATGATATCGAGCGTGCATTTGGAGTGCTCCAGCAGAGGTTTGCCATTGTGTGGTATCCTGCACTCTCTTGGTCGGCAGAGCAGATGGGAGAGATCATGAACGCATATTTGATCATGTACAATATGATCATTGAGGACGAGCGTGAAAATCCAGTGCATGATCATCTTCCGTATGAGTTCCTGGGTCTTCTCGCCGAAGTGGATCATAATGTGCCAGCGAATTGGACCGAGTACATCGCTACGCACATGGAGATTCCAAACGGGCCAACTCATGATCAGCTCCAAAATGATCTAGTGGAGCATTTGTGGGCTTGCAAAGGAATGGCGGCGACATAGTGTACTTCGAAATTATTTTAATTGTATGCATATTTTATTTTTATTTGTAGTCATTCATGAACTATGTATGTAATAATTTAAACCTATAACATATGTATTTGTAAGTATTTTTGAGACTCCAAAATAACGAAAACAGGAAAAATCTTGTTTTGGGGGGTTTCATTGGGAGCTGCGAGTGGACAGCCGCGCCCCTCGCCGGCGCCTTCCCGTCCGAACGAGACCCCAAAGGTCCTCGCTGGGCGCCCATCCGGACACCTACTGGGGGTCGCGACTGGAGATGCTTTTACATACCACAGCAACATAGCAGCTAGCAGCCCCAGATCTGGAGCTCCACCCTCGAGACCAAGTCGTAGCTCGAGAGGGAGAGAGAGAAAGAGAGACAAAGAGCGGGAGAGGAGGGATTCATCAGTGGTCAAAGTTCTATTGTTACTTACCATTCCCGGCTTGTACCAGATTGGTCAAACTTATATTGTTACTTACGCTTCCCTACCACATGTTCTTCATGTCCACACATCACTTAGAACCTCTTCTTTCTTTAGAAACTTACTATACGTAATGATGTGTTTGTTAAATTTCATCCTAAATATTTGCGGCCTATGCCCATCTACCTTCCATAATGTTAAGTCAGCCATGCTTGCATCCATCAATAAAGGAAAATGCTTGGTATCAACCGGGGGATTACGCTCCCTCCGTCCTCCACCTCTAGCGTCTGCCACGTGCCCCTCCTGTGGACGAAAGAAACGGATCTGGACATACGAGTTGAGACCCACCTCCTTCCTTATCTGTTCAGCTGATGCCTCTCGTCCGCTCATCTCTCTCTATTTTCCCCTTCCTCCGTCTCTCCCGCATCCACATCTCCCGTCCCGTGCTCTAGCCATGGAATAAAATCTCGCCGGAGTTGCCGCTGTGCACCTCCGCCCTTCACCTCCTCTCCCCACGTCCTCTCCCCTACGCCTCTCCACCCACGTGCGATCCTTTTGTCGAGGGAGGCCACGACGGCGCGGTAGGCCGTCTTGACGAGCACCGTGAGGCTGGTGCACTGGCGGCGACGTGCTCCTCGCCCTGTGCCACCCGCTCCTCCCCGCGCTCCATGGAGTCCTCGCTACCGACGCCGTCGCACGCGAGAGTCCGCCCCCAGATCCCCTTGCTTTCATATGCTCTGGACGCCGCCGCGATGCCGTCGCCATCGCCGCAGCTGCTCTCCGACGACGGCGTGGGCCAGGTGCGCCGCAAGAAGGACTTCTCCCTCATGGACCACGTAGACGGTCGCAAGCTCAACATACTCGACGGCCTCGAGCTCCACACCGCTGACGCCATCAAGCAACATCGCCATCGCAAGTGGATGCGCGGCCAGGGCCGGGCCACCATCCAGTTTGGCTGCTGCTACAACTACACCGTCGATCGGGACGGCAACCCCCCGGGCATCATGCGCGACGAGGCCGTCGACCCGCTCCCGCCGCTCCTCGCCGCCATGGTCCGCCGCCTCGTGCTCTGGCGCGTACTCCCGCGCGCCAGCGCCGCCGCAACTGCTCCCCGGCGACAGAGGACATGAGGACCACGCGGGGGGTGCTCCCACGGCTCTCAAGAGATGCTCACGAAGACCGGCTACGGTGCTCCCGAAGACCGGCAGTGTGGGTTCATGTGTTTTAGGGGGTGATTGTACATCGGTGGCGAAATTTTGCTACTGGCACGTTTTTTTTTGCTATTTTCTGTCAAATTTTTAGCTACCACAACTCTGGCGATGTCAAAATTTTGCTACAATAGAATAAATATTTTGCTACAACAATTCTTCTTTTTTTGCTATGAGTTTGTCCGGGGGAGTTCTCCGGCGATCTCCGGCGAGAGTCTGTCTCGGACGAAATTAATTTTGCTACAGTAACTCCGTCGAGGTCTCCGGCGAGGTCTGACATTTTCTTTAATTTTTTGCCCGAACCGTTTTTTGCTACATAGTAGCAAAAGCGGGGGGTATTTTTGCTACACAGAGCAAATACGGATTTGGGGCCAAAAACTGACACGTGTCAGCACGGGGATGCGGGGGATGGAAAATTTTCGTCCCCCGGGGGACGCCCAAAACTGTCCATCAATAAAAGGCGGTGCCACCATTAGGTCAGGCGCCACCCGTCATAGAAAGTTGTCAATGGGCCGATATACAATAACTTTCTTATCAGTCATCTAGTTTTTTTTTGTCGAGGTTCTCTCAAAACATAATTATTCCAACGTGTGTGGGCATTTATCGTCTAACTTGGTGGCCATAAATAATATATTTCTTTCATTGACCGTAAGGCAAATGTTAGGCGATAGCCGGTTGTAGATCAGCAAACAATCGGCCGCTTTCCGCGTCGGCCGATCTATTTTAAGTGAATTTCTCTCGTGCATCCTTTCAATGTAGCAAAAACAACTTGCGTAATGTAAACTAGTGGAAAACAGGCTAACAATACCGGTTTCAGAGGGTTTATAGTACCGAGTGGACAACAGGTACTAATTTAATCGGCGCTAAAGGCACACCAGTCTTTAGTACCGGTCGTTCATAGACCGTTATTAAATGGGCCATCACGTGAGCCAAGAGGAAAACTAGACGAACCGGTATCAAAGGGTTTTTTTTTCTCTTTTTTCGATTTTTCCCCAAAAAAATCATTTATTCATTAATATTCAATTTATTTATTTTCATTTATTTATATTGTTTAACCACTTAAACTACATTTATCACCCACCATTCTTAATTTCAATCTAATTTACTCCTTATACTAACACTTCCCGCAGTATGAACCCATCCTCACACTACTCCCGCACTAGCACGCTTAACTTCGTAGTTACTTTTCTATGAGCTACCTACAAAGAAGAGATACCTACCTCACAATAGTATGCTATAAATCCTATTAACCCATAGACTATGATGTCACACACATTTATTTTATAAATCAAACCAATTATTTAAATAAAACGAAATGAATCGTTTATAGTATTTTTAATTAAATATTGTTAAATGGAAATAATAATTAACTTATTTGTCCTTTTCCATTTAATATTGAATAATTCATATATGCAATTCCGTAAATTTAAATTTCACAAATAATATGTCTAAATCAATTAGAAAAATGAGAGAAATCCAAATACGAGACATCCATAAGCTAAGTACTTTTCAGCTATAAGTCATGAAACTCCCTAGAGAGAAGTTGATACCGGTGAAGTAGGTCACACCCCGAAGTGCAGTGTCTGTCAGGAAACTCCCTAGAGAGAAGTTTCTCACAGTGGATCTCTATTGAAATAGGTAGTTGAGTACCTAAAAATTATTTTTTCCAACATTCATGAGCAAATTACGAGGCACCTGTAGTTCAAATTTGTCACGTTTCCAACTGAATCGACTGAAACTTGTGATTTTCAGAAAAGGTGGATGGAAATCTTTTATTAGAAAACGGATTGTTTATTTGGTTATATCACATGTCCTAGAATGTTAAAAAAATTAAGCTCCCAAGTTTTGCAACATGTTTGTGGTAGGTCCTTCACAAAAAAACCCATTTTCGGCACTTTGAAAATGGAAAATTGTTTTTTTATTCAGTTAAAAAAAAACTTCCTTCGTAAACATTGTCCGTGCTTCCAATATGCATGTTTCTGTGAAATATGGGCTCATTATAACAAATTATGCCATGTATTTGGCCATAACACCCATCATTTCAACCGAAACCCTAAAATGTTAGGAGGAGATAGCTCTTTTTTGTGAACACTTTTTCAAAAGAACTGTCGTACTGTAAGTTTATTATTTTTGGTGGATACTAGGACATATGTAATGACACCGCGCGAAGGTCTCGCGTTATTTAGGGTTTTTTTTGACTTTTCTGGAATTTTCTCAGCCCGTTTTAGGAGAAATTCAAGACGGAGGGCATTACCGTTCGTAGCTAGGGGTTGTATATTCAGCAACTAATTGTTGATCACTATTGAAATAGGTAGTTGAGTACCTAAAAATGATTTTTTTTTCCAAAATTCATGAGCAAATTACGAGGCACCTGTAGTTCAAATTTGTTATGTTTCCAACTGAATCGGCAGAAACTTGTGATTTTCAAAAGAGGTGGATGGAAATCTTTTCATAGAAAACAGATTGTTTATTAGGTTATATCACATGTCCTAGCATGTTAAAAAAATTAATCCCCCAAGTTTTACAACATGTTTGTGGTAGGTCCGTCACAAAAAAAAACCATTTCTCGCACTCCGAAGATGGAAAATGGTTTTTTTATTCAATTAAAAAAACTTCCTTCGTAGACATTGCCTGTGCTTCCAAGATGCATGTTTGTGTGCAATATGGGCTCATTATAACAAACTATGCCATGTATTTGGCCATAACACCCGTCATTTCAACCGAAACCCTAGAATGTCAGGAGGAGATAACTATTTCTTGTGAACACTTTTTCAACAGAAAATTGTCGTAACGCAAGTTTATTATTTTTGGTGGATACTAGGACATATGTAATGACACCACGCGAAGGTCTTGCGTTATTTAGGGTTTTTTTTTGAATTTTCTGGAATTTTCTTAGCCTGTTTTAGGAGAAAGTCAAGACGGAGGGCATGACCGTTCGTAGCTAGGGGTTGTATATTTAGCAATTAATTGTGGATCTCTATTTAAATAGGTAGTTGAGTACCTAAAAATGATTTTTTTTCCTAAATTCATGAGCAAATTACGAGGCAACTGTAGTTCAAATTTGTCCCGTTTCCATTTGAATCGGCAGAAACTTATGATTTTTAAAAGAGGTGGATGGAAATATTTTCTTAGAAAATAGATTGTTTATTTGGTTATATCACATGCCCTATCATGTTAAAAAATTAAGCCCCCAGGTTTTGCAACATGTTTGTGGTAGGTCCTTCACAAAAAAACTCATTTCTAACACTCAAAAAATGGAAAATTGTTTTTTTATTCAGTAAAAAAAACTTACTTTGTAAACATTGTCCGTGCTTCCAAGATGCATGTTTGTGTGCAATATGAGTTCATTATAACACACTATGTCATTTATTTGTCCATAACACCTGTCATTTCAACCGAAACCCTAGAATGTTAGGAGGAGATAGCTCTTTTTTATGAACACTTTTTCAACAGAATTGTCGTAATGCAATTTTTTTTTGTGGATACTAGGACATATGTAATGACACCCCGCGAATGTTGTCTCGCGTTATTTAGGTTTTTTTTTGAATTTTCTGAAATTATCTCAGCTAGGAGAAAGTCAAGAAGGAGGGCATGACCGTTCGTAGCTAGGGGTTGTATATTAAGACCCCAAGTTGCAGAGTTGCAAACGACATGTAAGGATTCATCGGCACAAATATATATAGCAGGCAGAAGTAGAACTCGTCAATCGTAATGAAAATGGCTAAACTAATTGGTTGGTGTACAAGAGAAGTGCCCCAAGGCTGATGGAAAAAATACGCAAAGAAATGTGTGGGTAGGAAGACCCACAATGGTGGTCACCTGCGCATTGCCGAGGGCTTCAACCTTGGCGACTAGGACTTGAAGCCCAGACTGCACTCACACGATGTGTTGGAGCCTTGCCTTGGAGAACCAGATGGATATGTTTATACTAGAGCGGATGAGGCACTGCAAGAGAGCGGGAGAGTAACACGTGTATGCTATGCTTGCACGCGTGTCATCGCGAAGGACCGGTTTAACCAAGAGTCCCAGTTGGGGAGAAATTAAGAGTCATCCTGCCTGCGCGGGCTGCTGCCTGCAATATGGGCATATTATAACAAACTATGTCATGTATTTGGAAAGTGAACCCTCGATTTGGAGCCCAACGGAGATTATCTTCCATTGTAAAGTTAACTTCGGGATAAATCTCCGCACCATTGTGTTCGGTTATTTCTCAACTTTCTTACATATCTAGTGCTAGTACTATTGTTCACATATGCAAACATGAGAGAAATATATAAAGATCACGATGAAATATTGCTCACATCATACTACTTAAACATGAACATATAAATATAGTTACATAAAAAAGTACTCGATCTACAGATCATATGAGAAAGGTACTACTACAACATAGACCCCGAAGCACTACTACACATCATAGGAGTCGTCTGAATCGTCATCATCATCAGCTGGGGCTGCCGGTGCGAGGTGACGCTGCCCAACGTTGACGACTCGAATAATGTGGTACACCTCATATGAAACGTAAGCATTTATGGAGCCATACTCAATGTTCTTGCCGTGAAGTGGGGTCGTCTCCCACTCCTTGTGGTTCTCGATCTTGTTCTTCATATCACCATACCAGTCGTCAATCAAATCCACTGCCATATAAGCCATTGAATTCCTTTCATGCCGAGGCATGAATATCTCCTCGATATCAATGTGGCAGGCAGTCAGTATCTCAATTCCTAAGCTTTTACTCATCTTGATCTTGTCGTTGTTTGTATCAACGCTAACAAAACGAATGTCGCTGCGACAAAGGAAGTCCATGAGGGCTGGACACTTCTTGTTACTACTACAACAACAAGTTAGCATGGAACAAATTGTTAATTAAGAATCATAACAATAACCTACCTCTTACTACTTCTTGTTAATTACTACTGCAACAACGACATGTTTATTGTAACACGGATTTGCCAATATGAAATAAGCTGCCACCACATGCATGAACTATTTATAAACCTATGTCACGGATATATGATTTCAATGGGGATCGGACATGTTGCTATCATATGCAATTTTCATCATAATAAACCTATGCAATTTTCTATAGACCACGCGCATATATGATTCAAATATGATTCAAATGGGGATCAGATTGCTATCCTATGCAATTTTCATCAACCTATGATGAATGGATCAAGGCCCAAAACGTTCCTTGACCATTGGAAGACAAAAACATTCTTCCTAAAGCAAAATTGGATGACCGCAACATCCTTACCATCGCGCATGTACTAAAGATAAGCCCGATGAATTTCTCTTGATCCGTCGCGCTTTCAACCCATCCTTTGAATGTGGCAAGATAGCCCGGCACCTTGGCGCTATCGTTGGTGTAGACGACGGTGAGCAAGTTCGTGCCATGTACAGGAACAGGGTGCGGACCAAGAGTGATTGGTTGTTGATCCATTGGTGGATTATGGGAAGAAGCTAAGAGAGGAAGAACAGAGGAGAGGAGGAAACAAAGAGGAACAGAGAGAAATGGCACCGTACTGTCACTGGTAGAAAATAGGCCTACAGTCCCGATTCGCCAGGCCCATTAATCCCGTCCGGGCAACCGGGACTAGCTACGCGCGACTAAAGGCCCCCCCCCTATAGTCCCGCCACTTACGGACCGGGACTAAAGGCCCGTCCACGTGGGCGGGTGGCGGAGGACATTTAGTCCCGGTTGGCCACATGAACCGGGACTGGATTTATTTCGTAATTTTTTTAATTCATTTGGTTTCTAATTATTTTTCTCACCTTTTTTCACTCCCTTTTTTTCACTCCTTTTTTTCACTCCCTTTTTTCACTCCCTTTTTTTTTCAGAATTTGTATTATTTGCTTAGTGTACGTCTAACTAAGATTATCTCTAGTCAAATTACTTACTCATGGTCAAACTTCCCGCTCGGTCACCCATCCTCCCGCTACTCTAGCACTAGCACGCTTAACTTCCGAGTTCCATCCCGTCCCGAATCCAAGTGTTTCTTACGCATGTATGTGATAGTAGTATCATATCAATCTTATTAACATGTTGGTCGATGCCACATTTCTTTATTGTTTGAATTTCAAATAAATCTTTTAATAAACAAAAGTAATGATGTAATTAATAATTTTGAATAAATAAATAAACATTAACTTTTAATTTGTATTATTTCTAAAAATACAAATAATATATCAAAAAATTAAGAAAAATAGAACTAATTCATTTTATAATCTTAAAAATACAAATAATATATCAAAAATGAAGAACAATAATACTAATTCATTTTAAAATCTTAAAATACAAATAATATATCAAAAATAACAATAATACTAATTCATTTTAAAATCTTAAAAATACAAATAATAACAATAATACTAATTCATTTTAAAATCTTAAAAATGAAAATAATATATCAAAAAATGAAGAACAATAATACTAATTCATTTTAAAATCTTAAAATGAAAAGAATATATCAAAAATGAAGAAAAATAATACTAATTCATTTTAAAATCTTAAAAATACAAATAATATATCAAAAAATGAAGAAAAATAATACTAATTCATTTTAAAATCTTAAAATGAAAAAATATATCAAAAATGAAGAACAATAATACAAATAATATTCATTACATGCATAGAGTCGATCACACATAACACAAACATAGAGTCGATCACACATAACACAAACATAGAGTCGATCATATTCATAACATAGAGTCGATCATATAACACAAACATAACTCTCACAAAAGATATCCATTACATATATATACTAAGATACCCATTACATGCGCATATATATCGAACGCATACATCTATGGCTCCGCCGAGTAGATGCGGAACAACTCGTACGAGACATATGCATCTATGGCGGCATACTGGACGTTCGTCAAGTCCAGTGGCATCTATGGCGGCATCCATTGCGTGTGTGTGCTTGGTGGATCGAGAAGAGATGAGGAGGAAGAAGAGAGTACAGTACAGAGAGCGAGAGGAAGAAACAGAGAGCGAGTGGAATGGCGCCCTTCTGCCTCGCTCGCGAAATAAAAACCGCCGCGGGGGAGGTGAGAAGATTGATCTTTAGTCTCGGTTGGCCACGGGAACGGGGAATAAAGGACCAATAGTCCCGGTTGGCCACGGGAACGGGGATTAAAGGACCAATAGTCCCGGGCGGCCAGGTCAACCGGAATTAATTCCCTCCACGCGCCGCAACGCGCTTCCCAACCCGCGACGTATGACCTTCTGTCGCGGGTCTCCTCCCGACCCGGGACTAAAGACTCATTAGTCACGGTGCGCGACGTTTGGGGACTGATGCTGGTGTACCGAAGGCCTTTTTTCTACTAGTGTGTAGCAATTCGTGAACTCATAGGCGCGGGAGGCAAAACGGTTCGACCCTTTGGTCCCGGTTTTAGCCAACAACCGGTATTAAAGGTGGTCGGTCAGGCGAACGGTAGCCATGCGCCCCTATGCCGCACACCTTTGGTACCGGTTGGTGGCTAAAACCGGTACCAGAGGTGTGTGGCGCCAGGCGAACGGTTTCCACACCCTTTTGGTCCCGGTTTTAGCCACAAACCGGTACTAAAGGTTTGTTGAAACCGGTATTAGCCTTGCCCAGCGCCCTCCCCGTTCGAACCGGAACACGACACCCATTTCTATCGGTTTGTAATTTATTTGGTACTATAGCTAAAATCCTATGGTCCTGTTTCTACTTGTGGTAGTAGCCAAACCAATCTCAGTTTTAATGTAGTGCTTAGCAATATAAAGAAATATACGCGCGAGATTAAAGGTTTCATCTCTACAATGTATGTGTGTATGCGATTATTTAAATAAACGCTAAAACATTGTTACAATTATAAATATATGACTTGCCAAAACATAAGTGACGTATGAATAACCAGTTACTTGATTTGCCAAAATGTGTTCCAACGAGGCACTTAGCAAAGTAGGTGCTTGGCCTAGTGTCGAGTACCGTGTTTGTTTTACGCCGCCTCTTTGTCAAGTTTCAACTAAAGGGCGCCCAACATACAATAGTCGTTGTCGAGTGTGCGATGAGAATCACTCTTAATTGGTGACATAGTCGGCATATGCATGGCCAGATTTCAGTAGTGATACATGTGAATCGAGAGAGGAACCGTGCCCTTTGCCTCGGGCCGGGCTACGTGTTATATTGTGTGGAAAACCCCACACGTGGGTATTACAGGTTCGTATACGAGTCCGGGTAGAGTACTACTCTATACCGGCTCCTATACTGATTACATTGTTCAACACCCCCCCTTAATCTAAACCACGAGAGAGGTTTAGATTACGCTTAAGTTCATCTAAGTCCTTAACTCCTAACACTTTAGTAAAGCCATCTGCAATTTGATCTTTAGTAGAGATGAACTTGATATCCAGAAGTTTAGCAGCAACATGCTCACGGACAAAATGATAATCAATCTCAATATGCTTCGTCCTGGCATGAAACACTGGATTTGCAGACAAATATGTGGCACCAAGATTATCACACCAAAGACAAGGACGTTGCTGAAGTGGAACTCCCAATCTTTAACCAAAGCTTCAACCCAAATCAACTCAGCTGTGGCATTAGCAAGTGCTTTATATTCGGCTTCAGTACTAGATCATGAAACTGTTTCTTGTTTACGAGCACTCCATGAGATCAAATTAGGTCCAAAGAAAACAGCAAAACCACCAGTAGAACGTTTGTCATCTAGGCACCCTGCCCAGTCTGCATCTGAAAAACCACTAAGAAGAGTGGAAGGAGATCTCTGAAACGTAAGTCCAATGTCAATTGTACCTTTAACATAACGAAGGATACGCTTAACTGCTGTCCAATGGCTAGTGGTAGGTGCATGAAGATACTGGCATACTTTGTTCACCGAGAAGGATAAATCAGGACGTGTAAGTGTCAAATACTGTAATGCTCCAACAATACTTCTGTAGTTAGTGCTATCCTCAGAATTAAGAGCAGTTCCATCTGTCAAGGATAACTTATCTGTAATCGACAATGGAGTAGGACAAGTGGTGCAATGTTGCATTCCAATTTTCTTCAACAAATCAACAACATATTTCTCTTGAGTTAAGGTTATCCCACTAGAGCACCTCTTAACCTCAATACCCAAAAAGAAGTGTAAATCACCAAGATCCTTGAGTGCAAAGCATGTACCCAGATTTTTAAGCAAAACTGTTGTAGCATGATCAGAAGAACTAGCCACAATGAACTATTGTAGCATGATCAGAAGAACTAGCCACAATGATGTCATCAACATATATGAGAATAAACATGGTGATACCTGACTGATTAAAAAGGATTAAAGATGTGTCAGCCTTGGAAGGTATGAAGCCAAGATCCTGTAACTTTGAGCTTAACCGAGAATACCAAGCATGTGGAGCCTGTTTGAGACCATAAAGATATTTATCCAATTTGCAAATATGATGCGGAAAGCGAGGATCCTCAAACCCAGGAGGTTGTCTCATATACACTTCTTCCTCCAGAATGCCATGAAGAAACGCGTTCTTCACGTATAGCTGTCTTAGGTTCCATCCTTGAGACACAGATATAGCAATGACAAGCCTGACAGTAGCTGCCTTAACCACAGGACTAAAAGTGTCCTCATAATCAATACCGTACCTTTGTTTAAATCCTTTCACAACGAGACGTGCCTTGTAGCGTTCAATAGTGCCATCAGAATGCCTTTTGATACGGTAAACCCACTTGCAATCTATTAAGTTTTTGTTGCCATGAGAAGGAACAAGATGCCAGGTTTTATTGTCCAATAGTGCTTGATATTCTTCCTCCATTGCCTTCTTCCATTTGCCATCACCAAGTGCCTCCACAAGATTACTTGGCTCACCTGTAGAAGTGTACATGCCATAGCGAACAATGCTACCAGTCCACTTTTTCCCATACGAATAGTTCCATCAGTCCATTTTTTCGGATTTTTTATACCTTTTTGAAGCCGGGTGCGAGGAGGAGAAACAGCAGGCACAACAGTGTGCTCAGAATCGTTTGCCACAGAAGATCCCGGGCTGGTGTTGTCGGTAGCAGAGGCAGAGGAAGGATCTTCCTCGTTGTCCGTGTGGACCTGGTTGTCCGTGTCCGCATGCAGGGGACCGCTGCTGCTGTCGGCAGGTGTGCGAGCCTCCGAGGCGGGAGAGCGCGTCCCGCGCGCATCATCACGTGGGCGGGGTCCACGGCGGTCGGCCACGCTACGCGAGGAGGGCGGCGTGGCAGCAGGTGAGTGGCTCGGTGGGGATGCGGCGGCCGAGGGGGATGCGTCCCCGTGATCCGAGGCAGATTGGCTGGCAGCAGAATGTTCGCTGGCAGACGAATCATCCTCGGTAGACGTGCTGAGCGAATCTTGCTCTAATTCTTCACTGGAATCACCATTTGTACTCAAATTTTCACCAAAACCTGCAGAATTTTGAGGAGCATCTGCAGGAAACTCAGTAGCACCCGTTAGAGTATCAGTTTCAGGGACAATATGCAATTGATCATCAACATGTACACCCTCATTAGAAGTGATTAATGACTCGGGCAAAAGCAAAATTTCTGCACGGAGTTGGGCACCGGCATTGGGATGTAGACTTTTGAAAGGAAAGATGTTTTCATCAAAAACAACATCTCGGGAGATATAGACACGGCCAGTGGAGACATCAAGACATTTAACTCCCTTATGTCGAGGGCTATACCCCATAAAAACACACTGTTTGGATCTAAAAGAGAGTTTGTGTGTGTTATATGGACAAAGATTAGGCCAACATGCACAACCAAAAACACGAAGGGCATCATAATTTGGTTTGACTTGAAGAAGTTTTTCAGCTGGAGATTCAAGTTTAAGAACTTTGGTAGGAAGCAAGTTTATAAGAAAAGTGGCAGTGAGAAAGGCTTCATCCCAAAATTTCAAGGGCATAGAAGCATTAGCAAGAAGTGCAAGGCCAACCTCAACAATGTGTCTATGTTTTCTCTCAGCTGAACCATTTTGTTGATGTGCATGTGGACACGAAACATGATGTGTAATGCCAACTTTTTGAAAGAAGCCATGAAGCTTCTCATACTCACCACCCCAATCAGTTTGCATGGTGATGATTTTGCGGCCAAATTTTCGTTTAACAAGTTGTTGGAAGTTAAGGAAGACTTGATACACTTCATGTCTATTTTTGAGCAAATAAATCCAAGTAAACTTGCTATAATCATTAATAAAGCTTACATAATACTGGTGTTTGCCAACAGAGGCTGGAGCTGGACCCCAAACATCAGAAAACACTTGTTCTAGAGGAACAGTGGACACACTAGTAGAAGTAGGATATGGTAATTGATGACTCTTTGCTTGTTGACATGGATCACACACATATGGATTTATTTCTGGGGAATGCGAGAGATTATTCTTCCTAATAACTTGTTGAACGATAAATGATGATGGATGTCCTAATCGACGATGCCAGGTGGATGAAGATGGCTTGGTGGTGATGAAAGCATGCTTGTCTGTCTTGGCAGCAGTGGGAATGAGTGGATACAAGCCGCCATGACATGGACCTCTAAATAGAATTTCCTTAGTTTCCTGATCCTTGATCAAAAAGAAAAAAGGGTGAAATTCAACAAATGCATTGTTATCTAAAGCAAGTTTATGAGCGGATAGAAGATTTTTGGTGGCACAAGGAACATGAAGAATATTGCGTAATTGCAAGGAACTATGAGAGGTATGTAATGTTGAATGACCAATATGATGTATTGTCATACCTGTGCCACTAGCATTGTGGACTTGATCATTGCCTCTGTAATTATCACGAGTGTGCAGTTTGTTCAACTCTCCAGTAATGTGGTCGGTGGCTCCAGTATCCATATACCAATTAGTGTCCACACCATATGCTCCTTTTGTATTCCCATTGCGATTGTTGTCCTCATCATCATCTCTTCTCTCCTCATAACGCCACCAACAGTCACTTGCGGGGTGCCCATATTTCTTGCAAATTTGGCAAGTAATATCCATAAAGGGAGTAGGAGTGCGACCACGACCACGGCCCCCCTTGGGCGCACCACGGTCATCACGAAAACGACCACCACCATCACGACGGTAGCCACCATCATCACGACGATCATCGCGTCTATAATCATCACGGCGATCATCACGCCTATAATCATCTCGGCGGTACTGACCACCACCACCACCATTGTCTCTGTCACGATACTGACCATTGTCTCTGCCACGATACTGATCATCACGCCTGTACTTCCCCCCATAATCGCGGCGATAGCCACCGCCATCTCTGTATCCAGATGTGTCACGGTACCCGTCACGAAAATTTCCAGAACCATCACGACGGGGCTGCTGCTGTCCACGGTCATCGCGAAGAGAGGAACCAGTACCGGTACGATTTGCTGCATTAGCGGAGGACTGAAACACCGATGTACTCTGACCCGACTCGGAGAGAGAGGACTGGCGATAATCATATGCTTGCAACTGGGCACACATATCAGTCAAAGTGGTACTCGGAACGGATTAATAGAAGCCACAAAAGGGGTGTAGTCACCATCTAAACCGGCAAGGATATAGCCTTTTAACTCATCGTCATCAACAATCTTACCAGCAGCAGCTAATTCAGAGACAAAACTCTTCATCTTGGCAATGTATTGGGCAGCCGGCATGGTCATCTTCTTGGTGTTGCTAAGAGCTCCACGCAACATATTTATACGAGCACGAGATTGAGATGAAAATAGTCCATCAACAGCAACCCATACCTCATGGGAGTGATCAAGTCCAATGACTTGGGCAAGGAGATCCGGGCCGAGACCTTTGACGAGGTAGCTCAGCAGGGTTTGATCGCGAGCGATCCAGACATCATACGCCGGATTGGGAACGGCGACCGTTTTCTTCTCTCCATCTTCTTTCTCAATCATCTTTGGCGGGGCGGAGTCGGAACCATCAAGTAGTCCCATGACTTGGGCACCACGCACAGCTGGAAGAACTTGAGCCTTCCAAAACAAGTAGTTTTCGCGGGAAAGCTTTTCTGTCGGAGGGGAACCGAGAGCAGAAGCCAGGGCAGCAGTCGTCGATGAAGACCCCATCAGCTCGAACAGAAGGCTAGGGTTTTTCGGGTTGTTGGGAGGGTGGGTTGTTGGTTTGGTGTTTGTCGTTGCTACGACGAGAGAGAGCACGCCGCGGCTGTTTGATCTTTGCTTGGTTGTCTAGGTTCTAGGGTTCTCCGGGCCGGAGGCCGGCTCTGATACCATGTGAATCGAGAGAGGAACCGTGCCCTTTGCCTCGGGCCGGGCTACGTGTTATATTGTGTGAAAAACCCCACACGTGGGTATTACAGGTTCGTATACGAGTCCGGGTAGAGTACTACTCTATACCGACTCCCTGTTTGGAACATGGGATAGCGAAAACATGGGAATAGGAAAAACGGAGGAATTGAGATGCCATACCTCACCAATCCTATAGGGTTCCAAAACAAAGGATTGGAAACTAGTAGCCATTTGAATTGCAGGATAGGAAAAACATATGATTTTTTGGGGTTTAATAAACTAACCCAGCTCAGGCTTGGCACGCTATGACCTAGCTCCTGAACAATATGCCCAGGTTGCATATATACTCGACGAATCGTGTTAATTACTGGACGACACATTAAATTGTGCTTATCACATGGAACGAAAACCAGCGCATTTTTTTTGGTAAAATGAAGCACTAATCTGACTACACACACGGAGAACGAAAATCAGCGCAATTGTTTTTTGTGGTAAAATGAAGCACTAGTCTGACTACAAACAGAAGTACTACTACTAGCGAGAAGTACTAATTTACTAGTAGTGAGAAGTAGTAGTACTGTACTAATCTATTGGAACATGGAAGGGAAGTAGTACTAATTTAACAGCAAAACGCGGCACCGGAAGAGAAGTAGTACTAATCTAACGCGGCACAAGGGGTCTGAAGCCAACGTTTCATACGCGGCACAAGGGGTCTGAAGCCAACGTTGCATTGCAGGAAAATTTCCAAGAGCTTGGACTGAATGTTTCTTTTTCCGGAGAAACGTGAAGCGTAGGAACCTAAACCCGTGGGATTCCTTTTCCTATTCCTGCGTTTCAAACGGCACAAAGGAAACTTTCCTACAAAAATCCTATCCTTCGAAATTCCTATGGAATTCCCGTGTTCCAAACGGCCCCTTAAAATTGTCAGAACACCGCGTCCTTCTGTTTACAGCAATACCGCCGAAACTAAGCCTATTCTTCCAACCTGATAAAAAAACTCCACCCCGCGTCGCCTCCCTGTGGCGGCTCGGGGGCTACCCTAGCCCGCAGCCGCCGGCATCCCCCTCCTCACCATTCCTCGCATCGCCGCTGCCGGAGGGGCGCCGACGAAAAGCTGGCGACGGGGCGCCTTTTCTGCCGGCCTGGCGACTCCCGGCGCGGGATCTCCACGGGTGGCGGCTCCAAACGCTTGGATGGCGGCGCGAATGTAGGCAGGTGCGCCATTTCGGCGTGATGCCGGTCTGGCGGCGCGCGATGTCCGCTGAGGTTGGGTTGAGGGATGCGAGGTGCGGCGGTGGCGGCATGTGAAGCTGGTGGATTTGGCGGCGCGGCAGGGCGCCCCTCTGCCTTGCCTAGCACGTGGGCGGTGAGGAAGCCGGGGCGGAGGCTCCGTACATGTGGCTGCTTTGGCGGCGCGGCATGGTCGTCTTGGCATGAGGTGTCGCGGCCTCCATAGCTGGCGATGTATGTTGGTGGTAAGCCACGGGGGCAGCCTCCAATCTTGTGGCCCCCTGTGCTTCATGGACAGATCGAACTCCGGGCGAAAGCCTCACGCAGACTCCGGCCGGTGACGACAACGGCGACGCCTTCGCGCGTCGTTTTCCTTCTTGTTTGCGTCGTCGTGGAGTTTCGACACCTGGGGCAACGAGAGTGGTCCGATGATCTCCGAGTGAAAGCCCAAGCGTCATTGTCTTGTTGGAGGCGTCGTCTTGGTGTCGCCGGCTCTCTCGGTGCGATGGGTTAGCAGCGGATGGGCAGGTCTGTTATGTGGTCATGGGAGGTGGATGCCAGGGTGGTGGCCTCGGACGGTGGTGGACGACGAGGCGGCGGCCTCGGTCTCCCACGCTACACTAGTGGAAACAACCCCTCTCGTCCAGGGGGCCGGGGGGCAGCTGTCCCGGTTGCAACCAAAACCGGGACAAATGCCCTGCATTGGTCCCGGTTCGTGCGCCCGGGGCAACAGGAATCGCCTGGGCGCATTGGTCCCGGTTCGTGGGGGCATATCCGTCCCGGCTCGTGCCACGGACCGGGACCAATGCCTAGCCACAGGCCACGTGGCACGCGCATGACCTGTTGTCCCGGTTCAGTCCACGAACCGGGACCAATGCCCCCTTCCCCTATATATACTGCCCCAGCCCCCCCCTCCTTCCATCTTTTTTTTTTGCTTGGAGGTGTGAGAGAGTGTGGTGTTGCTGTTTTTTTTTTACTATGCACACGAGGTGTTCGACGAAATTCCCGAGACGCACACAAGCTCACTGAAAATGGTTTCTTCGACCGAGGTTAACAAATTATCTTTTTCATCTGTAACTGATACATAAAAAAGTATTATTTGTCGATGTACTGTGGTTATCTCTGTATTAATATGTATTTTGATAAACTTAATTATATGATGCAGATGGATGCACGGCAGCGATGGATGTACGGTGACCGACGCACCTCCGAGTATATGGCAGGCCTGAATGCATTTCTTGCTGTAGCTCAGGCGAACAAAGATAATGGCTTCATGTGTTGCCCATGTGTTGATTGTCGGAACGTCAGAGAACATTCTTCCGAAAGAATCCTTCACGGCCATCTACTTCGGAGAGGTTTCATGCCCACCTATAATTGCTGGACCAAGCATGGAGAAAGAGGGGTTGTGATGGAAGACGATGAAGAAGAAGAAGAAGATCCTTTGTTCCCTGAATACGACGATACTGCAATGGAAGAGAATGCAGAAGAAGGAGGTGATCAAGAACAGGCATCAGAAGAGCCCGATGATGATCTTGGCCGAGTTATTGCTGATGCAAGGGAAGACTGTGAAAATAGATTGGAGAGGTTGAAACTGGACAACATGTTACAGGATCACAAAAAATTGTTATACCCAAATTGCGAAGATGGTAGCACAAAGCTCGGTACCACACTGGAGTTGCTGAAATGGAAGGCACAAAACGGTGTGACTGACAAGGCATTTGAGACTTTACTTCAACTAATGAAGCCAAAACTTCCAAAGGATAACGAATTGCCTGAGAGTACGTACGAAGCAAAGAAAGCTCTCTGCCCTCTAGGATTAGATGTGCAGAAGATACATGCATGCATTAATGACTGCATTCTCTTCCGCGGTGAGAAGTACGAGAATTTGGATGAATGTCCGATATGCACTGCACTGCGGTATAAGATCAGAGCAGATGATCCTGGTGATGTTGACGGCGAGCCTCCCCGTAAGAGGGTTCCTGCTAAGGTGATGTGGTATGCTCCTATAATACCACGGCTGAAACGTCTGTTTAGAAACAAAGAGCATGCTAGGTTGTTGCGATGGCACAAAGAAGACCGTAAGAAAGATGGAAAGTTGAGGCACCCCGCCGATGGATCGCAGTGGAGAAAGATCGAGAGAGACTTTCCAGACTTTGCAGGAGAGGCGAGAAACTTATGGTTTGGTCTAAGTACAGATGGCTTTAATCCTTTTGGGGAGCAGAGCTCCAGTCATAGCACTTGGCCTGTAACTCTATGTATGTACAACCTTCCTCCTTGGTTGTGCATGAAGCGCAAGTTCATTATGATGCCAGTTCTCATCCAAGGCCCGAGGCAACCTGGCAACGACATTGATGTGTATCTAAGGCCATTAGTGGAAGAACTCTTAGAACTGTGGGGCAAACCAGGTGTACGTGTGTGGGATGAGAACGAACAAAAGCCATTTGACCTACGGGCGTTGCTTTTCGTGACCATCAATGATTGGCCAGCTCTTAGTAACATTTCCGGTCATACAAACAAGGGATACAATGCATGCACACACTGTTTAGATAAGACTGACAGTGTTTTTTTGGATAAATGTAAAAAGGTTGTATACCTGGGGCATCGTAGATTTCTTCCGATCAAGCATCCCTTAAGGAAAAAAGGAGGAAAGCATTTCAGAGGTGAGGCAGATAACCGAAAGAAGCCTGAGCTCCGTAGTGGTAATGATATATTCGATATGGTCAAGGACCTAGAAGTAATCTTTGGTAAGGCTGCTGGCAGCCAACCAGTTCCGTACGGCCCTGATAAGAGGGCACCCATGTGGAAGAAGAAATCTATATTTTGGGAGCTACCCTATTGGAAAGTTTTAGATGTCCGGTCTTCGATCGACGTGATGCACGTGACAAAGAATCTATGTGTCAATCTGCTATGCTTCCTGGGCGTGTATGGGAAGTCAAAAGATACGCCTGAAGCACGGGAGGACCAGCAACGTATGAAAGACCCAAGCAACAAGCACACAGATACAGGGTGCCATTCCTTAAGCAGCTACGCTCTTACTAAAGCAGAGAAGGAAATATTCTTTGAAGTCCTTTACAGTATCAAGGTTCCGTCTGGCTTCTCGTCGAATATAAAGGGGATAATAAACATGGCAGAGAAAAAATTCCAAAACCTGAAGTCTCATGACTGCCACGTGATTATGACGCAATTGCTTCCGATTGCATTGAGGGGGCTTCTACCGGAAAATGTTCGAGTACCCATTGTGAAGCTATGTGCATTCATGAACGCAATATCTCAGAAGGTAATCGATCTAGAAAGTCTGACAAGATTACAGAGGGATGTGGTCCAGTGTCTTGTTAGTTTTGAGTTGGTGTTCCCACCATCCTTCTTCAACATTATGACTCATCTCCTGGTTCACCTATGTGAAGAGATTCATATTCTTGGTCCGGTATTTCTACACAATATGTTCCCCTTTGAGAGGTTCATGGGAGTCTTGAAGAAATATGTTCATAACCGTGCTAGGCCAGAAGGAAGCATCTCGAAGGGCTATGGAACAGAGGAGGTCATTGGGTTCTGTGTTGACTTTATTCCTGACCTTAAGACAATTGGTGTTCCTGAATCGCGGCATGAGGGGAGACTGAGGGGAAAAGGAACGCTGGGAAAGAAAACAATGATACCTAGGGACGGGCATTCTTTGACCAAAGCACACTACACAGTTCTACAAAATTCTATGTTCATGGCTACGTATGTCGAGGAACACAAGAATATTGTACGGTCTGCAAACCCGGGGAAGGATGACTCATGGATTAAACGCGAACACATGGAGACTTTCGGAAGTTGGTTGCAAACACGTCTTATAAATGACACCACTGTTGAAGATCAGCTATACATGTTGGCAGGGTCACCATCTTCGACTATTGGGAGTTTTCAAGGGTACGAGATAAATGGAAATACATTTTACACGAGCTCCCAAGATAAGAAGAGCACCAACCAAAACAGTGGTGTCCGCTTTGATACAACAAACGAGAATGGAAAAACTGGCACATACTATGGTTACATAGAGGAGATATGGGAACTTGACTATGGACCTTCTTTTAAGGTCCCTTTGTTCAAGTGCAAATGGGTCAACCTGAATGGAGAAGGGGTAAAGGTAGACCCGCTTTATGGAATGACAACAGTGGATCTCAACTGTATTGGTTACAATGACGAACCATTCGTTCTAGCCAATGATGTGGCTCAGGTCTTCTATGTGAAGGACATGTCTTCCAGACCGAAGAAAAGAAAAAATAAGGGAACAATTTCTACTTCTCCTCTGCCTAGTTTACAGATGTTTGCTCTTTTCTGTAGATGTTTCTACACTGTAAAATGGACAAGGCGTTGATCACCACTACTGGGACATGCCCATTTTACAGTGTAGAAACATCTACAGAAAAGAGCAAACATCTGTAAACTAGGCAGAGGAGAAGTAGAATCAGGTAGAGAAACATTAGAGCCGATGAGAAGTACAAATAGCTTAGGGAGAGAAACAAGGTTTAAAAGATATTGCTAGGTGCTTCCGGCCAAAAGATTATCAAATCAAAGTTTTGAAATTCTCAAATCAAACCATAAGTTCACAAAGCATACGCAAGCATGGACCGTTACCAACCTGAGCCGCAAGGAGCAGTAGAGCAGAGCAGAGCAGACTGTAGAGGATGGACAAGCAGCCAGGACTGACATCGACTCTAGAGGATGAACAAGCCACCCTACTTCTACTATGAAAATGAGGCCCTAGCTCAAAAAAGTGTATGGGTGGAAATTTCCAGAAATTTGTATGACACAGAGCCGCTTTATAATTTGAATATAAATTTCCATAATTTATATTCAAATTATATACAAATGAAAAAATAATTAATAGTTTCAATAGTTAGAATAATTATTTAGTTAAACGAAAAATGGATTTAAATTAGTTTTGCAAATTCTAGCATTTTTCATGTTGGAATTTTTGTCAAATTTGGAAGTATATAAAAGTTGTTAATGTGCAAACTTAACACTTTTCAAATTTTGGCGCTAAAAAATTTTGGGCGCGCAGAGGTGCCACCGAAATTCGAAATTTGTTTTTGGTCCCGGGCCGTGGTACCAACCGGGACCAAAGGGCTCTAGTCCCGGTTGGTGGCACGGGCCGGGACTAAAGGCCCAAGTGTATAAAAAAGCGCGGCCCTCTCTCCAGGCCGAGCGGACACCCCAGGGGCGGGCACGAGTGGATATGGCTGGGCGAAGCCCTGCCGGCGGCGGGAACGAGTGGACAGATTCGCCGGCGGAACGCCGGCGGGGATGGACTAGGGGCACAGTAGGTTAGGGGAACACAAACTTATATTAAAAATAGGGCCAGGGGCCTTGCTTACATAGGGGCGGCGCGGCCACAGGCGGCCGGCCGTACTTGCATTAGGGGCGGCGGCGCGGCCACAGGCGGGCCGGCCGTTTCTTGGGGGTAGCTAGCTAGGGGCGTTGTCTATAGATAATAGGGGGGCGGCGGCGACCTAGTCGTCCTCGTCGTCGGAGAGGTGCACATACTCGGGTGCCTGCCACAGGTGGGCAGGCGGCAGGGCCGGGCTCGCCGGGGGGGCCATCGGGGGCGCGTACGGCGGCGGCGGGGGCAGTACCTCCTGTGGCAGCGGCGGCGGCGGGGGCAGCTCCTCCTCCTGCTCCGGCGACCCCGGCGCCCAAACGCCGCCGGTCCAGGCCCAGGTCATGCCATACTCCAGGCCTGGTGGGAGCGGCTGCGGCTCCGGCATGTCCTCGGACGCCTCCAGCTCGGCGTTCATGGCCTGCCACCAGGGGATGGCAGGCTCGTTAGGGGGTGGCGGCGGCGGTGGCATGGCAGCGGCGTCGGCGGCGGCGGCGGCCACGACACGATGCCACCTCTTGATCTCGTCGTCGACGAGGGAGCGGCGGGAGCGCTCGCAGGCCTCCTCCAGCTGGGCCCGGAGCTCGGGGTCCGGCTCCCCGGAGAAGTCCTCCGGCTCGTCCACGAGGAGCCATAGCTCCCTCTCCCGGCCGGGCGCTGGCGGGGGGTAGTCGTCCACGTTGGCCTCGAGGGGGGCGGGGATGAAGGAGCGGCGGCGCTGCTCGTGCTCCTGCTCGAGCCAGGCGGCCCAGTAGGGGGAGCTGCGCGCGTAGATCCGCTCCCTGCGGACGGGGGCAGGCAGGAGCTCGCGGCGGCGCTCGATCTCCTCGAGCAGCGCCGCGCCGGTCGGGGCCGGCGGCACTGGGATCCGCTGGGGATTCAGGTGCCAACCGTCCGGGAGGTGCACGTCGTTGTAGAAGACCGGAGTGGCATTGTTCCAGTGCCACTCCGCCTCGTCCACCCGGACGTACCTCCGGAACCGCTTGCCCGGGGGCGCGGCGCGGGGCGGCGGGCGTGCAGCCGGTGGTGGCGCGGGGACGCGCGGCACCCCGCCGAGGCGGACACCTCCAGGGCCGTAGCCGAAGGCCTCCGCCGGTGGGGGCGGGATGCGGCCGGCGCCGCTCGACGAGCCTCCGTCGTCGTTCCTTGGGCGCTTGCCGGAGTTCGAGAACCAGCGGGACATGGTGGCGGCTAGGGTTGCTTTGCCAGGGAAGCGTCCGGGGTGGGTGGGTTGTACGGGCGGCGGGGGTCCTTTAAAAAGGACCCGGGGTGGGCTGGCATGCCAACCGGCGGCCTGGACGTGGCGGCGGTTGCAGGCGGCCATGAATGCGGGGAGCCGAGGCGTGGCGCGTGGGGAGTGGGGCGTGGGAAGCCGAGGCGGGGCGGGAAGACGAGGCGGGGCGGGAAGACGAGGCGGACAGCGGCCCTTTGACCGTCCTTCGGTCTTAGTTTAATGGACCAGGCGAACCAGCCACCAGGCCGCTGGCCAGTGGCCCCTGTTGACTGGCCATAATAACAGACGCGGGCCAGTGGGCCCTTCGAACCGTTGACTGTCCATAAATAAAAGACGCGGGCCAGTGGGCCTTTTTGACTAAAAAATGTGTCAGTGGGCTTAATTAAAGATGTGGGCCTGGAGCGGTTGGGGAAGGGGAGGCCGGTTGGCGATTGCGAGGCAGGAGAAAAAAAAACGAACAAAAAAAACCTGCCGCGGCAGGGAAAATGGGCGGACTTTATTCTTTTTTTAAGAAGGCATCCATCCCGGTCCCTAAAACGAACCGGGACGAACTCCCTCGCGGTCCCTGGCCCAGAGTCGCCACGTGGGCCAGCCTTACCATCCCGGGTGCTGGCACAACCGGGACCAATGGGGAGGGCCATTTGTCCCGGCTAGCCCATCCCGGTTGCGCAACCGGGACAAATGGCCCTTACGACCCGGGACAAAAGGCCCTGTTTCCACTAGTGCTACAACGGTGCTATGAGGCGGCGCCGTGGTTTCGTGTGGGTCTGGGTGGCGACCTGGATGAAGACTGTGTGGGCAGAGAGTTCGTCGACATGACTGGATCGCCTTCGAGCAATGGGAAGGCCGATCTGGTTGTTACGCCGGGGCGGCGGCTCCGGAACATGTTGGTTTTGGTGGCAACCTGGATGAAGAATGCGTGGGCATAAGGTTCGTCGATCATGACTGGATCGCTTTCGGTCAATGTCGGGGCGGCGGCCCCGGAGCGGGTGGTGTGTGTTGTGGCGTTTGGTCGGCTTGTTTCGTGTGGGCGGCGAGTCGCTTCGCATGTCCCCTTTTTTGGCCCTGTTTTCCTCATAAACAGGGCTTATTTGTACGGTTTGTATTGGTTTTGGGCCCGGTTTTTAACTTTGTGCTAGAGTTATTAACTTTGTGCTAACCATGTGCTAGAGTTATTAACTTTGTGGCTCTCCCCATCTTGATGAATCCTCCTTGTCGGCATTATCTCTCGACCCTAGACCCATATTCTTAGAGCCCGCCTTCTTTCCAGAGCACGAAGACATGGAGCACCTTGGATAAATTTGGGTTCCCCATGGTATAAGTCGTCCATGTCAGGCGTGGATGCGGCACTTGCTTGGCGTTCAACTACCGCGCGCTTCCGAGGAGTGACTGCCAGCAGCCCAGCGGCTAGCAGTGGGACGACGTTGGCTTTGTGGCGCAGGTTTGCAAGGGAGGCTGCGGCCTTAGAGAAAATAATACGTGCGCGGGAGATTTCAAAAACAAAAAATAGTACAGGTTCACGTACGATACTCTGTGTCGTGCACGAGATATCCAGTCTCAAAACGCGTTCCCTTGCGTGTAACCCAAGCCGATCTTCTTTTGCGTGTAACCCAAGTTTTTTTTGCGAGTAAAAAAAAAAAAAAACTTAATGTAAGCGGCAAGCCAAGCCGATCGATCTGACCACGTACATAAATCAAGAGGAGCGCCTATCAGCGATTTAAGTCCTCGCCGAACTCAGAGCTCAAGCCACAGCTTCGCCGCGCCGCCTGAACCCGCCCGACCAAGAGGATGGCCCGATCGATGATGCCGATGACGACGTTACTTATGGAGGACGTCGAGATCGGGTGCGTGGTCTTCGTATTCGGCGCAGTTGGCGGCTCCGTCTTCTACTTCGTCAAGGGAACTTTGCGCAGCTCCTCCAGGGGTTGCCGCCTCGCCGGCGGCGTCCAGACGCTCATCACCAACGCGCATCGTGTCCGTCGCTCCGCGGCCTGGTCCGGCGTGTTTTTCACCATGGGTGCGGGCATGCAAGACATGTGCCACGTCAAAGTCCCCTTAAACGTGGTGGTCGCCGGGGGCGCCGCCAGTGCCCTCTTCTCCATGCATCGGGGGACCCGCGCCACCGTCCGCTCGGCGCTCAAGGGTGCGGCCTACACCGGGATCGCGTGGGCCGCCATCAACGGCATCATATCCATCCTCGAATCGCGCAAAAGCTCTAGCTAGCTATAAAGCTCGGATCAACCTGCATATATAGTTGCATGTCTTTGCTTGCTTCCCCTATTAATTAAACTTATTAAAATTAGACCTATACTTACTGCATGTCACGCATCTGAGGATATTCTCCGCTGCGCTGCACCATGGATATATGTATACATGAAGCGATTTTGGTTTTTCATGTCGTTTAGTTTACTCCCGGGAGATGGTCAAGCTGCAAATCTAATCACAGAGTACTTCAGCAATCAGCATTGTTGTACGTACATCAATATATTAGAGAAAGAAAAGAGCGTCTTTATCCGAGGGGACACGCAATAGCTAGTGGAAAGCCATATCCCCTGCCCCAAAGAGATACTGCCACTACCGATCCGCACTTGGGATAGACTTTTTTCTTTTTTTAGTGTATTCTTTTTTACAATGCCAGGCTCCGTCCAGAAGGACCCAGCTGCTAAATTATGTCGGTAGGAGAATAAGTTACAGCAAGGTCCAGAAAAGTAAAGAAATTACAGCTGGGGCCCAGCATCTACAAATAAGTTTGCATATAACTGAAAAACGCAGTCGAATCGTTAGACCAGCCACAGTGTGTTGAAAAAGCAATTCCAAAGGAAGTTCGAGCCGGTTCCATACAGTGCAGGGCGACGATTCAATCCGTCCGACAAGAAAAGCGGATCAAGAAGATGATTCGGTTCATGGCAATAGGAAATGCATTTTCTGCATGCATGCCTCTTCCGCAGGAAGAAACAATGAGGAGAGAGGAGAGCTTTTCCTTTCTAGTAGGGCCCCACAACTGCATTGGTTCGGTTCAATACATTGTAGACTATTGACTATCAATTCAAAATCTGACACACTTTTACATTGCATCGGCGCCACGGTGTGGCTGGCCTTATGGCCTTCCTTCCACCACATGTCGGTTTTGAAGCAGTACATTGATTCAGCTGACCACACGTGCAAGGCTATATTTGGACATGCTAGATCGATAGTGACTTTCGCATACCGTAAGATTTCTTTAGATGAATCTATTAGTCATGATATTGCAGTTCTCACATGAAGAAAATGATACGCTGGTAGAAACAGAATCATTTGTCCCGGTTTGTAGCAATAACGGGGACAAAAGATTTCTGCACTCAGGCAATGCGACGCCGACACGTGGAGATCTTTTGTCCCGGGTTTTATTACAAGTCGGGACAAAATTTCCCGCGGCCCGAGCATCGCGTTGCGTCCACGTGGATGGCTTTTAGTGGCCGCTCGTGGCCTGTCGGGACTAAAGGTGGAGGGCTTTAGTCCCAATTGCAACCGGGACTAGAGCCCCGTTTCCGACTAGTGACTTTCCGTATGTGCTAGCTAGCTCTACACGATCGGAAATCCTTGCGACTTGCCAATTATGTACTGATTGGAGAAATACGGGATTTGATTTTAGATTGCTATAGTTTAGTATCGTGCATGTGCTACAAGGAGCACATTGCTTGTGCTTTTATACATGGCCAAGCGGGACTAACTAATATTATGTTAGGACTATGAGTTCTAGTTCGATTAGGATTTATTCTTAATCCTATTCCTATGCAGCGGATAGAAGCATCGAGGTTACCATCTATATTCACCTCTTTAATCTTGTTGCATATCTTTACCTCTTGCACTCCCATTGTGACTTGGTAAGAATGTCGGCAAGCTGATGCTAGTATTGACGTGTTGAACTTCGACGATTCCCTCCTCAATGCACTCCCTGAGGGTGTCTTTGTGCTTGCTCCTCTCGTGATGAATCGGGTTTTGCACAATGAGATTTCAGCTTGGTTTTCGATCTTGAGTGACACCTTCTGCACCTCCTTCTATGTAAGATCGGCTATAGGAGTATTCTCAGCCACACACCTTGACAAGCCGCCTTGATCGTCGTATGTACTCTGACTCGCATGAAGACAATGCTTCAATCTTTTGCTTCTCGGAGTTCCAGCTGGTCGGATTCGGACTTATGTAAGTACCATGTCCAATGTGCTTTTTTGATCATCAACATCGCCTACCATGTCACTGTCTGAATATCCGTAAAGGATCAACTCTTCTTTTCCCTTGTATGTGCAACCAATATTTATAGTGCCTTTCACATAGCGCAAGATTTGCTTGACGACGCTCATGTGCTCAGTCATGGGTCTCTCCAAGAAAAACTAACGATCCGACTGAATATGCCAAATTTGGCAGGGTATGCAGCAAATATCGTAGACTTGCCATGGTGCTTCGATACCTTATGGTGTCCACATGCGGTTTTGTGTTGTGCTTGCTCAACTTGTGACGTTGGTCCATTAAATCTTGTACTATGTTGCATTCTACCATGCCGTACTTATTCAACAACTTCACCGCGTAAGCCGATTTACATGGGTGAATTCTTTCGGAGTTTTTCTTCACTTTGATGCATAAGTAATAGCTTAGTAATCCCAGATCAATCGGAGTAATTAGAATAAAACCACCACTTTAGTGCAGAAATTTCGAAAAACCACCACTTTAGTGTGAGATTGCAAAAAACCACCACTCTACTACTAAGTTTTTTCAAATCGAGCCAAATCTGGATTTAACACGGATTGACACAATTTCTGATGTACATGGCCCACCTGTCAGGATGATGTGGCTTATCAACACAATTAAAAAAACAAAAACAAAAACTGGGAGGGGATTTACAGCCGCCGTGCCAGTTGCGGACGCCTCGCCGGCCGCCGTGTGCCGGCTGCAGCTGTTTTTTTGCTGTTGTTTTTTTATTTTCTTAATGGGGCTGAAAAGTCATATGACCTTGACAGCTGGGTCCCACTCTGAGATCCAGCGTCAATTTGTTATCAATTCGCAATCAATTCGAGATTAGTGTGATTTGAAAAAAAAATCAGTACCGAGGTGGTGGTTTTTTGCAACCTCACACTAAATTGGTGGTTTTTCGAAATTTCTGCATTAAAGTGGTGGTTTTATGCTAAATACTCGATCAATCATGCTAAAATTCTTTTTGTCTCTGCGTTGAAACTTTGAATTACATTAGGGTTATGACCAGATTATCGACGTAAACTCCAACTAGCATCCATCTACTATACAGTATGCCTAGATATATGAGCATAGGGATAACACGTGTGTTGTATAAACAAATACGTTGTTTGAAATGATGGATAGAGACACTACAGGAATCGGCCTATATGCCGACGGCCAAATTCTATGCCGACGGCAATTTATCGGGGCCGTCGGCATAGGTCGAATGAGAAAATCTCAAACCGCGAAAAAAAAAATTTGCTATGCCGACGGCAATGCCGTCGGCCTTTTGTTTTTTGTTTTTTTTTTTTTGAGATACGCCGACGGCTGCCGTCGGCATAGACCCTAAGAGGGAATCCTGGATTGCGAAAAAAAAAATTGAGCTATGCCGACGGCAAAGCCGTAGGCATAGCCAAGCTCAATTTTTTTTTTTGACTTAATCACCGTTTTGATCATAACTTTTGCATTCCAACTCGGATTTTGACGTTCTTTAGCTCGTTTCGAAGAGGAGAAACATATCTAAATTATCATGCATATTGTTAAAACTAAATAATTAGAAAAAAATCATGAGAAATAACGCAACTAACAATAATGGGTTAACAGTTTCGTCTGAGAGGGTTGTGGGGCGTCTGAATCCAACGAAAATCTAGGTGGACCTAAAAATCATGAGAAATAGGTAGTTGTGTACCTAAAAATGATTTTTTCCAAAAATCATGAGCAAACTAGGAGGCACCTGTAGTTCAAATTTGCCCTGTTTCCAGCTGAATCGGCAGAAACTTGTGTTCTTCAAAAGAGGTGGATGAAAACCTTTTCAGAGGAAAATAATTGGTTATTTGTGAATATAACATGGTCTAGTATATTCAAAAAATGCAGCTCCTAGGTTTTGCAACATATTTGTGGTTGATGCTTCACAAAAAAAGCCATTTTTCACACTCGGAGGATGGAAAATGGTTTTTTTATTCAATGAAAAGGAAAACTTTCTTCGGGAACATTGTCCGTGCTTCCAATATACATGTTTGTGTGGAATATGGGCATATTTAAACAAACTATGCCATGGATTTGGCCATTACACCCGTCATTTGGCCCGAAACCCTAGAATGTTCGTAGGAGATAGCTCATTTATGTGAACATATTTTCAACACAACCGTCGTATTCCAAGTTTATTATTTTTGGTGGATACTAGGACATATATAATGACACCACGCGAAGGTCTTGCATCATTTTGGGGTTTTTTAAATTTTCTGGAATTTTCTAAGTCGGTTTCGTGAAAAAGTCAAGACGGCGGGCATGACCGTTCGTATCTAGGGCTTGAATATTGAGAAACTCTTGGTGTATCTCTGATGAAATAGGTAGTTGTGTACCTAAAAATGATTTTTTCCAAAAATCATGAGCAAACTAGGAGGCACCTGTAGTTCAAATTTGCCCCGTTTCCAGCTGAATCGGCAGAAACTTGTGTTCTTCAAAAGAGGTGGATGAAAATCTTTTCAGAGGAAAATAATTGGTTATTTGTGAATATAACATGGTCTAGTATATTCAAAAAATGCAGCTCCTAGGTTTTGCAACATATTTGTGGTTGATGCTTCACAAAAAAAGCCATTTTTCACACTCGGAGGATGGAAAATGGTTTTTTTATTCAATGAAAAGGAAAACTTTCTTCGGGAACATTGTCCGTGCTTCCAATATGCATGTTTGTGTGGAATATGGGCATATTTAAACAAACTATGCCATGGATTTGGCCATTACACCCGTCATTTGGCCCGAAACCCTAGAATGTTCGTAGGAGATAGCTCATTTATGTGAACATATTTTCAACACAACCGTCGTATTCCAAGTTTATTATTTTTGGTGGATACTAGGACATATATAATGACACCACGCGAAGGTCTTGCATCATTTTGGGGTTTTTTAAATTTTCTGGAATTTTCTAAGTCGGTTTCGTGAAAAAGTCAAGACGGCGGGCATGACCGTTCGTATCTAGGGCTTGAATATTGAGAAACTCTTGGTGTATCTCTGATGAAATAGGTAGTTGTGTACCTAAAAATGATTTTTTCCAAAAATCATGAGCAAACTAGGAGGCACCTGTAGTTCAAATTTGCCCTGTTTCCAGCTGAATCGGCAGAAACTTGTGTTCTTCAAAAGAGGTGGATGAAAACCTTTTCAGAGGAAAATAATTGGTTATTTGTGAATATAACATGGTCTAGTATATTCAAAAAATGCAGCTCCTAGGTTTTGCAACATATTTGTGGTTGATGCTTCACAAAAAAAGCCATTTTTCACACTCGGAGGATGGAAAATGGTTTTTTTATTCAATGAAAAGGAAAACTTTCTTCGGGAACATTGTCCGTGCTTCCAATATGCATGTTTGTGTGGAATATGGGCATATTTAAACAAACTATGCCATGGATTTGGCCATTACACCCGTCATTTGGCCCGAAACCCTAGAATGTTCGTAGGAGATAGCTCATTTATGTGAACATATTTTCAACACAACCGTCGTATTCCAAGTTTATTATTTTTGGTGGATACTAGGACATATATAATGACACCACGCGAAGGTCTTGCATCATTTTGGGGTTTTTTAAATTTTCTGGAATTTTCTAAGTCGGTTTCGTGAAAAAGTCAAGACGGCGGGCATGACCGTTCGTATCTAGGGCTTGAATATTGAGAAACTCTTGGTGTATCTCTGATGAAATAGGTAGTTGTGTACCTAAAAATGATTTTTTCCAAAAATCATGAGCAAACTAGGAGGCACCTGTAGTTCAAATTTGACCCGTTTCCAGCTGAATCGGCAGAAACTTGTGTTCTTCAAAAGAGGTGGATGAAAACCTTTTCAGAGGAAAATAATTGGTTATTTGTGAATATAACATGGTCTAGTATATTCAAAAAATGCAGCTCCTAGGTTTTGCAACATATTTGTGGTTGATGCTTCACAAAAAAAGCCATTTTTCACACTCGGAGGATGGAAAATGGTTTTTTTATTCAATGAAAAGGAAAACTTTCTTCGGGAACATTGTCCGTGCTTCCAATATGCATGTTTGTGTGGAATATGGGCATATTTAAACAAACTATGCCATGGATTTGGCCATTACACCCGTCATTTGGCCCGAAACCCTAGAATGTTCGTAGGAGATAGCTCATTTATGTGAACATATTTTCAACACAACCGTCGTATTCCAAGTTTATTATTTTTGGTGGATACTAGGACATATATAATGACACCACGCGAAGGTCTTGCATCATTTTGGGGTTTTTTAAATTTTCTGGAATTTTCTAAGTCGGTTTCGTGAAAAAGTCAAAAGGCGGGCATGACCGTTCGTATCTAGGGCTTGAATATTGAGAAACTCTTGGTGTATCTCTGATGAAATAGGTAGTTGTGTACCTAAAAATGATTTTTTCCAAAAATCATGAGCAAACTAGGAGGCACCTGTAGTTCAAATTTGCCCTGTTTCCAGCTGAATCGGCAGAAACTTGTGTTCTTCAAAAGAGGTGGATGAAAACCTTTTCAGAGGAAAATAATTGGTTATTTGTGAATATAACATGGTCTAGTATATTCAAAAAATGCAGCTCCTAGGTTTTGCAACATATTTGTGGTTGATGCTTCACAAAAAAAGCCATTTTTCACACTCGGAGGATGGAAAATGGTTTTTTTATTCAATGAAAAGGAAAACTTTCTTCGGGAACATTGTCCGTGCTTCCAATATGCATGTTTGTGTGGAATATGGGCATATTTAAACAAACTATGCCATGGATTTGGCCATTACACCCGTCATTTGGCCCGAAACCCTAGAATGTTAGTAGGAGATAGCTCATTTATGTGAACATATTTTCAACACAACCGTCGTATTCCAAGTTTATTATTTTTGGTGGATACTAGGACATATATAATGACACCACGCGAAGGTCTTGCATCATTTTGGGGTTTTTTAAATTTTCTGGAATTTTCTAAGTCGGTTTCGTGAAAAAGTCAAGACGGCGGGCATGACCGTTCGTATCTAGGGCTTGAATATTGAGAAACTCTTGGTGTATCTCTGATGAAATAGGTAGTTGTGTACCTAAAAATGATTTTTTCCAAAAATCATGAGCAAACTAGGAGGCACCTGTAGTTCAAATTTGACCCGTTTCCAGCTGAATCGGCAGAAACTTGTGTTCTTCAAAAGAGGTGGATAAAAACCTTTTCAGAGGAAAATAATTGGTTATTTGTGAATATAACATGGTCTAGTATATTCAAAAAATGCAGCTCCTAGGTTTTGCAACATATTTGTGGTTGATGCTTCACAAAAAAAGCCATTTTTCACACTCGGAGGATGGAAAATGGTTTTTTTATTCAATGAAAAGGAAAACTTTCTTCGGGAACATTGTCCGTGCTTCCAATATGCATGTTTGTGTGGAATATGGGCATATTTAAACAAACTATGCCATGGATTTGGCCATTACACCCGTCATTTGGCCTGTTTCCACCTTAATCGGCAGAAACTGTCAAAATGGCCACCATGGCTATTTATCAAAAGAGATTAATTTTTTTAAAACTATCGATGTTTTTATGATATGGATGTCATATTTGAATTTCTCTAATTTTTCTAATCGATTTAGACATTTTATTTGTCAAATTTCGATTTACGGATTTAAAGATATAAATTATTGTATATTAAATAATTTATTCACAAAATAAAGTAATTTATAACATTATATTGTTATTTAGTCAATAAAGATAATTATAAAATCATTGTTATTTGTTCAAATACAGTTTTAAATTTATACAATAGAAAAGTTTAACATTATTCCCCACAGGTTAATATGATTGATATGATAGTAATATCAGTAAGTTCTAACATCTCATATGGAATCTAGTTTGGAAGGAACTCAAAGGTTAAGCGTGCTTGGGCTGGAGCAATTTCAGGATGGGTGACCGAACGGGAAGTTTGACTAAGTTAAGTATGTTGACTAGATTAATTGTGTAATTAGAGATTAGAGATTAAATATGTGGCTAAGTGAAAAATTCTGGAATAAAAATTCAAAAGAGTTCAATAAATTTTTTTTTTTCCAAAATTCGAATTTTGGAAATATTGTGCCGACGGCTTTGCCGTCGGCATAGCCTACGCCGACGGTTTTTTATGTGCCGACGGCCATTTGACCATGTGCCGACGCCGGATAGGCCGACGGCAAGGTGCCGACGGCGGCCGTCGGAACAGCCTGTGCCAACGGCTTTTTAGCCTGTGCCGACGGTTTATGGCCGTCGGCATATGGAGCGTTTCCTGTAGTGAGAGGATGTATGGCGGTTAATATGTGTCGGTCGCACTAGTTTGCGTAGGTAGTAGAACCCCAATCTAGAGTACAAGACAAACTACAAATAACAAGGACAACAACACGCATGGTACTCTAGTACGATAGTAATCAGTGACAACATATGATCTGTACCGGCTTTTAGGAACACAACTTAGCTAATTTTTTTAAAATAATACACTTTTTTACGGAAAGTAAAAAAATATTACGCGGAATTTGTAAATTGCAAAAATATGACCCAGTCGAGTTGGGCCACTGCGACTGGGCCCTGTCGCGTTGGCAGAACACGACTAGGTCCTGTCGTGTTCGCAGAGCTCGACTAGGGTGCAGTCGATTTGCGCCAGCCCGATTAGTGTCCCTGTCGTCTTGGGGACTAGTCGCGTTCCCCCAACTCGACAGGTCCCTAAAAATTATGGATTTTTATTTTTTTCTCCGGCTTTGGCAATAAGTCGATTCATTGCAAATTACTATACAAGAAGAACAAAAATTTGATATAATAGAATGCGCATAAGGAAAACTAATATTCCTCGACGACTTCACTTTGCCCTCCCACGTGTTCGTGATGGAGCCATGAAGTCGTTATCACTGTTTTCATCAGCTACGGTTTTTGATGAACCAACACGCTTACACATAGCCTTAAATCTAGCTACACTTCTCGGCGTAAAGTCATCGTCACTGTTGTCATCATCAACTGTCTTGGATGCGCCGCCACTCTTCCCCTTCGACGTGTCAGCAGTCTTCCCTTTCGACGCGGCACCACTCTTCCTCCTTGCTGTGCTGTCAGTCTTCCCCTTTGATATTGTGTTAAGAATCCAATGAGCGTGGCGGTTGTCTTCTGGAAACCCTCGTGGACATAGTCCAAAGAGTATGTTCATCCAGCCAAAGTGCGGGATCTGTTTGTTCAGGAACTCTGCGTCTGCAGGATAGTGCTGCACATTGAGAAAAAAAGCGAAAACAGAAATCAGAACGATGCAAATCGGTTTGAACATGATGAAAACTCGTAAATCGATTACCTGAACGTGAAGTGCATAGGCCTCCTCGGAAAAACGTATCTTATCGCTAGTATTGAAGATTGACATACCCCGAAGCCCCGACTCGATTTTTTTTAGCTCAACTATTCTGCACCACTTATGATGCCACCTCAATAGTTTACTCCTAATTTCTGAGGTGGATCTAGGGGGGAGGTTATATCTGGCTAATTTCCCCCCAGAGCAATAGTGTGGGCCGACTCAGTCATTAGTTCATTAAAACTAACTGGAATTCTACCGTCCCTCGTAATCTTGCAAGAACCTTTTGCCGCATGATATAGAATATACCATGAGCTTTCTGGATCGAGACTAGGACTACCACTATCAGCCATTACTCTAAGTTAAGTAGACAACATACACACATCCATCTGAAAGAATGCTTGGGTTTATATAGGCGGGAGACGGTGCCGGGAGATGAGTGGCGGGAGAAAAATGGCGGGAGACGGTGGCGGGAGAAAAATGGCGGGAGACGGTGGCGGGAAAAATTGGCGGGAGACGTTGGTGGGAAAGAAATGGCGGGAGACGTTGGCCGGGAAAAATTGGCGGGGGACGGTGGCGGGAAAGAAATGGGGGGAGACATTGGCGGGAAAGAAATGGCGGGAGGAAAAAGGTGGGAGGACCTTAGGGGAAGAAAAGTGGGGGCAATGTATTTCAGTTCTATCTTATTGCGTTAAATATGTCAGACGTACGTAGAGACACATAAATAGGTAGATGAATATATCTCATACATAAGTCCATAAATATGTCTCATACTTAGGTAGATAAAAATGTCTCATACATAAGTCCATAAAATTTGTCTCATACATATGTAGATAAATATGCAGTACTTCGAAATCTCACTCCCCCCCTGCGTGGCCGCGCTACACGGGGAGGGGGTTGCACGGGAGTCGATCTGCCATACCTGTGGGGATTCGTAGTTTGACGAGGCACCGTGAAGCTACCATCGTGTCCATCATCTTCACCCTGTGTACCTTGTGTGGGGAATGGTGGAGGAGTATGCATAGTAGCACGTTGTGATGGAGGAGTCTGGAGAATGAGAATCTGAGTGTGCCGAACGTTACTGCGTACCCACGCGTCCTGGGTCCTCCTAAAATCAAATGACCCACTATCAGTCTCCCAGGTGCCCCCGGACGTAGTCTGCCCAAACAGACCTGCAGAGGTGGAGACAAGTAGTTATTAAATATATACATAAGACTCAATTTGTACGTAACTAAATGGAAGTGAAAGGTATGCGTACGTACCTTACTGTGTATAATCTGTGTGTAGCTGATGCTGCTGCTGGTGCTGCCAAGACGAACCTCCGGCCTCACCTAGGCCCGGTGGCCTAAACATCTGATGTGGTGGTAGACGAGGACGTGGCTGATGACGTTGCGGCGGTGGTTCTGCCTGGTCCACGGAGCGGCGCCGCGACTGGTTGAACTGAGGCGGGGGGCGCTGTACATGGTGGTGTTGAACAACGTCTGAACTCCGGTTGCTCGTGATAGCCTCCCAGATTCCTTTGAGCCTCCCTTCGACGCGTGTCACCCAGTTCTGGTGCTGGGTACGGTCTATCATAAGCGGTGCCGAAGAAAGGGACCGTGCATACTGGGCACATTCGTCCTGAAGCTCATCAGTTAGCTGGGCCTATTTATCAGAGAAAGTATGACATAAAACACAAGCATTAATAAGGAAAAAACATAGTCCATGCATTAGTTAACGAGAATATATATTACCGCGTATTGTCTGGATCCTGAAGTATCATGACTTGGATATGTATCAAATGCAGTAGGGGCCTCTATCTACTCTGGATGAGGGTGGTTTATGATACGTGTCCGCGTGGATGCCATGTACCTGACCAAATAGCGCTGGAATATAGATGCATCAAAAGGAGTGGTATCGTCCCAGCGTCGTGTCAAGGCGGTGTACCACTCGTTCACATAAGCGCCAAGCCGTTGGAGCCACTGATCCTCCGTCCAGGTAACTCCCTTCCTCGTGTTGCTACAATGTGTGAAATAATGCGTTATGGTTAGACATATAAGATATGCGTCTTGCTGAAAATAATGTGAAATGATACGAAAAAATAGATAGAATATACGTACTCGTGGATAATGTTAGGCACGGGGCAGTCCTGGGGGGGAGGAATCTCCAACTGTACCAGTCCAAACTGGCGCATAACCCTCTGTTGGGACATCTCCTCGACGCAAATATCATAGACGATCTTCGACTTTGTCATCCAGTAGTCCCGGTCCCTAGTGCAGAGGTTAGACATGCCTCCGGGGTATCTAGCATGTATGGCCTCGTTAGTATACGGCTCCCAGATAACCGAAGTGTACACATCGAACTGCTCGTTTAGAGATGTGTACGCACACTTTGTCTGATCATGTGCATACGATCTCTGTGGAAAAAGAAATATTAGCAGACATAATGTTTGCAAATTCATGTACGAATAAACGACAAAATACATACCTTGCGAGAGGTCCAGATCATAGAGAAATTAGGCATGTCGATGTAATCCGCGTCATACATCTCATCGACCCCGAATGGCTCGTCCAGCTGTAGGATTGGCCGTCCTATAGAGAACCTCTCCCAGGACCACAACTGCAGGAAAATAGGGCACCCTAGCAGAGCTGATTTCTTCTCAGAGAGGCAGCAACCCTTGCACAAAGCACGGTACGTAGCTGCTAGCAATGCTGAACCCCAACTCCATTGTATAACCGTCTCCGGATCTTGAGCATACGCAATGTTCATTGCAAGAGGGATAAAGTTAGCGCCAACCGTGTCTCCATGGTTCTCGGTGAACATCACCCTGGACAAGAGCCAGATTATATAGGCCTCGAGGCAAACAGCTGAGTTGTGTGTCATCCAAACCGTCATGAAAGTTCTCGATCTGTGTTAGAATAGAAGTGTTAGTGAAAAGTTATAACTCGTAAGAAATATGTGAGGCATGCAAACGCTGAGTTGTGTGGCATCCAAACCTGGAATTTTTTTAACCATGCTAGTTTCGGTCCATGTGTGCCTCTTGATAGAAGCTCAAGAGTAGGTAACGCATTGTGAAACCGCTGTGTCATCGTTTCCTGCCAACCATCCGGTTTCTGCAATGGTCCTATGGGCTGTCCCACCAATAGAAGCCCGAGCAAGTAAGACACATCCTCAAGAGTGGGAGCCATCTCTCCCCCGCGAAAGTGAAAGGTATGTGTCTCGGGTCTCCATCGGTCCACCAGGCATGAGAGTAGAGAGTGGTCAATAAGTACGCGTGTACCTCTCTCTCTATGCTCTACCAGCCGCGCGAACGGTAAAAGACCACTCCATTTTAGCCTACAAAAGCGAACATACAATTATTAGATGCACGTGACCAATTAGTATGTACAATTTTATTACTGTGTTTAAATTACGTACCGCTCAACCCAGGCAGGGTGAATCCTCCAGTACTCCCTAGGAGTGCGGGTGATCAGGGGGGAGAGCTTTTTGCTGTAGTAGCCGGCCCCGGTGGGTTACCTCGATCTCTTGACGCAACATCGACATCCTGCCCTAATTTTACAACATTTTGCATACAATGTACGAGTGTAATCAAAATTCATATTACAAATTTAAAACCACTACGAGAGTCATAACAAATTTAAAACATAGTTCCACACATATTACAAATTTAAAACATAGTTTCACACATATTACAAATTTAAAACATAGTTCCACACATATTACAAATTTAAAACCACTACGAGAGTCATAACAAATTTAAAACATAGTTCCACACATATTACAAATTTAAAACCACTACGAGAGTCATAACAAATTTAAAACATAGTTCCACACATATTACAAATTTAAATCTGGAATACCATGACCACGACGTGCTCTTCCTCTTCCGCCACGAGTGCCCCTAGCACGGCCACGACCGCCGGCAATGACATAAGTTGGACAATTAGGGTCCCTATGGCCAAACTGATTGCATAGAATGCATTGCCTAGTTGGGCCTCCTGCTTCAGATTCATCCATATCATTGCGGATGCGCTGACACTGTCGTCTACCTCTACTTGTACGCATTTTAGCTGGGTCTGAAATGTACTGTCTCTCAGCAGGGTTAACAGTGTTAAAATTACCCATTGAACGAAATCCCATCAGCTCACATGTCCATGTATTTAGGACAGCTTGTTTCAGATAATATGGAGACACAAATGAAATTGCATCGAGACCGAGCTGTCCGCAAGCAGCAAGAACATGTGAGCACGGAAGGTGAAGCAACTTCGGTTTGTTGCATGTGCACTCGCACGTTGGCCAAACTTCATTACCAATTTTGACCTCGTGCGTCCTCAACTCATTACCACATCCAAACTTGTTGTTAGCTAACCGCACCTCGAACCTCCTTTCTTGATTTCCGATGGAGATCACTGTGTGCGACCTAGCCTTTTCCATCTTCTCATTCATGTACTTCGTAATCTTTTCACAGTACCGTGTGTTTGGGTTATTGACGATATGCTGCTGAGCTCTTTCACGTCTATCTTTGAAGTATTTCACAGTTCCATAAAAAATTCCCTCCACAATGGCTGTAAGTGGCAGAGCCCGGTTGCCTCTGAGAACAAAGTTATATGTTTCAGCAAGGTTGGTTGTCATAACACCGTACCTTGTTCCGTGTGTGTCATGCAACAAAGACCATCTCTCTAGAGGCTCATGCTCGATCCACTGCTCAAAGGTTTTAATGGTCCTCCCTAGCCTTCTCCTCGTACCAGGCGGGTCGAATCCGGGCAAGTCACACAGGCCAACAGGCTCCTCTTCAACGGCAGTTGTTCCTGTTGCTAACTGGGCGGCTACTGCTTGTACATGTGCCGCCACTGCTGCATCTCGTGCAAGTCTCCTATCCCTTACATGTCTCTGTGTGCACACATTCAGTCTGCCGCGTATCAGCGTGTACTTCCATTCCTGATTCTGCTTGCAAAGTTTCTTGAAAAGAATCATAAGGTTCTTGTTTCTGAACTGAGAGAAGAAATTGGCCCCAGGTGCCGCATACACCAACGGCTCTGCATGTCAGTCCACGGAGTTGGTTCTTCAGGCAAAGGGTTTGTGAGTGTCCTGGTAGCACTCAATATACATGCATGCCTGTCATGAAGGATGCACACATTCTGCTTATCCTTCACCACTGCTATTTTCAACTGCCTAAAGAACCATGTCCAACTTTCAATGTTCTCGCTCTCAACAAAAGCAAATGCTAGTGGAACGACTTGATTGTTGCCGTCTATACCAATGGCTGTAAGGATCTGACCCCTGTACTTGCCAGTAAGAAAAGTGCCATCTACACAAATCACTGGTCGACAATGATTGAAAGCTTCGATGCAAACACCAAAAGAGAAGAACACTCGATGAAGCACCCTAACTGTTGGGAACTCTGGCATATACCAGTCTTGGATATCCACATATGTGCCTGGATTCCGGTCACGGAGTGTGAGCAGTAGCCGAACAACATAGTCGTAAGCATCAAAAAACGACCCAAATCTTTTCTCGAGGGCCCTTTGCTTAGCCCTCCAAGCGGTGCCATAGGAAATATGGTACTTAAACCTGACAAACACTTTCGTCTGAATATCTTTCACTAGCATCGCTTTGCTCTCCACTATCTCGGTGTAAAGCAACCGAGCAATAAGGGTAGACGAAAGGTTCTTATGAGCTTGTGGGATACTTGAATTAACACATGTGTGCTGAATCAAGTCACTGATCTTCCAGCTCGTGCCATACTTAGGGAGATATCCATGCACCCTCCCGGGACAGTTTATGTCAACACAATCCATTGTCAAGTATTTCTGACTTGACACCTTAGTTTTGAAAACTCTTTGTGTCGACATTGCCCAATTAATTACTGCATCCTTCAGAGCTTTCTTGTCAGGATACATAGCACCCAACGCAAGGTTGTTCTGATGATATTGCCAGGCAGAATCATGCCCATCGTCGACAGTCATTGCCGAAGTGAAGTCTTGCCTCCATGCTGCAGGATTTGGCTGCACCACTTCGTCCACTTCTTCATCTGACTGGTCAGAATCCTCGTTATACAGACTTTCAATATCTGTATCTTCATCTTCCATCTGGTTCTTCATCTGCCCGTCAATCTCGTCACCGTCTGCCTCACCGCTGACATAACCAGTTTGACTATGCTGGCTTATTTCTATGTCAGGATTACCGGCATCGCCTCCAGCTGCTCGACTACTTTGTCCGGTTTCATAATATTGAGATGAACCAGAATAGTTCATCTCTTCACTCCTCTGTCCAGGATTGTATCCATAATCAATCTCAGGTTCAATCACCTCCTTCTTGACAGGGAGTACTAAGGCCATAGGATTTACACTCCTTTTTTCGCAACCTTGTACCCAGCTAGTTCACTGAGAGTTTCTCTCAATCGACCTCAAAAAAAAAAAAAGGGTTTGTCCTAGATCGGCTCCACGGAGCATGTAGTATGTTTCAGTATCAAGACTTAAACTTCTTGTCAACCATTCTTTCAACTGGCTAAGACTCCATGATTGCGGGGCACACAACTCAACATCTATACTGTCATACGAACTCAAATCAACTCCCAGCTCATTTTCTTCTACAGTACCGGCACCGTAAAAGAACATGAACTTCACTGAATCAGACATCTGTGATGGCATAAAAAATAACCGTCCTCGTTATATTAATCGGTTATTATATTTATGCGCTATACTACTTATTACGATCGCACCTAACATAAATAAAAATACTCGCACGCATCTAACATAAATACTATTTACCAGTTGAATTTTACTAATATAACTTTCAAACTATATACTCACACACACTAAAACAAATATACCAGCACCGCAAAAATAAATATATTTCACTAAATCTAACAAAATAATCAATTACCACAACAATTTTACTAACATAACTTTCAAACTATATACTCGCACGCACTAAAACAAATATACCAGCACCGCAAAACTAAATATATTTCACTAAATATAACAAAAATACCACTACCGCATAAATAAGTTAAAATATATATCTAGTATACATCTAACAAACACACGTAAGCATGCACAAAATAAGAGAGAAATCGTGTCGAAATCATACCTTCAAGCCTGACAATTTAAATCGTTGGTGTAGGGTCAGCGCACGTCGATTTCGGGTCAGCGCAGCAGCACCGCGGCAATGCAGCCCGCGGACAGCACCACGTACAGCAGCTCCACCACCATTGCTGCCATATCCACCACCACAACCACCACCTCCACCAAAACAACCACCACGAGCTAAGTCATCACGTGATCGAGTGCTCCCTAGCCTCCTCTATCCTTCTACAATCCAACTACGGTGCGAAATCTGCTTTCTATTGGTGCAATGTGTTGGAAAAATTCGAGCAAGCAGCTGGTTCACAGGAAGAAGAAAGAAGGAAGAAAGGAAGAGAAGGAGAGGGGGAAGAAGGAGGAGCTGCGGGCGCTGCATATGTACTCAGGGCCCTGTCGTCCTCTGCCACTGCGACAGGGGCCCTGCCGTACTCTGCGAACACGACTGGCCCGCCAGTCGTCTTCTGCGAGCGCGACAGCCAGGCGCGTAGTTCGACAGCGGCGTCGACGTGGGCCGGCCAATCAGCGCGCGGCGCATGGCAGGGGACAGCCCTGTCGTCTTGGCCGAATGCGACTACGACCCAGTCGTCTTGGCGGAATGCGACAAGGGCGCAGTCGCTGTGGGCCAGCCCTTCTGGGTAATATTTTTGAAATTTTACGTTTTCGCGTATTATTTTTTTACTTTCCGTAAAAAAGTGTATTATTTTAAAAAAAATTAGCCACAACTTAGAGCATATTCACTCGTTCGCCCCCTAGGGATGTAAGTGGGGTAAGACCATCCAAAATTGAACTACATATATTTAAGTGGACACAACTGGGCTAAGTGTTCTTGCCCACTTACACCCCCCCCCCCCCCTCAAGCAGCCGTTTTTGGGTCGCGGAAACCGCCATATGGAGGTGTGTTGACGCTTTTTTCGGTCCGGGGATCCTTCCCGGTCGCCAGCCCCAACCTAGGTGCGCACAATTTTTCGCCGAATTTCTAGGAATTTAAGTTTTATTCAGCAAATTCGAGAAAGTATAGGCGATTACAAATAAAACATGGCCGTATTCGACAAGCTTGAAACTATGGCCAGAGAATTTGACATGCGTCCATCTCTCACAAGCCTCTAGTATGGCCTCGCTAGCTTTTTAGGTGTCCTACCTAGAGCGTCGTCTATGCTTTGTTTCCATAGCGATACCATGGCGTGGGGCTCGCCGCATAATTGCTCGCCTAGCTAAGTGCTATAGCCGTCTGTTAGTGTATCATTTCGGCTTTATTGCTCGCCGTCCAGTTCTTCCGTGACGATAATTGCTCGCCGTCTGTTAGTGTATCATTTCAGCTGAATTGCCAATTTTGGACCAAAACAAATAAAGTTGTGTGTGTGTGGGGTTATACACAGTTGAGAATGCAATTTCACTAGTGGACAAAATACGAGACCCTACCAAGCAGCCTTTCCGACAATGATAAACGTGTCAGCCAGCTTAGCATATTTGGATGTTGCGGCGGCAGCACTATGCATCGCCGCTAAAAGCGAGCGCCCGCTCTGTCCCCGTCCAGATCCATCGACTCAACTGGACTGCCAACACGATCTACATCCATCCATCCATGGAGCAGCAGGCGGCGCATGCTGAGTACATACTGGAGGAGCTGGACCTGCCTACGCTGGACCTCGAGGACGAGGAGTACACTAGCTTCACGCAGCAGCTGGTGGCGGCGTGCCGGGACCCGGGCGTGTTCCGGCTGGTCAACCACGGCGTCCCCGGCGACCTCACCGCCCGCGTATTCAGGCTGGCTCGCGACCTCCTGGAACTGGACACGGCCAAGAAGACCAAGCTGCCCGGCTACCTCTGGGCCACGCCGGCGCTGTCGCTCCCCGTCAAGGACCTCAACTGGGTCGAGGGGCTTCACGTCGCTCCCGACGCCGACGGCCATTCCGATGCTGTTGTCGCCGAAGACGACGAGGGCGCCTACTCGTCCTTCAGGAAGGTGGTGACGGCCGAGTACGTGCCACACATGGCGCGCATCGCCAGGAAGCTGTTCGACGCTCTGGCCGGCAGCAAGGAGCTGGGCCTCGACGCGCAGCGGAGGGCGTCGTACCTGGACGAGCGCGGCGGCACTTTCCGGGCGTACCGCTACCCGGCGTGCGACCCCGCCGGCCGGTACCTGGGGATGGAGCCGCACACGGACAGCTCCGTGCTGTCCATCCTGAACCAGGACCCCGTCGGCGGCCTGCAGGTGCTGCGACAGCGTGGAGATGGCGACGAGCAGGGCAGGTGGTGCCGGGTGCGGCCGGTGGAGGGGACGCTGGTGGTGAACCTGGGCGACATGATTCAGGCCATGAGCGGCGACGCGTACCGGAGCGCGGAGCACAGGGTGGTGGCGCCGCCGGCGGGGACGGAGCGGATGTCGCTCTGCTACTTCGCGTTCCCGCAGGAGGACGCCGTCATTATCGCCAACTCCGGCGGCGACGACGATGGCAACGAGCAGAGGTATACGGGGTTCAGCTACCGGGAGTTCCGAGAGCAGGTGCAGGCTGACATCAAGGCCACCGGCGCCAAGGTCGGGCTCGCCCGCTTCCGCCTCAATCGGTCGACGGCTACATAATGACTGAGCCATCGTCGATCGGCAGAACAACCAAATTTCTCCTCACCGAGGGACCGACTGACTGACGAGGCAATTGCAGCAGTAAGCAGTTAGGCAGAACAACCAAATTTCTCCTGATTGGCTTGAAAACACCAGACAGATGATGCTACTGGGTCAGTCTATGTGTAACAATCGGTTGTGGAGATATCCTATGCTGCTACTGGGTCTGATGTGCAGAGCCAATTAATGATTATAGTTTCTGTGGTACTCTGTTCCATTATGCAAGGCGTCAGTGACTTCCGAGATTCAACCTTTAACCAAGAATGAATATTACACGAAATTGATCGTTCACTTACTAGTGTTATCTTTCCTTTACCTCTCAATTGAATATTGAGGAAGAATTCACATTCTCACGATTTGTATCCAAAGACTAATGGAAATTGCATCCAAAATACAAATTGGATTATGAGTACAGTGTCCCGAAGCATAATTTTGCATTGGATTAATTATTCCAATTTTTAAAATATGAGTAAAGGATCTATGTCTGAAGACACAAATTTATTTCCAATCGTAACCAAATCTTCTTTTCATAAAAAAAAAGGAAGCCAAATAGCTAAAAAGCGATAGATTTGGTTTACTAGAACCATCAGCATATTGTTTGGAAACCCAATTCTTCTCCTCAAGATCTCTTGAATGAAATTAGGGAACGAAGTAGGTAGATTAGATAGATTTAGATTGACTTTGTATCTCCTATTCTATAAGGATAATCTAGAAAGTAAGTGTTGATAAAATGTTGTCAAAGGAATTACTTCAAAGCTCGTACTTGCATAGTCAAAAAACAACATACTCCGTACACCATGCATTGAACAACCAAAGTGAGTGTTGGCTTTCCTCAAGGATAAAGAAAGAAAGAATGTGCAGGTACTTAATTGGTTGAAAATGCCCCCTTTCGACCCGAAAAGAAGAATAACTGGATTACTCCGTGTCGTCTTGAATGGCTGATGATGATACAATACCATTCACTAGAATTTGTTTGCGGTCCATCAAGGAGCATTTCCCTCGTGTCAATATCTGCTAGTATGTGTATTTGTACGATAATGGTAAAACTGACTGGAATAAACTGTCACATAGCATGTTAATAAATCATCGTCTAAACCACGAATTAAGTGGCCAAGCCCAGACTCATGTCCCAATAACCATCCTTTATGGCCTGGTGGTGCTAGATAGGAAGGAAAACAGTGAACATCTTATATTGCCTCACTTCACATCTTATATTGTCTCACTTCACGTGTACCTTAGATTTTTCGTTCTAATAAGATCTTAGGTAGTCTTGAATACTATGCTCTAGAAGGATCTAATACGATATTGTGTGAACATAATAATCTTTGAGCCCGCATAGGTACTTATAGATACAACTATATATATAAACGTATATAATCACACTATAGATTCATAAGTGTTACAATGTACCTATGGATGAGAGGGATTTTGTTTTTTATGCAGTTTAGATAAATAAAAGAATCTAATAGATGGCAAATATCTATTTTACGATGACTTTTAAACACTAATATAACATATGAAAATACTTCTAGTCTAACACTAATCAACTTGTAAATATATATATTAGAAATGTTCAGAAGCAATGATATCTTAATAAATACTCCCTCTGTTCCAAAATATAAGTCTTTTTTAGCAAACTAGTTTGTCTTGCTAAAACGACTTACATTGTGGAACATAGGGAGTAGCGGATTTTGCTTGTAGTAGTCATCATAAGAATGTGATAATAATAAGAAATATCTCTAATAGGAAGAATTGGTTTTGTTTTAAAAAAAATCCTAATATAATAACTTTGCTCCCTTCACGAAAACCCTCTAAAATTCGAATAATATAGAGAAGTATATCCCCTATGTTACCAAATATATAGTCCATATTTCCTTTTTTATCAAGTTTAAAGGGCGCATGGGGAGATTCTACACTGATGCATGTAATTAATATCTTGATGTGTTTTTATTTTTTATTTTCTATTTTTTTGTCCTTTTTCCATTTAGTTAGAATTTTAGATTCACTTTATTTTTCTATTTTATTTTATTTGTTGTATTTTTCATGTTTAGTTTTATTTGACTATTTTACTTGGATTTTTTTTAAATGTTTCTCTTACAATAAACATATGATCATATTTATTTATTAGATATGTGAACACTACTTTTTAAGAGTGGCGAACATTAACATTTATTTTTGACGCATAATAAGTACTCTTAGTACTTAAATCTTCTATTGAGATGCGTGGATCTTTTTTAGTCATAAGTGTTTTTCTTTGAATCACCGAATATTTTCGGTTAGTATAAATATAGTTTTATGTATGACATAAACTATATTTACACTTCTGTTTTCTTGTTCAAGGAACATTTTTCACTGGTAGTGTGAATAGTTAGTTTATTTACTACGTACACTGGTAGAAAAAAGGCCTTCGGTATGCCAGCATCAGTCCCCAAGCGTTGCGCACCGTGACCAATGAGTCTTTAGTCCCGGGTAGGGAGGAGACCCGCGACAGAAGGTCAGACGTCGCGGGTTGGGAAGCGCGTTGCGACGCGTGGAGGGAATTAATTCCGGTTGACATGGCCGCCCGGGACTATTGGTCCTTTATTCCCCGTTCCCGTGGCCAACCGGGACCAATGGCCCTTTATTCCCCGTGCCCGTGGCCAACCGGGACTAAACATCAAGCGTCTCGCCTCCCCCGCGGCGGTTTTTATTTCGCGAGCGAGGCAGAAGGGCGCCATTCCACTGCTCGCTCTCTGTTCTTCCTCTCGCTCTCTGTTCTTCCTCTCTCTCGCTCTCTGTTCTTTTCGATCCAAGCACACGCACGCAAAATGGCTGAATAGACGCAATACAATGGGAAGACACCATGCGGCAAGGATTTGGACGTGCTCTTCACCAACAGTTGCGCGAGGCTGCATGAAGCTCTGGGTCATTTGGCCGATCTCTATTTTGAAGCTCCCGAAGAACACCGGTTCTTTGGTCTCGATCTGGAGTACACGGCAAATCAGAAGGATGTTGCCCTCATCCAGATATCGTTCAAGCATTCGGTGTTGGTCTTCCAATGGTCAAGGTATATATATAGCACACATGTACAATCTTGCATTCCATCTTCGAGTTTTTTTGTTGCATGTGAACAATACGTGTGTTGCAACATATCTAACACATATCCTATTTTTGTTGTTACAGTAGTTCGAGGCATTGCCCGGACCTTGTTGATTTTCTTGTCAACTCGGGGTTTGACTTTTGCAGCGTGGACATCACGCAAGACCGTGTGAAGTTGATGCACATCGGTATTATGATACCTGAAGATCACTACGTTGATCTTCAGACTCTTATCCAGTTGACCGGGCCAAAGACCGGGATGGCTGTCATGGCAAGCACCTTCATCCACCAGGGCTATGAAAGGATGAAGACTGATTTCCCCCGGCAGAATCACTACTATTGGGAGGAGACCCCATTGCGTATGCGGCCGTAGATGCATATGTCGCGTACGAGTTGTTCCGCATCTACTCGGCGGGGCCATAGATGATGTATGCATGCGTTCGATATCTATGCATGTGCATGTAATGGGTATCTAATTAGTAGTATATATATGTAATGGATATCTTTTGTGATCGACTCTCTATATATATATGTTAATTATGAAATGTGATCGAATCTATGTTTGTGTTATGTGTGATCGACTCTATTGTGTTATGTGTGATCGACAATAATGTTTGTATTATTGTTCTTTATTTTTGATATATTTTTTCATTTTAAGATTTTAAAATGAATTAGTATTATTTTTCTTCATTTTTTGATATATTATTTGTATTTTTAAGATTTTAAAATGAATTAGTATTATTGTTCTTAATTTTTGATATATATTTTGTATTTTAAGATTTTAAAATGAATTAGTATTATTGTTCTTCATTTTTGATATATTATTTGTATTTTTAAGATTTTAAAATGAATTATTTCTATTTTTCTCAATTTTTGGATATATTATTTGTATTTTTAGAAATAATACAAATTAAAAGTTAATGTTTATTTATTTATTCAAAATTATTAATTACATCTTTACTTTTGTTTATTAAAAGATTTATTTGAAATTCAAACAATAAAGAAATATGGCTTCGGCCAACATGTTAATAAGATTGATATGATACAACTATCATATACATGCGTGAGAAACACTTGGATTCGGGACGGGATGGAACTCGGAAGTTAAGCGTGCTAGTGCTAGAGCAGTGGGAGGATGGGTGACCGAGCGGGAAGTTTGACCATGAGTAACTAATTTGACTAGAGATAATCTTAGTTAGACACTAAGCAAATAATACAAATTGTGAGAAAAAAAGGGAGTGAAAAAAAGGGAGTGAAAAAAGGAGTGAAAAAAGGGAGTGAAAAAAGGTGAGAAAAATAATTAGAAACCAAATGAATTAAAAAAATTACGAAATAAATCTAGTCCCGGTTCATGTGGCCAACCGGGACTAAATGTCCTCCGACCCCAGGCTCCGCCACCCGCCCACGTGGACAGGCCTTTAGTCCCGGTCCGTAAGAGATGGGACTATAGGGGGGGGCCTTTAGTCGCGCGTAGCTAGTCCCGGTTGCCCGGACGGGATTAATGGGCCTGGCGAACCGGGACTGTAGGCCTGTTTTCTACCAGTGGTAAGAGAAAATCTCCCAAACTGTATGCACACAATTTACCAAGTAGAATTTTATACTGTCTTATTGAACTAATTTTAATGTTTGATCTCATCAAACTGACATCCAGCAATGCCTGATTATATAACATATGACAATTTCGTAGAACTTACTTTCATAACCATTAAAATGTACATAGTGTTATTTATTCGTCCTCAATTGGAACTAGATTACATAACTAGTATAGAGTTTAAGACTTTGTCTCTTGGGGTATCGTGGGTATTAAAGTTAATCAGGATATCAATCACTATTTGCAAACGGGAAAAGGCCTTCGTCAATGGGATCTGCTATCTCCGATCCTTTTTAAGTCATAATACATATGTGGGTTGTTCTTATTGCATGGGAAAAGGAGGACAGTCAAGTGTAAGCGGTAATCCCACATTTTGTTGAGGATGGTGTTTGCATTCTTTGGTATGAGGACGATACAATTCTTGTGATGGAACATGATCTGGTGAAAACTCTAAACATAAAATTGATCATCTATATTTTTGTAAAATTGTTAGGCCTAAAAACTAATTTTTATTACAGCGAAATTTTGGTTTTGGACGTGCCAAAGAGGTCGAGAGCCAATATAGATATATTTTTGGATGCGGGTAGAAGCCGATCGAGAGCCCCTAGATAACTGGGAATTCATTTTCACTCCATAAATTGATAAATGAGGAGTAGAAGCCGATTGAACACAATTTTGAGAAAAAGTTACATAGTTGGCTAGGCACGATGCTTTCCTAGTTACCACCTTGTCCGTATCAACTTAGTTATGTTTAGCACTCCAATGTTTATGTTTTATTTCCTCTAATTATTTAGAGGGGTACATAAGAGGCTAGATTTCTTTGAATCACGCTTTTTGGAAAAGTGATGGTCATAAGAGAAAGTATAAACTAACTAAATGGAGCACTATTTGCTGACCATGAGAGCAGGGAGGCTTGGGGGCAAAAGGTCTTGACATAAAAAAACAAATGCTTATTAAATCAATGGATTTTTAATCTTTTGACCGAGGAAGGCATGTTGTAAGAACCCATTTCTAACAAACTAGATTTAGGGGTGTGCCTTGGTGTAGGATCCCCCAAAATTCGCAACTCTTAATATTGCGTATAAGACCTAATGAATCATACATGTGGACATGCTAATGTGTTTTCTAACTACCATATTTTCTTATCCCTGGCCCATGAATAATTATCATTGCAATATATTTGTAAGTCCTTCTTTCCTGTAGCTAGAGTTCCAAGGGGGTACCCCGCATAGGCTCGCGTAATAGGAGCTTATCTAAAAAAATGAGAAGCATAGTTATGACTAATCTTGCATAATTTAATCACCGTGCAGGATGGATCTAGGCACGTCTCTACACCCCTACCTATAACTATGAACACTCAGGTAAGGTACGATCCATCATATTTGTGTGATAGCTTCGCGTGAGTACCACTCGGCTAGTATCTCAGATGCAAACAGACAACAAAGAACCGTCTCGACAAGTCGATCCATCCGCCTTGGAGCTGCTCCTGAAAGCACTAGTGGAAACAACCCCTTTCGTCCAGGGGGCCGGGGGCATCTGTCCCGGTCGCACAAAAACCCGGGACAAATGCTATGCATTGGTCCCGGTTCGGTTGCCCGAGGCAGCAGAAACCACCTGGGGGCATCTGTCCCGGTTCGTGGGGAGGCATTGGTCCCGGTTTGTGGCACGACCGGGACCAATACCTAGCCACAGGCCACGTGGCACGCGCATGGGCATTGGTCCCGGTTTGTGGCACGAACCGGGACCAATACCTAGCCACAGACCCACAAATAGTCTTTTTATCCACCCCATTCAACCAATTTCCAAACGCATTTGTAATATTGGTTGAAGATATTTTCTCTCCAAAATCAGAAATACAAGCTAAACCTAAGTAGAAGACCTCTGCTGGTGGTAGAAGAAGCTGCGCTTAATGTCCGGCCACGATATTCGTCTCCGTTGCACAACTCACAACAAAAAACAGCATTCACATTAGGCGGCTGCGTTAATGTCCAACCACTCTCTACCCTCCTCTTTTTGAAGGTCGACCGCCCACACATTTCAGAAACGAAGCGTCAGTCCATCTTCCTATTGCCGCTCTGCGACTCGCACATGCCGGCGGCCACATGAGGTCAGGCATCGACGCCGCAAAGTATGCATTCACATTAGGAGGGGGACATGCATTTCGATAGATAAACAAGGCACAGTATACATAATGGCAAGATTGGATCTAAATCTAAACGGAGAGCATAGATCTAAATAAACAAGGCAGTACATAATGGCAAAAGTGCATCGATCTACTAGTCATACTCCTGCCTAGGCCTATAGTACATGTACTCGTAGTCGTCGTAGTCGCCGCCGCCGTCGTCGTCACTATCGTCTGACGGTGCTCTGCACTCCCTCGGAGAATCACGACTCCCGGACTGGGCCTGAGGGTAGCGCAGGCGGGGGATATCGCCGGCCCTGATGTAGTCCATGACGCTCTGTAGAGTCCGGCCGGACCACCATAGCCGACGACCGGCCTCGTGAAAGTTCCCAGGAGGCAGACCGTCCTCCTCATACCTGGCGAGCGTCCTCTCACGCCGATTGATGAAGAAGGCATCCCAAGTATGCTGGTTATCGGGATGCCAACTGGGATTCCTCCGTTGCTCCGGCGTGAGCTCGTGGTAGTAGTGGTTCGTGATGGCCGCCCGACGCGCCACACCTTGAGGAAGAGGAGGGACCGGCACTCCTCCGGCGCTCAGCATCCAACCGGCGGGAACGTTGTAGCCGCACGGGCAGGGGTAGTTCGAGGCGGAAAGTGCCTCCGCCTGGATGAATGTTAGAGTGGGTACGGTAGAAGCCATGAGAGAGTGGTGAGTTTGTATGTGTTTATGCCAATGGTGTGGCAATGCATACATATATATAGCGAGAAGAAAACATCTCTTTAGTCCCGGTTGGGGACACCAACCGGGACTAAATGGGTTAGGGTTTCATTGGGAAACGGATCATCCCTTTAGTCCCGGTTGGGGAAACCAACCGGGACAAAATGGGAATTAGGGTTTCGTTTGGACCAATCAGATAGAATCACACGGATCGTGTGTTTCTTTCAAGCGCTCGTGAGTCGTTGGATCCGGGTGTGTTTTTTTCGAGCTGTTGTGAGCCGTTCGATCAGGGCTACGGTGTGTTTCTTTCGAGCTGCTGTGAGCCGTTGGATGAGGTGTTTCTTAACCGTTGGATCAAAACCCTAGCTCAACACTTTTTGAGCCAGAGGACCCTATATATAGCCCAGCTTCATACACCGGTCAGTTCATCTCACAAATACAAAACATCCGGATTCGCCATCATACGTCCAACCGTGCATTTGGTATGCATATATGCACCCAGTAGCCACGGTTGGGCTGTGTGATGGCGATACCGTTTGTTTTGTTCTACACCCCCTTTAAGGTTTGATACATCATATATTCAGTTCATCGAGCAAATACAAAACATCCGGATTCGACATCATACGTCCTGCCGTGCATTTGGGTCAGTGTTTAACACATTCTTCCCCCTTTAACACATTCATCCATGCATGCTTGGGTCAGTGTTCACTTTGAGCTCGGGTAGTAATGTGCACGGGAACATCACCACCGGCTTCCGCGGCGTCCCGCAAGATGAAAAAAAAATTTATTATTCATCTGCTAGATAAAACAACTTCCATATTTGCCAATAACCACTTTTTTTTTGGAGTAGACTTCTATATATACATTCAGATTTTCGTTTGATCGGACTGGTTCTCCGTCAGGTAGTGAGAAGTAATGAAGCTCGATCTTTTTCCATTGCCCAGCGCCATATTCTCAACACCCTTGGCTAGCTTAATCACTTCGTCCTATGTCCAGTGCTTGTCATCTTTCCTATATTGACCTCCCTGCCGAAGGCACATTCTGTAAGTATCGCCATGGCTTGGGCTCTTCCATGAAGTGGTAATTTTCGACCTGTAGAATACAAATGAAGTATCGGTTGATATTATGTTTCTGATGACGATTGTGCAGATGGTTGGATGGTTTATAGGAGTTTCGTGCATTACAGATCCTAATACACCGGTTTGTAAATGCATGGTGGCTACCAGCATAAGGGAGATAGTTGATCAAGGAAGAAAAATGATAATAGTTTTATATTTCTTATTATTACCTGGCTAGGAAGAGGAATAGTAGATGGAGGCCAATCAAGAGGATCAGCCAGTATGTTTGCCCAAATCTGAGCTTCATCCGCTGGCTTCATTGTATGCTTGGCTCAGTGAGGAGCTACGACCTGTTCAATGAATGTGCAAAACTGAGTGCAGGGCTAAAATAAGTGTTCCGTATTCATTCGACAATACACACGACAGTACATGGTAAATCTTAAATATATGTGCAGATACAGTATATGGTATTAGCACTATGATAAATATGGCGTCATTAAGGATACATAATGCATGCTTGGGTCAGTGTTCACTTTGAGCTCGGGTAGTAATGTGCACGGGAACATCACCACCGGCTTCCGCGGCGTCCGAGCACGGCAGAACAGAATGTTTACCGCATCACCCTCGGTATTCGTTTGTTTTCTCTTTTTAATAAAAGAATTTGTATTCCGGCGACACTGCGGCGCGCTAGCGCGTCTGTTTTCTGTTTAATGTAATTATTACTAATTTTAAAACAATATAAGATATTTATATTTAAATTAAGTGTAAATAGTGAAATAGTTAATAGTTTGAATAGTTAGAATAATTATTTAGGTAAATAGAAAACGGATTTGAATTATTTACGCAATTTCAAACAATTTTAATGTTGTAATTTTTTCGTAATTTGAAAGTATGTAGAAGTTATTCACTTACATATTTAAGATATTCAAAATTTGGCGCTAAAACAATTGGCGCGCCGGCCCCACTGGTTCTGGCGCGGGCGACCAGCCGGGTCTTTCGTCCCGGTTGTTGCCACCAACCGGGACGGAAGGGTCTTTCGTCCCGGTTGTTGCCACCAACCGGGACGGAAGGGTCTTTCGTCCCGGTTGTTGCCACCAACCGGGACGAAAGGGTCATAGGATATAAACACGTCACCGCTCCCCTCAGTTCCAGACCGCGCGCAGGGACGAAATCGACGCCGCCAGGCTGCCCATTTTTTCTGTCCCCCCGCGCCGCCCCTCACCCCGTCGGCATCCGCGCCGCCCCCCTCGCCCCGTCGGCATCCTCCTCTGTGGCGCCGCTCCCGACTCCGTCGAGCGCACCCACCCCCCCTACGCGCCCTCTCCCGTTCGCCTCGGCCGCGCGCCGCCCTCTAGGTCCCGTCGCTGCCCCGCGCCGCTGCCCCGCGCCGCCCCTCGATCCCGTCGCTGCCCCCGCGCCGCCCCTCGATCCCGTCGCTGCCCCGCCGCCATCCTCCACCGCCCCCGCGCCGCCGCTGCCCCGCGCCGCCGGCCCGCCGCTGCCCCGCGCCGCTGCCCCAAGAGGAGGTAAAAGGCCTGCCTCCATCTCGCCCTAATCTGGGGCCTTTTTTGTTTTTCTTCCTTTTTTTTACTTAATTACTGTTTTTATTATTGTTAGAATTATTAGTTTACAAATGTTAGAAATTTTAGTTTATGAATGTTAGAAATTTTAGATTAGACTTATTTACTTTAAATTTGTTTAGAATTGATATAAAAAATTTAAGAATGTTAGAGCATGTCTAACAGACCCCCTATATATATGGCCCAAAACCCGTATAATAACCGCTGATATACGGGTTTGGGCTATACCCGGCCATCTAGCAGACCCCGTAAATGGACCACCCCGAACGATTTTTTACAAGTTTGGGTAGGGGGCGGCCCGTCGACCCCTACATGTGCGGGTCGGGAGGGGATATAGAGGGCCAACCCTCTAGCTCGTGCGAGCTAGGGCGCGCTGAAGATCTTTTGAGAGTATGGACAGAGTTTACTTTGTCTAGAAATAACAACAACAATTAAAATTCAGATATGAAGAGGCATCCCTGATGCCCCTGTTAGAAGAGAGCAAATCAACACTAAAATGAAGAAAACAGATATTGCTGCTGTATGAATGTGTTGAAGAAGCAAAGACAGGACCAAAGGTTACCAAATTTGCTGGTAACCTTTGGTCCCGTCTTTGCTTCTTCAACACATTCATACAGCAGCAATATCTGTTTTCTTCGTTTTAGTGTTGCTTTGCTCTCCTCTAACACGGGCATTAGGGATGCTTTCCGGATATCACTACATACGCAGTGAATAATTCTAATTGGCATAATATATGATCCATCGCACAGGATGTATCCAATATGAGCAATCCTTGCGAATGCTGCCAAAGCAAGCTTAGGTTCATAAGACAGATTAATGGCAATTTCATGCATAGCCTGGTGAGTTACTAAAATCTTCTTTTTTGGGGTTTCCTCAAGTTTGTCCGAGTATTTTCACTGCCTCATTCTCTTTTGTTTTTCACCTGTTCCTGTCTGCTATACAGGTCATACCAGAGTGGTTTCTGAACTATTTTGGAGGAAAGATACCAGGAACTGTCAAATTACAAGCCCCTAATGGTATTGCATTTGATGTTGGAGAGTTATGGAGAACATGAACAGAACAATCCTCAAGTATGGGTTCCGCCCACCCATACTTGAGGATTGTTCTGTTCATGTTCTCCATAACTCCAACATCAAATGCAATACCATTAGGGGCTTGTAATTTGACAGTTCCTGGTATCTTTCCTCCAAAATAGTTCAGAAACCACTCTGGTATGACCTGTAAGCACGCAGGAACAGGTGAAAAACAAAAGAGAATGAGGCAGTGAAAATACTCGGACAAACTTGAGGAAACCCCAAAAAAGAAGATTTTATAGTAACTCACCAGGCTATGCATGAAAATGTCCAAAACCCTGTTTTGTGAGGGGCCAAAAGCTCGTGCGAGCTAGCAGACCCCCTACCCCCACCCCGTAAAACAGAATATTCTGTTTTACAGGGTGGGAGTAGGGGGTCTGCTAGCTCGCACGAGTTTTTGGCCGGCGAAATGCGTATACAGAGCCCTCTACATGCGTTTTAGGGGGCGAAAACATAAGGGGTCTGTTAGACATGCTTTTAGGGGGCGAAAACATAAGGGGTCCGTTAGACATGCTCTTAGAAATTTAAGAATGCTAGAAATGTTATCGTATGTTTAAATATTATTATGCATAAGCAATTTTAATGAATTGGATCTGAAATATATACTTACTCTTTTTGTATAGTATGGAGCCAAGAGACGAAGATGCCGAAAATATGATCGAGGGTTTAATCCGCGGGCCCGACGTAGAGCCCGATGTGAGCCAGTGGATGAACGACTCCGGTGAGGGAGATCCGGTGCTCACCCAGGGAGACGACTCCGATGAGGGAGAAGCCGACGGCTCCGATATGGGAGCAGCCGACGGCTCCGGTGGAACCATACAAATTACAAACACCGGCTCCGAGGTGCATATATATATATGTTAATTAATGAAGCATCCGTTGTCTATATACATGTATTAACAGTCTTTATATTTTTAGCCATCCGGTTCAAATATATCAACCGGAAAAAAAGACTAAACGAGGCGCAACAAAGAAGTTGAAAGATACAGAAAGATACAGGATCGACACGATCACAGCAGACGGCGCACCCGAGCTTCCCGCTGATGTTGCCCAAAAATTTGTGAAGCAATGCGGAGTGCTAGTTAGAGATCACATCCCGATCACTGTTAATGAGTGGAATGAGCCAAAAGATCCGCGGAAACAAGGAATTTCATATGTCGGCAAAATAGCCAAAGATCATCTTTTCTCAAAGATTTTGGCTAATTTCAACTTACCCGTGCCGGAGGTGGACGAGAATGAAGCGGATGTGACTGAGGCCGATGTTACTAAAATGAAACATGAGATACGGGAAAAGGTCAAAGCGTGGACCCTGAAAAAGATGGCCGAGCAATTCAAAAACTGGAAGAAAAGATTGAACCTTGATTATGTTAAGAAGAACAAGACTCCTGATTTCACTCAAGGGTATGAGAAAATAAAACCCGTATGGCCAGACTTCGTGAAGTACAAGCTGGCAGAGAATGAACTGGAAAGGACGAAAACAAATGAGAAAAACGCCGGCAAAAAGGTATATCACCATGTTATGGGGCAAGGTGGCTACAAGGGTTCTAGTCCCAAGTGGGAGACATGTGAGAACAACCTGATTCAGCAGGGAATCACTCCCGAGCCGTTCTTATGGGTCGAGCGGACAAGGTCATGGTTCTACGGGCATGGGGGCAGGTTGGACGCCGAAGGAAAAGCAATATATAACCTAAGGCATAAAAAGAGTCATCCTCTACCCATAGAGAAGCTGAGAGACGCAATAAAGGACGTTAAAGATGGGAAGTTCGTGCCAGATAGAGAGAACGACGAGCTCACACGAGCCCTAGGAAATAAGGAACACGGAGGGCGTACACGAGGCACAAAAGGCACTCCTCCGTGGAGTGTTGCGTTCGACTCCACCAAAAAGTTATACCCAGATAGAAGCCGTCAACGTAAAAAGGACAAGGAGGCAGCTGAAGCAGAGAATCAGGCAAACTGGAGGCGTCAACTTGAAGAAATGGTAAAGCTGACACAGGATGTAGCAAAGAAGCAGCAAGACCAAATTAACACACTTAGCCAGCAGATAGTGTCTACCGGCGCATCAGTACACATGCTAGAAGTTGAAGCTGAGGCTCCCGACGCCGCACATTCTCATCGCAAAAGCAGCGTTGCGTCCACGCAGCTACCGGATGATGATGCACCACCGATGATTTACCCGGTGGACGAGATCACGGAAATGACATCCTGTGAGCTCCACGTGAAGGTCGTCAATATAACCATCAAGGCGGCGGCCGGATATGTCTTACCGATTGGCAACGAACCAACTCACCATTGTCTCCCTGTTCCACGGGGCTACGCTGTTGTTGGGGTCGATGAAGTTGCCAACGGATTCGAGCGGGTAAAGCTTGATTTTCCTGAAGGTGAAGACGAAGAGTTGATTGAACTCGGATAAGCCAAGAACTCGACCGTTCTATGGCTAAAGGAATGCATTGTGCTCACAAATCAGACGGCAAAGCCATCGAATTCTCGCATTTCTCCAGCGCAAAAGTCTCCAGCGCGGTCGTCTTCGCAACGCATGCCGTCTCCGGCGCGGTCGCCTACGCCGTGCACGTCTCCAGCGCGGTCGCCTACGCCGCCGCGTCAGCCCTCTCCGCCCACTAAGTTTCTGCCGAAACGTAAAAAATCACCGAAACGTCAACGGTCACCCCTCCCGAAGGTACCAAAAGAGGTACCCAAGTTACCTTACGACTATACTCCCGAGGAAACCCAGAAAAACGCAAAGGACGAATACGATGCGTGGAAATCAAAGAGGAAGGAGAAGCAAAAGCCAGATTTCCCTGAGACCGAAGAAGAGATAGAACGAGCTTGGAAAATGGTGAAGACTCTTCATCAACCCGAGCCGAGTCTGTCATCTGACTATGACCGCTCTATTCTGAAGTCACACCAGGAAATGGTGCGGTCAACGAAGAGTAGTAGCGCAAGCGGGAAAAAGGGGAAATCAGTTGCTCAACTCGGAGAGCAGAAAAAACAATCCACGTCCCCGCTCAAAGTGATTTCCAATACCCAGGTGGGGCCGAGCACTAATATTGCTGATGAGGATATTGATCCGGAGTTTATAACACTGTACGCAGACAAGGCAGCTGATGCAGGTTTGTCCATTGCTGAGTATATGCAAACAGTGAACTACTTCCCCGCAGCTGAATGTGCGTACAAATACGAGTCCGGGCAGCCTCTTGTCAAACCCGAGGAGATAAAGAATCTACCAACGAAAATGCGAAGAGTGCATAATTGGTATATGCAAGCCGCTAATGAATCTGAGGACTGGCTATGTCTCAGCGTTAAGGACGAGCACTATGGAACTGGAAATGGAATTGTTATGATTCAATTTGAGGAATTGTTTCAGTTATACCAGCAGCAGGCCCTCGACAAATCTATCCTTAGTGCCTATTGTCTGTAAGCACTTATTTCTCTAGCTCACCTCATTCAATTGCATATATATTCATATATATATATATATATAGTACACTCATATATTATAATTGCAGAATGAAGATTCTCGAATGCAAAAGAGATGGAATCTATGATATTGGGTTGATTGATCCAAATATTATTTATGAAAAGATTCTTCGGCAATCTCCCAAGGATACAGAAAATAATATTCTGAGGGCAATAATATTTAACCAACACCGACGGGAAATACTATTTCCTTACAACTTCAAGTAAGTGTGTTACTCTGTTGTAAACATTCTGTTTTCCTTACTCGATGTTCATTGTATAATTGATGAGTTCTGCGTGCGCAGCTTCCACTATATTCTGCTAATCTTCCAAATTGACAAAGGAAAAGTAATTGTAATGGACTCAAAACGTAAACCCCTCTCAATGTGGGCTGACATGCAGGAAATGATCCAGCGGTAATTTCAATCTTTATTAATTTCAGTATTTATATATTGCAATATATCGACTACTTTGTTTCATTTTCGGATATCAAGTAATTACTAACTCTTTTTATTCTTTTTCTTTCTCGGGTAGGGTTTGGAAGAGGTTCATAAGGAAGTCTCCCGGTGAATGGGAAAAACAACTTACATTTGATGTTGTGCAAGTAAGTACTATCTAGATCCGTGCCCATCTCCATTATCATGCCTGGTTGATTATTATTTTGATTGAAACAATCTTCTCGTATAGTGCTTGCAACAAGGAGACGGGAATAACTTGTGTGGATACTACGTTTGCGAGTTCATTCGTCAGACCACATCTCCCAAGGGCAGAAATTTAAAACAACTTCATGTACGTTAATCGTCAATTCTTCTTATTACTATCTATTTTAGTTACTTAGCTTCATATATTTTAGTGACCACTCTTCTTTATATTAGATCGAACGGCTTCGGGACGGTCTTCTACCTAGGGACCGCATACGAGCAATTCAGGAGGAAATTGCGGGCTTCTTAGATGCAGAGGTCATAAACGTACATGGAGAGTACCATGCCTCCGGTTGGAACTAAGTTTGATTTTGTAATACACTCCATCGGTCATGTAATATGATCGATATACTTTGCTTCTGTAATATAAGTGTTTCTTATTCTGCTTTATATACTTATTCACTCGTGCGATCCGGGGGCTCGGTGGAGGGTACTCTTCTCGAGGTCCGGGGAGGGGCCGCCAGGAGGTCTCGGGGACCAAAAAAACGGAAATTGTAAAGCCCTGCCGCGGCAGAGAAAAGGGCAAAAGCCCTGCCGCGGCAGAAGGGGCATGCATCCCGGGTCGTATTCAGAACCGGGACTAATAGCCCTGGCCAGGTTCCAGCGCTCGGGCCACGTGGTCAGCCCCATTTGTCCCGGGTCCTGCCACAACCGGGACCAATGGGGAGGGGTATTTGTCCCGGATGCCCCGTCCCGGTTGCACAACCGGGACAAAAGGGGGCCTACGAACCGGGACTAAAGCCCCTGTTTCCACTAGTGTTGCAACCGGGACAGGTGCCCCCTGGCCCCCCTGGACGAGAGGGGTTGTTTCCACTAGTGGAATCACGCTGTTTGGAAAAGTGATGGTCATAAGAGAAAGTATAGACTAACTAAATGGAGCACTATTTGCTGACCATGAGAGCAGGAGGCTTGGGGGTAAAAGGTCTTGACATAAAAAAAACAAATGCTTATTAAATCAATGGATTTTTAATCTTTTGACCGAGGAAGGCATGTTGTAAGAACCCATTTCTAACAAACTAGATTTAGGGGTGTGCCTTGGTGTAGGATCCCCCAAAATTCGCAACTCTTAATATTGCGTATAAGACCTAATGAATCATACATGTGGACATGCTAATGTGTTTTCTAACTACCATATTTTCTTATCCCTGGCCCATGAATAATTATCATTGTAATATATTTGTAAGTCCTTCTTTCCTGTAGCTAGAGTTCCAAGGGGGTACCCCGCATAGGCTCGCGTAATACACTGGTGGAGAACAGGCCAGTAGCACCGGTTTGTAAGGGCCTTTGGACTCGGATACAAAACCGGTGCTACGTATCCGGGACTAAAGGCCCCCCCTTTAGAACCGGTCAGTCACCAACCGGTTCTAAAGGCCTCCACGTGGGCGCCGAAGAGCGCGCACAGGCGGAGGACCTTTAGAACCGGTTGGTAACACCAACCGGTCCTAAGCTTTTTTTTTCTCTTTTTTTTTCTTTTCTTTTCAGGGTTTCCAATTCCGTATTTAGGGTTTAGGGTTTAGGGTTTAGGGCGTGTTCCGTATTTTCAGGGTTTCCGTTTATGTGTTTCCGTTTCTAAAGAAGGCAATACGTATTTTCAGAAAACACGTAATCGGAAATACGTATCCGGAAACACCGATTCCGTGTTTGCGGTTAAGTGTTTCCGATTCCGTGTTTGCGGTTAAATGTTGATGCACCAAATAAAAGTACATATATATATATACATGTAACACGAAGTAATCGACCGAGAATTACATAATCCGAAGTTCGTTTTGAATAGCTGTATACTTGCATAGAGAATGGAGCTGGCTATAATTGGTTCATAGGATGGAAAAATTCTCCGTCTTCTGCTATGACTTGCGTGAGAAGAAATCCTGCCAATTCCTCTGCAATAGCCTTGCAACGGTCGATTGGTTTGAGTTGCGCCCGCTTTCGTGCCATCTTGAAAAGAAGTAGATGAAAACAATTAAGTTATGAACAAAACTAAACATAATTAATGGCAACATAAATAAAGTTGTGAAGATCCGGTTACGTACCTCTAGATTTCTCCTAGTACGGGATTTCTCATTGATCGTCCTGTGAATGAACTCGCAAACGTAGTATCCACAATAATCAGTTCCCTGTGGTTGTTGCGGGACTTTCTATATACGAGAAACATAATTCAGTCAAATTAATAATAATCAAGAGAATGGTAATGGTATTTAAATCAGGGTACGTAGTACTACTTACTTTGTTAATCTGAAAGTGGAGAATGTCTGCCCATGTACCGGGTTCTTCCTTGATGAACATTTGCCAAACCCTGGGCGACAAAAGAAAAATGAATAGAAGAGTTAATTATTACTTACTTGATATCAGGGAATGAACGAAAAAGAGGCCGATGAACGAAAGAAGCCGATATATATATACTTTTGAAGCATCTGACGCGCGGTCTTCCATGTGTCAGCGCCCCAGGTTAACGAGTCCCAGACTTCAACTTGTCCTTTATCGATTCTAATGATGAACAATATGAAGTGGCCGCTGCGCACGTGTACACACGCAGTCATGCATACTCATCAATTACACTTAACATCAGGTAAGCAAAATGGAATGTCTACAAGACAGTAACACTCACTTGAATCCGTAGGGCCAAAGTATTTCTTTTTTGGTACTTTGTCGCTTCAAAAACCTTAGCAAATCATCCGGTGTATCCTTGTTGAACCTTTCTACTGTGTTTTGATGATACGAATACGGGTCAATGAACCCAAAGTCCCAGATTCCTGTCAGTCTGCATTCACGAATCTTCATTCTGCATAGTAGCGTACAAAAAGAATGTCGTGAGTGATAATTATACGGGCAACGAACGCGAGCTTAACTAAATAATTAAATTACACAAATAAATCACTTACAAACAGTAGCAGCTGATGATAGACTTGTCGAGGGCACGTTGATTGTACATCTGGAAGAAATCATCGAACCCAAGCTCGACACCGTAATCTCCGAAGTAGTGTTGATCCTGAACTTGAGCCATGATACAGTCTCTCTCCTGCCTTGCGGCCTCTAAGTACCAATCATGTAAACTCCGTAGTTGGGTTGTTAGATCAGTAGGATTTTCGACCAGAGGGTGCCCGGGCTTGTATGTATATACCACATCAGCAATAGCGTAACCCACGTCGCCCATGCGTGGACCGGACACTGAAGCCTGGTCAGATAAGACCTTGAGCGGGGCAATTGACCGTGCTTCTTGTTGTCCGAGCTGGGGAACTTGTTTCCCGCATTTCGTCTGCTCCGCCTGCTTCATCTCCTCCGTCTGCTTCTTCTGTGCGGTGTGCGTCTTCTCAATGTACCGTTCATAGTCTGAAAGGGGCGGCGGTGGCGGCGGTGCAGGATAATATAAGTTGTCGATGGTCCGCTCAATTTTCCACTTTGGGATGTCCTTCAGAGTTTCCTTCCAGGTGTCTGGAGGGGGCTTCCGGGGAAACTGTGTGAACCATGCGCTGGTTTTGGCTTTCACGACATCGCTTAGTTCCTCCGGAGTCATCAGGCCTGGTAACTTCGGCGGAATCTCGACTTTCTTAGATTTCCTTGGTCTCTTCTTGGGAGGAGTCCCGTTTCTTCTAAACTTCAGCTTCCGCTTTGCCGTACCCGTAGTGGGCGCATCCGTCGGCTCACGGGAGTGCACGGGCGATGGACCCTCGGCCTCGGGCTCCCAATCTTCGTTGTGGGGTGGACTTGGAGGTTCGTTGGGGGGTGGACTTGGAGGTCGTGCATTCTCTGTACGAAAGTGAAAAAACTATTAAAAATAAGCTTACATGTGGTGCAACATTCAGTAATTGATGGAGGTATATATGGTGCATTTGTACCTGGAGGAGTCGGTGGCCTTGGCGCCGAGTTAGGAAACACGATGTGTTTCTTATTCCACAATATGATACCAAGCTCCATTTCTCCCAGTGTCTTCTCGCCTTCACCTCCAGGAATATGGAGCTCAATTGAATGGCATCCCGGCGTAATTGTTGACAACCCGACACGAGCATGGGATGCTGGAATCTGACCACCATGGTAGGTTGCTCCAGGTTGATTCGGTAAAGCATAGCCTGACGCCACCCTGAAGGATATGTTCCCCATTGGCATATGTATCTCACAGTTTGTCTTCTCCGTGATATCATCCACGGGGTAGTGAGGCGCCGACGGTTCGACTGCACGACCGTCTTCTAGCTGCATGTGCGTGGAACCAACGCTGCTTCTATGCTGAGATGGGACGGCATCTGCTACATGATTGTCTTCTATTTGCAGCTGATCAGGTGCAGGACGATGTTCTACCTCCTCTTCAGTGTCAGGTAGAGGGTGTCCCCCTTTCTTCAAGAGAAAATCCACCTTTTGTTCTAATGTCGATATCCGTTCACTCGTCTTTTTCTTGCTTCTATCACGGCTTCTGTAAGTGGCAATGTCCGCTGCAAACCCTTGGCTCCACGGGGTATCCGCTCCAAAGCCTCGTGTTCGTCCCCACTTTTCGGGGTTCCCGAGTGCCCTCGTCAGCTCGTCGTTCTCTCTATCGGGAACAAAAGTTCCTTTTCGAACAGCTTCTATTGCCTTCTCTCGGTCTGCTACGACTTTTGTTATTTTTTCCGACCATGGTCCCTGAGCAACAATCATCCCAGTCTCAGCGTCCAACGTTGCCCCATGCGCGAACAACCAGAACTTGGACCTATCGGGCCAGTCACGTGTCTGTGGAATGATACCTCTTTTCACAAGCGCAGCTTCATAGCTTCGCCACCTAGGCAGGACAGTCATGTAGCCACCTGACCCCAAAATATGGTGATATTTCTTCTTCTTCGCATTCTCCGAATTTGTGGCCGATCGGGATGCAAAGACACCCGATTTCTTGTACGCCTTAAAATCATCCCAAGCGTCTCTTATCTTCACTAGGTTCCCAGTGAAAACTGGATCTTCGTCCTTATATTTCTTCCACAGTTCTTTCTTCCACCTCTGGAATTGTGTGGCCATCTTCTTCAAAGCCCACTGCTCGACTTTCTTCTTCTTATCGCTCGCTACGCTGAAATTTAGCCATAGCGTTTCGCAAAGAATTTTTTTCAATCTTTCATCGACATAACTAGCTCCAACGTTGGCCCCGGTCTTCGGCTTATTCCATTCTATTAAGTTGATCGGGACCAGGTCTCTTACAACAACTCCGCACTGATTTACGAATTTGCGATAAGTTTCTGGGGGCTGCAGTGGTTTGCCATCAGCAGAAACTGTATCGATCGAGAACCTTGCGGTATCTTTCAACCTTGCGGCCGGACCTCGTTTGGACTTTGTCTCAGTACTTGCGCTAGCTGTTCCGGAGGGCGCCTAAACGGGAAAATAATGATTCGTTAGTAAGTGCAATACAAATTAATTGTTGCGTGAACAGTGACTTGAGATATACATTGGCAGAGTTTGTTCTGGAGGGCACTTCTTCATCCTCGACGTTGTCGTCGTCATCATCTACTACATCTTCTATATTCTGATCTCCGTCGCCGGAGTCGTTCAGAAATTGATTGCTAAACGCTTGTCCACCGTCGTCATCACGATATATGGCCGTTGCATTATTAAAAATCATCTCGCACATTAATCTTTCCTTCCCCGCCTCACCCATTCCCGCGAGTTTATCGGCGTGCGGATCATGTGCAGGTTCTTGGGGATCCATAGCTCAACACCTGCTAGTAAAATTTATAAAATGAAGAACACTTAGCGAAATTTTCATCGGGCACTTGGCGAAATTATTTCATCGGACAGTAATAAAATAATAGTTCTGGACATATTAATGAAATAATAGTTCTGGACACACCAAGAGTTACATAGCTCGGGTTGATTTTTTAAACCCTAATACATCACGATCGAATAATATCACTTATACATAGTCTCGATCGTGACATCTCTCAAAATAATTAACTCCGACCGGGTCCTAAGCCGCGGGGTGCTGAGTCACGGGTGCTACGCATCCATAGATAAGGAACCCTCATAGGGTCATAGCTCACGTGGTAAGGAACCCTCCGAATAATCGACCAACTGCTGCTATACTGGCTATCGAGCAAGTACATGTAGCAACGGACGTGCTCGTCCTCCTCCCTGATACGCTGTTGTACCACCTCCTCAGGGGCCGGCTCTCTCCGCACCGAGCGTGGCCCACGCGATGGCCACCAAAGAATATCCGGGTCGACCACGTCACCCGGATTTCTCACCAAGCCGCGTGCCCCGGTACTAAGGAGCTCCCAATGCCAGCCTGGCGGGGCCCAGTCCCGGACATCCCCCGGCGGGTCCAACAAAGACATGAACTAAAAACCTGCCCGGACTAAGTAAATATTCCATAATTAAGTAAAATACCTTAGTGTTTCTAACTTAGTAAAAAATAGTAAATTGAGAAATATAACAGAAATAAGATGAAAGTTAAACAGGAACAATATGGTAACTTAGTGAAAAATTTAACTTACTGAAATTATATATATATTCTAACTTTCTGAAATTTTCTAACACTAACTTAGTGAAATTTTCTAACACAACATTCTAACACAAAAATTCTAACACTAAACAAAATTGTAAAAACAAAATAAAGCACTAAAAAAATCTAACACTAACTCTAAAAATTTCTAACACTAAATTCTAACACTAACACTAATAACTCTAAAAAAATCTAACACTAAATCTAAAAATTTCTAACACTAACACTAACTCTAAAAACAATCTAACACTAACTCTAAAAATTTCTAACACTAACTCTAAAAATTCTAACACTAAAACAAAATTGAAAAAAACCGAAATAAAACTTACCTAGCTAGGCCGGCGACGGCGATCGAGGGGCGAGAGGCGGGGCGGCGGAGGCGGAGGCGAGACGGAGGCGCGACGGAGGCGGACGGCAACGGCGCGACGGAGGCGGACGGCGACCGCGGAGGCGCGACGGACGCGGGGCCGCGCGGGGGATCGGCGGCGACGGAGACAGAGAGCGGACGGAGGCGAGGCCGACGGAGGCGCGGCGGACGGAGGCGAGGAGGACGGCGACGAGGCGGACGGAGGCGCGGCGCCGGAGCAGGGCTTCGCCGTACGTGGTATAGGAGAAGACGTGCGAAGGGAAATGAGCCAAATTTTCAGAAGTCCTAGAGATATATCCCCACTACAGGCCTTTAGCACCGGTTTATGTTAACAACCGGTGCTAAAGGGTCTTTAGCACCGGTTGCTAACACAAACCGGTGCTAAAGGCCTGTAGTTGGGGCCACACCCAGACTGCGCGCCCACTACAGGCCTTTAGCACCGGTTTGTGTTAGCAACCGGTGCTAAAGGTCTTAGTACAAACTGCCCGCCTCTCGCGCGCGGCAGTTTTATTGCTACAGTGCGCACCGGCCCGATCGCGAGTCTCTGTTTCTTCTCTTCTTCCTCTGTCTTTTCTTCTTCCTCTCTTGATCTTCCTCCACGAAGCACCATGGCTGAAGTTCTTAAGAGATATGATGTGGCCACACCATGCGGCAAAAGTCTCGACGTGTTCTACACCAACAATTGCGAGGAGCTCCCCGGTGCTCTTGGGTATTTGACCGATCTGTATTTCTCCTCTCCCGAAAAACACCGGTTTTTCGGGCTTGATTTAGAGTATACGGCGGATAAACGGAATGTTGCAGTCATCCAGATTGCATTCAAGGAGGCCGTTTTGGTCTTCCAATGGTCAAGGTAACGCACACGTACAATCTTGCATCTTCGATTTGTTTGTTGCATGTGAAGAATACATGTGTTGCAATATATCTAACACGTACACGTATCAAATTTTTGTTGTTGCAGTAGTTCAAAGCATTCTCCGGCACTTGTTGATTTTCTTGTCAACAAGGGGTATGACTTTTGCAGCGTTGACAACACGCAAGACCGTCCGAAGTTGATGCGCTTGGGTATTGTGATACCTGAAGATCACTACATTGATCTTCAGTATCTTATCCATTTTGCTGATTTGAACAGGCCGAAGACCGGGATGGCTCTCATGGCAACTGCCTTCATCCACGAGGGCTACGAAACCATGAAGACTGATTTCCCCTCGAAGAATCACTGGTTGTGGGAGAAGAACCCACTGGACTGGACCAACATCAAGTATGCAGCCATAGATGCATACGTCTCCTACGAGTTGTTCCGCTTCTACTCGACGGATCCATAGATGTTGTTTGTGTACCGCATCTTGTGTTCGATATATGCATGTAATGGATATATTAGTATGTAATGTATATATTATCATGTAATGTATATATTATTATGTAATGGATATTATTTCTATATTAATTCCTAGCTATACTATTTCTATATTATGTCAAACACACATTTCAAAACAAACAAACAAAAACACATCAAGAAAACAAAACAGAAAAACTACCGTTTCTGTATATGTGATCACTTACCCCAGGCGCACCGTACACAACATGCGCCTGCGGTAAAGCTCTTATCCCAGGCGCATTTCTTGACTGTGCGCCTGCGGTAAAGTTACCCTAGGCGCATTTTGCTGTTTATGCGCATGTGGTAAGTTAGGGTGGGTTATGAGTAAGGCAAGGAAAAGTGAGAGCGCAAGTGATACATCGAGCATATATATCGTGGATACATATATATAGATTGATTTAGCGAGATACCATACATGTAGATTGATTTAGCGATTGCCGCAGTGTCGCGGGAATACAAATTCTTTTATTAAAAAGAGAAAACAGACGAACACTACTCCTCGCCGTCGTCGTCGGGGAACTCGTCGGTGACCTCCTCCGGGTCATCATCGTCGCCGAACTCGTCGGTGACCTTCTCGTCATCATCGGAGGTGCATGATGGTATGTCCGAGATAGGCCCCCACCTCGGATCGTCGGAGGCCCAGACTTCGCCGGCGTGGTCGGCCCGACGAAGCTCTTGCAGCGCCTTCGTCCTCGCCTCCCGAGCCGCATCTAACGCGAGGTGGCGTTCGAGGCGGCGCTCCGCCCGCTGAGCCGCGCGGGTCTGCCAGAGCTCCTCGTCGGCGCTCTCCTCCCCCGGGTTGTTCCGGTAATACTCGCGGACGACGCGGTCTTCCCTGGCGTCGACTAGGCCCTGAAACGCGCGGTGGCGGAGGTGGAGGTGGTCGGCGGCAGTGATGATCTGTGGCTTCGTCGCCCTGGCCTCCGCTTCCCAGACTGTGTGGCAGTCGTTGAAGTTCATCAGCGACCGCGGGCGGTTGAGGCGCCAGGCCGCCGCGTCCCAGGCGCGGGCTGCCTCTGCCGCCGTCGCAAAGGTGCCGAGGGGGATGCGGTCATCCCCCCAGCGGATATCTGCGCTGAACATTCCGTTCTGCCGTGCTCGGACGCCGCGGAAACCGGTGGTGCTGTTCCTCCTCGGAGGCATGGTGGAAGCGCGACGGTGCAGAGGGATGAAGAAGAAGCGCTCGAGGCGCGACAGTTTATACCGCGCCCTCCAGGCCACGCGTCACAACTCCCGTGCCACGCACCACCATAACATGGATGGATGTGTTAAAGGGGGGGTGTAGAACAAATGCACTGACTATATGATGTATCAAACCTTAAGGGGGGTGTGGAACAAAACAGACGGTATCGCCATCATACAGCCCGACCGTGGCTACTGGGTGCATATATAGGGTCCTCTGGCTCACAAAGTGTTGAGCTAGGGTTTTGATCCAACGGTTAAGAAACATCTCATCCAACGGCTCACAACAGTTCGAAAGAAACACACCGTAGCCCTGATCGAACGGCTCACAACAGCTGGAAAGAAACACACCCCGGATCCAACGACTCACAAGCGGTTGAAACAAACACACGATCCGTGTGATTCTATCTGATTGGTCCAAACGAAACCCTAACCCATTTAGTCCCGGTTGGTGTCCCCAACCGGTACTAAAGGGACGATCCGTTTCTATTTTTCTTCTTGCCTTTCTTCTGATTGCGCCGTAACCATGGAACATCTTCATCATTTAACTGAATGCTAGGATCATCTTTGACTTTGAAGGGAGGAATTTCATCAAATTTAATGTAATCTGATAACTTACCCCAGGCGCATATTACAAAGTATGCGCCTGTGGTATAGATCTTAGCCCAGGCGCATATTTTGTCTGTGCTCCTGCGGTAATGTTACCCCAGGCGCATATTGCGGTCTATGCGCCTGTGGTAAGTTAGGGTGGGTAATGAGTAAGGCAACGAGAAGTGAGAGCGCAAGTGATACATCGAGCATATATATCGTGGATACATATATATATAGATTAATTTAGCGAGATACCATACATGTAGATTGATTTAGCGATTGGTATACTAGCCCGCTGGTACTTTGTTTCTCACTTTTAAAAAGTACATACATATATCGCGAGTATTTGCCTCTGTCAACCTTTCGTCACAATCTTACGCTTGCCTTTCTTGGTTGATGTTGAATACGTGACTGCCATACCGTGACTTCTTCTGTCTGCCTCTGTGACAACCCGTCGTCACAATCTTACTCTTGCCTTTCTTGGTACCGGTTGCGGTTAACAACCGGTGCTAAAGGGTCTTTAGCACCGGTTGTTAACGGCAACCGGTCCTAAAGGCCTGTACAGGGGGGCCGCACATTTCTTTTTCTTCTTCTTTCTGTTTCCAAAGGGGGGTGTGGAACAAAACAGACGTAATCGCCATCATACAGCCCGACCGTGGCTACTGGGTGCAATATAGCTACCAATGCACGGCCGGACATATGATGGCGAATCCGGATGTTTTGTATTTGCTCGATGAACTGTGTATATGATGTATCAAACCTTAAAGGAGGGTGTAGAACAAACAAACGGTATCGCCAGTATACAACCCCGCAGTGGATACTGAGTGCATATATGCATACCCAATGCACAGCGGGGCGTATGCTGGCGAATCCGGATGTTTTGTATTTGGGAGTATGAACTGAACGGTGTATGAAGCTGGGCTATATATAGGGTCCTCTGGCTCACAAAGTGTTGAGCTAGGGATTTGATCCAACGGGTTAAGAAACATCTCATCCATCGGCTCACAAACAGCTCGAAAAGAAACACACTTAGCCCTGATCGAACGGCTCACAACAGGCCTGTGAAAAGAAACACACCCCGGATCCAACGACTCACAAGCGGTTGAAACAAACACACGATCCGTGTGATTCTATCTGATTGGTCCAAAACGAAACCCTAACCCATTTAGTCCCGGTTGGTGTCCCCCAACCGGGTACTAAAAGGGACGATCCGTTTCTATTTTTCTTCTTGCCTTTCTTCTGATTGCGCCGTAACCATGGAACATCTTCATCAATTAAACTGAATGCTAGGATCATCTTTGACTTTGAAGGGAGGAATTTCATCAAATTTAATGTAATCTTCTGACCATGTCTGTCTTGTCCTCGACTCCCACGATGTTTCTTTTCCCTGAAAGAACTATGTGGCGCCTTGGCTCATCATCTGATGTATTCGTTTCCTTATCTTTTGTTTTTCCTCGGTCTGCTAGACATGTCCTTCACATAGAAAACCCTGAGCCACATCATAGGCTAGGACGAATTGATCATTGCCGTACCCAAGATTCTTCTGATCCACTGTTGTCATTCCGTACTTCGGGTCTACCTTCACGCCTGACAGGTTGAACCATTTGCACCAGAACAAAGGGACCTTAAAGGAAGGTCCGTAGTCAAGTTCCCATATCTGCTCTATGTAACCCATAGTATGTGACCCTTTGCCCGTTGTCGTCTTTTGCATCAAACCGGACGCCACTGTTTGGTTGGTGCTCTTTTTATCTTGTTCTGCCGTGTAAAATATGTTACCATTTATCTCGTACCCTTTAAAGGTCAATACAGTCGAAGATGGTTGCTTGGCCAACAAGTATAGCTCATCTTCAACAATGTTGTCATTAATCAACGTCTTTGCAACCAACCTCCGAAAGTCTTCGCGTGTTCTTTCGCAATGAAATCTTCAGGGTGCTCCGGATATTCCGAGCGTAAAATATCCGTGTGTTCCTGGATATATGGAGCCGCCAAGCTGGAATTAACTAGAACTGTGTAGTGTGCTTGACTGAAAGATTGCTCGTCAATACATGTTGTTGATTTCTTTCCTAGCGTGCCTTTTCCACGCAGTCTCCCCTCATGGCGCGACTGAGGAACCCCGATCGGGTTCAGGTCAGGAATAAAGTCAACACAAAACTCAATGACCTCCTCTGTTCCATAGCCCTTGACCATGCTTCCTTCTGGTCTAGCACGGTTTCTAACATAATTCTTCAAGACTCCCATGAACCACTCAAAGGGGAACATATTGTGTAAGAATACAGGACCGAGAACGGAAATCTCTTGGACTAGGTGAACTATGAGGTGCGTCATAATATTGAAAAAGGTTGGTGGGAACACCAACTCGAAGCTGACAAGACATTGGACCACGTCCTTCTGTAAACTTGGTAGAGTTGCTGGATCGATTGCCTTCTGAGAAATTGCGTTGAGGAATGCACATAGCTTCACAATGGGTACTCGCACGTTTTCTGGCAGAAGCCCCCCTCAATGCAATCGGAAGTAACTGGGTCATGATCACGTGGCAGTCATGAGACTTAAGGTTTTGGAACTTTTTCTCTTCCAGGTTTAGTATTCCTTTTATGTTCGACGAGTAGCCAGACGGGACCTTGATACTACTCAGGACTTGGAAAAAGATCTTCTTCTCTTCCTTGGTAAGAGCGTAGCTGGCAGGACCTTTGAAATTCTCTGGATTCATCAGGTCGTCTGGTTCGTGCATACGTTGGTGGTGCAGCCGTGCTTTTGGTGTATCTCTCGACTTCTTCCCATGCACGCCCAATAAGTTTAGCAGGTTCACGCAAATATTTTTCGTCACGTGCATCACGTCGATCGCAGAGCGAACCTCTAGGAATTTCCAATAGGGTAGTTCCCAGAATATAGATTTCTTCTTCCACATGGCTACGTGGTTGTCGGCGTCATTTGGAACAGATTGTGCGCCAGGACCCTTTCCAAAGATTACTTTTATATCTTTGACCATGTCATATATATCAGTACCTTTAGGGAGGGTTGGCTTCCTCCGTGTATCTGCCTCGCCTTTGAAATGCTTTCCTTTCTTTCTTACGGGATGCCTGTCTGGAAGAAATCGACGATGCCCCGGGTACACATTCTTGCCTATATGTATACTTTCTGTCTCGCCTAAACAGTGTGTGCATGCGCTGTATCCCTTGTTTGACTGTCCTGAGATGTTACTAAGAGCGGGCCAATCATTGATGGTAACAAACAGCAACCCTCGCAGGTCAAATTCCTCTTGTTTGTACTCGTCCCACACACGTACACCTTCGTCAGCCCACAACTCTAAAAGTTCATCAACCAGTGGCCTCAGGTACACATCAATGTTGTTGCCGGGTTGCGACGGGCCTGGGATAAGCACTGGCATCATAATGAACTTACGCTTCATGCATAACCAAGGAGGAAGGTTATAGATACATAGAGTCACGGGCCAGGTGCTATGACTGCTAGTCTGCTCCCCAAATGGATTCAGGCCATCTGTACTCAGACCAAACCTTAAGTTTCTTGCGTCATGTGCAAAGTCCTCGTACTTATCGTCGATGTTTCTCCACTGCGACCCATCAGCGGGGTGTCTCAGCATATCGTCTTCCTTACGGTCTTCTTTGTGCCATCGCAACAACTTGGCATGCTCTTTGTTTCGGAACAAACGTTTCAACCGTGGTATTATAGGAGCATGCCACATCACCTTGGCAGGAATCCTCTTCCTGGGGCGATCGTCGCCCTCAACATCACCAGGGTCATCTCGCCTGATCTTATACCGAAATGCACCGCATACCGAGCAGGCATTTAAATTCTCGTGCTGGCCGCGGTAGAGGATGCAGTCATTGATGCATGCATGTATCTTATGCACTTCCAATCCTAGAGGGCAGACAACCTTCTTTGCTTCGTATGTACTGCAGGGCAGCACGTTATTTCTTGGAAGCATCTTCTTCATTATTTTCAGCAGGTTTTCAAATCCCTTGTCAGATAATCCATTCTCTGCCTTCCATTGCAGCAATTCAAGGGTGGTGCCCAGTTTTTTCTGGCCATCTTCGCAAGTTGGGTACAACAATTTTTTGTGGTCTTCTAACATGCGCTCCAACTTCAACCTCTCGTTTTCACTTGCGCAGTTTATCTGTTCTTCACGAATGACCTGACGAAGATCATCATCAGACTCATCAACAATGTTCTCAAGTTCAGGCGCGTCTTTCCCCATTTCAGTATCACCGTGTTCATCGAACATAGGATAATTATCATTATCCTCTTCTTCTTCATTGTCTTCCATTATAACCCCTCTTTCTCCGTGCTTGGTCCAACAAAAATAACTGGGCATGAAGCCTTCTTGCAACAGGTGGGTGTGTATGGTTCTTGAGCTAGGGAAATTCCTCTTATTCTGGCATTTTTTACATGGACAAAAAATAAATCCATTCTGCCTGTTTTTCTCAGCCACATTGAGAAAACTATGCATGCCATTAAGGAATTCGGGACGACGTCGATCACTGTACATCTATTGCCGGTTCATCTGCATTATATAAATTTATCAACAACCATTATGCTAAATCATCATGACTAAATTAATTAATTAATACAAAAAGTTCATCACACGTTAATACCAAACTAGCGTATAGTGACCATACATATATAGTTCTCAGAAAAATACACACTGAAACCATCCATAAAAACTCTCTCTAATTAATGCATTTAAAAACAACAACAAATGCGATCAAAATCGCAACAAAGGTAACAATTGACCCGACGACATAATGATACCAAGCCTCTTTACTAATTGCATATTTCCTAATCTTTCTAATCTTCAGGCGCATTGCGTCCATCTCGCTCTTGTGACTATCGACGACACCGGCAAGAACCTTTTCCAAGGTCATCTTCTCTCTTTCAGTTTTTTCCAACCTTTCTTCAGTTTTTTTCAATCTTTCTTTCAAGCCAATATTTTCTTGTTCAACTAAGTATAACTTCTCAACAATAGGGTCGATTGGCATTTCCGGTTCCACTACCTCCTATATAAAAATATCTATGTCAAGTTGGTCGGCGTAAGTAATTGTCGTATAATCAGGAAATGAAAATATGTAGTGAAAAAAGATAATATACCACATCCGAATCATAGACTGGACGAGGGCCAACGGGGACGGATATCAAAATCATGGCTCTAGAAAATTATATACAAGTAAATACGTAAATCATACAAATCAAAATTTGTTTTGGTAAATAAAAACAATAGGTTCATCAAGGTTGTGTCGGTGATGGGGCGATCGACGGTAGTGAGGAAGGGGACAAGGCGCGCGACACTAAAAAAAGCACAAATCATAATTAATTTTGAGCTCAAATTGCATCAATTTGTATACATAACAAAATGAATAACAAATTCTAGCTTAGCTAGGCATTTCATCAAACACCTAGCTAGCACAACAAAAATGAAATGAGCAAGAAAACGAGCAAAACTTGCAATGTCGGAAGAGGGAACGTTGATGCTAACCGTAGAACCGATGGGTACCAACAATCTTGACAAATGGTGGAGAAAATGGGGATGGATTAGACCTCACAAGAGGAAGGAGAGAGCAAAAATGGAGTTGAGCTAGAGCTGGAAAAAATGGAGCTGAACTCGGGGTGGTATATATGTAGGGTTTAGGGGAGGGCTTTAGGACCGGTTTGTGTTACAAACCGGTTCTAAAGGATATGACAGCGGGACCCGCAGTAGCTGCAAAAAATGAGAAAACCTGTAACACCGGTTTGTGATACAAACCGGTTCTAAAGGGTCTGCCCCTGGGCCCCCCTCCCTGCAGCAAATGACCCGCAAGGCCTTTAGGACCGGTTTGTGTTACAAACTGGTCCTAAAGGCCTTGCGGCCATTTGCTGCATGGGTGGGGCCCAGGGGACAGACTCTTTTGAACCGGTTTGTATCACATCCGGTTCCATTGTGTTTGGCTCAATGCTCTGTTTTCTACTAGTGATAGGAGCTTATCTAAAAAAAAATGAGAAGCATAGTTATGACTAATCTTGCATAATTTAATCACCGTGCAGGATGGATCTAGGCACGTCTCTACACCCCTACCTATAACTATGAACACTCAGGTAAGGTACGATCCATCATATTTGTGTGATAGCTTCACGTGAGTACCACTCGGCTAGTATCTCAGATGCAAACAGACAACAAAGAACCGTCTCGACAAGTCGATCCATCCGCCTTGGAGCTGCTCCTGAAAGGTCAGGGTCAAGCCCTAGAGATCAACCACCGGTTTACCAAAAAGAACAGAAGCCGAGTTGACGAACGCAAAGGAGTACATAGATAAATTCACACCCTGCCAAAGGAAAGGACGTTAAGAGCAGATGGTAAGTACAGTACTAAGTAGCCTAGAAGATCACAAATCCTAGACCATGGACCACGAAAAGTCTAAACAAACTACGCAAACATATAGACGCGGGACATGAAGCTAACAATGCAGCAGCGGTCAGGCGCATCTTTTGCCAGTGTCTTTGATCTCGTGTGTCACCCCAATCACGTGGTCATACCGATGGAATTATACAATAACCATGGGCAGATTCGAAGCTCCCCTACGGCTCCATGGACATGCAGCAAATGTACAGGGGGTTCAGCTACCAGGAAATCCGGGAGCAGGTGCAGGCCGACTTCAAAGCCACTAGCGCCAAGTTAGGGATCGCCCGCCGCCCCTTTTTTTTTTAAAAAAAAAAGGAAAATCTAGCCTCTGCATCAGGTTGATGCACACAGATTTTATTAAAACCATAATCATCCAAGCATCAAATTACATCCAGCACCACTGACACAAGAGTCTCAATAGCTCCTATACAGAAAACTACTGGTGTAAATAAAGTAGAAGGCAAGAACCGACTAAACCAAGCACCCATCTCCATCAGAATGCGGCTATCGAGGACAAATACGACTATTATGCAACCAGCCACCCTTGGTGTAGATAGCCTGAACGACCGCCATCATTCGAGTGCATCCACCATCCAAACGCACACGTTGGTCCTCCGGTAGAAGGTGAGACCAGAGAAGTATCCAATATTTGGCCTGATGAACCACCTGCAAAAAAATCCCGGCTTTCTCATTGTTAAAAACAACTCCATTCCTGTGATTCCAAACAGCCCAAAATAAAGCACATACTCCTATGCGTATAAGTGCTTTCGTAGAATTATCTACCCCATATAACCAATTACCAAACAAATTAGTAATAGACACCGGAGGTGAAATGCTAAATGGAAAGTGCACTAGCCTCCAAATCTTTTTAACAAAAGCACAAGAGATAAACAGATGTTCTACGGTTTCTGGATCCCCACAAAACACACATTTTTTACGCACAACACAATTCCTCTTAGTCAAATTATCTTTCGTCAGCAATTCTTTCCTAGAAAGAAACCACATAAAAATCTTTATCTTGAGAGGCACCTTTAATTTCCACAAGTACTTCTTTAAAAATATAGCATCCTCATTCATCAAATCAGCGTAATAAGAACGAACAGAAAAATACCAGAAGTAGTGAGTGTCCAACGACAATTATCCTGATTGTCCACTAAAGACACATCCATAAGTCTTTCTACAAGATGCAACCATCTCTCCCATTTATCCCAGTAATGGAACGTCGAAATTGTAAATTAAGAGGTGAATGACCGAGAACATCTGAAACTAAAATATTCTTATAACTCACAATTGAGTATAATGACGGATATTGGGCTGCCAGAGGCGAATTCCCTAGCCAACAATCCTCCCAAAATCTAAAGCTCTCACAATTACCTAATGTGAACTTCACTCGTTTGAAAAACTCATCCTTCACCCGCATGATGCCCTTCCAAAAAGGCGAGTCTGTTGGTTTAGCCTCAATTTCGGCCAGAGTTTTTCCACCTAGATATTTGTTAGTCAAAAGTTCATGCCACATCTCCTCTTCAGTTAACAGCTTAAACAACCATTTACTTAAGAGACAACGGTTCTTGACGTCCAACACCTCGATACCTAAACCCCCTTGGTCCTTAGGACGACAAACAATATTCCATTTCGTCAGCCTATATTTCTTCTTAACATTATCGCTTTGCCAGAAAAAATGAGACCTATAGAAATCAATTCTTTTCCGTACCCCGATGGGAACCTCAAAGAAAGAGAAGAGAAACATAGGTAAACTAGTTAACACTAAATTGACTAAAACAAGTCGATCACCGTAAGACAACAATTTGCCTATCCAAGAGCCCAACTTGTGCTCAAACCTGTCCTCCACAACCTTCCATTGTTTATTGAGTAAACGCCTATAATGAATAGGTATACCAGATATTTAAATGGTAGATTACCTACTTTGCAACCAAAGATGCGTCTGTAATCATCCATATGCTCACTAGCGTTGCCAAAGCAAAAAATCTCACTTTTATGAAAATTAATTTTTAAGCCAGACATCTGCTCAAACATAGATAAAATCAATTTCATGTTCACAGCCTTGTCTAGATCATGTTCTAGGAAAAGAACTGTGTAATCAGCATATTGGAGAATCGATATCCCCCCTTCCACTAAATGTGGTACCAAACCACCGATCTGATTATCTTCTTAACCCTAGCTATAATAACAGCCAACATGTCCGCCACAAGATTGAAAAGAATAGGGGATAAATGGTCACCCTGGCGTAGCCCTTTTAGCGTCTGAAAGAAATGACCAATGTCATCATTCACTTTAATACCGACACTACCACCTTGCACAAAACGAGCAACCCAGTCACACCATTGTGGACTGAATCCTTTCATACATAAAGTTTGCTGTAAGAAATCCCAATTAACTTTATCGTAGGCCTTTTCAAAATCAATTTTGAAGAAAACCCCATTCATTTTCTTCCTATGAAGCTCATGGATAGTTTCGTGCAGAACAACCACCCCTTCAAGAATATTTCTTCCAGGTAGAAAGGTTGATTGAGATGGTTTAATAACATTCTGAGCAATCGAAGTGACCCTATTCGTACCCACTTTAGTAATAAAATTGAAACTAACATTCAACGGGAAAATTGGTCTATACTGCTCAATCCTACATGCATCCTCCTTCTTTGGTAACAAAGTGATAACACCAAAGTTAAGTTTAAACAACGGAAGATTACCCATATGCAGCTGAGAAAATAAACCCATCAAGACAACCTTGATAAAGTCCCAACATCGCAGATAAAATTCAGCGGGAAACCCATCAGGACCAGGTGCCTTATTATGTTCCATTTGAGAAATAGCATCAAATACCTCTTCCTCTGAAAAAGGAGATGTGAGGTATTCATTTTCCATCGTAGATACCTGAGGTAAATCCCCGATAAATGAATCTACAAGAGAAAAAGAGGAAGGGGCCGATGCCCCAAAGAGATTCTTATAATACTGAGAAATAAAGAATTTAAGATTTTCTTGCCCCACAATGGTGCCTTCATCCTGTTCTAATTGAAAGATTCTCTTCTTCCTATGTTTACCATTATCAATCAAGTGAAAATATCTAGTATTATCCCCACCCTGCTGGACATGCTTAATCTTGGCCCTTTGAGCCCATTTAGACTCCTCTTCTCTACGAAGTTTAGTTAAAAAATCGTCTGCTTGTCTCTTAGCCACGCACTCCTCCTCACTCAAAGGAATTGCCTCAGCTTTCAGATCCAATTCATTAATAAGTAACAATAGGCGATCCCGCTGCACTTTATATTCTCCGCTAATATGTTTAGCCCGTCCCCTAAGAAAACTCCGGAGATATCTAATTTTATTTTGCCAATTTTCAATGGGATTAGACCCGGTGTCCACTTCATTCCATTTTCCCTTAACCATAGCTAAAAACCCCTCCCGCGCAAACCATGCCAACTCAAACGAGAATGCCGACGTATTCCCAACATGAGCCGGTGTCCCAAAGTCAATAAGAATAGGTACATGGTCAGACTCCGTCCTAGTCAGATCTCGCACAGACAAGAGAGGATATTTTTGTTCCCATTCAATAGAAGCAAGAAAACGATCAAGCTTTTCCAATGTGGGAATAGGATGCATGTCTAGTCACCCAAGTGTATTGACGCCCAGACATCTCTAGGTCTTTCAAGTCTAAACTTTCTATAATGGCATTGAAAATAACCGGCCAACGAGCATTGAAATTATCGTTATTCTTCTCCTCCCTTCTCCTAATAATGTTAAAATCTCCCCCAATCAACATTGGGAGGGACTCCTCTTCACAGATTCTAACTAATTCTGCAAGGAACTCTGGTTTTTTTCTCATCTTGGGCAGCACCATAAACCACCACAAAAGCCCACATGAAGCCATCTTCCTTGGACTTTAGATGAAACTTAACACAAAAATCACCAGCAAAAATGTTATTAACCAGAATAGAAGCTGGGTTGAACCCAACAAGGATCCCCCGACCTCCCATGAGGTGGTAAACAATACCACGTGAACTCCAAACCTCCCACTAGATGTCTTAAAAATGATTAGAAAAATTTGATCTCCCTGTTTCCAATAAAGCAAAGAAATCAATTTGTTCACGCACTGTTTCATTTATCGCAAGATGCTTAGCCGTATCACCCAACCCATTAGAATTCCAAATAAAACCCCTCATCTCGGAATCACTTTTTTAATTTTTTGACAGTGTTTAATCTAGCACTACGCCTCGGAATTTGACCCTTAGACACAACTGTCTTAGATCTCTGGTTATGTTTCAAAGCAATAATAGGCACATCCAACGTGTTGCCTACAACCTCCTCGTTTTCTAAATCTAAATCATCACACAGATTTGCTGCATCACGTAAAACCAAACTAGGTGAAGAAGGACATGAAACGGTACCTAAATTATTTTTTAGAACCACACAGTTCCTAGAGATTTCGGTTTGTTTCAAAGATTCAACAGCTAGGTTTTTTCATCAACTGAATTCCCTAGTAAGATACCCAATTAGTAGGGCGAGCAATAATAATATCATTCGATAAAGAAGCAAAAGAAAGACGATTTGCTGGGTTACCTGAAAAAGGATCATCACGTTCAGCCGCACGAAGAGAAGCCCTCTCCTGAATAGGGAGATCCGCCTCAGGCTGAGCTCTAATTCTTGCACTGGATCATAATCCCGTCGACGAGGGATCAGAAATACCTCCAAACGCAATCACCTCCTCCCGAGATGGTCTTGATGGCGACACAATAGCCGGCGATCTAGGTAGCTCATCCTCCTCAGAAAACAATCTTCGTCCAACATTCCTCCCACGCCCCGTAGAACCCCTCCTCGAGTACACATTGGTAGACGAAATCGACGAAGCATCCACACTAATATCAATAATTGGAGAGTCAACCACTCCATTACCGTAACCATCCCCAAGGTGAACATGGAGTGGAGAAGGCAGTGAAAAACCCTGCCCCTTCTCCACGACCACCTGCCCCCGCTCGACGGCAGCGTTGCCCAGCTCCACGGGCTGAGACTCATCCGCCAGCACCACGGCAGCGTGCCCCTGCGCGACGGCAGCTTGCTCTGCTGCGCGCCCTGCCGGCAGCACCGCGGCAGCCTGCCCCGGCTCCACGACAGACTGCAGCGCCACCACGGCAAACTTCCCTGCCTCCACGGCAGGCTGCAGCACGGGTACTGCACCCTCACCCTGCTTCTTTTCAGTCACTAGCGAAAATAGCCCAGGCCGAGGGCAAGACGTGTCAATCACGCTCTCATTACCTATCAAAGGATTGTCAACTTTATTATCAACATTGTTCAAAACAAAAACAAGACGCTTTGAATCATTTTCAACAAAATAAACAGAAGCAACAGGTTTTTCCTTACCGAAAATCACATAATCAATCTCCTGTTTAGCACGAGCGAAGAACTCCTTAACTCGAGGAGAGAAAATCACTCCACATTGTCTCTGATAATTAGTACTTGATCCACTGCCTGGATCCACCATCGGATCAACACCCGAGTCCACATTAGACCCCATCCCCCTAGATCGCTTAATACTTGCTTCTTTTGCGAGACCATCTTGGAAGTCATCCCCTACTCCATGATCATCATTACCTTCCTCATTCTCAGCCATAACCACATCTGGGATCGATCTATCCTCACCCTCAACCTCGAAAGCAATCCTATATAGCCCATATTTTATGAAAAGAGGGAAAGTTGTAGGAATCTTAGTATAGTCAAGACAGCCCACTAAAATTCTCAAAACTTTCCTTTCCCTAGTGAAATCCATGTCAATGCTCACTGGTTTGGCAAGAAGAAAACCCATAGACCACATAGCAACGTAATCACCAATATGCTCCTCCGGAATACCAGAAATTCTTAACCAAAAATTAGGTAAAGTGTCCTCTAGCTCAATCTTCTTAGAACAAGTTTCTACTGTCATTTTGCAAGGGCTATTAGGTACACAAAAAGTACCAAACACATGCAACCTCTGTAGATCTTGTTTCGAAGGGAACTGCACCTGAAAGATATTCTGGCCCATCCTATTAACAACCCAACGAAAGTTATCTTTCGGAACCAGACGTTGTAGCTGCAAGATAATCTGAGGGATACTCATATCACCCCCGTTCACCGCCAAAGAAGCCAACCGGTGATTAAGAAGTTTTGGCCTATAAGTGTCCGAACATTGGACACCAAAAAACATCAATTCCTCGTGTGCAAAGCCATACTGCACGAGAACCGGTTTAGGAGCTGTCAACAATCTACAGGTGCCATTAACATGTTGTCTTCCCTCGCAAATATCGCGCATAACAGTGGTGCAATCACCCAAAACATGGCCGCTCAACCCACAACGGAAGCATCTATTTCTATCCACATTTTTTGCCTTAACTAGAGCATCATTCAACTGATCGGACGTCACCTTTTGTGAACCAACCACACTATTTGGATCACCTACCACCCCTGAATCGGAATTCACCCGATGGGGCTGTTGATTAGCAGCAGCAGGAGGTCCAGTCACGATAGCAGAGACCTCGGCCACCTGCCCAATCGATGTAGCCATAGGAGCGTTAACCGGCGCCGCCACCTGATTCTGACCAACGTAGGGTATCCTATTCGGCGGTCCATCTCTCCTAGCAATGCCATAACCGTAGCCTCTCCCTGCACCACCACGGCCACAAGGAAATCCACGACCCTGGTTTTCATACCGTTGCCTCCCGCGACCCCCAACGAAGCCCGGATTCTGGTTCATCTGCCTCTGCCCATGATTGTAGCCTCCAGCAGCCACGACATTGAAAGCGAAAGGAACCGCCGGAGCAGCAGCAGCCCCTCCAAAACCCCTCGCCACGCCATGCTGAACATTGTATTGCGGCTGAGCCACTCCCTGATTCGGAGCAGCATCACCACGCCCGGCCTGACCACTTGGTCCTCCTGCTTCCAAGGCACCACCGAAGCCATTGAAGCCCCCGGCGTGTCCTCGGCCCCCTCCTCTGCCTGCCATAGTTGTATCACGGTGCACGCACACGATTGGCTTCGAGGCGGCAGCGCAGCCCCAGGTAAACCCTAGTAGGGAGCGAACACCACGACCGCACGGATAATCACCCGATGGGAGATCACGCGGGCCTTGGCCCCAAAGCCCAGATCGACAGCGCTAGGATTCGGACGTGAAATATGGCCTGATGGCATGCAATCACGCCCCTTCCTAATCGGGGATCAAGAACCAACACCTTGATTTGAATTTGAAAAACTGTTAACAGTCACCGGTGACAAAGAAGAACGGATCACCGGCGTTTCCCTCATCGCATTCCTCCGACGATGCACGAGAATCCAGCCGCCGTCATCATGTCCCTCATCGCATGTAGTAGGCGGTGCCATCAATGGCAATTTGGTCTTCCTTCCGCCCGATCGCGAAACCTGCGTAAGAACATGATTAGGGGACCAGAAACGCACCTGCGCAGCCGCCGCTCGCTGAGCTTTGATCCTCGCCTCCCATTTTGCCGCCCTCGCCCCCATGGAAGAGGGGAGATCCCGATCGGCCTCTGCCACCGGAGTGGCGCAGTATGCCGAAAGGCCTCTCACAGCCGCGGTTTCTGGCGAGCAGGCACCTGACTCATCATCGTCGGCGTCAGAAAGCGCCCAGAACCGGCCACCAACCACCGGATCACGCCCATGTGATGCCGGGGTATCGCCGCGGGCGCAAACGCCCCGCTCCGTGAAACCCGCGTCACTCATCTCCCGGTTGGTTACAATAGCTACAGAATGAATCCAATACTCGATCGTCCACGTGGTGCAGAAAATTGTCCTCTCCCCGACCGACAAACTAAAGTGGAAATTGCAGCAATTAGGCACAACAACCCAATTTATCTTAATTTTCTTCAAACCACCAGACAGATGTTTTGACTCCCCCTATTACATGTGCAACACTCAGTTTGAAAACTCGGCTGAATTAAAAAAAAAAACAACTTCGTTCTTGTACCGAAGATTGCTGGAGCCTAGAAGAATATTGTGCCTATATGCTGCTACTACTGTCTCAGATGTTACCAAGCCAATAATTATAGTTTGAGTGATACTCTGCTATTGGATTACTTTGTTCCATTATGTTGACTTCTAAGATTGAACCAATATTACAAGGATCATGTTACACAAATTGATAATGTCGTCTTCATATTCAGATCCTGTAGGGAAACTCCAACATCACCCACATTGCGTGTGTGTCTTTGTCTAGGGAGTGGGTGCACACAAGTGTTGGATCCTGCAAGAAGGTTATGCAGATAATTCACTAGTGGTCAGATGCGTCGAACCAATGATTACAGTTTCAAAATTCTAGTACTAATCTCTTCCATTTTGCAAGGCCTATGTTGACTTCTGAGACTCAACATTAGACCAAGAATGAATACTACAAGGATTATGTTAAATAAAATTGATAATGTAGGTTTTTCATTTAGATCTTAGCTTTACAAATTCTATCTTGTAAATGTTGATACAATATTTTCAAAAGAATTACTTCAAAGCTCGTACTCACATACTCAAAATGTACTCCATAATCCATACACCATATATTTAAGAACAAAAGTGAGTGTTCACTTTCATGAAGGAGAAAGAAAAAAAGAATGTGTTGAAAATGACCCCTTTCAATGGGAAATATTATAAAACTAATTACTCCATGTGTTCCTGAATGAATATGGTGATCCATTATCATTCACTAGTAATTGTTTACGGTTTATCTAGGAAAATTTACATCATGTCAATATCTACTAGTATTCCTTATGCTTAGTAGTAATATTAATTAAAAAATTTGTCACACAGCATGTGAAAAAATTACCATCTAACCCAAAATTTAGTAGCCAAGACCAACCTCATGTCTCGATAAACCATCTGTTATGCTTGGTGATCGCCGTTGTAGTGCAAGATAGGAGAATAAACGGATAACAACCTATATTGTCTCATTTCTCGTGTACCATAGAGTTTTCTTGCAATATTAATATTAGTTATACATGCATACTATGCCCTAGAAGGGTCAAATATGTTATTTTGTTAACCTGGTACTCTTAAGAACCCATACAAATATTTATAGAGAGAACTATATATATGAAGGTATATAAACGCACTAGATGGGAGTGGTACAGTATATATTTGGATGAGAGGAACTTGTTTTAATGTAATTTAAGTAAATGAGAGAATCTCGTAATTGACAAATATCCAGTTTATACTTATTATTTAAAAAAATGCATGAAAATACTTATAGTTTTACACTAATAAACTTGCCAATATATATGTTAGAACTGTTCAAAACCAATGATATCTTCATAAATAGCTGATTTTGCTAGTATTAATGATCAAAAAATCATAATAATAATAAATATCAGTTCATTTAGTGTTTAACTGACATTCATTATTATTATGACATTTATATTACACTAGGAAAATTTGGCTAGTTAGTAAGATATTTTTGTAGACAATTCTAATATACTTCCTTCAAACCCTTTGCCGAAATTCTATAAAATTGGAATAGTTTATGGAGAATATCCCTATGTTCCAAAAAATATTGATCTGTAGTTCCCCTTTTCTCCAAGTGAAAGGGCGCATGGCTCGATTTGACACACAAACGGGCAATAAATCTTTATTTATTTTTTCAAATTTTGTTTTGGTATCTTTTTTTTGTACATTTTATTTTCAATTTAGTTAAAATTTAGCTTCAATTTATTGTTATATTTTTCTATTCATGTTAATTTTATGTACTTATTGTTTCTTTCATTCTTTTTGTTTTTTCTCTCGCAATAAATATAAGGTGTGTGAACCGTGATTTTTAGGAGTGATGATCACTATTTTTTTAAAAATTTAATAAGTGTTCTTAATACATAAAATATTTTGATGAGATGTCTTGACACTTTTCAGTGACGAACATTTGTTCTAAAATACTAAATATTTCCAGTTATTATATATATATAGCAAGAAAAACGATCTAGTGAGAGCGAAGGTTGTGTGACCTTCCTGTCACACCCCAGATTTGGGACAGTTGTAACACATGAGGGAGACCAATTTTTGTGAGCCAACAAAAACTTTTTAATGCCCTTGTGTAATAAAACATGATGTATTGAGCCATGGTTATCTATGCAATGCAAGCAAATTTGATTCAAAAATCAATCACTTGTTTTCTGATGTTTCTAATCATTTATGGATTATTTCCATTTTAGTATATTTGCTATCCTAAATCAAAATTCATGTGGAAATTTTGAAATCAACTTATAATTAATATTTGGATTGAATAGAATCAAGAAAACAATTTGACAAAAGTTAAATCCAAGGTTTTCCTTAGTTTTTTCTAATAAAAATCATTTCTGAAAAATAAGTCAATTAGGTGTTTTTCACCCTTGTTATCTATATGCTAGAGATTCACATTTTGTGTTTTCTTGGCATGGATGTGATCTCTATTATATGGACTACAATTTGGTTAACCTTGTTTGAAAAATTTAATCACAGAAACAATCAATTGATTGCTGTATTTTTGTTAAGAAAATAAGGCAGAATTAGTGATTTTTCGAAAACAAAGAAAAAACTCAAACTGGCCATTTTTCACCTTGTTTTCATGATGCACTTGAGTTTCAAAATTATTTTGTTTTGTTGTTTAAGAAAGTACAAATGTTGCTTAACAGAACCATGCTTGGAAAACAAAATTTGGAAAAGATTTGAGGCATGAAAACAAACCAAACTTTTGGCTAATCCACACTGAAATCCAACACTTAGAAAAATTTCTGAAACTGAAAACTTAACTGATTTTTTTTCAGAAAATAGTTTGATGGCTCGATTTTCAAGTCATCATATCTTTTTATTTTCTAATACAAATGTTGCACTGTTTGGTGCTTCTAGAAGCCTAGTCAGCACCCTCGCTTTTCCATGCCTTAGCCCCCAAGTGGATTGACCAGAAGAGAAGAGAGAGAGCTGGTTTCAGAGAGGGAAACGGGAGGGGAGGGATGGGCAGGCCTGACAGCCTCATGCCTGACTCGTGCCACAGTGGCACCCCCCGGGTTTTCTTCGCCTCTCCTCGCACAAGTGGGCTTTGACCCTTCCCCTCGCGACCCTAGACACACCCAAGAGCCGTGGTGTGCGGCATGGCATGCCAGAGCGTGCACGGGCGCGTCCCGCTGACGCCGTGGCCACACCTGGGCGTGCCACTGCTGCCCTGCCCTATAAAACCATGCCCAAGGCCCTGCCTCCGCGCACACCCCTCACAGTCACTCACTCCCACTCACTAGCCACCCCAATGGACTCAAGCTGCTCTCGCTAGCTCGAATCGCCGGAGAGATCACCGCGGCCACCCGCGGGTCACCGAGGTGAAATATTCTCACCCTCGTCACCCTAGCCTCTTCTGTCACCGTATAACAACACCCAGCCTCCGTGGACCATGCCTGACCCTCCCGGTGGCTCCTCGTTTGCAGGAACGCCGGAGAGCTTGTCGGAGCCGCTGCGGGACGTCTGCATGCGCCATCGACTGGAGCCACCTCGAGCCCTGGTCTCCACGCCCCTGCACGGCCATGACCACCCTGCGACCTCTTCGACAACTCACCATCGTCCTACGAGCCCCCTAGGTGAGCTTTATTGACCGAGCTCGCCGTCGGCCGCTCGCGTCCTCGTCGGAGAGAAGAAAGGAAGGAGAGAGAGATAACGGCCGTGCGCCATAGATCTAAAGATCTACGGCCACGCTTGAATCCCGAACCGGTACGCGCTTTCGTGCGCGTCACGGAAGCGAGGCGGGCCGCCTAGCGCAGATGGGCCGCGCACCCGTGCGTTGCTCAGCCCGCTGCCCTGTTTTATTTTCTTTTCTAAAATAAACAGAACCTTCTGTTTTACTTTAATCATGAAAGAAAATGTTAAAATCAAAAATAAAATGAAAAAAAATTACCTGAGATGGATGAACCAATTCTTGAACAGATGCAACTGACATAACTGGTTTTGGACGATCTGAGGACAAATGAAAAATGTTGAACTGAGTACTGTCTGTTAGGAAAAAAATGCTGTAACTTTTGATTGGAATGGTTAAAATGTTCAAACTAAAACTTCTGAAGTATCCCTTGACGAGATCTACCATTAGAAATTGACCTCGCCTCAGGTGAGCTACCATTTGGAAATGGCATCCACTTTGGTAAAAGTCCAGTAGCCTGTTTGTGAATTTTAGGATTTATTTACAACACTTTTTGATGTGAATCTAGTTGGATCTGTTAGATATTAGATAAATCTATGTTATCGTAGCTTTGTGTGATTTTTAGAGCTCTAGAATTAATTTGGCAACAGATCTAAGAAAATGCCCTTTCTGTTAAGAATAAAATGAATAGTTTTGATTTGTAAATAATTGCTTGCTAGTGTCAATCTGTTTTCTAGCATGTGTAAATGATGTGTTGGGTGTTATCATGTTGTTTTCTCACAGATATGCCATGTTATAAAGTTTGTGCAGTTTAGGATTTGTTTGGAACTAGTATTAGCATAGGAGTAATACCTAGTTTATTTCTATTTTATTTTGTGATGGAAATGATTAGCTAGATTTTGTCCTAGTTATTATGAGTATTTTCACATGATCTAGTACCAATATGGTACTAGTTATTACATGTTTCATCTCTGTAAGGGTTACATTGTTTCTTTAGGAATGCATGTATAGGTTTAATATTTATTACTAGTACTATTGTTTTCACTAGAATAGCTAGTAGCATTTTTGTTATGAAATTATTTTGTTTCCACAAGTTGGACCAGAGGCATAATATATCTTAAATGACATGGAAAACTTAGTGGAACACCCACTTGTTCCATCTCATGTGGTTGAGAAATAAATTATTTCAACCATAGTAGTTATAGTAATAATAGTAAATATTATTATTTTTGATGCATGCTTGTGTGGAATTGTTCTATGAACTTGTGTGTTATTTTTGTGTGTTCATTGCTTGCTGTATGTCATAGCTGAGTGTAATTGATTGCTTAGTAAGTCTCTGATAGAGTGTTATTACTTTTATTTTACGACGATAGAAACCGACGAAGAGATAGTTGGAGCAGGAGGTTATTACTACCACTCCTGTTGTGAGCAAGAGCAAGATCCTCGTTTCCTCCAAGGCAAGCCATCCTTAAAGCTTGCTGTTATTTACCCACTTATCATTATGCATTATCTACTTCTGAAGTTTCAAAAAACTTGGTTATCAAAATCTATTTTTATTGAGTGAATATTACTATATTATTATATAGTATATTATCACTTTGCCATTAGTCAACTTGGTGTACCAAGCCTTTAGCCACTATAAGGTATATAAATACCGCCTAAGATAATAATCTTGAGTCCCTAAGTGGACACTTTAAAATGTGCTTTTGCAAACAAAAGGGTTCTATGAGAAGTCCACCGGTGGAAAGGCGGGACCTTGTTCACTGGTGGAACTAAGGAGTTGTTTTCAAATGTTTTATAAAAAGGCACATAACCTAGTCTTTGCTGGACAACCAAGAAGTACTGCCACTCTACCCCAACATGGGTACGGGGCCTATCCAGATACTTGAACTTGTTAGTGTGTGTTTCATTCCAAAATGCTATAGAGAGGATGATTCTCTGAATCGAGTGTCGCCAGGAGGGAGAAACGAGACATACATAGTGTGGGATTAATTTTCCTTCTGGATGCGATAGTTGGGCCTCCCGGCTAGGCAGGGTGGGACCTGATGCCGGGGAGAACAACCCACCTGAAGGAATGAGCATATACTAGCTTGTGTCAGAGTGGACAGTTAGGATCATTCCTCTGGTGCATGCATATCGCTGTGTCGATCCATGGGCGGTCCATGGCAGAGTTTTGGATCTACTGGAATGTGTACCACCTCTGCAGAGTAAAACTATTTAGAATAGACGAGCCCTCGGATATGGGCAGTTGAAAGGCCATGTAGCTAGTATTGTGATAAGTTTTCAAAAGATGTCTTTAAACAGAAGAACTGTACCTAGGAGGTACCAATGAAGATTTTGGACATGATGTCCCAAGAAGTTTTGCAAAGAAAACTTCCTTTTATAAAACAAGTTTATAAAACCTCTTGTACATGCGATATCTACAAGAGAGAGAAAAAATATATTATTTTCTTCTAAAGTATCTTCTTCAATGACGATACAGATTAACATGACTGCAACTGTGATGTCATCTTATATGAACACCATTGGTAGTGAGCCCTAATTATGGCCTACCTACCCACCATATAAGCATGATGCATTTTGTAAGTGTATAAAGGATGACTTACCGAGTACATTCAAACGTACTCATATGGTTTCGCCCGTGGCTATTTACTTGGCCAGACTTTGAGGAGATACCGCCGGAGGAGGAATACGAGGACATGTTACTACTCTGACGACTAGGCGAACTAGGCCCGGCTCCCGGTCAGCAGCCTGTCGGTGACGGCGTGACATGGGCTATCTACGTTTTTTGTTTTCCGCTGTGTTAGTGAGTTGTAAGACTTTGTCTGCCCTGCGTGGCAGTAAATAAAGACTTGGTCATGTGACCATTGACTTGTAAGACCGTTGTTATTCGTGTAATGGATAATGTATCTATGTACCACTTCGTATGTTGTTCACGACTGAATTTCTTGGGATCGTGAATGTATGCATATGAGGGGTTCTGGACCTTCCGGTTTGGGGCCTCTACACTTTCTCCCATTAAACGAGCCCCACATGGTTGGGGAAAATTGATCATCCGAAAAACGACGGAGTGTCATTATAATAGCACATAAATAGAAATGAAACCGATAGGAAAAAATAAAGTTTATCAACCAAAGTCAACACATGTCAACTCTTTGGTGAAAAGGCAATGCCTAAAAGTCAAGCTACCAAAATAAGACCAAAATTATTAAAATAAATAAATCTAAAACCACTTTTTTACAGCAAAAACCCATGTTCTACGACCCCCCTTTCACCAAAAGGCCTCTAATCTTGAAAAAATATACCAATCTACATGCATAGTTTTATCAAGGAGATATTTTCTTGGCTTATGAAACTAATTTTTAAGATCCCATTTCTTCAAAGTGACTTCCAACAATGTATTATTTTTTATTGTAAAAAAAAAATCTCATGAAAATTTTATTTGCAAAACATTAAAAAATATTTACATTGTTTTATTTGTGAGTGCTTAATTGGATTCGAAGTACATAACTAGTAGACAATGATGATGACAATGTCCATGAAGAAGCTAAATGTCTATCGGTGATTCATTTCGTGAAAATTGTAGTCCATCGGTCACATGTGTTGTTATTGTTATCACCAAGTGCCGGCTTATATGTAGCACGGTTAGTCGTACATCTTAGTGATTTAAAATTGGTCCAAAGAAATATGAATAATAGCTTGCATATTTCCTTATACTTTTTAGAGGACAGCAAGTTCCAAAAAGAAATTGATCAACTACATGCTTATTTTGGGATCTATATAGTGAATGCATATTTGTGGCTAATGCCTGCAAGTGCACAAGATTGTTATAACTAGTTTTGAAATAAGAGTATAGAACTACGGTGGAACTATGGAAATGGTCCTCTAGGTCTAGCTTTGAGCACCTATTCTCGTTGGTGCTATGAAAACCATTTGTAGGACAAAACAAACATTAAAAATGACTGAATAAGGAGTGTAAAAGGATTATAAATAAAATAACAAAATAAACTAAACATCAAAGTAAACAAAATAGGACTAATGGATGGTTGAACGATGGGAAGTGCAATAAGGATAAAGGCGTTCTTGGGAAGGGCACTTCTGCCACTAGCATACTTTTGAATTGATTAAGCGTGCGTAATATTTTCATTCAAATAATTTATAAGGGCGGAGCTCCATAAATTAATGTGCCTCGATGTCTCGTTTAACACACTACTCACAACCACCACGTAGCCCAGATGATAAGTGATACCCCTATTTGCACAAGTGATTAAGGGTCTCCCCGTGGAGGTGGTATTGGTACGATGAGGTCTTCGTTATCCTATATCAAATATTGACGCGAAAAGAGGAGTGACTTTCTGTCCTTCCATACTCACTTGTTAGTCGTCCTCAAACCAACATGAACAACCCATCATGACTCTATGGCACAATATTAGTGTTGTCGACTTCACACAATATCATGGGGATTGTTATCACAAAACAGTTAATAGGAAACATTACATCTTTATCTCAATTCATAATAGTACTAGGGTTTCCCCATATCCCCAAGAAATAATGGAACTACTCACACATGAATGCAACAAACATCATAATGATTGTATTGCAAATGGAGTACGAATGTATGAACAAACACATGTTCAAATCCTTAACTAGATGTTCTAGAATTACACTGAGATGGGATGGAGATGCTATCCCGTAAATGTAGATGGTGGTGATGGAGATCGATGCAGAGGCCTTCATGATGATGGAGTTGATTGAGATGGATTCCCTTATGCGGATTCCCCCTCCGAACACCTTTCGAAGGCTAGGGTTTGGTGGGTTTTCGTGGTTTTATGTTTGGTGTGTCTCTAGTATGCCTCTCTTCTCGAATCTAGGGTACGGTCGGTGTTTTCCGTTTCGCCATCCGTGCCGAGCTGGCTCCATCGGGTGCGGTCACTGGTACGATCAAGGTGACCGTTCCGTGACTCGTTAAATCCTCTCTGTCAATTTTCTCGCAAAACATTTGCTACTATGGTGACTGGTACGGTCATAATAGACTGTACCATAGCTCGTTAAGTATTTTAATGCTTCTCCTTTGACTTCCGCAAATTCGTATATCCTTGCAACTGCATTAAATGATGTGATCTCCTCATATTATGTCCAATTATGCTTGTTTATGCCTTTTGTGAAATATCTCTTTGGGATTTCAACATTCTGCATACATAGACCTAAACGGTGCACTTTGGCATGGTAAAATATCAAATTCTCTATCTACTTATAAATAAAATATTAAGTAAAATAACACCTAAAATTGACGCATCAACCTCCCCACTCTTAGATTCTGCTCGTCCCCAAGCAAGTCTATGCCAAAAGAACAAGATTATCACGTTCTTGAAGCATAATTCGGTAAAATGAGTGCGGTCATTTTAGTAATATGATAACAAATATTTAGAAGACATTCACACTTATTAACTGCTGATTGTTGAGTGAAGATTATTCTTTCAAGATAGGAGAAGATATTTAGTTTGACCGAACAAGTTGTGAGGATCTCTGAAGCATTTTTATAACTTCGCTCATCCTCTTCGATTTCATATAATTTGAACGGTCTCTTCCGTTTCTCTTCATGATCATTAGTATGCCTAGTTAACATTTTTTGGACCTTTTTAGAGTGGTGTGTCAAAGAATAAAGCATACTTAATCTCATGGAGAGACATAAAAGTGATCAAACGCATGATTAACCCCGAAGTGGAGTATGAAGCAATCACAATATATGTGGTTTGAGAATTTTACCTCGGCATTACTCATTCTTAATGCTTGTTACTTAATACTTATTTCTTATTTTACATTCATATTCTCTCTATTAAATTTATAAAGCTTAATCATGCTAAACAAGTTCTCTTATGCTTGGGAGAAGTCTAGCACTATTTAAACTACCAAGTTAAAGTGTGGAAGTCCTTGGAATAAATTATAACAAAGTGACAAGTAAGGTAGAACTCAAGATGACTTGAAACATCTAATAGAATTACGACAAACTGAAATAGCTTCACTCATAAATAGTGACTAAAAACTCATTCGATACGAATCCTTTCCTATTCGAGGCTATTTCTCTTATTACTAAAACTGAAAACAAACTAAAACGAATAAAACTATAAATTTACAAGGCTTTATAGATCTATCATAACTTAAATACATAAGCTATGCGGGTTCAAATAATCCTTGCGTTTATTTAGATACCGCGGTTCTTTGGTGCCAAAATATGTGTGGTGTCGCGGCCCATTGCTTGACGAAGCAGCCTATGAGTTTCCTCCAATGTCGAGATACGTCTCTTTATGCGCTGTAGCTCTGCATGTATTACGACCATGCTATTAACCATCTATTTAGTTAGGCGATCTACTTCCTCCTTGCCTTTCTTCTCAACATGCCTGTCGGGGGATTAACCCTCGATTAAGCTAATGACAGGATAAAAGCAAGGCCAAGAGGATGGCCGGCTAGTTTGGCCCCTTGTCAGGCGGCTACAGTCAGGCCGATTGGCTACGGCCGGCTGGTCCTGGCCGGCTGGATGCCCCATCCGGACGGCTTTGACACGCAAGGACAAGCATGGACTAAAGGAGGGCATGAGCTAAAGGGAGATGTGATGACACACACAATGTCAACTGTATTTCTACTCGAGGAGTAGGTGGCCGTACCCTTAAACTTTGGCCGCCTGCGTCATCATCAATAGTCTCCCTGCCAGGTCCCATCATATACCATGTAGCCATACCAGGGCAGTTGTACACTGTGTATGACCCCGACTGGATCCCAGCCGGTTGATCATACAGCCGGCCCCACATGTCAGCCGGACTGCCAGCACCTATATAAGGCAGTCCGGAACTCCCTTAGCAGGGACGATTTCCTCTAGAGATACAACTCCAGGAGCACATTGTAAATCCCGATATCACACCTGATAGTCCATCCTTGCAGGAGTAAGGACCTCACCCGGCTGAGGTCCCGAACGTGGATACATCGTGTCTCTTGCATGCTTGTGACCCATCCCGCACTAGCACCGACATTTACGTCATGTGTCCCTCCGTAAAATCCATTGATAATGCAATGGTGCTGCCGTGCATAATACCACGACGGTTGGTGCCCATTGTGGGGCCTAGAGTGGCGTTCAGAGTTTCGTTCCATGTGGGAACTTGCCCAGCCAGAGTTTTTTTCATGTAGGCCCTTCGGCCAGCTTTGGCGAGCGCGTCACCTTCGGCCTCATCATTACGTTCGGCGCCTTTGGCTGCGTCCTCAACAATGCTGGATTCTTCACGGAGGAGGAGCACATCCCTCCAGGTGGCTCCATCGTGTCCTTTTGGGAGCACCGAGTCTCCAACGCTGTCGTCCCCGAGTACCCTGCTGAGCTGTACGCCTTCTCAGAACGTCTCCCCGAAGAGGTGGGCGGTTGTAAAAGCATTGCCGAGCCCTCTATCATCGAGGAGACCACGATGGTCATCAGCCCTAGTACCAGCCAGCAAGCAGGCAGCCACGGTCTGACTGGACCCACCGATAGCGGGATCACTGCAAGACTCCAGCAGCCTATCACCCCCAACACCGATCCGGCGAAAGCGGCGGAGGCTCCTTCGCAGGAAAAAGGAGGTGGCAGCCCAGCAATGCCAGATGGAGGCCACCGTCCGTGAATAAAACATCACCCATGGCCGCGCGCCGGCGCCAAATGCAGCCGACCGAAGAGACGCGGTGTGTCGACGTGGCGGAGACCTCACCAGCGAGATGAACCAAGGGGAGATGGTGGTTCTGGCAGTCCCTAGGCGGCCGGTCTATAGCACCCAAGCAAAAAATATGAGGGCGGCCCAGGCGGCCGCACAAGAGCTAGACGGCTTTGAGGGGGAAGAGGGGAGATCCCGATCGGCCTCTGCCACCGGAGTGGCGCAGTATGCCGAAAGGCCTCTCACAGCCGCGGTTTCTGGCGAGCAGGCACCTGACTCATCATCGTCGGCGTCAGAAAGCGCCCAGAACCGGCCACCAACCACCGGATCACGCCCATGTGATGCCGGGGTATCGCCGCGGGCGCAAACGCCCCGCTCCGTGAAACCCGCGTCACTCATCTCCCGGTTGGTTACAATAGCTACAGAATGAATCCAATACTCGATCGTCCACGTGGTGCAGAAAATTGTCCTCTCCCCGACCGACAAACTAAAGTGGAAATTGCAGCAATTAGGCACAACAACCCAATTTATCTTAATTTTCTTCAAACCACCAGACAGATGTTTTGACTCCCCCTATTACATGTGCAACACTCAGTTTGAAAACTCGGCTGAATTAAAAAAAAAAACAACTTCGTTCTTGTACCGAAGATTGCTGGAGCCTAGAAGAATATTGTGCCTATATGCTGCTACTACTGTCTCAGATGTTACCAAGCCAATAATTATAGTTTGAGTGATACTCTGCTATTGGATTACTTTGTTCCATTATGTTGACTTCTAAGATTGAACCAATATTACAAGGATCATGTTACACAAATTGATAATGTCGTCTTCATATTCAGATCCTGTAGGGAAACTCCAACATCACCCACATTGCGTGTGTGTCTTTGTCTAGGGAGTGGGTGCACACAAGTGTTGGATCCTGCAAGAAGGTTATGCAGATAATTCACTAGTGGTCAGATGCGTCGAACCAATGATTACAGTTTCAAAATTCTAGTACTAATCTCTTCCATTTTGCAAGGCCTATGTTGACTTCTGAGACTCAACATTAGACCAAGAATGAATACTACAAGGATTATGTTAAATAAAATTGATAATGTAGGTTTTTCATTTAGATCTTAGCTTTACAAATTCTATCTTGTAAATGTTGATACAATATTTTCAAAAGAATTACTTCAAAGCTCGTACTCACATACTCAAAATGTACTCCATAATCCATACACCATATATTTAAGAACAAAAGTGAGTGTTCACTTTCATGAAGGAGAAAGAAAAAAAGAATGTGTTGAAAATGACCCCTTTCAATGGGAAATATTATAAAACTAATTACTCCATGTGTTCCTGAATGAATATGGTGATCCATTATCATTCACTAGTAATTGTTTACGGTTTATCTAGGAAAATTTACATCATGTCAATATCTACTAGTATTCCTTATGCTTAGTAGTAATATTAATTAAAAAATTTGTCACACAGCATGTGAATAAATTACCATCTAACCCAAAATTTAGTAGCCAAGACCAACCTCATGTCTCGATAAACCATCTGTTATGCTTGGTGATCGCCGTTGTAGTGCAAGATAGGAGAATAAACGGATAACAACCTATATTGTCTCATTTCTCGTGTACCATAGAGTTTTCTTGCAATATTAATATTAGTTATACATGCATACTATGCCCTAGAAGGGTCAAATATGTTATTTTGTTAACCTGGTACTCTTAAGAACCCATACAAATATTTATAGAGAGAACTATATATATGAAGGTATATAAACGCACTAGATGGGAGTGGTACAGTATATATTTGGATGAGAGGAACTTGTTTTAATGTAATTTAAGTAAATGAGAGAATCTCGTAATTGACAAATATCCAGTTTATACTTATTATTTAAAAAAATGCATGAAAATACTTATAGTTTTACACTAATAAACTTGCCAATATATATGTTAGAACTGTTCAAAACCAATGATATCTTCATAAATAGCTGATTTTGCTAGTATTAATGATCAAAAAATCATAATAATAATAAATATCAGTTCATTTAGTGTTTAACTGACATTCATTATTATTATGACATTTATATTACACTAGGAAAATTTGGCTAGTTAGTAAGATATTTTTGTAGACAATTCTAATATACTTCCTTCAAACCCTTTGCCGAAATTCTATAAAATTGGAATAGTTTATGGAGAATATCCCTATGTTCCAAAAAATATTGATCTGTAGTTCCCCTTTTCTCCAAGTTAAAGGGCGCATGGCTCGATTTGACACACAAACGGGCAATAAATCTTTATTTATTTTTTCAAATTTTGTTTTGGTATCTTTTTTTTGTACATTTTATTTTCAATTTAGTTAAAATTTAGCTTCAATTTATTGTTATATTTTTCTATTCATGTTAATTTTATGTACTTATTGTTTCTTTCATTCTTTTTGTTTTTTCTCTCGCAATAAATATAAGGTGTGTGAACCGTGATTTTTAGGAGTGATGATCACTATTTTTTTAAAAATTTAATAAGTGTTCTTAATACATAAAATATTTTGATGAGATGTCTTGACACTTTTCAGTGACGAACATTTGTTCTAAAATACTAAATATTTCCAGTTATTATATATATATAGCAAGAAAAACGATCTAGTGAGAGCGAAGGTTGTGTGACCTTCCTGTCACACCCCAGATTTGGGACAGTTGTAACACATGAGGGAGACCAATTTTTGTGAGCCAACAAAAACTTTTTAATGCCCTTGTGTAATAAAACATGATGTATTGAGCCATGGTTATCTATGCAATGCAAGCAAATTTGATTCAAAAATCAATCACTTGTTTTCTGATGTTTCTAATCATTTATGGATTATTTCCATTTTAGTATATTTGCTATCCTAAATCAAAATTCATGTGGAAATTTTGAAATCAACTTATAATTAATATTTGGATTGAATAGAATCAAGAAAACAATTTGACAAAAGTTAAATCCAAGGTTTTCCTTAGTTTTTTCTAATAAAAATCATTTCTGAAAAATAAGTCAATTAGGTGTTTTTCACCCTTGTTATCTATATGCTAGAGATTCACATTTTGTGTTTTCTTGGCATGGATGTGATCTCTATTATATGGACTACAATTTGGTTAACCTTGTTTGAAAAATTTAATCACAGAAACAATCAATTGATTGCTGTATTTTTGTTAAGAAAATAAGGCAGAATTAGTGATTTTTCGAAAACAAAGAAAAAACTCAAACTGGCCATTTTTCACCTTGTTTTCATGATGCACTTGAGTTTCAAAATTATTTTGTTTTGTTGTTTAAGAAAGTACAAATGTTGCTTAACAGAACCATGCTTGGAAAACAAAATTTGGAAAAGATTTGAGGCATGAAAACAAACCAAACTTTTGGCTAATCCACACTGAAATCCAACACTTAGAAAAATTTCTGAAACTGAAAACTTAACTGATTTTTTTTCAGAAAATAGTTTGATGGCTCGATTTTCAAGTCATCATATCTTTTTATTTTCTAATACAAATGTTGCACTGTTTGGTGCTTCTAGAAGCCTAGTCAGCACCCTCGCTTTTCCATGCCTTAGCCCCCAAGTGGATTGACCAGAAGAGAAGAGAGAGAGCTGGTTTCAGAGAGGGAAACGGGAGGGGAGGGATGGGCAGGCCTGACAGCCTCATGCCTGACTCGTGCCACAGTGGCACCCCCCGGGTTTTCTTCGCCTCTCCTCGCACAAGTGGGCTTTGACCCTTCCCCTCGCGACCCTAGACACACCCAAGAGCCGTGGTGTGCGGCATGGGCATGCCAGAGCGTGCACGGGCGCGTCCCGCTGACGCCGTGGCCACACGGGCGTGCGCACTGCTGCCCTGCCCTATAAAACCATGCCCAAGGCCCCTGCCTCCGCGCACACCCCTCACAGTCACTCACTCCCACTCACTAGCCACCCCAATGGACTCAAGCTGCTCTCGCTAGCTCGAATCGCCGGAGAGATCACCGCGGCCACCGCGGGTCACCGAGGTGAAATATTCTCACCCTCGTCCACCCTAGCCTCTTCTGTCACCGTATAACAAACACCCAGCCTCCGTGGACCATGCCTGACCCTCCCGGTGGCTCCTCGTTTGCAGGAACGCCGGAGAGCTTGTCGGAGCCGCTGCGGGACGTCTGCATGGCGCCATCGACTGGAGCCACCTCGAGCCCTGGTCTCCACGCCCCTGCACGGCCATGACCACCTGCGACCTCTTCGACAACTCACCATCGTCCTACGAGCCCCCTAGGTGAGCTTTATTGACCGAGCTCGCCGTCGGCCGCTCGCGTCCTCGTCGGAGAGAAGAAAGGAAGGAGAGAGAGATAACGGCCGTGCGCCATAGATCTAAAGATCTACGGCCACGCTTGAATCCCGAACCGGTACGCGCTTTCGTGCGCGTCACGGAAGCGAGGCGGGCCGCCTAGCGCAGATGGGCCGCGCACCCGTGCGTTGCTCAGCCCGCTGCCCTGTTTTATTTTTCTTTTCTAAAATAAACAGAACCTTCTGTTTTACTTTAATCATGAAAGAAAATGTTAAAATCAAAAATAAAATGAAAAAAAATTACCTGAGATGGATGAACCAATTCTTGAACAGATGCAACTGACATAACTGGTTTTGGACGATCTGAGGACAAATGAAAAATGTTGAACTGAGTACTGTCTGTTAGGAAAAAAATGCTGTAACTTTTGATTGGAATGGTTAAAATGTTCAAACTAAAACTTCTGAAGTATCCCTTGACGAGATCTACCATTAGAAATTGACCTCGCCTCAGGTGAGCTACCATTTGGAAATGGCATCCACTTTGGTAAAAGTCCAGTAGCCTGTTTTGTGAATTTTAGGATTTATTTTACAACACTTTTTGATGTGAATCTAGTTGGATCTGTTAGATATTAGATAAATCTATGTTATCGTAGCTTTGTGTGATTTTTAGAGCTCTAGAATTAATTTGGCAACAGATCTAAGAAAATGCCCTTTTCTGTTAAGAATAAAATGAATAGTTTTGATTTGTAAATAATTGCTTGCTAGTGTCAATCTGTTTTCTAGCATGTGTAAATGATGTGTTGGGTGTTATCATGTTGTTTTCTCACAGATATGCCATGTTATAAAGTTTGTGCAAGTTTAGGATTTGTTTGGAACTAGTATGAGCATAGGAGTAATACCTAGTTTATTTCTATTTTATTTTGTGATGGAAATGATTAGCTAGATTTTTGTCCTAGTTATTATGAGTATTTTCACATGGATCTAGTACCAATATGGTACTAGTTATTACATGTTTTCATCTCTGTAAGGTTACATTTGTTTCTTTAGGAATGCATGTATAGGTTTAATATTTATTACTAGTACTATTGTTTTCACTAGAATAGCTAGTAGCATTTTTGTTATGAAATTATTTTGTTTCCACAAGTTGGACCAGAGGCATAATATATCTTAAATGACATGGAAAACTTAGTGGAACACCCACTTGTTCCATCTCATGTGGTTGAGAAATAAATTATTTCAACCATAGTAGTTATAGTAATAATAGTAAATATTATTATTTTTGATGCATGCTTGTGTGGAATTGTTCTATGAACTTGTGTGTTATTTTTGTGTGTTCATTGCTTGCTGTATGTCATAGCTGAGTGTAATTGATTGCTTAGTAAGTCTCTGATAGAGTGTTATTACATTTATTTTACGACGATAGAAACCGACGAAGAGATAGTTGGAGCAGGAGGTTATTACTACCACTCCTGTTGTGAGCAAGAGCAAGATCCTCGTTTCCTCCAAGGCAAGCCATCCTTAAAGCTTGCTGTTATTTACCCACTTATCATTATGCATTATCTACTTCTGAAGTTTTCAAAAAACTTGGTTATCAAAATCTATTTTTATTGAGTGAATATTACTAATATTATTATATAGTATATTATCACTTTGCCATTAGTCAACTTGGTGTACCAAGCCTTTAGCCACTATAAGGTATATAAATACCGCCTAAGATAATAATCTTGAGTCCCTAAGTGGACACTTTTAAAATGTGCTTTTGCAAACAAAAGGGTTCTATGAGAAGTCCACGGTGGAAAGGCGGGACCTTGTTCACTGGTGGAACTAAGGAGTTGTTTTCAAATGTTTTATAAAAAGGCACATAACCTAGTCTTTGCTGGACAACCAAGAAGTACTGCCACTCTACCCCAACATGGGTACGGGGCCTATCCAGATACTTGAACTTGTTAGTGTGTGTTTTCATTCCAAAATGCTATAGAGAGGATGATTCTCTGAATCGAAGTGTCGCCAGGAGGGAGAAACGAGACATACATAGTGTGGGATTAATTTTCCTTCTGGATGCGATAGTTGGGCCTCCCGGCTAGGCAGGGTGGGACCTGATGCCGGGGAGAACAACCCACCTGAAGGAATGAGCATATACTAGCTTGTGTCAGAGTGGACAGTTAGGATCATTCCTCTGGTGCATGCATATCGCTGTGTCGATCCATGGGCGGTCCATGGCAGAGTTTTGGATCTACTGGAATGTGTACCACCTCTGCAGAGTAAAACTATTTAGAATAGACGAGCCCTCGGATATGGGCAGTTGAAAGGCCATGTAGCTAGTATTGTGCTAAGTTTTCAAAAGATGTCTTTAAACAGAAGAACTGTACCTAGGAGGTACCAATGAAGATTTTGGACATGATGTCCCAAGAAGTTTTGCAAAGAAAACTTCCTTTTATAAAACAAGTTTATAAAACCTCTTGTACATGCGATATCTACAAGAGAGAGAAAAAATATATTATTTTCTTCTAAAGTATCTTCTTCAATGACGATACAGATTAACATGACTGCAACTGTGATGTCATCTTATATGAACACCATTGGTAGTGAGCCCTAATTATGGCCTACCTACCCACCATATAAGCATGATGCATTTTGTAAGTGTATAAAGGATGACTTACCGAGTACATTCAAACGTACTCATATGGTTTCGCCCGTGGCTATTTACTTGGCCAGACTTTGAGGAGATACCGCCGGAGGAGGAATACGAGGACATGTTACTACTCTGACGACTAGGCGAACTAGGCCCGGCTCCCGGTCAGCAGCCTGTCGGTGACGGCGTGACATGGGCTATCTACGTTTTTTGTTTTCCGCTGTGTTAGTGAGTTGTAAGACTTTGTCTGCCCTGCGTGGCAGTAAATAAAGACTTGGTCATGTGACCATTGACTTGTAAGACCGTTGTTATTCGTGTAATGGATAATGTATCTATGTACCACTTCGTATGTTGTTCACGACTGAATTTCTTGGGATCGTGAATGTATGCATATGAGGGGTTCTGGACCTTCCGGTTTGGGGCCTCTACACTTTCTCCCATTAAACGAGCCCCACATGGTTGGGGAAAATTGATCATCCGAAAAACGACGGAGTGTCATTATAATAGCACATAAATAGAAATGAAACCGATAGGAAAAAATAAAGTTTATCAACCAAAGTCAACACATGTCAACTCTTTGGTGAAAAGGCAATGCCTAAAAGTCAAGCTACCAAAATAAGACCAAAATTATTAAAATAAATAAATCTAAAACCACTTTTTTACAGCAAAAACCCATGTTCTACGACCCCCTTTCACCAAAAGGCCTCTAATCTTGAAAAAATATACCAATCTACATGCATAGTTTTATCAAGGAGATATTTTCTTGGCTTATGAAACTAATTTTTAAGATCCCATTTCTTCAAAGTGACTTCCAACAATGTATTATTTTTTATTGTAAAAAAAAAATCTCATGAAAATTTTATTTGCAAAACATTAAAAAATATTTACATTGTTTTATTTGTGAGTGCTTAATTGGATTCGAAGTACATAACTAGTAGACAATGATGATGACAATGTCCATGAAGAAGCTAAATGTCTATCGGTGATTCATTCGTGAAAATTGTAGTCCATCGGTCACATGTGTTGTTATTGTTATCACCAAGTGCCGGCTTATATGTAGCACGGTTAGTCGTACATCTTAGTGATTTAAAATTGGTCCAAAGAAATATGAATAATAGCTTGCATATTTCCTTATACTTTTTAGAGGACAGCAAGTTCCAAAAGAAATTGATCAACTACATGCTTATTTTGGGATCTATATAGTGAATGCATATTTGTGGCTAATGCCTGCAAGTGCACAAGATTGTTATAACTAGTTTTGAAATAAGAGTATAGAACTACGGTGGAACTATGGAAATGGTCCTCTAGGTCTAGCTTTGAGCACCTATTCTCGTTGGTGCTATGAAAACCATTTGTAGGACCAAACAAACATTAAAATGACTGAATAAGGAGTGTAAAAGGATTATAAATAAAATAACAAAATAAACTAAACATCAAAGTAAACAAAATAGGACTAATGGATGGTTGAACGATGGGAAGTTGCAATAAGGATAAAGGCGTTCTTGGGAAGGGCACTTCTGCCACTAGCATACTTTTGAATTGATTAAGCGTGCGTAATATTTTCATTCAAATAATTTATAAGGGCGGAGCTCCATAAATTAATGTGCCTCGATGTCTCGTTTAACACACTACTCACAACCACCACGTAGCCCAGATGATAAGTGATACCCCTATTTGCACAAGTGATTAAGGGTCTCCCCGTGGAGGTGGTATTGGTACGATGAGGTCTTCGTTATCCTATATCAAATATTGACGCGAAAAGAGGAGTGACTTTCTGTCCTTCCATACTCACTTGTTAGTCGTCCTCAAACCAACATGAACAACCCATCATGACTCTATGGCACAATATTAGTGTTGTCGACTTCACACAATATCATGGGGATTGTTATCACAAAACAGTTAATAGGAAACATTACATCTTTATCTCAATTCATAATAGTACTAGGGTTTCCCCATATCCCCAAGAAATAATGGAACTACTCACACATGAATGCAACAAACATCATAATGATTGTATTGCAAATGGAGTACGAATGTATGAACAAACACATGTTCAAATCCTTAACTAGATGTTCTAGAATTACACTGAGATGGGATGGAGATGCTATCCCGTAAATGTAGATGGTGGTGATGGAGATCGATGCAGAGGCCTTCATGATGATGGAGTTGATTGAGATGGATTCCCTTATGCGGATTCCCCCTCCGAACACCTTTCGAAGGCTAGGGTTTGGTGGGTTTTCGTGGTTTTATGTTTGGTGTGTCTCTAGTATGCCTCTCTTATCGAATCTAGGGTACGGTCGGTGTTTTCCGTTTCGCCATCCGTGCCGAGCTGGCTCCATCGGGTACGGTCACTGGTACGATCAAGGTGACCGTTCCGTGACTCGTTAAATCCTCTCTGTCAATTTTCTCGCAAAACATTTGCTACTATGGTGACTGGTACGGTCATAATAGACTGTACCATAGCTCGTTAAGTATTTTAATGCTTCTCCTTTGACTTCCGCAAATTCGTATATCCTTGCAACTGCATTAAATGATGTGATCTCCTCATATTATGTCCAATTATGCTTGTTTATGCCTTTTGTGAAATATCTCTTTGGGATTTCAACATTCTGCATACATAGACCTAAACGGTGCACTTTGGCATGGTAAAATATCAAATTCTCTATCTACTTATAAATAAAATATTAAGTAAAATAACACCTAAAATTGACGCATCAACCTCCCCACTCTTAGATTCTGCTCGTCCCCAAGCAAGTCTATGCCAAAAGAACAAGATTATCACGTTCTTGAAGCATAATTCGGTAAAATGAGTGCGGTCATTTTAGTAATATGATAACAAATATTTAGAAGACATTCACACTTATTAACTGCTGATTGTTGAGTGAAGATTATTCTTTCAAGATAGGAGAAGATATTTAGTTTGACCGAACAAGTTGTGAGGATCTCTGAAGCATTTTTATAACTTCGCTCATCCTCTTCGATTTCATATAATTTGAACGGTCTCTTCCGTTTCTCTTCATGATCATTAGTATGCCTAGTTAACATTTTTTGGACCTTTTTAGAGTGGTGTGTCAAAGAATAAAGCATACTTAATCTCATGGAGAGACATAAAAGTGATCAAACGCATGATTAACCCCGAAGTGGAGTATGAAGCAATCACAATATATGTGGTTTGAGAATTTTACCTCGGCATTACTCATTCTTAATGCTTGTTACTTAATACTTATTTCTTATTTTACATTCATATTCTCTCTATTAAATTTATAAAGCTTAATCATGCTAAACAAGTTCTCTTATGCTTGGGAGAAGTCTAGCACTATTTAAACTACCAAGTTAAAGTGTGGAAGTCCTTGGAATAAATTATAACAAAGTGACAAGTAAGGTAGAACTCAAGATGACTTGAAACATCTAATAGAATTACGACAAACTGAAATAGCTTCACTCATAAATAGTGACTAAAAACTCATTCGATACGAATCCTTTCCTATTCGAGGCTATTTCTCTTATTACTAAAACTGAAAACAAACTAAAACGAATAAAACTATAAATTTACAAGGCTTTATAGATCTATCATAACTTAAATACATAAGCTATGCGGTTCAAATAATCCTTGCGTTTATTTAGATACCGCGGTTCTTTGGTGCCAAAATATGTGTGGTGTCGCGGCCCATTGCTTGACGAAGCAGCCTATGAGTTTCCTCCAATGTCGAGATACGTCTCTTTATGCGCTGTAGCTCTGCATGTATTACGACCATGCTATTAACCATCTATTTAGTTAGGCGATCTACTTCCTCCTTGCCTTTCTTCTCAACATGCCTGTCGGGGGATTAACCCTCGATTAAGCTAATGACAGGATAAAAGCAAGGCCAAGAGGATGGCCGGCTAGTTTGGCCCCTTGTCAGGCGGCTACAGTCAGGCCGATTGGCTACGGCCGGCTGGTCCTGGCCGGCTGGATGCCCCATCCGGACGGCTTTGACACGCAAGGACAAGCATGGACTAAAGGAGGGCATGAGCTAAAGGGAGATGTGATGACACACACAATGTCAACTGTATTTCTACTCGAGGAGTAGGTGGCCGTACCCTTAAACTTTGGCCGCCTGCGTCATCATCAATAGTCTCCCTGCCAGGTCCCATCATATACCATGTAGCCATACCAGGGCAGTTGTACACTGTGTATGACCCCGACTGGATCCCAGCCGGTTGATCATACAGCCGGCCCCACATGTCAGCCGGACTGCCAGCACCTATATAAGGCAGTCCGGAACTCCCTTAGCAGGGACGATTTCCTCTAGAGATACAACTCCAGGAGCACATTGTAAATCCCGATATCACACCTGATAGTCCATCCTTGCAGGAGTAAGGACCTCACCCGGCTGAGGTCCCGAACGTGGATACATCGTGTCTCTTGCATGCTTGTGACCCATCCCGCACTAGCACCGACATTTACGTCATGTGTCCCTCCGTAAAATCCATTGATAATGCAATGGTGCTGCCGTGCATAATACCACGACGGTTGGTGCCCATTGTGGGGCCTAGAGTGGCGTTCAGAGTTTCGTTCCATGTGGGAACTTGCCCAGCCAGAGTTTTTTTCATGTAGGCCCTTCGGCCAGCTTTGGCGAGCGCGTCACCTTCGGCCTCATCATTACGTTCGGCGCCTTTGGCTGCGTCCTCAACAATGCTGGATTCTTCACGGAGGAGGAGCACATCCCTCCAGGTGGCTCCATCGTGTCCTTTTGGGAGCACCGAGTCTCCAACGCTGTCGTCCCCGAGTACCCTGCTGAGCTGTACGCCTTCTCAGAACGTCTCCCCGAAGAGGTGGGCGGTTGTAAAAGCATTGCCGAGCCCTCTATCATCGAGGAGACCACGATGGTCATCAGCCCTAGTACCAGCCAGCAAGCAGGCAGCCACGGTCTGACTGGACCCACCGATAGCGGGATCACTGCAAGACTCCAGCAGCCTATCACCCCCAACACCGATCCGGCGAAAGCGGCGGAGGCTCCTTCGCAGGAAAAAGGAGGTGGCAGCCCAGCAATGCCAGATGGAGGCCACCGTCCGTGAATAAAACATCACCCATGGCCGCGCGCCGGCGCCAAATGCAGCCGACCGAAGAGACGCGGTGTGTCGACGTGGCGGAGACCTCACCAGCGAGATGAACCAAGGGGAGATGGTGGTTCTGGCAGTCCCTAGGCGGCCGGTCTATAGCACCCAAGCAAAAAATATGAGGGCGGCCCAGGCGGCCGCACAAGAGCTAGACGGCTTTGAGGGGGAAGAACTACGCCGCCAGCAACAACGCCTCTAAGATCTTGTATGGGCCGCCAACCAGCAGCATTCAGTCCATGATGCTTCGACGGCGTGCTCGACAGGCAACCAAGGTGGAAACGACGGATCAAACGATGGACCGCAGGCCTCCATGCCAAACCGCCGACCACTAATCGCAAGAGGACACCGCGAGCACAACGCTGACTCTGTCAACCGTGCCGAGCCGCGTGCATGCGGCGATCACGACAACGACCAAGGAGGAAGGAGGCACCAGCAGGCAGCATGTGCCAACCGGGTGAATGAACCATTGCCGCTAGCAACCGGGTGAAGAACCGTCGCCGGGATCGCGAGGCGGACAACCCCTGAAGCGGCGGCTGGGGCCGCCTACGGCTGCTCGGCCCCGCAGTTAACGCCGATGCTAGCGGCCGCGTCGATAGGCTCAAGCTCTCCAAAAAAATAGAAGACGAGCCGACAGATGGCCCCGCGTGCCTTGGACCACGCATCCAGGAGGACCCCTTCCCCGGAGAGATTCTCGCTCCTACGAGACATCCCCAAGTACAACGGAAGCACCACGCCAGAAGAATGGCTAGCCAACTATGTCACAGCTATCGCCATCGCAGGGGCAACAAGAGTTTGGCGGTTCACTATGAGTCTCTCATGCTTCAAGGTATCGCTCGAGCCTGGCTTAATAGCCTCCCAGCGGACAGTGTCAGCTCTTGGCTGGACTTCGAGAAGTCTTCCTCTACAACTTCGTCAGCACCTACCAGGGACCAGGCCGGCCACAGTAGCTCGCTCGGTGCGTCTAGGGGGAGAAGGAGATGGACCGAGAATACCTCAGAAGATGGACCACCCTCTGCAACACTGACGAGGGAATTGACGAGAACACCGCCATTAGACATTTTGCGGCTAGGTTCCAGGAAGGCACCATGCTGAAGCACAACGTCTACAAAGCGGACCCCAAGACCATGGCGGCCCTCTTGACCATCACGAAGAAATACGCTACTGTAGGCGTGGCCATGAAAGTGGCCATCCGACTGGAACCATCCTACCAACTCATCAATGACCCGTCAACTCAGAAGGACGTAGCTGATGCTTGCGTTGGGATACCCCAAGAGAAGGGTGTGATGAGCACAGCGGTAGGAATTTTCCCCTTAGTTAAGAACCAGGGTTATCAATCCAGTAGGAGAAAGAGGATCTTGAGAAGGTTGATGCCACTAACGGTGGTGCTGGCGCTTCATCGGTCTCAGCAACAACGTGGAACCTGCACACAACACAACCAAAATAATTTGCCTCAGTGGTACAGTGAGGTTGTCAATCTCACTGGTCTTGCTGAAAACAAAGATTAGACGTATAGTATGGAAAACAGTTGTATCCTTATAGAAAGTAGAGAGAGCAGGAAATTGTTGTGGTTTGATTAACAGTGTGGAAAATGGACCGGGGTTCATAGGTTCACTAGTGGTGTCTCTTCATAAAAGATAGCATGCTGGGTGAACAAATTACAGCTGGGCAATTGACAAATAAGGGTTTTATCGTAGTGCACATTATAACAGGATGATTACTATGATATTTAGTGCGGGCATTACAACAACATACATAGACCGACATCCATCTGCATCTATGACTAATAATCCACCCTCAGGTTATCATCCGAACCCCCTTAGGTATTAAGTTGCAAGCAACAGATAATTGCATTAAACAAAGTGTGTAATGTAAGCAATGATTATACACGCGGGTACTCTTACAGTTGTTTTCTCCCTAATGGCAACAGCACATCGTCCCCCTTCACGTTTATGTCCCTCGAACAAGGCAACAAGGAGGCATGAACCCACTATCAAGTATAAATACTCCCTCTTGGAGTCACTAGCAACTACTTGGCCAGAGCAACCACTAGAAAGGGAAAGCATGCAAGATCACAAATAACATATGCAATAAAGACTATTATTAACTTGGCATAAGGTCAATATTCATCGGATCCCGGCAAACACGGCATAAAGAATTACATAAGATCGATCTCGATTATGATAGGCAGCTCACGAGATCTAAACATGGAGGCATATGAGGAGGAGAAAACCATCTAGCTACTGTTATGGATCCGTAGTCCAGGGATGAACTACTCACGCATCACTCCGGAGGCAGGCATGGTGATGTAGAAGCCTCCGCTGATGATTTCCTCTCGGCAGGGTGCCGGAAAACAGCTCCAGAACCCTCCTAATCTAGGGTTGACGGTGACGGCGGCTGCGGAACTTTTTCGGGGATTTTGATTAGGTACTTAGGGTTTTCCACTGGGGGTCTTAAATAGGCGAAAGGGCAAAGGCGGTGGAGCTCCAGGGGCCCCACACCCATAGCTGGCTCGGCCAGGGGGACCCGCGCCACCCTATGGTGTGCCCCTCTGTTGCCCCTCTTCGACTCCTCTTCGGTCTTCTGGATGCTTCCGGGGAAAATAGGACTTCCGGGATTCAAATTTTCCAATTCTGAGAATATTTCCAGAACAACTTTTGTGAAACTAAAAAACATCAGAAAACATGGAACTGGCTCTGTGGCATCTTGTCAATAGGTTAGTCCAGAAAATCGATAAAAATAACATAAAGAAGGGAGAAAACATGTAGGAATTGGCATAATATCATCATAGAGCATCAGAAATTAGGGATGCGTTTATGCCGTATCAGTAGCCTGCCCAAGCAATCGAGTCGGCCAATCCAGCCGAAAAAACCGATACTACAACCGGGATGAACGAAAGAGAGGAGGTGGCTAGCTGTCCAACAAGCGTCGGCACATCGCAATCACCAAAGGAGGCCAGGCGGGAGGTTCAGGCAGCAACCACTATCCCAGGCAGCGTGAGGACGACCGCCCGTGACTGAAGCCCAGATACCCTTTCGAGCAAATGCTGGACTACCCGCCTGATCAAGTGAGAGGGCCTACCGGCTCCACCAGCACCGAATCTGGGAGGTGGCAACCGCGCCGATCCACAAGGCAGCCGCCCGGCTGACCCAGCCGGCGAGTCCCGCGACAATTACCCCCGCCGATACGGCACCTACATCAACCCCGTCATCGAACGTAATGACAAGCTCAGCACCCGAGCACGCATAGCGTAGATGAACTCCACAGCGCCCGACGTACCCCAATACCTAGACTGGTCCGAGCAATCCGTCACCTGGAGCCGGGAGGACCACCCGAACGATCTTCCGTGGCCAGGGAGCTACTCGCTCTTGTTGGACCACATCATTGTAGCCGGCGAGCGCACCTGCACCTTCTCTCGGGTGCTCATCGACGGCGGAAGCAGCATCAACATCCTCTACAAGGATACTGCCGACAAGCTAGGTGTCACTGAGCAATAGTACTCTGCGCCAAGAAAATAAAATTGAGTCCTCATTCCGACGGAATGAAAAGAAAGACAGGCGGAAAGAGAACAAAACTTACTCCGAAGCTCAACCCCTATCCTTGCCAGCTCCGCCCTAAGCTTCTCGATGGCTTGGGTGAACTCCTTGGTCTCCTCAGCGGTCTTCACCGTGTCAGCTTTGTGAGGTTCCACAAGGGCCTCAAAGTCGTCCTTCTTGTTGGATGCCTCCAGCTTGGAGTTCACCTTGGTTAGCCGGTCCACCTCGTGCTGCCGCTGCTGGCTTATTTCGGCCAGCCGCTTGACCTCGGCTTCAAGCGAGGCGACGGAAGAGGCCTCCTTTAGGCAACCCGCCAGCTCCTGGCTCTCCTCTACGCCCCCAAGACACCCATTGGAGTAAAGAAACACACCAGACGGAGGACGCAAACCAAGTGAGCGGACTTACTCCGCGCGGTCTCCAAGGCTTCCCGCAGCCGATCTCGCTGGCGGCAAAATCCTTGTACTGCGCACGGAAGCCAGAAAACATCAAGAAAAGAGCCAGGCGATGAATACTATGTTTAACGATCGAAAAAATAGTGGATCGTAGAACAACACGGGCGTTCAACTAATTAGTTTTAAGAGCATCTCCAACCGCCCCCAGGAGCCCCCCTAGGGCGCCTTTTTTAGCGCAGGTTCACCGTTTTTCGCCCACTCGCGCCCCCAGTGCGTCGAATAGTGCCGTTTTAAACCATTTTAGCGCTCGGTGAACCCAGTCCAAACCCAGCGCGTTGGGGGGCTGCTGGGGGCTCCGGCGGAAGCAAAATCGCGTCTGTGGGCCAGCATAGTCAGGCGAAGGGTGACTTTTCCACGCCCTCTTTCCCCTCCCTCGCCCCATATCGCCCATCCTCGTTCTCTCCCTTGCCGATGTCGGCACCGCCCTTCGACCCCAAACCGCCGCGCCGTCTATAGAAGCCACTTTGCCACCGCAGCTGCCTGCCGTAGCCCCACCGTAGACACGCCAACCTCCCTCCCTCCTCTCGGCGAGCTCGCCGTTTCCAGGCGAGGGCACAGGCAGGCGGCTCTCCAGCACGCCCATGAGGTGTTCGGCGTTTTTCCTGTTCGGCAATGGACTCCGACGATGAGGAGATGTTCGCTGCTCTGATGAACGAGGAAGCCGACGCAGCCGTCGATGACGCCAAGCACCTCATGTGCCTCGCCGCTCTCGCCGCTCTGTTTGCGCAGAACGCGAAACCCTCGGCGTGGTGGATCAAAGTTTGGTCGCCGGAAGGGCAAAGAGAGACAACGAGTGGAGGGCTACTGTATCCGCTACGCCGACTACTTCGCTGATGCTCCATTGCAAGACGAGGCAGTGTTTTGGCGCCGATTCCGCATGAGCTGAAAGGTCTTCCTCAACATTGTCCATGTTGTTCGGGAGTTCTTCGGGAGTTCGACAGCTATTTCATTTGCAAAAAGGATTGCACCGGGACAGTTGGATTCACCTCGCTCCAGAAGTGCACTGTGGCTATGAGAATGCTTCCATACGGCGCTCCCGGCGATACCCAAGATGACTACATGCGCATGGCTGAGTCCACTGCCTTTGAGTGTTTGAAGAGATTCTGCAAAGCAGTGGTGGAAGTGTTTGGCCCAAAATACTTGAGATCACCCAATGATGAAGACACTCTCGGATCCTAGCACAAAATGAAGCAAGAGGATTTCCGGGAATGCTTGGAAGCATCGACTGTATGCATTGGGCATGGAAGAACTGCCCGTTTGCTTGGCAGGGGATGTACACAGGCGCGAAAGGATCTTGTAGTGTGATAATTGAGGCAGTGGCTACAGAGGACCTGTGGATTTCACACGCCTTCTTTGGAATGCCTGGAACTCACAATGACATCAACGTCCTGCAGTGATCCCCGATCTTTGGAAATCTTGTTGAAGGCCATGCCCCTCCGGTGAACTATGAAATCAATGGCCACCAGTACAACAAGGGATACTATCTAGCGGATGGTATCTATCCAAGATGATCAACATTTGTAAAGACTATCTCCAACCCAGTACCAGGAGAAAAGCAGTCTTGGTTTGCTCAGCGCCAAGAGTCTTGCAGGAAAGATGTCGAGCGAGCATTTGGTGTGCTTCAATCTCGGTTTTCTCTTGTCCGGTACCCTGCTCTTACTTGGTCCAAGGAGCATATTTGGGAACCATACTTCAGACAGGGTCCTCTTGCAACTGTCGATCATCAGGTGCCGACAGAATGAAATGCATACCTAGCTAGGCGACAGCAGATCCGAGACCCCCAGGTGCAACAAGAGCTGTAGCGTGATCTAGTGGAGCATCTCTGGAGGCTCAAAGGCAACGCCTAGTTTCTTTTGTGCTCAAAACTTGTTTAACTATGTTGAAATATTTGGTTTTCGGCGATTTGTGTGACAAACTTTGTGATAAATATATGTTTTGTGCCGAAATCATGCCGAATTAGGTCGAATTTAATCAAATTTGTGGGAAAACAGTCGAAACTTTGCAAATTCGGCCGAAAATGAACCGTCCGGCGCACTTTGACTGGATACGCGGCTGGGAAGCGGTTCCCCCAGGACGAAAAATAGCGCCGAAGGTCCCGGGAGACCCTATTTAGCGCCGGAAATGACCCGTGGGGGGCGAAACGGCTGCAGATGGTCTAAGACGGGACAACCCCGTTAGAGGCCAGCACTAGGATGGGCCGAGCCCCATATTGGATTGTGTAGGCGGCAGCACTATGCAACGCCGCTAGAAGCGGTTTTTAGGAGCGCCCCCTCTGTCCCCGTCCAGATCCATCGACTCAACTGGACTGCCACTAGATCCAGCAGGGATCTATATCGAGCGATCCATGGAGCAGCAGGCGGCGCATGCTGAGCACGAACTGGAGGAGCTGGAGCTGCCTACGCTGGACCTCGAGGACGCGGAGTCCAGTAGCTTCACGGAGCAGCTGGTGGCGGCGTGCCGGGACCCGGGCGTGTTCCGGCTGGTCAGCCACGGCGTCCCAGGCGACCTCACCGCCCGCCTATTCAGGCTTGCTCGCGACCTCCTGGAACTGGAGACGGCGAAGAAGACCAAGCTGCCCGGCTACTTCTGGGGCACGCCGGCGCTGTCGCTTCCCGTCAAGGAGCTCAACTGGGTCGAGGGGCTCCACGTCTCTCCCGACGCCGACGGCCATTCCGATGCTGATGTCGGAGAATACGACGAGGGCGCCTACTCGTCGTTCAGGAAGGTGGTGACGGCGGAGTACGTGCCACACATGGCGCGCATCGCCAGAAAGCTGTTCGACGCTCTGGCAGGCAGCAAGGAGCTGGGCCTCGACGCGCAGCGGAGGGCGTCGTACCTGGACGAGCGCGGCGGCACTTTCCGTGCGTACCGCTACCCGGCGTGCGACCCCGTCGGGCGGTACCTGGGGATGGAGCCGCACACGGACAGCTCCGTGCTGTCCATCCTGAACCAGGACCCCGTCGGCGGCCTGCAGGTGCTGCGACGGCGTGGAGATGGCGACGAGCAGGGCAGGTGGTGCCGGGTGCGGCCGGTGGAGGGGACGCTGGTGGTGAACCTGGGCGACATGATTCAGGCCATGAGCGGCGACGCGTACCGGAGCGCGGAGCACAGGGTGGTGGCGCCGCCCGCGGGGACGGAGCGGATGTCGCTCTGCTACTTCGCGTTCCCGCAGGAGGACGCCGTCATCGTCGCCAACTCCCGCGGCGACGACGATGGCAATGAGCAAAGGTATAGGGGGTTCAGCTACCGGGAGTTCCGCGAGCAGGTGCAGGCCGACATCAAGGCCACCGGCGCCAAGGTCGGGCTCGCCCGCTTCCGCCTCAATCGGTCGACGGCCTCCTGTTGCCTGACCGAGTGACTGACTGACTGACTGATGAGGCAATTGCAGCAGTTAGGCACAACAACCAAATTCCTCTTGATTTGCTTGAAAACATCAGACGGATGTTTCGACTCCGCTGAATGAAAAGGCAAGCTTCGCTCTTGTTCGGGCAAGTGATGGAGCATGGAAGAAGGTTGTGCAGATATGCTCCTACTGGGTCAGTAGTACTCTGTTCCATTACGCAAGGCGTATATGACTTCCGAGATTCAGTCGTTCGAACAGAAATGAATATAACAGAATTCTGTTACACAAAATTGATAATGTCGGCTTCTTATTCAGATCGCTCATTTACCATTGTTATCTTGTAATTACTTCAAATCTCGTACTTGTATAGCAAAAAAAAAATACTCCATACACCATACATTGAGCAATCAAAGTTAGTGTTGGCTTTCATCAAGGCGAAAGAAACAAAGAAAAGAATGTGCAGGTATTTAATTGGTTGTTGAAAATGCTCCCTCTCAGCCGGATAGCAAGTGTATTTGGATTACCCCGTTCGCTCTTGAATGAACGACAGTGACACGATATCATTCACTATAATTTGTTTGCGGTCCATCCATGGACATTCCCCTAGTGTCAATATCTCCTAGTGTGTGTTTATGTCTAGTTAATAGTAATATTGATAAAAATAAACTCTCACATAACAAGTTAATATATCACCTTCTAAACCCCCAAAATTAAGTGGCCAAGCCCAGCCTCATGTCTCGGTGACGATCCGCTATGCTCTGGTGGTGCCAGATAGGAGAAAAAACAGAGAGCATCTTATATTGCACCACTTACGTGTACCTTAGAGTTTTCTTTCTAGTAACATCTTATGTAGACATTCATGCTATGCTCTAGAAGCATCTAATACGATATTTTTTCATTGAAGCCCTTATAAGTACTAACAGAAACAACTAGATATGTGAACGCATATTATCACACTATAGATAATGTTACAAGAACCTACGGATGAGAGGAATTTAGTTTTTATGTAGTTCAGGTAAATTAAGAATCTCATAGATGAAAAATATCCATATTAGAATTATTGTTTAAACACTAATATAATTCATGAAAATACTTCTATTTTAACAGTAATCAACTTGTAAATATATATATATATATAAGAAATGTTCAAACCAATAATATCTTAATAATACTCGCTATGTTCCACAATATAAGCATCTTTTTTAGAAAACTAGCTTATCTGGCTAAGTAGACTTACATTATGGAACATAGGGAGTAGCTTATTTTGCTTGTAGTAATAATCATAACAATGTGATAATAATAATAAATATCAATTAGTTTAGTACATAATTGATATTTATTACTATTATGACATTTTATTTATATTACGAAGAATTAATTTTAATTTTTTATCATAATATACTAATTTTGTTCCCTTCTCGAAAATACTATAAAATTATAATAATATAAAGAACTATATCCCTTATGTTACCAAATATATAGTTCATATTTCCTTTTTTCTCCAAGTTTAAAGGGCGCATAGAGATATTCTACACTCTTCCATCTAATTAAAATAATGATGTATTTTTTTCTATTTTTTGTGATTTTTTATTTAGTTAAAATTCTAGGTTCACTTTTTTATATTTATTTTATTTGTTGTATTTTCCAATGTTTAGTTTTCTTTATCTTTTACTTGAATTTATATTTTGAAATGTTTCTATTACAATAAATATATGATCATATTTATTAGATATGCGGACAATGATTATTAAGAGTGACGTACATTAACATTTAATTTTGAAGCGTAATAAGTACTCTTAATACATAAATTATTATTTTTAGATGTGTTAATCTTTTTTAGTCACAAGTTCTTTTCTTTGAAACGATGAATATTTTCAGTTAGTATCAATAAAGTTTTATGTCGACACAATCTATATTTACACTTTTGTTTTCTCATTCGAGGAACATTTTTCACTAGTAGTGTGAATATTCATTTTATTTAATAGACAGGAGAAAATCTCCTAAACTGTATGCACAATATTTACCAAGTAGCATTTTTCCCATTCTTATTGAACTGATTTTTAATGCTTGATCTCATCAAAGTGACATCTAACGGTGTATCATTATATAAAATAGTAAAATTTCACAAAACTTACATTCAAAACCTTTAAAATATGTACACAATGTTATTTTTTGTACTTAATTGGAATTAGATTACATAACTAGTATAGAGAGTGGTTATTTTTTGTGAGAATTAGAAAGTGGTGATTACAAGGTACATGAAGAAGCCAAATGTCAATACATGATTCATTTCATGCAAATTAAAGTTCATCAACCTCATTGGTTGGTGTTATTGTAAACATTAAGAGTGAGTCTATTTGAATGTAATATAATTAGTTAGTTGTAGAAGCGATTTAAAGTTAGGAATCATCCGAAGAAACTTGAGTCATGTTTTGCATTTTTAAAACTTTTTTAGCATAAAAAGTTACGAAATAAATTGATCAATTACATATCTATATGCTAGAGTAGTTTTTTACTTATAGTCTAAGGATTATTTAGTAAAAATGGGAAACTTTCACTAGTAGGAGAATGCTTTTTAGTGGGAACAAAATATAGAGCACTATTGAGTTACCGCTGGCAAACACCTTAATTCGTTCGTTAGTGAAGTTCAAAATATTAAATTTTCAAAATAAATGTTTTCCCATTTATTTTTTGAAAATTTCAAAACAATTGAATTCTTGAACGGTTTAATCGCAGGGAAGGGTAGGTTTTTCTTTTTTCTTTATTTCAATTTAAATAGTCCACTTGCCCATCGGTCACCCATCTTTAGACTACTCTAGCCCCAGCACGCATAACATCTTAGTTCCTTCCCTATGAGTTACCATATAAAAAACTCATACTTTGTTGACAATATAGTCATATCTATCTTATTAACCAGTCACACTTTGCTGTCACACGCTTTTATTTTTTGGATCCAAAAAATATTTAAGTGAACAAAAATTAATAAATAATAATAATCTTGAATTCTAATAGCAATAAAATAAATTTGAATATTTTTGGCAACTTTTCAATTAATATTGAATAATTCATATCTACAAATTGGTAAATCGGAATTCGAAAAATGATATGTCTAAAGAGTGTGGATTTGTTACCCTCCGGTGAAAATACCCCCAGGTTAGTTGCCGTCAGATGCAGACCTCGAGAGTCGGTCTAGCCAGTCCAGCGGAAAACTAATTTGCGGATATTAGGTAATCATCTTACTTAGTTTCCTAAATTTTGGCTGAGCTAGCACGATCATTGTCAGACTTTATGAGTTCATCTCATCTACCATTAATTGTCTAGACAGGGTAAGTTACCTGCTCACACTGACCAACCTGTCCTCACGAGTGACTCCTTGCCGCAACTGACGACCCATATGGTTCGTGGACATGTGCAAAATGGACACACTATAAAATCGAACAAAAAATCTTATCGATAGTTGCATGCACTTGAAGTTAAAACGCCAAAAACTATACCATCATTGAGACGTTTCAACATATAAAATCTGCAACATTCGATGCATGCCTAGATATTTAGTACATTTATACGATCCTTGGTTAACATTTGACCGTGTATGGTTTTTGTTCAAACATTGCTTTGACTATGGCCTCACCCGGTACCTCAATGATGTCGCATCCTGCTTCAAGACACATATAGTGTGGTCCCAAAAAATTAGGTTGTGTGTGTCAACAGCTTTGCAGAGAGGGGGCTAATTAAGGATTAGCTTACTTGAGGTACGTGAGAATCTCAAGTACTGATCGGACGATAATGGGCAGGGTGGTATTGCCCACGGGCAGCAACTCCACATTTCCGTATGTCTAAATTGATTAGAAAAATGAGAGAAGTCCAAATATTACATCCATATCATATTTTTAAATATTTTTTATTTTTAAAATAACTTTGTTTGACCATAGTTTGATTTTTTATAATTTTTCAATTTTGTAGAAAAAAATCTTCTTTTCAATATAACTTTTTTTCCTCTTTGAATTTGGCGAATCTGAGAAAACCTCACCGCGTAAAGTCTTCCATTATGCAAGGCCTATTGACTTCTGAGATTCAGCATTTGAACAGGAATCAATATTACAAGGATAATGTTAAACAAAATTGATAATGTAGGTTTTTGTATTTAAATCTTAGCTTTATAAATTCTATCTTGTAAATGCTGTCAAAACAATTACTTCAAATCTCATACTTACATAGTCAAGAAAAAAAATTCCATAACTCATACATCATATAATTAAGAACCAAAGTGAGTCTTGGCTTTCATCAAGGAGAAAGAAATAAATAATGTGAAGGTACTTAATTCGTTGAAAATGACCCCTATCAACGGGAAAAAAATATTAACCTAATTACTCCATGTGTTCCTGAATGGCAGATGGTGATCCATTATAATTCACTGGAATTTGTGTGCGGTTCATCCTAGAAAATTTACATCATGTCAATATCTACTAGTATTCCACATGCTTAGTAGTAATATTAATTAACTAACCTTTCATATAGCGTATGAATAAATTACCATCTAACCCGAGGAATGGAATGGCCAAGTCCAACCTCACGTCTCGATAAACCATCTTTTATGCTTGGTAATCGTTGTTCTAGTGCCAGCTAGGAGAATAAACGGATAACAACCTATATTGTCGCATGTCTCGTGTACCATAGATTTTTCTTGCAAGCTAAATCTTAGTTAGCATGCATATTGTGTTGTAGAAGTTCCTAATACGATATTTTCTCAACCTATTACTCTTTAGATCCCATACATATATTTATAGATACAACTATATATGAGGCTATATAACAACAGTATGGACACATGGGAGTGGTACAATATATACGTGGGTGAAAGGAACTTGTTTTAATGTAATTTAGGTAAATGAGAGAATAACGTCATTGAAAATAATCTAGTTATACTTATTCTCTAAAAGACCAATATAATGCATGAAAATACTTATAGTTTGACACAAATAAACTTGCCAATATATATGTTAGAAATGTTCAAAACCAATGATATCCTACTAAATAGATGATTTTGCTAGTATTAATCATCAAGAAAATGCCATAATAATAACAAATATTTGTTCATTTATTGCTTAACTAATATTTATTATTATTATGACATTTTATATTACACTAGGTAAAAATTGGCTGATATATTTATTTTAGATAATTATAATATACTTCCTTCAAACCCTTTGTGGAAATTCTATAAAACTAGAATACATTATAGAACATATCACCTATTTCTAAAATATTGGTTTATAGTTCCCTTTTTTTCATGTTTTAGTGCGCATGGTGTGATTCTAGACCCATATGTGCAATTAAATCTTGATCTATTTTTTCAAATTTTATTTTGGTAATCCTTTTTGGCCTTTTAAATTTCCCCTTTAGTTAAATTATCTTACTTTCTAGTTACATTTTCTATTAATTTTGTTTTATTTACCTATTTTTTATTCCATTTTATATTTTTCTCTCGTAATAAATATATGAGGTGTGTGAACCCTCCTTCTTAAGAGTGATGATCACTATTTTTAAAAATGTATAATAAATGCTCTTAATACATACGCTCTTTTTATGAGATGTGTGAACTCTTTTAAGTGACGAACATTTGTTCTAAAATACCATATATTTTTCAGTTATTGTATATATAGCTTGAAGACGATCTAGTGACACCAGAGGTGCGTGACCACGCTCCTATTTTACGAGCCCCACACAATTGGGGGAAAATTGATCGCCCCACAAAAACGACAGAATGTTGCCGTTGTAGCACAAAAAGAGCAATGAAACAGATTCAATATAAAGTTTTCTTACCCAAAGTTAGCGCATGTAAGCCTTTGTCAAAAAGTCTACGCCTAAAAGTTAAAGCCCCAAAATATGACAAAACGTATATTTTTTATTCTAAAACCATTTTCTACACCAAAATCCATGTTCTGCAAGTAAAGCAAGTTCACGCACCCCCTTTCACCAAAAGGCCTCTCGGCATGTAAATTCTACCAAACTACATGCACAATTTTTATCAAGGAGATTTTTTCTTGGCTTATTAAACTAATCTTTAAGATCCAATTTCATTAAAGTGACTTCCAGCGATGTCTTATTTTTTTATTGTAACAAAAGCTCATAAAACTTTTATCTGCAAAATAGTTAAAAATATGTACATAGTTTTATTTGCTAGTTCTTAATTGTAACCGAAGTACATAACTAATAGACAATTATGATGACAAGGTCCAAGAAGAAGCTAAATTCCTATTGATGATTCATTCAGTGAAAATTGTATTACATGTGTCTCAGTCATGTGTTGTTATTGTTATCACCAAGGGATACATTATATGTAGTATGGTTAGTTAGTTGTACAACTGAGTGATTTAAAACCGGTCCAAAGACATATGGATCATAGCTTGCATATTTCCTAAAACTTTTTAGGGCATAGCAAGATTCAAATAAAAATTTATCAACTACTACCTCCGTTCCAAAATGTAAGCCTTTTTAGCAAGCTAAACTAGTTTGCCAAAAAGGCTTACATTTTGGAATGGAGGGAGTACATGCTTATTTTTGGGCTTTATATACTGAATGCAGATTTGTGGAGCTAGCGCATCAATGTAAAGCTTGGGTGCAATTGTTTGAAATTTTCTAATTTGAATCTTAAAAAATGCAATTGTTCTAGACATTTTATGGAAGTTAGAATGGTTCTGGAAAGTTTTGGAGGAGACAATAAATTTTTGGGGGTTCTCGAATGGTGAGAATGGCCAAAGCCTAGTGGGGCCACATATGCGAGTAGGGCACACAGGCCCACTAGGAATGCGGCCAATGAGTAGGGGGAACCCTGGCCGAATATGCTAGGGATTCCTTCCTTTATATGCATAGGAAAGAGGATCAGAAATAATTAGTATTGGACTCCCCCCTACTTAATCGGAAGGGGAGAGATCCCTATTGGATTCTAGCTCCCTCCCCACCCCAAGGCGCATAGGGAAAGGAGGACTCCCAGAGGACTCCACCTCCCCTCACCCCATGGTGTAGACAAGGAACAGGGGAGGGAGTCCCACTAGGACTCCTTCCTTCTAGGGAGTGGGAGTCCTAGAAGGCGCCTAACCTAGTATATAAAGGGCAGAGGTGCTCCAAGGAATCCCACCCCAAAGCCCGGGCGCACCAGCCCCTTCCTCACACCACCTCTCCCCCCGACAGTGTTTCATTGCCCCGATGCTTCGTCCACGTTGTGGGAGCTTAGCTGGATTATTGCCCTGGCTTGACCTAGTTCTCATCGGTGATTGTGGAGAACCCCAGATCTTCATCGAGAACATCCCGCTTCATCAACATGCTTGATATCGTTATTATGTGGTGTTGCTGATCACGTATGTGTGGATACCGTGTAGGTGTTGTGCTTGTGGTACTCTTTCGTGAGGATAATACATCTCCCTCTAGAATTGGATCTTGGTTAGGCGCTAGAATTTTTTTATTTTTTTAGTGCATTATCCAACAAGGTGTGCGTGTGTTCATTCATAGGGTGAGTGTATTCGCGTGTATGAGATAGCTTTCTTTCGGAATGTGTTTCTCAAAATAAAAAAATATCCCAACGCACTCCCGTTCAAACCCACTTCCTCTAATCCCATAGTTTTGAGAGCATACACCGTATCCTACTCGAATACTTACTAGGATTATCAATCCATCGTCATAAACTTGAAGGCGTTCAAACAAGAAAATGAGGGCTAGGAGCCACCGCACCTCTGAGAGGAGTTCCTAGATGCCAAGAAAAGTTCCTACACCTAAAAACAGTGTGCTACCTCTGCTACCGTGATAAGGCTCGCCCTTGACGCTGGTTTCCAACGGCGTCAAGATGGAAATTTTATATCCCACAAGTGTAGGGAACCGCAACAGTCTTCGAGGGTAAGTGTAACCCAATTTAATGATTCCACACAAGGGGATCCAAAAATTACCTAACTATAGCCTTGGAAGTTGAGTTGTCAATTCAACCACACCTGAGAAGAACTTAACCAAATATATTAGTAATAAATGACACCAGATAATAAGCTATTGACGTGGTGATGGAGGATTCTCTTGCATAGTCAACACACCTAATACAATGGTAATTGTATAGATTCACGGGTTCAGCGAAGAGATAGTGGAAGTGGTGTAATATGGAGTGGAATAGGTGATTAGTGTGATCTAAAATAATAATGGCAGCAAAGTAACAAATGACAAAAGCATGTGAAAACAGTAGCAATAATAGTAATATATGGACCGGCGTACATAGTTTCACTAGTGGAAACTCTCCAAACAACAGAAGAAGTGTTGGGTAGACAAATTACAGCTAGGAAATTGACAAATCATGAGCGCATAAAAGTGCTATTATGACGAGATATAGTTCATGGGTTCGAACATGGTAGGCACTACGTCAAGGTATATGGACAACTCTGGCTTCATACATATCTAAAAGTACACCTCAAGAAAGCTATCTAGCAAACCTCTTGGTATTAAGTTGTAGCAACGAAGTGATTTATTTGTGTGCAACAGACAGATGTATTAAGAAAAATACGTAATGTAAGCAGTAATACTCATCCATAGACAAGAACACCTCTCTCCCTAGTGGCACCAACACATCCCCCACCCGTCGCCTTTCTATCACTCGACCACAAATGAAGAGGAGGCATGAACCCACTATCTAGCATGTAAACCCCCTCTTGGAGATGTATACAATTACGTGATCAAGGTAACCTCACCCATAGGAGAGTATTGCAAGAACACGTTAAAACACTTTAAAGATATAAGTGAAGCTTCTCATATAATGACATGAAAAAAATAATCATAATTCCATGGTTCATAGGATCCCAGCAAACACAATATATAGCATTACATTAGATGGACCTCAATCATGTAGGGAAGGTCATGAGGATAGTGTACTGATCATCAAGGTGAAGAGGATACCAACTAGCTACTGTAATGAACCCGTAGTCCTTGGGATAACTACTCAGAAGCATCACGGAGGCAGAATGGTCAATGGAGATGGATCCGGGGGGAACTTTCTTGTCTCGATAGAGTGCCAAAATAGAGACTTCTTCCACCCTAATTAGGGTTTTGGATGGCGGTGAAGTTCAGCGCGTTTCTAAAAAAATCCTCCGGTAGTGTTCCTTTTTAGGGTAAAAGTGATTTTATAGGCGAAGAGGCAACGTTAGGAGGTGCCCGAGGCCTCGAGATGAGCCCAGGAGCGGGTAGAGGATAGGCCACGCCATCATGTCACGTGCTGGCCCCGAGGCCCATTCTAGGTGCCATTATGTCTCCCAGAGTCTTCTGGTGAATAAAAATCCTCAAAAAATTCAACTCATTCTAAACAGTTTCATTTTTTCTACAATACACAGAATTGTTTCCTTTTACAAGTCATAACATGAAAACTCTCTCAAAACTGAAGTATAGGTGCTAAGCACAAGTGTGGAATAAAGGATAGTAATGCTACCTTCTCTTTTTTATGGTGGCCTTCGTGGCCCTTTTATATTTTCTCTCATTTGTTCTCTTTGGGGTCTTTTTTGGTGGCCACTTTGGACTCTTTTAATCCTCGCCGGTAGGGGCAACATTCTATATTACAATGAATCATCACTCTTTTAGTACTCATAACTCATAATAAAATAAATCTGATGTATCAAACTGAATGCATCTGCCAGTGTAACATTATGCAATATAACAATGAAGCACGTAATCAAGTAACATAATATAGATGAATGTAGTGTGGCAGTATATCTCAGAACGGCTATGGAAATTCCATGATAGGTATGTATGGTGGCTATTTTGAGGAAGATATATGTATTATGTGTAGGAGAACATGATGAAGTCCTCCCACGTGGTTTGGATGTACTGGCGAAGTACGCGCCTACTCTCGATGTGAGAAAGGGCAATGCACAACACCATAGAGGGTAGCAAATAGGGTTAGTGGAAGTGTCAGAAAACTGCAACTTAACCTGGATAAAAAAGAACTCAAAAGTTTAAAGATTCCAACTAGCTGTATGATCTTACAAGACATAATGAATATCACTCCAAGACGGTCCGTGGCCATGAAAAGTCACTCTTGGCTACCCCGACCGTAGCGAGTAATATTTTTTACCACAGTTGCCATCCACATTAGAAATAATATACCATCATACTTCCAACTGATTATTCAAATGTGACACAGTTTCAAGCTATTAGACCAACCATAAATTGTTTTTACTTTACTAAACCAGAAAGTTCACCCATTAAGAATATTAATATCTTAGCTATTAGACACCAATCTAATGATCTACAAGATTATGCAGTTTTTCTCGTACCACTACCACATGCATGACATTTTCCCGTTCCAACTAACACCAATCAACTAATCGAAAACAACTCTCTTAACAAATATTCATCAAAGACCAGAGAGCTAATCATATCTAAATTAAGTAAACTAACAAGGTATAAAAAATAAGAAAGGAAATGAAGAGGTAAAAACAGAAGTAGCAAAAAATTAAACTCACAAAGTTATAAGAGTGGAAACTAGAGTGTTCTAAACGGTTGATCCAACCATTTATTACCAGCACGCAAAAAATAACTAAAAGCAAAGTAAATTATGCCCCAATAATAACACATAGTATTTAAAGCAATACAAATATGGTGTCCTGAAAGATGACGTGATAATTTTGTTGATGAAAAAGGGGATGCCTTGGGCATCCCCGAACTGTGAGCTTGTAATTCTTGGATATTTCTTGGGGGTGACGTGGGAATATCCAAGCTTGAGCTTTTATCTATTCTTCATCTTCTCATATCATCCTCTTCTCCTTAAACTTGAAAACTTTCTCTGCACAAAACTTCACACAATCTTCATTAGCGGGGTTAGTGCATCAAATATGTCGGGGATATCCGGAATGGGGTATCCTCCGGCATTTTGAAGGACAGACTATGTAGAGTACCAAGGGATACGATAGGAGGCCATATTTGGCCGCCCGTAGGATCAAGCGCATGAGGACGTCCCAGATGGCAACCCTACAAGCCCGTCCAAGTTAGGTTAAATCTCGGAGAGCGTAGATATTAGGTTTAGCTGTTTGGGTGGTGGATCTTTCCTGTAAACCTCGATTCGGTTTCCTATATAAATACAAACGAGATAAAACCTAGGGCAGACTCGATCTATCCTAGGTACCTCTAACATGTGTTTGGCTATCGCCGCCATAGTTGATATTTGCGGAAAGTACGGAGCCAATCCGGCTAACCTGAACCTGGGTAAAAGCTCTGTGTCTTCGCCCTAAGCAACCCCCCCACCCCGCTGCTCTCTACGATGAATCTATTCCGTAGAACTCGACGGTTGGCACGCATCGTGGGGCCAGTGGCGTCTGGGGTGATCTTCTGGGAAGGATTCCTGGGCGGCATCGGCGACACGATCACTGTCGGCACCACCGTCCTAGATCTGTACGGAGCATACATCGTCAACGAAAATACAGTCACTTCGGCATGCAACCACTTCGTTTTCCCGTACGTCGTCCCCATCGGCTACCTCAACATCTTTGTCGGGCTAACGACAGAAACAATGGGGTTTCGTTGAGGAAGAAAGTTTTTTCCGCCCGCCTACCACCCCGTCTACGTAGGTAAGGAAAACGCATGTAGCCCAAACAGATCCACTTCTACACCTTCCTAGGAAGTTCCGAAAAATAGATCTCATGTTGCCGCCATGATGCAAGCAGAGCCCACTAATAAAGGGTCTGAACCCGAATCCATACCGGCCGCAATAAATGGCAAAAAGGACTCGGAAGCCAGAACAAATTCCGATGATGATGGAACGGGATTTGTTGAGAAAGTCCGGAAAGCAACTCGACCCTCAAAAACGTCTATATGGTGGTGCAGGCTAAGCCAACAGAGAAACAAATCCCGAAGGTGGATGAGCAAACGCCCTCCAAGGAAGAACATGCCCTCGAAAAGGCAGATAGCTGCGCTCCGAGACGGTAAAGGATGAGATCCAACAACACCTCGGAAGCCAGAACAAATTCCGATGATGATGGAACGGGATTTGTTGAGAAAGTCCGGAAAGCAACTCGACCCTCCAAAACGTCTATATGGTGGTGCAGGCTAAGCCAACAGAGAAACAAATCCCGAAGGTGGATGAGCAAACGCTCTCCAAGGAAGAACATGCCCTCGAAAAGGCAGAAGCTACGCTCCGAGACGGTAAAGGATGAGATCCAACAACACCAGACGTGCAGATAAAAGGATCAAAGATAGCACCGTCCAAATTTCCACCTCCACCTCCCCAAAAGGAGGAACCGACGAAGAGATTGCAGGTTGTCAACTCGAAGAACCTAGACTTGCAGGATCGGGTGATAGAGAAAGGAGGCAGCAGTGGTACAAAGAAGGAAGACAAAAATAAGAAATTATCACCGCCTTTAGAAACCTTAGAAGAGCTAGTTGAGTATGAGCTTCTCATGACACCGGTGAATCCATACGAACAATACGGTCGATCCCATTAGTGCTGAAACAGACCGAGACTCTAGAAAGTACGCACACCGAACTAGAGGGCGCACAAGCCACCATTGCGGAAGCCCAAGCCTCCGTCGAAGAATACAAGAGAAGAGTCAGGCGCTCCACTCTCAAGGAAAAACCCGGAAAGCAAAACCCAGAAGACAACCCAGCTTGTCGTCGGATATTAGCCACCAAATGGACGAAAGAAACGACCCAGACGAATAAAAGAGGCGAATCCCTGTATGCGACTCGGGTGGTGAACACAACATCAGTGTACGAAATCCTAAATGATGATCGCTACTCGCGGAAGATAACTGAAATACTCAAACATGTTACTGCACCAGGCAATGGTCCAATAGTAGATCGACGAAACATGTTGGGAAGGCTATTTGAGGATTCCTAGATATGAAGAATCCAGTGCGTCCAAAGCCCAAAAAGATGCTAGCAAAAGGAAAAGGGAACATGAAGTGTCAAAAATAGTGTCAAGCTATGGAAAGCATGGAGGAGGGTGCCATAAAAAGATACATCCCCCATAATGAGGAAATACCTCACCACGATAAGAATCAGGTGAGGCAAGCACCTCGCCAAGCCCGTGCCACCAAAAACAGGGACGACATGCCACCTCCGGCAAATCCTGACGGAGGACACGGAAGAAACGCCAACAACCAACAATGGGAGAGATCACTCTCACCACAACACAACAATGGGGAAGAACACAGAAACCAGACTCCCCCAAGGGCACAGAGCGCTCATGTCGGGCGTGCAAACGGCGAACCACGGCGGGAGCCATCCAGGCATAGTTGTTGACACCACGCGAGGTAACTGCATTCAACACCCGAGCACATCTCAACGCGATCAAGGAAACCAAGGATGCCAATTATCTCGGTCCTAAGTGTTTCTGCAAAAACATAAGGCGCCTGGAACTCCCTGTCATATTCGCCAAGGTCAGAACAACGCATGAGTGTTACGACAAATCCACTAGCCTGGATACGTGGTTGCCATACTACCACATGGCAGTGAAGATCAATGGCGGCTCAAACCTAGAAGTGGTGCGCTTCCTGCCCTTGATGGTAGTCCAAGGAGCAAGAATATGTATTGAGAGCTTGCCGCCAAAGTCGATAAATAGCTCGAGGACATGGCGAGAATCTTCACCCATTATTTCCGGGGCACGTATAAACAATCTAAGAGTATTAATGGGCTACAAAGTTCCATCCACTATGACAACATAAGCAACATAGATTTCATCTCAATATGGACCGCGTTGAAGAATAGCTGCAGGGGTCAGTGACCTCTAAGAGATGCATGTCTTTTTCAATGGCCTAAGGAATGGATTGGTCAAATTCATGATAACATCATCAGATCATCTAGACCTTGGATCCATGTTGACTACCACCAACAAGTATGCAACTGCGGATAATCTCAACGGCGGCAAATTTGACTAGTACATCAACAGTCGAAGATAGCCAAAGGCGGAACAAAAGACTGGCCAGGATCTTCCAAAGCCGCCAAGAGAGGTGAATGCCGCATTCGGGAAAGGAGCACAAACCAATGGAGGGTAGTGGAAGGGAAAACCCAAGGACATCTATTTCAACAAAGATATAAAGAAGATAGACTAGGATAAGGTGAAAGCTGAACCTTTCCTCCATCATTCCTGGTTCGGGATGCCCAACCACATTAACCAGCAATGTTGGCTCAGCAGTGCGTTCAGGAATGAAGCTGATGGCAATAATTTCAAGCGAAATTTCAACCTAAAGCCCAAAACCAAGGACAGACCGGCAGATAGTTCCTCCGACATGGATGACCAAATCCAGAAACAACGGGGGAAGGGTGAACCAAAATTCCCCAAAGTGAGTTATAGTGTAAACCACACATTTTCGGCAACACCATATGCGCGGAAGGTAAAATCCGCCTGGAGGGAAATCAATGTCGTACTGCCAGCAACTCCAAAGTTCCTGAAGTATGCTAAAACTCCAATCACATGGGATCACACCGGACATCCATCATATATTCCGGATCCCGGAATGCACGCGTTGGTGGTAAGCCCGGTAGTCAAAAGAACAAGACTCCACAAGGTCCTCATGGATGGCAGAGCCAACATACACCTCATGTACTTAAGTACATTAGATAAGATCCACTTATCAAGGAAGCAGCTAAACCATAAGAATGTGAAGTTTCACGGAATAGTACCAGGAAGGCAAGCAACATCCTTAGGCGAAATTTCCCCGGATGTCACTTTCGGTAATGCTAGTCACTTCCGGATAGTAAAGGTATCGTTTCAGGTTGTTCCGTTCGAAAGCATCTATCATGCTATACTTGGGCGTACGGCGTTCACCAAGTTCATGGCGCGTTCGTGATATGTCTCAACAAGCTGAACATGCCAGGTCCCAATGGAGGCATCATCATAGTCCACAGAGACTTCAAACTGGCAAAGGAGTGCGAGTTAGGCAATGCAGAATGTGCTGAAACCTCCATTGCCAAAGAAGAGCTGCGGGAGGTGGAAAAGGAGATGAAGCACGGAGAAATGCTAGGCAGTGAAGAAGCAACACTGAAGATGCAGGAATACTTCAGCACCCAAAACACAAAAAAGGCAAGTCTCAACCCGAATGACCCAACCAAGTAAGTCACAGTTGGGGCTGGGTTGGACGACAAATAGGAAAGCGAGCTCATGTAGTTCCTCCATGAAAACGGGGACATATTCACCGGGAACCCCCAAGATATGCCAGGAGTACCCCGGGAACTCGCCTAGCACTCTCTAAAATCCAAGAATGTTCAAATCCCGTGAAGCAAGGCCGTTTCACTCACCAAGACACAGTGATAATGATAAGGAAATTCTCTGGCTTCTAGCAGCAAAGTTCATCCGGGAAGCCATTCACACCGATTGGTCCTCCAATTTGGTGTTAGTCCCAAAGAAAACAATTTACTTACGAATGTGTATAAATTATACAGGATTAACCAAAATAAGTCCCAAAGATCCTTTCGCCTTACCGCAAATCGATAAAATAATAGATGCTACAGTTGGGTCCGAGCTTTTATGCTTTTTGGACGCTTATTCTGGTAACCACCAAATCCAGATGCGAGAGTCGCATCAAATGAAAACCTCTTTAGTAAAGCTGTACGTTACATACTGCTATATAACCATGCCTTTCGACTTTAAGAATTATGGTTCCACATACCAACGTTGCATGCAAAAATGCCTACATGAAAAAATCGGACGAAACGTCCATGCATACGTAGAAGTCACTGCAGTCATAACCAAGGGAAAAGAAGCGCTCTTTCATGACTTACACAAAACATTTGATAGTTTGCGAATGTACAACAAGAAACTCAATCCACTTAAGTGCGTATTTGGAGTCCCCTTGGGACAGCTTCTAGGATTCATTGACTCGCATAGAGGGATCAAAGTAAATCCGAAAAAGATAAAATCCATTCCGGACATCACAAGGCCAACATGCCTAAAATACGTCTAGGTACTAATAAGATCAGCAACCGCCGTAAGCCATTTCATACGAAGGCTTTGCGAAAAAGCATTACCACTCTATAAACTTCTCAAAAAATCCGACAAATTCGTCAGGACGCTGGAAGCAGATGTCATCTTATGGAATCTGAAGAAAGCCTTGACGGAAGCGCCCACATTGGAGGCATCGCAACATGACGAACCCATGTTGCTATACTTAGCATCAAAAAACAGGGTAATAAGTGTTGTATTAGTGGTGGAGCGCTGATATGTCCAAAATGTATCTCCTTTTCTGAACACTTTTCCTATGGTTATCCTCTAAAATTGTGAGTTTTTGATACCACTAACTCGGACTAACGCTGTTTTCAGCAGAATTACCTTGGTGTCTCGTTTTTATGCAGAAAAGTCAACTTTCGGAGAAATACCCAGAAAAGACACCATTGAGCTTATATCACCAGAAGACCCCGGGAGCCAGAAGAAGACCCGGAGAGGGGCCAAGAGGGGGCTAGACCACCCCTAGGCGCCCCCCTAGGCCGCTCCGCTTGGTGGTGTGAGACTCCCAGGAAACCCCCTCGGGCTGCCCTTTCGACTACTTATGCCCCGTAAACCTAATACGCGAGGGGGTTCGTCATATTCCATAGAAACTCGACAGAGCGCTGACACCACCCCGAAACTCATTTCGGGGATTAGAATTTTTTGTTCTGCCACCCTGCCGGGACGGGGATTCGAAGGAGATTATCGCCATCGACACCGCCACTCCTTCTCCATCAACCATCCATGATTCCCCCGTCCATGTGTGAGTAAACTCCGCTATAGGCTGAGAGGGATGGAAGGGATTGGATGAGATTGATCATGTAATAATGCCATATTGTTAGGGCATAGTGTCTAGTATCCGTTGTTAGTTTTTCTACCGTTGTTGCAACTTGTTATGCTTAATGCTTGTCACTAGGGCCCGAGTGCCATGATTTCAGATCTGAACATGGTATTATTTCATGAGTATAATTATGTTTCTTGATCATATGTGCAAGTTTTTTACACATATTGTTGTCGGGAACCCGAGGCCCCAAAGTGACAGAAATTGAAACAACTGAAGGGGATGGTTGTGATGTGAGGATCACATATGTTCACGGAGTGTTAATATTTTTCTTTGGTGCTTTATTAAAAGGAGCATCTTAATTACCAGTAGTTTCCCTAGAGGCCCCGCTGCCACGGGTTGGTAGGACAAAATATGTTGTGCAAGTTTCCCATTGCGAGCAAGTACGACTATATTGGAACACATGCCTATGGTTAACCTATAACTTAGTTGCTTTATTATTATTATTATTATATGCAATGCCCATGTTATTATTATTACATGACTTATGTTATCCATGCAACGCCCATTCATCCATTCCCTCTATGCCTACGGTACTCCTATCCTGCTGTTTTCCGTGATTGCTATTGTTGTTACTATTTTATTCCTGCTTTTATTTTACTACTACTTCTACTATAAAACTGTTACCACTGATAAATTGTTGCGGGCAAGTCTACTTTCAGGTGCATCTAAATTGACAACTCAGTTGTTAAGGCTAATAAATATTCTTTGGCTCCCCTTGTGTCGAATCAATAAATTTGGGTTTGACTTCCTTCGAAGACTGTTGCGGTCCCCTATACTTGTGGATCATGAAGCGCAAGAAAGTTGGACAGGAAATCCCGGACCAGAATCTGGTATATTATATAAGTGAAGTTTTATCTGATTCAAAATAGAGGTATCTGTACTATTAGAAACTGGGTTACGGTGTATTCTTTGCGTCAAGGAAGCTCTGCCATTATTTCCGAGGGCATTCCATAACAGTGGTAAGCAAAGAACCACTAAGGTACATAATAAACAATGCGGACACTACCAGTCATGTTTCCAAATGGGGCATTGAGCTAGTCGCGTTTGACATTAAGTACCAACCCCGGACGGTGATCAAATCCCAGGTGTTAGTAGATTTTGTCGCAGATTGGATGTAAACCATAGATAATACAGCTTTGTCGTAGCCTCCCTACTGGATAATGCACTTTGACGGATCTAAGATGTAGCTAGGTTCGAGGGATGGTGTAGTCCTAAAATCTCTAACAGGGGAACGATGAGCTATGTTTCGAAAATCCAATTAAACGCCTCCAACAATGTGGCAGAGTATGAAGCACTGCTTCACTGTCTACACATAGCAAATGACATTGGCGCCAAGAGGATACTGTGTTATGGGGAGTCATCCCTAGTGCAGCACCAATTGGACCAAACGTAGGACGCTAAAAGCTCAATAATGGCTGAATACAGAAGAACGGTGGATGAGTTCGCCATCTACTTCCTTGGATTGGAGGTGAAGCACATCCACCGAGAAGAAAACTGGGTAGTTCATGCCCTAGCAAGAATGGCTTTGAAACACAAGGAGCTCCCACCAGAAATCTTCCTCGAGCACCTCCACACATCCATCAAATGCGGAAATGTAGATGAGTTGGTTGCTATCCTTATCCTAATCCCGGATTGGACAAAGCCATCTTAGATTTCTTAGTCCATCAAAAAACACCGGAAGGAGCCAACGAGGTCCAAAAGAGACAACTCGTCCGTCGTTTCAAATGATACTGCGTCATACAAGGAAAATTGTACAAAAATAGTACATCTGGCATTTTCATGTGATGCATAAACACGAATGAAGGAAGGTTAATCCTGGAGGAGATACATGGTGGAGACGGCGAGAACCACGTCCACTCCAAGAGCTTAGTCGCCATAACATTCCGGCAAGGATTCTTTTGGCTGATAGCCAAAGAAGATGTTGAACAAGTTGTGAAACGATGTCCCAGATGCCAACTCTACGCCAATAAGACGAGTAAGCCAGCCTGACACACTACAAACGTATCTATAATTTTTCATGCTCCAAGATTGTTTTCTTTCAGTTACCCTATGGTATTTTCATTTTTCACATGTTTCCCTTCATTTTCCGGATTTATTCATAGACTAACCTATTAACAAGATGCCCTAGGCAAGTAGCTGTATTTTGCTATTTTTCTATTTCAGAAAAGTTCTGAAGGAAATATTCTCGGAAGGGCTAAAAATCCACGGAAGGCATTTTTTTACCTGGAACGAAGGCGAAGCCCAAAGGGGAGGTAGGGCGCCTCTCAGAGGGTGCTAGGCGCACCCCCTAGGCCGTCCTGGGGAGCTTGGCCACCGCCTCAAGTCCCCCCTTTGCCACTAAATTTCCTTTAACCCTAAAAACGTCTTGGACAAATTTCATTTGCACGAAACATATAGAGAGGTGTCGTCACTTAGAAATTCCAATCTAGGGCTTCTGAAGTCTTGCTCCGGCACCCTGCTGGAGGGGAGAATCATCACCGGAGACCTCCACATCCCCATATCACCGCTGGACAGATGAGTGAGTAGCTCATTTTAGGACTACAAGTCCATAGCAGTAGCTACATGGTTATTCTCTCCCCTATGCCTCCGTGTTTAGAGTATAGTGAGCTGCCTCACATAATCGAGGCCACTGTTATGTAATTGTGCATGTTGTGTTTACTGGGATCCGATGAACCATGAGATTTTGATTATTTTGTTCATGTCAATTTGAGATGCTTCACCTATATTTGTAGAGAGTTTTAATCTTGTCTTGCAATGTTCTCTGGTGTTCATTATTACCTTGGACCCGTAGTTGTTTTCACCTCCACGAGAGGGTTTATATACTAGGTAGTGGTTCATGCCTCCTTGTTACCCGCGCTTGAGTGACAGAAACATGCGGGAGGGGGGGGGGCAGGATGTGATGTTGCCACTAGGGAGAAAACAGCGGTGCTCTTGTCTATGGATGGGAACCACTTCTAACATTACGTATTGATCTTAATGCATTTGTCTGTTGCACACATAGCAATCACTTTGTTGTTGAAACTTAATACCAATGGATTTGCTGGATAACTTTCTTGAGCTGGAGTTTTAGATATGGATGCATGCTAGATATTGGTCCATATGCATTGACGTAATGCCTACAGTGTTAGAACCCATGGACTTTGTCTCGTCGTAGTAGTATTGTTATACGTTCATGATTTGTCAATTGCTCAGTTGTAATTTGATCACCCAACATGTTTGTTTTCTTTGGACAGACACAACTAGTGAACCTATGGCCCCCGGTCCTATTTATTGTTTCCTTGTTGTACAATTTTCAGTTTAATTACTTTCCAAGACTCTATACGTTTAATTCTCCTGCTTTCAACAAGACCGGATGATTGACAATATTCCGGAAAGTTGGGGCAAGAAAGATTTTGTACTTGTGTGCAGGTTCCATGCTTGATCAACATTTCTAAAAAATATTGTTGATACAAATGACCTTCTTCAAGACTACAAAGTTCTAAAGGATCGATAAAACTCTGGTTCCATACCGGGGGAAATTTACACTATAGTACATCATACCTTCTGCTTGGGTTCTCCCAACGAGCGTGTGATCCCGTCAGCATCAAGTCATTTTTTTTGGCGCCATCGCCGGGGACTTCTAGCTTTCTTCAATAGGATTCTCACACTTTCACTCTCTTTCTTTTCTTTTGTTTAGTCTTGTTTTCTCTTTATCTAAAACCTAAAAAAAAGTTCTCTAGTTTCTAGTCTTTTATTCTTGTTATTAGTTTATTTTTCCTATCTTGCAAGAATGGCTACCAATGATACCAGTAAGATATGTAATTTTACTAGCACTAATAATAATGATTTCATATACACACCAATTGCTCCATCTGCTACTACAATAGATTTCTATGAAATTAAACCTGCATTGTTGAATCTTGTCATGAAAGATCAAATCTTTGGTATTGGAGAAGATGCTGCCTCTCACTTAAATAACTTTGTTGAGTTATATTACATGCAAAAATATACAGATGTATATGGTTATATTTTTAAATGAAGACTGTTCCCTTTCTCTTTAAGAGGAAGAGCTAAAGAATGGTTATTGTCTTTGCCTAAAAATAGAAATGATTCTTGGACTAAATGCAAAGATGCTTTTATTGGGAAGTATTATCCACCTGGAAAAATAAACCAACTAAGGAGTAACATTATGAACTTTATATAAAATGATAATGAACATGTTGATCAATCTTGGGAAAGAATGAATTTATGGTTAAGAATTGTCCCACACATGAACTAACTACGTGGATGGTTGTCCAAACTTTTTATGCGGGATTAAATTTTTCTTCAAGGAATTTATTTGATTCAGATGTGGGAGGAACCTTCATGAACCTCACTTTAGGTGAATCAAACAAGTTATTGGATGATCTAATGACAAACTATTCCCAATGGCACACAGAAAGGGCTCCAACAGGTAAAAAGGTTAATTCTGTTGAGGAGGTCTCTTCTTTGAGTGATAAGATTGATATGCTTGCTTCTTTGCTACCTAAACAAGTTCCTATGGATACTAATAATATTCCTTTGTACTATCTTATTACTAATTACAATGATCAAATTGATGTGAATTTATTTCTAGAAACAATTTCAACAAAAATGCTTACAAAATCAACTTTGGTGGTAACAACTATAGGCCATATCTTAATAATAATGTTATATCATATGGTAATTATTATGGAAATGCTTACAGCAATCGTAAAAGTTCACCTCTGATCTTGATAACATGCTTAAATAATTTATCACTTCACAAAAATATTTCAATAAAACTGTGGATGAAAGGCTTGCAAAACTAGATAATCTTGTGCTAAAAGTTGATAGTCTTGCTCATGATGTAGAAATTTTAAATTAGTACTACACCTATTGAGGCCAATATAACTAAAACTATAAATACTATACAAGTTCAAATAAATGGGAACATAAGAATGTTAGCTCAAATTCGTGCTAGAAGAGAAAGAGAGGCTAAAATTGCTGGAGAAAAACCGCTAAAAGTGAGCGTGTTAAAATTTATACTATCCAACCCTTTGAAGAAGTTAAAAAATTAGTACCAAAGAATATCCTAATGCATCTAAACATGTTGATGTAAAAACAATGGGATTGGAGAGGTCATGACTTTAGGTAGAAGGAGTCCCAAAAGTTCGAAGTTTAAAAAAAATCTCAAGTGAGAAAACTGTTGTAAGTGGGATTCAGGATAATATGAATTTAGGAGAAAAATTTTCCCACTATGTTTGAGGATGATAAACTTGATATTAATAATTTTACCTTCTCTTATGTTATCAAGTTCTTACAAAAATTATCTAAATATCTTAGTCCTAGTAAGATAAATATTGCTTTCACTGAACATATCACTAATGCTCTCGTTGAAGCTAAGGAAGAAAGGCTCAAAATTGAAGCCTATTTCCTAGAAATTACAAGATGATTGGGAGCCCATTATAATAATAAGAGTGAATGATTTTTATTGCAATTCTTTGTGTGATTGTAGTGCAAGTTCTTCTATTATTCCTAAAAGTTTATATGAAATGATTGATTCGAAACCATTGGATGAGAGTATATTGGGAGTGCATATTATAGACTCCACTACTAAAAGTCCTTTGGGAAGGAGTTATGATGTTCTTCTTATTGCTAATAATAATTATGTCCCCGTTGATTTTCTTGTTTTGGATATTGAGTGAAATGCTTCTTGTCCTATCATTTTGGTGAGACATTTTCTTCACACTATTGGTGTTGTTATTTATATGAAAGAGGGAATTATAAGATTTTAGTTTCCCTTGAAAAAGTGCATGGAATCCCTAGAAAGAGAATGAATTTTCATTTTGAGTCCCTTGTGAGCACTACCTATGATTATATTGATAATACTTTATTCTTTCTTCATGCCTAGGTAAAAGGCGTTAAAGAAAAGCGCTTGTGCGAGGCAACCCACTTTGTTTTCTTTTGTTATTTCTTTGCTATCTTCTATTTTCTTTTGCTATTTTTGTGTCTTGGAAGTTTTTACCTCTGTAACAACCACTCATTATCCATTTTATTTCTCTATTGTGTCAAGAGTAGCCTCTAATAGAGAGTTACTATGATTTGGGGAAATTGCTTTTTTCTGTCCAGATTTTTGTGCTACACCAAAAACCTCGGTATATCAACTAGAACCCAAGGTTTTTTATTTAATAATTTCTGGGAATTTTCCTAGTTTGTTATGTAACTTCCATTAGATTCCTACTCTTTTATTTGAGCAACAGAAATGTTTTGAAAAAATCCATCTTTACCGACCGTTCTGTTTAGACATATTTCTGCCAATATTTGCATTTGCGTCTGATACGTCATAAACGTATCCTTAATTTCTGATGTTCCATGTTGTTTTCATGTTATTTCCTACATGTTTTCTATATGCTTTATGTCGTTTTTATCGATTTCCGGGACTAACCTATTGAAAATATGCCACAGAGCCAGTTCCCTGTTTTCTGTTGTTTTTAGTTTCAGAAAAGTTATTCTATAAATATTCGCGGAATTGGGAAATTCGAAGCCCGGAAGTCTTAGAATTACCGAAGGTTCCACAAAATCCTGAAGAGGCCCGGAGGGGGGCCACACCATAGGGCGGCGCGCCCCCTGGAAGTGCCTGGGGGTGGTGTGGGCCCCTCGGGAGTCCACCGCCATCAACCTTTCGCCCATATATTCCCCCGATACATCAACCCTAAAAAGATACCACTTTTACCCAAGAAACACCCGATGCCGCCGTCATCGTCATCCCAAGACCGGGAGGGTTCTGGAGCTCTTCCCGGCACCCTACCGGGAGGGAACTTCATCAACGGATGGGTCTACACGACCATGCCCTCCTCCGAAGTGATGCGTGAGTAGTTCATCCCTGGACTACGGGTCCATAGTAGTAGCAAGATGGTTGTCTCCTCCACTTTATGCCTCATTTTTAGATCTCGTGAGCTTCCGCACATGATCGATATAATCATTATGTAATTCTACATGTTGTGTTTGCTTTGATCCGATGAATGTTGAATGCTATGTCTTATGATTATCAATCTATCATGTTATCTTCATGCATACGTTATTTATGATCTTGCATGCTCTCCGTTATTAGTAGATGCTCTGGCCAAGTAGATTCTAGTAAGTCCAGGAGGGAGTATTTATGCTTGATAGTGGGTTCATGCCTCCTTTGCATCTGTGCTCGAGTGACAAAAACGTGACAGATGGAGGATGTGATGTTGCCATTAGGGAGAAAACAACGATGTTTACTTCGTTTACATTGTTTACATTACACACTTTACTTACTGCAATTATCTGTTGCTTGCAACTTAATACCCAAAGTTTGTTCGGATGATATTCGGAGGGTGAATTATTAGTCATGTACACAGTTGGATGACGGTCTATGTATCTTGTTGTAATGCCCGCATGAATCCCATAGTAATCTTTCTTTCTTGCATATGCACTACGATGCAGCCTTCATTTCTGTCAATTTCCCAGCTGTATTTGTTCACCACACATGTTATTTATTTTCTATGGAGAGACACCACTAGTGAACCGTGGACCCCGGTCCATTTTCTCATACTAATAATATACACGCTGCTTCCACTGTTTTCACGCTGCTGCTACTGTTTTGGTATTGTTTTTCCACACCATACGTTTATCCTCTTTGTGTTCAGCAAAACCAGTGAGATTGACAGCCTCACTGCTTCGTTGGGGCAAAGAGATTTGATTGTGTTGTGTAGGTTCCACGTTGCTGTTGAACCGGTCGTGCTCCCTACCACCTCAGCTGCATCAACCTTCAGAGATTGCTTGTCCTCCTACTGGTCGATTCAACCTTGGTTTCTTTTCTGAGGGAAAACTTGTCGTTGCACTCTTCGCAACCTTTCTCTTGGGGTTTACCAATGTCAGGCATCAGCGTATTAACTCTTTGCTTTGGTGTTCTTTTGAGGGAGAGATTTTTAAAATGAGTTGTGATAGTGCCTAATGTTTAAAATGGGGTGTTATAATTGTATTGAAACTGAACCAAGTGGATGCATTATTTTGATTACACTGATGTTGCTAATAAAGACTGTGAGAAGTTTTAGGTGGATGAAGTTTTCAAGTATAGGGAGAGAAGTATGATGTGAGATGAAGGATGGACAAAATATCAAGCTTGGGGGTGACCATGTCACCCCAAGACATATCCAAGAATTTCAAGCATCAAAGCTTTGGGATAACCAACGCATGCCCTTCTTCATTAACAAAAATATCAGATTTCTCTCAAAACAGTATATTTTTATTGCTTCACATGATATGTTATTCTTTGAGTGTCATGTTTTTGTTTCAATTTTTTTGTTCTCTTTGTTGTAGTTTATGGTTCTATCCTAGAATATTTTAGTTTGGAGAGATGCATTTAGCTCTTGTTTTTCAATAAAATTTTGTTCACATTTTTTTGGTTTTGTTATTTACGTATGAATATATCTTTGGTATTTTATGATTATTTTCTTTGAGATTTGTTTCAAATAAGTTTATTGGTGTTGGAAAAGAGTAAATTATTTCATCCTTATAGTTGTGGAAAAGGAAGCGTGTATTGAATATAACTTAGAATTTGGCATGTCATGTTAGATGCTATTTAAATTGTGTGCTTAGTTATTTATGATGTATCATGACTAGTCTCAAATAGCTTAGAGTTCTAAATGTGCTAGTTAATTTAATCATGCGTTCTTTCCTCATATTGAAGCATGGTATTGTGGTATTCTCCTTTAAATGCTTTACTTGGCTTGACTTGGCGCATGCTCACACCATGTTATGAATATAAACAAAGTCACCTCTATCCTTGATGATCATTTATTTTTTGACTTGTAATATAACTTCGTGCTTTGATTAATGATGTTTTGTCGCTATGCATAATTATGGCCATTATTACTTTTTTAGTTCATCGCTCCCAGTCAAGCTAGCCTTCACCTTGTACTGAGTATGAGCTCAACTCATGCATGCAACTCCCAATAATAAAAGTTTGCCAAAAATGTGTCCACCGCCACTCCAAATAAATTTCTCATGTGCTACCTTTAAACCTTCAAAATTATTACTTGTTTTGTGTTCCTGTTTTAGCTCATGAGGAATTATTGAATGCTTTATAATGTTTTTATGATTATTCTCTTCACACCTGACTAGCATGAGTAATGTGCTAGTCCTTAATATTGCAAAAAGAACAGGCATCTAGGTGCCCATCCCATAAAATATAATCTACAACAATAAAAATAAAATCTCCTCACACAATCGACTTGTGAAATCATGAACTTAGCGTGTGGAAACAAGGAGATAGGGGAATCTTACGATTCTGCTATGGGAACCTCTCTTGAAGCCATTAAACAAGAAAAGATAATAGATCATTTGATAGCATTCGTTGAGATAGACAGACACCTCTCTCAAAATTTGTTTTCAATCTTTGTTTTATTAAATAAAAAAGGCTCTAGCACATGAGTAATCTCTGCTTCCCTCTACAAATGGCCTTTCTTTTACTTTTTCTGTTGATTCATCATCTTCTTACTTTATACACCATTTGAGAGAGCATAGTTTTCATTGCAAGTATAATGTGCATAGACCCAAAATTTATTATTGATTGATTCATGATTGTGGTATTGCTTGTTCTTAAATTATTTGTATCTAGCCACCATTTAAACTTTGAAGGTGTCCTGGTATTTATGTTATTATGTTTTAATTTATGATTTAAACAAACTTATTCCTTTCAATGCTTCATTATTCATTGTATTTTATTTGTGTTACTTTTCATGTGCAACATGGTTGCTAAGTTTACATCAGTTGAAACAATATTTATCATGCTTTTACATAACGTTGATCAAGATTTCTGATTGGCTTCATGTCACCTTAAAAATTATTTTGTTATCACTTACCTACTCAGAACGAGCATGAGTTAAGCATGGGGATGCTGATACGTTGCAAACGTATCTATAATTTTTTATGTTCCATGCTTGTTTTATTTCCATTGCCCTATGTTATTTTCATGTTTTCACATGTTTCTCTTTATTTTCCGAATGTTTTCACCGACTAACTTATTAAGAAGATGCCTGATACGTCCATTTTGCATCACTATTTTATATCATAATTTTCTGTTATTCATCGATATATTTCATGTTATGATGCATCTCTTATGTTATTTCATCTTATTTTGCAAGTTTTATAATTTTGGGAGAATAAACACCGGGACCAGAAATCTGATGGAAAGAAGCACCGTCGAGATACCATATTTCAGAAGATCAGAAGAAGAAGGGGGACATCCGGGGGTTCCTAAAAGTCCAGAGGAGGAACATAGCCAAGAGGAGAGCCAGAGGGGGGCCACCGGAGGCCCACACCTAGGGCTGGCGCGCCCTCCCCCTGGCCCGCCACCTAGGGGTGTGGCCACCCTGGCCCACCTCCGTTGGTCACCTTTGGCCCCCTGAACCCGAGGGAACCCTAAGCCTCATTCCATCCTCGAAGAATTATTCCTCCGCCACCTCGGGCGGAAAACACCTGAGAGAGAAAAACTCTGTGGCAGGGATAAATCTGCCGGGGAAATTCCTCTCCGGAGAGGGGAAATCACCGTCATCGTCACCATCATCACTCCGGTCATCATCAAGATCGTCATCATCATCGTCATCACCACCAGCACCATCACCCTCATTATCCACCTTCGTCCCGTTGTAACAATTAGGGGCCTCTATCGTTGTTTTGTATTAGATCTCTCTCCCGGTGTGGATTACTTGTTAGTAGTTGATGCTTGTGAGATTTATCGGTGTTTGCACTTTATGACCAGATTGTTATAATCCATTATATCACCTCTGATTATGATCCATATGATGTGTTGTGAGTAGTTCGTGTTGTTCTTGAGGACATGGGAGAAGTCAAGTTGTTAGTAGTGAAGTAATGTTGAATAATATTAATGTTTGATATTTAAGTTGTGGTGTTATTCTTCTAGTGGTGTCATGTGAACGTCGACTACATGATGCTTCACCATTTATGGGCCTAGGTAAATGCATCGTGTATTTGGATACTAATTGTGGGGTTGCCGGAGTGACAGAAACCTAAACCCCCGTTAGGAAACCTTTACACGAGGGAGCGTAGGATCCCGGAGTTTAAAGCTGTGGTTAGATTTATTTCTTAATTACTTTCTTGTAGTTTCGGATGCTTGCAAGGGGTATAATCACAAGTATATATTAGTCTTGTATGGGACGGTACATTAGCATAGATTCACCCACACAACACTTATCAAAACACCAAAGTTATTCAGCTGCATGGAACAAAAGCACTTGACAGAAACCTCTCGTGTGTCCTCGAGAACGTTTGTTAATCATAAGTAAACTCACCGGCTTGTCCTTTCCTGAAGAAAGGGTTGGGCACTCCCTGCAATTATTACTACTGCATTTTATTTACTCGCACTTTATTTATCTGCAATATCAAAAGCCCCTACAAATCTGTTTTCCAGTATTAACAGTTATTCCTTCATCGAAAATGCATGTCAACACCTTCCGCTCCTTGTTGGGTTCGACACTCTTATTTATCGAAAGTACTACGATACACCCCTATACTTGTGGGTCATCAAGACTATTTTCTGGCACCATTGCCGGGGAGTTAAGCGATGTTGGGAAGTGGGATTGATAAAGGAAGCTTCTGATGTAATTGTTGTTTTTATTTCTGTTTTTATTTCTTTCTACTGCTTTAGTACACTATGTTTGGAACTCCTTTTGAGTCCCTGTTTGCGGGCACTACTGTCACTACTAGGGTAGTAAGTGACCCACTGCATGATGATATGCATCCCTATAAAATACATATAAAGATTGTTAAACATGTTATGGATAACTGCTATTCAGGGGATGCAAATGTCCATCCTAGTGATAATTTGCTCTTTCTACATGAATTATGCGAGTTGTTCAAATGTGCAGGTATTACAATGAGCCAAGTGAAGAGGAAATTATTCTCTATGTCATTAACAGGCGGAACCTCTGAATGGTTCAAACTGCTGAAAAATAACCAGACTATTGAATGGGAGGAAATTGTACCTCTCTTTTATTCTAAATTATATCCTCCAAGTGAAATCCATAGAGATCATAATTATATATATAATTTTTGGCCTCATGATGGAGAGATTATTGCCCAAGCATGGGGGAGATTGAAGTTACTAATGCTCAAATGCCCCATTCATGAGCTCCCCAGTAATATTGTTATTAATAATTTCTATGCAAGGCTTCCTCTCCATGATAAGGATTTATTGGATGCTTCTTGTTCTGGATCATTTACACGTACGAAAGATGAAGCTAAATGGGATCATATTGAGCGTATTCAAGAAAACACTGAAGCATGTGAGAATGACAAAGGTAGAAAGTTAGGTATAAATTATGACTATGAATGCATTAAAACCTTTATGTCATCTGAGGATTTTCATAATGTTAGTACCGCTTATGGTCTTGATTCTCAAGTTGTTGCAAACTTATATAAGGCTTTTGCTTCTTATTTTGAGATTCCTAAAAAGGAATGGGACAAGTACCATGCACCTTATAAAGATACTGTTAATTGTGTTCCTGCTAGAGATATAGAAGTTCATACTATTGATTCTATTGTGCCTGCACCTTATATTGACAAAAGAACACTCTATGTTAGCTAGTGTGGTTAATAAAAGTGCAAGGAAACCTATAGAACCTGAGGAACAAATAACTGTAGAAACTACAGTAACAATAGTAAAAGATCTTGTTTCTGAAAATGTAGAAGAGAGACACATTATATTTTGTGAAGATGCTTCTAATATTGTCTCTCATCCTAGTAAATCTAGGAAACCCAATGTACCTGTGCTATCTGTTAGGATAGGTGATCATTTCTATTATGGTTTGTGTGATATTGGTGCTAGTTCTAGTGCTATTACTTATGAGCTTTATAAAGAAATTATGCATGAAATTGGTTCTTGTGAATTTGAAGACATTGATGTAATTATTCAACTTTCTAATAGGGAAATTATTTCTCCAATTGGTATTGTTAGAGATGTGGAGGTCTTGTGTCATAAAACTAAGTATCCTACTGATTTTCTAGTACTAGGCACTTCTGCTAGTGATACTTGTCCTATTATATTTGGTAGACCTTTCTTAAATACTTGTGGTGCTATTATTGATTGTAAAAAGGAGAAAATTCTTACAAAGTTTGATGGAGAGTCTTATGAATTTAATTTGTCCAAATTTGCTAAAGCACCTTATCAAGCTGAATTGCCTAATGAAAATTATAAAGTTGACCAATTGGCTGCTATTGCTCTTGCTCCTAACAATCCTTTGCAGCAATACATGGAAGACCACGAAAGTGATGTCTTTATCGAAGAAAGGAATGAAATTGATGATATTTTCCTACATCAGCCAGCAATGCTGAAACATAATTTCCCTTTGGAAGACTTGGGTACAACATTACCACCCAAGGAAGATCCTGTTTTTGATTTAAAGCCTTTGCCTGATAATCTTAAATATGGTCATATTGATGATAATAAATTATATCCTGTTATTATTAGCTCTCTACTTTCTGATAAAGAAGAGGAGAGATTACTGAGGATATTGAAGAAGCATAGACATGCTATTGGTTATACTCTTGATGATTTGAAAGGGAATTCTCCTACTATTTTTCAGCATTCTATTAATATTGAACCTGATGCAAAGCCAGTTGTTGAGCATCAACGCCGTTTAAATCCTAAAATGAAGGATGTGTTAAGAAATGAGGTATTGAAAGTCCTTGATGCTGGCATTATTTATCCTATTGCGGATAGTAGATGGGTTAGTCCTGTGCATTGTGTCCCTAAGAAAGGAGGGATGACTGTTGTGCCAAATGAAAACAATGAACTTATTCCTCAAAGAGTATTAGTTGGTTATAGGATGTGCATTGATTTTAGGAAGTTTAACAAAGTTACTAAGAAAGATCACTATTCTTTTCCTTTTATTGATTAAATGTTAGAAAGGTTGTCTAAGAAAACTCATTTCTGCTTTCTTGATGGTTATTCTGGTTTTTCTCAAATTGATGTTAAAAAGCTTGATCAAGAGAAAAAAAAACTTTCACTTGTTCTTATGGAACTTATGCTTATAGATGTATGCCTTTTGGTTTATGTAATGCTCATGCTACTTTTCAAAGATGCATGTGTGCTATTTTTCATGGTTTTTGTGAAGAAATTGTGGAAGTTTTCATGGATGATTTCTCCGTCTATGGAACTTCTTTTGATGTGAGGAGACTAATGTTGATCTTAAATCGGAGAAATTTCATTTTATGGTTAATGAAGGAATTGTTCTTGGACATAAAATCTCTGAAAGAGGCATTGAAGTTGATAGAGCTAAAGTTGAAACTATTGAGAAAATGACCTGTCCCAGGGATGTTAAAGGTATTCGTAGTATTCTTGGTCATGCTGGTTTCTATAGAAGGTTTATTAAAGATTTCTCTAAAATATCAAAACCTCTCACTAATCTTCTTCAAAAAGATGTACCATTTGTTTTTCATGAAGATTGTAAAGAAGCTTTTGAATTTTTAAAGAAGGCTTTAATATCTGCCCCTATTGTTCAACCACCTGAATGGAATTTACCATTTGAATTTATGTGTGATGATAGTGATTATGATGTAGGTGTTGTTCTTGGACAGCGGATAGATAAGAAGTGAAATTTTATTCATTATGCTAGTAAAACTCTTGATGCTGCTCAAAAGAATTATGCTACCACTGAGAAAGAATTCCTAGCTGTAGTTTTTGCGTGTGATAAATTTAGGCAGTATATTGTTGATTATTGTCGTGGTGGTATCACGGCAGATGCCATAGGATGGCTAAAGGTTGGGGCCGATGGACGCTGGAGGTGATCGGGGAGGGATCACACGGCGAGTAGCCGCGTGTAGAATGTCTCAAGCACTGCAAACAACAAGACCTTACCCAGGTTCAGGGCCCTCGTGTGGAGGTAACACCCCTACTCCTGCCTTTCTCTCTATAGGTGTGTTCACCGAGTAGCCATAGTACAAATCAGGCCTTCAGCCGAGTAGCCACTCTCTGCTCTCTCTATTAGCAGCACTTGCTCGAGTAACAAATGATCTCTCGCCTAACGTCCCTCGCGCAGGAGGAGGCAGTGCACCTTATATACTGGTGCCCAGCCGAATAGAAAAAGACTTTAAGATACGACTGATGGGACAGGCACACTGCAGAACAGAGCACGCCTCCGGCTTGACGCGGGTGCGGGAAGTCGTCGCGCCGTTCGGAGATGGGACCTGTCCACCTTGTCAGTGAGATAGGGTAGGCCCCTAGACCTTTCATGTCCCCTCTGTCAGTGACAGGACTTGACAGGCGCCTACCGCACTGTAGCCATGCCGTAGCGCGGATAATCACGCGCTCCGTAAGTTGAACCGCATGCCGGTACGGACACAGGATATGCGGGATCCCTTGTCAGAACGGCTCCATTGACTTCTGGCCCGAGTAGGATCGCACTCCCTCTACTCGGACCAACTCCTCTACTCGGACGAACATAACTTCCTTGATTTCTCCTCTTGGTCATTGGTGGGTACGGCCGGATAGAAACCTACCGGGTAGCAAGTACCGGGTAGCCATCTACCCGGTCAAACATCATCTTGACCTTGCCTTTAGCAGTTGCCTTACCCCTACTCGGGGGTAACCCCCCGACATTCGTCCCCGAAGCTGGTAGAGTCCTGCGAACTCGTTCACTGGGCCCTGCCAGCTTTAAACAAAAACTGTCTTCATGAATGAGCAACGCCGAGTTGCACTCCAACTTGAACCAGTAACTCCTTCTCGAATCTCTTCAACCGTGCTCACGATACCACCTTCCTGGTAGCTGAGTAGAGCAATTTCTCTCGTGAGCTGCCGAATAGAATAACTTAGTGAAATTTCGAACTCGCTCCCGCTGAATCGAGGCGAATCCACCTCTCCGTGTCGCTACGGGGCACGTGTCACACCCCTGTGCCCCCGACGCCTCAGTGCCTGGGATATAGCAGGCCACGCGCCAATAACTGCAACCTGGGCCCACTATCCCGTTAAGTCACCTCAACCGTACTCAAGTGTCCACGATCTCGACGTGGGATTAACTGCGCCCGTTACGCGCGTGATATGCGCTATGTGCGTTTCTAACGGTTGCGCAACCCACGCCGCACGATCATTACGCACGATCAATCCACTGGTAACGGCAACTCGTGGGGGTGAGATAAATAACCCCGCGACGCTCCTTTCTTCTCTTTCCTGTTCTTTCCAATCCCGCGCCCCCTCACCTCTCCGCCGCCGTCGAGCACACCGCCACCGCAAACACTTGCCGCGCCGCTGCTCCACGCACCGCGAGAGAGACAAAGAGAGGCGCCTCCGCTTGTTTCCGCCTCCAATCTCCCACAACTTCTTCCGCCTCCATGGCTCCTCGCGGAGATGACGATGCGGCTGCCCGCGCCGGCTGGGAAGGATCTGAGGTCACGGCGGAAGACTGCCAGTGGCTTGTCAACACGCGCCGTGTCCCTCCCGGCGTCGTTTGCAGGCCACCAGGTACCAAAATCATCCCACAACCTGAGGAGGACGAGTACGTCGTCTTCCTCTCCCATTTCAAGCGCGGCTTCGGCCTTCCAATCTCTGATTTCTTCTCCGAATTTCTCAACCACTTTAGCCTCCAGCCGCACCACCTTCCACCCAATGCCATGGTAATGCTTTCTATCCACGCCGTAGTGTGCGAGGCCTTCTTAGGCGTCTACCCAACCATCCATACCTGGGCTAGGTATTTCTTCTTCTGAAAAAAAAGTATTCCCAATCCGGGAAACACCGAGAGCGCCCGCGCGATGACCCAGACGGGATGCGCCATGATGCTGCAGCGCACGACTGGCCATCACCCGAGGGTTAAAGGACTGGAAACCGTGCGCAAGTGGCAGCGCGGTTTCCTGTATGTGAAGAATGTCGCTGCAGAAGAAGGGAAGCCAATTGAGAACCGGATAGGGCTACCCAAGTTCAAGAATGCACGGCCCACTCAGCAGAACTGGGGTTACCACCCCAAGAACACCATCGAGGATGTCCTCCAGGTTGAGCGACGCCTGACCGAGTTGATCTCAGAGGGATTCCGCCCAGACGATCCCATCGCGTGTTGGATATCACGCCGAGTACTCCCTCTCCAGCGTCGATCGCACAAGATGTGCCACATGGGGGGAAGCCGAGACAACACAAGGACAACCACATTTGAGCTTAGCAAAGCCGAGGTGGCCATCTGGGCCAGATCCATCACGCAGACCTCACTTTCCGACACCTGGTTGTACGGCTTCACGCCGTATAGCCGCCTCAAGCCCATTGGAAAGGTTAGTATTCTGTGCTTTGTTTCTGCACTTTGATACCGAGTAGGTGGCTTCTCAGCTTTGTATGCTTAGTATTTGCATCCTGCATCGAGTAGTACCTCATAAGTATCTTTTTGGCTCTATATGCTTTGTGTTTGCACGCCATGCCGAGTAGAAATCCTTAGCTGAATATGCTTTGTGTTTGCATGCTATCCCGAGTAGAAATCCCTAGCTAACTATGCTTTGTGTTTGCATGCTGTTCCGAGTAGAACTCCTTAGCTTTATATGCTTTGTGTTTGCACGCTATTCCGAGTAGAACTCCTTAGCCTTATATGCTTTGTGTTTGCACTTTATTCCGAGTAGAACTCCTTAGCTGAAAAAACAACTCACAGTGTTTCATGTTTGCCTCCACAGCACATCGATCGCCAGGGAGAAGAAGATACTGAGATCTTCAAGGCCAACTGGTCCAAGGACCGAGAAGAGGACGATGCAACCGCCTACGACACCCAAGACACCCTCTGCATCCCTCACGCCACTCAGCATGGTAAGCCCCGAGTTGATGCGTCTATTCGGGACTGGTCCGAGGATGACGAAGGTGACCAAGTTCACCTCTCTACTCGCGAGTAGCGCACTCTGATTTCCTTCTGTCTTTCTGAATTCCTTTCTTCTTCTACTCTGCAGATGATCTTGAGGGGGACGATAATGACGAGCCCCTGGAGGTTAATCCTCTTTTTGTGGCTGCTCCCACTACTCGGAAGAGGGTAGGCAGTGGTGCCCAAGAGCCTCCCCCGAAGAAAGCCAAGAAGAAAACCGGGAAGAAAGTCGTCGCCTCTAGGAGACAACCCCCCACCACCAAAGGGTAAGCTCTCCATCCGAGTAACACTCTTTTGCCGCTTCCTATTGCACTTCTCTTCTTCTGCCTTTCTGAACTGTTTTCCTTTCTTCCAGCGCTCCCCTCGACGCTGACGCTGCAGCAGCCCCTCCTCGCCCCAAGAGGAAAGCATCTGTGCCCCTAGATCGACTTGTCGATCTCTCGGACGATGATGAAGAGCAAGACGAGAAGGAGAGGACACGCGCGTCCTCCCCTATTGACTTAGAAGAAGACACCGGTGCCGAGAACACTGGCGCTGGTGAAGATTTTGATGACGAGAACCTCGAGCATCAGACCGACTCGCATCAGACTGCGCAGGATGCTGCTCACGACGGGATGCCTCCCTCTCCCCCAGCTGCATCAGCTGGGGAACATGTTGAAGAAGATGCCGAGCACCAAGATAGTGCCGCCCTGGAGCGGCAAGATGACACCAACGAGCAGCAGGATATTCACGCTGCAGCTCAAGACGATCCCGCGGCCGGGCCGCGGGTAGAAGAAGTTATAGACACACAACCTGATCTCGCTGCCGAGCAGCGGGTAGAAGAGACTGTGGTGGAGCCCGTCCACTAGGACCAAGTGCAGCTCAACGCTGCGCCTGGTAGCCAGCCTCTCGTGCCTCCTACCCAGCAGGTGACTCCACCCAGTGCTCCAATTCCTCCACCAACACAGACAGCACCCTCGCCTCCGCCAACTGCTTCTCGCAAAGCGCCTCCACCCACTTCTCGGCCAGACACCGCTCCTAGCCCCAAGAAGAATATCAAGTCTGAGACCAAGGGCGTCCGGCAGCAGCCAAAGCGCGCTGCTTCGCAAGCCGGACAGCTGATGCCGCCTCCCAAGCCGCAAGATGCGCCATCCGGGAAGCCGCCGAGGAGCAAGCAGCTAGTGCTCTCCGTGCCCACCCCCAGCGCCAACCTGGCTACCTCTGGGTCTGCTGGTCCTGCCGAAGGGACGAGTGCTGGAGCTGCCACTCGCGCGCAAGCTAGCTGGCCGGAATACCTGCTGGATATGTCCCGACGCCATGAGATCTCACTGGCCAAGGGAGAGAAGAAACTATCTATGCTGGAAGGAGGCCCAGCTGTGGCAATCGAAACCAAGTCCAAGGGCAAGGGAGCAGCAGCAGTTCCTGAGCTCTTGTCGCGTGAGGCGGAAGACAACGAGGTTGAAACAGAAGGCCTCGTCGTGATCCTGGACCGGGTAGCGTTCGTGGACCCAGCTTGGAACAGCAAAGCGCATGGCAACCCCAAGTGGGAAGGTCTTCAGCTGGGTCCAGTCGACCATTACCGTGTTGATTGGAACAAGGCTGATGTAGGTTCTGTTCCAATGACAATCGCCAGCCCCACCTGCACCTTGGCCGGGAAGCTGTTCAGCCTGCGCAAAGCTGCCGAGGATGTCGAGCAATCTTATGCTGTAAGTCTTTTCTTCTCTCTTGCATTTTCCGAGTTGTTGTTCTTCCTTTCTCTTCTCCTTTCTTCTTTTTCTCTTAACCATTCCCCCAGTCCCCGAGATTCGGGCCGAGTAGGCGAAAACTCAAACGAGTTGCCGTCTACTCGGGGCAAATCTTCCCAAGACTTAATTTTTTTCTCTTCTGCTTTGCAGAATAGCCTTCAGAAGAGGACAAAACTGTTCTGCCGGCTACTCTGGAACCACCGCATCGCCAGGGACCGTCTCGAGGCTCTTGAAGCCGAGAAGAAAGACGGTGAGGCGATGGAGCAGGCGGCACTGGACCGCACTATCCAGATTTCTGAGGTTGAAGGTAAGCTCTCAGCAATTCGGTTTATGCGTTTTGTGTTTACGCCCGTGTTTGCTTTCTGCTTCATTGTTGTTTTCTCTGCAGGCAAGCTCAATGATCTAATTGAAAAGCATCGTGACTGCGAAGTGTTCGCTGCCTCAGCCCAGAGCAAGATAGCTACTCTGGAGGGTGAGTTGCCTTTCCTTCTCTGCACTTGTGTTTCTTCTTACTTGGTTACTCTGCTGACACTGTTGTTCTTCTCGCAGAAGAGTACAAGAAATTCCGGGAGCAATACCAGGACTGCCTCATGCCTGCCGAGGTGCGGCAACAGCTGGAAACCCGCGAAGCTGAGCTCAAGAAAGAGAATGCAGGTCAAGCTGAAATCTGCCCTCCAGGATGCCCTCGACCAGGTTGCCTAGAAGGAGGAGGTCAAGAAGACTGCCGCGGCCAGAGAGAAAACGCTTGAGATGGAGATCTCAATGTTGAAGAAACACAACGAGCAACTCGTACTCCAGATCTCAAACGCGCGCAGCATTGAAGACCGGCACATCTCAGATGAGAACGACTGGAAAATCAAGCTGGGGGCCTTGCTGGTGGATCTCGAACGTGAGTTCTCTCTTCTCTGCACCTGACTTGCTTTTCTCTTCTCATCCTTTGTACCTGGTTTCATCTCTTCTCTGCCTCCATTTCTAACTCTTATTAGTTTCTTTTTTAGATATTTTCCCTGATCTCCGTGCTGCTAGCGCGCCTGCTCTGGCGAAGGCAAGGCAACTCCGAGCTGAATCCGGAATGCCCATCGACACCAAGTCCACGATCAATGATTATCTCTTGAGCATCAAGTCTCAACTCCGCCAACTCAAGGGCTTGGGCACCTCCATGGTGTCCACTGCGTACAAGTTGCACGATCTGTTCTGGCCGGACCAAGCTGCGCCAGACAGCTTCAGCGAGATCGCCGAGAAGCTGAACAGCGTGAAGGCCGAGTTGAAGAAATGGCGTGCCTTTGCAGCTCGGGCAGGAGCTGATCAGCTGCTGCACTTCATCACCAGCTGGTACGAGAATCTCAATCTCGACAGGATCTTCATTATGCGCGAAGACTCCAAGTGGACCACGAACTCCGATTGCGTTACTCGCCGGAAAGCCGTGGCCTACGAGATAGCTTCCTATGCTGACACCGCCACCTACATCGACGGCCTCCCCGAGCCAGATACTGAGCCTGAAGATGAGGACGAGGACGATGAAGATGACACCGAGTCGGAGGACTTGAGCGTGTTCGAGGAGGATGCCGCAAAGGGAACATCCGAGAAGGGGAAAGCTAAGGTCGACGCAGAAGCCGAGCAGCCGCAGGCCAGTGCTCAGGAAGTCACCATCACCACCGAGATGGTGATCCAGCAGCCGGCTCCCGAGTTGGGCGCGACTAGCGCCTACCCGATGCCCAGCTCGCAGTCTGCTGCGTCCACCTCTGCCACGGATCCCATCTCGGTTGCCACCGCAACCTCTGATCCTGTTGCCTCTGCCAACCTTGATGCTGCCAACGCCAACGCGGACAACACCGCTACCTCCAATGAGTGAAGCCTGCAACACTTTTACTCTGAACTTTGATTAGATCCCCGGGATGCCGGGTGCAAATGTAACCGTACAATTATGTCTTTGTTGCTACTCAGTTTTATTCCTGTTGAAGTTTGATATTTTAGCAACTCTGGCTCAATGCCGGGTTGCGTTATTATGCAAGTCCCCGAGTTGCATTTTTTATCCACTCTCTCTTTTCGTCTCAGCTCTTACCTGCCACTTGTGGCTTTTTTGGTAGTCAAGTTACAAGATTTCAAAGATTGAGTTTCAAATACTTAGCCACTTAGAAAAATTCATAGTAACGCTGCCCACCACTTAGCCGAAAAAAGACAACAAAAACAGTAAAGAGCACTCTACTCGGTTACTGCACCCCTCTTCTCCTTAGCAATTTTTCGTGTGCTCATTGACCTTTGGCTTGATCTCTTGCTTTCAATGAAGCCGGGTTGCTGACAACAGCAGAGTCGAAGAGTTGGCTGTTAGGTTTAAACACATTACTAAATACACTTATGAAATTCTAAGTAGAGCAACCGAGTAGACAAAGGTAAAACAGAGTAGAACAACACAGAACAGATTTGGACAAGGGCAGTCCCCGAGTTCGAATTCGGAGTGCCTACTAGAATTTTAACTCGGTTTAAGGGATACATACAACTTTCTGCTCACGAATGAAAATGGCGGAGTAGAGCTACATTCCAGGGGCGCTTAGATTCCTCTCCTGCTCTATCCGGCCTGTTCTTCTGGGGTGCCTGTGCGTCAACTAGATAGTAGGCATCATTGTGCAAAGCCTTGCTCACAATGAAAGGCCCTTCCCACGGAGGGGATAGCTTGTGCATCCCGGCTGTGCGCTGCACGATCCTAAGGACCATGTCTCCTTCTCAGAAAACACTTGGGTTCACTTTCCGGCTGTGATAACGCCTCAAGTTTTGCTGATAAACAGCTGAACGTGACAGAGTTAGCTCTCTTGCTTCTTCTAGCAGGTCAATGTCATTTTCTCGAGCTTCTCTCGCCTCCGCCTCAGTGTAGAGGGTTACTCGGGGCGAGTCATGCTCTAGGTCAGTGGGCAACACGGCCTCAGCTCCATATACCAGGAATAATGGTGTGTAGCCGGTTGACCGGTTAGGGGTAGTCCTTAGACTCCACAACACCGCTGGCAACTCGTCTAGCCAACACCCTGGTGTTTTCAGCAATGGCTCAATCAGCCTTGGCTTTATGCCGGATTGCACCATGCCATTTGCTCTTTCAACTTGCCCATTGGAGGCGGGATGCGCAACAGATGCAACATCTAGCCGGATCCGCTTCTCCTTGTAGAATCTCGCAAAAGCACCCTTAGCAAAGTTTGTGCCATTATCAGTAATGATGCTGTGCGGGTAACCATATCTCAGGATCACATCCTTTAGAAAACTCACGGATGTGGCTCCATTGCACTTTCGAATAGGCTTCACCTCAATCCACTTGGTAAACCTGTCAACCATGACCAGGATGTGAGTCATGTTACCTCTAGCCGGCTTGAAAGGACCCACCATATCCAAACACCAAACAACAAATGGTCTTCAACTCGGAAGCTGGCATATGAATCTTACTTGCAAATCTTTGGCAGCCGTTGCACTTTCTCACTATATCTTCAGCTTGCTTCAAGGCAGTGAGCCAAAAGAAGCCATGCCGAAAAGCCTTGTTGACTAGAGCACGAGAAGAGGCGTGATGTACGCATTCTCCTTGGTGTATCTCCACAAGAATTTCTTCTCCTTCCTCTGGCTCAACGCAGCGTTGCAGCACGCCAGTAGGACTTCTTCTATGCAGCACATCTCTGAAGATAGTATAGCCCTTGGATCTTCTCTGAATTTGCCTCGCGGTAACCTCATCACTCGACAAGGTGCCGTCCTTTAGAAAGGATAATATGGGCAGAGCCCAACTCGGTGTCTCCCGCGTGGGGAACACTGGTTCGTCCACTTCCCGCGTGGGGAACACTGGTTCGTCCACTTCCATTGGATCAGCCACCAATATCTCTTCTGAGTTGGAGACGAGTCCCCGAGCACTCGGCAAGGAAACCCTCGATGAATACGACCGTCCCCGAGTTGGGAGGGGCAGTCCCCGAGTAAGAAGGGACAGTCCCCGGGTTACAGGTGCCAGTCCCGGGTTGGAGACGGCAGTCCCCGGGGTCTCTTTTGCAGCCTCCCAGTCAATCTCCATGGGAACAGCTTCCTCTCCTGGCAGAGAAGGAACAAATATAGACTCCGAGTTGGGGTATGGCTTGATAGATGGCTTTCTCAAATGCTCCAAGGCAATCCCAGCCAGGATGTATTGCCGAGAAGACCCCATCTTGGACAGCTCATCAGCTGCGTCATTCTCTGCTCTATGTATGTGTTGGAACTCGCATCCTTCAAAGAAACCAGTCATGGTCTGCACCAGAAAACGATATGATGCCATGTTGGCATCCTGAGCATCCCAGGTGCCAGATACCTGCTGCACCACCATATCCGAGTCACCATAACAGATGATGCGCTACACACCAACCTCCTTGGCCACCTTCAAGCCGTGTACCACGGCCTCGTACTCTGCTACATTGTTGGATGCCTTGAAATGGATCTGCAGCACATATTTGAGTTGATCTCGTTTGGGTGACGTGAGCACCACACCAGCACCAAGGCCTTCCTTCACTTTGGAGCCATCAAAATGCATCTTCCCGTAGTTGGCTACTGGCGAAGGAGGCTCATACTGCACCTCGGCCCAATCCACCAGAAAATCTGCTAAGATCTGTGACTTGATGGCTACTCTTCTTGCGTACGAAGGGGCGTACGCGGCTAGCTCAATCGCCCACTTGGCTACTCTGCCACTTGCTTCCTTGTTGCCCATGATGTCCGAGATGGGAGCAGAGCTCACCACGGTGATGGGATGCTCTTGGAAATAGTGCTTCAGCTTCTTGGCGCCCAGGTACACGCCGTAAGTCATCTTATGGTAATGCGGGTAGTTCTTCTTGGAGCTGGATAGCACCTCACTGAGATAGTATACTGGCCGCTGCATAGTCTTGCCTTCCTCTTCTCTTTCCACCACAATCACCACACTGACTACTCGGTTAGTCGCAGCAATATACAGCAACATTGGCTCTTTGGGTAGCGGACTAGCCAGGATGGGAGCGCTACCCAGCATGGCTTTCAACTCCTTGAATGCTACATCAGCTTGTGGTGTCCAGACAAACTTGTCACTCTTCTTCATCAATTGATACAGAGGCAAGGCCTTCTCGCCCATTCTGCCCAGGAAGCGGCTCAGAGAAGCCAAACGAACCAGTGAATTTTTGCACATCCTTCAGTGATCTCAGCAAAGACATGCTCTCTATAGCTTTTATCTTTGAAGGATTGGCCTCAATGCCCCGACTGGATACCAAGAAGCCGAGTAGCTTGCCAGCCGGGACGCCAAAGGTGCATTTAGTCGGATTCAACTTCATTTAGTACTTGCGCAAGTTGGAAAAGGTTTCCTCAATGTCACTAAGCAGACTATGTGTTTTATTCGTTTTGATGACAATGTCATCTACGTACACCTGCACATTTTTGCCAATTTGATCATGCAAGCATTTCTGCATGCATCTCTGATAGGTAGCCCCAGCATTCCGCAACCCAAAGCACATGACACGATAGCAATAAGCCCCGTACGGGGTAATAAAGGCAGTCTTTATTTGATCAGCAGGGTTGAGAGCTATCTGATGAAAACCAGAGTAGGCATCTATGAAAGACAAAATCTCACAACCAGCAGTGGAATCGATCACCTGATCTATGCGGGGTAGCGGAAATGGATCCTTGGGGCAGGCCTTGTTCAGGTCGGTGTAGTCCACGCACATATGCCATGCGGTATCGGCCTTGGGGTCCTCCTTCTTCTTCTCAACCATCACCGGGTTGGCTAGCCAGTCCGGATGCAACACTTCCATGATAAAGTTGCTTATCAGCAACTTGGTTATCTGATCACCGATAGCCTTCCATCTCTCATCACCAAAGCTGCACATAGCCTTCTTAACCGGCTTGGCGTCATGCCGCACATGTAGCGAGTGCTCAACCAACTCCCTCGGGACACCCGGCAAATCCTCATTGGACCAGGCAAAGACGTCCCGATTCTCACAGAGGAAGTGGATGAGCTCGCTTTCCTATTTCTCTCCCAACCCGGCGCCAATGATGGCAACACGGTCTGGGAACTCAGGGTCAACCTGGACCTTCTTTGTCTCCTGGGACGCCTGGAACGCAGTCCTGTACTGGGAACTCAGCATGCCAGGCGCACCGACTTGCGCTGCTTGCGCCATAGCCACCACCTCATACATCTTCTTCTTCTCGGCAGCAATGACCATGGATTCCGCCAGCTGAGAACTAGCAGAGGCACACTCCAAAGACCTCTTGTAATCACCCGAGATGGTGATGACTCCATTGGGACCAGGGATCTTCATCTTCAGGTAGGCAGCATGGGTAGAGGCCATGAACTTGCTGTTGCTGAGGGCAGGCCTACCGAGTAGAGCATGGTAGGGGCTCTGAAGATCAACTACTTCAAACTGCAGGATCTCAGTGCGGCAGTTCTCCCTGGTACCGAATAGAACATCCACCCAGATGCGGCCGATTGGAGCACAAGATATTCCCAGCACAATGTCATGGAAAGTAGTCCTGCTGGGTAGCAACATGTTCTCGGCAAGGCCGAGCTTCTCCAGTGTATCTCTGTACATGATGTTGATGCTGCTGCTGTTGTCTATCAGGACCTTACTGAACCTGACATTCTTCTGAGTACCCAAGAAGGTGGGGTCCACCACCAAAGCACAGCTACCCGGGTTGGGCATCACCCTAGGATGATCAGCTCTGGACCATGTGATCTCTTGGTTGCACCAGTGCAAGTAGTGAGGCACAGCAGGGATCACAGCATTGACCTCCATCGCACGCCTGTGCAGTGACTGCTTGTCGGCGGACTCGGTGACGAAGATCATGTAGCTCTCATGGTGTTCCTGGTACTGGTTGCGGTCTTCCCCACCATTGTTGCCGTTGTTGTTGAAGTTCCTGTTGTTGTTGTTGTAGTTGCGGTTGTTGTTGTTGTAGTTGCGGTTGCCGTTGTTGTTGTTGAAGTTACGGTTGCCATTGTTGTAATTGCGGTTGGCTCCCTGAGCCACTTGGTTCACGTTCTCCCTTCTCGGGAACACTGCAGGCGGGGAGCAGCTGCCCGAATAGGCTGCACATTGGCATTCGCAGCTGGCAGAGGAGGAGGAGTAGGCAGGTCCTCATTCTTGATCAGATCCCACCAGCTGCACTGCCGGGTAGTGTGGTTGGCTGGCCTACTCGGATGCCGAGTATGGAAGCTGCACGGCCCAACCTTCATGTTCTCAAAGATGAAGCTCGGAGCTGGATCCGGGTTGCCGCTACCCTGCTGGGGAGCATTCTACGGCTTCTTGATGCCTTGGCCCTGATTCTGGTTTTGCCCGTACTGGGCTCCAGGAGTTTTTTGGCTTTGGCTACTCCCAGCAGCTGTAGTCACAGCATTCACCTCCTCGGGATCATACCGAGTATCAATCCGGTCACCTCTGTGCTTGTTGCGGAAATCATTGCGCTTGTTGTTGTCATAGTTCTTCCTTTTCGGCTCAGGAGAATCAAGAAGAGGCTGAGTTGGGTCGCCGAGTGCATACATATCTGCAATCTTGATCGTCTCGGCGAGCGTACTCGGCATCTCGCGCTGCAGCTTCTGCCATAACATGCTGCCATGCTTGCAGCCCTAAGCAAACCAAGTGATGGCTTGGGCCTCATTCACACCTTCACAGGTGTTCCTCAAAGTACTCCATCGAGTAAGATACTCGCGGTCAGTCTCCTCTTCCCGCTGCTTGCAAGCGGATAGCTGCTGTGGCCTATTCGGCCTCTTGTACGTGCTGGTGAAGTTGCTGATGAAGGCTTCCGAGAAGTCTAGCCAGCAGTTGATACTGTCCTTGGGCAGGTTGTTGAGCCAAGTCCGAGCTGGACCCTCTAGCATTTGCGGAACATACCGCACAGCCCATCTCCGGTTGCCGCCTGCGATGTGCACAGCGGTAACATAGTCACTCAGCCAGTCTTCCGGCTTGGTGCTGCCATCATAGCACTTGGTCCCCCTAGCCAGCTGGAAATGGCTCACGGATGGCTCCTCCATGATGCGGCGACCAAAACAATCTGGGCCAGGCGGCCCCCTGCTGTCGAGTTGCGCAGACCTATTGATACGGTCCAACTTGTACCTTTCATCACTGGGCTCCAACATGCGGTCACCCAGACGGTCAGTGACATCTCTTGGGTCAGCATAGCCGGCTAGCCCCATCGCCGAGTAGCCATCATCATATCTGTCCTCCTGCACAACTGCGGGCTGCACCGCCGGGTTGGCTGCTGGCGCAGCCGCACGCGGTTGTGCTGCAGCTGGCTGCTACGTCCTCTACCGAGTAGGCTGTGCGGCAGGATGGCGAGAAGGTCCTGCATGATTTCCATCTTGCCTCTTGTTGTGAGCTTTATGGGCTTGATAGCCCGCTCCTGCAGAGTTGTGTTTCTGACCGGGCTGCCGTGGCACAGCGTGCTGTTTTGCGGCGACAGCCGGGTCGTACACCTGCATCTGTCTGCTCTTCCCAGAGTGCACACTCTGGTCCCTCTCATTGTCGGGAAGCGGCGATGAGGCCTGATCCGTAGATCTGACCGCACGCGAGTGCACAATCTGAGAAGCGCCAGCACCCGGATTGGCTCTCCGGAACTCCTCATTCTGCCTAGCAGCCTCTAGCACTAACTCATTGAGCCTCTCCTGCTGCCTAGTGCGCGCGTCGCCGGCGAGATTTGGCAACTCAGCAGCCACAGCTTCTGTAGCCCTAAGTGTTTTGGCGGGGGTACTATACTTGGGCCTCGTAGCAGTGTTTAAACTAGCAGACTGGCTAGCGGCCCCACCAACTACTGCCATCTCAACGCCTAAGTTGCGACGAGTAGCGCCTAGCTTGCTAGGCTTCCTAACCACAGGAGTAAAGCCGTGGGCCCTGTTGTACTCATTTTGGTCTAGGTTAAGCTCAAGCCTAACCTTCTCCAGCTCCAGGTGCTCCACGAGCAGCGCTTCACGCTACTGGTCGAGTTGCGCCCTCATGGTCATGAGCTCAAGCTCGGTGGGAGGCGGCATGCCCATCCGCATGGCGGATGCCGGTATCGTCGTTGTCATGGAAGTAGGTATGTAACCCGGAATGTTGTGGGGCGCCTCGTAGGGCTTGTGAACTTTTGCGCCAGCACTCGGGCCAGCAGGCTCCATGATGACTCCCGCGGTAGCGGCCACGCCCTTCCCGGCATCGGTAGCCGGGCTTGTCATCATCACCTCCACGCTGTCCGCAGAGCAGCCAGTTGGCTTCCCGCGGGCAGCGAGCACAGCAGGAGGATCTTCCGCGACGAGCACCACCTCTGGGAACTCGCGGATGACGGTGGTGGCGACGTAGACCAGGTGCATGCCGAAGGAGATCACCAAGCCGCCTGCCGGAATGGGTCTACCGCCCAAAATCTCCGGTGTTGTCGGTGACGAAGTCGAAGGAGCCGAATCTTTGGACAAGCCCACAGACCACGCGCTCCCCTGTAGCAGAAATGAGTCCCGTCCGAACATGGACTCCAGCCAGCGCCGCTGGTAGCCCCACGGTGGGCGCCAACTGTCGTGGTGGTATCACGGCAGATGCCATAGGATGGCTAAAGGTTGGGGCCGATGGACGCTGGAGGTGATCGGGGAAGGATCACACGGCGAGTAGCCGCATGTAGAATGTCTCAAGCACTGCAAACAACAAGATCTTACCCAGGTTCAGGGCCCTCGTGTGGAGGTAACACCCCTACTCCTGCCTTTCTCTCTATGGGTGTGTTCACCGAGTAGCCACAGTACAAATCAGGCCTTCAGCCGAGTAGCCACTCTCTGCTCTCTCTACACTTGCTCGAGTAACAAATGATCTCTCGCCTAACGTCCCTCGCGCAGGAGGAGGCAGGGCACCTTATATACTGGTGCCCAGCCGAATAGAAAAAGACTATAAGGTACGACTGATGGGACAGGCACACTGCAGAATAGAGCACGCCTCCGGCTTCTCGCTGACGCGGGTGCGGGAAGTCGTCGCGCCGTTCGGAGATGGGACCTGTCCACCTTGTCAGTGAGATAGGGTAGGCCCCTAGACCTGTCATGTCCCCTCTGTCAATGATAGGACTTGACAGGCGCCTACCGCACTGTAGCCACGCCGTAGCGCGGATAATCACGCACTCCGTAAGTTGAACCGCACGCCGGTACGGACGCAGGATATGCGGGATCCCTTGTCAGAACGGCTCCATTGACTTCTGGCCAGAGTAGGATCGCACTCCCTCTACTCGGACCAACTCCTCTACTCGGACGAACATAACTTCCTTGATTTCTCCTCTTGGCCATTGGTGGGTACGGCCGGATAGAAACCTACCGGGTAGCAAGTACCGGGTAGCCATCTACCCGGTCAAACATCATCTGGACCTTGCCTTTAGCACTTGCCTTACCCCTACTCGGGGGTAACCCCCCGACAATTATAAAGTTACTATTCATACTGATCATGCTGCTATTAAGTACCTTATGGAAAAGAAAGATGCTAAGCCTAGGCTTATTAGATGGGTGCTTCTTTTACAAGAAGTTGATTTCCATATTGTGGATAGGAAGGGTGCTGAAAATCCTGTTGCTGATAATCTGTCTAGTTTAGAAAATATCCCCGATGACCCTATTCCTGTCAATGATAGTTTTCCTAATGAACAGTTAGCTGAAATAAAAGTGATCTCTCAAGATAGTCCATGGTATGTTGATTGTTCTAACTTTATTGTTTCCAAGTATTTGCCTCCTACCTTTATAGCTCAGCAAAGAAGAAAATTCTTCTATGATTTGAGGCATTATTTTTTGGATGATCCACACTTATATAAAGAAGGTGTTGATGGTATTATGAGAAGATGTGTTCCTGAAAGTGAACAACTGGAGATATTGAGAAAATGTCATAGTAGTGCTTATGGAGGGCATCACGCTAGAGATAGAACTCCACATTAGGTTCTACAATAAGGTTTTTATTGGCCTACTCTCTTTAAAGATGCTAGAAAATTTGTTTTATCTTGTGATCAATGTCAAAGGGTTGGAAATATTTCTAGACGTAATGAAATGCCTATGAATTATTCTCTTGTTATTGAACCATTTGATTGTTACGGTTTTGACTTTATGGGTCCTTTCCCTCCTTCAAAAGGCTACACTCATATTCTTGTTGCTGTTGATTATGTTACTAAATGGGTAGAAGCTATACCTACTAAAAGTCCTGACGGTGAAACCTCGTTAAAAATGCTTAAAGACATTGTTTTCCCTAGGTTTAGTGTACATAGATATCTTATGACTGATGGGGGTTCTCATTTTATTCATGGTGGTTTTAGAAAAACCCTTGCTGAATATGATGTTAATCATAGAATTGCTTCACCCTATCATCCTCAAACCAGTGGACAAGTAGAATTATCAAATAGAGAAATCAAATCTATCTTGCAAAAGACTGTTAACAAATCTAGGAAAATTGGGCTAAGAAACTAAATGATGCTCTGTGGACTTATAGAACTGCTTAATAAAATCCCATGGGCATGTCTCCTTATAAAATGGTTTATGGAAAACCTTGTCACTTGCCTTTAGAATTAGAACACAAAGCTTATTGGGCAGTGAAAGACCTAAATAGAGATTTTAAACTTGCTGGTGAGAAAAGGCTGCTTGACTTAAGTTCTCTAGATGAATGGAGGAGTGAAGAATAGGAAAATGCTAAGCTCTTTAAAGAGAAAGTTAAAAGATGGCATGATAAGAGAATTATTAAAAGAGAATTTCATGTTGGTGAAAAAGTGCTATTGTATAGGTCTCGTCTCAGATTTTTTGCAGGAAAATTACTCTCGAGATGGGAGGGACCTTTTGTTATCGAAGAGGTATATCGTTCGGGGGCAATTAAAATTGTTTCCCTTGAAGACAACTCTTCACAAGTGGTGAATGGCCAAAGAATCAATCATTATATCTCCGGAGATCCTTATAATGTCAATGTTGATTGTATTCAAGCCATGATCCCGGAGGAGTTCATTAAGAAGCATATTTCAGAAACTCAAGAGTCAGTTTTAGAATAGCTAACAGATTTGGTAAGAAAATGTTCGCGAAACATCTTCCAACTTATATTTTTGTTGTTTTTGGAAAATATGAAAAATTATGAGCCAGAAATGAGAGGGAGACGGAGCCCGGGGGCTCCACACTATAGGGTTGCGCCGGCCCACCTCTGGCCGCGCCATCCCTAGGTGTGGGCGCCCCGGAGCCCCTCTCCGACTCGTTTTCGACCTGGACTTTCCTTTCGTTATGAAACTTTCTGCTATATAATCCCCCGGACCCCCCGAGGTCCGTATATCGTTTTCTCGTCGTGTTTCGGTTTCGAGCTGTTTTTGCCAGGATCTGTTTTCAGTTTTGGAAGCATCATGGTCTCCGCCAACAACAACAAGGGGAAGGGACAAAAGGAAGATGATGTCCAAGACCTGGAGCCGGAGGAGGAGATCGAGAGTGGAGCTGAAGGAGATGTAGAAGAAAACCCACGCGCCACCGTCGTGAGCATCAGAGTGGCGGCAAACCCCTTGAAGCTTAAGAAAGGCGCGCGGATGAGCACCGGAGGAGGGGTTCCACGTCATTCTTTAGCATCAAGAACGCCTGCTGCGGGCGTTAAGAACCACTTCCACTCATTAATTCATGATTATCAGTACAAAAAGGTGCCCCAGAGAGATTTGCCCTCTATGTGGGATATCAATCGTTCTAACTGTGCACATGAAGGAAGCTCTCAACCTAAGGAAGATTAGGGGAAAATCTTGGTGGCTGGGATTCACAGTCCCACATGCATGCAAACTATACAGATCGCAATACGGAGGTGATGAGTATGCTTATGTTCGCGATTGAAGATCTGAAGAAATCAATTGATAAGCTCATCGAGAAGGACTCACCATCACCACCGAAGAAATTATTCGTCATTGGGTTTGTCATCCCCTTGGCTTGTTCCAAGCTTGGGGAGAGTGCCGCGGTATCACATTACTATATTTTATCTTTTTGCTTTTTCAGTAGAGTCATATCATGAGTAGAGAGGTTATCATATAGGATGGTTTGCAGTATGGAAGTGTCTCTCCCTAGTTGGTTATCGTGTATCCGTTGGTGTGAGTTGCCGGTTTGAAATATTAATGAGAAGTTTCATCATTTACTTTCTATGCACATTATTTCAGTTTTCAACTCCTGTCATATGGTTTAGCTTGTTATTATTACTTGGTATCACTCTAGAGATCATCAAGTTAATCTAGTTGGTTTTGGCAAACTTAGCTTGGGTCAGCATAAATAATAATTTGAGTTGCTAGTATAAGAAATAGGAATTTTCCTTTTAGCTCATAAACTTAGTATTCACATGTTAAAATCGCTTGTGCTTTCAACGCAGATTGCTTGATTGGTTTCATCATATGTATATTTGTTTGTTTTCCTTCAACTCTTATGCTTGCTACCTAGCCTTGCTAGCCAAAAACACTGTACTAAGAGGGAATGTTTCTCGTGCATCCAAACCTGAAACACAAAACCTTGCCATTCGTGTCTACCATACCTACCTACATGTGGTATTTCACCGCCACTCCAAGTAAATTGGTCATGTGCTACCTTTAAAACTTTCAAATTACTTGATGGAGGGATGGTAACCCAGTATGCTAACACCAAGGTGTAACCCGGCCCAATGGGAACCGCGCAAGACCCGGCTCAAGGAAGAGGAGTTTCTAGAAGGCCCAAGAAGTGATGTAGGCCTCGTAACCCGGCTTTTTGGGGTTATTATTAGGAAACTTAGGGTTTGTATGCGGTGACTGGGTAGGACTCCGAGTATGCCTTGGATAGGAAGCCAGGGGGCCGAGTAAGATATAAGTCGGCCCCTAGGGTTAGAGAAACAGAACTTCACCAGATATTCGAGTATCCTTGTAATACGAGAGCTGATATTGTAACCCTAGATCGGAGACTCGGCGATTTGATTGACAGAGCTACCAGATCGATTGATAGCATGATTTATCCTGAGCTAAACCCTCTCCCAAACACCAGAGTCGAATTACCCCAAGATAAGTTACCCCTGGTAACGTCTGCCGTGATTATCCCACGACAGTTGGCGCCCACCGTGGAGCCTACGTCCAAAGGTGTTTACATCATGGGAGAAGCTTGGGAAAGCGTGAAGAACCTCGTCATCGGCGAGATCTACACCAACCCTGAAGGAAAAAAGATGGTGGACGACTTTGGCTGGGGGCCAGAGTTGGATCAACTAGAAACCGGATCCGTCGTCACAATCGGCCGGGTCAACGTCTTCGTCGGCATGGTACGTGCGTCCGGTTCTATTCCTGATGATGTTGAATATGATTTTGTGTCAGGAGGAGCGACCTGCGTTCAGTCGGATGGGGAAGAGTCGGTCGGGACGATTGATTCGATAGAAGAGCCCACCACGAAGAGGGAACAGGCGGAGGAGCCGGCATGGACCCCGTGTGGCCGGGTCATGAGGGAAGATGATATCGATTCTATCCTGCATCTGCTGGAGGACCGGTACGAGGAGGATAGTTGTGATGAGGAAGAATACGAATCGGCACCAGGCATCACGCGCCAGGTCGCGGTCTACACGGCCCCTGCAACCAACCTTAATCAGGGGGACGTGACTACGGCCGCGGTCGGAGCGGCGCGAGCGCTGGCCCAGCAACAAGATCCGGTTGATGGAAACCCGGTCATAGCCCGGGTTGACGGAGAGTCGGCTTCAGTCACCAGCCATACCACGGAAAGCGAGTTGCGAAGAAACATGTTTGGGTTTATGGCAAACAGAACGCCAGGAGCAGGGCCCTCGAATCCGCGAAATCCGGCTTTGTTCAACAATAACCTGATCTTGGACCCTACGGTGCTAGCAACGGTGATAACCCCAGAAAACGCGGCGGCACGCGCTGCGGATCTGGATGTGGCTCGCCGTGCATTGGATTAACAGAGGAGAGATATGGAAGCTGAGAGATAGGGGATAGCCGCGCGCCAACGCGAGCTGGAAGCATTGGAGAACCGGCTCCAGGTTCAGTCGACCAGGATGCAAAATCAGAGATATCAGTCGAGATTACCGGCGACGGGTGGAACTATAAACCTGGCCGAACTATTTATTACACCTCAGGATCAACCAATTCCAGCTGTGAATCAGGAAACCGGACATCAGCCTACAACCTTGGGAGGACAGCCGGCAAACGTACAAGCCGGGTTACCCACATTGCAAACAGGAATCGTAACTGGCAATGCAGCGCCACCACCACCACCGCCACGATTTCATACTCCACCAGGTCACTTCAATAACCCCATGGACAATGTATATGCAGCAACATTGGCATTGGATCGCATCCCCGTAAGAGAGTCACCCCATGCGGAGGAGACCCGGCGGGCGATAGATCTATTGCGCACAACAGTGGCTCAGCAGGCCAATTACCCGGATAACAGGAGTGGAATGCACGGAACACCATATGTTAGCCAGTATAATGGAAATACCGGCAATATTCAGACAAGCTCAGCACGGCGGAGGGCAGAGCAGCAGCAAATGCCGCCTCCTTTCTGCAGACCAGCAACACCTGCAGTATCAGCAGCGCAAGCTATTGTGGACAGTTCTCGAGCCAGGAGCGCATCGGCCGGATCTGCGGTACGAGGGCCGGTAGCGGTTGCACCCCCCGCCGTACCTGGAGCAGCATCGCACGTTTCCCGGGTGAGGCCAGTACTTGCAAATTTAGCCGGGCCCAAGTGTTTGTCGGACGCCATCAGAGCTGAGCCTTACCCGGATAAGTTCAAGGAGCCGGGTAAAGTGGTCAATTACGAGCCAACCATGGATCCAGAAACCTGGTTGAGCAGTTATGAGATGGCCATGTCGATTCGCAATGCGTCTGAGAATCTTCAAGCGAAGTTTATGTACCTGATGATGTCAGAGGGAGCAGCAAAGTTGTGGTTCAATAATCTATCCGAAAAATCCGTCAATTCATGGAGTGAGCTGAAAACAACCTTTATCAAGCATTTTCATGGAACATGCAGGAAGTTGTTTACGATTGACGATCTAGAGCGATGTGTTCAGAAGAAAGGAGAGTCGGCACGCAGTTGGGTGCGCCGGGTTATGGAAATTCTCCACTCGTCAACAGATATACAACCAAAGGATGCATTACAGGCTATGGCAAAAACATGCAAGTATATACCCTTAGTGCAAAAGCTGACGCGCATGAAATCTAGTCGGAATGCTTCAGAGGTTACAATGGGAGAGTTGATGGACGCGTGCAACAAGCACGCCGCCACAGATACCACAGAGGAGGATTTTGATGATAAGAAAGCAAAAGCCAACACGAGTAACAATGGCAGACCCGGCAATGGGACCACGCCGGGTAACAATGGAGGGAATAACTGAAACAACCAGAACAAGCGCCCGTATGAGGGAAGCTCCGAGTTTGTCGCCAATACAGAAGCCGGGTTTTCAAGGCCCAGGGCAGAGGGAAATTTCAACGGAGGAAATTTTAATGGAGGAAATTACCAAGGACCACCAAGGCCGGCTAACCATATAGAGGACTTCAGGATGCCATGTCCGCGTCATAGCAGGAACGGCAGGCCGGCTAATCATTCACTAGAGCAGTGCGTAGATTTACAGAGATGGAAGAACGAAGAAATACAGAAGGCAATGCGAGGTGCAGGCCGGGGAGCAGGACCGGGTCCGGGTGGAAACCCGGGCAACGGCCCACCCCCGGCTGGCAACGCAGGAGGTGGTAATCCGGGAAAAAACCAGGGAGGCGCTGGAGGTTTCCAGGCCAACCCCAAGCAGCTAGGGCAGTACCATGTCCATACTATAGGAAGTTCCAACAAAGACAGAAAGATACTTAAAAAAGCAGTAAACTCGGTTTCTTCAGCTGTCCTGACACTAGTAGGAAAACGCTTACTAGTGACGAACAAAAACAAGCTACCGCTGGCGAACAAGAGTTCGCCAGCAGTACACCGCCAGTGGTAAGGGGTTACCGCTGGCGAACAAGCTTGTTCGCCAGCGCTATCTAGTTACCGCTGGCGAACACCAGACTTGTTCGCCAGTGGTAAGTCTGAAATTTTCAAATTTCGTAAATAAATTTTTTCGCATTATTTTTTTTCAAAATTTTCAAAACATTTGAATTTGGGGAACCTCTAACCACGCTGTAGAATTTTTTCCTTTTTTTTTCTTTTTTTTTCAACTTTGAATGCCCACTTCCCGCTCGGTCACCCATCCTTCCACTACTCTAGCCCGAGCACGCTTAACTTCCTAGTTCCATCCCACTACTCTACCTATGACTCCCTCGTTCTTTCTTGTTAGTATAGTACTATCATACCTCTTAACTATTGCACCATATCTACAAATCCGTAATTCCAAATTCGACAAATGATATGTCTAAATTGATCAGAAGAATATGAGGAATCCAAATATGACATCCTTATTATCTTTTCTCGAAAAAAAATACATTTTTTATTTTTTGAATTTTAAATTTATTTAATTAAATTGATTATGTAGGAAAATTTAGTCTGTCTCAAATAACTTTTGTTCCTTTTGGAATTTGCCAAATATGAGGTTGGATCTGGAATTTGCTCACGCTTCTTTTGATATATTGAACGTGTTTTTTCGACGTCGTATGCAAAAGTTATGGCCGTTTTACGTTTTATTTTTGAATTTTGCATAAAAGGTCAAATGGAGTATTTCAAATTTTCTATATCAAGTAGACATTGCACTCTACCCACATATCCAAGGAATTTATTTTTTTGAACGTTTTATCATTTTCGTTTCTGCTTTACAGACGTAAAAAAGGCGGTCCACGGGGGGGGGGGGGGTTGTGGAGGGAAATTTTTCAAAACTTACCGCTGGCGAACCAAAATAGTGGTTGGCCAGCGGTATAGTTAGCGCTGGCGAACCAAAAGGTTGCCCAGCAGTAACCATACCGCTGGCGAACCAGCTCGTTGTTCGCCAGCGCTAAGTAACCATACCGCTGGCGAACGAAGTGCCGTGTTCGCCAGCGGTATTTCCTGCCGCCCGTAGCCGCGCGCAGCCCTCACCCCCACTGTTACCGCTGGCGAACGAAGTGCCATGTTCGCCAGCGGTACATAACTTAGCGCTGGCCAACATGGGGGCGCGTTCGCCAGCGGTAGTAGCACTGGCGCACAGGAATTCTTGTTGGCCAGCGGTAACCTGGTGGCTATAGCCTGTTTCCTACTAGTGTGAGATAATTGAGATGGTCGGATCAAGAGGTAACATGGAGCAGAAGGGATCACCCGGAAAGAATAGAGCATCCGGGTGTGTTAGCTTTAGTAGTTGCACCGCAGGTCAATGGTTATGAGTTGAAAAGGGTTCTAATGGATGGCGGAAGTAGCATCAATATCCTATATTGGAAAACTTTCTTGCGCATGGGTCTCAAGGAGTCCCAATTACATAAAAGTTCCACAGTTTTTCATGGGATTGTGCCGGGTCACTCGGCGTGCCCCGAAGGAAAGATTACATTGGAGGTTGCTTTTGGAGAATCAATGGATAATTTCCGAGTGGAGTGGCTCACGTTCGAGGTGGTAAAGTTGCGCAGCCCCTATCACACGCTGTTCGGAAGGCCGGCTTACGGCAAGTTCATGGCCAGGCCGTGTTACGTATACCTACAGCTAAAGATCCCGGGTCCCAAGCAAACCATCACCATACATGGGAGCCGAGTTATAGCGGCTGAGTGTGATGAAGGAGACGCGGCAATGGCAGAACAGGCTTGCCGAAAGGAAGAGCTCAAGTATTACAGGTCTCAGGTAGACCCGGATGACAGAACAGCGTTGAAAAGACTGAATACGGAAGATGAGAGAGCAAAATTCAAAGCAGCACAGGACACAAAGATGGTGGCTTTCGTCGAGGGCGATCCCTCCAAGAAATTTGTTATAGGATCTAACCTAGACAGTAAGCAGGAAGAGGCACTCATTGAGTTTATTCGCGGAAATCAAGATGTTTTCGCTTGGACACCCAGCGATATGCCGGGTATCCCGACTGAGTTAGCTGAGCACAGTTTGCATGTTGACCCCAAGTCCCGGCCTGTGAAGCAGGGCCTGAGAAAAATGAACGAGGAAAGAAGATAAGCTATAGGAGCGGAGATAGCTCGGCTACTTGCAGCCGGCTTTATCATGGAGGTTTTTCACCCGGATTGGTTGGCAAATCCGGTTCTAGTGATGAAAAAGAGTAACGAGTGGAGGATGTGTATTGATTACACGAGTCTCAACAAGCATTGCCCAAAGGATCCGTTTTCTCTTCCAAGGATAGATCAGATCATAGACGCAGTGGCTGGAAGTGACCTATTATGTTTCCTGGATGCATATTCCGGGTATCATCAGATCAAGCTCAAGAAGGAAGATTGGGAGAAAACATCGTTCATAACCCCCTTTGGAGCTTTCAGTTACAAAATCATGACTTTCGGATTGAAGAACGCTGGTGCAACCTACCAGCGGTGCATTCAGAAGTGTTTTGAGGATCAGATTGGACGCAATGTTCACGCCTATGTTGATGATGTGGTGATCAAAACAAGGAAGGCAGAAACGTTCATTGATGACTTAAAGGAAACATTCAGGAACCTGAGAAGATATTAGATGAAGCTTAACCCCACAAAGTGTATATTTGGAGTTCCAGCAAGAAAAATTACTCGGATTCATTGTTTCCGAGAGAGGAATCGAGGCAAACCCGGACAAGATCAAAGCTATCCAGAGTCTGAAAAAGCCGGAAAACCTGAAGCATGTTCAAAAGCTTACAGGGTGTGTAGTAGCATTAAGCCGGTTTATATCAAGGCTTGGAGAGAAGGCGATACCCTTATACCGGCTCTTGAGGAAAACCGACAAATTCGTTTGGGACCAAGAGGCGGATGAGGCGTTCGAGGCACTAAGAAAGCAATTATCTGAGGCACCGGTTTTAGCAGCTCCGGGTGCTAAGGAGCCCATGTTATTATACATTGCGGCTGGGCCCCGGGCGGTTAGCGCAGTGGTTGTTGTCGAGCGTAAAGAGGATGGAAAAGATCACCCGGTACAGAGGCCGGTTTATTACGTAAGCGAGGTACTATCGGAAGCAAAGCAGCGTTACCCACATTGGGAAAAGCTAGTTTTTGGGGCCTTCATGGCCAGCCGGAAATTGAAGCCATATTTTCAGGAACACCCCATAACAGTGGTTAGCTCTATACCAATGTCGGATATTATCAGAAACTCAGATGCAACAGGTAGAATAGCCAAGTGGGCCATTGAGATGGGAGATTATCACATCAACTACGAGCCCAGGTCTGCAATCAAATCTTAAGCTTTAGTTGATTTTATCAATGATTGGACTCACACGAGCATGCCCACAATGACACCAAGTTCCGAGTCTTGGGTGATGCACTTTGTTGGTTCTAAGCAGTATGAGGGATCAGGGGCTGGGGTGGTGCTCACGTCACCCAAAGGCGACAAATTGAGCTATGTGTTGCAGATTCACTTTGACTGCTCCAACAACGTGGCCGAGTATGAGGCATTGTTACACGGGTTGAGAATAGCAAAGGAGATGAACATTAGGCGAATACGGTGCTATGGAGATTCGGATCTTGTGGTACAGCAGGTCTCAGGAATTTGGGATAGAAAGGATGCAACAATGGCAGCATATCGCAGAGAGGTGGACAGGGTTGCCGGGTGTTTTTTCGGGTATGAGGTGGAGCATATTGACAGGCGAAAGAACGAGGCAGCAGACGCGCTTGCAAGACTCGGCTCGCGCAGAGAGCCGGTTCCACCCAACGTCTTCCTGGACGAGTTATGGCGGCCATCTGTTAAAATCGACTCTGAGGAAGAGGTGGCTAACCAAGACCCGGATTTGGAGCTCGTGGCCACGGTACGTGTCGTTCCTGAATGGACAGAGCCGTTTCTAGCTTACTTATCACGAGGCGTGTTACCACGACAGGAAGTTTTAGCAAGGCAGATTCTGAGACGAGCAAAGGGCTATTCTATTATCAATGGAGAGCTGTATAAAAGGAGTGCAGCAGGAGTCTTTTTGCGCTGTGTAGCACCAGAAGAAGGCCGGCAGATCTTGAAGGAGATCCACGAAGGTGATTGCGGGCATCATGCCTCCAGAAGATCCCTTGTGGCCAAAGCATGTCGACACGGTTTCTTTTGGCTCACAGCCTTGGCAGACGCGGAGCGCTTGGTGGCAAGGTGCGATGGATGTCAAAGGTACGCTCGCCAAATCCATGTGCCCGCTATGGAGTTGCAAACAATCCCACTGACCTGGCCATTTGCTGTTTGGGACATGGATATGGTGGGCCCCTTCCACATGTCACCGTGCAAAAAGACTCATCTTTTGGTAGCTATCGATAAATTTACAAAGTGGGTTGAAGTTATGCCAGTTACCAATTGCGAAGCAATCACAACAGTCAAGTTCCTGAAAAGGATCATCTACAGGTTTGGATACCCTCACAGCATAATAACAGACAATGGAACCAACATGTCCTTAGGTGAGATGGAGAAATTCTGCAGAAACAATGGTATCCGGCTTGACATAGCCTCGGTAGCGCATCCACAAGCCAATGGACAGGTGGAGAGGGCAAACCAGGAGTTACTTCGTGGGTTAAAACCACGGCTGTGAGTCCCGTGCATCAGAGCTGCTGGAGCATGGGTGGAAGAGCTGCCATCAGTAGTTTGGGGAATTAACACTACACCTAACAGATCTACTCAGATGACCCCGTTTTTCATGGTTTATGGTGCAGAGGCGGTATTGCCGAGTGACATTATTCACGACTCTCCCCGAGTGTCGGCTTACGTTGAGGTGGAGAACGAGAAGACCCGGCAGGACGCCGTGGATATGCTAGAAGAGCATAGAGAACAAGCCTTGGAGAGATCAGCCATATATCAGCAGGATCTGAGGAGATATCATAGTCGGCGAGTCAAAACCCGGGTCTTCCAGGAAGGAGACCTGGTGTTGCGGTTGGTACAATCAAAGGAAGGAAAGCATAAGTTGTCTCCACCATGGGAAGGACCGTTCATCGTAAGCCAGAATTTGCACAATGGATCATATTACTTGATAGATGCAAGGGAAGAGTCGGATACTGTCAATGACACCGCTCACACCACTTCATCTATGCAAGAGAGGGAAAGACCATGGAATGTGGCTCAGCTATGTCCCTACTACACCTAGACTATACTAGGCTTACAAGTGGAACTACACGATGTAACAGGCAGCAGGTTTCAGACGCACTCTTTTCCTATCCAGGGTACCTAAGGGGACTGGAGTGTTTTTAATGAGGCGGCTTGCGGACCTAACTTTTCTCATATCAATAAAGAGATGGTTAAACTATGATATATATTGTTTCTTTCTTATGTGTTTTTGTCAAGTTTTTATATTCCTGTTTTTACTTTCTGTTCATTATTTTTATCAGGTAAGTGTTATTCATTTATTTACAGTATATTAGTTTTTCTAAAAATTGCATATATAGGTCTTGGGGGCTGATTGCTTGAATAGCACAGTTGCAAACTCAAAGACCCGGCCACGATGCCATTAAAGTTATAAGGACCGATTACTTGTAATAAGTACGGTTACAATCTTATAACCGGACAATAGAGCCAAATTTTTTTGATTTCTCTTGTTTAAGCTTGATGTGACTCGCAGCAATGTGGCATGCTTTGCTAGCGTGTAATTACAATCAGTCATGATGCCTAATGGGACTTGCCTGACCCTGTTTTTATACAGTTATAGCAGCATTGAATATCCACGTGAAAGCCGGCTTACAGCAAAGAGGATCAAAAGGGTCATTCAAACCACAAGTTATGCAGAGTACAAGGTTAACAGCCGGAAACTCGCAACATATTAAGCATAACTTCAAACCTATGTGAGTAACTCTAGGTTTTGGGCCGTAGCAGAAACAATTTGCTCTTTTCAAACCACCAAACCCTTAGACTTGGAAATTCGGGTCTTGGGGACTTGGGAATTCGAAAATAGCAACAAATTGTCTCGCTATCAAGCTTAAAACCCAAAAATCTGAGTCTTGGGGACTTGGGGACTTAGGAAATAAAGTCCACTTGTCAAAAATCCCTGAGACCCGGAAACCGAGTCTCAAAAAAGGAAAAATAGCAAAAATCGTAAAATCAGCAACAAAAAGTTCAAGACTAGGAAATAACAAATCCATGCAAAAGGCCAGAAGGGCCACAAAAGCTATTAAGGTTTTAGCGTATTACAAACCGAGGAAGTTGTATCGAAAAGTGCACAGGCGCACTATCAAAAGAATAATTGTTTTAGGCATATTACAAAATGCCCATTGGCCGAATAAAGTGTTTGCGGTGGTAAAAGGTGAAACTTTACTCGGCAGCCTTGGCCGAGTCATCGACGTTGTCCTTGGCAGCCGGGTCTTGGACTTGCCCTTCGGTGGTCTTCCCATCTCCCGTATCTGGATTAGCAGCAGAGTCGGCACGAGCTGGCGGACGAACAACCGGCGTAGAGGAGGAAGGCGCAGTATCGGCCTCAGCTTTTCTCTCGGCAGCTTCCTCCTTCCTCTTGTCAGATTCCGCCCTCCACTTCTTCAGCATGTCAAAAGGCTTATGCAGATCCGACTGAATGGGCTTGCCTTCGGCATCGTAAGGTGGAATGGTGTTGCTTAAGTCCAGACTATCGGCGATCAAGCTCGCCGAGTGACGCACCTCAATATTAATGGCCTTGAAGTTCTTGCCGGTAAATTTGGAGCCGTCGTTGTTGAATTCGGGAAACACGCCCACGAGCTTTGCCGGCTCAAGCCTGGGAAAATAGGAATTGGCCAGAGCAAGCCCGCGGGTTACCCCAACCCGGCACGACGAACGCTTCCAGTGGTCAATCCACTCGGGGATGGTGGAACATGCATAAAGCAAAGTGTCCAAGCCACAGTAACCCACAGCCGGCCACTTCACAGCCTCCAAAATCCACTTGGTGCCGGCAGAAAATTGCCGGATTACGGCCTTCAGTGTCTTTAGTTTCTAATTGTCATTTTCGTCTGGGGCCGCTTCACCCGGGCCTGCAGTATAACAGAAAAAGTTAAAGCAATAACATCCGGGTATCTTGCGTAATGGAAAACCCGGGTTATATTTAGCGAGTTATAAATCTTTACCAAGCAGAGCGCGATAAGTGTCGGCAATCTGAGCCGAGACCTTCTTCAACGCACTTTCGGCATTGTGGTATTTCTTCTTATATTTTTTCACATCCTTGTCGAGATTCTGCACTTCAACCTCTAGCCCTGCACGCAGCTTTGTCTCGGCCTGGAGGAGTTGGTTGGTTTTGGCCAACACCTCCTCAGACCGGGTCAATTGTGCCTGTGGAAAAAGAAAAGGGAAAGATTAGCCGGATATAAGAAAAAGCCGGATATGAAAGGAAGTACCGAGTAAACTTTGCCTAGTTAAACTCGGAACTTGGGGACTAGGTGAGTGTATACACAATGTTGATCAGGATTACCTGGTGCTCTGCAGCCATGGCTTCAAGGATGTCTCTCTCGGTGGCCTTTAGAGCAAAGAGCTGATCTAGCATTTCTTCGTAGGAGAGATCGCCAGGCTTCATCTTGGAAGAGCCGGGGTTCTGGTCACCCGGAGGCGGGGTCCTCTCCTTCTTGGGGGTGGACACCCGGGTCGCCTGGGTGTTGGGAGTGGGATCACACCTCCCCGTGCCCAGGATCTCGACGTCATCATCTTCGGGTGTGTGCGAGGGAATAGGATACTCGGCCTCCTGCTCAGCCGGGTTTTTCAGCAGGTCTTCTTCTTTGTCTTCTTCTTCAACGCCGCCAGCCGCGGCCTTCACAGTGTCTTCCGGATCCTCCATCGCCGGGTTATCCACATCCATATCGTCCAGGTCACTACTCGTGACCTTGGCTCTGGGAAAGAGAAAAGGAAACGGTCAGTATATGGTAAACGAGAGGTATGGAAAAAGTTAGTGTATTGAGTAGCAAGAAAAGTGACTTACCCGGTGTTCACGACGAAATCCGCTGGGAGATCGTTGCTAGACCCGGAAGAAACTGATAAAGAGTGTGAAAGTGAGACCCGGATTTGTCCGGCCAGTGGATGATTTGGAGAGGGAAATCTCTGAGGAAGGCGAGAAGAATGAGTTTGGGGAATACCGTCTTTGCGAGCGGGGGACGAAGGGATGCCCGGGTTAAGAGGATCATCACCCGGGGAATTCCGGGTTACCCTACGTTTGACTGGGACGGGTTCCTTCAAGCGTGATGAGTCGATCAAATGTTGGTTAAGTTCGCACATGTTAGCGTACAAATAGGGTTTGGAGGTCATAGAGGAGTAAGGCACCTTGAATACAACCCCCCGGGTCTTCCTCTTTGCCCCAACGTCTATGTCCGGCTCAGCCTCGCTTTCATCAGATTAGGTCTCCTCCTTATCCTCCAACCCTGGAAATTATAGCATATTATCGGACAAAGGGAAAAAGGTTGGAAAAACAAGTTGACAAAAAGGGAAACGAGTGAGACTCGGATGTTACTCTCATCAGTATCAACCGGCTCCTCGTCCTCTTCCGAGTTTTCGGAAGGAGGAGGGGTCTCAATCTTCCAGAAAGCGCTATCTTCCTGAGATAAAAATACAGTGATAAAAGTTAGTGGTTGTACCAGAAAAATGTCAGTCGGATAAAGAGTAATGGCCGGATCTTACTGCTGGAGCCGGGTTATCCCGCGTGTAGGGGTCCAGGCCGGCTATTTTCCAGATCACCTCCAGTTTCTCGGCCAAGAAGTTTTTCATGATCTTGTTCGCGTCCGCGGCCGGGTAATTTCTCATCGAATAGCGAAGAGAATCGGTGACGTGCCCGGAATAGTTGCATATAAGTTTGGGCCAGTACACTATTGGGTTGAATCCGGAAAGTGACCCAGGTCTTAATTAGATTGAGCCCTAGGAGACCGTGGGCCGACAGTACGGCAAGCTTGTGCAGGAGGGGCTGGATAGATTGCCTCTCGGCATCAGAAGAAAAGGAGCTAAAGCTATCGGACAGGTTGAGGAGGTTTTCGGTGAAACCCGGAAGTTGCTTTTCGCCGGCTGAGGAAATGTCCTGGCAGTATAAATAGGTTTTCTGCCAGTGTTTAACGTGAGAGCTAAGACCCAGAGTCGGCATGAGGGAATTTTTCCTCCTCTGGATGGAGACCCCTCCACAGACTAGGAGGGCCCCATCGCCGCTCTCTCGGCACGGCTTGCATTGGAATAACTCAAGGAAAAGAGCAAGATTCGGAGGAATGCATAGATATGACTCGCACAAAACGATAAAATGAGTGATATTGAGCATAGAATTGGGACCTATATCAAATACTCGGAGCTTGTAGTGATCTAGTAGCTCGCGGAAGAGAGGGTGACCCGGGGGGCGAAAACCCCGGATCACATGCTCAACAAAGATTACTACCTCATCGAGACCCGGGGAAGGTCGAGTCTCTTCCCCAGGTACTCTCCAGTGAATATCCTCCCGGGCAGGCAAGACCCCCGACTCTGTAAGTTCGTCCAGCTTGGCCTTGGTCACGGTCGATCTCGCCCAGTTGGCGGAGATCGATTGACTCGGCCTCGCCTTGCTTGCCGGCTGTTTCCCCTTCAGTTTTGCACTGGCCTTAGGTGCCATGGGCGTAATCTAAAAAGAAGACGAAGTGCAGAGTATAAATAACCTGAGACTCGGAAACGACCGTTATCCGACTTAGAGAAGAATGCTAGCAAGAAATCTGGGCAGATTGGATCTAGGCGGAAAAATCTATGGGAAAAATCGTGACTACAAGTGATGGATATGCGCTGTGAGGTGTGCTATTGAATCTAGGACAAGCATTGATAGTAGAAGTGCAAGGAATAAAGTGTGCAGTCAAGAAAGGATAAAAAGAACATCTAGATGCGAAGCTAGATCCAATCTACCCGTGAAAGATCAAAGGTTAAATCCAAGGAGGTGAAGAGCTTACCGGTGGGATCTAGATGGAAATACGGCGGCGGCGGACGGCCCGACGGCGGCAATCCCTAGATTTCTCCGGTGAACTGCTCGTGGGCGCGGCGGCGGAAGTCAACGGCAGGCGTCGCGGGCGCGGGTGCCGCGAGCGGACGGCGGTGGCTTGATTCCGGTGACGTACTCCCGGGCAGCACGGCGGCGCAAGCTCAAGCTCTAGGTTGCGGGCGCTGAAGGGAGATGGAGACGAAGAGATGGGGAAGAATGGCGAGTGGATCTGAGAAATGACCCCCGGGCGCTTATTTATAGGCGTTGAGCGGGAAAGTGCCCCGGAGTTGGGCGGCAATCGCAAAATTTTCGGAAAATATCACTCAGCCGGATTTTTTGGGATAAGCATTGAAGGCGCCCGTTACGAGATATCCGGAAAAAATTGAAACAGATTGCGAGCGCGATATTCGGACTAACTAGCGAACGGTGTGAGTCGGGTCTTACGTGTTTTCTCGGAGTGTTGACCCGGGAAAACAATGTTTGACTCAGGAAAAGCCGAGTTATCATATGGACCGCCCGCAGAGATAGGCCTAGCTATTATCAAAGCGCTCTAACCCGGTATTTCATAGACTTGCATGTTTCTTGTTTTGCAGGGAATAGCGTGCACTTCTTGGTTGATCCCGCGGAGCCCAAGCTATTCTGGGGACTACTGATGGAGGGATGGTAACCCGGTATGCTAACGCCAAGGTGTAACCCGGCCCAATGGGAACCGCGCAAGACCCGGCTCAAGGAAGAGGAGTTTCTAGAAGGCCCAAGAAGTGGTGTAGGCCTCGTAACCCGTCTTTTTGGGGTTATTATTAGGAAACTTAGGGTTTGTATGCGGTGACTGGGTAGGACTCCGAGTATGCCTTCTATAGGAAGCCAGGGGGCCGAGTAAGATATAAGCCGGACCCTAGGGTTAGAGAAACAGAACTTCACCAGATATTCGAGTATCCTTGTAATACGAGAGCCGATATTGTAACCCTAGATCGGAGACTCGGCGATTTGATTGCCAGAGCTACCAGATCAATTGATAGCATGATTTCTCCTGAGCTAAACCCTCTCCCAAACACCAGAGTCGAATTACCCCAAGATAAGTTACCCCTGGTAACGTCTGCCGTGATTATCCCACGACATTACTCCTGTTTTGTGTTCCTGTTTTAGCTCATGAGGATGCAAATAGAGAATCTTTATCTCACTTGTTGATTGGAGTCACACACCTGGACTAGTGGCTTCATCCTATTATCCAAATGCTAGAAGATCTGGCAGCGGGGTTCCGAGCCCCAAATAATAATACAAATTCTCTTCACTCTTTTTCCCCTGATTTATCAGTCAAAGCATAATTGTGTAAACAAAAGAGAAAGAGGGATGACCTTCTACACCAGTTGCGTCCTTCACCATGGAGCCGCTCTTGTGAGTCTAGTTGGATTGTGACGTACTGTATTTTCTGTTTGCCATTCGTTGACATAAATATACACCTCTCAAAATTTAGACACTCCTCGCGGTTTGTGATTGTTGGCAGCACCTGAGGATTCGGTTAGCCATGGTTTGTGTATGATGGATGGGAGGAGTATCATGCATTTTATACCTATGTTTATTAAAATAAAAGCTCTAGCACATGAATGGTGAATGCTTCCCTCTACGAAGGGCCTATCTTTTACTTTTATGTCGATTCAGTAAACCCATTTCTTTCTGTCTCCAGCTCATCATCTATATGTTGATTTATTCAATCATGTTTTCTATCCTTGTTTGTTTAGCACATGCTTTATTATCTGAATGAATATTACTTTTCAAGGTATGAATCACTGAAAAAGAGGTTTTACAATTAAACATGTTAAGCTCTAAAATATAAACCTTATTATGAAGACTTCACCTAAGATAAGTATAATTTCATTAAATGTTCTCTGACCAAGAATGAAGTTTGCCATTACCAATTTTTATTCTCTCTTTTTTATCTTTGTTTGTGACTCCCTTTACTCGTTTCAAGCTAAGTTATATAAGAGGAAGGTGATGTATGTAATGATTCGTGCATAGGTAAATGTGATGCTTCTTGTACGTATTTTATTTATCGAGTCTTCACTCCATAAACCTGTGGTCATGTTTTCTGAGTTCAGTTTCGCTTGGGGACAAGCGAGGTCTACGCTTGGGGGGAGTTGATACGTCCATTTTCCATCACTATTTTATATCACAATTTTCTATTATTCAGCAATATATTTCATGTTATGATGCATCTCTTATGTTATTTCATCTTATTTTACATGTTTTATAATTTTGGGAGAATAAACACCGGGACCAGAAATCTGATGGAAAAAAGCACCGTCGAGATACCATATTTAAGAAGATCAGAAGAAGAAGGGGGACATCTGGGGGTTCCTAAAAGTCCAGAGGAGGAACACGTCCAAGAGGAGAGCCAGAGGGGGGCCACCAGGGGCCCACACCTAGGGCTGGTGCGCCCTCCCCCCTAGCCGCACCACCTAGGGTGTGGCACCCTGGCCCACCTCCACGGGTCATCTTTGGCCCCCTGACCCCGAGGGAACCCTCAGCCTCATTCCATCCTTGAAGAATTATTCCGTCGCCGCCTCGGGGCGGAAAACACCCGAGAGAAAAGAGCTCTCTGGCAGGGAGAAATCTCCCGGGGATATTCCTCTCCGGAGAGGGGAAATCACCGCCATCGTCACCATCGTCACTCCGGGCTTCATCAAGATTGTCACACCCCAGTTTTTGGATTCTTGTACTATGTTCAAGAAGACAAAAATTAGGGCCAACAATATTTTTTATAGCAACATGATTGTTTGAACTTACATGTGTTTATGATCTTAATCATATTTGCAATACAATTTTTGTTTCTTGATAAAACCAATATCAAATTTTTCTGAAAACACTTTTATAAAAATTTCCTATTGTTTTCCCTGTTGATTACTTGAGTGAATTTTATTCCAAGACTTGGACCATTCTTGTTTGAATCTTAAAATAAACTATTACCCTTGTTGGATCCAAGAAAACAAAATTTTAAAATGATGTATGAAAGTTTTCTTTTAAGTTTTTTATAGAAACTATACCCTGAAAATATAGCCAAGTTCCTGTTTTCCACCATTGTTTTCACTAGGCTATAAAATGTTATTTTATACTTTCTTGACTTTTATTTGTTCATTTATATATGTACTAAAAATACATCAGCTTGGTTTTATTTTTGGATTAATAAAAATGATCTTTTGCTTGTTGTCTTTGTGGTATAAAAATAAGGCAGAAAAAGGCATTTTTGGAAAACAGAGAAAAACATAAAGTACACCTTTTCCCACATTGTTTTCATAGCCTTAAACTATTTCAAATTTGTTTTCAAAAGATGTTTCTGAAATTTTATAACATGTTTAACAAACTCCAACTTGGAAAACAAAAATTGGAATCCATTTGGTCTCTGAAAACAATACAATTTTTTTGCTCATTTCTTCTGTTTTCCAACACTTAGAGAATTTTCTGAATTTTCGGAACAGTAATAGATACGATTTTGGGCAGATGTTTTCTCTACTTTTCCTTGCAAGATTCTAAGTGAGACCTTGTACCTTGTGTTGACCACGACTTGTACTCCGTCCTGGATTCTTGGCCTGCCTCCTAGGAGCCTAGGGTGAGAAGAAAACCAAGTGAGAGAATGGAGGGAACATGGTGATGTGGCATGGTATGGGTCACCATGCTTTGACCGTTGCACATCTTGCCATTGTTATTTCCTCACTCCAACAGCCAACCATTGACTTGCCCCTTGGTAGCCTTGGCCTGGCCACTTTTTCCTTGTTGTGATGTGACCAAAAAGCCCCTTGAGAACCTCCTATGCCATCAAATGGCATGAACCCAAAGCCACCCTTGCCATTTTGTTCTTACCCTTGGCTATAAGCCACTCCTTGTTATTTCCTTGCTCCATAGACCTCCTCCACATACCCTCACGACCACACTCCATCCCCAAGCTTATAAGAGGCCTTGAGCTAGCCCCGTGAGCTCCATGAGCTCCAAAATCGCCGCCGGCCATTTTTTTAAACCGAGGTGAGGAACCTCAAATCCCTGCAGACATTTGCTTGTTGTTTTGGGCTTGTGAAAAATAGTTTTCATGCAGATTAATTTCTACAAAAATTCACAGCACTAGGTATATGTTTTCCTAACCATTTACCGTTGGTAGATCCAAGTTTGCACTTTTATGTTGGTCACAACAAATGTTTTTCCACAGAGTGTCTGTGAAAGTGTTTTTGTCATAACTTTTGGAATCTGTATCCATTTTGGTCAAATAAAATTGTTTTGAGTAGCCTATTATTAGATATATCCATAGGACTTGGCCTCAAATCAACGCCAGTTACCAAATGGAAATGCCATCCATTTTGGTAAATGACCAGTAGGCTTTTCTAGGATTTCTAGAAGGAGTTTAAAAATGATTTTTGAGGTGAATCCAATTGGATGAGCTTTCATATGCCTATATCTATCTAATCCTATCTTGGATTAATTTTTGGAGCCATATATTATTATTGGTGAGCAAAACTAGATACAGTAGCTTTTCTGTTTTCATTATTACTTGTGTGTTTGTTTGAAATAAAATGTGTGATTTATTGAGACTTGTTTCCTAGCATGTATGGATGTGTTAGATCTTGTTATTAGGTTTTTCTATTGCAGTACATATACCTTATAAAGTGTGTGCATGTTTGGAAAGTCAAATAGAAATAGGAATAGCATTTGGTAATTTCTAGTTTTATTATTTGGATTATTGTGTGGACCAATCTTGGTAGATTTGTTTTACCTAAGTTGTGTTGTTCTTGAGTGGAGTACAGTACCATTTTGGTACTGTTATTTCTATGCTATTATATCTGTTAACTTGCATGTTATCTTATAGCAAAGCATGAGTAATATTTGTTATTTTCCTAGTTTTGTTATTTGAGTTATTGTGTGAACCAAATCTTTGTATGTTTGTTTTTACCTAAGTTGTGCTATGCTTGAGTTGAGTCCAGTACCATTTTGGTAATGTTATTTTGATGCTATTATCTCTTTTCACTTGCATGTTATCTTATAGCAAAGCATGTGTAACATTTGTTGTTTGTTTTCTAGTATTTATTTTGACTAGTTGTGTGAGCAAATCTTTGTGTGTTTGTGCACCTAAGTTTTTGATGTATTTAAGTTGATTGCAGTACCATTTTTGTACTGATATTAGGATGGTAGTATCTCTGTTAGGTTGCACTTGATTTTATGGAGATGCATGTGTAGCATTTGTTTGCTTGTTTGCACTTTATTGTTTTCACTAGTATTATTTTCACTAGTATGAATAGCCTTGTATGGTTTGCTTGGTTAGATTAATTTGTAATGTGTGACCAGAGGCTTTGTTACCTCTTTTTTCCTTGATATTAGTGGGCCCATAACCCACTGGTCCCATTGCATCTTGGTTAGGGATGCAAATCCCCAACCATACACTTGTGTGAAAATAGAATGCATTACTATATGTTTGTCTAGTATTTTGCACCAAGGAAAATGGTAGTTGTTTTACTTGTTTGATTGAAGTGTTTAGTATTTTCTTTGTGAATACTAGTATTCTTAGTGTGGTTCATTTGTTAACATAATATTCCCTTAGGGGTATCATGTTAAGGAATGTTTCACTGTTGTTTGGTAAATTAAATATTGTTTGCTAATAGAATGATTCCTAGTGATTGATAATTTATTTTTAAATAGATTTGATTGAGTGTTTGGATTTTTGAAATTGTTTAGTAGAGCTTGTATTTAGTACATAGCTACTGGTTATATATCATGCACCTTGGTTGCTTGCTATTAATTTATTAGAAAAACATGTATTAGTCGAATTGATTGATTCCTGCTTAGTAGATGTTTTCATAGAATTATTTTTGTGTATTTGATTACTAGAAAGTGTAAGATGTGTGTTCTGTTAGTACGTATTTATATACATGTATTGCTTATTTAAGATCATGCATCCTTGTTGTGGTGTTTGCTTCTCTAGTGATGGACTAGTGTCACCACTAGAAATTATGAGATTATCTAGTATTGTTGTCTTCTTATTTTCTGAGTGTAGGACTATCCTAGCATGTTTAGGATGATGTTACTTCTGTTATTATGACATGACTTGTTGAGTTGCTTGTTTAGTATCATGCATCCTTATAGTGATGTTTGCTTCTTTAGTGTTGAACTAGTGTCACCACTAGATATTAGGAGTTTGCTCTAGTGTTGTTGTCTTTTATTTTCTGAGTGTATGCTTTATTATAGCATGTTTAGGAGGTTATTACTTCTGTTATTATGCCATGACATATTGATTTTCTTGTTGCTATAGTTGTAGAATACAATTATTTCTTATAGCATGCTTGTGTAGAATTCCATACTAGTATGCTATTAGTGCACTCTTGTTTTTAGGATTATTTGTAAGGAGCATTACCTTTTGTGATGTTGTGTTTTAGATTATGTTTTATGACTTTTTACCATTGGTTGAGCTACTGGTTTGTTTTATTTATTTTCATGATTTATGGATTCCATAACTTTGGGTAGACATAAGCATAGTCTATAACTAGCCCATTCATTTGTGGTGTGTTGTTTGCTGTTTGGAAATTGTCTGAGTGATTGCCTTAGCATGAGTATTATACTTATGATATTGTTGTGCTAGTGTTGTTGTTGTGCTTAGTAGTATCTTGTTACCTATGCATTAGTTTACTAGTGATCTTGTTTGGTGATGATTGCTTGTGTGTTGCTAATACCCACTGCCATGGGTATTGCTTTGATTGATTATTATTATCTTAGTAGCCTCACCCTTTGTGCCCACAAGCTATATTTTTAGCTTCTTGAATATCTTATTATGAGAGTGGCACACCCACTCCATATATGGTATGTAAGATGTGGGATATGGTTCTCAACCATAGATTTGTTTGACGACAGTTTTGTACCGTGAGCGTGTGTGAGATAGTTTTCTCGATAACGTTTGAGTGATTGCGCTAGTATAAGTTTGCTTGCTGTATGTGTTGTTTAGTTTAGTTGTTTGGTCTTTAGTTCTGAGTGTGTGTCTTTTATTCTTTTACGACGCTAGAAGAAGAAGAAGAAGAAGCAGGTGTGGAGTTGTGCGTCAAGTTCAAGTTACTTCAAGGCCAGGGACACTAAGAGTTTTAAGGCAAGCCATCCTGATGCTTTCTGTTACTACACCTATCATTATCTATCATGCATGTTTTACTTCTGAATTTTTTTACAAAACCTTGATTTCCAAAAACTATTTTTTAGTGAATATTACTACGATTAATATTATATATATATATCATTACTATTTCAGTAGTTGATACTTGGTGTTACCAAGCCCATAGACACCATATGGTATTTATTACCACCAAAAGTATTAGTCCCTAAGTGGACACCCTAAAAATATGTTTTTGCACAACAAAGGTTTTATGGAAAACCCGGTGGAAAGGCGAAGCCTTGTTCACCGGAGGAATGTGGAAGTGATCATTTTTGAGAAAATGGTGTTTTACAAAAATGACACATAACCTAGTCTTCGCTGGACAACCAAGAAGTACTCCCACTCTACCCCAACATGGGTACGGGGCCTATCTAGATGCTTGTTCTTGTTAGTGTGTGCTTATTCCCAAGTTGCTATAGAGAGGATGATTCTCTGAACCGAAGTGTCGCCAGGAGTGAGAAACGGGACATACACAGTGAGGGATTAAGTTCTCCTCCGGGTGCGACAGTTGGGTCTCCTGTCAAGGCAGGGTGGGACCTGGTGCCGGGGAGAATACGCCAACTGAAGGGATGAGTATATACTAGCTTGATCAGAGTGGACATTTAGGATCATTCTTCCGATGCTTGCATATCGATGTGTTGAACCATAGGTGGTTCATGGCAGACGTTTGGATCTAGTGGAATGTGTACACCTCTGCAGAGTAAAACTATTCAGAATAGCCGAGCCCTCGGATATGGGTAGTTGAAAGACCATGTAGCTAGCATTGTGTCAATGTTTTCAGAAAAGGAGTTTTCAAAAAGGAGTTGGACTTATGAAGTACTAAAAGGAGGAAATCTTGTACCGTGGAGGTACCGTTGATGAAAATCCAGAAGTTGTTTTACAAAAAGTTTTGCAAAGAAAATCTTTCTTTTCTAAACAAAAACTGGATGTTGATTCCAAGAAGTTTTGCAAAGAGAAAACCTTCTTTTAACAAAGTTTTACAAAACCTCTTGTACATGTGATATCTACAAGAGAAAGAAAACTATTATTTTCTTTTGAAGTATCTTCTTCAATGAAGATACAGAGATTTTCAAAATCAACTATGATATGTCTTTCATATATCATTGATAGTGAACCCTATGTATAGCCTACCTACTCCACCATATAAGCATACTTGCAATTTGTTAAGCTACATGATGGGTGTCTTGCTGAGTACATTCAAATGTACTCATATTGGTTTCGTCCCTGGTATTTACTTGCCAGACTTCGAGGAGGAGCCTCAGAAGGAGATCTACGAAGAGGAGTACGGAGCTGATGGCTTTGCAAACTAGGATCGTCTCCCGGGCAGCAGCCTATAGGTTAAGGCGTGACTTGGGCTCTACTACGTTTCTGTGTGTTAGTCTTCCGCTTTGTGTGTTGTGTGTTTGCCCTGCGCGGCTGTTGTGTTGGGCTTGGTCATGTGACCATGTTCTTTTTGTAAGTGTTTTATGCAATCGTGTAATGGATATTGTATTTGTGTACCAACTTGATATGTTGTTCACGACTGGTGTGATCTGGGATCGTGAATGTATGCATATCGGAGGTGTCCTTGAACAGTGGTTCTGGGGGACCTTACAGAGTAGTCATCATCATCGTCATCACCACCAGCACCATCACCCTCATCATCCACCTTCATCCCGCTGTAACAATTAGGTGCATCAATCGTTGTTTTGCATTAGCTCTCTCTCGTGGTGTGGATTACTTGTTAGTAGTTGATGCTTGTGAGATTTATTGGTGTTTGCACTTTATGACCAAGTTGTTATCATCCATTATATCACCTCTGATTATGATCCATATGATGTGTTGTGAGTAGTTCGTGTTGTTCTTGAGGACATGGGAGAAGTCAATTTGTTAGTAGTGAAGTAATGTTGATTAATATTAATGTTTGATATTTAAGTTGTGGTGTTATTCTTCTAGTGGTGTCATGTGAACGTCGACTACATGATACTTCACCATTTATGGGCCTAGGGGAATGCATCGTGTATTTGGCTACTAATTGTGGGGTTGCCGGAGTGACAGAAACCTAAACCCCCGTTAGGAAATCTTTACACGAGGGAGCGTAGGATCCCGGAGTTTAAAGTTGTGGTTAGATTTATTTCTTAATTACTTTCTTGTAGTTGCGTATGCTTGCAAGGGGTATAATCACAAGTATGTATTAGTCTTGGATGGGACGGTACATTAGCATAGATTCACCCACACAACACATCAAAACACCACAGTTATTTAGCTGGATGGAACAAAAGCACTTGACAGAAACCTCCCGTGTGTCCTCGAGAATGTTTGTTAATCATTAGTAAACTCGCCGTCTTATCCTTTGCTGAAGAAAGGATTGGGCCACTCGCTGCAATTATTACTACTGCATTTTATTTACTCGCACTTTATTTATCTGCAATATCAAAAACCCCTACAAATCTGTTTTCCAGTATTTACAGTTATTCCTTCATCGAAACTGCTTGTCAACACCTTGCGCTCCTCGTTGGGTTTGACACTCTTATTTATCGAAAGTACTACGATACACCCCCTATAATTGTGGGTCATCAATGCCCCAGGCCAATTGTTATTTTTCTATTTCATAAAAGTTCTACAGGAAATTGTCGTGGTGTTGTCATGGAAAGTGTCCTCGTGTGAGAAATAGTTTGTGAGGCCATGGCTTCTAAGAGAAGTATCGGAAGGGTTCTGGTGGAAATGAGAGACGCAAGTTTACCCAGGTTCGGCTCCTCTATTTAGGGTAAAACATACTCCTGCTTCTTGACTATTGATGATTCGAGGTTTTCATTAAAAGGAGCGACTCTAGCTTCCGATGCCTCGAGAACTATTTCAATGAACTAGAAATTAACTTTTTGCGTCCCAGGAACTCGCTTGATATAGCAGACAAGTTCCTGGGGTTACAGGAGAATCCGGGTCATGCTCATCCTCAGAGTTCTAGACCCAGCAATTCAAGCCTTTGTTGGTTCATCCTAGAATCCGGGTTAGCTCCGGCCGGTTCTTGAACTCTCCGCTGGAGCTACAGCCCTGTTGGGGCCCGACCTTGATGCGAACCTTTCTATTGTCCTAAGTCTGGGCCTCCGAGTCTTCGAGGTCAAATACCCGGTTCTCCTTGATCACCGGTTCTGGAGGTAAAGTGGCACATCGTCTATGAACCGACTTCTTCAGAGCCATTTTAGGAATGAGCAGGATGGGTTACCCCCTTAGTTATTCCCCCAACATGATCCCCCAAGTTAATATGAACGCTAGATCGTGGCTTGATCGTTCATGTTAAAATCCTCAAAGAAAGAACACATAACTTGTATAATATGTGAAATAACTTGGGTCTTGACTTTCACCTTAGCTTGGTGAACCGGAAATTTCCTTCGACGCACTTGGTCTTGATCTCATGGAGATTTTGTCTTGATCTTTCTTCGCTCTTCACTTACCCGTTTTAAACCGATTCGGTATATCCAAGCAGTTCTTTTTGCGAGTCTATACCCAGGATTCGAGGAACCGAATCTTTCCTAGTTTATCCCGTAACTTTATCTACGCGTTCAATGCTGCAAATTCGCTATATTTTATCTCTGTATTTTATTGATCTGACCTAGGACCAATCTAGAAATGACATAATCTCGGGGGTCCTTTTCGCAATATTACTGCGGTAACTTCTAGGGTTTTCACCCCCGCCTATAAATAGTGGCCGAGGGGTAAATCCTAGTCATTCCTACTCAAGCTTCAAGCGCTACCGCCGCTGGAGCTTCACAACCGTTCCGAGGGAGAGAATGAAGGAGAAGACCATGGCCAGCAAAAGCATTAGAACCGGCAAAAAGAGGAAAGCTAGAGATCATGCCGGTTCCCTCTGCCAGGATCAAGAAGGAAATCATCGTGGCCCGGTGCAAGTCTGAGATCACTCACGCGTGGCTCCAGGTGATGCAAGATTCTGGTTTACTGTCAGATAACATCTCTTCGCGTGCGCCGAGAAACGAGACCCGTCCCACTCCTCGCTAGATTAGGTAATTGTCTTTGACGCCCATGTTATCCAGGGTTTCCCTCCTTCCGGGTCTCGTATTTTTCGTAGTGTCCTATCACATTATGGGTTACACCCTCAGGATATACCTCCAAATTTTGTCCTCAACGTTAGCAGCTTCGTTAAACTCTAGAAAGATTACGTTCAGATCGAACCTAGCCAGGACTTGTTTCTAGAGTATTTCTATTGCAATAAACACCCGAAAATCGCTGGGGGTGCCCTGATCTGTTGTGAGGGCATTTCTTTTCAAAGGCGCAAGGATATAGTTCATTCGGCTATCAATTTGGCTAGCCACCCCAAATTGTGGCAGAAATCTTTTTCTATTGCAAAGACACTTCCCCAACTGTCAAGCCTCCTTTGCCGGGTTACCGCGCTGAGTGTTTAGTTTACGATGATAAGATGAAATCTTACATTGAGTCGGCCGCCCCTTCCAAACTCATTCCACTCCTTAAACGTGTAAAGTCCCTGATTGTCCGTGGCTTGACCGATTTTAGATCTGACTTAGACGTGGGTGACTTGGCATACCAACCCCTCAATATTAGGAACCGACTTTTCCACTAATATACTGGTTGTTCCACTGATCTAATGAGATATTCCATCAACATTCCTTCCAAAACTGAACTGACAAAAATGTTCAAGAACTTGGTGGGTGTGAAGAGGGAGAGACTCCATGATGTTGGTATCGCATCTTTCTCCATGTTGAACCCGACACCTCTAGTAAGTTACTTCTTTATTTTCTGATGAACTGTTTTATTTGTGAACTAAAATATCATTGTATCTAACCCAGCATTTTTCCGGTTTATAGCTCTCCGTTCCGTTATTGATTACCACTAAGGAACCACCTAAGTCCCTAGAGGATAATGAGGACTAGGAGTAGGGCGACATAAAGGAAGAGGTTTCTGAACTTGATTCCCTTGGTCGCATGCATAACCGATTTGCTGACGCAAGTTCTTCGCAGGATGAGTAGGAAAAACTCGGCTTTGACCTAGACCAAGGAGGGTCATCCTAGGACGCACATGTTCAGAAAATGCCAGATCTCAACCCCACCACCCAAGTTACTGGTTCAAACTCAGACCTTGAGAAGGAAACACCAGCAACAAAGAAAAGGACCCAGTAGGCAGTTGCAAAGGTGCCTCAATCTAGACTCTAAAAATCACCTTTGAATCCATCCTCATCTCTAAATAACATGCAGGATGATGAGGAGTCTCGCAATAAGAGGAGGACCCGGAGCTCCAGCTGAAGTGATTTCGATGCAGGTTTGCCTTATTTACCTTCTCCACGCCGGGTTATGAGGCATCCGCATTCTCTTACAGCCTCTCGTCCTTTAGCGGGGAGGATCCGGCCTAAACTAGGCCACTCCGATCACACGGATTAGCTAAATTACGGATACTCTCACTCTAGTGTTGAGAGTGACTTATCCATCAAATCTAGGTAATCCGTATTTTATTTTGTCAATTTGATCATGAACATGTATTTCCCACTGTTTGCTATAAAAACTTGTATTTCTCCTTTTGCAGGGCTCAAGCTTTGACCAAGGCCATGCAAATTTCAGTTGCTGATCCAACCAACAACCTATAGAGGGAGACCATAGACGAAGGAGTGGACGAACCATCAGCGTCTGTGACGGTTTAGAAAGATACTAATGACTCTACGGCTGATGCGCAAATGAATGTGGCCCAGACTATTTTTTAGCTGGTTCGTCTTTCTTCTGATCAAGACCCGAAGTTTAGATTACTGGTTCTCTCTTTGTGGAACAAACCAGTACCTCCAAGGTTCTGTCGAAGATTCATGAGGATGTAAAGCCGACTTGTGGCTCCAAGACTTCAACTCCTGACATCGGCTCCCTTGAGGACCAAAATTTTGATTCTCTGATCCAGGAGTTTTCTCACAACCGGCTTCGTGAAGATGGCATTATAGCCATGCTAAAGAAGAATTATGAGGTAAACTTGCAACAAACTATGTGCATAGTCTGTAGCCCCCAATCTCTTAGTTTATATTTTAAAATAAACGTGTAGATTCCTTCTTCTGATGATGAACTGAAACTGTAGCCCTCAAGTGCAGATTTCTAAGTTTACTATAAACCGGAAGTTACTTATTGTACTTACTTAACCTGGATAAAAAACTTCAGCTTGTGTAGCCCCCAAGAGTTGAGTTCCATGCCTGAAGTCAATCGGAACTTGATTTATTTTTCTATGCTAGCTAATGAACTGAAATGGTGTAGCCCCCAAGTGTCCGGTTATCTTTGCATGCGGTAACCTGGGACTTTCACATATTTAAAACCGGTTTGAACCTGTAAATTTGTAAATTCCAGAAGTTAGTATATTGTTGTTTATCCTTGTAAGTTATGGAAGGCGTTTCTCAGAAGGAGATCGTGAACTTGAAGAATCTTTTGGCCTAGAAAGCCATTAAAAACTGAGGAAGCAAGGAAACTCCAGGCAGAAGTGGATGAAACTATTGTATTGGCAACTAAGAATCTATCCACCATGCAGTATGACATTGAAACCAGAGAGAAACTGCTCATTGCTAGGGAAGAGGATGTCGAGAAAAAACTGGATGAAGTTGAGACCAGTTTTGAGAACTTGAAGAAACTGCTGGGTGAAATTACTAGCAGTGTTGTTGGTAAGGTGGTTTTCCTTCAGTTCATACTTACATTAGCCTTTTGTTCCTTGCTTTCATAAACCGAATTTCTCACCTATTTCTTCTGTTATTTTGTAGGGAGAAAACACTCGAACAATCTGCAGCTTCCAAATCTGAAAATGAAAGCAATTTTCACCCTGATCCCGCAACTATATGTTGGTAGGGGTGAATGCATCAAGGCTGTGAGAAACTTGGACAATGTCGAGGTTACCAGCGTGCCCTAGTGGATCGATGAGGTCAAACTATCACCCTATCATTGAGGATCTGTCAAAGTTATGACCATAGCCAAACGTATCATCCGGAACTGAATCCATATCTACTTGTTGGTGGATCCCCTCAGTTCAGAGTTAATAGTACCAAGTACAAGAGGAAGGAATTCGCCAAAACTGAGAAAGAATGCCGGTTCCTAGCTGCACCATTGCAGAGAAACTAAAGCTGAAGGAACTCTTTGCATGTTTCTTCCCCTCGGGGGAGCATAAAATGGCTTTCATCCCCCAAATTATTGTTGTGATTCGTCAAGTACTGAAGAAAAGCCGACTCTATGGAAAATATATAGTTTCTTCTTTTGGGCCTCCCTAGACTGTGACTCTGGAAGTTTCTGCTCCCCCACGACCTATGTACAAGCCAGATGATATTTAATATGTTTTGTCTCAGATGGAGTGGAAGTATGTCTCTGAATCTGTTGTGGCAGGACCGACTGGGGGTTCAGGACTTGGTGATTCTGCCAAAGATGATGATACTGCCAAGACCCAGGAACTACAAGACCTGGCTACTAGAAATGCCGGTTTAGACACTTCAGGCCCTACACAGAAGAAGGGCAAGTCTATGGTGTAAACACAAAAACTTTCAGTTTGATAATAAATTCGTCCCTATAGCTCATAATAGACTAGATAGACTGTTTTATTTCTAGTCCTATTAATTTTGATAGTGCGGATGTGCACTTTGTGATACATTTGGCTTATTTAATAAACTGGAATTTTTGTGAGTTCTGCAAAAATATCAGATTTGCCTGTTTTATGAAAAAAAAAACGGATTTGCAAAAAAATTCCCTCTTGGTGTGTATACCCCTTTCTATTTATCTTTGTAAACTAGCACAGCCGGTTTATCACGTGACTTGTTTTAGTGTGTTTAACTCTGAAAAAGTTCAGTGCTAGAATAAATCTGTTTTTTAGGATGTGCACTTTGTGATAGATTTGGCTTATGTAATAAACTGGAAGTTTTGAGAGTTCTGCAAAAAAAATTCAGATTTGCCTGTTTTATGAAATTTTGCCGGATTTGCAAAAAAAATCCCTCTTGGTGTTTATAGCCCTTTGAATTTATCTTTGCAAATTAGCACAGTCGGTTTATCGCGTGACGTGTTCTAGTGTGTTTAACTCTGAAAAAGTTCAGTGCTAGAATAACTCTGTATTTTAGGATGATAAACTGGTTAACTCTTCAGGTCACACATCTAGGTAACAAAAATTGCGTGTAACCACTGACTGGCAGAAAAGTTTAACTGAGACATAAATTTTGGCGTATGTGTGGTTCGAGGGATATGAACTGAGCTCTAGCATCAACCACCAAGTAACCATATGAACAATGATAGAAATAAATACCCTTCAAAATTGTGATAAGTTGGTGAAATGAGAGTGACCTGAATTTCAAGGCCTGTCAGCTTTATTGCATTGATCATAATAGTAACATAGTGATTACAATGATCCTATGTGTAGTATGGTCATAACTGAGCTATATTCCATGGTCGTGGAGTTTCTTCGTTAGATGTTCATGATATGTCAGTATCACGCATATCAATGAGGTAATATGACCCATTGTGCAGGTTCTTACTAACCGCAAACGGTCCTTTCCATGGTGGGCTCAATTTATGCATCCCATCTTTTTTTTGAATCAAACAAAGAACTAAGTCTCCCTCCTAGAAATTACGAGTTCCGACTCTACGACTATGATAACGACGCAGGTCTTGCTGATATATGGATGGCCTAGACGCTACGAGTTCACGTGCTTCTTCCAAAGCATCCAGCGAGTTCTGGCGAGCTATCTCATTTTAAGTTTCCACATATGCAACAACTCTTGGTGAGTCGTGGAAAATATCACTTAGCAATACGGCCTCTTCACCATAAACTAGAAAAACACGGTGTATAACCTGTTGGTCTATTGGGGGCAGTATGTATGCTACCTAATATATCAAACAACTCTTCTACCCAGCAACCTGCAGTTCATTCAAGGAGAATCTAGAATTTGTGTTTAATACTTCTCAGTAATTCATGTTTACTCTGTTCTGCTTGTCCATTGGATTAAGGGTGTGCAACTGAAGCAAGGTCAAGCATGATATGATTCAGTTCACAAAATTTCTACATTGCTCCTTCAGACAAGTTTGTTCCATTATCTATGATTATACTATGTGGGTATCCTAACCTGAAAAATCATTTTTGTTAATAACTTGACTGTTGTAGCCGCGTCACACTTGCTAACATGTTCTACTTCAACCCACTTTGTGAACTTCTCAAATGCGACTAAAAGGACATATTATCGGAATCATACGTAGATCCTGAGCTAGCATATGTTCTTATCTTGCATACTTTTGGCAACCCTCACAAGTTCATACAATCTGTTCTGCATTTGACATTGTTGTAAGACGGAAAATTCATGTCTGAATGCCTTATCAACCAATGACCTAGAACTCGCGTGGTGTGCGCAATATCCTGAGTGGATCTCGTTTAAGATCTGACACCCTTGTTCCAAAGAGACACACCTTTGAAAAAATCCAGTTTTGCTTCTTTTGTACAATTCACCATTAATGATTGTGTATGCTTTTGACCGTCTTATAACCTATTGGGCGATGAAATCCTCTTGTGGGAGCTCACCTCTTGTGAGACAAGCCAGATACGGTTATGTCCATTATGGTGTTGCATGAAGAGCCGCTACCATTTTCGATTCAGGATCCATTTCGCAAGTGTGGAAGTATTTGACAGGTACTTTGACTGAAGGATTGTGAATCTCATCCAAGAAGACATTGGGTGGAACCTGTTTTTTCTGAGAATCCAGGCGAGATAGTGCATCAGCTGCTTCATTAAGTCGTGGATCAATATGTTCAACTTGATAACCCTAAAAATTTCCTACTAGCTGTGTAAGTTCTTGCCTATGAGCTTTCATGACTGGGTCTTAAGAATCCTAGGTTCCTGTAACTTGCTGACAAACTAGATCTGAACCTTCTAGGCATCAGATTCTGGTTATACTCATTTCCTTTGCAACTCTAAGCCCATAGAGTAAGCCTCATACACTCTTGCATTATTAGTGCAATTGAATGAGATCTGTAAAACATATCGAAATTTATCAACTCGTGGAGACGTCAAGACCACGCTGGCCCCTAACCTTCCAATTGCTGTGACCCATTGAAATGCATGGTCCAACACTTGGTGTAAGGTTTCTCAGGTGGAACTTGTAAATGTGTCCAGTCATTGATAAACTCGATTAGTACCTGAGACTTTATTGCATGTCTCGGTTAAAATTTGATGTGGTATGATGCCATCGAAATAGACCACTTAGCACCTCGACCGACCACCTCTCTGTTTTGTATAATGTCTGACAAAGGTGCAGAACTCACAACCGTTATGGGGTGTTCCTGAAAATAGTGTTCCAATTTAAGACTTGCCATGAACACGCCGAAAACCAGCTTCTGCCAATGTGGGTATGTTGAGGATGTGACCTCAACAATCCCCATGGTTAGGGACCCGGGGTTTTGTAAAGGAAGAAGGCGTTGGTGGACTACTAGAGTTGACAGGACTCGAAGGCAAGATTTACCCAGGTTCAGGGCTCTTCGAAGAACATAACGCCCCTATTCATGCATGTCTGATTGTTATTCCCGAGAGATAAACAGATTATACGGATTGGCGACGCATATTGTATCTAGAGTTTCTGTGTAGTTGTGGCATGTCTATCCTCATCTCTAGTTGTGATTGTTCTCCCTTTTCTCCCCTCCCTCCTGACTTTATATATGCATCCAAGCAGGGTTTACATGAGTCCTAGTAGACTACGAATTCGATTCCTTGTCTTGTGCTCCAAGGGATTGGCAGTTTGACTTTCCATACTCCGGGAAAGTAATAGTTCTTATCTGATGCACCTGGGTAAATCATTGGGTCCCAAGGACCCGACAGTTGGATGGCACCCGACAGGTGACTCTGGTGACTCTCGAAAGTTGACTCGAGTGACTTCCGACAGGTGACTGGAGTGACTCCCGACATGTGGCTCGTATGGCCCTCGGCAGGTGAATCTCGGCAGTTTACTCAAGTGACTTCCGACACGTGATTCGGGTGACACCCGACAGGTGACTCGGGTGGGACCCGACTGGTGACTCAAGTGACACCCGACAGGTGACTCGAGTGGTGACTCGGGTGGCTCCCGGCAGATGACTCAGGTGAGACCCGACTGATGACTTGGCTGACACCCGAATGATGACTCATGTGGCACCTCTGATAGAGTTACACTCCTTCCAAAGGACCTGCAGACCAGGCCGCACCCTTTAAGCCAATAGTGGGGGGTCTCTCGGATACCCGCACAACAGTAGCCCCCGAGTGCCTAATGGAGTCGAGGACTATATCAAGGGACTCAAACTCTGGGAATGAATTAACTCGGGTACATTTTCGTGCTCAATTTCGGAAGGATATGACTCAATAGGCTCGATCTTCTCGACTGATCAAGGTCAATTAATCCCACTTGGGATAAAACACCATTGTCCTACTAAGTCTTAGAGTCCTTAGACTCGAAAGCGGAAAAACCTGGGGTAACTCGACTCGCGCTGCTGAAGTCTTACCGAGTCAATTTTCTAGTTGTCCGATATTTTACCTAACGCGTCCCTCTGGATATTCATCACACCTGTTGGCATGGAAAGGTACTGGGTAGCGCAGCGGAGGTGCAAATCCCGGGCCATTGGGACTGATCCTTGGGTCTTACCTTCGTGCAATGAGCATGACATCTAGAGTTCTAACGCATCTGTGTGATCTGGGGAACATAGTTTTTTGGCACATCTCATTTGAGTCTTTCTTTTAAGTGACAGAGGAGAAGATCTCAACTCTCGTACTTTCTCGAAAACTTTGTACATCATGAAAGGGCTTAGTGGGGTTCGAATGATTTTTTCTGCTCACTCGAATTATTTTTCTGATCACTCAAATAATTTTTCTGTTGACTTGAATGACTTTTCTGATCACATGGATACCTTTTCTGATTACACGAATGATTTTTCTGACCGTGCGAATACCTTTTCTGATTACTCGAATGATTTTTCTGATCACTCGAATACCTTTTCTGATCACTTGAATGATTTTTCTGATCACTCGAATACCTTTTCTGATCACTCGAATGATTTTTCTGATCACCCGAAACATTTTCTGATCACTCGGATGATTTTTCAGATCACCCGAGTACCTTTTCTGATCACTCGAATGATTTTTCAGATCACCTGAATACCTTTTCTGATCACTCGAATACCTTTTCTGATCACTCGAATGATTTTTCTAATCACTCGGATACCTTTTCTGATCTCTCGAATGATTTTTCTGATCACTCAAATAACTTTTCTGATTACTCGAATGATTTTTTTGATCACTCGAATACATTTTATGATCACTCGAATTGCATTGACTCTGTTTTTCTTCATGTCAGGTGACGACCAGCGCTCCCAGTAGGAGTAGCCCCCGAGGCTATGTTTGAGTATTTTTAGTCGGGTATAGGCTCAATTTTCCTTGGTTTCTCGATGATAGTCATCCTATATTAGTCAGTTGTGACTTTTTGTAGTACAGCCCCCGAGTGTTTCGAGGGTTACTACGGCTAGGAGTTACCCTAAAGTCTGTAACTTTTTGCGGCACAACCCGGGAGTGTTTCGAGGGTGGATGCGGCTAGGATTTACCCCAGAGTTTTCAATCTGTAACTTTTTTGCAGAACAACCCCCGAATGTTTCGAGGGTGACTGCGGCTAGGATTTACCCCACAATTTTCAGTCTGTAACTTTTTTGCGGCATAGCTCCCGAGTATTTCGAGGGTGACTATGGCTAGGAGTTACCCCACAGTTTTTAGTCTATAACTTTTTGCGGCACAACCCCCGAGCATTTTTAGGGTGACTATGGCTAGGAGTTATCCTTCAGTTTTCAGTATTTAACTTTTTACGTCACAGTCCCCGTGTGTTTCTAGGGTGACTATGGCTAGGAGTTACCCCGGAGTTTTCCTGTCACTTAGCCAGCAAGGAGTCAATGTGGCAAAGCTGTACGGTACTTTAACCGGACGGAGTCAACATGACGGACGGAGTCGACGCGAAGGAGTCATACGACACAACGGGCAGAGTGAGGGAGTCGACACAGTTGAGTCATGCGATGCGGCGGACGGAGTCAACGCGGCGGACTCATCCGAAAGGACTCAAAGCGGCGGAGCGAATCAACGTGGCGGATTCATCCGAAAGGACTCAACACGGTGAATGGAGTGACGGAGTTGATGCAGTGGAGTGACGCGAAAGGACTCAACGCGGTAGAGGAGTCAACGCGGTGGAGCCATCAGAAAGGACTCAACGCGGCGGACGGAGTGATAGAGTCGATGTCGTGGATTCATGCGACGCGGAAGACGGAGTGATGGAGTCGACACGGCGGAGTCATGTGACGAGGCGGACAGGGTCAACGCGGCGGAGTCATGCGAAAGGACTCAACTCGGGGGACCGAGTCAACACGGCGGAGTCACGCAAAAGGACTCAACGCGTGAAAGGAGTGATGGAGTCGATGCAATGGAGTCGTGCGACGTAGCGGACATAGTCAACGTGGCGGAGTCATGAGAAAGGACTCAACACAGCAGAAAGAGTCGACACGGCGATGTCACGTTTGTCGTGCGTATGCGAAGGGCGATGTCAATGTCGAGCCCCCAGACGCTAGTACGGTGAGTCTACCGTGGCGTAGTAATGTTACAGTCGGTGTCGGAGATGTTCAGGTTGACCTTAGCCTTTGTGCTTGCTCTTAACTTTGACGAAATAGGTTTTGAGTCTGGATCTGCGATTGGAATTCACGTACTCGTAGAGATCCAAAAACGTGTCGCGGTGCGAGAGCTGTTGACGGAGATCCAACCGTTGGAATTGGCTAAAAAAATACGTGCTGGTGCGGGATTGTATTCCGCACGTATTCAATGATGGGATCTTTGGATTGATGTCCTAGTCTAGCTTGATAATTGGTTTTCCAAAGTCACGTAGAGATCTGTCAGATTCTGACAATGCTTCAGTGCTCTAATCATCCACGGAGATCTAACCGTCGGAATTCGCCGAATCTTCTTGGAGACGATAGAGAATTTGATTTTGCATATTTTCACCAAAGAAATCGTCAAGATGAGTCCGATTCGCTGTCGGTGATGTCTGCAATACATATGTTTCTTCTGTCCTGAAGTCTATGCGTGAAAAACGATGTCGATGAAGGTGATCTACACTCAAGTATAGAGCGTCGAGCGCCGTGCGCGATGCCGGTGTGCTTGGTGAAGTAGGTGGATCCGAGTCGAATCGAGCCCGCCCAGATCGGTGAGTCGTAGCTTGGTAAAGATGGAGCTGAACAAGCCACGATTCCAACGCCCAGATTCCCACAAACGGCGCCAATGTTGAGGATGTGACCTCAACAATCCCCATGGTTAGGGACCCGGAGTTTTGTAAAGGAAGGAGGCGTTGGTGGACTACTAGGGTTGATAGGACTCGAAGGGCAAGATTTACCAAGGTTCAGGACTCTTCGAAGAAGATAACACCCTACTCATGCTTGTCTGATTGTTATTCTGGCGAGATAAACATATTACACGAGTTGGCGGCGTAGATTGTATCTAGCGCATGCCGAATCTAGAGTTTTTTTCTAGTTGTGGTCTGACAATCCTGATCCCTAGTTGTGATTGTGCCCCCTTTTCTCCCCTTCCTCCTTGCTTTATATATGCAGCCAAGCAGGGTTTACATGAGTCCTAGTAGACTACGAATTGGAGGCCTTGTCTGGTGCTCCAAGGGATTGGCGGTTTGACTTTCCGTACTCCGGCAAGGTAATAGTTCTTATCCGATGCATCTGGTAAATCGTTGGGTCCCAGGGACCCGACAGTTGACTCGGATGGAACCCGATGGGTGACTCGGGTGACTCTTGACGGTTGACTCGAGTGAGTTCCGACAGGTGACTCGAGTGACTCCCCATGGGTGACTCGGATGGCACCTGACAGGTGACTCTCGACAGTTTACTCGAGTGACTTCCGACATGTGACTCGAGTGACTCCCGACAGGTGACTCGGGTGGGACCCGACAGGTGACTCGAGTGGTGAGTCAAGTGGCACCCGACAAATGACTCCGGTGAGACCCGACTAATGACTCAGCTAGCACCCAAAATATGACTAGGTGACACCTGTGATGGAGTTAGACACCTTCCGAAGGACCTGCAGACAGGCCGCACCCGGTAGGCCAATCGTGGGGGTCTCTCTGGTACCCCCCCCCCCCCACAACAGGGTATCTCTGCTTTAGTTTTGTCGAGACCTCACTCGCATAATAAACTGGTCTCTGAACCAAGCCATTTGTCCTTCTTGGCTTCTTTCAACAACTACAACCGCACTGATAGCTCGGTTGTTTGCAGTGATGTATAGTAACATAGGCTCTTTCTTCTGAGGTGCGGCTAGTACAGGTGCATTAGAGATTTTTTTAGGGCTTCCAGAGCATCATCGGCTTCCTGGCTTTCTTCTCATCTATGGTCCTACAGGGCCTGACGTTCCAGTTGGGGACTGGAAAAGGTTCTTAAGGTTCATTGGTACAAGTTCCACCCCAAAACCGGCGTTCAGTCGGGCGAAGGAGGGACCGTGGTGTCGAATCTGCATCTCAACAAGTCCCTTGGGTGAACCCATGGGGTTTCGAATAGGAGAACCTGTAGGCGCTGGTGACGATCATCGGCTAGACAAGGGGCACGATTTAACCAGGTTCGGGGCCCTCGTAGAGGTAAAACCCTTAATCCTGCCTTTGTCGATCTGTATTCACGAGTAGATCGGTTACAATGGGGGGTCCCTCAAGTCGAGAGTATGATCTCGAGCTCAAGGCTTGGTGGTGCGGTATTGCTTGTCCTCTCCTGGCGATTCTCCTGGCCTTATATAGATGGCCAGGTCTCAAATCTCACCCGGGGAGGACTCGAACCCTAACCCTAAGTCGGTTACAAGTTTCCTATCTTAACCCGCAAGGCTTTGCGGGTGGGCTTCCACTGGGCCTTCTAGAATAGTCCAAGGCATCTCCTCTTGGGCTTCCGTCCTGGGCCTAAGACCGGGTACCTTTACTCGACAGGTCCAAGGTCCATCCCTTCGTCAGTAGCCCCCGAGCGTTTGCTCGATTGGGATTTCTCAGTCGGGTAGGCGCTCAGAGTTTTCGTCTTGCTTTCCTTCGGATGATCGTTTTAGTCATTTTTCGGTTGGAGGGCGTATACCCTTTGTGATGAGTTTTTTACGCCCGAGTATCGAGCGGTGAAGGTGCATGTGTTTTTAGCTATTTTCGCAGAAGGATATGGCTCAGCACCATGGCTCTCCCGAAAGATCAGGGCCAATTAATTGCATCTAGGGCAAAAACAGTTCTAGCCTACACAGATTCGAGACCTCCGACTCGAACCCGATGAGGTGATCATTGCGACTGGGCCGTAGAGGTCTTACCGAGTCGAACTTAACCTATAGGGGTACCCGGCACGTCCGCTAGGATTTTTCTTCGTGTTTTTGACACGGAATATTACCGGAGGACGCAGCTTGAGTGCGATTCCAGGCCCTCAAGAGAGATCTTTTGGGTCTTACCTTCATATCCAAAAGAATATGGAATCCAGATGTGCCTAATCGGCTGAACAATCCAGGTCTGTGATGTGTACACATCGTATGATGGAGTGGCAGGATCTGCGCGCCCGCGAATTTTGGGTATGTGATCTCTCGAGTAAGGAAATCAAGCTGTTTTGTCCATACGAAAGAGTTTTCGTGTCTGAAATTGTTTGTGCCCATACGAAAGAAAATTTCGTGTCTAGGGTTCTATTTTATGCGAAAGTTCTTCCGTGTTTTTAATCTTACCCATACGAAGTTTTGTTCGTGTTTGTGGTTTTATCCGAAAGTATTCAGACTTGGTGACGTTTGTCATGACGTCATAGCGCACTCAGTTTGCTCTGAATCCTCCCGATGGGATGTGACGAAGTGAAAACAGGATTTGCTGGCCCACCTTGTCAGTTTTTTGACCGGAAACGAGACGTCGTTTCCGGTTTTCCCACGAGCTGCGCAGTAAATGCCCACGATCTTCTGTTAAGATCGTGGCACGAAACAGCGTTCACCGCCGTTTCGTTTCGGCTTCACACGTGGCCGCCGTGATGAGCGCCACGTCGCTCGATGCGCGGCCATGATTAGATGATACCGTTTATAAATACGGCCCTTAGGTGAAAAAGTGAAAACTTCCCGTCATTCGCTTCCCAGCTTTCACCTTTCTAGCCTTCGTCTTCCTCGCGCTCCTTCTCTTTCCTCAAGCTTGCACCAGCGCTCATGGCGGGAGGCAAGAAACGCAGCACCACGGTTTCCTCCTCTCGGGCGCCTGAAGATGCTCGTGCTGCGCCCGCTCCGCGCTCTGGCGACTGACGCTCCGCTAACACCACGCAGAAGAGCATCAAGGAGATGCAAAGGGAGGGACTGTTGCCTCCCGAAGCCGAGAAGCGGGTTCGCCTCGGCAAGAAAGAAGAGGTACCCAATCCCCACGCGAACGAACGCGTGATCTTCGCGGATCACGTTTCGCGTGGGCTCTCTCTTCCCCTCCATCCTTTCTTCGTGGCATTGTTGTATGTCTACGGCATACAGCTCTACGACTTGCCTCCGAACGCGGTGAAGCACATCTCGTGCTTCATCATGCTTTGCGAGTGCTTTCTTGGCATTCGCCCGCACTGGGGCCTTTGGAAGGCCTTGTTCAAGTTGCAGGCCTTCCGCGAGAGATCGTGGGTGGAGACTGAGCTTGGGGAGACACTACGTACCGGCGGCTTCGGAATCCAGGCGAAGTCGGACACCCTCTACTTCGACATGCAACTCCTCGACTCCGCGCAAGGGTGGAGGAAGAAGTGGTTCTATGTCGTCAACGAGAGCGCGGGTGGAGTTAACGAATTCCACCCTGTTCGCTGTCTTGAAGCGGCGAAAATCTTGGGCGCACAGGCTCTCAGTCGAAGAAAGACGCATCGTCGCCCCGCTACTCACCAAGGTTGCAGCACTCCGCGACCAAACCGCAGGGGTTGTGCTGAACGGCCTGCATCTGGCGAGCGCGTTCCTCAAGCGCAGAATCCAGCCCCTTCAGGATAGGCCCTCCACCATGTGGGAGTATTAGGGTGTCCAAGACCCCAGCCGCGTGAGCCGAGAAGAACTCTCGAATGCCGAATTCGAGAAGAAGATCGCGGCCATCACCAAGTTGAAAGTGGGCGAGGACTTCCCCGACTGCTTTGTCGCCCCATTCGAAGCTTCGAAACCTCCTCCACCCGAAGTAAGTTTAAATATTCTTTTGTCTTAGTCCTTTCTTTTGTTCGAAAGTTTGTCGACTGAATTTCTTCTTCCTTTTCTTCTTTTGTTTTCTTCTTGTAGAGTTTAGCGGTGGTCACCTGCTACCCGCCAGTCTCAGGCGAGGAAGCCTCGAACCTGTTGGCGAGCAACCTGGACGTTCCTGTTGACACCAGCGTTGCCGCCGTCGACTCGAGTTCCGAGAACGATTCTTCGGATGACGTGGACGAATCGGGTAGCGATCTCCGCCACCGCAAACGCCGCCGAGCGGGAGACGATGAAGCCACCTCCAAGGATAACTCCTTGGGTGGGGGATCTGATAAAGAGACCCTCATTGTGACCCCACTAAGTGTGCGCGCTCCTCCCGCTCCCCAGCCGAAGATCCAGACTGCCTGGAACGCGGATATGTTGGACGATGATGACGATGACGAGTAAGTTTTTCCTTCTTCGCTCTAGTCGAGCGTTTCCTTCTTGTTTATTCTGACGTTATTGTTTTCCTTCACGATAGGGTCCAGTCTATCAGCCCCGGCCGATTTGCGTCTTCCCTTCCTCTCAAGAAGAGGAAATATGCTGCTGCTGCAGGTGAAACCCCGACTGCTGGGACCGTCCAGAATTCGCCAAGCCCATCCCCTACAGCTGCGGCTACGGATTATAGGCTCCATAGCTTTGCAGTTGGGGCCTCGACTTCGAAAGAAGTGTCGGGTAGCTCAGCTGATCCTCTCTGCATTGCTCAAGGCCAGGTAAACTTCGTCATTTTTCTTCGCATCTTGTACCTCGTTCGTTTAGGATTTTTATCGGGTGCACGGCAGTGCTCCCGATGGGAGTAGACCCCGAGGCTGTAGTTAATCGCTTGCGATTGGCTACAGGCTCAAGAACCTAAGCTCTTTTCCTGTCTTCATTTTATCGGGTGCACGGCAGTGATCCCGATGGGAGTAGCCCCCGAGGCTATATTCGACTGTTTACAGTCGTGTATAGGCTCAATCTTCTCCTCTCTGACATTTTCATCTTCATGTTTTTGCAGTCTCTTCTTGACTCCCTTGCAGCCATTGGCCGCCACGTTATTTTGGCTGAGGCAGATTGCGTGACCCTTCGGGCAGATCGCGACCGACTCATCTCGGAAGGCCAGCTTCTCCAAGGTAAGTTGATCTACTCCTTCTATTTAATCTTTCCGGTCATGAGAATTCCTTTGTGTTTTAAAATTATTGCTGTGTAGCCCAAGCCGAAGTGCTGAAGGCCGAGAAGATGGATGTTGTCACTCGGGTAAACACCCTGGAGGCTCAGTTCGAAGCTGCTCGAAAGGAACGTGAATCCTCTCGCAAGCAGTCGACTGACTTTGAGGGAAAACTCGCTGATGCCCAGGACGCCCTGAAGAAATTGGAGGAGGGTGGCACCAAGCAGGACAACGAGCTCATTGACTTCCTTCGCCCTCTGGCCCAGAATTTCGCAGGTAAGTTGTACTTGTCCTTTGTCGTTTCTCGACTGGCTAGTATGTTGTTTGGAATTAATGTTCTCTTTGCAGATCTTCTTGGCGTTGCGCTGGAGCTTCCCGGGGTTCAACGGGTGGACGCCTTGACGGATTCTTGCGCTCAGCTTCGAAGGCATGCAAGTGGGATTTATTCCCTCATTGGCAATGCCACTCAAGTGTTGACGCAACTCCATGGGCGTCTTCTGGTCGACGCTGCGGTTTCGCCCACGTTGGATGGTCTTCTGAAGGTCTTCCTGGAGGGCGATCTCCTTCAGTCCTACTCGGTCGCTCAGTCAGAGTCCGGGGCGAAGACTGCTATCCAGTTTGCACTGGCGCATGGAGTCGCAGGCTTGGACGAGGCGTACTCGAACCTCCCCGTCGATGCTACCATGGGCAGAAAGGTAGCGCTTCGTCCTTTCGGCGATTCGGCTGGAGTCCTTGCTCGGTAGTTATCTGACTTGATTGCCCGTGCTAGTCGCAGGGGACAATCTGCCGCGAGTGGCAGTACTTCTGTAGTTCCTTAGGATTGACTTTATGTAGTTTGTTCTTCCGATGTAATGAACCTTGGGATGTATTCCCGTATTCTGTCTTTAAACGAAATGTTCTTTTGATATCTGAGATGTTTCTTGCGATTGATTGTCATGAATTACTCCCGATGGGAGTAGCCCCCGAGCACCTGTCGAATAGGTGGTTTATTTCTCGAATGGAGTGTCTTGAATTGTTCCTTAACTTTTCTTATCTTCTTCCAGGTAACAGGTGCTGTCGCAGAGTCCTCGAGTGGATCTGCTGCACAAGCAGATCCTCTTGTTGTTGTTGTTGGTACTTTCGCCGGCCTCCGTGACCGTGTCGTGGATAGTGAGCGCAAGCTAAAATCTTTGCGTGGAGTGGCTGATGTAGCCAAGTCCAAACAGAGACTTGCGGTTGAACGTGAGCAGTTTGTGATGGATCAATTGGCGGCTGTTGCCAAGGATTTTCTCTGTAAGTACCTCAGCCCCCTATCACTCTGTGTCTTCTTTCTTTCTTTGATTCTCTGTGGCTTTCTTTGCAGTTGTTCATCCTGACGAACGGTGTGAAAAGCATTGGGTGGAAAACCATATTCTTCATGAAGCCAGCAGTTCTAAGCCACATGCAAACAACTTCTGGTCGGACCGTAGTCGAGGCTTTGTTCTGGCTACGCTGAAGTATCGAGTAGTCCAGGCGAAGATACTCGTGAATTCTTGCCATGAGGCCTTGATTGCTGTGAATTCTGCTTTCTATCCGTTGGAGAGGGGTCTAGAAGACTTGAGCCATCTCCTCAGAACTTTCGGTCGGGAAGGTGAAATTCGCGATTGTGTCCACAATCAGATGATTTGCGGGTCCGTAGTAACGCTTTCCTTCGTCCGATTGTGGTATCCTGAGGTGAATGTCAACTCTGTAGCTATGCTCCCTGATGGTCTAGTCGATATGGCCCCTCATTATAGAGTTGTTCGGCCTGCAGCAGAGGAGATTATTCCATTGACCTCGGAAGTGGTGGATCGGGTATTAGCCGAGGAAAATGCTCGTCGCCATATGTAATCGTAGGATGTATGTATCATGTTACTTTGTATAGTTGTCCAAAAACTTTGTAAGGTGTCTACCTTGTTGTAACTTTGTATTTGAAATTTTTCATGTTATGCTATGTTAGGTGCAGCCCCCGTGTATTTGGGGTGTATACCTGTTATTTAGCGTGTAAAGATAAAGAACTCGAGTAGCTATGGTTGAAAAACCATGTATTTTGTTGAAATGACTGAGAAGCCATGTGTTTCTTTCGATCTAGAGAATGGCTAATGCAGCCTTATTTTTGCGGGTAAAGATAAATCTAAGGATAGAATTTGCGGAGGTGCGCAACATTCCATGGGTTGGAGTAGATGCCACCGGTCGTCGGGTTCTTCAGTCGATAGGCGTCACCTGGGATAACTTTGTGTATTATGAAGGGTCCCTCCCATGGTGGTTCGAGCTTGTGCCCTTCCTTCTGCTTGAGCCCTAGCACTAAATCTCCCACTGCGAAGCCTCTGTGACGTATACGGCGGTTGTGATAGTTTCGCAACGACTGTTGGTATACTGCGGATCTTGCGAGTGCAATATCGCGTATTTCGTCGAGTGCGTCCATATCTTTCGCGAGTGCCCTGTTAGAGGTTTCTTCGCTGTAAGCAACGACCCGTGGGGCGCTGAATTTGACATCCTCGGGAAGGACTGCTTTAGCCCCATATACCATGAAAAATGGTGTGTATTTTGTGGATCGGTTTGGGGTTGTGCGGAGGCTCCATAGCACGGAGGGTAACTCTTTTGCCCAGTGTCCTGCTGCTGGGTGTAGACGATCGAGTATCCGTTTCTTTATTCCAGCTGAGACCAATCTGTTGGATCGCTCGACTAGACCGTTTGTTTGCGGGTGAGCCACTGAAGCGAAGCTGAGGGTGATTCCCGTTTCCTCGCAGAACTGCTGTGTTTCCTTGGCCGTGAAATTGCTTCCATTGTCGGTGATGATGTTGTGAGGTATCCCGAATCTGCGCACGATGGAGTCGAGGAATTTCATGGCGCATTGGGCGCCGGCCGAGGTAACTAGCATCGCTTCGATCCACTTTGTGAATTTGTCGACTGCGACGAGCAAGTGTGTATATCCTCCAGGTGTAGACTTGCGTAGTGGTCCTACCATGTCTAGCCCCCACTGTGCGAAGGGCCAGGCAATTGGTATCATGTGTAGCTCTGTGGCGGGTGCATGCGGTTTGGGCGCGAATCTTTGACAGGCATTGCACCTGTCGACTAGGTCTTTTGCGTCTCTGGATGCTGTAAGCTAGTAGAATCCTGCTCGAAAAGCCTTGCCCACAATTTCCTTCCAGATGGCGTGGTGTCCACAATCCCCTTGATGTATGTCTCGCAGCAACTCTTTGCCATCTTCGGGTGCTATGCATCTTTGCAGTATATGCCTGAGATGCTCTGTTTGTATAGCTTGTCGTTGAGTACCCGAAAAGATTTGTTGCGTCGGACTATTTGTCGAGCCTCGCGAACGTCTACTGGGAGCTCTTTGGCGGACAAGTAGTCGAGGTATTTCTGCGTCCAGACTGGCTCGACCAGAAAAAATTGTCTTGAAATACCATGAGTAAGCTCGATGATAGCAACTTGCGGGCTGACCTCTGTCTCCAATGCTGCGGGTGCTCCTGTAGTTTTCTTGACCTTGACTGAACGCTTGCTCATCCGCTCGAAATATATTCCTGGCGTTATGGGCGTGTTTGTGGACCCCATGTTTGCCAGCCTATCTGCCTCTTCATTGCTGGATCTCGCGATGTGCTGCAGCTCACATCCTTTGAAACTTCCTTCGAGTAGATTGTACATGTCCCGATAGGCAACCATGTTTTCTGCGATAGCGTCGCACTCCTTCATTGTCTGTTGCACGATGAGATTGGAATCGCCATAGATCATCAGTCGGGTGGCTCCACATGCGATTGCCATCTTCATCCCATGTAACAGTGCCTCGTATTCTGCGTCGTTGTTGGATGCTAGATCGTCGGGTGGGAAGTCCAATCGCAGGACGTATTGCAATTTATCTCCTCTGGGTGATATAAGGACGATGCCAGCTCCATCTCCTTCGTTCCTTTTGGACCCGTCGAATACATGATCAGTTACTCGTGTACTCTGGCAGTCCGGGTGTTTGTAGTTATGTCCACTCGCTCAGGAATTCCACGAGTACATGTGATTTCACGGAATTGCGCCCCGCGTAGATGATGTCCCAGGCGCCTAATCAATGCTCCACTTTGCTATTCTTCCGGATGCCATTGGATTGTTCATGATGGTACCGAGTGATGCGTCGTTTAGCACCGTTACGGTGTGCTCCTGGAAGTAGTGTTTGAGCTTTCGAGCGGTGAGGACAACCCCGTATGCAAGCTTCTGGTATTGAGGGTATCGTTGTTCTCACGGCGAAAGCACCTCACTGATGCAGTAGATTGGCCTTTGAACTCCATACGCCTTGCCTTCCTCCGGTCTTTCGACCACGATGGCCGTGCTGATGACCTGGCTTGTTGCGGCTAGGTATAGGTACAATGGCTCCCTTTCTTGTGGTGTAGCCAGGATACGCCTGCTCTATAGCGTTCGCTTTAGATCTGTGAATGCCTGTTTAGCTTCGGGTGTCCACTCGAATTTATCTGTCTTCTTCAACAGCTTGTAGAAGGGTAACGCCTGCTCGCCCAATCGCGCAATGAATCTGCTCAAGGCGGCTAGTCGTCCTGCGAGCTGCTGTACCCCACGTAGATTGGTTGGCTCCTTCATTGTTAAGATTGCTTGTATCTTCTCTGGGTTGGCTTCAAGTTCTCTGGCGGACACCAGGTACCCGAGAAGTTGTCCTGCAGGGACGCCGAAGACGCATTTTGTCGGGTTGAGTTTGATCCTGTATGCGTTCAGCGCATCGAACGTTTCTTTGATATCCTCGAGGAGTGTGTCCTCCACTCGAGTCTTGATGACGATGTCGTCAACGTACACTTGTACGTTCTTGCCAATGAGCTTGGCAAGACATTTTTGCATGCAGCGCTGATATGTTGCGCCTGCGTTCTTCAGCCCAAAGGGCATTGTCGTGTAGCAGTAAACACCGTGGGGTGTGATAAATGTCGTCTTCTCCTCGTCCTCCTTTTTCATCCTGATCTGATTATAACCGGAATAGGCGTCCAAGAAGGAGAGGCGTTGGCATCCTGCGGTAGAGTCCACGATCTGGTCGATCCGTGGTAGGGGAAAATTATCCTTGGGGCAGTGCTTATTCAACGACGTGTAGTCGATGCACAAGCGAAGGATGTCAGTATTCTTCTTCGGGACTAGCACCGGATTTGCTAACCAGGTGGAAATCTTTATTTCGCGGATGAATTTTGCCGCGAGTAGTCTGTTTACTTCTTCTCCAAACGCTTTCTGCTTGGGCTCTGAGAACCGTCGAGTGGTCTGCTTGATGGGTTTTGCGTCTTTGTAGACTTCGAGTGAGTGCTCGGCGAACTCCCTGGGTATTCCTGGCATATCTGAGGGTTGCCAGGCGAAAATTTCCCAGTACTCACGGAGGAGTTCGACGAGCGCGCTTTCCTATGCTGGCGAGAGGGTAGTGGAAACCATCGCCGTTTTCGCGGAATCTGTCGGGTGCACTTCATGTTTGCGAGTGTCGTTGTTGGCACTGAATTCCAGCTCCGGTGCGTTCTTCTTTGTGAGGGGCATCACGGAGTGATCCGTGGTTTTTGCTATCTCCTCCAGTTCTTCGTGCATCCCGAAAGATTTGGCGATCTCGTTGAACTCGATGTCGCACTTGTTGGATTTTTGGAAATCTCCGTTGATGGTGATTGCGCCGTATTCCCCAGGTAGCTTGAGTTTCAGATATGCATAATGTGGTACTGCCATGAATCTTGCGAAGGTTGTTCGACCAAGAATGGCGTGGTACTGTGAGAGCCAGTCAACTACTTCAAAGTCGAGGAATTCTCTCCTGTAATTGCGTCGATTGCCCAACACCACCTCCAGGTTGATTGTTCCGAGTGGGCGGGTCGCCTTTCCTGTAACTATCCCGTGGAAGGATGTTTCTGATTCTGCGAGTCCCTCCAGGTAACTGTTCATCCGACGGAGTGTGTCCGCGTAGATGATGTTGATGCCGCTGCCCCCGTCCATGAATACGCGAGCCAGTTCGTAATTACCAATTTGTGCTTGGATTACTAGGGCAGCGTGTCCTGGTCGATAGACTCGTGGGGGGTGATCTTCCTTGGAGAAGGTGATCGGTTGGTCCGCCATCTTCAGGTATTCGGGTTTTGTAGGTGGGGCTTGCACAGCCATGCATATTTGCCGCGTGTTCGTTTTCTGGACCCTGCGTGATGGACAGACCTTTTGTATCATTCCTAGGAGTCCTGCTGGGTCCGGGTATGCAATGCCTCCTTGGTTTGCGACGGGCGGCGCAGGTAGTGCAGCTAGTACCACATTCTGGTTTCCTGGTGAAGGTAGGGGTTGTGGCGATTGGAATTCTTGGTGTCCTCCTCCTGGAAGTTGCGGGTAGCCTTAAATAACTGCCGATATGTTCTTCTTCGAGAAGGCCTCGTGGATGTCTAGGAACTTTCGGCAATCCTTGAGAAGGTGTGTTGCCTTAGTTTTGCCTATGCGCTTATCTGTAAATAGATGTAGCGTGCAGTATCCATCAAGGTCCTCCTACGGAGTTTTGTCTTCCGCCTTTGGCTTCCATTCGCGATTTCCACGGCGTCCGCTATCACGATTCCGTGTGAATTCTGCTGCTACCAGTTCTTCTCGGTCGTCATGATCGTAGTACTTCCTTCTTTTCTTTCGACCGTGGCGGTCGTCCTCGGGTGCGGGCGAAGATGTCCTCTCGTTGCGCACTGAGTCCTCTCCATTAGCCCATCTATCGGCTATGATCATCAGCTCTCCAATAGTCTTGGGTGTTTCTCGCCCCAGTTCTTCTCTGAAAGCAGTTCGTCCAGCGCCCTTTGCGAAGGCTTCAACTGCTACTTCCTCTAATATGTTCCCCGCGGTGTTCCTGAGCGTAGTCCATCGCTGGATGTATTCGCGAGTGGACTCGCCACTCTTTTGCTTGCAGGCTCGCAGTTCCTCGATGGTCGCCGGTCTTTTGTATGTGGCCTGGAAATTTTTGCAAAAATCGAAGTGTAGATCGTCCCATGACCCGTAGCAGGACTTCGTTCTCGCTTCCAGCCAACTGTGTGCCGCTCCTACCAAGTGTAGATTGCGGTACTGCATAGCCGTGTTCTTGTTCCCACGTTGGCATTTTACTGCCGTGAGGTAATCCGACAACCATGACGAAGGTTCGAGTGAACCATCGTATTTTGTTACTTCTATGCTGAGCTTGAATCTTTTGGGTAGAGGCGCCTCGCGGATGCTGCGAGCGAAGCACAGCACGCCGCATGTTTCGTCATCAGAAGATCCGGATGAGGAGCGTGTGCGGTTCCTTGCAGGTCTCTCCTTGTCTACTTTATTTTGCACGATGTCTGATCGTGCATTATAACCTGGCTGATCACGATCGGCTTCCTTCCTTGGTTCCATGCTGCGATTTCGCGAGCGACTGCTATGATGTCGCGAGCCGCGGTCTTTATTTCTCGGGCTGCCTTCCCTGTTGCTTCGGCTATCATCGCGTCGCCGGGCTTCTTTTCCTCTACCACGGCGAGGCGATTTTTCCCTCCTAGGCGAGGCACTCCTGCGCCTGCGGGGTGCTTACTTCTCCTTCTGAGCAGCAGCTTTCCTGCGATCATAGGAGGAAAGCCTTGAGGCCGCCATGCGTAATCCCTTCTGAATTTGCTTATATTGCTCCGCTCGAGGGTCGTTTTCTCCCGGTTGATTTATCTGCATGTAGGTTGCTGCAGCTAGGACTGCGCCAGCGGGAGTTTGCGGATAGAAGTTTCCTTCCTCGTCGACCCGCATGAGGGAAGGTCCGAGTGACCTGCTGATCCCATTCAGGGACTCGTCGTCCATGGTCGCGGTTCTTGAGGCGTGTCCCTTCTTCGCGGGGCGAGTCCCGGCAGAAGGTGTTAGGGACAGCTCAGCCCGGCGTTGACTTGACTCGTCTGCCAATCTTTTCCGCCTGGCTAGATGTGCCCGAGCTTCTTTGATCGCAGTGGCCGCTCTCACTAGATGATAGTGGTAGGTGATCATGTCTTCGTGTGGGGCTCCGGCCGCAGGTGGTTTGCTCGTGCGGATAGCCTCCTTTGCTCGAACCCAGGCGTCTCGCGAGACGTTGATCTCAGCGCGTTCCCTTGCGCTGTGTTCAGTTTCTGCGGGTGGTTGTTCCGATCCTGCCATGAAGACCTGAGCCAGATGTGGCTTGTGAGTCCTAGGCGTAACCTGAAAGGCCTTCCTGACCCGAGAGGGCTCTTCTGTAGAGAGGGTATGGAAATTGCTGGTGTTGAGGCGGATGGACTCACCACTTTTCGCCAAGTAGGGTCGTGAATCGATAGCTCCTGGGCTGGAAATTGACTCAGATCTCGATTCCTCAGGGAAGTGAAGGATCCCATCTTTGTTGGTGTAGAACTTGAAGCTCCCGAACGTCAAGGTGACGCTCTTCTCCAGATCGCTGAATACCGGGCGTGATTCCGGCGAGTGAGGGGTGACTACGACAGATCCGATCTGGATCGGGTTGGTCGGAATCGAAGTCGAAGGTTTCCAACGTGAGTTGGTCGTCGATGAAGCCGAAGATGCCGGAGATCCAGCGCCTGCCGTTCCCACAGACGGCGCCAATTGTCGAATCTGCATCTCAACAAGTCCCTCGGGTGAACCCATAGGGTTTCGAACAGGAGAACCTGTAGGCTCTGGTGACGATCGTCGGCTAGACAGGGGGCACGATTTACCCAGGTTCGGGGCCCTCGTAGAGGTAAAACCCTTAATCCTGCCTCTGTCGATCTGTATTCACGAGTAGATCGGTTACAATGGGGGGTCGCTCAAGTCGAGAGTATGATCTCGAGCTCAAGGCTTGGTGGTGCGGTATTGCTTGTCCTCTCCTGACGATTCTCCTGGCCTTATATAGGTGGCCAGGTCTCAAATCTCACCCGGGGAGGACTCGAAGCCTAACCCTAAGTCGGTTACAAGTTTCCTATCTTAACCCGCAAGGCTTTGCGGGTGGGCTTCCACTAGGCCTTCTAGAATAGTCCAAGGCATCTCCTCTTGGGCTTCCGTCCTGGTCCTAGGACCGGGTACCTTTACTCGACAGGTCCAAGGTCCATCCCTTCGTCACGTGGCTTCCGATGTCTCGAGAACTATTGCTTTGAACTAGAACTTAACTTTTTACGTCCTAGAAACTCTCTTTATATAGCAGATAAGTTGTTGGGGTTACAGGAAAATCGGGGTCATGCCTGTCCTCGGAATCCTATCTAGACCCGGCAATTCGAGCCTTTGTCGGTTCATCCTAGATTCCTGGTTAGCTCTGGCCGGTTCTAGAACACTCCGCTAGAGCTGCAGCCCCGCTGGGTCCTGGCCTTGACGTGAACCTTTCTCTCGGCCAAAGTCCGTGCCTCCGAATCCATTTATTAAAATAAATGGCCACATAGCATGTGAATTTATCACCGTCTAAACCTTGAATTATGTGGCCAAGCCCACCCCTCATGTCTCGATAATCATACTCTATGGTCTAATGGTGCCAGATAGGAGGGAAAACAGTGAACATCTTTCATTGCCTCACTTCACGTGTACCTTAGAGTTTTCTTTCTAGTAAGATCTTAGCTATACATGCATAATATTCTCTAGAAGCATCTAATACGATATTGTGTGAACATAATACTCTTTGAGCCATTATAGGTACTTACGGATACAAGTATATATGTGAATGTATATAATCACACAATAGATACATAAGAGTGTTACAATGTACCTATGGATGAGAGGAATTTGCTCAAAAATATATTATAGACTTATATTTAAACACTAATATAATTCATGAAAATAATTCTAGTTTATCACTAATCAACTTGTAAAAATATATATTATAAATTTTCAAAACCAATGATATCTTAATAAATACTCCCTATGTTCCACAATATAAGCCTATTTTTAGCAAACTAATTTATCTTGCTATAAAAAAGTTTATCTTGCTAAAAAGACTTACATTGTGAAACATACGGAGTTGCTAATTTGTCTTGTATTAATGAACATAAAAATGTGATAATAATAATAAATGTCAATTAATTTAGTACATAATTGATATATATTATTATTATGAAATCTTATTTATAATAGGCAGAATTGATTCGTATTTTAAAATGATAATATACTAACTTTGCTCACTTCACGAAAACCTTATAAATTATAATAACATAAAGAACTATATCCCCTATGTTACCAAATATATAGTCCATATTTCCTTTTCTTCTCCAAGTTTAAAGGGCGCATTAGAACATTCTACACTAAAGCATGCAATTAAAATCTTGATGTATTTTTTATTTTCTATTTTTTGTCCCTTTTCCATTTAGTTAGAATTTTATTTTCGCCTTATTTTTATATTTCTGTGATTTGTTGTATTTTTTATGTTTAGTTTTTTTGTCTTCTACTTGGAATTATATTTTTTTTTAAATTCTCTCAAAATAACCATATGATCATATTTATTATATATGAGAACACCACTTTTCAAGACTCATGTACATTAATATTCATTTACTACGCATAATAAGTACTCTTAATACTTTAACTCTTCTTTTGAGATGCCAGGACCTTTTTTAGTCATGAGTGTTTTTCTTTGAAACGCTGAATATTTTCGGTTAGGATGAATGAAGTTTTATGTATGACATAAACTATATTTACACTTTTTTTTCTTGTTGTTGGGGGGGGGACATTTTTCACTAGTAGTGTGAATAGTTAGTTTATTAAATATGCAAGAGGAAATCTCCTAAACTATATGCAGAAAATTTACCAATTAGAATTTTCCTGTCTTATTGTACCGATTTCCAATGTTTCATCTCATCAAAGTGATATCCAACAATGTGTTATTATATAACATAGAAAAATGTCATAGAACTTACATTCAAAACCATTAAAATATGTATAAAGTGTTATTTTTCGGTGCTTAATTGGAACCAGATTACATAACTAGTATAGAGAGTGGTTACTTTTTTATGAGAATTAGACTATGTTGATGACAAGGTACATGAAGAAGTTAAATGTCAATAGGTGATTAATTTCATGAAAATTATAATTCATCACCCTTAGTAGTGTTGTGTTATTTTTTTCATTAAGATTGAGTTTACTGGAATGTAATACAGCTGGTTAGTTGTACAAGTAAATTAAAGTTAGAATTCATCCGAAGACACATGAATCACATTTTTCATTTTTAAAACCTTTTAGAGCATAAAACGTTGCGAAAATAAATCTATCCATTACATATCTATATACTAGAGTAGTTTATTACTTACGGTTTCAGCCATTATTTCATGAAAAGGGGAAACTGTGTCCTATTTTTTCCAAAAGAAAGGGAGTCTACATCAATTCACACCGCCTTTTATTAAAGCATTTATTACTCCCTCCTGTGCATTACTTCACTTTTTTCCATTTCTACTTGTTATCCTCAAATTATCAATGGTTTCTTGGTGCTCGCTCCATTCCCCCTCTTATTCCTGGCGTACTCGCTCCAGACTCTGTTACTTGAATTTTTCCTTGCCACTTTTCATGATCGAACGCTCAGTTACAACATCATCGCGGTTAGCAGATACACTGAACTAGATTTGCTAGCTTACATTATTCCAAACCCATCAGCTAACTAATAATACCTTTAGTTACTTGATTATTCCAAACACATATTCAGAGAAAACCTTTAGTTAACTTAATACATGCACACATAAACCATCCATGTGCATGAAACATCGTCTTTCTTCATAACTAGTGGGCACCTGAAGCAAGCAAAAGCGGCGGCGCCACTGCAGCCAAGCCTAGTCGATTCAGCTAGGGACAAAAGAGGAGAAATTCCTAGTACGTACGTGACACCGAAGAAAATGTATTGTTATTGCAAAGCTCATAGAAATGGAGCAAATAAAACACCTAGACCGGATTTTTTTCCTAGAAAGTTATATCAAAACTTCTGTGACATAATTAAATATGATATGACAACCATGGTACTTAGCTTCAAATGAAGGAAGCTACCTTTATTATATTTTAATTTTGGCACCGTCATTTTATTGCGCAAAAAGGCGAATGTGTCACAAATTGAACAATATACGTTGTTTTGTCTTTGGAATGTAAGTTTCAAGGTTTTCACAAAATTTGGTACTAACCAAATCATAGATATTGTAGATAAAGTAAGTAGACTAACTCATACAACCTTTATTCCTAGGAGACATATTATTGATGGGATTTTAATTTGCACGAGACCATCCATGAAATTAATAGGAACAAAATTGACGGTGCTCTATTCAAAATGAATTTTGAAAATCATACAACAAATTTAAATGGTCTTTTTTTCCAACAAGTCATGCGAATGAAAGGATTTGATCCAAAATTATATTCTTGGGTTTCTGACTTTGTCTCATGGGGTAGCATGGGTATCAAATTTAATGAAGATATCAATCACTATTTCCAAACTTAAAAAGGCCTTCGCCATGGGGATCTGCTATCTCCAGTATTTTTTTATGTCATGGCAGATACGTTTGTTGTTCTTATTGCTCGGGAAAAGGAGGACACCCAAGTGGAAGGGCTAATTCCACATTTAGTTGAGGGTGGTATTTCCATTCTTCAGTAAGTGGACGATACAAATCTTGTTATGGAACATGATGTGGAGAAATCTCTAAATATCAAATTGATCCTCTATATTTTTGAAAATTTGTCGGGCCTGAATATTAATTTTCATCTGAGTGGTACTTTTGATTTTCGATGTGCTAAAGAGGTTGACAGTAAATTTAGATAACTGGTGTCGGTGTCCCGCCTCCGGGGGTGCCCGGACGGCCTGTTGTGTGGACCACACCAACAACTGGCAGCTCCGATGAACAGGCCGGAGGATCCACCTCATGGCTTGTCACAAAGCCTCACAACGCCCGTCCCCGGGGGGAAGACAACCTCCTGGCCTAGGAGCCCGCCGGGGAGACGAAGCGATCCTTCCACACTCTCTTTGGGGTACCCTTTGGGGCTTCGCACTGGGGAACTAAGAGATCCCACAACTACCCCTCATTAATGGGCCGATAATTTGGGCATGGCGGTTCGCTTGGTGGGGGGGTACCGCCACCATACGTCCTCCACAACGGTGAACGATGAACACGTGTATTCCTTACAACGGGGAAATTGTGGTGACCCCTTGAGATAAAATTAGGCCCATTCCCAGAAAAAAGAAGAGGTCTGTCAGAACACTAGGAAGAGAACGGAAGGGGTAATAAAAAGACAGAGCGAGAAGAAAACAAGAGGCGGCGTAAGAAAACAGAAGGGGAAGAGGAGAGCAAAAAGAAAGTGAGAGATCCTCAGAAGCTTCGCCTTTCTGGGGGAGAGTCGATCACGCCTCCATTATAATCCACATACCTACTATAATTCCATATTAGACATGCAGTACATAGGGATCCATCTCGCGATGGCTTGAACCTGAGTAAAAATTGTGTCTGCGTGCTTCATGTTGTGTTTCCTCTCTTTATCATCATAGTTCCGATGACGCGGGAGTCTCCTTCGCCCTATTCTCAAACAAATCGGGAGTGTATGTCGGTCTCTCCTGGTGTCCGCGTTTCGACAGGCGACATCTAGCACGCTACGTAGGGGGCGCGCGAGCTCCTACATTGCCACCATGTTAAGAAACTTCAATGCCATGGCTTCATCCAGAGGGAGATCTGCGATGCGAGCATCGGCCCCCACGGGTCCCCCTCACTTCAACCGCCACAGCTGGTCGTGCCAGTGGGCGAGGAGGGCGCGCGCCGCCAGATCTAGCGGACTCAGGGGACGTAAGGTTCGATCGGTCGAGGGAGGGTGATGTGCTGGCAATGCGCAACCTACTTCGTAACCTTCCCCCAGCAAGGGAAGATGATGTGTTGTCTGATACGTCATAAGCGTATCCTTAATTTTTGATGGTCCATGTTGTTTTCTTATTGTTTACCACATGTTTGCTATACACTTTATGTCATTTTTATCGATTTTCCGGACTATCCTATTGACAAGATGTCATAGAGCCAGTTCTCTGTTTTCTGCTGTTTTTAGTTTCAAAAAAGTTGTTCTGGAAATATTCTCGGAATTGGAAAATTCGAAGATCGGAAGTCTTAGAATTCTCGAAGGTTCTACGGAGTCCCTAAGAGACCCGGAGGGGTGCCACAGGGGGCCCACACCATAGGGAGGCACCCCCCTCGGCCGCGCCATGGGGTGGTGTGGGGCCCCCCGGCCTCCACCGCCTTTGCCCTTTCGCCTATTTACACCCGCAATAGAAGTAAACCCTAAATATATACCACTTCGTCCCGAGAAACACCCGAGGCCGCCGTCATCGTCATCCCGAGATCGGGAGGGTGTTGGAGCTCTCACGGCACCCTGTCGGGAGGGGAATTCATCACCGGAGGGGTCTACACCACCATTCCCTCCTCCGAAGTGATGTGTGAGTAGTTCATCCCTGGACTACGGGTCCATAGCAGTAGCTAGATGGTTGTTCTCTTCATTTTGTACCTCATGTTTAGATCTCGTGAGCTGCCTCACATGATCGATATCATCTTTATGTAATGCTACATGTTGTGTTTGCTGGGATCTGATGAATGTTGAATGCTATGTCTTCTGATTATCAATCTATCATGTTATCTTCATGCATATGTTATTTATGATCTTGCATTCTCTCCGTTATTAGTAGATGCTCTGGCCAAGTAGATGCTAGTAACTCCAAGAGGGAGTATTTATACTTGATAGTGGGTTCATGCCTCCTTTGCATCTGTGCTTGAGTGACAGAAACGTGACGGATGGAGGATGTGATGTTGCCATTAGGGAGAAAACAACAATTCTTTGTCTAAGGATGATTCTCTTGTTTACAGTACACACTTTTCTTATTGTGATTATTTTATGCTTGCAACTTAATACCCAACGCTTGTTCGGATGATATTCGGAGGGTGGATTACTAGTCATAGATGCAGTTGGATGACGGTCTATGTATCTTGTTGTAATGCACGCATGAATCACATAGTAATCTTTATGTTTTGCATATGCACTACGGTGCAGCCTTCATTTCTGTCAATTGGCCAGCTGTAATTTGTTCACCACACATGTTATTTATCTTTCACGGAGAGACACCACTAGTGAACTGTGGACCCCGGTCAATTTTCCTCATACTGATGAAACACCTACTGCTTTCATACTGCTGCTGCTGCTTTCATACTGTTTTCCTGCTGTTTTCCACACCATACATTTAACCTCTTTGTGTTCAGCAAAACCGGTGAGATTGACAACCTCACTGCTATGTAGGGGAAAAGTGATTTGATTGTGTTGTGTAGGTTCCACGTTGCTGCTGAACCGGTAGTGCGCCCTACCACCTCAGCTGCATCAACCTTCAGAGATTGCTTGTCCTCCTACTGGTCGGATTCAACCTTGGTTTCTTTTCTGAGGGAAAACTTGCCACTGGACTCTTCACAACCTTCCACTTGGGGTTTACCAATGTTTGCATCCAAGTTTTGTGGCGTCGTTGCTTGGTAGGAAGAGAATTTCTGCAAGGAGAGTCTCTTACTTCCAATCTCTTTTTTTTTGCTTAGTTTATTTTATTTTGTCTTGTTTGCTTCTCTTTATCAAAAACACACACAAAAAACAGTTATTATTCTAGGTGTAGTTTTATTCCTGTTTTAGCCTTGTTAAAATGACTAATCCCGAGAACACTAAGTTGTGTGACTCTACTAGCACCAACAACAATGATTTCATTCGCACACATATTGCTCCATCTGCTCCTACTACTTATTTTTATGAGATTAAGCCTACACTATTAAATCTTGTTATGAGAGAGCAATTTTATGGTGTTAGTACTGATGATGATGCTGCCCATCTTAATAATTTTCTTGAACTATGTGAGATGCAAAAATATAAAGATGTAGATGGAGATATAATTAAACTAGAATTGTTTCCTTTCTCTTTGAGAGGAAGAGCTAAAGAATGGTTGCTATCTTTTCCTAGGAATAGTATTGATTCTTGGACAAAATGTAAAGATGCTTTGATTGGAAAATATTATCCTCCTCCTAAGATTATATCTTTAAGAAGTAGCATTATGAATTTTAAGAAACTTGATAATGAGCATGTTTCTAAAACTTGGGAAAAAATGAAATCTTTAGTAAAGAATTGTCCCAGTTATGGACTGACTACTTGGATGATCATCCAAACCTATTATGTAGGACTGAGTTTTCTTGAAGACACCTTCTGGATTCATCTTCTAGAGGAACCTTTATGTCCATGACGGCAGCAACAAAGCTTCTTGATAATATGATGGTAAATTATTCTGAGTGGCTCACTGAGAGAGCTACAACTGGTAAGAAGGTAAATTCTGTTGAAGAAACCTTCTCTTTGAATGAAAGACTTGATGCTATTATGTCTATGCTTATGAATGGCTGTAACATCCCAAGTATGAAAAATAGCCATTAGAATGTTTGCTCTCTGTTATTTTATGTTTTGCATCATGACATCATGTTCATTGCATTTGTTTTGCTTTGTTTTCCAATTGTTTTCATTTGTTTTCCTTTGTTTTCTATTTGAATTTCAAATCAAATTTCAAACCTTTTGTTTCATACTTGTGATGTTACAATTTCCAAAAGGAATATTCAAATCAAAACAATTATTTGTTTCCATTAAATTTGTAATTTCAAAACTATTGATTTGTTTCTAATCAATATTTCATCTAATACCAAACCATTTTCAAATTCAATTAATTTCCAAAACAGCAACCCTTTTGAAAATTATGAAAATGACAAAACACTTCCATCATCTGTTTCCATTAAACCATGAGGTTCAAACTATTTAAAATTATGGCTTTCAATAACTCACTTAACTCAAATTTCATTCAAAATTCAATTACATTTTTCAAACAGCAACCATGTTGAAACTTATGAAAATTACAAAACAACTCAATCCTTTGTTTCAACTAAACTTGAATTCAAAAGCTTTTAAATTGCTTAATGTCACCCTTATTCATCTAATATCGAAATTATTTAAATTCAATTAAATTTACAAACAGCACCATAATTCAATTTTTTCTTGAAAATAAAAGTTACACAATGTTGCTGTTACCAAAAATTAAACTATACAAAAATTATCCCTAAAATTGCTAACCCTAAAGAACTAGTTTTTCTTCCCTTTTTCAAATCAGCAAATAATTTGAAATATTTTGTAAAACAAAAGTTGGCAATTGTTGATGTTACCCTAAATAACCTATAACAATTTTTTTCTAAAATTTTCTAACCTAAACAACTAACCTTTTCTTCCTTATTCAAATCTGCAAAAAAAAAAAAAAAAAAATAAAAGCAAACCAAAGGGAGAGAGGGGCAGGCCAGCAGACCCAGCCCACCACCTCTCCCCAGGCCCATACCCCCTTACCTTTCTTCTTCCTCGTACGGCTGCCATCCAACCTGTCCACGTTGACAGAGAAGGAGCAGCAATGGCTGCAGCTCGCTCACCTCCCCCTTATAGCTCGAACCCTAGCCCTAGGCTCCCCTCTACCCCTCTCCCTCCTCTCTCCCTCGCCTGCCGCCGCCAATGTCGCACCCGGACTTCTAGAGGATACTCACCGTACGAACTGAACAATATTTTCATTGGATTACGGGGCTTACCGGCCCCCGCATCTCTTACGAGTAGGCCAACACTTATGTGTGACAACCAATCTTTACTATTCACCGTCGATGTAAACTATCCCGTAGAAATCAGGACACTACCATTGACGTACTTCATACCATACACACATGGTACGTCAACGGCTTGTAACAGAATGATAGCACAACATATCTCTAAGACACAAAAGATTGAAATAAGTTGCAAATAGCTCTCACTAGAGCAGAGATAGCAAATACAATCATCCAGAGGACACATGTCCCAACATAACATCATTACATCTCAGCGGAAGCATTCAAAGGGTCTGAGTACAGACAAATCCAAATAGGCTTAAGAAGCCGGAAACTGAAATAAAGACGGAGCCCATCCACGTAGTCTCGGATCCTGCCCGGGGTCCGCTACCTACTCGTCAGCAGCCTCGTCAAACTCCACGTAGTAGCCGTCACTGGGATCCTCGTAAGCGTAGTCTGCGGAAAACCACAGCCCCAAAGGGGTCAGTACATAGACGTACTGGCAAGCAAGACTCACAGTTCACCAAAGTGTAACCCGTCAACACCAAGCACAGATGCCTTGGGTTCAACGGAAGAAAGGGGATATAAAAGATGCTGCAACTGGCTGCGCTAACCAACTACAGAAAACTACAACTTCCAACTAACAGAAAGGGGATAAGATAGCGTAAAGTAACCAACTGAAAGATAACATCAAACAAACCCATCCTGGATCTCGCCCCTTATCCAAAGAAGCAATCCGAGGATATCTCACACAGTTGGATTAATGAATAATGGGTCAAGTTATTGTGTCAATAAGTCTATTACTAGTCAAGTTATCAATAGTTAGGTGTAAGTTGTTCTGAGTACTTGTTAGCCAGTACTTTCACCAAGTCAACCATAACCGCGGAAAACACGGCTTCTCGAGAAGATTTATCCCTGCAGGGTTGCACCAATTTGGCCGTACACGTAAGAATAACCCGCCAGATGGGATGCCTCCCACCAAGCGGGGTACTCAACACAACCCAACTCTTCTTCGCATCAAGCCCAAAGCACCTTGGGCGCACGGCTAATCAAGCCCCGAAGAAAAGGGACCCTCATAGCACTCTAAGACCGTGTCCCCCTATATGCCGACTACAAAAGTTCCACCCTGCGCTGGGCTCGCAAAAACATGCATGCGGCAAATGGAAAACACGAACTAAATGAGGCGATTTGGACGAGATGCGAATCGAATCAAATTGAGGGGGGCGCCCATACTCGCTTCCCACATGCGGGTAGTGCGCTCATCATGGATCAGTAGACAAGACCCTTTTCCTATTAGGGTCGACACTAGCAGGCCTCAAAACCACAAAGGGCCTCCTGCCGGTGCCTTATCAGCATATTATTATTAACAGTTGATTGATTAACATCGAGCCCCCAGAACATGATAGAAGTATAGTAACTGAAAGTAACGGGTAACAGACTCGAGCAAAACAACCTAAGCATGCTAGTAAGACACTGGCTCAAACAATGGGGTTGTAGGAGTGGAGGGGAGGCAATATCAGGGTTAAGGGATTCATGTGATAGGTTCGTATCAGAAACAACTATACATAGGGCTAGCAAAATAGACAACGGAAAGTATCGGTAACCAATGTTGAAAGGAACACAGTGGTTCATGTGAGTGATAACTTGCCTGCAAACTCAGCAGCCTGGTACTGAGCTAGATCCTCAGAAGGGGTGCTGTAAAGATCGTCTGTCTCAACGTCGTCGTCTATTCGAGAAGAAGCAAACAAACAAGACAGAAATATAAACAATCAATATCATGGCATAGTGCACAATCATGGGATGATGCATGTCAAGTTAAGGGATGCATCAAAATAAACTAGTGGACTTGGTAACACAACTTAAATGGACCCATATGCAATTTTGAGTTGCATATGAAAAGCCCATGAATTTTGGTTGAAACAATTGTTTTCCAATTAACCAACAGATGAAAGTGGATTAGTATGATGCATGGATGAGAAAAACATCGAAATAACAACAATAGAATCAATTGGAAACAAGGTTTAGCAATTTAGAAATTTATTTATTAAATTAGGGAATTTTTGGTTCCTTAAAGGGCTTACACAAATAATTGTTGTTTTCACCAATTTAAATTGTGCAAAATAAATAACAAAATTCCTATTTGAAAAGAATACAAAATTTTAGTTGGATTACATGTTTCAAATATGGAAAAAGGAATTAGGATGAATTTATTATGACTTAAACAAAATTAAACAAGTTTTAAATGAATTTAAAACAAGTTTGAATATTATTTGAATTTTATTTGTTCAAAACATAAATTCAAGCTCACCTTTGAAAAGTTTATACTTTTCTAGTTTGAAAACATATTTTGCATGTTCAAAATAATTTAATTTGAGCAAGTTATGATTTTATCAAATTTAAATGATTTAAACAAAGTTTAAATTATTTAAGCAATTTAAATTATTCAAAACATGAAACAAAATTTATATTTGAAAGGCTATTTGAAATAGCATGGAAAACATATTTTATTTGCATTATTTGGATTAAGAATGAATTAGTTATGAATTTTAGCAAATTGCAATTGAATTATTTGAATTCAAATTTGAATTGCATTTGGAAAATTCAAAACAGAAAACAAATGCTACCATTAGATAGAGAATTAAATTTGGGGCAGTGCACATATTTTATTTTTATTAATTGGAGTTATAAAATAAAAGTTATTCACTTTTTAGTTTGAGGGACCATTCTGTAATTTGGGAGGGGCTTGGATTAAAACAGAAAAGAATTAAAACTTTTGTTACCGCACAGAACCCTACACTAGCCACTGCCCGTGGGCCTAGGGCCAACGTGGCCCACGCAGCTGCACGCGTGGCAACAGAGTGGCTTACAAGTGGGCCACTGGCGCGGGGGATTCATGGATTCAGGCGCGGGCTCCGGTGAGATACAGAGAGGTGGGGATCGGCCGCGAGAGAGGAAAAACAGCGGCGATTGCGAGGGCTAGGTGGGTGGCTAGGGTTAGGGCTGCGGCGCGCTGCTCTAGGGGGACATATAGGGGCCAGGGGGAGCTGGTGGCCGTCGCTCGGCCGCGGCGGCGACGTGGCACCGGCCAGATTGCTGCCGTACATGGGAAAGAAGAGGGAGTGGGGGTGCGAACCGGTACGGGCCAGCTGCGGGTAAGTTGGGGAGTGGGCTGGGCTGCCCACTTGCTCTCTCCCCCGTTTTCTTTTTTTTTTGAATTTTATTCCTCTGTTTTTTTTTTGCATCAATTAGAAATGGAAGAAAAGGATGGTTTTGGGGTTTGCAAAAATTCCAGAAAAAATTGGGTGGGCTAGTTATTGGGTTAGTAATCATTTGACCATTTTTATTTTTCCATGAATTCAAATTTTAAGTGCTGTTAGAAATTGTTTCAAATTTAAAGGTATTTTGTTATTAAATAAAATATTATTGAAACAAACTTTTAATAGGGTGAACCCTTTACTAATTGGATTAAAAGATTAGAATTGTTTGGTACTTTTCATGACTTGAAATTTGGTACTGTTTGAATGTTTTTTATTTGAATTTGAATGCAAATTGGAATTAATGGATTGATTAAAAACCCTCATTTTTAATAGTTGATCACTATGAAATAAATGGAAACAAAATGAGATTTGGTTTGAACTTTTGATTTGAAAATATTGTAACATGACAAGTATGAAACACATCATTTGAAATTGTTTGAATTTCCATTATGAAAACAGAATAGAAACATATGCAAAACAAATAGTGAACAAATGCAAACAAGGAAATAAATATGATGACATGATGCAATACTTTAATTAAACAAGAAATCAAACATTCTAGGGGTATTTTCATACTTGGGATGTTACAAAACGCCCCCCCTTGAAGGAATCGCGCCCCGAGATTCCTTACTGAGAAGCGAAAAGGTCCGGATACTTCTTTCGAAGATCCTCTTCGGTCTCCCACGTTGCCTCTTTATCGGAATGATGCGACCACTGCACTTTCAAGAACTTGGTGCTCTTGTTGCGAGTCTTACGCTCGGCCTCATCGAGAATACGAACAGGGTGCTCCTCATAAGATAGATCATCTTGCAGTTCAATGGAATCATGATCAACTGCACGATCTGGATCTTTGAAACACTTCTTGAGCTGTGACACGTGGAACACATCGTGCACCTTAGATAGTTTTTCTGGAAGTTCAAGACGATAGGCATTTTCCGCACGCCTTGAGAGGATGTTGAAAGGACCAATGTATCTTGGTGCAAGCTTTCCTTTCACACCAAAACGATGAGTGCCTCTGAGGGGAGTTACACGGAGATATGCCTTGTCACCAGGTGCATAGATCATATCCCTGTGCTTGCTGTCATAGTAGCTCTTCTGACGAGACTGGGCAATCTTGAGATTGTCACGAATGATGCGAACTTTCTCCTCGGCTTCCTTAACAATGTCAGGGCCTAAGAGTGAATGTTCACCAGCTCCAGACCAATTGATTGGACTCCTGCATCTGCGGCCATAGAGTGCTTCAAATGGTGCCATGCCTAGGCTTGCCTGGTAGCTGTTGTTGTAGGAGAATTCAGCATATGGAAGGCAATCCTCCCATTTCATGCCAAAGGAGAGACCACATGCTCTGAGCATATCCTCGAGAATCTGATTGACTCTTTCGACTTGCCCCTGAGATTGAGGGTTATAAGCTGTGCTGAACAGCAGTTTGGTGCCCAATGCATCTTGAAAGCTTTTCCAGAAATGAGAAGTGAATATGCTTCCACGGTCTGAGCTTATTTCCAATGGAACTCCATGAAGAGGAACGATCCTTGCTGTGTAGAGCTCTGCTAACTGGCTAGCTGAGATAGTTTCTTTGACAGCAAAGAAGTGAGCTACCTTAGTGAGACGATCAATAACAACGAAGATTGCATCGTTGCCCTTCTTGGACTTTGGAAAACCAGTGACGAAGTCCATTTCAATCATGTCCCACTTCCACTCAGGAATTTTCAGAGGTTGGAGTAGACCGGCTGTTTTCTGATGGACTGCCTTAACACGTTGACAAACGTCGCATTCAGAAACGTATTGAGCAATTTCACGTTTCATGCCAGGCCACCAATACAAAGTCTTGAGATCCTGGTACATCTTTGTACTTCCAGGGTGGATGGAGAGAGGAGTTTCATGAGCCTCCTTGAGAATGACATCTTTGAGACTTTGAATTTGAGGAACTGCAATGCGTCCTTCGAAGAACACAGTTCCCTTGTCATCAATTGAGAAGGACTTGCACTTATCATTGCCTTCTTTGATGTTCTCTACAATCTTCTTGATTTCAGCATCACGAAGTTGTTCAGAACGAATCTTGTCCTCGAGAGTTGGACTAGCTGTCAAGCTTGCAAGATATCCTTGAGGAACAGGACCAAGGTTCAGCTTCTGGAATTCTTCATGAAGTGGAGGTTGGCTTTCCCTGATCATGACATTATTGCAATAGGATTTGCGACTGAGAGCATCGGCCATAACATTAGCCTTGCCTGGAGCGTAAGAAATGGTGAGATCAAAGTCTTTAATCTTTTCAATCCATCTCCTTTGCCTGAGGTTCAGATCTGGTTGAGTGAAGATGTATTTCAGACTCTTATGATCGTAAAAGATTTCAGTGCGGTTACCCAACAAGTATTGTCTCCATTTCTTGAGGGCAAACACAACTGCTGCAAGTTCAAGATCATGTGTGGGATAATTTTGCTCATGTGCATTCAACTGACGTGAAGCATAAGCCACAACTTGACGTTCTTGCATAAGAACTGCACCTAGACCTTGGAGAGATGCATCGCAGAATATATGGAAAGGTTTGGTAGTATCTGGGCCAACCAGAACTGGGGTGGAAGTGAGTTTAGTCTTGAGGAGATTGAAACTCTCATCACACTGTGGAGTCCAAACGAACTTCTTGTCCTTCTTTGTGAGATCAGTGAGAGGTTTGGCAATCTTGGAGAAGTTTTGGACGAAGCGACGGCAATAGCTAGCCAAGCCAAGAAAGCTTCTTACTTGCTTTACCGTCTTAGGAGGTTTCCAATCAACAATTGCCTTAACCTTTTCTGGGTCAATGGCTATGCCTTTGGCAGAGATGATATGACCAAGGTAAGCAACTTCTGGAATCCAGAACTCACATTTGGAGAACTTGGCATATAGACGATGCTCGCGAAGTTTCATGAGAGTGAGACGAAGATGTTCTCCATGCTCTTCCTCGGATTTGGAGTAGACCAGAATGTCATCGAGATATACCACAACGAACTTGTCGAGGTATTCATGGAAGACAGAATTCATTAGTCTAGAGAATGTCGCCGGTGCATTGGTGAGACCAAAGGACATGACGGTGTATTCATATAGACCGTACCGAGTGGTGAAAGCTGTTTTTGGAATATCTTCCTTTCTGATCTTTATCTGATGGTAACCCATCCTCAAGTCCAACTTTGAGAATATTCAGGCTCCAGCAAGTTGATCAAAAAGATCATCGATACGAGGAATTGGATACTTGTTTTTTATGGTTTTCTCGTTGAGAGGACGATAGTCCACCACGAGTCTCTTTGTTTGATCCTTCTTGGCCACAAACAGAGTTGGGCAACCCCAAGCGGAGGAACTAGGTTGAATGTAACATTTCTCCATGTACATATCGATTTGCTCCTTCAACAATTTCAGTTCAGGAGGAGCTATCTTGTATGGATGCTTAGAGATTGGAGCAGTACCTGGCTCAAGCTCGATCACGAACTCAACTGCTCTGTCCGGAGGCATCCCTGGCAACTCTTCTGGAAAGACGTCAGGGAATTCACAAACCACCGGAACATTTTCAATTGCAGGAAGGGGTTTTGCATCGAGGTTGAACAGCTTAACAGAACTTGATCCATATGGAGAATAGACTATCTGGCCAGAAGGGTGGGATAGAGTTATTGACTTTTGAGCACAGTCAATTTTAGCTTCATTGGTCTTCAACCAATCCATGCCCAGAATGACATCAATGTCAGAATTTCCCAGCAACATGAGTGAAGCAAGGAATATGCGACCTCCAATTAGGATTTGATTCTCCATACTTATCTTGGAAGTCAACATTTTAGATCCCGGAGAGTGAACAGAGATTTGATTGTTTAGTGGAACCAGAACTAGGTTGTATGCTGTTGCAAAGATCGTTGACACAAAAGAATGCGATGCTCCGGTATCAAACAACACTTTAGCTGGAAAAGAGTTTACGGGTAATATACCGAGAACGACGTCAGCAGCTTCCTCAGCTTTGTCGGCCTTGATATGATTCACCCTCGCGGTCCTCCCGACAGGCCTGTTGTTGGAGTTGAAGGCTTTAGCCGGGGGAGCACGAACCATTGCCTGGTTGGTGTTGGGGCGAGGAGGTGGAGGTAGCTGCCTCTGAGTGCACTTATCAGCGTAGTGTCCAGTCTCCTTGCACTTGAAGCAAGTGACGATACGATGAGGACCTGGCCTTGGCTGCCCCATTGGAACCCTCTGACCATGCATCTAAGATGGGTTGGGTGGGCGGGGAGCAAAGCCTGGAGAAGCTTGGGCATATGGAGCCCGAGTGACAGCACCATTTGGCACCCAGATGCGGCGCTTCTGCGGAGGGGAGGTCATGTTGGAGGAGGAACCACCCTCACGCGAGTGCTTGCGAGAATCCTCGAACGCCTTGCGCCCATTTTCCTCATTGAGCGCGGTGTTCACGAGCTCCTCGAAGTCTTTGCACTTGATGTTGGTGAGTGCGTACTTGAGTTCCGGGTTAAAACCTCGGCGGAACCTTGCCATCTTCTTAGCTTCAGTGGACACCTCATCACCAGCGTATCGAGCGAGACGATTGAACTCGTTCTGATAGCCAATGACGTCCAGCTTGCCCTGCTTGAGAGAGCAAAACTCCTCACGCATGCTTTCCATGAGACCATCTGGGATGTGGTGCTTCAGGAAGGCATCCTTGAAACATCCCCAGGTGATAGGATAGCCAGCTCTCATGGTCTGGTAGTTCTCCCACCAAGTAGCTGCCTGACCCTTCAGCAGGTAGGTGGCATACTTGACTTTGTCTTCCTCAGCAACGTGAGCAATGTCCAGAGCCCTGGCCATCTCCCGGATCCAGTCATCAGCATCCAAAGGCTCACGTGTTGTCACGAAAGCTCTCGGACCCATACTGAGGAACTCCTTGATACTGACTCGTGGAGCATTCTGGTTGTTGTGCTGGTTAGTCTGGAACTGGGCCATCTGTGCCATGACCTGAGTCATCTGAGTCAACAGCTCCGTGATCGGAGGTGGCTCAGGCGGGTTGTTCCTTGTTGGCGGCATCCTGAATAGACATGCATTTTAGCACAACAATAGAAAAGATAGACTTGGTAACTGAAAGCGAGATTATTCCGACGCATGAATAGATAACCAACAGGTACATCATCACATGTTCAAATACATCAGAATATCCAACACACCAATACATGGTTCGAAAGCCAAAGGATCACTAAATATAGCTAAGAATGGATACATCGGTACCCCCCATGCTCATCACGCAGGACGGCGGTGAGTAGTACGACGAGGGGTACGGTGAGGAGGAATCCCACGAAAGTAAGTAGATCGACGATCCACATAGATCTGACGTGGTCTGAGAGCGACTCTAGGTGTGGTGAAGTACATAGTGTCGACTCCCTGTGCTCCAAAGCGTGGAATCCCGGTGTAACCAGCACCGAGGTTGAGGAGTGGACCTCTGATCGGCTCGTAACCTCCAGCATCTGGCAGACGACGACCAACTGGCTGATCAAAACGTGCAAAGCGCTCATCTCCAACAAAGTCTGTGGTGTACGTCGCCAGACGAGTCAAAGCAAGGTAGAGATGCTCCCTGACTGAGGCCAACTCCTGAGAAAGTGTGGTGGCAACTGCGTCACTGTGCCTCACAAACTGAGCGGTGGTGTGCAGCCTGGTGTTATCATGCTCGTAGACATCCAGGTTGTCGTAGAGAGTGAAGTGAGCTCCCTCCGAAGTGATGTAACCACGGGGGATGTGGCGATAGATAGAATCGTCAAATCCCCAGTAGTCAGCACGAAGGACGGTGAGACTCACATAAGCTGCCTGCTGCACGGCCATATCCACTGTGGAACCTACTGCCTCGTAGCGGTGGACAACGCTCATGCCATCATCTGACAGAATGTAGACGATAACCTGGTAGTAGGTCTGGTCAAACTCTCGCTGCTGCTCGTAGACCTGGTACTCTGGTGCCCAACGGAACCCCAGATAAGTGACCATGTCTCTCAGCATCTCCGGATAACCGGCGGTGCTCTCACAACGAGTCATCCGAACCACCTGCGGGTAGAACCTGAGATCCATCTGCAGATGATCGGGGAAGTTTTAATTAGACGCCGGTAGAGAACTGAAGTGGAAAGCAACAACAAGATTTCAACGGACGATAAGGATGTTGAAAAGAACAGGATATTGAAGCAACATCGGGAAACACGAGACCAAAAACTCCTGAGGTACTACGGAGAACCCAAAACACGTGAAAACCTAACTTGAAAGTTTGGGTGAGAAGAGAAAACAACGTTGCACTTCCTTACCAGAAAAGGGTGGGTGGGTGGGGAAAGAAGAAAAATGGCAGAATTCCTACTCTCACGTTTCATTTTTCCTATATAGCTACAAAATAGTTTCTAGACTCAACTGCGACCAGTAAAAGGGATCCTACAGGCAGACAGGCTCTGATACCATTTGTCGCACCCGGACTTCTAGAGGATACTCACCGTACGAACTGAACAGTATTTTGATTGGATTACGGGGCTTACCGGCCCCCGCATCTCTTACGAGTAGGCCAACACTTATGTGTGACAACCAATCTTTACTATTCACCATCGATGTAAACTATCCCGTAGAAATCAGGACACTACCATTGACGTACTTCATACCATACACACATGGTACGTCAACGGCTTGTAACAGAATGATAGCACAACATATCTCTAAGACACAAAAGATTGAAATAAGTTGCAAATAGCTCTCACTAGAGCAGAGATAGCAAATACAATCATCCAGAGGACACATGTCCCAACATAACATCATTACATCTCAGCGGAAGCATTCAAAGGGTCTGAGTACAGAAAAATCCAAATAGGCTTAAGAAGCCGGAAACTGAAATAAAGACGGAGCCCATCCACGTAGTCTTGGATCCTGCCCGGGGTCCGCTACCTACTCGTCAGCAGCCTCGTCAAACTCCACGTAGTAGCCGTCACTGGGATCCTCGTAAGCATAGTCTGCGGAAAACCACAGCCCCAAAGGGGTCAGTACATAGACGTACTGGCAAGCAAGACTCACAGTTCACCAAAGTCTAACCCGTCAACACCAAGCACAGATGCCTTGGGTTCAACGGAAGAAAGGGGATACAAAAGATACTGCAACTGGCTGCGCTAACCAACTACAGAAAACTACAACTTCCAACTAACAGAAAGGGGATAAGATGGCGTAAAGTAACCAACTGAAAGATAACATCAAACAAACCCATCCTGGATCTCGCCCCTTATCCAAAGAAGCAATCCGAGGATAACTCACACAGTTGGATTAATGAATAATGGGTCAAGTTATTGTGTCAATAAGTCTATTACTAGTCAAGTTATCAATAGTTAGGTGTAAGTTGTTCTGAGTAATTGTTAGCCAGTACTTTCACCAAGTCAACCATAACCGCGGAAAACACGGCTTCTCGAGAAGATTTATCCCTGCAGGGTTGCACCAATTTGGCCGTACACGTAAGAATAACCCGCCAGATGGGATGCCTCCCACCAAGCGGGGTACTCAACAAAACCCAACTCTTCTTCGCATCAAGCCCAAAGCACCTTGGGCGCACGGCTAATCAAGCCCCGAAGAAAAGGGACCCTCATAGCACTCTAAGACCGTGTCCCCCTATATGCCGACTACAAAAGTTCCACCCTGCGCTGGGCTCGCAAAAACATGCATGCGCCAAATGGAAAACACGAACTAAATGAGGCGATTTGGACGAGATGCGAATCGAATCAAATTGAGGGGGGCGCCCATACTCGCTTCCCACATGCGGGTAGTGCGCTCATCATGGATCAGTAGACAAGACCCTTTTCCTATTAGGGTCGACACTAGCAGGCCTCAAAACCACAAAGGGCCTCCTGCCGGTGCCTTATCAGCATATTATTATTAACAAGTTGATTGATTAACATCGAGCCCCCAGAACATGATAGAAGTATAGTAACTGAAAGTAACGGGTAACAGACTCGAGCAAAACAACCTAAGCATGCTAGTAAGACACTGGCTCAAACAATGGGGTTGTAGGAGTGGAGGGGAGGCAATATCAGGGTTAAGGGATTCATGTGATAGGTTCGTATCAGAAACAACTATACATAGGGCTAGCAAAATAGACAACGGAAAGTATCGGTAACCAATGTTGAAAGGAACACAGTGGTTCATGTGAGTGATAACTTGCCTGCAAACTCAGCAGCCTGGTACTGAGCTAGATCCTCAGAAGGGGTGTTGTAAAGATCGTCTGTCTCAACGTCGTCGTCTATTCGAGAAGAAGCAAACAAACAAGACAGAAATATAAACAATCAATATCATGGCATAGTGCACAATCATGGGATGATGCATGTCAAGTTAAGGGATGCATCAAAATAAACTAGTGGACTTGGTAACACAACTTAAATGGACCCATATGCAATTTTGAGTTGCATATGAAAAGCCCATGAATTTTGGTTGAAACAATTGTTTTCCAATTAACCAACAAATGAAAGTGGATTAGTATGATGCATGGATGAGAAAAACATCGAAATAACAACAATAGAATCAATTCGAAACAAGGTTTACCAATTTAGAAATTTAATTATTAAATTAGGGAATTTTTGGTTCCTTAAAGGGCTTACACAAATAGTTGTTGTTTTCACCAATTTAAATTGTGCAAAATAAATAACAAAATTCCTATTTGAAAAGAATACAAAATTTTAGTTGGATTACATGTTTCAAATATGGAAAAAGGAATTAGGATGAATTTATTATGACTTAAACAAAATTAAACAAGTTTTAAATGAATTTAAAACAAGTTTGAATATTATTTGAATTTTATTTGTTCAAAACATAAATTCAAGCTCACCTTTGAAAAGTTTATACTTTTCTAGTTTGAAAACATATTTTGCATGTTCAAAATAATTTAATTTGAGCAAGTTATGATTTTATCAAATTTAAATGATTTAAACAAAGTTTAAATTATTTAAGCAATTTAAATTATTCAAAACATGAAAAAAAATTATATTTGAAAAGGTTATTTGAAATAGCATGGAAAACATATTTTATTTGCATTATTTGGATTAAGAATGAATTAGTTATGAATTTTAGCAAATTGCAATTGAATTATTTGAATTCAAATTTGAATTGCATTTGGAAAATTCAAACCAGAAAACAAATGCTACCATTAGATAGAGAATTAAATTTGGGGCAGTGCACATATTTTATTTTTATTAATTGGAGTTATAAAATAAAAGTTATTCACTTTTTAGTTTGAGGGACCATTCTGTAATTTGGGAGGGGCTTGGATTAAAACAGAAAAGAATTAAAACTTTTGTTACCGCACAGAACCCTACACTAGCCACTGCCCGTGGGCCTAGGGCCAACGTGGCCCACGCAGCTGCACGCGTGGCAACAGAGTGGCTTACAGGTGGGCCACTGGCGCGGGGGAAAAATTCCCAAAAAAAGGTTGGCGCTGCGGGGTCTCGAACCCACGACCAGGCGCGCGGGCAAACAGCGCACTGCCACTGCGGCTCGATCGCGTGTTTGAAAGTATACAGCGCGCGGGGAGGATATGGTGTCGCTCGTGTTTCTGAATTTCAAATGAACGCGCGCTGTCTGAACTTAGCTGACAGGAACAAGGTCGTCGGCGACGATCACGTGGTACTGCTGCGCTCGTGGCTGCTGCTGGTGGTGCAGTGAAACGTGCGGATGCTGGATGCGTGCGACGTGAGCAAGACAGAGAGGAGGGCACGGTGGAGGCTCAGCTGCTGCTCACCGGCGATTGAAGACGGGGCAGAGGCGCGGTGCAGACCGTCGACGGAGACGTGGGAGATGGCGGCGACGGCGTGGACCTCCTCCTCGGCTACTGTGGTGTCCAACCGTTCGCGGAAGAAGTGGTGGTTCAATCCCCGTGGTCAGTGAGGGAGCTGGGGGATGCAACGACGGTGGGATTCATGGATTCAGGCGCGGGCTCCGGTGAGATACAGAGAGGTGGGGATCGGCCGCGAGAGAGGAAAAACGGCTGCGATCGCGAGGGCTAGGTGGTTGGCTAGGGTTAGGGCTGCGGCGCGCTGCTCTAGGGGGACATATAGGGGCCAGGGGGAGCTGGTGGCCGTCGCTCGGCCGCGGCGGCGACGTGGCACCGGCCAGATTGCTGCCGTACATGGGAAAGAAGAGGGAGTGGGGGTGCGAACCGGTACGGGCCAGCTGCGGGTAAGTTGGGGAGTGGGCTGGGCTGCCCACTTGCTCTCTCCCCCGTTTTCTTTTTTTTTTGAATTTTATTTCTCTGTTTTTTTTTGCATCAATTAGAAATGGAAGAAAAGGATGGTTTTGGGGTTTGCAAAAATTCCAGAAAAATTTGGGTGGGCTAGTTATTGGGTTAGTAATCATTTGACCATTTTTATTTTTCCATGAATTCAAATTTTAAGTGCTGTTAGAAATTGTTTCAAATTTAAAGGTATTTTGGTATTAAATAAAATATTATTGAAACAAACTTTTAATAGGGTGAACCCTTTACTAATTGGATTAAAAGATTAGAATTGTTTGGTACTTTTCATGACTTGAAATTTGGTGTTGTTTGAATGTTTTTTATTTGAATTTGAATGCAAATTGGAATTAATGGATTGATTAAAACCCTCATTTTTAATAGTTGATCACTATGAAATAAATGGAAACAAAATGAGATTTGGTTTGAACTTTTGATTTGAAAATATTGTAACATGACAAGTATGAAACACATCATTTGAAATTGTTTGAATTTCTATTATGAAAACAGAATAGAAACAGATGCAAAACAAATAGTGAACAAATGCAAACAAGGAAATAAATATGATGACATGATGCAATACTTTAATTAAACAAGAAATCAAACATTCTAGGGGTATTTTCATACTTGGGATGTTACAGCCAAGCTCTCCTTCTTTCTCTCCCCGAGAGCCACCTCCTCTCTGTCTCTGTAACTGAACCCCAGCAACACCCGAGCCCCACCACCTTTCACCCCGGCGATCGCCGCCGTTTGGGCCACCCACCGGCCAGGGCGAGTACGGGAATGGGTTCCCCTCGCCTCCCTAGTCATCCTCCACCCCTCGGCGCGGACGGGGAAGGACCAAGTCGCCGCCGCCGTCCAGGGTTCGCCGGCGACCACCCCTGCTCCGAGCGCCTGGTGTTTTTTGTCAGAGAGGTGAGCATCCCCCTCGCCCTTCCTCCCTCTCTTCTGTATGTCCCCTAGCATCATCCGCACCGTCACGGGCACACCCGCACGCATCGCCACGAGCAGCCACCACGCAGCAGCAGCGCAGACCGCCGCCGTGGATCGCTGCCCCTTTTTCTCTGTCGCGTGCGCTAACTGAACTTTCGTTCAGTTCAGTTAACTCCCGTACCTGAACCTTAACCCCCCCGATGCCCCTTTCTGTCACCAAACAGAACACCACCGCAGTGGTTGCTGTCCACTGCGCGCAAGCAGAGATCGTGGGTTCGAATCCCACCCCCACGGGATTAAACCCCCATTTTTCCTTTTTATTTTTCACAACCCAAACAAACTGCTAATTGCACCCAAGTCCTTGCTATTTTCTTCTTAGGCCCTGTAAATATTTTCTAAGCCCCTAACTGTAAATAAAATGGCAGAATAATACCTAATCTTGTGAATTGCATAAAAAAATCATTCCCACTCCAAATTCAACTTTTTAAATATGTATTTTGTACCAAATTAAATTCTCTACCCAAATATAAATTTTGTTTACTGTTTTGAATATTTTAAATTGGTGAAATATTTGAATCCTTGTTTAATTCATTTAATTTTGCAAAATTCATAACTTGAGCATAAAAATTCCAAATTCAACAAACTAAATATGTTTTCCATTCAATTTTTCATGAACTTTGGAAATATCAACTTTGTTTGCTGTTTTGAATAATTTAAATTGCTGAAAACAACTGTTTCTTAATTAATGCATTTAAAATTGCCAAATTAATAACTTGCTCATTTTAAATCCATTTTCAACAAATAAAATATGTTTTCCATGCAAAATGAAATCACCTTTCCAAATATAAACTTTGTTTCATGTTTTGGATAATTAAAATTGGTTAAATAATTTAAACCTTGTTTAATTCATTTAATATTGTTAAATTCATAACTTGGTCAAATTAATTCCTTTTGAACATATAAAATATGTTTTCAAACCAGCAAAGTATAAACTTTTCAAATATGAATTTGATTTAATGTTTTGAACAAATAAAAATTCAAATAAATTCGTACTTGATTTAAATTCATTTAAATCTTGCTTAAACTTGTTTAATTCATAATTAATTCATCTTAATTCCTTTTTCAAATATGAACTTTGTTATCTATTTTGAACAATTAAAATTGGTGAAAACAACACATGCTTGTGTAGCACCTTTAAGGAACCAAAATTCCATAACTTAATAACTAAAATCCTAAACTTGGTAAACCTTATTTCAAATTGTTTCTATTGTTGTTTTCTTTTTATTTTCTTCATCCATGCATCATGCTAATCCACTTTCACCTATTGGTTAGTTGTAGAAAAATTATTTCAACCCTAATTCATGGGCTTTCCATATGCAATCCAAATTGCATGTGGGTCCATTTAATCATGTTATGTTACCATGTCAACTAGTTTATTCTGATGCATCAATTAAATTGCCATGCATCATCCCATGTTTGTGCACTATGCCATGTTATTGATTGTTTGTCTCTCTGCGTTGTTTGTTTGCTTCTTCTCGAACAGACGACGAAGTTGAGACAGACGAGGTTTACGACACCCCTTCTGAGGAGTTAGGCCAGTACCAGGCTACTGAGTTTGCAGGCAAGTATTCACTCACATGAACCACTGTGTTCCTTTACACATTGGATACCGATACTTTTCCGTTGTCTATTCTGCTAGCCCTATGAATCGTTGCTTCTGTTCGATCCTATCACATGTTATCCTTTAACCCTGATATAGCCTCACCTCCACACCTATAACCCCATTGCTTGTTGCCCGTGTCTTACTAGCATGCTTAGGGTTGTTTTGCTCGAGTCTGTTACCCGTTACTTTCTGTTACCTTATTTATTATGTTCTGGGGCTCGATGTTAAACAACAACCTGTTAATTTTTGTGGTTAATAATAATTTGATGATAAGGCACCGGCAGGAGGCCCGGCAAGGTTTTGAGGCCTGCTAGTGTCGACCCTAATTAGGAAAAGGGTCTTGTCTACTAATCCATGATGAGCGCACTAACCGCATGTGGGAAGCGTGTATGGGCGCCCCCCTCAATTTGATTCGATTCGCATCTCGTCCAAGTCGCCTCATTTAGTTCGGGTTTTCCATTTGCCGCATGCATATGCAGGTGCGAACCCTTGGCGCCAGGGTGGAACTTTTGTAGTCGGCATTTAGGGAGACACGTTCTTAGAGTGCTATGAGGGTCCCCTTTTCTTAGTGGGGTTTGATTAGCCGTGCGCTCAATTGCACGGGGTTCTTTGGGCTTGATGCGAAGAAGAGTTGAGTTGTGTTGAGTGCCCCGCTTGGTGGGAAAGGCCTTTCCATCTGGCGGGTTATTCTTACGTGTACGGCCAAATTGGTGCACCCCTGCAGGGTAAATCTTCTCGAGAAGCCGTGTTTTCCGCGGTTATGGATGACTTGGTGAAAGTACTGGCTAACAAGTACTCAGAACAACTTACACCTAACTAATGATAACTTGACTAGTAATAGTCTCATTGACACAATAACTTGATCCATCACTAATCCAACTGTGTGAGTTATCCTCGGATTACTTCTTTGGATAAGGGGCGAGATCCAGGATGGGTTTGTTTGGAGTTAGTTATAGTTGGTTACGATACGCTATCTTATCCCCTTTCTGTTAGCCGGAAGTTCTAGCATGTTTCTGTAGTTGGTTAGAGCAGCCAGCTGTCGCATCTTTTGTATCACCCTTTTCTTCCGTTGAACCCAAAGCATCTGTGCTTGATGTTGTTGGGTACACTTTGGTGAACTGTGAGTCTTGCTTGCCAGTACGTTTATGTACTGACCCCTTTGGGGCTGTGGTTTCCGCAGACTACGTTTCCGAGGATCCCCATGGTGGCTACTACGTGGAGTATGACGAGACTGCTGACGAGTAGATAGCGGACCCGGGCAGGATCTGAGACTTCGTGGATGGGCTCCGTCTTTTCGTTTCCGGCCTCTTAGGCCTATTTGGATCTTGTCTGTACTCAGACACTTTGGATGCTTCCGCTGTGTTGTAATGATGAATTGTTGGGACATGTGTCCTCTGGATGATTGTATTTGCTATCTCTGCTCTAATGAGAGCCATTTGCAACTTATTTCCATCTTTTGTGTCTTAGAGATCTGTTGTGATATCCATTGTTCAAATGCCATTGACGTACCCTGTGTGTATGTTATGAAGTACGTCAATGGAAGTATCTGGATTTCTATGGGATGGTTTGCGCAGACGATGAATAGTAGAGAATGGTTGTCACACGTTTACGTGTTGGCCTGCTCATATTGAGATGCGGGTGCCGGTATGCCCCGTAAGCCATTTATCTACTGTTTAACGGACTGTGAGTATCCCCTAGAAGTCCGGGTGCGACAAATGGTATCAGAGCCTGTCTGCCTGTAGGATCCCTTTTTACTGGTCGCAGTTGAGTCTAGAAACTATTTTGTAGCTATATAGGAAAAATGAAACGTGAGAGTAGGAATTCTGCCCTTTTATTTCTTTCCCCACCCACCCTCCCTTTTCTGGTAAGGAAGTGCAACGTTGTTTTCCCTTCTCATCTAAACTTTCAAGTTAGGATTTCACGTATCCTGGTTTCTCTAGGATAGTTATATCTACTAGACCATAGGATTGGAAGTTGTTGTGACATGATTTATCATGTTGCCTACTCACGATTGAGAACGGAGGCGTGTAAGCCCCGGAAGCAGATCCTCTATTCCTTAAGCAGTAGATATTGATCCTTTAGAAGCCCGGATGGGTTTTTCCGTAGTACCTCAGGAGTGTTTTGGTCTCGTGTTTTCCCGACGTTGCTTCGATATCCTGTTCTTCTCAACATCCTTTTCGTCCGTTGAAACCTTGTTGTTGCTTACCACTTCAGTTCTTCTACCGGCGTCTAATCAATAACTCTGTTCCACCCTTCTGGCCACATAGTCTATTCTCCAAATGAATCAAGTTCTATTCAGCTATACACCCTCGATACAAAACCTCTACCTTTACTCGAAAATGTTCCGGTGGTTTGCGAATTCCCTGACGTCTTTCCAGAAGAGTTGCCAGGAATGCCTATCGTTTTGAACTTCCAGAAAAACTATCCAAGGTGCACGATGTGTTTCACGTGTCACAAATCAAGAGGATCTTCGCAAGAAGTATCCGGACCTTTTCTTTTTCTCAGTAGGAATCTCGGGGCGCGATTCCTTCAAGGGGGGGCGTTTTGTAACATCCCAAGTATGAAAAATAGCCATTAGAATGTTTGCTCTCTGTTATTTTATGTTTTGCATCATGACATCATGTTCATTGCATTTGTTTTGCCTTGTTTTCCAATTGTTTTCATTTGTTTTCCTTTGTTTTCTATTTGAATTTGAAATCAAATTTCAAACCTTTTGTTTCATACTTGTGATGTTACAATTTCCAAAAGGAATATTCAAATCAAAACAATTATTTGTTTCCATTAAAGTTGTAATTTCAAAACTATTGATTTGTTTCTAATCAATATTTCATCTAATACCAAACCATTTTCAAATTCAATTAATTTCCAAAACAGCAACCCTTTTGAAAATTATGGAAATGGCAAAACACTTCCATCATCTGTTTCCATTAAACCATGAGGTTCAAACTATTTAAAATTATGGCTTTCAATAACTCACTTAACTCAAATTTCATTCAAAATTCAATTACATTTTTCAAACAGCAACCATGTTGAAACTTATGAAAATTACAAAACAACTCAATCCTTTGTTTCAACTAAACTTGAATTCAAAAGCTTTTAAATTGCTTAATGTCACCCTTATTCATCTAATATCAAAATTATTTAAATTCAATTAAATTTACAAACAGCACCATAATTCAATTTTTTCTTGAAAATAAAAGTTACACAATGTTGCTGTTACCAAAAATTAAACTATACAAAAATTATCCCTAAAATTGCTAACCCTAAAGAACTAGTTTTTCTTCCCTTTTTCAAATCAGCAAATAATTTGAAATATTTTGTAAAAACAAAAGTTGGCAATTGTTGATGTTACCCTAAATAACCTATAACAAATTTTTTCTAAAATTTTCTAACCTAAACAACTAACCTTTTCTTCCTTATTCAAATCTGCAAAAAAAAAAAAAAAAAAAGCAAACCAAAGGGAGAGAGGGGCAGGCCAGCAGGCCCAGCCCACCACCTCTCCCCAGGCCCATACCCACTTACCTTTCTTCTTCCTCGTACGGCTGCCATCCAACCTGTCCACGTTGACAGAGAAGGAGCAGCAACGGCTGCAGCTCGCTCACCTCCCCCTTATAGCTCGAACCCTAACCCTAGGCTCCCCTCTACCCCTCTCCCTCCTCTCTCCCTCGCCTGCCGCCACCAAGCTCTCCTTATTTCTCTCCCCGAGCGCCACCTCCTCTCTGTCTCTGTAACTGAACCCCAGCAACACCCGAGCCCCTCCACCTTTCACCCCAGCGATCGCCGCCGTTTGGGCCACCCACCGGCCAGGGCGAGTACGGGAATGGGTTCCCCTCGCCTCCCTCGTCATCCTCCACCCCTCGGCGCGGACGGGGAAGGACCGAGTCGTCGCCGCCGTCCAGGGTTCGCCGGCGACCACCCCTGCTCCGAGCGCCTGGTGTTTTTCGTCAGAGAGGTGAGCATCCCCCTCGCCCTTCCTCCCTCTCTTATGTATATCCCCTAGCATCATCCGCACCGTCACGGGCACACCTGCACGCATCGCCACGAGCAGCCACCACGCAGCAGCAGCGCAGGTCGCCGCCGTGGATCGCTGCCCCTTTTTCTCTGTCGCGTGCGCTAACTGAACTTTCGTTCAATTCAGTTAACTCTCGTACCTGAACCTTAACCCCCCCCCCCCCCGATGCCCCTTTCTGTCACCAAACAGAACACCACCGCAGTGGTTGCTGTCCACTGCGCGCAAGCAGAGATCGTGGGTTCGAATCCCACCCCCACGGGATTAAACCCCCATTTTTCCTTTTTATTTTTCACAACCCAAACAAACTGCTAATTGCACCCAAGTCCTTGCTATTTTCTTCTTAGGCCCTGTAAATATTTTCTAAGCCCCTAATTGTAAATAAAATGGCAGAATAATACCTAATCTTGTGAATTGCATAAATAAATCATTCCCACTCCAAATTCAACTTTTTAAATATGTATTATGTACCAAATTAAATTCTCTACCCAAATATAAATTTTGTTTACTGTTTTGAATATTTTAAATTGGTGAAATATCTGAATCCTTGTTTAATTCATTTAATTTTGAAAAATTCATAACTTGGGCATAAAAATTCCAAATTCAACAAACTAAATATGTTTTCCATTCAATTTTTCATGAACTTTGCAAATATCAACTTTGTTTGCTGTTTTGAATAATTTAAATTGCTGAAAACAACTGTTTCTTAATTAATGCATTTAAAATTGCGAAATTAATAACTTGCTCATTTTAAATCCATTTTCAACAAATAAAATATGTTTTCCATGCAAAATGAAATCACCTTTCCAAATATAAACTTTGTTTCATGTTTTGGATAATTAAAATTGGTTAAATAATTTAGAACTTGTTTAATTCATTTAATATTGTTAAATTCATAACTTGGTCAAATTAATTCCTTTTGAACATATAAAATATGTTTTCAAACCAGCAAAGTATAAACTTTTCAAATATGAATTTGATTTAATGTTTTGAACAAATAAAAATTCAAATAAATTCATACTTGATTTAAATTCATTTAAATCTTGCTTAAACTTGTTTAATTCATAATTAATTCATCTTAATTCCTTTTTCAACAAGTGAAACATGTATTCCAACTAAAATCTTGTGTTCTTTTCAAATATGAACTTTGTTATCTATTTTGAACAATTAAAATTGGTGAAAACAACAAATGCTTGTGTAGCACCTTTAAGGAACCAAAATTCCATAACTTAATAACTAAAATCCTAAACTTGGTAAACCTTATTTCAAATTGTTTCTATTGTTGTTTTCTTTTTGTTTTATTCATCCATGCATCATGCTAATCCACTTTCACCTATTGGTTAGTTGTAGAACAATTATTTCAACCCTAATTCATGGGCTTTCCATATGCAATCCAAATTGCATGTGGGTCCATTTAATCATGTTATGTTACCATGTCAACTAGTTTATTCTGATGCATCAATTAAATTGCCATGCATCATCCCATGTTTGTGCACTATGCCATGTTATTGATTGTTTGTCTCTCTGTGTTGTTTGTTTGCTTCTTCTCGAATAGACGACGACGTTGAGACAGACGAGGTTTACGACACCCCTTCTGAGGAGTTAGCCCAGTACCAGGCTACTGAGTTTGCAGGCAAGTATTCACTCACATGAACCACTGTGTTCGTTTCCACATTGGATACCGATACTTTTCCGTTGTCTATTCTGCTAGCCCTATGAATCGTTGCTTCTGTTTGATCCTATCACATGTTATCCTTTAACCCTGATATAGCCTCACCTCCACACCTATAACCCCATTGCTTGTTGTCCGTGTCTTACTAGCATGCTTAGGGTTGTTTTGCTCGAGTCTGTTACCCGTTACTTTCTGTTACCTTATTTATTATGTTCTGGGGCTCGATGTTAAACAACAACCTGTTAATTTTTGTGGTTAATAATAATTTGATGATAAGGCACCGGCAGGAGGCCCGGCGTGGTTTTGAGGCCTGCTAGTGTCGACCCTAATTAGGAAAAGGGTCTTGTCTACTGATCCATGATGAGCGCACTAACCGCATGTGGGAAGCGTGTATGGGCGCCCCCCTCAATTTGATTCGATTCGCATCTCGTCCAAATCGCCTCATTTAGTTCGGGTTTTCCATTTGCCGCATGCATATGCAGGTGCGAACCCTTGGCGCCAGGGTGTAACATTTGTAGTCGGCATTTAGGGAGACACGTTCTTAGAGTGCTATGAGGGTCCCCTTTTCTTCGTGGGGCTTGATTAGCCGTGCGCTCAATTGCACGGGGTTCTTTGGGCTTGATGCGAAGAAGAGTTGAGTTGTGTTGAGTGCCCCGCTTGGTGGGAAAGGCCTTTCCATCTGGCGGGATATTCTTACGTGTACGGCCAAATTGGTGCACCCCTGCAGGGTAAATCTTCTCGAGAAGCCGTGTTTTCCGCGGTTATGGATGACTTGGTGAAAGTACTGGCTAACAAGTACTCAGAACAACTTACACCTAACTAATGATAACTTGACTAGTAATAGTCTCATTGACACAATAACTTGATCCATCACTAATCCAACTGTGTGAGTTATCCTCGGATTGCTTCTTTGGATAAGGGGCGAGATCCAGGATGGGTTTGTTTGGAGTTAGTTATAGTTGGTTACGATACGCTATCTTATCCCCTTTCTGTTAGCCGGAAGTTCTAGCATGTTTCTGTAGTTGGTTAGAGCAGCCAGCTGTCGCATCTTTTGTATCACCCTTTTCTTCGTTGAACCCAAAGCATCTGTGCTTGATGTTGTTGGGTACACTTTGGTAAACTGTGAGTCTTGCTTGCCAGTACGTTTATGTACTGACCCCTTTGGGGCTGTGGTTTCCGCAGACTACGTTTCCGAGGATCCCCATGGTGGCTACTACGTGGAGTATGACGAGAGTGCTGACGAGTAGATAGCGGACCGGGGCAGGATCTGAGACTTCGTGGATGGGCTCCGTCTTTTTGTTTCCGGCCTCTTAGGCCTATTTGGATCTTGTCTGTACTCAGACACTTTGGATGCTTCCGCTGTGTTTTAATGATGAATTGTTGGGACATGTGTCCTCTGGATGATTGTATTTGATATCTCTGCTCTAATGAGAGCCATTTGCAACTTATTTCCATCTTTTGTGTCATAGAGATCTGTTGTGATATCCATTGTTCAAATGCCGTTGACGTACCCTGTGTGTATGTTATGAAGTACGTCAATGGAAGTATCTGGATTTCTATGGGATGGTTTGCGCAGACGATGAATAGTAGAGAATGGTTGTCGCACGTTTACGTGTTGGCCTGCTCATATTGAGATGCGGGTGCCGGTATGCCCCGTAAGCCATTTATCTACTGTTTAACGACTGTGAGTATCCCCTAGAAGTCCGGGTGCGACAATGGCCATGCTCCTATTGATCCAAATAATGTTCCTTAAGCCTCTTTGATTTCTCAAGAAGAGCATGTTGATGTGAACTTCATTAAAAATAATAATTTCAACAACAATGCTTATAGGAATAATTTTGGTAGCCAAAATTATAGGCCATATCCTCCAAATATTAGAAATGCTTATGGTAATTCTTATGGTAATTCCTACAACAACAATAAAAGTGTACACTCTGATCTTTAGAACATTCTTAAAAAAATTATTAGTACACAAACTGCTTTTAATAAATCTGTTGAGGAAAAATTTGGCAAAATTGATGTTCTTGCTTCTAAAGTTGATAGCCTTGCTCTTGATGTTGATTTTCTAAAACTAAAGGTTATGCTTCATGATGTTAAAGAAAGTAAAACTTTAAATGCTATCCAAATTCGAATTGATGATAATGTTAGGATGTTAGCTGAATTGCATGCTAGATGGAAAAAAGAAGATGAAATAGCTAGAAAGAATAATATAGCTAATATTTGCACCATTACCACCACTAGTAGAACTGAAGCTTCTCATGCTAGAAAACTTTCTACTATCAATTGTAAAGTAATTGGTGTTGGAAACACTCCCACTTCTACTATTAAAAATGCAAAACTGCCTCAAACTACTAAAAATGTTCCTGATAAAAGTACTGAAATTTTTAGAAACATGGGAGACAATGGTCCCACTACATTTGATAAAAATGATATTAATTTTGATGGTTGCAACATAACTGAAGTGATAAAGTTCTTACAAAATCTTTCTAGTTTTCCTAATGCTAGTGCTATGAATATGGCTTTCACAAAACATATTACAAATTCTCTCATGCAAATTAGAGAGGGTGAATTAAGATGTGAAGCCTCTATCCCTAGGAAGCTATATCATGGTTTGGAACCCATTATTAAAATTAAAGTGAATTATTTTGATTGCAATTCTCTGTTTGATCTTGGTGCTAGTATCTCTGTTATGCCCAAGAAACTCTATGATATTCTTGATTTACCACCATTGGAACCTTGTTATTTAGATGTTCGTCTTATTGGTAATGTTATAGAAAGAAACCTTTGGGGAGAGTTTATGATGTTATTATCATGGCTAATAATAATCTTGTCCCCGTGAGGAGTAAGTACGAAAGGATGAGAGAAGGGAGCTCTCGCGACACGGGAGGCGGCTGCCTGGGCGGGCCGTCCCCGCCGTGCCGCCGTAGCCTCCGTGCGCTCCGTCGCGCGGCCGGAGACGAAGGCGCCCCGCGGGTGGGGTCGCCGGGGTTCTTCGCCGTGCTTGCAGATCTGGAAGACGAGGAGTGGGACTCCTCGGGCAGCGAGGGTGCACTGTCCCCGAGGGCGGGGCCGGTGGCTCCCTGCCTTGGCGATTTTCTTCCCCGTGGGCTGGGTGCTCCGTTGCGCGTGGGTGCGCCGCCGTTCAGCCCGGGGGGCGAGCCGGTGGGTGCTGGCGCGCGGGTACCTCCGCCGCGGGATCCGTCAGCCCTCCCGTCTTGGGAGGAGTTCCCTCCCTTGCGCGTTTCTCCAGGGTTGGCTGGGGCGCCGCCCGCGCCGCTGAGGATGGCTTCACCGGTGCCGTGCGTGGGATCGGTACAGGTGGGGGCGGTGGTGATCCCCCTGTCGCCGGAGAGCTCGCCAGATCCAGATCCGGCTGGGCGGTTGACGACGACTGCGAACGGGCCGCCTCCAGTGGGCTCTGGCCTGGTGGCCCAGGCCCAGCGTGGCTCTTCGCTCTGCTCCTCTGACGCGTGGGCGCCACCCCCTGTGGGTGGGCTGGTGGACGCTACAGGGACACCTTGGCCCACGAACGACTTGGCCTGGGAGGCCCCCCCGGTACTTAACTGGCACTGGGTCGTCAAGGGCTCATGTGCTCCCATTCATCTAGGGTTTCCTGCTAGCCAAGAAGATATCTGCCGTCACCTCGCTCGCTCCGCTCGCCGCCGCCGCCGCCGCCGCTCCCCGCTTCTCCCCCATGGCTGGCCGCGAGGACCCGCGGCGCAAGCGCTCGTTCGATGAGTTCGCGGGAGGTGGAGATCGGAGAGAGCTCAATGCTCGCCTCGCAAGGGAACAAGAGGAGAACCGCCGGTTGCAACGCGACCGCGACCGCCGGGAAGCTCAAGGCCGCGAACGTCGAGAGGACCAAGGGCGCATCCGCCAACTCCCTTCTTCGGACCAGTATCCACAAGGGCGTGAGTACGGCCGGGGAGGGGGTCCACGATCCCTCCAACGCCCGCCCCCCTCTCGGATCTCTGCGGACTCGGCGGGGTCTGGCGCGATCTCCGCAGTGGAGGCTGGGGCCCTTCCACCGCCGCCGGATCTATCGAAAGTCACATGTTACAACTGTGGCCAACAAGGGCACCTGCAGGCGGGCTGCACGGGGGCCCCCTTCTGCGTCAAGTGCAAGTCCACCGGCCACCTCTCTGCGATGTGCGTGGTCGGGGCGGTCCGCAAGGAGGTGTTCTGGGCTGGCTTCGGGCGCGATGGAGTAGGGTTCATGTGCCTGGAGGTCCCTGAGGAAGAGATGGTCCAGGCACCTCCCAACTCGGCTACTCTCTTCGTCGACGGCCCTGAGCTCTCGGTGGATCAAATCGAGGCGGAGTTCAAGGAACTCGTCGACGAGAACTGGCCATGGCAAGTGAAGATGCTCTCGGAATCCGACTTCTCGCTGTTCTTCCCCTCAAAAGAGAGCTTACGCATGGCTATCCGGGGGGGTGGCTTGCGTCTGCCGATCTCGAAGGCCCGCGCGCTGGTGATGGAGGGATCCATCAATGAACATGCGTCGGAAGTGCTTAACCAGGGGTGGTTCAAGCTGTTTGACGTGCCCCCCCCCCTTCCGCACGGTCCCGCGCATGCTGGTTGGCGCGCGTCCGGTGGGTTGGCCCGTCGAGGTGGACGCCGCCTCCCTGGAAGATAAAGATGGCCCCGTTCGGATGAAGATCGGAGTGCGGGTGGGCACGCCCATCCTCGATCATTTCCTCCTCACAATTAATGGACAAGGCTTCAAGGTGCGGGTCGAAGCTGAGAAACCACCAAGCGCCGAGGCGGCCGACTCCCCACCTCCTCCCCCATCCAAGAAGAAGGACTTCGATGATGACGCCGATCTCGGTGACGGATCCTCGGAGGAGGAGACGGACAACGACAAGTGTTGGAGGCGTGGCAGCCGTGAAAAGAAGAAGACTTCCCCGGCTCATCCCAAGGGTGGGAAGGGCGGGGAGGGTGTCCATGTGTCCGCGGCGGCTCCTTCCTCCCCGCGCAAGGCGGCCTCGGCCCCTCCCTTAGACCAGTATGGGTCCTTCCTGGCACGGAAGACCGCTGCTCCCACCTTCATGGGACTGGGCACTCCCCCCGGTCCCCGCACTTTGGAGGGAGGGTCCTCCATCTCGGTGGATGGGCACCCTCCGTCGTCTCCCTCGCTAACCCTCGACACCGGCCTCCCTCTCGGCGCGGGCAAGACCCCTGCCCCAACTCCCTCGTCCAAGGACGCCGAGCATGCCAGGATGCGCGAACGCGAACGTCGCAGTAAGTCCAACGCGGACAGACCAGCAAGGGTGCTGGCTGACGCGATGGCCCCCTTCCCCTAGCCGGATTTTTCCGGTGAATCGACCCCTCAGGCGCCTGGTGTCATCCCCGAGCTGTCCGCCTCTGTGGCCCGCGCGCCGCGCAGTAGGGCGGTGCCGATCCTCACAATCCACAAGAGCGCCCGAGGGGAAGGCGCCACGGAGGCCCCAGTACTTGACCGTGCCATGGCGCGCAAGGCCAAGCAGGCGGTGATCTCTCCAGCTTCCACGCCAACAACCAAGACCCCCAGGGTCCCGAACGCCGCAGGTACGCCCCCTCTCTCCGCCTTCTCGGTTCTTGATTCTTTTTCGGACGATCACCTCCTCTCTGTGGCTCGGGATAGTTGCATTGTTTTTCTGCCTGAAGTGGGTTCGTCTGTGGAGACGCTGTCCGTGATCCGAGCGTCAGAAAAGGCACAAGCCGAGCTCGCCTTGGCTCGGGAAAAATTAGCCGCGCAGACAGCAGCCACCCCTCCCGCTGAAGTGGCGGAGGGATTGACGTCTTCTTCTACCAACTTGTGCGATTCTGCCGGGATCGTGGACCGTGCTGAAGGGTTGGAAGGGTCCATCCCGACAGAGGCTCCCATGCAAGACGTTCAGTGCCCGCCACCGAGCAGCTGCGGTCCGATTACAAGGCACAGGGGCGCCCTGATAAAAGCATCTGCCCCTTTGAAGAAGCCATACACCCGCCAAGCATGGGCTAAAGCCGCGGTGTCTTAATGCGGTGTCTTTTTATGAATATTCGCGGTTTCTCCGTTCGGGGGCGGCGAACCCTGCTGAAAGAATTCCTCCGTGCCCAGCACATCGACGCGGTCTGTTTCCAAGAGACTATGAAAAGCGACTTTTTCGATTTCGATCTCCGGAGCCTTGAAAGTGGGGAAAGGTTTTTCTGGATTTGGCTTCCGGCTAATGGACATTCAGGGGGAATGCTCCTCAGGGTCAAAGATAGTGTTCTGGACGTGGGGTCCATGGACCGTGGACAATTCTTCATTAGCCTCCTACTGTCCCACCGCCCGTCGGGTAGAAAGTTCGAGTTCATAGGGGTGTATGGACCGGCTGATCACGCTAGATCCCCTTCCTTTCTTGAGGAGATCTCCGCCAAGGTGGCTTCCTGCTCTCACCCCATCATCATGGGGGAGATTTTAATCTGATTCGTCGTCCTGAAGACAAGAACAACTCCAATGTTTCCTGGTCGCGTATGCAGCTCTTCAACTCACACATTGCGACCTGGGGGATGCGGGAGATCCCTCGCGCCGGGGCGCGTTACACTTGGACCAATAAACGCCTTAACCCTGTCCGGTGTGTCCTCGATAGGGTTTTTATGTCCATCGCGCTTGACGCTGTGATTCCGCTCACCACGGTGGTAGCGGAAACTAGTTTAGGTTCCGACCACACGCCGATCATTCTAGACACCGGGGAAGGGTCCCCTATTCGCAGCAACAGGTTCTTCTTTGAAGCCGGGTGGTTCGAGCTCCCGGCCTTTAGGGACCTTTTGCTTGCATCTTGGCAGCAGCTTAGTCTTACCGTCCGGGGACGTGACATTGTGGACTGGTGGCAGTTCATGAGTGGTGGTCTTAGACAAAAACTCCGAGGGTGGAGCCGCAACTTGGGTAAGGAGGCGAGGGCTAAGAAAACGACTCTCCTCGCCAGCATCCAACAACTGGACCTTAAGGCTGACTCGGCGGGTTTGGAGGATGAGGAGTGGGCATTCCGATACCACCTCGAGGACCAGCTCCTCAACATCTACAAGTTGGAAGAGGAATACTGGCGACAACGCGGCAGGATTAGATGGGCGCTCCAGGGGGACGCGAACACGGCCTACTTTCACGCGGTTGCTAACGGGAAGCGCCGGCGCTGCAACATCTACGCCCTCAAGACGGATAGCGGTATGATCACCGCTCCTCAGGAGCTGCAAGATCACATTTACGGCTTCTACAGGGACCTGATGGGATCGTCGCAACCCAGGAGGTGTGGCCTAGCTAGTAACACTTGGGGCCCCCTTGGCCAGGTCTCGGATGAAGAAAACCTCGCCCTGGCCATTACCTACACCGAAAGAGAGCTCGAGGAAATTGTCTTGAGCTTGAAAACGGAAACCGCCCCGGGGCCGGACGGTTTCACGGTTACTTTCTTCAAAAGATGTTGGCCGTTGGTGAAACACGGCGCGCTGCATATTCTTAACGATTTTATCCTAGGGAGGATAGACATATCGCGTCTCAATTTCGAGGTGTTATCTCTGATCCCGAAGACTCAGGGGGCTGATAAGATCTCGCAATTCCGCCCAATTGCCCTCATTAATGTCATCTTCAAGATAGTTTCCAAAGCCGTGGCCTCTCGCCTTGATCCGATTGCCCACCGTACCATCAGCCCCAATCAGACTGCTTTTATCAAGGGGCGTTTCATCCTAGAGGGAGCTCTTGCCTTGCATGAAATTGTTCACTGAAATCAAAAGTAAAAAAGCTAGGGGGCGTTTTACTTAAGCTCGATTTCGAGAAAGCTTACGACAGGGTCAACTGGGAGTTCTTACTCGAGGTCCTGCGTCGGAAGGGTTTTGACGCGGGCTTCTTCCACAGGGTCTCCCAGCTTGTCTCCGGCGGACAGACGGCGATTTCTATCAATGGTGAAATGGGGCCGTTTTTCCGCAACCGCCGAGGAGTGCGTCAGGGAGACCCTCTTTCGCCGCTCCTTTTCAACTACGTCGTAGAGGGGTTATCCGCCATTCTTTCCGCTGCCTGCGCCGCGGGTCACATTAGTTGGGCGGTGCCTCATCTTGTGCCTGGGGGCATCTCTCACCTCCAGTACGCTGACGATACGATTATTTTGATCCAAAACACTCCCCAGGGGATCGCACATCTGAAATTCCTCCTTATGTGCTTCGAGGAGATGTCGGGGCTCAAGATCAATTATCACAAGAGCGAAGTCTTCATCTTCGACCAACCCCTCGAGGCCCAGATTGGGGTAGCCAGACAACTGAACTGCAAGCTGGGTACGCTGCCGTTCCTTTATCTGGGCCTTCCGATCGCCGACAGGAAACTCTCCATTGAGCAGTGGTCCTTCTTGGTGCAAAACTTGGCAGACAGAGTCGAGCCCTGGATTGGTCGGTTCCTTTCCTCAGGGGGCAGATTAATCCTCTCCAACTCCTGCTTAGCAAGCCTCCCTACGTATGCCATGGGCCTTTTTCTCCTCCTCGAAGGGGTCCACTCCCAGTTTGATTCTCATAGGGCCAAGTTCTTTTGGGAAGGAGCTGGCCCTAAGCGCAAATACCACATGGTTAATTGGCCGGCCGTTTGTCTCCCCAAGGAAACTGGGGGGCTCGGCATTCTCAACACCAGACACATGAACAAGGCCCTACTTTTGAAGTGGATCTGGAAGCTGTACTCCCCGGAGGATTCGATTTGGGCGTCCATCCTCCGCGCCAAGTATGTGCCCTCGGGCGATATCTTTCGTAGCTCGGACCGGGGCGGTTCGGAATTCTGGAGGAGTTTACACAAGATCAAACATCTCTTCAAATTGGGGGTGAAGCACGAAGTGGGCAACGGCCACCGCACGATGTTTTGGTTGGACTGGTGGCAGGGGGAGGGCCCGCTAAAAGACAGCTTCCCACTCCTCTTTAACATCTGCGATGATGCTCACATTTCGGTGGCTACAGCGGTGCTTGAGGGATGTAGGTTTCGTAGGTCCTTGGGAGGGGAGGTAGCGGTTCAGTGGGCTCAACTCGACGCTATCTTAGCGGCTGTTACTCTGTCGGAGTGGCAGGACAAGGTGTCCTGGACCCTAGATCCCTCCGGACAATATTCGGTGGGCTCGATGTATAGAGCCCTGTCGCGAGGGGCGACGGTGGCTCACTTCCGCGACATTTGGAAGGCGAAGATCCCGCTGAAAATCAAGGTCTTTGCTTGGCAACTCATCTTAGACCGCTTGCCCTCGGGCGCACAACTTGCATCCAAGCAGGGGCCTTCGGATGGCTTGTGTGCCCTTTGCGGTCAGCCCGAAAATGCCGCGCATATCTTCTTCACTTGCTCGGTGGCCTCGTTTGTTTGGGCGGTCCTCCGCCAGGTTCTGGATAGAGATTGGAACCCTACCAGCTTCGCTCATTTTTATGCGTTACTGTCCACAGTCGCCGGGAGGGCCCGGAGACTGATCTGGACACTGTTCTTAGCTCAATCTTGGGCGCTTTGGAATGTGCGTAAACTCGCTATTGAGAAGAAGTTCATCAACCACCCTGCTGATATAACTTTCAAATCTATGCTCTTCTTACAGGCGTGGCTTCCGCTTCTCAGGCCACTGGACCAGGTGGGTGCTAGATGGCTGATCGACAAGCTTAAAGAGGTGCATTCGTCGTGTCGCCCGCCTCGGCAGACTGGAGTGGTGCCCCTTAGCTGATGTCTTATTTGCTGTTTCCTTTCATTTGGCTAAGCTGTAATGCCTCAGCATTGTATTAAACCCTGTGTGAACCTTCTGGGCTTCGTTAACTCAAAGTCGGGTAATAAATTACCTTTTATCTAAAAAAATAATCTTGTCCCCGTTTATTTTTTTGTCTTGAATATTGAATGCAATGCTTCTTGTCCAATTGTTTTGGGAAGACCTTTTCTTAGAACCGTTGGTGTTATTATTGATATGAAAGAGGGGAATATTAAATTTCAGTTCCCACTCAAGGAAGGTATGGAACACTTTACTAGAAAGAGAATTAAGTTTCATTTTTAACCCATTATTCAGGAAAGTTACAATTTGGATGCTTCTTCACTTGAAAATACTTGATTCCACTTTTCTGGGCCTAGCTAAAAGGCGTTAAAGAAAAGCACTTCTTGGGAGATAACCCATGGTTTTATTTTTTGCTTTGTTTTTCTCTGTTTTATTCGAGTCAAGGGGTTCTATAATTCTGTATCAACTCCTTTTTATATTTCTTTTCATCTTTTAGTAGTGCCAAGTAAGGTTTCTCACGAGAGTTGGAGTTGGTTTTCGGATTTCTGCGCAGGAAACCGATTTCTGCTGTCCACCGTAAAAAATCGTAAAAATCACAGAAACATTAGAATGATCTGAACTTTCTTGTGCTTATTCCTTGGCTAATTCCTCAACTTTTTTGTTCTTTAAGTTTTTCTAGCTGAGAAACGTAAGTGCCCCCAAAAAAAGTCTTTACGGACTCTTGTGGTTTTGGCAGATTCTGCCATTTTTCTTGATGTTGCTCTTTTACGATGTCAAGTGGATTTCTTTGCTTCACTAAAAATCAGTGTCTATATCTTATGTTTAAAATTATCAATAGAACTTGTGCCATACAAAACCAATGTATTTTTAGTTGTTTCACTAACCCTCTAATGTGAATTACTCTTTGCGTGTGGTGTGAAGGAAGTTTTCAAGGTTCAAGAGAAGAGGGTGATATATATCATCTAGAAGAGTGCAAGGTCAAAGTTTGGGGATGCCACCGTGGTTCATCCAAGAATATTTTTATAAGACTCAAGCATCTAAGCTTGGGGATTCCCAAGGCATCCCCTTCTTCATCAACAATCTATCAGGTCACTTCTAGTGAAACTATATTTTTATTCAGTCACATCATATGAAGTTTACTTGGAGCCTCTGTTTATTTTTCGTTTTGTTCTACTTTGTTTTATTTTCTTTTACTTGATGCAATAATATAGTTGGACCCTAGCATTCTTTGTTTGGGAGAGAGACACGCTCCGCTTTTTCGTTTGAATACCTGCTATGCTAGTATTCTTGGTTTTCTTCTAGTTGCTGCGAAAATTCCTGTTTAGCTCTTGTTTTCATTGCATCTCTTATTCAGAGCTGTTCGTTTTTGTAGTTTTATTTGAGTAATCTCATGTTTTCTTACTTTAGCATTTAGAAAATTTTTGTTAAAGCATGTTTTGTATGGTGCTTGTTGGGAAAAGAAACTGCTTGAAGTAGAATTTTTAACAATGCAAGTAGAAGCTTGTATAGACTGTGGCTAGACGTTTTTATATCATGCTAGATGTTATTTTAGTTCTAAAGTCTTGTGGTTATTGAGTAGCATGATTAGCCTCAAATAGCTGAGAGTGTTTAATGTGACATTGAAAGAATCATGAGTTGTTCTTGTCATATTGAATCATAAATTTGTGGTGTTCTCATTTGAATGTTTTATTTGGTTGACTTGGCGCACGCTCACACCATGTTTATACTATGAACCAGTCACTTATAGCCTCCGTGATCATTTAGTTTTTTAACTTACGGTACCACTTATGCTTTGATTAATGATGTTTATTTCGCTATGCATGATTATGGCTCTTATCCTCTCTTGATTTGTCGCTCCCAGTCTTTTGCTAGCCTCCACTTGTACTGAATATGATCTCTACTCGTGCAATACAAATCCCAAAAACCAAAGTATGCCAAATGTGTCCACCATACCTACCTACATGTGGTATTTAACTGCCACTCCAAGTAAATTGCTCATGTGTTACCTTTAAAACCTTCAAAAATTACTCTTCTTTTGTGTTCCTGTTTTTGCTCATAAGAACATAAATAGAGAATCTTTATCTCACTTGTTGATTGGATTTCACACCCTGGACTAGTGGCTTCATGCTCTTATCCAATTGATAGAAGAGCTGGCAGCGGGGTTCCCAGCCCCAAATTAATAACATAAATTCTCTTTACTATTTTTTTCCCCTGAATTATCAGTCAAATCATAATTGTGTAAACAAAAGAGAAAGAGGGATGACCTTCTACACCAGTTGCATCCTTAATATGGGAACCGCTCTAGTGAAGTCTAGTTGGCTTGTGACGTACTGTATTTCCTGTTTACCATTCGTTGACATTAGCATACACCTCCCTAAAAATAGACACTCCTCCACGGTATGTGATTGTTGGCAGGCACCCGAGGATTCGGTTAGCCATGGTTTGTGTAAGAGGGATGGGCCGAGTTTCAAACATTTTATACCTCTGCTTAATAAAATAAAAGCTCTAGCACATGAGTGATACATGCTTCCCTTTGCGAAGGGCCTTTCTTTTACTTTTATGTTGAGTCTCCATCTTCTAACTTTATGCACGGTTGAGAGAGCATAGTTTCCATTCCGAGTTTTATGTGCATTTGTCCCAAAAACATTATTAATTGATTCATGACGTGTTGTTGCTTGTTCTCTAATCATTTTTTCTAGTCTTCCTGATGAACTTTGAAGGTGTCCACGCATTTATGTTTTGCCCCACTCTTAAGTACTAGCGAAATATCACTTTTCCATGCTTTCTCTATATTTAAAACAAACGTATAATTTCGATGCATTGTTATTCATGATCTTTTAATTGTGTTACTTCTCATGATGCAAGGTGATTGCTATGCTTTATTATTAAAATTCTATTTATCATGCTTGTGTTGAAGTTCTATGATCTCATCTTACTTCTGTTTTTACATTATTGATGATCAAGTTTATGTTGGTAGCATGTCACCTAAGAAATAATGTGTTTTTATCGTTTACCTACTCGAGGACGAGTAGGAATTAAGCTTGGGGATGTTGATACGTCATAAACGTATCTTAATTTCTGATGTTCCATGTTGTTTTCTTATTGTTTCCCACATGTTTGCTATACACTTTATGTCATTTTTATCGATTTTACGGACTAACCTATTGACAAGATGCCACAGAGCCAGTTCCTTGTTTTATGCTGTTTTTAGTTTCAAAAAAGTTGTTCTGGAAATATTTTCATAATTGGAAAATTCGAAGCCCGAAAGTCTTAGAATTCCCAAAGGTTTCATGGAGTCTCGAAGAGACTCGGAGGGGGGCCAGAGGGGGCCCACACTATAGGGCGGCCCCCCTGGCCGCTCCATGGGGTGGTGTGGGGCCTCTCGGCCTCCACCGCCTTTGCCCTTTCGCCTATTTACACCCCCGGGCACGTAAACCCTAAAGATATACTACTTTATCCCGAGAAACACCCGAGACTGCCGTCATCGTCATCCCGAGATCATGAGAGTTCTGGAGATCTCCCCTGCACCCTACCGGGAGGGGAATTCATCACCGGAGGAGTCTACACCACCATGCCCTCCTCCGAAGTGATGCGTGAGTAGTTCATCCCTGAACTACGGGTTCATAGCAGTAGCTAGATGGTTGTTCTCTCCACTTTGTACATCATGTTTAGATCTCGTGGGCTGCCTCACATGATCGAGATCATCTTTATGTAGTGCTACATGTTGTGTTTGATGGGATCTGATGAATGTTGAATGCTATTTCTTCTGATTATCAATCTATCATGTTATCTTCATGCATATGTTATTTATGATCTTCATGCTCTCCATTATTAGTAGATGCTCTGGCCAACTAGATGCTAGTAACTCCAAGAGGGAGTATTTATGCACGATAGTGGTTTCATGCCACCTTTGCATCTGTGCTCGAGTGACAGAAACGTGACAGATGGAGGATGTGATGTTGCTTGTCTAAGGATGATTCTATTGTTTACATTACACACTTTGGTTTCTGCGATTATTTGTTGCTTGCAACTTAATACCCAACGTTTGTTCGGATGATATTCGGAGGGTGGATTATTAGTCATAAATGCAGTTGGATGACGGTCTATGTATCTTTTTGTAATGCCCGCATGAATCACATAGTAATCTTTATGTCTTGCATATACACTACGGTGCAGCCTTCATTTCTGTCAATTTCCCAGTTGTAATTTGTTCACCACTCGTGTTATTTATCTTGAAGAGACACCACTAGTGAACTGTGGATTCCGTCCCATTTTCCTCATACTTATAAAACACCTACTGCTTTCATACTGCTGCTACTGCTTTCATACTGTTTTCCTGATGTTTTCCATACCATACGTTTAACCTCTTTGTGTTTAGCAAAACCGGTGAGATTGAGAACCTCACTGCTACGTTTCGGCAAAGTGATTTGATTGTGTTGTGTAGGTTCCACGTTGTTGCCGAACTGGTAGTGCGCCCTGCCACCTCAGCTGCATCAATCTTCAGAGATTTCTTGTCCTCCTACTGGTCGATTCAACCTTGGTTTCTTTTCTAAGGGAAAACTTGCCGCTGCACGCTTCACAACCTTCCACTTGGGGTTTACCAACGTTTGCATCATCGTCCCAGGCGTGGTTGGGGGACTAATCACTATGGCAGACTACATCGTGCGATGCCATGACACCGCCCCGGTGGAAGATGATACGTCGTCCGATAGAGTTTTCTTGCAAGATACATGCATGCTGCACTCTAGAAGCGTCCACGATATTTTGTTAACCTAGTACTCTTTAGAGAACATACAAATATTTATAGACACAACTATATATGTGAAGGTATATAAATATACTATGGACACATGGGAGTGGTATAATATATATGTGGGTGAGAGGAACTTGTTTTAATGTACTTTAGGTAAATGAGAGAATCTCATAATTGAAAAATATCCAGTTTATACTTATTCTTTAAATACCAATATAATACATGAAAATACTTATAGTTTGACACTAATAAACTTGCAAATCTATATGTTACAAATGTTCAAAACCAATGATATCTTACTAAATAGCTGATTTTGCTAGTAGTAATGATCAGAACAATGTCATAATAATAAATATCAGTTCATTTAGTATGTAACTGATATTTATTATTATGAAAAAATATTACACTTGGCAAAATTGGCTATGTAGTAAGATGTTATTTTGTAAGATAATTCAAATATACTTCCTTCGTACCCTTTGTGGAAACTCTATAAAATTGGAATACTTGAATATCTCCTATGTTCCTAAAATATTGGTTCATAGTTTACTTTGCCTCCAAGTTTGAGGGTGCATGCGGCAATTCTACATCCACACGTGCAATTAAATCTTGATTTATTTTTATTTTGGTCTCTTTGTTTTATTTTCTATTTTCCATTTAGTTAAAATTTAGCTTCACTTTCTTTTTATATTTTGACTCATTTTTATTTTTTTTACTTATTGTTTCTTTACTTGTAATTTTTTTTCTCTTGCAATAAATATAAGATCATATTATGAGGTATGTGAACCATGCTTTTTAAGAGTGATGAACACTAAAATTTGTATCGAAATGTATAATGAATTTTCTGAATACATAAACACTTTTTTTAGATGTTTGAACTATTTTTATTGACAAACATTTGTTTTGAAATACTGAATGTTTTTCATTATTATATATATACTTTTATGTATGACACAAATTATATTTGCACTTTTTTTGTTCGCGTAACTTTTTCACTAGTACTATGAATATTTAGTTTGTTTAATATGAAGGGACAAATCTACCAAAATACATGCACAATTTTGACCAAGTAGAATTTTTCTTGGCTTATGAAACTGATCTTTTTAGATCTGATTTCATCCAAGTGAATTTCAACAATGTTTTATTTTGTCGTAAGAAAATCTCATAAAACTTATACTTTCAGAACAGTTAAAAACATGTACATGGTTTTATTTGTCCGTGCTTAATTGGAACCATAGTGCATAACTAGTAGCAAGTGATGATGACAAGGTCCATGAAGAAGCTAAATATCAATCAGGGATTCATTTTGTGAAAATTGTAATCCATTGGTCTCAGTTGTGTGTTGTTATTCTTATCACCAAAGGCTAGCTTATTTGTATGTACTTCAGTTAGTTAGTTCTACAAGTGCATGATTTAAAACCGCGAAGAATCTGAAGACACATGAATCGTAGGTTGCTTTTTTTTTTGCTCTAGCACAACAAGTTTCAAAAAGAAATAGATCAATTATATGCTTATTTTTGGGCTCTATATACTGAATGCAGATTTGTGGAACCCGAGCACCAGCATAAAGCGGGTGTGATTGTTTTTTGAAATTTTGAATTTGATTCTTAAAAAATTCAATTATTTTCTAGTTGGTTTATGTCAACTTTTGGTCCAGAAAAAGATGTCTTTCTAAATACATAAAAATAACAGAATTGTGGACACAATATCCCTCCCCTTCCAATGTTACTAATATGTTTGGAAACTAGTTAAATGGCATGGACAAAAGGACGAAAAATAGATTTTGTATTGGTGTTTCGGCTACTTGTTGGTCCATTTGAAACCTTAGGAATAATTTTGTGTTTAACAGGAAAAAATTCATGCCTTACATGTTATCTATATGGGAGTGCATTGCATCCAGCTATGGGCTTTCTTACTACCTTCGGACCAGAGGAAGCTTATGGTGGATGGATGCAAGCGACTTCTTACGGTGGCACAAGATTTTTTCTCCCGATATACGTGGCAGCATATTAATAGACTTTCGTAGTTTTGTTTTATATTGCTTGTCATTTCGAGGGAGGCTTGTCTCTTTGTGAGGATTTATTATGTGTAAACTCTGAAGACACACTGAAACTCAATAAGTAATAAAAGTTGTGTGCATCACTCGATACAAAACCGGGGTTTACCCCATTTCAAAAAAAAAGTAGGGATTTTTTAAAATTCCTCTTTCGCGTGTAGCCTAAAATACAAAGTTCGTTTTTATGAAGCTTCTGGCATATGTACATAATGTGTATATGTATATGTGTACAGTGGCGGAGCTTGACACAAGTGCCTGGGGGGGCCAAATACACAAAAATACCTATCTAATATGTCCTCAAAAAAAAATTCTTTCACGTTTGTGCAAATCCTGGGGGTGCGGCGCCCCCCCCGAACTGCACTAAGCTCCGCCTCTGTATGTGTACCAAGTTTCAGATTTTCCTTTTTCTTTTCGAGAACTATGCATTGATAGGTTCACGCAGCCATGCATATTGCTTTACCTCTTTGTTGGTTTGCTTTGTGGGTGCTCGCTCCTTGTCTCTCTCTTAGTCCTAGCATACTCTCTCCACGGTACTTCTGTTTTTCATTGCCACTTGTCATCATCAAACGATCGGACCAGTAGTTACACTCAGAGCTAGCTTTACTAGCCTCTTTATTCCAAACCCACCGGTCAAGTAAGAGTACCTCTAGGCTTTAGTTTGCATTATTCCAAACCCATCGTCTAAGCAAACCATCGGCATGCATGAAACACTGTCTTCCTCCTCAACAACTGACCACCTGAAGCAAGCAGAAGCGGCGACGCCAGTGGCACTACAACCAAGGCTGGTCGATTCAGCTAGGGGAAAGAAGAAGAGGAATTCAGGGTACGTGACTACACATAACAGACCTGTACGCAATTGCTGTTAAGTTTTGGTTCTAAACTGTCTCCTGATGGTAGCATATGGTGTACATGTTCAATTTTGTTTTGTTTAATATTTCTTTTTATGAAGCACCCCTCCCGGCTTCTGCATCTATCATTGCACGCAGGCCTTGAAATTTGTTTTCTTCATGGGAAAAATATTTCTGTGCTAATGGACTTGTCTGTACCACCAAATGCAATTCTCCTTAGAAAACAAAAACTAAAAGATGGGATGCAATTCTCTGTGCTTACATTAATTGTAACCACACATTAGTCATTTCATAGCAATGAGCAGGCATCTAAAATATACAATTAAAATTTCCTAGTGTTCTAAACACTACTAGAGCGAACTTGATCTTCTCAAAAAAAAATTGTCAATTGGCAACCTTACGATCAACAATTGTATATATTTGTTGATAGATTATGGGCGGTAGTAGAGGAGGGGTCATGGAGCCACCTTCCGACGATCTGAGAGGCCTTTGGAAGAGCCCTAGAAGAACAGTGATCAGTATCGAGGTGTTTGCATTGTTGGCCATTTCCCTCTCCATCTTTCTTGTGGCTTTTGGGTCCAGCCGACGCTGGTCCAACCATTGGATCATCCAAAAGGGCGTCTTGGTTGCAAATGCACTATCTTTGTCCCTGGGAACATACAGCATTGGCTTGATGCAGTCCTCACCAGTGAAGAGTGAGATGTACCCCATCTGGGCTGCATCCTTGCTCACACTCTTTGGCAGCATCGACTCCATCATTGGTTACAACCTTGACTATAGCGGCCAGTTCTTCAAGTTGTTATACCAGCTCTGCCTCTACTGTGGATATGTCCTGCTCATTGGCATCTCCACCATCTCAAGTGATGTAGGTAACATTGCAATCGGCGTTCTATGTGCCATCACTTTCATCAAGGGCTTTCACAGATCATTGGCTTGTGTGCTGCCAAGCAGATTGCGGAATGTGAATAAATTGATTTCTGATTACATGCTAGAGAGTTATCCACTAATACATCTTTCTAGTCAAGTCATCATGAGAGATTATCCTAAGTATGTGGTCGACTGGCCCCTAGACAAGGCCGAGTCAGACCATTTTAGGAAAAGAAACATATCGGAGGGTAATGAAGTCATCACCATGGACAAGATATGGCAGTGCTCCCTCGGTTCGCCGGGATCAAGTGCAGGTTCCTATAAGGATGTTTGCCTCTCCTTCTCCCTATGTCATTTGTTGCAACGGCGTTTCTTTGGGTTTACGTGTGCTGAGTCTGGCTTTGATGAGACCCAAGATTTTGTGAACAGAGGCCTTCTTGTACGAAGGGATGGCGGTATTGTTGAGTGTGAGAGGGCTTTTGAGGTCACTGAGGTTGAATTGGCTTTCCTATACGACATATTTTTCACCAACAATGCTTTCCTTAATTACTATGAATCAAAAGCTGCAACAATTTGGACATTTGCTTCAATCGTCAGTATAATTTTTGTGGGAGTAATTACAGTCATACCTGGAACAAGAAGAACACATATTTCTCGGGGCACTATTGTCGTCAATACCACACCATATGACCTTGCTATTACCCTAGTAATACTGGTGTCGACTGCTTTGCTCCAAGTGATGCAGTTGATAAGGTGTTGGACATCCAACTGGGCTAGAGTTGCTCTTGTGTGTCAGTCAATCAGAAACGGAAGCGAAGGCTGTCAAATGAGATTGAAAGCATTTCTGTGTAGGATTAAGTGGTTCGACGGTTATGTCTGGCAGCGTAAGCTTGGGCAATATTCGTTTGTCGAATCCATCAGCACAAGAGAGTGTGTGTTATTCAAGCATGTCAGACGTCCGTTCAAGGCATGCAGCAGTTTTGCAAGCATTTTTGGTTTGCGGTACATTGAACAAGTTTACGAGGAAATGTTTGGCAGTCCTTCGGGATTAGATCCTGTTGTGTTGACCGCAGATGTGAAGAAAACCATTGTTGATGCTTATATACGGATCCGCGTTCATGAAAACCTGGCTGTCTGGACTGACTATCAGACGGTTGGAATTTATTCTGACGGAGAGACTGGACCGAGAACTCTTCTGGCTTGGCATATTGCAACTTGTTACCTAGAAATGAAACGATCCAAGAATAAAAAATGGTTTGATGAGCACTCCGTTGAAGGAGAAAGAGAGCAACTAGTGGTCTACTTTGATGTTGCCACAACACTCTCCAAATACTATGCATACTTGATGGTCTCTCTGCCGCAGTTGCTTCCTCCCAACCCCTTGGAGACAAAAGCCACTTACAATGCAGTTGCACAGGAAGCAAGGCGATTACTTCGCGGTGCGAAAGACAAATATGAGGCGATGGGACGTCTGGACTTAACTGGGGTGAACTTTAGGGATGAAGATACGGTTTTCCGGAAGGGCGTGGATCTGGGGAAAAGGCTCGAAGATCGGCCCGTCTTCCTTCTCTGGAAGGAGCTAGCGGGATTCTGGGCTAACAGGTTGATCTATGCTGCACCGTCCGATAATGTGAAGGAGCACATTGACCGTCTCGCGCGGGGCGGTGAGTTCATCACCCATCTCTGGGCTCTGCTGTTTAGTGCCGGCAAAGTTCGGCAAAGGCAGGTAATGCCATCTGCCATGGCTTATTAGGAAAATTTGGAAAATCGCAATGTAATTTTATATCTTTGCATATTCCCGTGAATTCACTTGGAACCAAAATTATCTGCACGACCAATGGATTGGTTGCTCAGATTGCACTGTTATATCCTGCAATGCAGCTTTTGGGATCAGTCGTATACCAAGAGTAGTGAATAAATGTTATGGGAGGAGATTTTTGGCTGGTTCCAGTGCTCTCTTTAGTTAAAAATTCAAAAATCATACTTACATGTTTCAAGAAAATCTGGAAAAAAAAATTCCTGCATGTTGTGAGCAATGTCTCCCACAAACGTGTAAAATCTTAATTTGAAATACTTTATATTCCAAGCTACAAACAAATGACATGTGTGTGGAAATGATTATACACACTTCCAAATTTACAAAATATAAAATATTTTTTTATTTTTTGTTTAGCTCATAATAAAATTACATTGCGTTTTTCCATGTTCGTAGGATGCATCATTGACTACATCTGGATTTTTTTCATACTTTTCGGATTTTTTTTTTAAATAAGGGGATCACTGGACCCCGGGAGCGAGTGACTTTTCGATGAATGTGTTTGTTATATTATCGGTCGTGACCGGAAACTTTTAAACACAAGCAGTTGCTGTTGCAACTTGTTCAAGTGGATTACCATCCTTTCCATAGGCATATGATGCCTATCCTCTGGTCTGCCTGTAAGAGCATCTCTGTCCTGGCGCTAAGAGCACTCCCAATAGCACTATTGGACGCACCTGATGATAAAATCGCGCCCAGTCGCGGCGCCAATTGCTATATTTCATCAGACACGGTCCAATATCTCGTCTAGAGCGCTCAGCGTATGTCTCCTGCCACGTTCCCTGCGTAGGGAGTCGCTTAGGCGCACTGGACAAAGCCGCACGCGCCGCCACGTCAGATATCGATTGGCGGGCTCGCGATCTCGTTGGGAGAGCAAAACCCTATCTCCTCTACCTCTCTCTGCATCGTCACTTCCATTTCCACTACTCGGAGCCACCACTTGCTCGCCGCTCCCCCGCCTCTTCTGTAGGAGGCGACAGACCCTCGTAGCTCACCGTCCCAGGAACCGCGCCGCCGTCCTATCGTTGTTTCGCCTCGGCTTCCCGTGTAAGCGCACGCCGATTCACTGGTCATAGAGGTCCCAGGCGGCCTCATGCGCCCACCTTGCACGAAAGGTGTTCGACCGCCTGCCTGGTAGGCTGCCCTTTCATAATTTTTTTTCGGTGACGGTGATGAGATGATTGATTGCTTGAATGTTTCATTCCAATAGATCATGGGAAGCAAAGAAGAGATGATGGCCGATATGTTGATGGAAGAAGAGGCGACATCGCCGCCGAGGAAGAGTAGAATTTGGAAATCATTGCTCGCCTTCTTCAGCTACAAGCCGACGATGCCGCCAATGCCGAACCCAAAAGAGGAGGGTCAAACCCTGGGAAGAAGAAAACCAATATAAGGCAGAGAATGGAGGGTCATTGCATTATGTACGTCGATTACTTTGCTGAAGTGCCAGTATTCACCTCAAAGGACTTTCGTTGGTTCTTTCAGATGAACATGTATTTGTTCCTCCCATTCGGTATGGTGTGATGGAGCATAATCCCTGGTTTCAGTTGAAGAAATTGTATGGGAATGGTTGTGTTCTCATCACTCCAGAAGTGCACTGCTGCAATGACGATGCTTGCATATGAAACACATGATGGTTGTAAAGACGACTATCTACACATGTCTAAGTCTACAACTATCGAAACCATGTACAGATTCTGCAGCGTGGTGGTGGTTGTGTTTGGAACGCGGTATTTGAGAGGACCAAATGCAGAAGAAGCAGCTCGGATCATTAGAAAGCATCAAGGGGATTTTCTGAGATGTTCGGAAGTACTGATTGCATATGCATTGGAGCTGGAACTCCATTTGGTTGGCAAGAAGTGTACAAAGGTGG